>CM050926.1:23258969-24582156 GCA_027742785.1 Vigna reflexopilosa | reverse complement strand
TTCAATCTCTTTATTCTAGTGGACGATCTTTAATGGCGTTCGGCCATTTCTTCAATATTATCTATTGTGGACTATTCAGTTTGTCCT
Source organism: Vigna reflexopilosa (assembly GCA_027742785.1). Classification (NCBI taxonomy): domain Eukaryota; kingdom Viridiplantae; phylum Streptophyta; class Magnoliopsida; order Fabales; family Fabaceae; genus Vigna; species Vigna reflexopilosa. Next base: position 24,582,069 of record CM050926.1, on the reverse strand, counting down.
TTGGGAAGTGAAAAATCGTTCGGTCTCTAACATTCCAGGGTGTTCGGTCTTACACCGAGTATTCTGTTTAATATCTCAATATTTTGTCGAGGTTCTTAGTACTCGGTCTAAGATCTTAGTGTTCGGCTCATGTTTGAGCCTTACTCTTCAAATATGATTATTCGGTCATATTCATGGGTGATTAGTGTTACCGTTCGGTTTAATCCTATTAGGAATCTTTCGGTCTGAAAAAGGGTTGTGGTGATATTGTACTTTGAGTGTTCATTTCAGTGATTTAAATATATTATTCGTGAGAAATAGTGTTGATATTATATTATGTTATGAGATTTCTAAATATGGAAGTGTTGATAAAGTATCATGTTCCAAACGGTATGAGAGAGAATTCCACGGAGGAATGTCTCATGGAGGGTTGTTGAATTGTAAAGTATGAATATGGATATTGCTAAGCTGACGTTCATCCTGAAATTCTATGAGTATCACTCTCACATAGAGAGAGATATTTCATTTGTGAGAATAATAGGAGGTCCTTCCACCTCAGGGTGTCGAGGTAGGAATCATGGAATTAACCTTGGGTAGTAGCTTGATTGGTGTTAGTTGTTACATTACCACAAGTGCAAGGACGACTGTAGCTACATATTCATACAATCCGGATGGTCAAGTCATGGTGTTCGGTCTATGTAGAAATTATGGTGTTCGGTCTATGCATGACTGCTTGTATTCGGTTTTAGTATGTGGTAGTGTTCGGTCTTATATTAATTGAGATTTTGATTAAAATGCATGTATGTGTATACAATTACATTACATTAGCTTACCTTTATTTCATGTCTTGTCATGTTGTCCGTTCGGTCGTCTTTATCATTGCAATGATCACCCTGTGGGTGTGAGCAGAAGGTGATGAGGGTTCTCTGGAGCAGGCACTAGAAGGAGAGGATCGTTTATGTTAGAGTAAGACCGTTCGGTCTTGTACTTATTTCTGTAATAGCTTAGGACCGTTCGGTTTCATACATGGTTTGTATGATCGTTCGGTTTGTTCTTATATTTTGTATCAGCGATAGGTTTTCTGTAAAGTTTTAAATTTATGGTTATTTTAGAATAACTGTAAGTTAACTTTATTTCCCTGTAACTGTTCTATTTTATTGTGAATGTAAGGACTCTTAAGTATAGTTTAAAGTTATATTTTTGGGATGTTACAATTTGTCTCTATGTTATTAAAATTATTTGTTAAATTTGATTTGTAGTTTCAAATGAAATATTGTTTTGCATATTTTATTATTTAGTTTATTAACAATTTCATTTTAATTAATTATTTATCATTTTATATTATATTTTAATTTTATATTTATATTAGTATTATTATGTTATTTATTACTATATTATTAAATATTATTATTTATTATTGTAACATCCTATTTTAGTAGTACAAAACCACTACAATAAAAGTTACAAAGATTATAATTTAATACAAACTTTAGATTTTAAGAGAAGAAAAAGTCTACACTTGGTAAACAAAAGAATCTATCTATATTGTTGCTTCTCCTTCAACCCCTAAGTTGAGACAACTGGAAAGATATCATCCTAAGTTCACACTCATTAAGGTGATCATCGCAAAAGAGAAAACAACATACATACAAGAGCAAAAAGAAAGGTAAGCTAGAATAAAAACAATTAATAGTGTATGTGTGTGTGTGTGTGGAGTTGGGGGGGCTTTGCAAAGTCATTGGCAATGGATTTCACCCAACCACACTCATAAGGTTAGTCTATTCCACGCCTTGTATCATACCAGAAGCACCCAAGACTAAGACTTCATGCTACTCTCACCACATGTGTCAATCCTCTCTATTTGAAAATGAATGACCATTAGAGTGTCAAGATAACCCCCAAAACTGAACTCTCTGCATTCAGACTAATGATACTTGAAACCATAGTCACAACTTTAGCCAAAGAGTTCGTTTTTAGACCTATGTCATTCTTCCCTTTAAAATACTCAAATTGTCTTTTGCCTACAAATCTTCTACTCAAAACAACTACGAACTCCTCTCAATATGGATTCTTGGTCTTTTGGCACCAGAACTTGAACCAGTGACTAGTGTTTCCCTCCATGTTGTTATGGGCCAAGTGGAAATCTTCCATTTAAGAGATGTTTTGTACCTCAAAGAATCTTTTAGCTCGAGTTATCCCTCCTAAAGGACCAATTCCCACAAACATTGACAACTCCAACCTTTTAACCCAAGGGTGAATTGTTTCTTCCTCCTCTTTATTAAAAGCATTATTGTCCTTGTCCTCCTCATCGTAGTTGTTATTCGGGACGGATTGTTCTTCCCCATGTCTTCTACATCGGTCAAATTGTCCCAACCCTTTGGACCCCATTTCATTCTTCTCATCATAATTTTATCCTAGAAAGACTACTCTTCCCTTTTCTCTTCTACATTCATTGAATTCTCCCCTTCGGACCTTTTTTCGTTCTTCTTGATAACTTTAAGCAATTCTTTAAGTTCTTTCATATCTTGTATTGGAGATCTCACATTAACTAGAGATAAGACAATTATTAGTGTATAAGTGGGTGTAAACCTCACCTTACAAGTCGGTTGTAAGATTTAGTTAGGCTTAAAGTCCATTTCTTAACATCGTATTAGAGTCATTGTTAAACCCTATCCTAGTGAGATTTGTTGTTTGTTGGGCATATTGTTCCACCTGCTACTGAGTCGCTATTGGATCACCTACTAATGTCTAATCCCACGCTCGAGATGTATATACCTCGTCGTGACTAGAGATAAGGCATGTTTATAGTATATATAAGTGGGATCAAACCTCACCTTACAAATCGATTTTGTGGTTGGGTTAGACTTAAAGTCAATTTTTTAACATTATTAGATATATTGCGTTTTATGTTAATTAGGGAAGCATAGTTTCTATGTTAATTATGTTATTTTTCATATTCATTTGTATTTGGGCTTAGCTTACATTCTCATTATTATAAATACATTATCCTATGTGTAAGTGAGATTAATCCTATACCTACTTTTACTATTTTCAACTTGGCATTTTGAGGCTAAAGCTTTTAATAGTCAATATATTAGTTATGAATTCATTGAGAGATGATTTTCTTTGTTCTTGTCATAGAACACCTGATTTTATCAATTAAGATCTTTTTTGTAAATCTTCATTGATTCATCAATCTGCTAGATTGTGGTGTTTCCATATTTTTCTTATTTGTGTTATTCTCTGATTTTCTTTAATTAAGGCAACATATTTTCTCTTAACTATGTTATTTTTACATATTCATTTGTATTTTGACTTAGCCCACATTCTCATTATTGTAAATACATTATTCTATTTGTATTTTCTAAACAAGGAAGATTAATCCTATACATCCTGTAAGTTATCTTTCACAATATCCAAACCTGTCTTTACCTTTTTCTTTCATTTCCTTTCTTAATGTCCTGAAGAAGTTCTTTAATCTCCTCTATACCCCATAGGATATCTTTGCTTATAGACAATTCTGTCTACATGTCTGTCGTAACTCTTCCTTGCTTGTTGGCCAATCTTTCCAAAGAACTCACTGTACTTTCTATAGTTCCCTTGAAATTTAAGGAGTGTAGGAGTGAGGGAAAGTTAATATAATGGTGGGGGCCGGTGGGAACCATTAATGAAATAGTTGGAAGTTGGAGAAAGATAAAAATTTTAACCACCGCAATAAATATTACTGCAGAGCAAAAAAGGAACAGGAGGTGCAAGAAGCACTGTGTGGTGGCGAAGGAAGTATCGCTCAATTTCCTTTTTTCACATCTGGTTTTTGTTTATGTACGGCCCAATTACTTCCTTTAACAACCCAATTAGCATTTTTAATATCGGCACTCCCCTATTATTCTTTTTGGAGCATTTTCTATTGGGTTAACAGCCCAATTTTCTTAAAATTTTCACCTGCATATATTTCTGGCTATTACATCCTGTACCCGATCAGATTTCTTTCAGAACTCTATTACTTTTGAAAATTATGTTCTGAAACACAGTGAACAACTTTTTTTTTTTTTTTTCTGAAAGCTTCTTGATGGGAAGGATGAGAAATTTGATGAGGTATAGGAAACAGTAGCTTGTGTTTTCCTTTTGACCCTCCAATTTCCTTTTCATCCTGGAAGTGACACGTGTTACATTCACTCCACTCAATATCCTGTCCACTCATAGTGTCATGAGTCACTTTTCAAATATATTTTCTGAACATTTTATATATATACACATATATACTTTTATTTTCTGAGAAATTAAACATGACTAATTGAATACATCGCCCAGGTTCAATCAAAGAGACCAGAGTTCAAATCCTAATTCAAAATATAAAAGAATTGAAAGGAAAGTCCACCAATTTAATGTTTGATGAGAGATACTCTCGAGTAATAAAAAATTATAAAATAATTTCAATGTTATCTAAATTTCAATTACTAGATATATTAAATATTTAATTATTTCACTAAAAAGGTATTTTTGGTTTCATACAAATAAAAGAAAATTGAAAGAAATTAATCATAATAATTAAAAACTTATGAAAACTAAATTTGATCAGGATTTAAATTATAAAATATAACTAAATAGCATAATTATGAAAGGAAAACTGACTAATTCAACCTTAACTCACGAATACATACATATTAATAAAAAGGAGAAAAAAAATATAATATTAAGGAACACATTTCAAGATATAAATATTACTATTTAATGTGAATGATTATCAACTTGGTACTCATTAATATGAACTGTTAATATAAAATAAAAAGAAAGATTAAGCTGAGATCAAAGAATAATTATAATCCATTTGAGTCACCCTTATAATAAATATAACCATATTCTTATTCCTATTCACTTTTACTTTTATTCTTTATTATATACACACAGTGAAAACATTTGAGTTACCCATATAATAAATAATTTTTATTTATTTTGTGGATAATTTTTTAATTAAAAATGGTTAAATTTAAAAAACAGTTAAATCGAAAAATGAAATAGTCACTTAAAATGATGAAATTGATAAAAATAATTATTTTAATTTTAAAAACTTTTTAAAAATGTAATATTATAAAATAAACATGATAAAAAAAGTGTCTTTTACACATGAATATAGATAATTATTCTAATTAAAAAACTTTTATTTAAAAGGTAAAATTAGAAAATAAATGTGAGCACCAAAGAGGATATTTTCCTTTATATATAAATATAGATAAAGAACAATAATAACTTTTTCAAACCATTCACACATATTTGATAATTAATTTTTGATATATTTTCTTATTTGCATGCAAATTGAAGCATAAAATAGTAGTAATAATGATAATAATAATTACACAAGTTTTGTTTTATCTTATATTAGATCTTGATTCTAAAGTAAGATTGGGTCTTAATTCTAGAGTGAGGTACACTATTATTTAATTTTGAGATTTATTATGCATTTGTAATCACAAAGGGAATAAAAAAGAAGCAAAATATAAGATCTCAAAAGAGTGTCCCTTATTTAGAAGACGAAATCATTGATATTATTTTATACATTACTAAATTTACAAATTTAGAAAGACAAGTATAAAAAAAAAAAAAATTCATGTGCAAAGTTTTTTAATGTATCATTATACAATCTAGTAATAATTTGATTAGTATTAATTTAATTATTTAATTATATGGTGAGAAAACCTTGAATTAGGTGTTCAAAGAGACAGTTATCATGGTAGTTTGCTATAGAAATGCATATATAAAAGACTAGTACCTTTCTCTACATAGATATAAACAATTCTAATAAATATTTTTTCAATATACAAATTATAATATATTATAATTATAATATAATTTTTAAAATATAAACAGATAAAAATTTAAGTGTATGTAAATATATAATAAGTGTATGAATAAAATGACGCTAGAAAAAAACAATTGACTTTCATTTTTATCATCACTTAAATTTATCAAACTATTGTCTTTGATAAGATCACATTACATTCCATAAACAAATTATCTTCTTTTAAATGTAAAAGTTTGTTCATTATTTTGTGATTTTATTTAACCTTAAGTTAATACCTAAAGTTTTATTATATTAATTCTCTTATAACATCTTTAACATCTTAAAATTTTACACCGACATCAAATTCATATGATAGCTATACAACTAATAATGTTGTAAAATAAGACAATAGTTATCCAACCTTAATAATACAAAAAATATAATTTTTTACCTATAAAACATCAATGATTGTATTGCCAATAATAAAAATTATTTAAATTTTTATGTATAAAACATCAATGATTGTATCAAATTATTAAAGGCAACGTTGTTACTAGCTGTCACCATCTAGTGTCACAGTGAGATAGTATACAATTTGAAAAATGAGATTTAAATATTTATATACATTGATATAAAAGAAAAATCATTTATAATTTAAAATGAGTTCAATTGTTAGATTCTTAAAATACTTTCAAATTAACAATTAAAACTTTAACAAGATTTTTTTTATCATGACGTAATTACTGAAATAAAATATAGTAATTAAAAATAATTGTATAAAAATATTTCTATATTTTAAAAAAATAATAATCAGTACAGATGGTTCATAACAAATTTAACGTAATGTTAAAAATAAAGAATTTTAAAAAGAAATTAATTAATATTTTTTAATTAATTTTGTCATTTTAATATAAAATTTAGCAAATAATTAGTTCTCACAGTTTATAAAGTAAAGCATTTTAATTAGTTCTCACAATTTAGAAAATAAAATTGTATTTTTTTTCTTAAATAATTTAAATTATTATAATTAAAAATTAATATTTTTAAAGTAGTAACCATTCAACATAATAACGAATATTAAGTATATTTTAATTTATTTGATTAAACACATCAATTTATTAATTAAAACTTAAAAAGTATTCCTAATATTTATCTATCTATCTATCTATATATATATATATATATATATAATTTTTTAAAAAATTTAGAAAAAAGTTGGTCAACCTATTGGCCATCTTTGGAGAGATGAGATAGAATTTTTGACCAATTTTCTTAAGACGGAACAACGTGACCTTATCCATTTTTTTATACCAATTAAATATTGAACCAAAACAAATTAAGTTAATTCGTTTTATAATTCTTAAATTTAATTAATAAAAAGTTAAATAAAATTTAATTATAAATATAAGATTTTTACATAATCAATAAATATTTTTTTAACAAAAATTCAATTAAAAATATTCAAATTTATCATAATTTAAAATTTAATTAAATCACAGTTTATTGACTAACTATTTGTTATTTAAGTATTAATTTTTTTTTCCACTTATTTCAAAATCTTTTTTTCTACTTTTGTTATGTCCTCCTCTTAATCCATTTAGTCAAATTTGGTCTAGGATTATATATACCTTCTATTTTATTTTGTTATCTATAGGAGAGCAACTGGATAAGTATCATAAGAAAGTTTGTATATAAATAATAATATACTGTTTATAAAGTGTTAGAAAAATGATTTATTTTTTTGTATGCAAGATGTGACAGTGAAGAAATATCCATTGAGGAAGAGTTGTTGGCTAAATGAGATGTGAAAAGGCAGCATTTTCTCCCTTTCACTTTCTTGAATGTCTGACACTCAAATCTATCCTTTCATTTGGTCCTGCCACAAAAGCATAATTAAATATTAGTAAAGTGATATTTGTCACAACATATATATATATATAAAATTGGAAAGTCATTAAGCACTGTGCAATTCACCACTCTGATATCAAATCGAATGTTGTGATCCAGACTTGAAGGAATGATGAATTAGGGGTGGCCTGAGTTCATTGGTGCTTTTAATTCGGAAGTTTCATCTGATCTGTTACATTTAATAGGTTAAAATGAGATGGAATGACTAGTTTTTTAAATTAAAAAAAAATAATAAAGAGCAATTTAAAAAATTAATAATAATATAATTTAAACAATTAATATTTAGAAATTAAATTTTAACTATTAATTATAATAAAATAATTTAATACATAGATAATGATTTTAATTTTTTATTAAAATATTAATTAGTTAATTCAAAATGAGCTTAGCCTATCATTCTCAAACGGACGGTCAGTCTCAGAGGACTATTCAAACGCTTGAAGATTTGTTGAGGACGAGCGTTTTAGATCACTTGGGAGTTTGGGACGAGATCTTGCCATTAACAGAATTCACCTACAACATCAGTTTCCAGTTCAACATAGGGATGACTCCTTTTGAGGCCCTTTATGGAAGAAAATGTCGAACACCCTTATGTTGGTTTCAAGAAGGAGAAGCAATATTGACTGGACCTGAACTCATTCAACAAACGACTAAAAAGGTGAAACTAATCTAAGAAAGATTGAAGGCATCTCAGAGCCGACAGAAATCTTATGCCGATAAGAGAAGAAGACCCTTGGAGTTCGTTGAAGGAGAACAAGTATTTCTCTGGCTCAACCGAACGACTGGTGTTGGAAGAGCCGTTCGGCCAAAGAAGTTATCTCCCAGATTTCTCAGACCGTACCAAATTCTAAGACGCATAGGACCGGTCGCTTACGAGATAGCTTTACCTCCCCAACTGTCCAAATCAAAGAAGACTGTTCGGTAGAGATGCAACCCGTCAGAGTTGATAAAATGTTGACCAAGCGACCAAGTGGTAAAGCTACAACACTCATCAAAGTAATATGGGATGACCGAACATGTGACGCTACTTGGGAGAAGAAAGAAGACATGAAGACATTCTATCCTCATTTATTCTCGGGTAAGTCCTAATTTTTGAGGACGAAAATTTTTATTTGTTGGAGGGATTGTCACACCCCATTAATCTCCCCACCTTAGTGGAAGACAAGTGTCACACCCCTCTAGCCTTCCCATGTGAGTGGGAGACAAAAATGACAACTTCATTTAATTGCTCGCCCCACGGAAACCGCGTGGCAGCAGGGGGAATGAGAGTTTCCAGATAATGGAAGACAGGTGGCAGGCAGGGAATGGACCGAACATCCATTTTGGTGGCAATATTTAATGTGAAGTTTTGAAAACTGGTGCCACTTCTCTGCATGCACATTTCGTCTTCAACCTCCAGAAACTCTATTTTCTCCTCTTCTCTCTAAAACCTTCAACCTTCTCTTCAGAATTCTGACCACTTCTTTTCCTCCGATCATCAACCTCCTTTCAGATTAAGTACTCCCGGTGGCAAACTCTTTCATTTGCACCGATCAGATTCTCATTTGGACGACTTTGAATTTGGGAGCCATAGAAGTAGTAGACGTTAGAGACTTAGAAGCCTAACTGAAATTATAAGGTAAGAGAAGCTTATAAATTTAATTATGATTTCTGCACTTTGAATATGGTTTGCTTGAATGATTTTACATGTATGAGTTGGTTGAATTGGTGATACTGCATGTTTGTTTGAACGTAGGAATAACTGAAAAACAGATATAGAGTTAAGTTGATAACTTAGTAAAATATTGAAACTGTAGCCGAGGGTCATTAGGATTGTTCGGTTTCCCCCTAAAAGGATCGGCCTTGATTGAATTTCCTCTGCAGGAATCAATTGATGACCGATCGGTCTTATGGTATTTGTATTGGAAACTTAATATCTTGTTTAGCTAGTCTCTAAAAAAAATCACCTATTTAAGAACGTTCGGTCTTATACTGGGCGTTCCGCAAACTTAAAGTACTCGGTCATAGACTAGGTACTCCTTAATGGTATTCAAACATTATTTAAAGAGTACTCAGTCGTATGTTAATCCTCTCCTTTTGAATAACGTTCGGTTTTACATTGAGAATATTTATTGTTATTGCTCGGTCTTGAGAATGCTCGGTCATAGACCAATATTCCAGTTATTGAAGTGCTCGGTCTTATACTAGTACTTATTCCTTGAAATACTTGGTTTCATAATATTACTTCCTTTGAAAAGTGCTCAGTCTTATACTGACACTTGATTTCCCAAAGAGTGTTCGGTCTTGTACTGTCACTCAGTTTATTGAAGAGAACTCCTTCTATTTTAAGGCATTAGGCCCAAGCTGTAAAGTATTTGGTTTTCTTAAAGTTAATGGTCATTTTCATAAATTATCTATATAAGATTTGCTCGGTCTTAAAGGATGTTCGGTTCCTTCAGTGTTAGATCGTTCGGTCTCTCTTCTTACAGTACCTTCTTTAATTAATGTTCTTCTTAGTATCTGACCGTTCAGTCATTTCCTTATATTATTTCTATATATGAAAGAATTATTTTTTGAATGAGATTATTAGATTTGGATGGTATGAAATGAGAATGATGAAGGGTATTATGATCGTTTAAGAGTATTCCAAGGAGGAATATCTCATGAATTGAAATTGAATTGGTAAAGTATGACCGTGGTTAGACTCAGGCTTTGCTTTATCCTGATATTCCGTGATTAGTCCTCATCATATAGAAAAGGGTAATTCATGTGTGAGAATGGCAGGAGGTCATTTAGCCTCAGGGTATTTCTATACCGAGGTAGCTCCACTGGACTAACCTCGGGTGGCGGTCTGTTGAGTGTATCCCAACCAGGTCCACCCGGATGCAAAGAGCGACGAGCTACATGGTTCATACAGTCCGGACAGTGTCTAAAATGGTCGGTCATGATGATGTTTACTGTTCGGTTTTAATGAGTATACTTGAATTATGATTGCATGATTGAGATATTGATTTATGTGATTCGGTTGTATGTTTTTAAATGTATGCTAAAAATTATTAATTAAATTATATAAGCTTACCCTTATTTCCTATCTTGTCTATGTGTCGTTCGGTTGTTCTCTTCACTGCAATGATCATCCAATGGATGTGAGTAGAGGGTGACTTTGAAGATTCAGTGGAAGAAGCTCTGCAGACCGTTCAGCCTGAAGATAGCGTAGGACCGTCTGGTCAGTAGGAATTGTAAATAACTTTATTTGCCTTTAGAACCGTTCGATACATATGTTCTTTTGTAAACCGTTAGATATAAGTATATTTTGTATGACCGTTTGGTCTCGAACTGATTCCATAACCGTTCGGTCTTAGCTTGTAAATTGTATCAGACTCTTGTTTGCTGTACAGTTTTAATTCTATATGATATTTCATATTCTTTGCTCCTTCTCAACTGTTCTTTATTATTGTTTATGTTAACTCTTAGAATAAATTATAGTTTCCATCTATATATTTATTGAGATGTTACAAAGAACACTTTAGTGTAATTTAGGAAGATTTCAAAAATCATATATAATCAGATTAAATGACACAAAAGTGTAAGACAGATGATGTTCTTGTGAAAAAAAAATTGTCTAAATACCATTATCTATTATTATAAGATTTATAGCTAGATAAGACAAAATACCGTTACCAAAAAAAGTAAAAACAGAAAAAAAAAAAAAAAAGAACAATTGCAGTTTACTGTACTTTTAAGTTTGGATTCAAATTTATACTGTAAATTATTTATATTTTATTTCATAATTCTTTACATTTTATTGTACTTTCAAATTTGACTTAAAATTTTTATTAAAAATTATTTATATTTTATTTGATAATACTTTCACAATTCATATTTTATTTGATAATAATTCACTGAAAAGTAATGCGTTGAGTGACGATGGAGATGATACTGTTTTAAATTTAGATTGACAAGTTCTTTGCATAATCCAACTGATATAGTTATACAATACTGAGATTTCATCTCGCCTAAAACATGTAAAATATCAAACCCTAAAACACATCTTATATCCATGTATTTATTTGAGTTTTGAAGGTAAAATTTATTTTGATGTTATTCTTTTGTTAATGTATAATCTATTACATTAAACATTTTATATTTCTATAGTTATTTCCTAAAAATAGTTAATATAAAGTTTTGAGGTTATTAGTACCAAAAAATGTACATTTATAAAATTAAATTAATAAATTATAAAATAAATACTTGGTATTTTATACCAAATACACAATTTATCAAATTAGTTTAATCTCAAAACCTTAACAAAATTTAACGTTTATAAAATTATTTTGGTTCTTCAAACGTAATGCTTTTAAATTAAAAATAGATTTTATAAATTTTAAATAAATACTTTTAATTTTCTCGGAAATTATAAAAACTTACGCAATAGAATATTAGAGTTGATAGATGTTTTAAAATAATGAGACTGAATATTTAATTTTAAAATAATTCAATAATATAAATAAAATTTTTTAAACTTGTTTCCTTAAACACAAATCATCCCTTTAAAACTTTTTCTTCAAGTTCTCTTTATCTTCTCTCTAAGAACTCTAACTCCTCCATCCTCTGTTTTACTATCACGAAATGCCTAGGAGATCATGCTTGAATAATCTCCATTCCTACATGATTAGTTTTTGGTATACAGCAAGTAAGTTTTGACTCATTTTTCCTTTTGTTTCTTAGGTTAAAATCGTGCATGTTGATTTTCCGTTGCATGTGTCTTATGTTATCTTTTCCTAGTTTCTTATCAATATAAGGCCTTAAGGACTCACTATGATCACAATTTGGTGATTTATAGGCGTTTCTAGAGTTTGTTGCGTTTGAAACTATGGTTGGACATTCTTAGAGTTGTAGTAGTTATCTGTGAGGTATGAGGAGCTAGTTTTTATTTTATATTAATTTATAAAGTATGAATTGATAGTATTTAGGATGTGCAGTTTGCAAATATTAGATATTTTCGCTTGAAATGTTAGTTAATGTGAATTTTTGTGGTTAAGTAAATGAATTTGATCACATGATGATTGTTGATGCTGAATGATTTTATGTTAAACTCCAATTGTTTGATGAATTGTGTTGTCAAAATGTTTGGTGGTGTTGAATTTGGTTTAATGTGAAAGAGAATTGAACTAGGTTGAATGGTAAGTATTCTTGGTTAAAATAAAGAGGTTTGGTATGTGAGTTTTTGAGTTAAGTGTTAAAAAGAGGAAATTAAGTCTTAGAAAATTTGGACGTGATTTAAGGGTTGTTAGAGTTATGAAGTAGTTGAAATTTGTTCAAGAAAGAGGTAGTAATACTTTTAGGTGTTTTGGTTGGTGTTAAGTGCTTTTTGAGGGGTTTGGACTAGTGAAATTTTGAATCATTGGTTCTGTGTCAAAATGGAAGGTTTGAGGTGTGTTAGTAAGTCATTTCTGACTTATTAGAGTTCATAAGTTACTTAAAAATGAGCTAGAACTTATAGAATGAAATTTTGGTCTCAAATGGAAGAATTTAGATGTTTTTAAGTGAAATATTGTGGTAAGATACTAATAACTAGTTTAAATTGGGTTTAACACTTTTGTTTAGGTCTAAAATAGTTTACAATTCAATCTAGGAGTGTTAGAAGTTGGTGAAAATATTTAGAATGGGTTATGGGTGGTTTAGGGGTGTTAATTATGCAATTTTGGTACTGCATAATTACGCAATTAGTTTAGGAGAGTTCTGACAGTGAGTTCCAGAGGTTGAGTGAAACAGCTCGCTCAGCTTGGGAAACTTGTTATTTTAGAACTTGCTAGGCAAGTGGAGGAGCTCGCTGGACGAGAAATTTAGGGTTTTTGGCAAAGAGTTGCAAAGGCTAAGTGAGCTAGCTCACTTAGCTTAGGAGGAGCTCGCTAGGCGAGTAGAGACTGTTCGTTGGGTGAGTGGGTCTATGTCCTTAGGTGTGTTTAAATCTTTTCTTTTTATGTGTATGGTTTTAACAATTATAATGGTTTGTTGTATTATATGTGATAAGGTTTGGAATATATGTTTGAATGGAATGTGGTGTGTAAGAGTTTTAAGGAGGATTTTTAATGGTTGTATCATAATGTTGTTAGTATGAATGCATGAAGCTTAGTCTTGGGGGTTATCCTGACACTTTAATGATCATTCATTCTCAAGTAGAGAAGATTGATACATATGGAGAGAGTAGTAAGAGGTCTTACTAATTGCTTCTAGTATGACCTAAGACGCGATAGAGACTAACCTTGTGAGTGTGGTAGGGTGAAACCCATTGATAATGACATTGCAAAGCGGTAGAGACCACCACAAGTGCACAACCCGCCATAGCTCGACATTCATGCTAAATCCGGATAGTCCAGTCTAGGTCTTGAACATGATTAAGATGTTTGCATTGCTTTTTATGTGAAAAATGACTCATGTACAAAATGTTAATGTATATTAAGATCTGTTTTTTTATCATTACCTTACTCTGTTGTTTGTATATTGTTGGTATGTTCTTGTATGCTGTTGTCTTGGTTATGATCACTTGGTGGATGTGAGCAAAAGATGATGAGATAACTATGAAGTAGACCTTAGGTAAAAATGACCCTAATACTTAATAACTTTTGTATTATCTTTATAATAATTATTTTTTCTTTTGATTGTTTAGAAACACCATACATGAAGATATATTATAATTATGATTAAATGATTATAATATAATTTTATATTTTCTTAATTGTTAACTATGTTATAATGTTAATTATGTAATTTGTTTCTTTATAGTAGAAATACTGGAATGTTACCAAAATTATTCTAAATTTTAAAGATTGAAAACACAATAACTAAAATAATACATGCAATAAGTAATTCTTCGCACTCATTAATAATATAAAACCAGACATTACCGAATTTGACATGACACCCAACGAAAACTTCCCACGCAACTAAAACTTCTCTCAATAATTGCACGTGATTTAATTTTATCAATCATGATATAAATCACCATAACATTTAATAAATTTAACCCGTATTCGTAAAAATCATTTTATTTTGTTGAAATTAGCATATGAACATGTGATACGCGCTACAACTAATAATAATTTAAAGTATATAAAATAAGAAAGATACTTGTATTGTATACATAATCTTCTAAAAATCTTATAAAATATAAAATAAAAAACCACGTGAAATGAATGTTGTTTTTTTAAGCATATTGGGAATGACATCGGGTTCTGACGAGCTCTTCACCCACCCAATACAAACCCACTCCGTGATTTTACGAAATTATATTATAAGTTTAAAACATTATATTGCACTAATTTATTAATGAAAATCTTCTAAAGATATTCACGTAATCCATTTTCCAATTATTCTTAGATTTTTTCAAAGAAGTAGTTGAAAGCTTTACAAATTTACGTTTCTTTATAAAATAAGTGAATTAAGATTTGTCCTATTTTAAAAAAAAATTCAAATTATCCAAAAATATCTTCAACAAAACACGAATTTAAATAAAATATGAAAAAGTTTTTTTTTTTTTAAAAAAAAAGGTCGTAGATTTATTGTTGTTTTAGATAACGTGGAAGGAAGAGAGTCGTAGAATAATGAAATGGCTAAAAATCAGAGTATATTGATTTAGAGAGTAGAATAGACATCCAAAAATTATTTCTTTTCAACTACTTTTTCTCCCAACAACTGGCTGACAGTTATTTTAATAATAAAATATTACATATGCGATTTTGTTCTTGGGCTATGAATCTGATACAGAACCACATGTTTATCTGCTAAGCTTTCTTGTTAAGTGTAAAACAACTTGTGTGGAGTGTTTGGTCGTGTGGTGGAAACTTTTGGGCGAAGGAATCATCACTCATGGGCATCAAAGGCAGTGAAGCAAGTCTAAACTCAACTCCTCTGCTGTCTTCCAGCAAAGATGGAGTTGATTTCCATGAAGATGAGCGAAGTGAAGCTTCTGAGATGACATTTATGCTTGTTTTCACCGCCGTTTCTGCTACGATTGGTTCTTACGTTTTTGGGTATGCTGTAAGTTATCAATCACACATTTTGGTTCATCACAGTTCAGAATCACCACTTCTGTTCTTGCCGTCATATCAGACTCCTCTTTTTGCAGCTCGGATATTCATCCCCTTCTCAGTATGGAATCGTGCACGACCTGAATCTCTCTGTCGCCGAGGTTACGACCTAACAATCTTTGTTTTTGTAATCTTTCTTAAAATGTATCGCCGTGGTAAGAACAGTTGACTTTACTGGATATTGAATGTTCCTTGTAAAATTTTTATGTTTAAGTTGTGTATATCTTTTCTGGTATTCTCTAATTTTACTTGAGGACACCTCAATTATTTGTGTAATACATAGATGAAATTAACAATACCTAAGAAGCTGTGTTAAGTTTTCTCTTAAATTCAATCCTTATAGTTTATTGGTTCTTGTTTATTTGATCGTTTATGTCACTTTTGCAGTACTCAACTTTTGGTTCAATATTGACGATTGGAGCGATAGTTGGTGCCACTTTAAGTGGTAGAATAGCAGATTATGTGGGTCGTCGATTGGTAAGTCAGAGACAGATTACACTTAGTTTTAGTTTCAGTGGTACCGTTGTTCACTTTTGGTTAAATTTTTCATTTTTCCATGAAGGCCATGGGTTTCTCGGAGGTTTTCTGCATCTTGGGATCAGTTATCATAGCATTCTCAAAGGTTTGCCATTAATTTCTTCCCAGATTTCTCAAATTGAAGTCTACGGATATCTGAGATTCTTTATTAACAAGGCTTCAAACAAAACTACTTCTGAGTTTATTGGTTTACTTCGTGGTTATTTCTATCTGTTCCTTCCTACGCCCAAAGCCACAGGGTCAATTTCCTTAAATTCAGTCTAAGATAATGAATATTCCGTGTTTGAAGGTTTCTTGGTGGCTTTATATTGGAAGAATGTTGGTAGGATGTGGGGTTGGCATCATATCTTATGTGGTAATTGCTTTAACGTTTGATATGTTATGGCTGCAATTCAAATTAATGTTACTCAGTCAATCAAGAAATACATGTAACACAGTTCCCTTTGCAAATCAGGTTCCAGTATACATAGCAGAAATAACACCCAAGGATCTCAGAGGAGCATTTACCGAAGGTCATCTGGTAAAGGAATACTATAAATGATATCAACTCAGTCATTCCACTCTTATTTTGTGTATCGTGCCACTTATTTTTTGTGTCACTTAAAGGCTTACTTTAAATGTCTATTTGGTATTGTTGTGGCAGTTAATGACTTGTTGTGGATTGTCATTAACTTATCTTATTGGCGCATTTTTGAATTGGCGGATTTTGGCATTGATTGGTAAATATACTTGTACTATTCTTTATGTTGCTCTTTTTCACAAAACCAAATTAAAAAGGGTTCGAAATAACTCACATAATTTTTTGTCTATATCTCAGGAACTGTTCCTTGTATTGTGCACCTTCTGACTCTTCCCTTCATCCCTGATTCTCCCAGGTGGCTGGTGAGTTGTTCTTAGCTTCTGGAACTTTGCTCTTTGATCAGTACATGTTGGACACATATCACACAAGCAACCAAGTTTTTTCTTCTGTTTGTCAAATGATTAGAGTCAACACATGTCATTGGATAACACAGCACAACCGATATATATAATCTTCTGCAGGCTAAGGTTGGTCGGATGAAAGAGAGTGAGTCTGCTCTTCAGCGCCTAAGAGGAAAGCATGCTGATGTTTATGAGGAGGCCACTGAAATCAGAGTATACAACAAGTTCATGTTTGGGTTATGATCTTACTAGGGGACACATAATTTAATATATAACATTTTTTGGCTGTACCTTCATTTGTAGGAATACACAGAAGCCCTTCAACAACACACAGAAAAAGGCAATATTATTGTCTTATTTAAGTTGCAGTATTTAAGGACACTTACTGTGAGCATTCTAAATTCATTCCATTCATTCAGGCTATCTTAATATTTTCCAGGCTCTCATGGTATTTAGTTACTTGTTTAGGTAGGTGTAGGCTTGATGATGCTGCAACAGTTTGGAGGGATTAGTGGCATTCTTTTCTATACAAATTCGATATTTATCTCTGCTGGTAGGTGCAGGTTCTTCTAACATATGCCAAATAAGAAAAAACAAATAAGAGAATACTAGATTTGTGCATGATTCATTAAGGCAAAGGTTCTTCTCTTTTACAGGATTTTCAGACACTATTGGAACAATAGCAGTGGGTGTCTTCAAGGTTTTTATTCCTGTTTACATAATTTTATTACTTCTGTGTGCTCAATTCTATACAATACAAGTTCAGTGCCATTTTGGATGATACATGTACACTTCATTCCAGGGTCTTCTCTTCACATAGTCCTTTTATTTGTGTTTATAGGTCTCATTTTCATTTTTAGGAGTACTTTTGATGGATAGATGTGGAAGACGACCACTTTTACTGGTAAAATGGCCATTTTTTTTTCCTTTTTTAATTTTTAATTTTATTTGTTTCCATGTTCTGTTGATTCTCATCCAAAATTTTGAGTATTACACAGGCTTCTGCTACAGGAGCATGCGTAGGAAGCTTCCTGACAGCCCTATCATTCTTCTTGAAGGTTCTTTTCTTTTGATAGAAGATCTTTGCTTTAATCATTTGTTTTTTGAATCATTTCTAAGAACAATTAGGCTTGCTTGATACAGGATTTACAGGAATGGAAGTCAATAAGTCCCTTTATAGCGCTTGTTGGTGTACTGGTAATGCTTTTCTAACTATACCAACACTTGCATCTTCTACTTATCCTTGTCTTTTCATTTTTTTCACTGGCCTTGTATCTGTCTTAGTAAGATCGAATTGAATCTAGGACTTTAATGTTGTCTCTGAAGTTTAATTCTCCGACAAAATTTCAATTCATGTTGTATATTCAGCCTGCTTTACTCATGGATTGAATGATTGATAGATAAAAGCAATTTGGCTTTAAATTTCCTAATGAGCAGGTATACATGGGATTGTTCTCGCTAGGCATGTCTGGAATTCCGTCTGTTATAATGTCTGAGGTAGCTTTGTTCAACTATGCTTCGACTCATCAAATTAAAATTGAAATATATAAATCCTCAGCACATGAATGCTGTTCATGTATATATTTTTTCAGATATTTCCCATTAATGTGAAGGGCACAGCTGGAAGCTTAGTAATCTTGGTTAACTGGACATGTTCATTGATTATTGCATATACTTTTAACTTTCTCATGAGTTGGAGTTCATCAGGTAAACTTCAATTTTCTCTTATTTCCTGTTTTCCACTCTAACACATACATTAATTTCCTCAAGAGACAAGAGAAAAAAATCAGTAAAACATCAAAATTTAAAGAAGTATTTTAAGAAAAACATGGAAGAAAAGAATACTAAGGGTTCATTATCATGTTTTGGTTGTGTTGGAGCAGGAACTTTCTTCTTGTTCTCTGGCATATGTGCCAGCACTGTTGTTTTCGTAGCAAAACTAGTACCAGAGACCAAGGGGCGCACACTAGAGGAAATTCAAGCTTCTTTGAATAGCTTATGAGAGATGAATTTGGTATTCCTCTGCAACAGAATTTCTGCAAGTTGCACATTGATGGGGTTTTCGTGTAAAGAAGTTTATTCAAAAGTTACATAAGTTTGAATCATGGAGATAACAATCTCCAAGTCACAATATTTTTTTTTGTGATTGTATTATTTATCCAATTTAATCAGTGCAATGTACGGTAACATATCAAAATTGTCAGTATTAGCAAAAACAGAGACTCTGTGTATGTAATTTTTATTTGCTGTCTTAGAATTTATATAAATAAAAATGTATAATATGTATATAATTTATTTTATTTATAATATGAAAACAAGAAATTAATGTGCACACTTTTATAATCCATGCTAGTCACTTTCCACTATCTCATTATTTGTTTCTTTTTTTCAATTTGTGACTTAAAAATATTACTATGAGTAAAATATGAAAACAATTTAGTGTTAACTTCTATTATGTATTATTAAAAATATAACAAAAATAAATAAAATTGATTATGTAAAAATATAACTTAAATAATTTTTGTTTCTCAATTTTTGTTTTATGTTTCTAATATTTTTTTTAAAAATTGGATATTAAAAAGTTTATATATTTTGTCTAAATGTTTTATATTATATGTTGAAGTGTTTTCTAAACTAAAATACCCTTCAGAAAACAATATGAATGGTTGAAGATTAATATAATATAAATTAATTTACATTAAGTCGATTACTTGCGGCAGAATACATTATCACATGATAACAAGTATTATAATAAAATAAAGTTAAAAATACTAGAAAAGAAATTAAAAAAAAAACTTAAAAACCAGTTAAAAAGAGTGAAGTGATAATAAGAACAAAATGAAAATGATTTTTTTTCAGGATCTTCAACCAAAATTTTATAATGAATTATATATCTAATTTAAAAAAAAAATTGGATACTCAATAAAAAAAAAGTAAATCTAAAATTTATTTAAATCTAAAAATATTAATGATGGATGTTTCGTATTGTATTGTATTATGATTATTAATACTAAAAATATAAAAGAATTTTAATTGTGTGGATGTATTAATCATATAACAGAAGACCAACATGGTTCAAGTGACAAACATGTTTGGTCTTTTATGTTGTTAGAAGTTAAATTCTAAAAGTACGAAAAATGGTCAAGAGATTAATAGTTGTGTGTTGGAAATATAGTCAAAGTAACATTTTAATTTTGTATTACAAAATTAATAATGTTGGGTTGAAAATAAAATATAAATAGCTTCACACAAAAATATCTAACTTACTACTTCATCGCTCATCACCAATTTAGATTATCTACTGTGTTTTTGTATTGTTTATCTGTTAGTAATTTAAAAATATATTGATGGATATTAATTTTGATATTTTAAAATAAGATTATGATATATTAACCGTTTTTCTTAACAATCTTTTTATAATAAATTACTGGTCACTATTTTATTAGTTTATATATTTTAAACCAAACTATCACTTTAACGGCTGTCGTAAAAAAAATAAAAAACAAAATTGTTAAAAAACTATTTTTCTTTAAAATATACTATAATTTTTTTAATGCATCAATCTCATACTTTAAAGACTCAGGACGACACAAAAGAATCTTGAGGACTTGGTCATCACATGCAAGAAAAGGTAAGATTTTCAGAACGCCACAGCTTGGAACTCTTGGCCTTTTGTGCAAGCTTATGATGACACATCCTAAAAAAAATCTATGCCTATCAGTTCAGATTTCACATGCCCAGTAACAAAAACCATGTCACAGTCCCTCCAATGAAGTTGAGTTCAAAACATCAAACGCAGTATCGAAAGTCAATAATATACACAAGACTTATCTCCAACACTGTCGTCCTCATTAGTCATTTTTGGACCTCACAAAGCACTGTTCTTCATAGATTCATTTACTGTCACAAGCAACCTTAAAATTCGTAGTGGCTCCTAAATCCGCTTCTGGGGAACCATGGACGACAGTGCTAAGAGTTCTGAACCGAGAGAATTTTCAAGTCCATTGCTTTCCACAGAAATATTGCAAGCTTATCATCATGGTAACGATGGGGTTGAGTGTGAGGAAAAGAGGCAGAAAGAAACTTGGTCGGTACCAGCTATTCTTATACTTACTACCGTTGTTGCGGTCTCTGGTTCTTATGTTTTTGGGTCTGCTGTAAGTTCCCTTCACACGTTTTTGCTTTGGCAATTTTATGAGAGTTTGGAAGTACCATTGCCAGTGTATGAATTTTGCAGATTGGATATTCGTCTCCTGCTCAAAATGGAATCATGAATGATCTCAATCTCGGCGTGGCTGAGGTTTGAACTTTGAATCACGACCTTTGTTTTGGTTTGTCATGTATTAGCCATTGACTGATGAGAGGAAGAAAGGAACACATTTAATGCCTTTTTATTGGTATGGTTTTATCCAGTATTCGATTTTTGGATCAATACTGACGATTGGAGCAATGATTGGGGCCATCATAAGTGGTAGAATAGCAGACTACGCAGGTCGAAGAGCTGTAAGTTTATTCAATTTGTGTTTTGAAATGAAAGTTTCATGTGGTTAGGTATTTCAAGACACGGTAGATTTGAAACCAATTAGTTATCAAAAAGTCTATATAAGAAATTACAACATCACTTTTAACTTAACTTTAGGCAATAAGTTTTCGTGAATCAGTCCATATAAGATAGTGTAACAATACTTTTAATCCAAAACCTTCAAGCAACATGTTTAGGAATCTTCTACTTGTATACTGGTATTTTGAATTCCTAACAATCTTCTCCACCTTGAATTACTGGTCATCTTGAATTCCTAACAATCTTATTTCAATCTTCCGTTTTGTTCCATTTTGAAAAACAGGCTATGGGTTTCTCCGAAGTATTCTGCATCTTGGGATGGCTTGCCATAGCATTCTCAAAGGTTACCATCCTTACACGCCACTTTCATATAAGCCTATACAAGCAAAATATCTTTCTGAGAAATTAACCTGATCGGTAAAACAAACCTTGATATTTGCAAACAAGTTAAGTCGTTTTTATCTGACGCTTGGTGCTTGTTTGAAGGTTGGTTGGTGGCTTTACGTGGGAAGATTTTTGGTAGGATGTGGAATGGGCTTTCTATCTTATGTGGTAATTGTTGTGACTCTTAGTTTTTCACAAGTGCAGTTCGAGAGGAATTCGGTCACTCAAACCAAAAACAATGGGTTTGTTTCTTCTGTTTCCATTATAGGTACCAGTTTATGTGGCAGAAGTAACACCCAAGAATCTCCGAGGGGGATTCACCACAGTTCATCAGGTAAAGAAACGATAAATCTTTTCTGAGTATCACTTTACTCCCATTGCAAGTAATAGGCTTATTTAAAATCCAATTTGGAGTTTCTTTTGACAGTTAATGATTTGTTGCGGGGTATCATTAACTTATCTTATTGGATCGTTCTTAAATTGGAGGATTTTGGCTCTAATAGGTAATGCTCATCTGCATGGTTTTCATCTAACATAGTGAAATTAAGAAAGGTTGCAATGTAAGTGGCATTTTCTTTCTTTATCTCAGGAACTATTCCGTGTCTCGTACAACTTTTGGGTCTATTCTTTATTCCCGAATCTCCTAGGTGGCTGGTGAGTGGTTTGAGATATTTTTGTTGATCTGTTGTTGAACATGACATGATTCACACAAGAAACTGAGATTTTCAGTCACTTGTGTCAAATAATTGGAATCACTTCATGTAAGACAAACACATTGCAAGTTTGTGACAGTTTGAAATCTTGTGTAGGCAAAATTTGGTCACTGGGAAAGGAGTGAATCTGTTCTACAGCGTCTTAGAGGAAAGAATGCTGATGTTTCTCAAGAGGCCACTGAAATTAGAGTACATATAGTGTTTGTTTATTACAGTGTTCGGGTGGTAGAAGAAGCTTAAGAGTCAAACACATTATTCTATGTTATATTTTTTGTAGTATTTTACCGAAGCCCTTCAGACAGAAACAGAAGCTACCATTTTTGGCTTATTTCAGTTGCAGTATTTGAAGTCACTTACTGTGAGCTGAGCTTTCTAAGATCCTTGTTCTTGTAGCCTGTCTTGTCCTTTTTGCAGATTCTTAAGGTATTTTTTAATTACTTTGTTAGGTAGGAGTTGGTCTGATGATACTGCAACAGTTTGGAGGGGTTAACGGCATTGCTTTTTATGCAAGTTCCATATTCATCTCTGCTGGTACATGCATATTCTTTTTTTAATGCTTCTAACACATGACTGATAAAGAAGATGGCCATGAGAATGTTCAACTTATAACACAATTGTCATAGAGGCAGAAATTCTTATCTATCTCAGGATTTTCGGGAAGTATTGGAATGATAGCAATGGTTGCAGTTCAGGTTCTTCATTCTCTTCATACAGTCGATTCGCTTGCCTTCTTAATGTTGTATAAAATGAGATAGATGCCACTCCTTTGGTGAGTCTTCTCTTCACTTGTATCTTTATAGATCCCAATGACAGCTCTGGGGGTGCTTTTGATGGATAAATCTGGTAGACGACCACTTCTGCTGGTAGAAAAGATGATGTTTTCTTTCTTCTGTTTTGTGCTGATATGTAAGATCTGAATCCAAAATGTTTAGCTTTATGCAGGTTTCTGCTTCGGGAACATGCTTAGGATGCTTCCTTGCAGCCCTATCATTCTTCTTGCAGGTTCTTTAAATAACAAAACCTGCTCTACCAAGTTTGTTTTTTCACTTTAGTTATTTCAAAATGATCAATTAATTGAGCTTGCCGCATGCAGGACCTACATAAATGGAAGGAAGTCAGTCCCATTCTGGCACTTGTCGGTGTACTGGTGATGATTTTTCAATGGCAATGTTTTGAATCTTTGATTACAGTGTGCAGTCTTATGCATTTAATTGGATAATAATAACAATAACAAAACTTAAATTCAAATTCATTACTTTGTATCATGACATTGAAATGAGATGACAGAATGTTACCTGTGTTTTGTTATTGCCCAGTTAATAATAACATCACCGAAGATCAAGTACTTATAGAGTGGATAATGTAATGAAGTTTGAGTTCTTTAGTGTCAAATACTCAAACCAAATACTGACTTCTTTGTTTCTAGTTAGCATTTTATATTTAACGAAGAATATTGAAAATATTGAAATAAATCCACATACCTGATATTTTGAGCAGTTAGTTTTTGCAATGATCAGGTATATACAGGATCATTCTCTCTTGGAATGGGGGGAATCCCATGGGTGATAATGTCTGAGGTAGTTTTTGAACATATATATGAAATAAAAAATGGATCATAAGAAGTTCTTAAAGTGTACTGAATTATCTTATTTATGGCTCCCAGATATTTCCCATTAATGTGAAGGGCTCTGCAGGAAGTGTTGTGACTTTGGTTAGCTGGTTGTGTTCTTGGATTGTGTCATATGCTTTTAACTTTCTCATGAGCTGGAGTTCAGCAGGTAGGTTCATTCATACTCACTCTTATAATTCCTTGTGAGAATACTTACTCCACCCTTAAAAGAGAAAACCAAAATGAACCACAAAAGAAATGATACCAAGAAAGCAAAAACTCACCTTATGTTTGTTCAGGAACTTTCTTCATCTTCTCTGCCATATGTGGCTTCACCGTTCTGTTCGTGGCAAAACTAGTGCCAGAGACGAAGGGGCGTACGCTAGAAGAAATTCAAGCATCCCTCAAGAGATGAATTCGGCACATTTATGAAGGACACGGACAAATGGTGATTTCTGAACAACTTTTACAACGTTGGTCTGAAAAATACTTTTTCAAATAAGAACTGATGTAGAAATGATTCAAATAACCAGCAATTTAATTTTCGGAACAAACAAATAATACAACTTTGTTTTTCAACAAATTGTAAATGATCATTGCCTGGGTCTGGGGGCAGGAACATCTCGCGCAAACTCCGAGGGCCAATGTCTGTGTCTTGCAAACGTGCTTATTGGAAGACCTGGGAATCGCGTTTTCTTAATTTTGTTAGAGATGGTCAAACGGTAACAAGAGAATAGCCAAAATAAAAAAATGGTTTCTAATTATTGACAAGAATTTGATGTTTGACTAAAACGTGTAGGAGCATAAAAATGGTAGAAAAGAAAAGAAAAAGATTAACGAAGTGAGAAAAAGAGGTCAACGCATAATTAATACGTGGCATGTAGGATTAGGAGATAAGAGGTTAGCGTTTGGTTAAAATTTAACCCACAGAAAAAAGAAAGAGATAAAAAGCTATTTGCGCGGAGTCCAACGTGGGACCCGGCACCGTTTGCTCCAAGAGGGATTCCAGCTCATACCCCGAAACAAACACGCCCTTCCTTTTCTTGCGTTTTGTTTGGTTGGCACTCTCACTCTGCCACCCCATGCCCATGCTATGCTTTTCCTTTTTATTTTATTAATACCTTCTTTCTCTTCTTCTCTTCTTCCAGAATCCCTTCTCACAAATTGTTACAACTACTTTTACGTTTTGATTATGATTATTGTTATTATGCCATGACAAATTCAATCGGTTTCTCTTTCTATCCGCCTTTTCTTTTCTCCCTCGTCTTCCCTGCCATGATCAAATTGTTCAAGAGAAACACCTCCACTGACACGTGTCATCATCACCACCACTATCACCACCATCCACTTTTGGGCCTTGGACTCGCCACCACAGACGTCCACAGACCTCCCAACGTTCTGGAGTCCGCCATGTTGAAGCCCAACAGCCACGCGCCTCGGCCCAAGAAGACACAGATTGGATCCCTTGATAACGACGTGGTTTGCGTGGTCAGCGGATTGGCCTCATGCACCGAGAATCTAGGCTGCGAGAGCTCCGACCAAATCCACAGTAATTGCGAGGATGAGGGTGTGATCGAAGGGGAGGAGATTTCTCGGAGGAGAACGGTGAAGATGGAGGGGAGAGGGAAGGTGAGGACATTTCCACCGCCGCTGTCGTCGCTCAATCGGAACGGTAAACCGAATTTTTATCTCCGGCCGGTGAGGAAAGACGGGAGGTTGGAGTTGACTGAAGTGAGAATAGAGCGGCCGGAGATTCTGCATGCGTGGCGAGAGAACGGGCGTTTGACATTGCGTCTGGTGTCAGATCTTGAAGAGGAAGAGATAGAAGAAGAAGGAAAAGAAGAAGAAGAAGAGGAAGAGATAGAAAAAGAAGAAAAAGGAATAGAGGAAGAGAATGTCGGAGAGTGGAGGCTCCTTGGCGTGGGAGGGAGTAGTGAAGGGTTAAGGAGGTGTCACGAGATGGTGAACCATCATCACCATCACCATGTTCATGGCAGCATGCGCATGTGTGGAATCAGCATTGTGTGAGGGTTGGAGGGACACGTGGCATGGGGTTTTGAAGGGGAAGGTAGATGCAGTGAATGAATGATTTGAACGTTGGAATTTGCACTGCGGATATTGGCAGAAGAAAGGTTGGATGTGTGTAGAGAGAAAACATGCATGCATGCGGTGGTGTTTGGTTGCGGAGAAAAACGACACCACCGAGAGGTCCACACACGCTGTAATTACTTTAACTGTACTGCGTTTTGTATTCTTAGGCAGAGAGAGAGAGAATGTTCCACACGGAGAGCAATTGTACTGTATTTACCAAATTTTGAAGATTTATGTTAGATGTCAAAAACAATTCCTGAACATTTTTGAACTCTCGTAATCTCACTCTCTTACTCTCTCTCCGATTTGAACTGCTTATATGTTTTCTTGTCTCTGGTTTCAGTTAATCGGATTGTTTCTATAGAAGGTGTGTTGGGTTGATTTATGTTGTGGGAGTTAAGAAAAATGGGTTCTGTGGATTTGAAGAAAGTGAGAGTGGAGAGAGTGGAGAGTAAGTGTAAGTGGTTCTTCACCAAAAGTAGTGATATGTGACATGGATATTTCAGTTGATGAGAATATAAGAAAAGTTATGAATGGGTGTTCATTATTTAAATCATCATTTTTGGCAGATGTTGGAGCTTCTTGGCTTGTTCTTGAAGATGTTCAAATGATTTGATTGCAGGAAGAAATGCTGATTGAAATCAAATGGTATAAGGATTGTTGCATTAAGAGATTCAAGAGAAGGGTGGAGACACTCACTCGACCAACAGAACTTGAGTGTGAAGAGTGCAATATTTTCTTATAAACAGTTGCAAAGAATAAAAAATAATGGTGACATAGTTCAATATTTTCTTATCTACACAGTGGTCATCCCTTACATTGACTATTTCATCTCTTCATCCACCATTTTTCAATCTGGTAATGAAGCTTTCAAAAAATTAAGGCATGTTTTACTTCCTCTAACATATCATCCTTTTAAATTTTTACTCACCTTAAATTTCAAAATTCGATGCGTGTAAATTATGGAGGATTTATTATTGATGAGATTAAGTAAAATATCTACATCATCACTAAATATGCAATAAAGTTATGTGTGGTTGATCTATGAAGAAATAGATTAGGAGAATATACAAAGTATTTTAGAGAAGGTAATTTATTTTCTAGTTTCGTTTGATATATATTTTTTTTTATTTAAACTTATCTTTATTGGAAATATTAATATATTTTGACTTTCAAATCTTTTAAAATAAATATAGTTTTCTTAATCTAATTATATTGTTTATTATCTCAATATCATTTAACATCATAACCTCATTTGCAAGTAGGACATCTTGTAATACACACCCAATCCTAATGCTTTATGTTTGCAATGAAAATCAATCACTAAAATTTATATTGACACATGTTTTAGTATGTGTAGTAGATATGAGATATTATAAAAATCAAAATCGTCGACAGCAGGGTTCGAACCTGCGCGGGCGAAGCCCAACAGATTTCAAGTCTGTCTCCTTAACCACTCGGACATATCGACATTATTGAGACATTTAGGGTCAACTTAATAAAAGAATGATGTTTCAATTTTATTATTTCATGCATATACATAGAAGATGGTATGTATAATAAAAATTAAAAGAGCCTAAAAAATATTTTTAAATGAAAAATTAGTGTAAAGTATTAGTTAGCGTGTACTTAAAATGTAGCTAAATATTGTTTATTTTTTCATAAACCTCATTATATGGGGTCCACAATTCAATCCTGGGATATCAGGTTTAGTTATTAAAAAAATGTGATATTTTAAAAGTAATTAAAATAAAAATCTCCAATATTTATTAATTGTTAGAATATATATCAAAATAATCATAATGAAAGATATAGTAATATTAAAATTAATTAAAAAACGTCGACAGCAGGGTTCGAACCTGCGCGGGCGTAGCCCAACAGATTTCAAGTCTGTCTCCTTAACCACTCGGACATATCGACAATTTTGGAAAATTTGTGTCATACAATATTAATGAAAGTTTTACTTTTCTTGTAGAAAATAAAAATAAAATTTAATAATTATTAATTTTTAATTTTTAAATTTAATGATTGAGATAATAAAAAAACTAATACTTGAGATTTTTTTTATTCAAAATAATTGAAATTTAAATATCGATATGTATATCAAAGTTTGAATTAGTTTTATTAATGATTCTAGTTTACTTTACTTTTCAAGTATTTTATTATGTTTTATATTGTATTAAATAAATATCTTTAATATATAAATTAAAATTAAATTTCATAAAAATAATATTATAATTAAAATTTATAATAAATTGGTATCGTAGAGTATAAATATATTCTTTCTACTGTGATGACTTGTTTAACGTAAAGAAAAATTATAACAAAAAATTGTTATTAGAATATTTATATTTGCAAAAGGAACGAATCCATGAAGTTTGACATATAGTTTAACTAAAAAATGAGTTTAACTTAATTATATAGTAAACTTCGAAGTTTCAACTATTGAGTTAATTATCAAATGATTTTGAAGTGGGTTACTTAACATATGACAAAATATTAGATACAAAATGTATTATCTATTTTTTTTTTAATTTTTGGTTATTCTAATTTCCTTTTCAATAAAACCTTTTTTTTATCATTGCAATTGAAATGAAGACATAAATTAGGCAACAACATGTTCTAAAACATTTATTTGATTATAAATTCAAAATGTTTGCGATATGTTAACTTTTTTTTTTGTTTTATTTGGCCATGAAAATTTTTCATTTGATTGGATCTCACTTAACTGAAATTACTTACTATATTTTAATTGTAGTTGTGTGTTTTTCAATAACTAATTGATTAGAAGATGCTGAAGTTATTTAATAAGATTAAATATATTTTTATGTTTATATATATATATATATATATATATATATATATATATATTAAATGAAACTGTGTTGAAAAAGTACAAGATTATGATTTTTTTTTTTAAATTGAATTGAAGATCCTTATATAATCATAACATCACATTTGTGATCAATTAAGATTTATTATGAAAAATTGTGTATCATTCTTCAATTAAATTATAAAAATTTGGTCTTTTATATTATAAAATATGTTTCCCAACAAATTATATGTTAAAGTTATATTTTAGTTCATGAAATTTTGTTTAATATGTTAGATGTTTTACATATATTTTTATACAATAAAAGAAATTAAATATTTTATATTGTAATTTAAAAACAAAACATAATTTTTATAATAATTTAAAGACGAAAAAACATATTTAATTATTTGATAAATAATAAGGTAAGAACAATCTTATAAGAATTCACCATTTAAACAAAAATATAAATTTTCTTATAAATATTGTATAAATAATTTATATTACCAAGAAGTGTTTTAAAGTCAAGAACATGATAAACTGTTTTCTCAATAAATAAAAAAACACTTGATCATATAAAAAACTACTAACTTAAATGCATTATTCTCACATTTAACTTTTCATCTCTTTCTACTTTCCATTTCTTCCAAAGTTGTTTTCTCTATAAAAGTTGTACCAAGCTCTCCCAAGAACAACTTTATTTACTCTTTCACCATTTTTCCATATTATCTCTCATTCTTCTTCCACATTGTTTGGTAACTTCACACCAATATTTGATGCTTGATTTATAAATTCATCTTTCACATTTGTTGGAATAACCTACACATTAAAACTTATAGTTAAAAAAAAAATACAATTAATTATTTTCCATATTGGCAAATTGTTCATAAAAAATATTACTTTCCCATAACATTCTTCTAGTGCCCTTTTGAATCCTTGAAGTGCTTTCTAATGGTGGCCTTGGAACTCCAATTGGGGTTATAGAGAACCTTATTTTGAAGGTACCTTGTCCTACATATTTAAAGTGCACCAATTTTCCAACCTCAATGTGGTAGAAATCCTTCAAACTATTCATACCATTGTTAAAATAAGCACAAACTTTATTGTTTATTGTAATAACATCAATTTCCACAGCAAAAATATTGCCATAATCATCTTCAAGTATAACTGCTTTCCCCAGTTCATTACTCCATGTCTTATAGAACCCTTTTGGAATTCTTACTCTGCTCTGATTTATATTTTACAAAAGTAAACTATGTTAGATATTATGATTATTAAATGAAAACTAATTATACAAAAAAATATTATGTAGTAGTAATATTTACCTCACAAGCACGAATTATTCCTTCAAAGTAGGCATCTGTGTAATCATTTATTTTTCCAAATTGTTGATCCATGGTCTGTGTATAACATATAAATTAGATATTTACAAATATAATTATTTTTATATTTTTGGAAATATTATATTACAATGAGAAACTTAATTAATAATTGAGGAAGAACATTGATTTCACATACAACACTATAAATGATTTCTAAACACAATTCCATTTACATCTCTTTATTAAAGAACAATCCAAAACACAAAATGTTTAATGTTTTTACTAAAGATAAATAAGTAAAGGTATATTAAGTGTTTTATGAGAAATTATAAAGTACTTGAAAAGGGACGGCCAACATTTTCTACAAGGTATATTATAATAAAGATAAAAAAATTATATGATATATTAAAATAACTAAATCATCTTTCTAATTATGTTTTTTCAAAAAGATGAATGGTAGTTGATTCTAAAATAACAATAAAATACACAAGATAAAATTAAAAATTTCATTTGTTGTTATTTATACATAAAATCTTATGTTTTTCTTCATTAACAAATATAATATTTAATTGGCAACTATTTTCTAATATAAATAAATATTAAATCACTTATTCCTTTTTTTCACATCAAACCACTTCCAGTTTTAGTCAATACTCGTATGATATGAATGACAAAAATGAAATAACCAAATTGTGTAAATTCATAGACAATGAACACAAAGGATAAAACCTGAATATGCATCGAATAAAAAAAATTGAACCTTTTGATGAGAGAGAATTTTAGTAAGATAGGAAAAAACTTTGTCTTCCTTCCATTAAACCTGAGAAAAAAAGATGAGAAAATAGGAAAACAAAGAGATTAATGTTAGTTTTTGCATGAACGAAGAAAAAGAATGACATAAAGAAGCCTAAAATGGAATGATCTAACATGAATAAATTGGAGAACCTAACAATAATATTTTTGTTGAAAAGGCTGAAAATGGCTTCAGCAGATGAAAATTATGATGTTATATAATCAGAATGTGTATTTTATGTCAAAGAGTAAAAGAAACTTGAGAAAAGTTGAAGTAAATAGATTGTCTTGTTTGAATGACAAAGTACTGAACTTAATATTTTAATAAAAGTAACGTTTATTCTTCAACAGTTATATTTGACTTATTTACTTTTATATATTAATTTATCATATCATATTTATTATATTAATTATGTTGAAGAGAGATCAAGTTAAGAAAAGCTTTAAAAGTGTCATTGATATCTATATATTAAGTTGAATTAACCTTTTATATAACTAGCACAATATATATGAGAGTCATACCGAGTCTACTCAATGGGAGGTTCACCCATTGGTCCATTAAATATGACAATTTCTCAAATTATATGTATATATAAGATTTATCTGATTAACTAATGCATTTAAATGTTGTGTTCAGTTGGGTTGATTGAGGAAGATGATTTAAAGTACAGTGATTGAAAGGATTTGGGTAAATTTTTTTGTATTTATTTGAGTGGATTTGGAAGTAACTGAGAGTTGATTTAGAGGTAAGGTTTCTCAGAATTAGTGTAGGATTTGATTGATGTGACAATTTTAAAAAAATTGTTTAATTGGTAGAAATTAAAGAATACCAAAATATTCGTAGTTATTAAAGTAATATAAAATTATAATCGTTAATATTATATTTAATTGTAAAAATATTTATAAAGAATAAAAATTTAAAAAAATTATTAAAATTAATTTTTAAAAGTAAAAAAAATTATAATTTAATAAAATTATTAAAATTAATGTTTGTACTATCTCTCATTTTTAGACCCCTTTTGTTCAAGTCATGAACAAGAAGCAACTCAAATTGTTATGATGCTCAACGGTAAATTGGGTTTTTGGTTTCAGTTTCAGAAGAGAGTTACAACACTCTCCAATGACGGCCCAATTGTCGATGACAACATCCTCGAAGGTCCACCAATTCTTTGAGGAGTGGATACGAAGAAGACTATCCTGACCAAATGCACAAACCTCTTCACCACCCTCTCCACCCACTTCTCTTCCCTCCAAAACTCCGTCACCGATAAATCCCAATTCCTCGATTCAAAGCTCCAATTCCTCGAATCTATCTCCGGTGAGACCCTCCAATCCCTCCACCGCCGCCAGACTTCCATCCCGGAGCGCGAGTCCGCTGCAACCGCCCGCATCAGTGACCAGAAGGAGGCCCCTCTAGCTGAGCTTCGCACCCTCCTCTTACGGACCCTGACCTCTCTACTGCGCTCAAATCCCTCTCGTGGAAGATGGACGCTGCGATGCTGTTGTGGTTCGTTGTGTCGAAGCGAAAGGAGTCGGCGTCGCTGAGGACTGAGATCGTTGAGGCAATGGTTGAGGCGGTCGACCCGCCGCGGCTGGTGCTAGAGGCGATAGAGGAGTTTCTGAGGAGCATGGCGGCGAAGTCCGGGGTGACAAATACGCCTGTGGAACCGGATCCATGCTGCAACGTCTCCAACACAGCAGCTCCTAACCGAATACAGCCTCTGCTACCCGAATACACTTCTGGGCAACCGAATACGCAGGAGGATAACCGAATACGGTTTCGCATGGTTTTCTTCAGACATTTGTAATCGGATACGCCGTTTTTGAACCGAATACGCTTTCAGAGTTCTTCGTCTTCTCCGCTTCGCACAATCCTCTTCTTCATCTCCTCCACCCATCCACCTTATCTTTTTCATGAGTGCACAATAGCCAACTTCAAGCTTCGAATGCATGGTTATGAGTTAATATATTATATTAAACATGCATGGACGTAGAATTATGAAATTATAGAGGGACACATTCAACTTTTACATTACGATCCTTTCAAATCGCCTCTACTAAGCGGATGACCAAAAACCAGCCCATCCTGCAATTCAATCGCATTTCTTTTGCGTGATTTTCTTCAAACGAACACGAGTTTCTCTTCTTTTCATCGCTCGCTGTTATAGGTAAACAATAAAATACCCCCAAGAGTGAACATAACCTAAGAGAGTAATTTTATCTGTTAAATTACACAACTACAATAAAAAAAATTTAAAACTTATTTAAGAGGCATTATTTCAACCATAAATTCATTTGCATTCTTCAAATAACATAAAATTAAAATCCTTTAAATTACAGTTCTTATTTTAAAAAATATATATTTTATTTTAATAAAATAATTTAAATATTTCTCATATATAACGATAAAAAATGTGAACAGGTTGATGAACTTGACGAGAGAGGTCTATTCCATATACGGGTATACTAAAAAACTAGTCTTGTAGTGTAAAACTTCTTTTATATCAAAATATATTATTCAATCTTAACACTCTGTTCACTTCTTCCATGGATGGTACTGTGCACAGCGAAAAGCGAAGACGGAAATGAGCATCCACGCGTTGTTCACTTTCGGCGATTTGCAACGACGGAATTGAGTGGATGTGCGAGATACGTGATTGAGATAATTTGCCGTGATTGTAAGGCAAATGTCATCTTTGCCCTCAGTACATTTCATAATACCAGCAGAGAAATTGGCCTAAATTCGATTCCTTAGGTCGACAATCGATTCCAGCACGGTTAATATAATAATCCACATAGTTAATGAATCTGAGACATTGCTTCGTACATCTATGTTACTGTGGCTGGCTCTGTGCGTTCACGAGTGCAATTTTTTACTTTGGCAGGCCAACCTTTTTACTTTGGTAGCCTGGCAATGCAAGATTCGATTCTCTGCTTCTCTGGTTTGACACAACTACACACAAGCCTTGATAGACAACACAGGAAAGATTCCTGACAATAACAGTGTTTGGTTTGAATTTGAAACAGCTTGAAACCGACTAATTATTGTCAAAAAATTATTAAAAAATTCTTGTTAAAAGATTTTTTTTTTATTATTTAAGCTGTGAAGTATATCTCGTTTCATTTCTCCTTTGATCATCATTCGTGAGCTCTTCTTTGTGGTTGAGAAGTGTCCCTTGTTGTTGTGTGCTGAGTGCATTGCATTGAAGACAGGAGGTTCATCAGTGAGATCAGGTTAGTAAAGCTTTATTAACTTGATGGTATTTGTTAAATATTTGCAGGTTGGAGGAATGTAGGTATGATTTTCATATAGAAAGCACGAATGGAGACTGGTTTGTGGTGATCCTGGAACGCTGCTGCAACGTGAAGATGCGTTGAAGATGGAGAAACAAAGGTTGAAGACGAAGATGTGTATTCGGTTACGATGGAAGTAGGAAAGCTGTATTCGATTCTGCCATCAGATGTATTCGGTTCCAGCAAGGTTAATCCTTCTTCCATGCTTCGACCATGGTTGGTGCATGCTTCGTCCATTCGCTTATGTGTATTTGCAACATGGTTGCTGTTGCTCGTTGTGGGCGTGAGTCACGTTAAGGAGCAGTACATGCAGGAGGCCGACAATTGATCCGGCGATGGGAGTGGAAGATGTTCGTTGTATGTGCGTGACCCTTAACGTTTTGATTGTGTTGCAGGTTTTACGGTGAAGGTGTTGAAGACTGCGGTGGTCGCTGGTGGAGGTGTTGTCAGAGAAGACGACGGTGTGAAGGTGGTGGACGTTCATCACGTGACCATGAAGGTGTTATAATCTTGCAGGTTATGACATGGAGTGGAGTTGGAGATTGAGAGGAGTTTGATGCATTATTCGTAGTTTTGGTGGAGTTGCTGGTTTGTTGAGTTTCGTTGTTTAGGTGCTTCCCTTTCGTTTATTGGCTGCGTATTTTGGCTCACTTTGAGAATTGGAGGTTGTGTGCATTTGGTGATTCATTCTGTGGTGGTCATTGCATTTTGAAACCAATCAAAATTATTGTTCAGGTGAGCGTTTTTCTGTTATGGATTCTAATACTGTGTTAAGATTCTGGTTAGATCTTGATAAACCGATAAACAGGCATTTTATATGAACAGTTTGCAATCTTATTTTTCTTATTCTGTTTGATGCTTGGCTGATAGAAGCATAAACTGAATCTTCTTAGTTGTCGCTGGTATTTTTCTATCGTGGCTGGACAAGAAGCACATATCAATTTGTTACTGAAAAGGTTTAACAATCAAACTCTTTATTCCAGTTGTACGTGCAATGGTTAGACAAATTCAGCTTGCTTGGTCCTACATCTTCATAAATATATAAAAGTATAGCTATAACAGCTTTGCAAAACTAACAGCCTTAAACATATGTTTGGATAAACTGTCTATATATATACTTCTCCAACACAAAAAAAAAACAAACAGCTTCACAATCTAATTGTTAAAATTATAACATGCATATAATTTTTCTCCTGTATGTGATTATGGAGAAGTTATCCATTCACACCCTTATTCTCTTCAGATAAGTTTAGCTTCATGATAATGTTGAAATCCATCACTGATTGGTTTTTGGATTTTAAGTTTTCATATTTTTTGTTTTCAATTTTTAAGACAAATATCAAAGACCAAGTCCTTTTGATGCTTTATAGTAGATTTTTCTGAGACCATCCCTGCAATCCCTGAAAGTATTTATTTTATCAAATTACAGACCGTAGTAGATTTAGCACATACATATGTAATTCACACTGAATAATATTTGGGGCTTTGTCAAGTTTTATATTAAGTATCCGGAAAGATATTGAAAAATAATGATATTCATTCAGTTGTGTTTTTCTTATCATCAAGCTATCAAGCTACTGATAGTGGTGTTCGGACCGCTCATCAAATACGTCGACAACAGGTTGAGCCACGTGTATAGGTTAATCTGAATCAAAATATAGAGTATATTTTAGAAGAGTCTATGTGGATGGGGTATAGAGATCCAACTCCACCATCACCTCCTCCATTTGTGGATGAGTATAGTCCAGGACAGACACAATCTGTGTCTTCCGTCCCATCCGGAAGCGCTTCATCCTCACGAGGTTCCAAAAGGAAGGCATCTATGGTCAATGTGATTGATTCTCAATTTGATAAGTTGACGACCAGCCTGGATGGTTTTACAAATGTCCTTAACTCTACAAATGTTCATTTTGGTGTAATTTCTGATGCAGCCGTGCGTCAAGTCTCAGCAATGAAAGATAGAAATCATATACTCCGTCGCACCTTGACGTACACATACACAGAGGGCGACATTTATGAAATGTTGAATGCTATGAATATTGCTGATGAAAACTTGCTCGAGCAATGTTATGATTTCTTATGTGAAAACCCCATATGTACAAAGAGGTTGATGGGACTTCCACCACACAA
This sequence comes from Vigna reflexopilosa, assembly GCA_027742785.1. Lineage (NCBI taxonomy): Eukaryota > Viridiplantae > Streptophyta > Magnoliopsida > Fabales > Fabaceae > Vigna > Vigna reflexopilosa. The sequence goes on along the minus strand of CM050926.1, from coordinate 24,545,168 downwards.
GCGGTGGAATAAGTTATGTAAAATGATCTCAGGTGGTGACAGTTAGGATGTCTTATCTGTTTAGTTGTATTACTATTATATTATTACATGTATCTTTTTGTAATTATGACTTCTTGGTTTTGAATGTTATTATCTTTTGAGATCAGTTTTTATACTTTTATTTATTGTCAACTTATTGAACTGTAAATCAAATGCATTCTCAAATCATTGATGAATTGGAAAAAGGAATTAATCAAACAACAAGACTATGTGCGCTTCTTGAACGACAAAGACAGGCCATGGAGCGTCGGCTAGGATTCAATCATCTAATCCAACATCAGAAGAAATTCATAACTTATTATGGACTATGAACATTCAAGATGATAATCTATTTCGACAATGCTTCGACTTTTTATCTACACATTCATCCCATACAAGACGTCTAATAAGGATACTAATACAATATCGTTTCAATAAATTGCTTACATACCTCACTAAAACAACTTCATCATGAACTACTACAAATATATTTGTATGTTATTATGTTTGAACTTTTTTATTTATGTCATGTAATATTATTACTTCGTTTAATTATTTGTTTTTTTTCAAAATTACTCAATCTCACTTCCATAAAAAATAAATTCATACTACTTGGTAATAAATTATATTACAAACAAATACTACATTTAAAAATTTGTCCATATTACTAAATTATAACTTATTTAATTTTTAAAATTTAATTTTAATAATTATTTTAAATTTTTTACTCTTTATAAATATTTTTACAATTAAATATAACATTAACAAATAACATTTTATATTACTTTAATAATTAATGGCATTTTTCTAATCTTCAATTTTTACCAATTAAACAATTTTTTTAAATCTATCACATCAATCAAATCATACACTAATTTTTATAGACTTTACTTACAAATTCATTCTCAATTACCTCCAAATCCACTAAAGTAAACAACAAAAAATTTATCCTTAAATCCATTTAATCACTCTTTCCAAATCATCTCCCACAAATTCACAAATGTGAACAAAGCATAAATGTCGACAAAAACTATGGGAGAACTACTGGATCGTTATACAGTATTTTCACCCCGAGACTCAAATCTTCTCTTCATACTTAGAGTATGCCTTTTAACTCTTTTCCGTAGTATGTACTTATAAAAAAATATCTTTAATTAGTAATTTCTTTTTATATTAAAATTTAAATTTATTTTTATTTAAATTTGTAGTTATGTATTTTTATTTAAAAATATTAAAACTTAGTTAAATAAAAAAAATATAAAGATTAAAATAAATCATATACCTAAATATACTTATCAAATAACCAATTAAGTCTAGGAAAATGTAATATACATGTAAATGTAATGAAAATAAGAGTTGTAATGCATTTACTCTTATATACATCGTCAGACAATATTCAAAATGAAATTTGAGAGACATTGGATGATGGAAAAATTCACTCTTTAATCTAACAAACAACTACTTACAAAACCCGATTTAATGTGTAAGAAAATGGAGATAAGCTTTGACAAGCTTATACAAAATAGGTGTAAACAATATATCACATTACACATTTTATAAATGCAAGATTCATTAGATAAGTGAAACTTACAAAAATCATATTTTCTAATAAATGTTGACTAGTGGCAGAAAATATGTTAAAATGAACATGCAATATATTATATTGCTAATATGTCTCAACGTGAATCAGTCTATTTTATTATGTATAATTTGTGGTAAATAATTAACTGATTTAGCAAGTGGCTAACACATATATAAGGTAGTTTAGGTAGGAATCACTCAAATTTACATCTTAAAGTGTGTATGCTACCTTGACCAATTCCTGAAGAGAGTATGGAATAACCCAGAATCAAAAGCAGTATTCCTCAGTCAATGTATGAGTTCTGATTGTACGAGTGACTCCATATACAACTCGAGATTCATTCGGTTGAGCAGCCTTTGCATGTGGTCTTCCTCTTCCTGTTTTGTGTTTCCAATGGAAACCATCTGAGAATGGGGTTATGCTCAAATGTCGATGATTCTGCAATATACAATAAGAGACTGAATATCTTCCAAGACTTTCAAGAATTTATTCATCCTGAGTATACTCTAACAACATGTGTGGAGATCGGTAGATTTTAACAAGCGTCCAATACAAAATCTCTTCCACTTCAAGCTCTCCAGCAGCTCTTGCAGCATATATATCTTCACATATTGCCATCAATCTGCATCAATGAACAAATTATTTGGTCCCTTATTGAAACCTTTGGCATCCACTTCGTTTTATTCCTCACTAAAACAGAAGGGAGCCTCATATGAACAATCTATATAGATGGATTAATTGCTCGAGCACCTGTCACACGAAGGAAGATTCTCAAAAGGAATTCTCATTCGCAAGTCAGAACATTGTAATCTGATAAAACGTCCAACTGCTAGGACAAAGGTAATGTATAGCCCCCAGATACTAAACTTGCTGAGAGTGTCACCGATAATGCCCTCTTAAGCAACAAGGAGATTGGTATTAGTTAGTGTATTGATAAAATCTGGGAGGAAACAATGTCTGAATTCGGCCTAACTCATGAATAGGACACTATGTGATGAGTGTAAGGATTAAAATGATATTTGGTAGCATTATTTAAATAAAATAAAATAATTGTCTGAATTTCTAGATAGGAATTTACTTTAGTTGTAATATTAGACTAAAATTTAATTTTACTGCATTTTCTTTTAATTGTAATTTTTTTTTAATTTCTTTAAATTTGTAATTTTAGATTGAGTTTGAAATTGAGCTTCAATTGAAGACTCAACAAAATCTCAATAAGGAGTGCACAGTTCAACCAAGAAAAGGAGAGAAGAAAGTCCAATGCAAACATGCAAAACAAATGTTCATATTATTGCCTAGGAGGGCAAGTTAAACAAAGAAAGAAAGCAGCACTCAAATTCAATCGCGAGAGAACCTTTTAAATTATAATTTAAATTTGAATTTTCCCTCTTTAGTATCATTCAAATTTTGGATCAAACATCTATTTTGGGTATATGAAAAATTGGAAGAGTTTTAACAACATTATTTCTTGTGAGAGTTTTTCTCATTCTTTGATTCAAGTGATGATTCTCGGATGCACTTATTTTGGGAATGATATTCAAGGTGATATCCTCAGCTCTTATTTTTTTCCTGTTTTCATTTGGTTACTTTCATATATTATTTGTAGATTTGTTCTTACCTTACACCAAATTTATTTTCCATTCAGTTCTTATTCAAGTTCTAATTTCAATATCATGTTCTTTCTTTCCTAATGTTCTTATGAATCTATTAATCACAGCCTCTCATGAACTCTTCCTAAAATTAAAGCAAAGATGAGGTTCATGATGTAGTTTGATTCTTGCTATATTATCTTGCTTCTAATGCTTCGGTTTCTTTGTCAACCTTGACTTCTATCATTATGCACCAAGTGTGAGTTTAGAGGAAAGTTTATAAAATTTTTGAAGTGAGGGGTGATTGATATTATAATGTAATGATTCTAAAAAGCAAGTTACTGATAATAAAACTGACTATTTTTATTTTTATGAAAACAAAAAGTACATAAAGTTGTTTTAATTTAGATAATTTTAGACTCAATAAATACTTTAAGAGAACCAAACATATGAAAGAAACTAAATAGGGAACTGTATTGAAGTTTAAGTTCAGCTTACGCGGGGTTTCTTCAGATACAATTATAGCCATAGGTCCTGGCGACTTCCCACATCCAAGTGAGCCTAAATAGCCCAAATCATAAAACGACCACCACTCAGGATCTCCACGGTTAAGAACAAGATCCCCACTAACCAGCTCAACCTGCATGGACCATATATGCCCATTATAATCTGAGCCATAGCTAGTAAAGGAATGTATGTAGCAGTTCAACTAAGTAAACTAGGAACATTTTTTTGGTCTTAATAAATATTTTTAGTCTTAGATTAGGCATATTATATCTTCTTAAACATACCGACTGTTCGAGGGATCGCACATCTCCGGACCCCGTGACTCTGAAATACCTGGGGTAAATATTGAATACTGCGAAACTGTTAGAAGTACCATTGAAAACTTTAGTCACTTCTGAAGATGTGGGAATATTCGGCTCCATTATGGTCAATTCATACTTGACTGCTTCCTTTCCTTTAGGCCTATCTCTGAAAAATTCCCAGGAGAAATAAATGTCCATGTGTCGCGTAAGGGACTTTATAAATCTGGTCTGCACAATTGGTGGAACATGCCACAATGTACTTGCGTCTGATTGGCAGCAAATTAATTGGATGTCTTTCTCATTGTATGCATTAAGATAACCCTGGGGATCCAAACTTGTTCGTGCTTCAAGATTTTCCCAAGAAATCTTCTCGCACAAAGTAGTCTCAAACAGTGTCAACCGTCCACTTGATGTCTTTATATCAACCCTGGCACTTGCATCTTTGATTGGGTTCGCAATGTTTGTTGGGTTACCACTGCTGTACATCTGCCCAGAAAATGTAATTTTGAGGAAATGGTGGAAGTGATACTTCAGTAAATGATTTAGGAATTTTTTTTGCCTCCAATGTTATTAAATCTACACTTCATAAGTGATCTCAAAAATGTAAAAGTAACATTCAACTGCTTTTATCTGCAAAATGACAGAGGCATATAAATAAAATATTTGAAATATGTATTATAGGATTATGACAGTCGAGAGTTTAGAACAGGATTGTGTTGAACTGACCAGTGCTACATCATTCCCCAAAAGGAAAAGAAAAAGAAGTGCCGGTAATAGTCCTATGGTATGACTTATGAGCTATCTGAAACAGCAGACACGAGCATATAGCGCTTACATGATTTATTTACTCCTAATATGCTACTTTCAAGGCCTGCCAATAGTCTAGCTACAGCACAGCAAATATATGTCCAAGTACTTGACAAGATTTTTCGGGTTGTGTTGCGTATCCGAGTAGGAGACGTAACGAAATCACCCTCTCACACACTCAAAACAAGCAAAAGAATCATGAACGAATGGAATTGAACGAATGAATATCTTTTATTGATGGTAATATCTGAATAAACAAAAGTAAACAATAATTGGAAGCATAACTTCCATCAATTATTTGGGAGCATAACCTCCCTCACAAGACAATAATGTCTGTCACAAAACTCAATAATCAAAAGCATACCTCTAACCCTAGATTTCCACCTTTATTTATACTAATTATTTCTCGTCCATCTCATGCTAAATATCTCTCTAGAATATATCTATATTTAATGTAAATATTTCCCGTATATTTTCCTAGCATATATCATTAATTATAAATATCTTACATTATATATTTTCGTAGAATATATATATTTATTTACTCTAATTATCTTATGTCGAATATTCTCCTCCAATATAGCTTCATTAGTTCCCGTTCATCCTAATCACTGGCAGTTAGGCTGGTGATCCCGCAACCGTTCGGCTCAGGTCCTTCCCTGCTTTCCACCGTTCGGTCTAGTCGCTCCCCTTTGTCTACCGTTCGGCCTGACCATTCCCCTTTTGTCCATCGTTCGGCCTAATCTCTCCATACCTTCCACCGTTCGGCCTCACTTCACTTCCCCTTTTGTCCGCCGTTCGGCCTAACCTCTCCATGCCTTCCACCGTTTGGCCTCCCTCCCTCCTTTCTTCTCCTTCTCATTACAGGACTTGAACACATCTATTAAATCTAGGAAAAATATATCTCTGCTCCCTATCAAAAAATGATAATCGAAGTGGAGCAAACAAGCCAACTTGAGATAATTCAATTACCTAGGCTAAAACGTAGATAACAGGTATTGGGCCATTACAGTGATTCGGGGAAGAGAAGCTGTGCCAATGATTTTATATATTTCTTTTCATTAACCAGGCATATTCATTAGCTAAAAGTTATGAAAGAACAAATTATACCAAGCAAATACTTGGATTTTTGTTTCTTACCAACATTGGAGCCCATATGACACATAGTAATACAAAAAATAAACATATCCCATTGGTGAACTTCGTCGTTTTTGTTTGCTTTTGTCCTTGTTGGTGCTTGGCTCTATTCAGATCCACGTCGCATTTGACAAGAAACAGACTTGAATGAATGTCTTCTAACTAGAAAATAAGAAGTTAAAGTGTTATAAATAGGGGAAAAAACGGACATTGCACTACAGATTATTGTGCTCGAGAATAGCCAATTAAGAGAAGTCCTATAATATTAACATGCTAATAGCGTAACTAATAAGCAGTAGCAGCAAAAAAAAATATCAAGAGGGAACATGTGAAGACAGTTGACAACATACCTTGAGCCAGTCATGCATAGTCAAAGATGTTGTTGTGCAAGACCAATCTAGCACACATCTCAATTCATAAAGGAAAGGTATAGCACGATATAGTCGAAAACCCAAAACATTAATCCGAGAAACACTACTAGTCAAAAACTGCCTGTACAAAGTGCTCTTATGTGGAATCCCAAAATGAATTTGTATGGCTTGCAAAACCAATGAAATTGCTTTTGTGAGATAAATGGCTCGGAGTGCTAGTATCCCAGCATATCTGTGTAAAGGATCCATATCCCAAGCATATTTTGTGACAGAATACGTGAAGAGAATAAGGTTGAATAAATAGAAAATAACTTTTCCTGTTGCAAATGAGCAGAGGTATATAATTCGATCAAGCACAATCAAGAAAAAGACAACCTGCAAGATAAAGCTCTTAAGCTGAGTAACTAACAAGACATAAACGTCTGTGTGTTGTAGAATTAACGTCAAGTTCACCGGATACTAGAATGTTCAACACCAACACCACAAGAAATTGAAGAAGAATATTAAGTACGAATGAAAGAATAACAACACGAGAAGATATCAAGGTTCAACTAGAGTATTAACAAAATCTAATCTACATCTCCAAACAAATTCACTAGAACAAGTTCTTCTCTCTAAGAAACCGACAGAAAGAACTACAGATTACAACTCAAATGTCTCTCTCTTACGACAGTGAATGCTCGCTCACTTTAGAACTCAACAACTCAACGTCATGTTTTACACAAAGGTACCTATTTATACAAAACAACTATAACACTCTCACGAATCATGGCACATATCAGTTAACAGAAACGTGACATGTGATTCCCATGTTTCATGCTTAAGACAGGCATAAAAGATATGATGACCTAGATAGTGGAAGAGAAACAAATGGCTGGCTATACAAGATGACCCTCCACAGACTAGTGTACCAGACGATCCTCCACTAAACGAGCATACAAGACAATGTTTCTCCAAACAGGTGTACAAGACGATCTGTAGTAGTAGACGAGTGTTTCAAAATATCTTCACTCCAATAGGTGTATTAGACGATCTTTCACCAAACAACACACAAAGAATAGACAACCAAAGTATTAATAGATGACCTTGTTCAACTAGATGATGCTGAATAGTTTTCTAACTGACCCAATCTTTACAATGAACTTTCAGTAAATTATTTAATCAATGCATTTGAACATAAATGGCAAGTCACATCAAGCAAAATGACCAGCCACCTACATCTCAGTATTGGACTTATAGTATACATCATAGAAATGAAATAAAAGCCATATATATCAATACATTCCGAAAAGAAAAAAAACTTACCATGAGAACTAATACAAAATCTTCTGGGAACTGATCTTCAAGCTGATAGACTTCAAAAAACTCACTATTAGCTTTCATAACTGTTTCGTATAAAATGGAAATTAAGAAGAAAACAGCCAAATCAGCTCCAAAGATGTAGGCATACAGATCAATTTCCTTCTTTCCACCACCAATGACGGATAGTATGCGATATGGAAATGCAATTTCTTTAAAAATACCAACTTGTTGAGCTTTCTGAATCTCATTAGATACATCTTCCGCTGGGGTTAATGAACTGTACCATTCCTCAGCAGCAAATTCAATAGGAGGGGATGCATATAACACCTCAAAAACAACAAGACACAAGTTTTCGTTTTCTTCGCCTTTTTCAATGCTCTGTACACGGACCCTACTTGCCGAGTGCAATTTAAAACGGTTATCCACTTTGCATCTCCTCCTATGCAAGATCTTCAGCAACTTATTTATTCTTGATTCAATTTTCTTTGGTTGAATTCCCTCTTTAGGCCACGAGATAACTTCCATAGACAGCTGGACAAAGTAAGGGGGAGTTTCTGCATCCCATGTCAATGATTTCCAGTACCTACAGAGGCTTCTGATAATCAGTTTCAGTATACTTTTCACGGGTAAAAATAATCTCGGTAATCTCTCCCGGTAGGTGGAGCACTTTAAATTCTCTATGCACCTCTGATTTCTTCTCTTATAAAAGGTGAGGTCTGCATTAATTGCCCAACCCCCATCCTTCACAGTTACGGAGATTTGCACAAGAGTGAATATATATACCAGGAAAAATGGTAAATTGCTTGTCACAAAAGATGATGTTATTTGCTTAGTAGGAAATCCTAATTTTTGAAGTAAGCTAGCATGAAATTCAAACTCGGTATGTTGAATGATGATTTGATACAAGTACTGAAGCAAAATGCACACCTCCGTATAGATTAGCATAATAACCCAAAATATGTAACTGGGACCAGTATTTTGACAGAGAGCATATAAGAAGAGTGCTGCTAGATAAACCACAGAAAGTAAACTGAAGTACCATAGATATATTAGAATAAAGCAGCAATAGCAAACAACATCATTATTTGACCTCATTCGGGACCACATGAAACGTAAAATAATTCCAATTTGGAGGCATGCAGTATCAGGCACAGTATGCTCGTGAAAAGAGTGAGTAGAAATTGCAGATTCTAAAGGTTCAGCACCGACATTCTGATTCTCAATTTCAATCTCATAGTATTCCTCATCCTCTGAAGAATCTTCAGTTGGCTCTAGTTCCCCACGTTCTATCTTTAGATAGTTCATTAGATTTGTAACTGCCATATTTCCAAGAGATTGTAACTGAGATAGCCCACTTCCTATGAAATATATAGCTGAAACCAAAGAATTTCTCCTACCTGGAAGTTCACAACGATTTCTTATTTCCAAATTCAAAACATTATTGTTTTTAGTTCTTTCCTTTCCCTCCACAATTCCATGAGGAGAAACCATTGGGTGCTTCCGGTATTGTGCTATCAGTGGACATTTTGATTTTTCACTCAGTAGAGATTGTTTCCCATCAAATGGACTAGTTGTCTCCGTAGTCATATCAAGATCTTGCTTCCTGAATCCATTCTCCGGATGCAAATCTGGGGAAGAGTTTCCTCTATTTGTTAGGCCATCAATTTTTAGAGAAGCATTACTACAATTCGCTTCAGTGTTAATATTATGTAGCTGATTTTTAAGATTTAGCATCTCCGATTTCATCTTTTCTACTTGCAAGCTCCGAAGATGTTTCAACTCTTCAGCTTTACGAATATGTCGCAAATGAGCAGTCTTCCAAGCAGCTTTCTTCTCCTGCTGTCTAAGTATGGCACCAATCTGCTCTTTCTCGAGATGTTTTGAAACATAAGCAAACTCTGGAAATGAGAACATGTATGACTGTAGTGCTACCAACACAAATATTATGATTTCCACAATTGATGATCTTGATGTGAGTCGAAACCCATAATCATACTTGTGGAATCCAACCAATCCATTAATGGATTCTATTGAACCAAATTTGAAATTACTGAAGTTTCCAACAAAAGGAGATTGATATGCAAGTGACATGACAATGAGAACAAAATTATACATCCTTAAGAATCTAAAAATTTTATTTCCCTGCTTTAGTATTTTTAGCCTCATTCGGAAGAAAACCAGAGCAAAACCAAGATAGCCAAGATGCAGAATATCATATTCAAGAGTTCCTGTAATCAAAATCAACGAGAGAACAAAATCTAGCAAGTGACAGTAACCATAAAGCCTTAGGTGGTCAACGAATGTCCAGTATCCTTTTGTCTCAAATGATAGATCACTTAGTACTGAGGCAGATTTCCATTGGGAGAGTATCTTCTGGTACATCTCCAATCCAGTGAGACAAGATGACCGGTCAGCACGGAATTTGAAACATGAAAACATGAAAACACCATAATACCAAATAAGCATATAAGGATCATCCACAATAATTCCTGCAGTAATGATATTTAGCATAAATTATTTGGGAGAAGTAATCACAACAAAAATTTACAATGAATGGAGCTCTGAATTATCACTAATAAGCACACTATAGTATTGAAATCAGGCTTCAGGTTTGTTATATGGGATGCACATAACCCGCGGGATATATGCCTAATACCAACCATCTAAACGTACATAGCCATGAATTAACGGAGAGATACCTAACCAACATTTTTTGCAGTAGCTAAAGTGTATATCTGATACTCTTCTCCAACAGTCATTGCATGGTACTTGTTCTTCCTCTTGGTTCGTATAAGTGTTGTGCATCCAGATGGCCAAGTATTCAATAATGACGATGGAAGCAAATAAGAAAACAAAAACAGGCCATAGTTTTTTAATTAGTAGCCGATGAAGAAGAACACAAGCAGCAAGTGATGCTACATAGAGCAGAGATATAGCATTCAACACAGCAAAGCTAGCAAGAAGCAAAGCAATCATGTTGATTTCAAGACCAAATAAATTGAAGATATTTTCAATCCAGAACTTCAAGGATACTTTTAAAACAGTCTTCTGCATCTCCATCCTTTCTTTTCTTAAGAAAAGAATCCGCTTTCTATTCCACTTCAAGCTATCCTTGGAACTCTCCCAGAAATGAAAATATCTTATTTTTTTTGCACTGTCTCTTTCAGGCCCTGAATCTGCCCCCTGGGATAATGCAGAATTAGAAGTTGGCCATGAACGACTTCTTCCACTTTTTTTAAATGTTGGTGAAGTGGAATTTTCCAATTGTTTGCTCTGTATACAGGCCGTAATTTCATTGGAAACTTCTATTGAATTGAACAGAGGACAAGGTTCATTCCATTTTCCTCCATTTCCATGAACATGGTTTTTCTCCAACCAACGCAAAACATTGTATTGAAGTATACATGCTACAATAACCACAACCTTTCCCCTTAATCCTGACTCCATACCTTTAAAACCAGGTTTATACAACTGCAAACCCATAAATAATGACAACTGGAAGTGCTCTTGACCAGGGAGCATCTCAGCCTGATTTCCCCACATCTGGAAAAGATATTCAACCGTTATAAGAAGTCCTGAATAAACTAGAAATAATTTTGCCCCAATATGAGACAACTTTGGTAATCTTGAACAATTGATTAGACCAAGAAGGTACAGGAAACCAAATGCACTTATAGGCGACAAAGATGCATAAAATAGGGCAAGAAATAGTATTTTCTCGGCATGCTGAAACAAAAGGCGTCTGGCAAAAGCAAAGGGTCCTACTTCTGGTCCATTGAAGTCACTAGATGCAGATCTTTTGCTCTTCCTCCTTTCATAGCTATATAGCTGCATCACAATCAAAACAGCCAAAGATCTCCAAATGTTTTGCAACATTGAAGCTTCTGGGTTATAACCAAATGCAGTTTGAAGATCAACAATCCTAGGAAACCACCTCTCAGAGCTGGAAAAGACACCAATGCTGTAAATGGAGATAAACACAACTATAGCATACACTTTCATAGGATACCAAAGATGCTTTCTTGATTTCCCTATAAGTTGTCTCCCACTTATCCACAGTAGAAGAAAGAATAAGTAGCCAAATGAAGCATAGTTGGGCGTGCAAAGGTATATAGTGAAGAGAATTGTTATGAAGGCAATGTATTTGCCACACAACCGATAAATAGACAGGAAACTCAGTCTTATGACCTCCAAATATGATTTAGTCTTCCTCTCTGAATAATTAAATAGAATGGTTAGAATATTAACGTCCAGTATACACTTAAGGCTAAATATGTAGCTTAAACCAATAAAGTAACAAAAGGATAATAAGACAAAGAGGAATTATTTAGCAAAGTAAAATGAGATGGAAATCCTCAAGTATAGTCAATATTTACTGAACTTATACCATGAGTTCCTTGGTTCTCACTAGACCTTGGACTATAACCTGATAAACAAACAGGTCTGATCAAGAAAGCTCTCAAGATGCTAAAGCCAAATGGGGGACAAGATGTTTGCTGAACGATAGCTGACAGTGAAATGAGTGTTTGCAGCCCATGATTGTGAATTGCACAGAAACAAGCAAGAATCGATATCTGGAAGAAATCCACTGAATGGATATAATCAAGCAGACCTGCAACATTCACAAAACAGAAGAAAGATATCATAAATAAATGTGTTTAAGGCAATAGATATTTTACATTTGCACCAAAAAAAGCACATGACAAGTTCATTCTTACATAAAAAATTTACCTAATTGTGAGAGAATCTCAAAAGCATATGAACCCTTATGGTCCAAAGTTTTGGAGATCAAATCAAGTTGTAGAATGAATTGAACGGCAAACTGTGCCTCACATAGAAGTATAATAGCTCGGTGTAATTTACAGTCGATTGCATGGCTTAATAGATAAATTAAAAAGAAAATCACTGCATGTAGAAAAGGTAGCAGTCAGAAAAATTAGGAACACTGCTACATCTCAAAGTACTCTAAAGACAATGTTTCAAAGCAAGTTTCAATTTGATTAACAGTCAGCGTAAAGCTCTTGGTTTTATAGATATAAAAGAAAATGTCACATCATAATTGTAACTCGTGTCTTTCAATTGATTTGAATACTTGAGCTATTTAATCAGGTGGAACCCTGTGGTTCATGGGTATTGTAAAACTCTTTACATTAATTGTGGATCAAAACTTCATTCCTATAAAATTTGGTTAGGACTGGACCAACATCTTGCGCCAACAGGAAATACAAATAAAAATAATTCCTTATTAACATGTTAACAACCAAATGTATAATTAACAAAGAAGGAAATTGTTGGCAATTGTACTTACTATAAACAGCATGAACGATACCAGATCTTATTGAAATAAGAAATATCAATATCAGTACTGCAGCATGTGAGCACTTGCGTAGTCCCCATGCTATTGTAGCCACAACCGACAGCGTCGTCTCTTCTTCCACTAGAAATTTTGCACAAAAAAGAATAAACAAATAAAAAATAAAATATTTCACCCAAAACAGCAAAAAGTACTTTATAAGCACTATAAGCAATATGCCAAAATAATTGGAAGAATGAAAAAACACATTTAAGAAGCATTATTTTATTCCTTAAACTACAAATTTATAATGATTATATTTTTGAAAAAGATAAATGAAATAGCATTAGATATTCCATTGGCAAAAAATTAACAGCACATTTTGCTCGGATAAGGTGTCATGATAGAGACTTATCTCAGGCAAAACACATTTTTTTTCTATAGATGTGAAACATAAAAATCAAACAAGAAGACATTATTTAAAGAAATGTGTGTTGAGAAATACAAGATTTATATCATTTAAAAAATGTCCCAGCCATGCTTTCTTGCTGATTCAATTGTTAAACCTTCTGAAAGCGACTGCAGACATCAAATTTAAATGTTTCATAAATGAATCTAAAGCCAGTAAAACTTGATTAAATTTTAACAAAAAAAAAGAAGCCAAATGTTATGCACCTTCATTAGCATATATCTCCTAACCTTGTAGAATATAAGGGAATTTTACTATGGAACTCAATCATTATTTCATAAAATCTAACTAAAAGGAGTATCTGGTTAAACACTGGAAAAACATAATTTCACACAGTAGTAAGCTTTGTCTACTCAGACCGTCTAGTTCTGTCACCTTCCACTACAGCTTCATCAGCTGTTAATTGTCCTTGACCAGTAATGCACAATAACACTGAACTGTTCACAAGACTACACATAGCAAAGAGAAAACCAAGACAAAATTGAGCAAGCAAGTAGTATCCTGGGATAGGGTAATGCCACAAGCCTATAGTTTCCCATATTTCCATATCCTGCAATTGAGTTATAGAGGATGTCAACAAAAGATTCTTTAATATAATTGTAAGATATCTCAAAGCCTCTAGCAAAGTGTACCTTCCATGATTTGTTACTAGAGAAAGTGAGTACCACATTGAAGATATATGTGCTAGCTGCCCAAAACAGAATGAAAACAAGAAGCATGCCATTTAAATAGTGCAACCGAAACATGGAAGGGAAGGCATACAAAATGTATCCCACATAAGCAAGCAGTCCAAATGAGCCCAGACTTGCAAAGTGAAAACTCCATAATGATAGAGCCAGCAAGGAAATCTGCAAGGTATACCAACTAATGCAATTAATCAACTCATAGAAGTTCTGTTATGTGTCATGGATCAAAACAGGGAGAGAGGAATCACAAGAGAACACTAGATAATAGGCTCAAGTTGATCAAAGGGGGTTTGTTTCATGTTATCTGATAGAAACCCAACAATAAAACTGAATATCACAGGTATATTACTCAAGTATTATGCAGTAAAAAGATGATTGAGCTGAAAGCTCTACAGCCACAAGGCAAAACCAGAGTACTAGACTCCTCCAGAGGATGACTCTCCTCCTAACCAACTCTCAACTTTCTTTCCGTGATCCCCCCACACTCTCCCTACTCTCTCTTATAACAGAATTCTCCCAGGATTCTTGACACGTCATTCCCCATCCTAACTAACTTTTTCCTATTTCTTTTCCTAACCCCACTTTCTTTCTTCTTACATACACATTCCATATTTTGGGCCTATCTATTTCTTCTATAATTTTTCCTGGCTGAGTAACAAGCCCATGTGCACTTCCCACCTTGTGATCCTTATTAGGAGTCCTATCATTATCTTTCTTCATTCCTGGGAACGTGAAAATGGGGACAAGTATTCCCCTGAAGGGGGTGGTATAAAATATTAAGATGGAAATGGAAATTAAGTATTCCCATGTTTGATAGGTGGCTGTGAAAAAATATTCTCCGGTATCTTTATCACCAGGAAAGTAAGTCCTTTGCGTTTTAATTGCTCCTATTCCCCTGAAGAGGGTGGTATAAAATATTAAGATGGAGATGGAAATTATTGTCTATTATAACTACCTACTTCCATTACATTCTTCTCCTTTTTATATATTTTTTAAATTAGTAAATAACAATCAAACATGCTTATGGGAATATGATTCATGGATATAATATTCCAAGAATGTGACTTCAGGGAATATAAGATGATACCGTGAAACAAACACTCCTAAGAAATCAAAAGATGTTGATATGACCAATACACATTTGAGGGATAATCTCACGTGATTAATTTAGTAATCAACAAACTGTCAAATTTTTCTCGACGCCCAAAATCACCAAGCATGAATTTCTTGTAATGTTATATGGTTGATTAATTTGTTAATTACAAATTACAAATATACAACTAATCACTTGATAAGTTTATGGATTAACTGATTAACATAGTCCCTTGATTTTATAATCTTTTAAACGGCCAACACATATTAGACGCAAATTTTGCACATAATTTTACCAATAAGCAATGTAATGATTAAAAAAATAATAGAAATGGATATGTCTGGGGTACCGGAAAACCGTATGTTAGAAAGTTGATACTAAATGACCGAGAAACAACTCCTCGCAATAACAAATTAGTGTGCCTCATACAAGACCTGTCAGAAAAATACAAAACCAAAAAAGATGAAAGAAATAAATATTGTTAGATCACACCAGACATGTCAGAAAATTACAAAACCAAGAAATGAGAGAAATAAATATTGTTACAGTTCCTTGTATAGGTGATTAGATGAGGGGACCTCATGCATATGTTTTTAATGGATATTGTATTTATAAAAGATCACCGAATGAAACATAAAACTAGTTAAATGTTGGAATCGTGAGTTTGAAACCAAGGTGGAAAAGCAAAAGAAAGAAAAAAGATCTAATATACGATTATTTTGGCAAAGGTGCCCGATTCATGCATCTCTTCTAACACGAGAAACTCCGTAGCAAGCAAAAGGAGTAATTTAATCATTTCATCTAAAATATATTTAAACTATTCTACTTCATACACGTAAAATAGAAAAGAGAAAAGAGGCCAACAAATTAATTACTTGCAACAAAATTCCAGTAAATACCGACAACATTCACATCTCACCCATAATCATCTTATTAATATTGTAATATGCTAATACCTCACTTGAGTTCACAGACAAACTCAAGTGAAGTATTATAATACGAAGGTAGAAGAACAATCATATTGCGGCATTGAACCAGACCAAATATGCAGTATTTTTTAACTTCATTATTTAGAAGGCAAAGAAATAAAACAAAAGCAAGAAAGAAAGAAGGATTAAATGAGGAAGCTGCGTAACCTGGACTCTTGGAGAAAACTAGAATGCTTCTTAGGAAGAAGCTGCTCGATCAAGTCACTTTCTCTTGTAGATGTGATGATTTCCATTTCGGCTAGCTCGCTTCTAATCCAAGATAGCTGGAACAAGGCTGGAGAATAATCACCCAACCTAAAGGAAATCTTAAAACAGACAGAAAAAATCTAGCCTACTACTTCTTTGAGTGTATCATCTCAATAAATTGTCATATAATGCCATAATTGGTAATTAGATTTTACAGCAAGTGCCAAACTCAAGAAAGAAATCCATAACCAAGTTTAAGTTTAGCTAAATTAAAATGCAATAGAATTGCAATGTGTGAATGTGATAAATTTATAGGCCACAAAACTCTTCTTTTTAACTGCCTAGTTTGCTTGTCGTGTTGGGTCTATCAAGGAGGAGGTTCACTGGAAAGATACAAACACCAATAAGATATAAGTCCAACTATATAAAGGATTGATACCACTCTCTACTCAAAACCTACCCAAAACCTTAAGGCAATGGGTTAACGGGTCTTTCATCTTTATATAGTGCTCTATTTTCTCATTTTTATCCAATGTGGAACTTGGACTCGCACTTGCATTCCCAACATGTTGCTAGTAGCTTCTAGTTATGAATTTACTCTGATTTTGAACATATTTGAACCTTAAATGCAGTGGGTGTATGACCTTTTGTTGACAGCATGTATGGATGGGCTGTCATTTCTCATGTTCTTGGCCTTTTCATGTTATACTTCTGTTTCATGGTTTTATGGTTTAAACTATCTTCATTTAAAAGAATGCGTAAGGACTTCTTTGTCATCTAACAAGCCATTCTTTTCTTCAAAGGGAGAACAATACGGAACTTTTGGCCTGGGAGAAGCATATGCAAAGTACAAATATGTTCTAAAATTTTAATTAGTTAATAATTTTAGAATAGCCAACTGATTTAGAAAAAAGAGAAGCATTTTATCAACTACAAAAATAGGGTTACATATTCCACTTCTGGGATGTGAACATCCTCACGAGTGATCTCTTATTGTCATTTGAACATCCTAGAGTCAAATAAGAAGGGGCAAAAGGGTCATCATGTTAGGTGTAATCAAATAAGCTCCCTTAGTAAATTTATACAACAAGGAAATAAGACAAACTTTTTAATAGATATAAGCTGTAATTTTTTTACCACTTGTTGATAACATAACAGAATAACTAATTCAGTTATTTTCTGTTTCTATAAATGCTCTTCTCTTTTTATACGTTGAGATAATAATACATAATTTCCTTCTTCGTTTCTTTCACTCTGTGTTTCTATCTCCTCTGATTCCTTTTTCTTACATGGTAATCAAAGCTCCTTGCCATGGCTTCCCCAAATTTTTCTTCCCCACCCAAATCTGATACCTCAGTTGTCCCTTCCTCCTTTCACCCACACACTTCCAATACATTGATCTCTCTAAAACTTACCCCTGAATTTCTTGATATGGCAACAAGTTTCTGCCACCATTAAAGGGCTTCAACTCTTCCGCTTCTTGGACGGTCATGACATTCCACCAAAATACCTATCTTCTGAAGATGCGATCAGCAGCGTCATCATTCCTGCCTTCCTTCAATATGAGCAACAAGATCAACCCTTGGTTGTTTGACTTCTTGCATCTATGAACACCTCGGTTCTCAACCAAATGGTCGACCTCACTCCCGCCTCTCAAATTTGGAACAAACTTCAGATTTATCACGCATATCAATCCAGATAAAAGGTCAAATCTTTGAAGATTGCTATCGTCTTTTGATGGAGTGTAATCTTCTCAAAATCCTCCAAAATTAAGTCAATGCAACAAGTTGTGCAGGTGTCTAGTATAACTTTTTTTCTCTTCTAGGTCAACAAATACCCAACTGCCTTGTATTTTTCTACACTATCTGTAACAATTTGGACAATATTCTCTTCCTTGTTCTCCTGAACAACATTATTCATCATCTTAAAAAAAATTTCACTGTCTTACATCAGTTGACTTCAAAAAGGAAAATTCCCTTAATACTATGTACGAAAATGTTAAGTATAGTCCTCTTCCACTTATTGGTCCCTCTATTGGTCATTATGGTGCATCTTGTTTTCTTCTAAATGTTTCTAGGCTCCTTCAAATGTTGAGTATTTCAACTTGTTGCTTCAAATATTTCACCCTAACCTCTGGGTGGGATACTGGCTTAAATTCTATACCATCTTTGGCAACCAATACAAACATGTTTTTGAACTTTTCAAACTTTGCTACATCAAAAGGTATTGCATATTCTCATTATGTAGTTTTGAATATAAAATTGCTTTCTAATATTTTTGCTATCAAATATATACTCTTAAATCCTATTACATAACTGTTATTTTCTATACATACAGGCTTTTGAATACTTGCAGGATTTTAAATAGATCTGCTATTACAAATTCTGTTATTTTATATCACATACTCCTGATAATCAATCATCTTTAACTTAGATCTTAGATCCAATCACACAAACATGAGACCGTCTCCTCGCTTCTCTAGTGCTCTATTTTCAACAGTACTTTTGGTTGTGAAATTGAGCATCAAAGCCTGTGTATTTATACTTAGAATTTCTCATTCAACTTTTGCAAAAGTGGAGTACTTTGAGGTGGGTTCATGGTACTATACTTAACCTAAAACCTCCACTATCGCCTTCAAAAGAGTCCTTTGCTCTCCCTTTGTGTCAACCGTTGGGTTCCCCTTAGTTTTGCCTTATTTACGACAAAAAAAAAAAAAAAAAAAAACTTCTTTTGTCATCTTTGTCACAATAATTCTTCATCTGAAGAACTTCATTTTTTTCTTTTGCTTTCCTATAACTTGTCCAAAATGTTGGTGGGCTGCTTTCGTCAGGTTTATGCTAATGTTTGTGCCCTTCTTGCATTGGTTTCTTTCCCTTGATTATGGTCTCTCTAAACATTCATCTTTTGTTATGTTTTCTTGTTGCCTTCACTCATCAACTCTTGTCTTTCTTTCCACTAGTTTTGGCTCTTCTCTTGAACTTCATTTCTATATTCGTGGTTTCTAAATCTTGGATTCGAACTAAAAACATTTGATAGGAAGGTATTGAACACTACCTCGTAATAAGTCCAGGTTGAGTACTGGTTATTATTCTTCCAAGTAACCAGCCATTTGAGAGCTTACCTTTCCAATGCTAACATGACCTTCTATACTTTTATACCTTCATTAATTCAAAGAACTACTCTCCCATAATCAGCCATCAAATCTTGGAACCTATCTTTATGTCATTTTTACAGCAATCCCCTCCCTTCCCCCTAAAAAAATCCGGACCGGTGCTCTAATAATTGTTGATAGAACTCGATCAGGACCAAGAAGAAAATAGACAGAATAGGTGAGTAGAAATTACAAAATGTGTATTATCCTTTTAATCAGAAACTTTGGCAACAGAGCCAGAGATGAATAACATTAATGCACGAGGTATTCAAGAGACCATATCCCCTTGCCACTCTTTTAAGGTCCACATAACTAACTAATTCACTAATATAAGTAAGAAATGAATAACTACTCTATTGTGACTAGCTCTATTAATGAATCAAATACATCGTTTAATCCAAGTAGCTGAATCCACCAAATGGGAAAAGGCATGATCGTTGCTATTTGAATACAAAGTATCTGGAATTCAGTTCGCTTTGTAAATTGGAAATAAGCAACAGGAATTATCAACTGTAAATGACAAAATATCATTGTAAAAATTTGGTTGAGCTAGTAGTACTAAATCCCATATGGATAAAGCTAATCTTGCAACCATTCAGTCTAAGTATAATACTTTAATACTCAAAAGCATACGAGTCAACATGTTCATATTTATTTAGTTGATTCCCGCCACCATTCCACGAACACATAAGGATAAATAGCTATCTTATTTTATGTTACATATTGACTCCATTTTCAATAATATAGCAATGTTAGGGATGCATTTAATATTCTTACCATAATGTAGAAGAGTAGAAGTGAAAGACCAGAACAAACTTCTGACCATTCTGAACTTGTAGAAATTTTGAACAACCCAAAGTGGAAAAAAATCCACCTAAAAGTTGTGGGGAATTCAATGGGAAGTTGATATATGTACAGAAAAATGATATTGAAGCCACCATAAAATAGAAGATATTTCCACCACCTACAAGTTTGTATGAACCAGAATTTTAATAAACTAGTAAAATTCCAATTCTAAATTATATGTAAGTAACAAAAAAAAAACAGCCTTATCATAACTCTTTTGCTTGAGGAAGGGGGAGCTTACCGAAAAATACCTAAATAATTGCTTGTCCATGACCAATCAACAAGCCCTATGCTACTACAAATGAAAAAAGGGAAAGAAATCCACGATACATGACTAATTCCAGCAATTAATTGTACGGCAGGTAACAATAAGCAGCATGTACCCTTGAGATGAGATCCTACAACCAAAAAATGGACATCAGTTTATAATTATTACACACAAGTATATCAGTTTGTTATTGGTATTCAGTCATTCACAATTTCATTGGCTAAACATAATGTAACTAAAAGAATTAATGTAATAATTTTATTTACATCTCACTTATATACCCTGATTTTAATGATATCACCAATTGATGTGCCCCAACACCCTTCCTCACACCAAGAATTGGAATTTTGTAGATCCAATAACAACTCAATAATGGATGATATTGTAGAAACAACAATAGCTGGAATAAACTCTAATATCACCTTATAATTTGGATTTGAGTCTAAATCATACAAACTGACTTGTAAAGTGAAAGTTACCTCTCCACTTATATACTTTAATTAGGTCATATTTCTAATTGATATAGGATCTTCAACACCACAATCCATGCCAAAAGCTCGTCATCTTGAGCGTGAAGTTTGTAGGATAGCCATCTATGAGTGGTTTGAAACCCAACAACAACTATTAGGATAGGCTCTCAGACTATCTTATAATTCGAGTTTAGATTTAACTTAACCTCACAAAATCAACTAAAAAGTAAAGGTTACCCTCTACTTATATACTTTAATTGGATATATTACTACTCATTTTAACTCTCCAACAGCCTAAAATTACAGTACTAAGATGGACATAATACATAAAAATAATAATTTAGTCTTAGAGTCAAAGCCTCACAAATAACTATCTAAAGACACAATTACCACACAAACAGTTTCAATATGAGGCAAGTATATCTAAGTCTGCTCTTAGTCCTTCTCATATACACCTTCCATGGCCTACTACCTATCACGCAAATAGCCATCCTAAGAGCCTAAGAAAAACCTTTGTTATTGTATGTGCCACTTGCCTTTTTCATAATATAGAAAAATAAACTTTATTCGGGATAACAAGTCAATTACAAAAAAGGGTAAGCTAAACCATCCGCGAAAATTGAACACAAAAAAAGAAGACATGAACAAACTCAAAATATTCAAGGTTCGAAAATGCAAAAGTCCCTCAAATACCAGCAACGGTGAGCTAGTAACTCTTAAACAAAGATGATCAGCACCCAGGACAAAAATTTAGGGCAAAGAAAGAGAAGCTTTTATGGCAAACCTATCAGCAGAACAAAATAACATAGATGCCCAGAACAAAAATCTCTCCACCATAGATTTTGATGAAACCAATTTCCATAGATTTCAACTATAGAAAGAAAAGTTGCTAATACTTGTGTGACCAAAAAGTGCTCTCCCAGCAAAGTCCTCCAAGAATGCACTCTGCAAAATCATTTCATTCACTATTTTTTTGTAGTGTATTCTGAAGAACAAAACACTGAGGATAAAACCTCTATAACATAAAAAAGGTAAAACCATAAGACAGAGAAAGTTTGAATACCGTATAAATCCAATTAGCTCAGCCCACTGAGCATCAGCAGTACTCCAATGATCCCCCTCAATGGCTAAAACAATATGAAATACGGCATGGGAGAGTAGGGTCAGAGACGATAACATTAGAACGGACCATGATATCAAATATTGTTGATGAACACGGAATCCTGTTTGCATAAAAAGAAATAGTTTACTACATGAAGAAAATATATAATTATATATTAGCACCAAAAATACTAAAACAGCAATGTCATGAAGAAATAACGGAAACAGAGTCATAAATTTCGAGAATGTGTCACCAAACTCCCTATTAGACACCAAATTCCCTATTAGATACCAAATCTTTTGATGGAAGAAAAGGCATGAAAAATCAGTATTTACATCCATACAAGGATTGGAGCAAGCTTCTCACCCTTTCTAGAAGCAGTGTACTGAATGAAAAGGAATGCCATCAAATCAAGCAACGATATCAAACTCCAGTTAAGCAAAGATGCTGCATGAAAAGAGAAAAGTTGTCAGTTGCAATTTTTACTAAGAAAACAACTATGACCACACAATAGACTTCATGTAATTTCAACCAATCCCTCTCAAACTTAAGATGGGATCAATTTTATAACTATAAGGGTTGCGTGGCCTTATTGTATGCAAAACCATAAGAACAAATATACATACACTCAAAGATAGTTACTCGAATAATATAATACTCTGGAACTTTACTTTTTTTATTCGAAAAGCCCAAACTTATCATGCATAATAGCCAGTTCAAAAAACATTGTGATTAGTAAAAATGAATAGAGTAAATAAATAGTATAATATATATATAGACACACACACTGACAGTGTACAAGAATTTTATACTTTCATTTAATCAGTAACAGTCATACATTATAAGTTTGTCAATTATTACATAAATACCTTAATGTCAATGATGATTATAATTGATTGACATGTAAATTTTGCTTGTTTACACTTGCAACACATAAAAACTAAACTCACATGAATAATGTGAATTCTTCACAATTGAAGGTCAAATTCATATGAAGTTGGTTACTATTATTTAATATATACTCTATAGAAGTGCAATATGAAGTAGCTTCCATCAAGTAAAAAACGCCGATAGGTGAACATAGACTCAACAAAATGATGCGCGAAGAGAGTGGAACGATGAAGCAAACCTAACAGGAGCAGCATAGGCAATGCGAATCCAGGGATAAACCTCGCCATTACCACTGTTCAAGATTGAAAACTCTTGTCAGTGCATGCATTATAGAAAGATCGAATCCAATCCCCACATGAAACCCAGAAAGTTAACACGGCGGTAAGCTTGTTGGTTCTCATGGCGACGTGAATTGCGAAATCGAAACGGAAAACGACACCGTGTTGCTGAGGAGCAAAACGGAAACAGAAGTGTTATGCGAGTTGAGAAAAATGGAATGTAAATGGAATCAGCGAGGAATGAAGATTGAGGTTTGAGATTTGAGAGGTGACAATGCGTGTTCTACGCTTATGGTTTTTTATTCGTAGCTGGGCCAAAACTCTCCTTGTGCTCGAGTTTTTCTTTCCCTCCTGAATTGGAGGCAAATTACTCATCCTAAATAAGTTTTAGTCATTGTATATGGTGGGTTTTTACTTTAAATACTAATTATTTTTTACTTTAAATTGAATATCTACTAAACCTAATATATTGTTTAAATATTTAAATGAAGTTATTATTCTTATTTATTTTGGTTAAAGTATTTTAAATACTTTTAATTTTTTTTTCTGGTGATCAACTTTTTTTAACCGCAATGATTATTACTATGTTTTGTATAATAATATGGAAAAGATATGATATTAATTACTATTGAATACACATAGTCTTATGACAACATAATCTAATAACTACGGGAAGTATTTATTATGTATTTAATTTGTAAGAAAAAGTACCAATAATAGATCATATAAATAAAACTTATTTGGGCCATTATAAAGGATATCATGTGTACAAAAAAGATGTTAGTTAACAAAAATTTATAATATTTATAAAGTTAATTCACTACTCTAAGTCGTTATATTTTTATATGTCATGATTTAAGAATAATATTTTTAACAAACACCGAAGACAAAAACTTAGTGTTTGTTGAAAAGAAAAGAGAAGGAAACATAACTATTAGAGGTTTAAATGGTCATATTATCAATTTGATATTTTAGATTGTCGATTGCATTTGGTTTAATTTCTTGTCTTTCAATAAATTAATTTACTTTTATATATTGAAAAAAAAAATTGTCAAGACTATGATAGAATGTCCATAGATTATATGAAACTTGCTGAACCAAATTCCAACATTGCAAACATTTTTTTTGGATGAAAATAATTGATTATGTTATGTGATAAATTGATCACCATACTTTAAAATTGTCCGAATGTCAACCCCCGAAAATGACACGTGGAAGGAGAAGGATAAATGTCTCAATAAAAGGGATTAAGCACCTTATAGATTTCCAAAACGCAGCTTATCCCTTCATTTCTCAAAATCTCCATCTCTCTAAAACACAAGCTTCTATTTTTCTCCTTCTTTTCTCTAGAAATTCTTCTTTCCTACTTCATATTTTTCCCAAACGAACACCGTCTAATCAATCTGTGAGGCAAGATCATCGTTTTCCACCGATCAAAATCCAGTCTAGAATCGGTAAGTTGATCCTCTCCCTAGAAATTCTGTATTCTGGTACATGCAAGTCATGTTTCTGGTTGCATGTGTTCTTCAACCTTCTCTTCTTCTTTCTAACTTCATCTTTTATCTATTGGGTGGTATTTTCTCACCAATCGGTAAACTTTAGGTGTCCCTAAGATTTTCTGGTGTTAAAGCAATTGATGGAAAAGATAAATGTTGATCGATTCGGTCAAAGAGGTAAGGGAAGCTAGCTAATTTAATTAATTTGTTTTGATACATGAATATGTTGATTGATGATGTTGCATGTATATGAAATTGAATTATGTGATGTTCGATGTTGTTGGTGGGTAATATTGATATTGTATTTATGATGATGATTGTGTTTCTGCATGATTTTGGGTCAGTGGCCGAGTGAAATTGGAAGGAAGTTTGGTAGTAAGAATGGGGGAAGAGTGTTCAATATGGGTTGGTATGGATAGGGAATATGAGTCAGTTAATTAGAAAATTGTTAGAATACTTAAGACCCTCAGAAACGTATCAAAACTAGTAAATCTGGTTCTCGGTCATTGAGTTTATGATTCTCCATAATTATGCAGTTAGCTGAAGGTCTTTCATGAACCGAACGACATTTCCCTTTTGTTCGGTCTTAACAAAAATTCTACTTCAGTGGAGTTCTCAGTTAATGACCGAATGATTTTACGCTAGTACTTGTTATAGTATTGGTGTTCGGTCTTAACTATGTTTGGTCTCTATGAGATCTTACCTGTTAATGATCGTTCGGCTTTATTGGGTGCGCGGTCTTAACTGAGTTATGTTATTGTAGATTTTCAGTTCATAACCAATCGGTCTTGCGCTAATATTTTGTTGAATATAGTGTTCGGTTTATTTATAGTCTTTGGCCTCAATTGCGTTGTGTTATTATAGGGCTTGTCTACTCATGATCGCTCGGTCATATACTATCTGGATAGTGCTCGGTCTTGTGCCAGTACTCAGTATCAGCAGTGTTCGGTCTTGCACTAATACTCGGTCTTTCAAAGAGTGTTCGGTTATAGATTAACACTCGGTTTCTTTAGTGCTAGGTCATAGACTAGTACTCGGTCTCAGTATCGCTTGGTCTAAATAGTGCTCGGTCTTAGACTAGCGCTTGATTCTAGTAGTGCGATTTCGTATTGACACTCGGTTCCTTGAAGAAAACTTCGCTCTATAGTTAAAGTGTTCGGCCTAAGCTCAAAATGCTCGGCCTATGGTATAAATATTATGTTTAAGTCTTTAGTATTCAATTCAAGTTTATTAGTGTTAGGTCTTAGACTGTATTCGGCTCATAGTAGAGCCAGCCGGTTACATGACCGTTCGATTATGTTCATGAGTTAAGGATATTCTTACCTTCGGTTTTTCCATGTTTTCCTTTTTAGGGTAATTGTTCTTCAGAATGAAATATAGATTAAGTGTGATTGTATATGTTGAATACATGGGAAGTATGTTATTAAATTATTGTGAAAGAGAATTCCAAGGAGGAATGTCTCATGAATGGTTTGAATGGTAAAGTATGAATATGGCCAAGTTAAACTGTCGTTTATCCTGATATTCTGTGATTATTCATTCTCATGTAGAGGAAAGTAAATCATGTGTGAGAATGGCAAGAGGTCCTTTAACCTCAGGATATTGGTGTACCGAGGTAAGCTTCACTAGACTAACTTCGGGTGGTAGCTGTTGAGGGCATCTCAGCTAGGGTCCACCCGGGTGCATAAACGTCGTAACTACTATCAAACATTATTAGTGTAAGTTCGGTCTTGCCTTTCTCTTGTAATAGTATAGCACCGTTCGGTTTGTACTATCAAACATTATTAGTGTAAGTTCTTTAAAGTTTTAAATTTATGGTTATTTTAGGATAACTGTAAATTAACTTTATTTCCCTGTAACTGCTCTATTTTATCATTAAATGTAAGGACTCTTAAGTATAGTTTATAACTATATTTTTGGGATGTAGTCAATTATACATTAATACTGAATTATAATTATACAATAATCAATAATTTATCAAATGATTCATAAGGTAATGAAAAAATAATCGAGTATATCAACTAATTATCAAAAGGTTATTTAAATTTAATTATCAATATTGATTTTTTAAGTCTAGATCTACATTAATATTCGGGATAAGATTTTTGTTATGAGTAATAATCAAGACTATTATAGAATGTCTAGTGAAATATGTTTATTATCTCTACCACTGAAAATAGTCAACATGATATCATTTTGTCAAAAAAAAAAACAAATTTGAAGAACAGTACATTTTTGTTAAAAGATATTTGTAAAAAACAAAAAGAATATTATACATAACATATTTGATTTCAACCAAAATTTCCGAATTAAAACCTGTATGCCATTTTAATGTTCTCAATATATTAAAAAGTGTTTACTATAGTTTGGAAGACTTTCATCAAGTGTTTACTATAGTTATCAATTCAAATATTTTTTTAATTTATCAAATCCATCACATTTTATTGAGAGAATAAAAAACACAAAATTGTATTTGTTTGATTTAAGGGGAAAAAAAAGGTGAAAGTGAAAATATTTGAAGAATTCTTACTATAATGCATGCTAACATAATTGAGGTTTGCTAACAAAATGAATTTGGTGAAGTGTTATGCATTTCTAACAAAAATTGGTTTATAAAGTTGTGGGCTAATGTAACGATTTCACTCGTTATTGGAACACACTTTTAATTTTAAAAAAAACATTGCTTGAGATTTTAGTAGTTGAAGGTATGTTCTACAATATTTTTTACTTTGAAAATTGAAATTCGAAGTTGTTATTGTAGCCCTTGACATTTGCAAAAAAAAATGTTGAAGTCATGTTAGTTGGACACAAATTACTTTAACCTATGTAATTTGTTTAAAACCTGTCCATTATGGTAATTTGCAAACAAAAAGTACACCATTTAGGGAAAAGGAATTAATACTTTGATAAAAGCAATATTGATGGGTTGTCTTCACCCTCGTATCTCCTAACTTATGAAAAGATCTCTTTTCTCTTCCATCCCTCAAATGTTCTCTTCCATCCTTAAAATCTTCTCTTTTAAACATGTGCAAATGAACTGAAAAAATCAACCAAGTGAGTAGTTCTCACTTTATTACCAATAGTACACTAAGTAAACACATCTTAGATACACCAAACTCTATATGATTGGTGTTAATTAAGTCTTAAATAATCAAATTATTAGCGATTTAACATCTTTCTAAAATACCTGGAAAGCATTAAAAGGGAGGGTTGAGTAATATTATTGAAATACTTTTTGTCAAAAAGATAGTTTAACAATCTTGTCAAAGAATAAATGATTTATATAAGTTGTTAAACACTTGACTAAGTTAAGTTCAAACTGCATGTTCACAAATAAATATTTTACAATCATCTAATTAAATCTGCTGCAGTGTTTTGCGAAAGATAACTCTTAACCTCATTTGGTGATGAGAGTTGTTGTAAACAGTTGATGCAATAAGCAACTGAAGTAATAAACATAATTATTTTATACTCATTCACTCCACCAAGTTACGTCCAATTCTCCTCTAAGACCTCTTAGAGGATTTCACTATAATCTTCAACAAGATTATAACTGACTATTCACACAACTCTTGGTATCACTTAGTTAATCCAGTAACCCCCGTTACTCTAACTATAACCAAGTTCCACCCACTCCTAGTTGTGCAATATTCTTCATCACTCCTGACATCTCTAAACACTCATAGGATCTTCCCGATACACTGTCTAGTTGAGTTTCACCCACTGTTGGTTTTCATTAGACAAACCCATCTAGCTATCGTTTAACCCCACTGAGTTAAGCGTTAAGAGCTTGAATTCTCTTCAGAATTTTCAATCAATCAGATTGTTTATAGGTCCTTAGACGATTACTGACGTAGAGAGGATGTGTATACAATACAATTCAATCTAACAAACTCTTAGAGTTTTCTCTTTTCTTACAATAATAAACTTATGATTCTATGAAGCTTGAGAGCATTTTCTTTTCTCTTGAGCTTGCTTTTCTTCCCAAATATTTTCCTTTATGTGTGTTTTCTTATCCTTTTGCTCTTTTCTTTAACGTTCTTCAATTTATAGGCTTCAAGAAAATGTCAGTTAGTAGTACTTTCTTTGATCTTTGGGTCTTCTTAGCTTTGTCGTAAGTAGTAGCCGTAAGTTAAAGTCAACTTGTCAAAATAGACATGCTTTTTCAATACTTTATCAAAAGTAGGTTGTATGAACTCTTTGGCGCGACTTTTGAAAAGAGAACATTTTGTGAATGTCTTCTTTATCTCTAATGTTCACTTTTGACTTGTATATGATAGAGTAGGTGGATGTTTGAAATATGTAATTTGCACAGAGTAGAGTAGATATGTATGTAGACATATATGTCATTTTTCTTATCACTTTTGTTGTTCTTAAACGTTATGCATTTAATGTCATTTAATGCACATTCACAATAACTATATGTTTTTCAAATTTTTCATTGTCAAAGTAGTATTTGATCGTAGCATTCCAATAAAGATACCAAACAATTCATGAGAGTTTCATCGTTAGATGAAAACTTTGTTTAACACATGATATTGTTTAGCCTATGCTAGACTTTTCCTAACCGTGTCTTGTTTAGTGATTACTCGTTAATTAAAGAGCACATTTAGTGAGATATCTTTCAACACGTGTCTTTGGAACAATGTTTGTACCTTTTAGTACGTATACCAAAAAACATCATTTTATATATCATAGTGAGAGATCGTCTAACATTGCTTAATAAAGTATTGCACGAGTACGTTTAATAAGACTCTCATATAACATATTGACGTATTTTGTGAGAAATTTTTTTAATAATAGGTCTTCTCATGTATGTATTAGTGTATTTACTAAAGTTTTTTTTTTTAAAAAAAACATTTAAATTTCATAGAGGTTTTTCATAAAATGTTTCTTTCAATTATATTATTTTTTCAAAGATAATATGCTCATTTTATTGCTATTTTTTAAATTTCAAAATGAAGATATTTAGACAATTCATTGCAAACTATCTTTTCTTAATACTTTCTATTCTAAATCTTCTTATTACTTAATAAAACATGTTTTATTTTATTAAAAATACTATTAAAATATCATAAAATAATAAGCATTTAACTTGTTAGTCCAACTTGGCTTCAAAAAGAGAAAAAAAGAGAGTAAAGAACTGAGCTCTTTCCTTTTTTATGATTTATTTCTTATAACTAATTATTTATGTAATTCCCTCTCCGTGGGAATTTTTTTCACCTATTATAGACCACTATATTGAGTGAGGAAATAACTATTAAATTGTAACATGGTGAGAGCATTCAAGAACATCATCATGAAAAAAAAAAACTTAATTTATAATTTAACAATATTTAACATTTTATTTCCAATAATTATAATAACTTTAAATCAATACTTAATTATAAAAAATAAAATAATATAAAGTAAAGGTACCTAAAGGTGGGTCATATAATAAAGGATAATGATACTTTGAGATGTGATAGAGAGCCCACACTGAAAGAAGTGGTGATTGAAATGCAGGGAAGTATTTTGGTTGCAAAAGAATAGAAGAACAAAAGTAGTTGAGGAGAATTGAATGGTAGCATAATGAAACGTTATTTGGGGATTACGCAGTGAAAGTTAGGGAAAAGAGCAGTGAGGGGGAAATGAGGGAGAGGGATGGTCATAGAGCAGTGTTACCGAAGAGAATAATTCTGGTGCGTCACGGGGAGTCGCAGGGGAACAACGACCCCGCCGCATACGACACAACGCCCGACCCTAAGATCCAGTTGACAACGCAAGGCATTGCACAGGCGCGACACGCCGGGGCGCGCATGCGCCACCTCATCGCTGGCGGAGGCTCCACCAATTGGCGCGTCTACTTCTACGTCTCTCCCTACGCCCGCACCCGATCCACGCTCCGGGAGATTGGTCGCTCCTTCTCTAGGAAGCGCGTCATCGGAGTCAGGGAAGAGTGCCGCATACGCGAACAGGACTTCGGCAACTTCCAGGTGCAGGAACACATGAACGTCATCAAGGAGACTCGACAACGCTTCGGCAGATTCTTCTATCGGTTTCCAGAAGGAGAATCCGCCGCCGACGTCTTCGATCGCGTTTCCAGTACGCTCTCTCTCTCTCTCTCTCTATCTATCTCTATCTCTCGCTCATTCTCTCTTCTGTCGCAAATCAAAATTGAATGTTTATCGTCGTTTCCTGGAATTAACTACAATTTTCGCAATAAGAATTATTGATTAAATGTTCGAAGACAAGAATTAGGTAAATAGGCTAAGCATTTAGGAGGTTATTTGTGTGGATTGAGCAAAAGAGATTAATTGAGTTCGGATGAAATGGATTGGAATGAAATACGGGTTTAACTTCACTGTCAATTGATTCGAAATCGATTAGTAGTAGGTTTGATTTTTAATTGGTTGTGATAAAATTATGTGAACCTGTTGCAATTGATTTATTGGATGGTGGTGTCGGTACATGCAATGTGAAAAACTCATGTTTCATTATTCTCTATCGTGATTCATCTTGATTTTATATCTAAACAATAGTTGGTTTGGACTTGTGGTGTACACTGCATATTGGAATAAACTGGATTGATTATAGTTAAGTTTTAAGCCGCCGTTAGTTCAAATTGTGATTTCAGACATATTTTGTTGTTTTGCAGGTTTCCTCGAATCTCTGTGGAGGGATGTTGACATGAACAGACTAAACCACGATCCTTCTGATGATCTGAATTTGATAATTGTGTCACATGGACTGGCATCTCGTGTTTTCATGATGAAGTGGTTCAAGTGGACAGTTGAACAGTTTGAGCTTCTGAGAAATTTTGAAAACGGTGAGTTCCGCGTGTTACAGTTGGGGAGTGGTGGAGAGTACAGTTTGGCAGTTCATCACGCAGACGAAGAACTGCTTGAGTGGGGTCTCTCTCCTGATATGATAGCTGATCAGAAATGGCGAGCCTGTGCCAACAAGGGTGAGTGGAACGATCGATGTTCCTGGTACCTTGATTCTTTTTTCGATCCTCTTCCTGATTCTGATGATGACAATGTGGATAAACTTGACGAGACAAATTCTTTGACTGTGCATAGCTAGCTTCTGGGTTGGGTTTCGTAGTTAACATTTATTGGACAGTAGGTTGTTCTTTGTTTGAAGAAAGAAAATTTCATTTCCAAAACAGAGGGAAGTTAAGGAGGGAAAGGACAAGGTGATTAACGGTTGTTCCTTCTTAGTTAGCTGCCCTAATCATTCATTCATCATCATAAGCTTGGCATTCAATTGTAAGGAATGGTTGCTTTGTGAATGCATAATGAATGGTTGCTTTGTGAATGCATAATGAATGGTTGCTTTGTGAATGCATAATGCATGCATAATATGAATGCATCATGACAGAATTTAGGAGATCCTAATATACATTGTTTCTCGACTTTGTACTCACTTTTTTATTCTTGATGTTTGTGAATATTGGATATCATTCTGGATCTTTCATGATGTCAAAATTTCCTCTGGATCTGTACTGATTTACACATTTTTTGTTGTTGAATATACCTATAAATCATGTAGAGCAGGGTTGTCTGAAAAATACAAAATTGGACACTGAGAATCAATTTGACAGAAAAAGAAAGAATTGCAAATGAGTGAGTCATGTGATATTTGCACAACATAAACACTTGCCATTTTTTTATTTAGTATATCTTGCCGTTTAAAGATCAATTTCAATGTCTGTGAATAAAAAACTAAAATATTTCAAATTTAATGGTATATTAGTGATAACTAATTATGATTTTGATATTGACATGGTATTGTAATTCTTCTATCCATTTGATTGCCGAGTCCCACTGCAGCCGATTTTATTTTCTTCGATACAAGTAGAACTACCATGCATCATTTGAACACGACTTTTATTACTTCTCATTTTCTTTTTTTTTGTATGTAGAATGATAATGTACATATGGAAGAATGTTCTTAGTATTTGTATTTATTATATAATTTTAACTTCGTCAAATTTGTTTAATTCATAATAAGTATGTAAAGTATTTGACAGTTAATGAATATTAACCATATTAAAAATAACTAATTTCATTGATTTTTATCTTTCTTTGTAGGCTTTTATATAGAAATCCATAAAAATAGAATTTACTTTTAAAAAGTATTGATACCAAAGGCAGAAAAGTGGGCCGTTGGACTTGATGGAGATTCCAAAATAGATAAAGTAAAAATGAATTGAATTGGATACTCTTTTACGTTGTTTTTGCTTACGGTTTTGAGGTTGAAAAAAGTAATTAGGTGGCGGTGTTCAATAAATTCGATCAACTCTGTTATATTTAAGTTCGTTGTTCACACACATTAATTAGTTGTTCCAGTGTTGGCATCAGTGTCCATTATTTGATACTCCTACAATAGCAAATAATATTTAATGGATGGGTTAAAATTCAAAACAGATAAAAAAATAAAACATACTGAGTTTTCATTAGATTTTTCTTTAATTTATTTAAATTGAAAATAAAGAATCAAACCAAACAGTTTATTATATTTAAATATAATATTGTATATTTAAAATTAGTTAACTACTAATAAACATGTTCGTAAATATTGATTTATAACATGATCACAATATATTTATATTTATCAAAAATATAATATAAATTGAATTATAATTTTTAAATATAACATTTATAGTTTGTTTTCCCTCCGATCTAAAATTCCACTCTGATGTTAATCTTTTAATTAACCAATCCTTAAACAAACATGGTACTGTGAAAACCTACAACGTACCATTTGCCTTTGTCTTTATCGTAACACCCCGAAAAATTTGCAGCCATGCACGTGCGCAACACAGACCAAGTGGAAGGTATCTACCTGAATAGCAACAAAGAATCTTTCAGTTGCACCGTTCCAAAATTACAGGGCACATACGGTTGGTTAATCACTTTAGTTTAAGGTCATATTCGAGTGTTACGGAGTAACCAAACGGGGCATAACAAAACATAACCTACCTAGTACTAACTCCTCCTTATTGGTTAACACCAAGTTTCAAAATGTCAAGGTTACCGTTCTCATTTAAACAAACAAACCAACCCAATCATTAAAGCAACCTTCTTGATTATCCTAAAGCCGCAACATCACTCTTTTTCTTTCTCATTATTCAATTTCTACCCCACTCTTCAGCAGCAAATTCCCGTTTTGCAAACCCCATAAAGACACCATCTTTACACTTTTCCGGGATCTGGGTCTCCTTTAATTTTCCCGAAAGACAAAGTAGACAGTGTCTTCCACTCGCTTTGAAAAGAGAGAGACTATGTGTGACAGTTTATGAAACTGAAGTGTTTCTCTGTCAATCATTGTGTTTTACAGTCAAATTCAGCGTCTATGATCTCGTTTTGTAAAATTTTCCCCTTGATAAAGGTGGTTTTCTCTCGCAACTTCACAAAGTCACACCCTTTATTTATCTCGGTATCCAATAAAGTGTTGTTCCATACTTGCTAACTCACTGACCCAGATCTTCAAATGGCAGTGTGAGTGTTGCATTGTGGCAGGAGCGTTCTATCAAGAATTGTTGAAGTAACTGTTTTGAGTTTGTAATGAGGGTGTGGAGGGTTCACCTACCAGAGCAAAAGCTTTGTCCTCATGGTGTTTTGCGGTGGGTTTTGGTTTGGATGAGTGTGTGTTTGTTTGTGTTCACGGTTGGTCCACCGTCTCGGTCGCTGGTTAAGAAGAGTGCACCTCTTCAATTTTCTTGTCCTCCCTGTGATTGTCACTGCTCCTCAGCAGAATATCTCCTCGATCCTTTGGGTGAGTGAAGTTTCCCTTTTTAGTTTCTGTGTAATGTAGCAATTTTGGTCTTGAAGTCAAAAAAAGGAAACAAGTTTGATTTGATGCAATGACAAGAAAAAGACAGAAGTAACCCTTGTGTGTTGGAAAATGGAAAATGGTGTGGGCATAGAGAATAGGTATAGCAATTAGTTAGCATTTATTGTTTCCAGTGCTGAGCTATTCTGAATCTGGAGTTGCCACATCTGCAGCAATTTGCAGAAGAACTGGCTTCTGCACTTTGTATCCTTTTTTGAAAATAATCATCAGAAAAATACTGACTTTGTATCCTTTTTTGTATAAAGGATTAGAGCCACTATATCTTTAATCCTTAATAATGTAGAAAGCTAAACTTTTCTTATTTCTGCTATTTCATCCATACATCAATTGGTAATCTTGAAATCTTGGTTCTACTTTGGTCTTAAAAGGGAAGAACCAAAGAAAATGGGGGCATGGGGGTTGTTTTGTAGACTCTAAAAGTGAGTATAAGTTTTATATTGAATAAAAATAGAAAATAGAACTTTATATAAAAGTGAAAGATTCTTTAATTTATTGTCTTAAAATTTTGAATAGAAAATAGTGTCAATTTTTTATGTGGTTAGACTTAGATCTGGTTAGTGTTGTATCTTTCTTGTGAACATGCTCTTAGATAGATCTAACTTACCTAATATTAAGCCTTAAGTGTAGGTTGTGTTGCCACATATTTAGTTAATCAATATAGATGTATGGTATTCACATTCTTTAATATAATATATTGGTTTATTTCTCAATAATGTTGCTGACTTTTGCAGGACTCGGCAATGGCTCAGTTTCTGGTAAATTCATCCCTTGAATTTCTAATTGTTGAAACGTTTGACAAAACAATTTGCTTTACTCCACGCTTATTTACTTTGATGCATAAAGGGTTCAATTTTTAATATGAAACTTGACTCATGCAAGTGTAGATTGTGGTAAACATGATCCTGTTTTGAATGAGGAAATGAATAAGGGTCTATTGGCAATGCTATCTGAGGAGCTAAATTTGCAGAAAGTAGTGGCCAAGGAGAGCTTGGAACACACGAAAAGGTTAGTAATGGATGCGAGGAAAACCTTTTCACAGTACCAGAAAGAAGCAGAAAAGTGCAACATTGGAATGGAAACTTGTGAAGAAGCAAGGCAGAGGGCAGAAGCAGAGCTCATTGAAGAACGAAGGCTCACAACAATGTGGGAAAATCGAGCTCGTGAATATGGGTGGAGTGACAGAAAAAACCATCATTAGCTAATGATAATTGTAACATACTTGAGATGATTTCAGAAAGGTCAGTTATTCCATTGAAGCAAGTTTAGTGTTTTACCACTTGCTCATTGTTTTTACCTCACTTTTTTCATAAATTGATCACAAAAGACACTAGCACAGTTCAATACTAACAATGCCATTTGCCAAAGCTTTTCAAAATAAAAGACAATATATCACAAATCCTTGTCTAGCAAATGACAGTAACAGATCCAGAAGTGATGAAAAACCAGTGGATTTCATTCAGTTCAGATATTATGGTGGTTGGTGGATGCTTCATTGGAAGCTTTAAAGATACGAATATGATATATAAGCAATATTGCATTATTTTATTGATGAATGGATTTCATACTGCTACGCTAATAAAGATTGGATCCGGGTTATTAAATCATGTTGACAACAACAGGTTTCGTTCTTCAGCTTGAACAATAATCATAATCACAGCCCTGCATGGATACAAAGAAAACATAAGGAATCAAAAGCAGCATAAAAACTTCAAAGAGAAAGTTAAAGGAATTTTTTCCCCTTAACTGACCTGGGATTATTGTATTCACTCCAAGCTTTAGCTAAAGCCTCTGCATTTTGATTAACAGCATCGTTGGCAGCTATACTTTTGGAATCAAGTCCAAATAATTTTCCATGGCGCGAATGTATGTGTCTATAAAATGACCCACTAATATAAAGATCAAAAACGCGAAATTTTGACACAATTTTGACAAAGCCACATGGCGATTGTTCATTGGCTAAAGTTTTTTAAAAAAATTAATAGTTTTATAAACAGGCGAGAGTATTTTTGGAAGGAAAAAATACGAATTTTTGTTTTACGGTTTCCCTATTCATCA
Source organism: Vigna reflexopilosa (assembly GCA_027742785.1). NCBI lineage: Eukaryota > Viridiplantae > Streptophyta > Magnoliopsida > Fabales > Fabaceae > Vigna > Vigna reflexopilosa. The sequence continues at coordinate 24,508,440 of CM050926.1, read as the reverse complement.
TTCATTCGTAGTTTGTTCTTTGCTCTCTCATCTTTCTCGCGTTCTCTCATCTCTCTCGTAGTGTCATCTCTCTCGTGTTCTCTCATTTCACTTTTTCTCTCATCTCTCTCGTTCTCTGGGTTGTCTCGTATTGAAACATTAAAGCCTCACCTTGTCGCTGTATTGGAGGTCCGACTTGTGGGCCGTTGAAGCCCTCTCCCATATTTGTCTTGTGCGTTGTCGATGTCGTGGTGTTTTTTTTGGTAAGTAGAACTGCGTGAACTCTAACCATCTTCTCCACCATTTACGTTTTCTTCTTTCGTGAACCCTAACCATGTTGTGGACATTGTTGTTTTGTTTATGTTATAACTGCAGGTCCAATGGCATCCCAAAAAGCAAATGTAAGATGAAATGTAATTTTTTATTTGTAAAGATGATGTTTTATCCTCTGACTGTTAGTTAATATTCATTTTTTGTTGCACAGGACTTGCATACTACATTTGGGAATGAAATTAGGAACAAAGGGTTCACAGAGGTTATGCTTCTTGGTTATAAGGATGGCATCATGTACAAAGTTTTAGTTTCACAGATTAGAAATTCAACAAAGTTTGGAAAATGATGGAAAGAATTTTGCATCCAATATGGCTTGAAGGAAGGAGACGTTGTTGTTTTCGAGGTTGACCACCATTGGAATGATCTTATAGTTGAAGTTCACATTAATGAATGTAATTGTAATGTTAATCACCCAATATCAGTGTGAACCACAAAAGACAACATCAATTTATGTTCATGTCCTTTAATTTTTATATTTGAATAAAAGTGTATTTATGACTTCTTGGTCTCAATGACTTAGGTCCAAATGAAAAAAATTGTTTCTTATCTCGAACATGGGGTGTCCAAACTTGATTTCACACACTAAAATCACACTTAAAAAACAAAACCACACAAACCATTGCATTTATGCAAAAAATACAAAAATTTAGACTATGATCCCCTAGGTTACCAGAACTGGCTCATGTAGTACAATTTTCTGTACAAATCGGGGATTTTTTTCGTGTAATCGTTTACCAAGGTCTGGTAAACGATTACAACTTTGTTTTTTGCTCCAAACCTTGCAGGACTTCAACTAACTTGTTTAAATGAAAAAAAATTGTTTCTTATTTCAAACATGAGGTGCCCAAACTTGATTTCCCACACTAAAATCACACTTAAACAACAAATTCATACAAAAACCATTTCATTTATGCAAAAAATACAAAAATTTAGACTATGGTCCCCTATGTTACCAGAACTGGCTCCTGCAATATAACTTTCTGTACAAATCCGGGATTTTGTTCGTGTAATCGTTTACCAAGGTCTGCACGTGGCACACTGTGTCCACCATCCTCTGGTATTCTTCTTCTAGCTTTCTCTTCGACCAACTCTGCCTCCAAGACAACAACCCTCCTTTTAAGTTCTGCAATCAGTGATCGGTGCTCCTTTGTCAAACGTTCGTTCAAAGTAGAAATATACTTTGTTGAGAATGAGTGACGAACCATCAACTGTATCAACGACAAACAAAATAACCAAAACATAAAAGCCCTAAAATGAAAACAACAAAAAATATAACAGAACAGAGAAAACCCAAAATCGAAACCCAAAACGCAATAAACAAAATGGAGGAAGAACACATTTACCTTACTCGTCGAAGGACCATGTTACCGGAACTCGCCATTTCACACAATACACTCAACCAAGAAGACGAAGATCGAAAACGAGAATGAAGAGGAAGAACGAGAACGAAGAGGGAGAACAAAAACCACAAGAGAGAAAGTTAATTTCTAATAAAACAAGACAAGATGTATGTTTGAAATACCAAATTTCTGAAACTCTCGTCAATTTCGACGTCACTTTTAACAATAAAACAAAAATGAAAACGAACCAATAGAAACGTAACACCTAACATTGTAAAAAATGTGTTACAAAAACGTAGTCAAAATATCGGGACCCTATAAAAATATTTCCTCAAACATCAAAATTTCATTACAACCAAAATACATTACAACTATAGTACTTTTGATAATATTTTGAACATATCTATTAATAATACATTACAACTATAGTACTTTTCATAATTTTGTGTCACTTATCTCTAACGAAATTGTTTCCTCTGTTTTAACATTTTGAACATTTTACAACACTTATTTAACTCTTGGGAAAACACACTTTTATTATATTTGTGCTTTGTTTTAATACTAAAAATTTCATCATTCAATTTCACAAATGTGAACTTCAAGACATTCACATTCTCTTGCAAGACCTCACGTACACACAATTTCTAGAAGGATGCATCTAAAAAATATGTTGCATTGTTCCATATAAATAAATCATCTTAAAAGAGTTATGAAATAAATCATTTAGCTCTTGACAGGAAATTGTTATGTCAGAAAATTCATTGTGATAATTTTATTCTTTTGGTTTTTAATAAATTTGTAATTTTATTCTGGTCAACGTTTTATATAACAAAAAATACACATAAACACATACTTTTAGATATTAAAAGTAACGTCAAACTGGACTGAATTTTAGTCAAATAATATGATATCTCCAATAATGACACATTTCTCTGAAAAATTGCATTAAAGAAAATCAAAAGAAGATTTTCCCAAACTACAGAAAAGTATGTAAGAACCTACTTGCATGAAAGTATGTACGTAAATGGTTGGCTCTCTCAAGTCAAGTATCGACTATCTAGCAATTGAAATATATGATTTGAATTATTTGTGCTTCTTTCTTTTTAAATTCTGGTTGGATAAAGCTAAAATTATTTTCTTAAATGTTATGTTTGTTAAAATAATATAAATATTTTTAAATTTTGAGTTTTGAGTTTATATATATATATATATATATATATATATATATATATATATTATTCTATTTGTGAACCATATAATTATAAAAATGGGAGAGAAATAACAGAGGGAAAGGAAAGATATAAAGGAGAAAGATGATGGAATTGAAAACAAAATCTGTAAAGAAAATAATCGAATGTGATTATATGACAAAGGATACGCTATAGAGCATATTATAAAAAAACTTGTAACCTTAATCCTTGCAAAACAAATTCAAATTTTATTAACACTGTCTACACTCTTAACTTGATAAATTTTTACAAAATTATTTTTAAACTCCAAATTATTTTAATAAAAAAAAAGTGAGAGTTATAGTTTTTTTTTTCTTGTAAAAAAATTGGAATACTTTCAATTTCCATTTATATTAATAATTTTTGTTATTGAAATAAAATAAAAAAAAAGTAGAGAAGAAAATGACACCAATATTTTGACGTGGAAAACCCTTTTGGGAAAAACCACTAGACCTTGTCCAATAAAAATATTTTCACTATAAAAGTAGGATTACAAAAGGTTTTTTTTAATTTATGAGAATCTTTATATGAATATCACTCTCTTAGATGATATACAAAAAACTCTCTTTATGAAACTATCTCTGTCTCTAAAAGAGAAATACAAAAAATTCTATAACTCATATGAATTCTTTACATATGATATGAGAAGTGCATTTGAATTTCAAACTATGTGGTTGTTGTATTTAAATTTTTTACAAGAGTTTACAAGTCCATGTAAGAATGAATCAATGATAGAAATGATGGTGAGAATTTATCTATAATTTTAACTTCATTGCATTATATCCATCACAACAAGTTGTGCATACATATATATTATCATTTTCTTGTGAATTGAAAGATTGGTCCAACTTTAAAAGCTTAATTTCCGATTTCTTCTACCGGTCTAACAGAGACATTAGTTCGGTCCGATAGATAAGGGAAACCGAAAATAAAACTTCCAAAATTGAACTCAATCTTTCACTTCACAAGAAGATGACAATAATATAGATACAATTTGTAAAGATGAGTATGATTCATAAAAGCCAAAATTCTACTTAAATTATCACAATCATTTTCATCCTTGATTTATCTTTATATATACAAGTTGTCAACTCTTAAAAAAATTTATGCCTTGTTCACTTGAATGGATTTGGGAGAAAGTGATTGAATGATTTGAGAGGATTTGAAGGTAAATTTTTTGTTGTTTGTTTGTGTGGATTTGGAGGTGGAGGTGAAAGTGAATTTGAAAGTAAAATCTATGAGAACTAGTGTATGATTTAGTGTATGATTTAATTTATGTGACAGGTTAAAAAAATTTACTTTCAAATCCACTTTAACTTACATCCAAATCCACTCAAATAAACAAGAAAAACTTTATTTTCAAATCCTCTCGTATTCATTCCATCACTCTTAATTAGTTTGAAATTTAAATAGACTTTTGATATAATTTAGAGGAATAATAAACCCTAAAATGCATGCAGAACGTAGTAAGAAAAAGAGTGGAGGAAGGGTTAATATGGAGAGAGAGTGTTGGAGAAGCTAACACGATCAAGAAGTTCATTGAATATCGGAGACGATTCAGAGGCTTGTCTCCACTGGTTTGGGGAAACGGCGTCGGTAACAATGGAAGCGGACGCCGGAAACGCTCCCTGATCTCTGCATCCATTGATTTAAATTAATAAAAAAAATTAAGATCTTTTTTACCTTAAGCCAATTACATGATACATTCTAAACAAGCAAAGGAATAAAACAAATTACAAAAGAAAATGACTGAAAGTGTCAGAGTTAAGGCTCAAAGAAGGAAGAATCTTCTGTGACGTATTCTGATCACCATTCAAATATATAAAACCCAAGAAATTAAGATTATATTTAAATTATATTATATTGTTTTATATGCAGTATATATCATAGAAAATATTTTATCACGAAAGAATATCTCATGCTAATATTATATTTTTTTTTCTATTATTTTATTGACTTTTTAATCTCCTAATTATCAGCATGATTTTTATGATTTGTAGATTCAATAATATAAATACATATTTTCATTAGATTATCGAATCATGATATATAATAACTATTATGTATTATAAATTATATCATATTATTTTATATGCAGTTCATATTATAGAAAATATTTTATCATGACAAAGGATATCTCATGTTAATATTGTACTATTTTTTTTATTTTAAAATAGCCTATTATTTTTTATCTACTAACTTCATAGTACTTAATAATATTATTATCGGAATGATTTTAATGATTTTTAGATCCAAACTAATAATATAAATACATATTTTCGTTACTTATAACATATTTAATTACAACAAGTCATTAGGTCATTTAACAATATTTAAAGATATTCTCTCTTTTTATATACACATTTTTATATTAACTTTTATTGTTTAAAATTAAAATATCTTATAATAATATATAAATATGCTTAATATTTCTATTTTATTCTTAATTTTTATTATTTTCTTAAAATATAACGAAGTTAATTTTCGATATTGATATGCAATTTAATTCATATTCATATATATATAAACTAAAAAAATATCGTAAGATAAAATGTTACATGAAAATAGGAATAAAAATAAATTGAAGAAACTAAAGCCTACACAAAAATATATATCATTGGCTCTTTACTACAAAATAAGATAAATGATATTATAATCTCAATATTCTGTTTTATGTAAATTTATAAATATTTTGTATTGCAATATATCATGTATTCACGAATCATTTTTTTTCCTTCACCAATCAATGTCACGAATTTTATTTCAACGAATCCTATTTTTAAAGTAAAAATTAATAATTATAAAGTGTAATATAAACTACTTTTTATTATTAATATTTCTATTTTAACTATACATTTTTGTTGTATATATATACATGTCTATTCAAGAAAAACTATTTTTTTTACAATAATCATATTGTATAATTAAAACTAGATAGAACATATGGGAATATAAACTTATTTAAAGATTAAAAAAATATCATATATTGATAATTAACTACACATATTTGTTGTATATGTACATGTATATTCAAGAAAAAAAATTACAGTAATCATTTTGTATAATTAAAATTAGATAAAACATGTGAGAATATAAACTTATTTAATTTATATCAAATATTGATAATTACAGGTAATGAGTTAATATATTAGTAGTTTCAACATTGTTTTGGATGAGGAAATATTTATATAGTGAAATTATAGGAACTATTTTTGTTGAGTATTTTTAGATAATTGACTTTAAACTTGTTTGATTTGAAAATCGATTATGAATTATTATGTATGTTTTTTTTTTCAAATTGTTCTTTGATTTCTTAAAAGGATCAGATAAATATATTTAAAGATATGTAAGAAATGGAGTTTAAGTATTATATATTTTTAAGAACAATGGACTTTTCGATTTATAAAATTCTTTTATAATAAATATAAACTTCTTTTATTTATAGTGGTTTAATATTGAAAAATTTACTATGTATTTTTTACATGAATTTGATTTGATCCCATTTGTTTATTATTTATTTATTTATAGTAATATTTTTCATAATAATAAATGATTCCCGTATAAAATATTCATAATGACGTTAAAATATTTTAAAACATTTACATAAAAAATATTGATATGCGCATTTGTTTACATTTTAAAACAATAAATATATTGAAATTATAAAGTATGATTTAAATTGTTGAGAAAAGAACTATTATCCTAGTTATTAGAAACAATATACGAGATTTAAATATTATATAAAAAAAATCATAAACTCCTTACTTTAAGATATTAAGTAAAAAATGATGCTTAATTTATAATATTTCCATAATGATCAACCCTTCTTTATGAAAAATTCCATCATAGAAAATGAAAAGAAGATTTCCCCAAACAACAGAAAAGTATGTTAAAGAAGCTAGTTGCATAATGTTTTGAATTAGCCTGATAAAATAAACTAAGTTATGTAAGTAAATTGTTGGCTCTCTCAAGTCAAGTATAGACTATCTAGCACTGCAAAACCAGCTGCAACACCGCCTTCATCAGATGATGATATTTTTGTACGCATCAGATAGCCACTTTGTTTATTAATGATAACCTTATCCTTATTCCTGCATATATTTCAGTGCATCAATGTCAGGTTAATGTAAATTTAAACTTAGAACTGTTATGGTGAAGCAAATGTACCTTAAATAAGTACCAAATATGCCTAGTTCTGAAATGGCGTGATCCTTACTCCAACAACCATTACGCATCAAAACTGTTGCAGAAATAGGAGGAAATATTCTCTGCATAAGGATATAAGCTGCATCTTCTTGAGAACCTGATTTCTGCAACTTTTGGAGGGTCTCCCTCACATCATCACCATAAATATTGTTTCCTGAGAAAGTAATAATCATGTAAGTTTTTTCAATAAAGTAAGGTAATAGGTTGAATCAAAGTTTAGGTAGTGCAAGACCTCCTCCTTCTCTTTGAGGCTTTATCACAAATAACTCCGGCTTTTCAATTGCTTTTTCAACAATGCTTGACTCATCCAAACTCCATAACCCAGCAAAGCATTTGCGCAGCTTAGCAATGTCTTCTTTGTTTTCAAGGAACCTGTTCATAGTTTTAATTCAAGGATTTTAGGGTTTAATTTCTTCATTTTTATTCGATGTGAAACTTTAATTTACAGTTCGTCTTCTACCAATTAACTAGTATAATTCTTCTATTGAAACATTTTCTGTTGTGATGAAGCTCTAATGAAAAATTATGGATGTTAAACAGATCTTTTAAGTATACTGTGATTTTACATGATAACTTAAAATTGTTGACCAGATGATAGGATATAGAAGATATACAATTACAGAAGATATACCTCTCAAGAACACCAGGCTTTGCAAGTTCCTGTTGAATCTTTTTGGTGCCAACCAGATGATAGGATATAGAAGGGCATTTGATAGCAGAAGATTTTTCCATGAGTAGCCTAGCTTTCCATTCCTGCATTTCAGCAACATATACCAAAACCGTAAGATCTCAAAGTGAGGCTAGAAGGCTCACTGATATTACAAGATATATGTAAGACAGAAAATAATCCATGGAATTAAAAGAAGGAAGCAAGTTTTTACATAACAGATATTACTTTTGTTTTGTTATATTAGAAAGTGAGTTTATGAGAAATTGGGTGATAGTATACGCATCTCATACGTGATAGTAGAAATTGGGTGGTCCAATATCGACCCGACAATGAGTGGAAACAGAAATGCTCACTTAGAAGAACTCATTAGGATAGGCTCTAACCATGACTCTGATACCATATTAGAAAGTGAGTTTAAGCCTAACTCAATCCCACAAAACCGGCTTATAAGGTGAGGTATGCACCTTATTTATATATTATAAATTGGTCTTATCTCTAGTCGATGTGAGACTTCCAATATGTTATAATTAAAAATCATTTTTTTTATTAAAAGAGCTTTCACACTAACAAATTTAAAATAGTATTTTTTTTTTCAGCTTATTTTTACTTTTTCTATTTTAAAAAAGTTTTAATAAACTTTAAAAATATATTACAAGTGTTTCTTCTGTTAAAAGAAGTGAGAAAGAATATTTGAATAACAATTTACTGAAGAAAAAACAAAGGGATTTTTTTATAAGTTAAACATAGTTTATATTTAAATTAAAAAATCATTTTTTAAAAAAGTAATATAACAATTTTCTAATAATTAATTTGGATATAAATTAATTTTAGTATATGACGTGAAGTATTCATACAGTCCCAAATGATGGTGGAGTTTGGAGACAACAGTTACCAATGTAACCCAAAAAATAGTTTATGGCTCCTAGTTCTAAATTTTCATCCTGCACTCCCATATTTGATAACTACACTCCAATAATTTTAAAATAACTGTTTTGTCCTTAAAAAAGTTATAATATTGACAAGGATGGTTTTAACTTTTTTTTATTAGTATGGGATCTAGAAAAAAAAATTCCTATGTTTTCTATAAGAAGTTGATATTATTTATCATTTTCAAAAAGAATTTAATATTTGTAGGGATCAACCTTCCTGATACCTTAAAAATGAAGTTTAAGAAACAGTGCTATTATTTTTTACATCCAAATTTTTTTTCTCAAATTTTACATTCATTACTTTATTCTTTAATTTTTCTATAATACTTTATCCGAAAAATTATCTTTTTAAAAAAATATTCTTAAATTGTCACTTACGGATTCTGAAGGATAGTCAGCTGGTGTATAGCCAGCACGAAAATAAATTACTGAAATTTGCTGTCCATTCCTGCAAAAATTATGTATATTTTTTGAAAATTAATCAGAAATATAATGTAATAAAACCGCAATAGCTGAATATGAAGTTTTTATTTTAGTGGATTACATACACACAGAGAGTTCCATCTGGTAAAATTTCGCCTTCTTCATCAACTTCTCCCAATGTTTTCCGTATACTTGTAATATTGTGTGTGTTATAAAGCTAAGGATTCTCACACAACAAAAACAAAATATGCACTTTACTATAAAAACTACAATAATTTTTCTTTTAATAAATTTTCGGAAAAATAATCACTAAAAAAATATAATACCAATAAAATATGCCGTCAATTCATACATAAGATTACATCATTTTTAACAAAAAAAAATTAAAAATATCATTTTTATTCAGTATAAAATTTAGATTTACATTTAGATTCCTTTTACATTAAGCATCCCTTTGTTTCCTTTCGTATCTCATTTAATTGCACGAATTAGGAAAATAGAATAGGTTTAAAATATATGTAGGAATAAAATGAACATGCTTTTTTTTACACTATATAACCATTAAGAAAAGGATATTTTTCTCTGAGAAGTGCAGAAACAAAATGCTGATCGTACATGTTTCGTTCTTCAGCTTGAACAATAATCATAATCACAGCCCTGCATGGATACAAAGAAAACATAAGGAATCAAAAGCAGCATAAAAATTTCAAAGACAAAAGTTATAGGATTTTTTTTCCCCCTTAACTGACCTGGGATTATTGTATTCTCTCCAAGCTTTAGCTAAAGCCTCTGCATTTTGATTAACAGCATCGTTTGCAGCAATACTTCTGGAATCAAGTCCAAACAATTTTCCATGGCGAGAAACTATGTATCTATAAAATGATCAACTAATATAAAGATATTTCCTCAACATCAAAATTTCATTACAACCAAAATACATTATACTTATAGTACGTATGATCATTTTAAACATATTTTTTTCTTGTAAAAGGATTGGAATACCTTTATTCTCCATTAATGTAGTCTTGACTAAGGTCGTAATTGAGCATTGAATATGGAGTTGGCAAATTTCAGAAAATACTTAAATTGATTATTATTCACACATTTTTAAATAAAAATTTTCATATAAACAAGTATTTTGAAAAATTAATCGAGTCATATATAATTTTGTTTACATTTTAGTATAAAATAGTTTTTATGCATAAATTAATATAGGATGAAACTTCTGAAAACATTAGGTGGTATATATGTATAGTTCAGAATAACGTTTACCTATGAAGTTCTGTCACAAGGTTACTAAGACCCGCAAATGAAGAGGCAATAGTGTTGAGTTCTATTTGCAGAAGTGAATTACTCTTCTCATCAAGCATATAATCCGAACGATGTAACCCCAATCTTATTTCCTACAAATAAAAATACCATTTATCAATAAAATGATAATAAATATATTAAAGAAGTGTATTTTAAACCTAATTTAATTTTTAACGTAAGATTACATGGAATTATAAATAACGGTTACCTCTTTTTTGTTAATACGTAGCATGTTGGAATGAATGTCCAAAAGTTTAGAGGTGAATTCATCGGCTTCCTTAGTTCTGAATTTAGAAAGATACACAAAAATATGAACACACGAAATATATATATAAAAGAAAATAAAGTATGCGTGTAACATATTATGAAATAATAAACCCTAAAATGCATGCAGAAAGTAGCAAGAAAAAGATTGGAGGAAAGGTTAACCTGGAGAGAGAGTGTTGGAGAAAGGATGCATCCAAGCTAACACGATCAACAAGTTCATTGAGTATCGGAGCCAATTCAGAGGCTTGTCTCCATTGGTTTTGGGGAAACGGCGTCGGTAACAATGCAATCGGAGCATGCACCAATCCTACGCCGGGAACGCTCCCTGATCTCTGTATCCATTGATTTAAATTAATAGAACAAATTACATGATACATTGCAAACAAGCAAAGGAATAGAACAAATTACAAAAGAAAATGACGGAAGAGTAACCTGAACAGAGTTATCACCGACGACGAGGCCATGAAGAGAGCTCCAAACGAGAGCGTCATAAGCGATGGTGTGAAGGAGTTGTTGATCGAGACGGTGGTAGTCGAAGAGACTCATAACGGCTAATGATTCTCAAAGTCTCAGAGTTAAGGCTCAAACAAGGAAGAATCTTCTCTGAGGAATTCTGATCACCATTCAAATACTGGGAAAGGAAAATAAGAAATTAACAACAATATATATAAATTATATATTATATTATTTTATATGCAGTATATATCATAGAAAATATTTTATCACCAAAGAATATCTCATGCTAATATTAATTTTTTCCCTGTTATTTTATTGACTTTTTAATCTACTAATTACATAGTATTTAAGAATATTATTATCAGCATGATTTTTACGATTTGTAGATCCAATAATATAAATACATATTTTCATTAGATTATCGAATCATGATATATGATAAATATTATTTATTATAAATTATATGCAGAATATTTTATTTTATATGCAATACATATTATAAAAAGTATTTTATCATGGCAATTATTGTATTAATTTTTTATTTTTAGAGAGTAGCCTATTATTTTATTGACTTTTTAATCTACTAATTACATGGTACTTAAGAATATTATTATCCGTATGATTTTAATTATTTGTAGATCAAAACTGATAATATAAATACATATTTTCGTTACTGTAATTACAACGTCATTAGTGATGTAACAATATTTAAAGATATTCTCCCATTTTAATATTCACATTTTTATTTTATTTTTTATTGTATTTTAAAATATAAAACCTTATAATAATAATAGATAAATGGTGCAGGGTTTAATATTTCTATTTTACTCTTAGTTATTATTTTTTCTTAAAATATAACTATTTTTTTTCACTGGTAATTTATAATACAATTACATGTTTTTATTCAATTTAATTTTCAATTTATATATGCATTTTAATTAATATTTATATTTAAACTAAAAAATATGGTAAAATAAAATGTTACAAGAAAATAGGAATAAAAATAAATTAAAGATATTACAGACTACAGACCCATACACGTTCCCTTTTCACGTCCTCCTTCATGCATTCCAACATTCTCTAAGTTTCAATATCCAATTTTTTTTTCTTCTGTTGAAATTTGGCATGTCTCCTTGTTTAGTGTGTTCTTTTAAATATATTTAATGCTGTCAGAAGCATTCATTTTAGTTAAATAAGGTGAGATTCCTTTGCAAGGTTATAGATATATATTCTGTTGTATTACTCCTCCTTCTCTGATTTATATTTTCTAAGAGTGATTTAAATAAAATGTAATAAATTTTATTCATTCTCATAATATTTATAAAAATATTTTATTTTATTTTCTTCATTTGTACATTATAATTATATCGATAAACTAAAATTTATTATTACTTACCACATTTTTAATTACAATAAGCCACTAGGTAAGATAACAATATCTAAAGATAACATTTCTATTTTAGCTATACATATTGTTGTATATGCACATGTATATTCACAAAAAAGTATTTTTTTTACAGTAATCATTTTAATTAGATAAAACATGCGAGAATATAAACTTATTTAAATTTATGTAATAATACATTAGTAGTTTCACTATTGTTTTGGATGCAGAAATATTTATATGGTAAAATTATGGGAATTATTGTTGAGTATTTTTAGAAAATTGACTTTAAACTTGTTTGGTTTGAAAAATATGATGAATTATTATGTAAAGTTTTTTTTTTTTAAATTGTTCTTTATTTATTTTTTTTATAAAAATAAGATAAATATATTTGACTATATGTAAGAAATGGAGTTTAAGTATTATTCTAGGACAATTGACTTTTTGCTTTATAAAATTCATTATAAATGAAAATTGCTTCTTTTTTTATAATAGACATAAACTTCTTTTATTTAGGGTGGTGGTTTAATTTTGAAAAATACATTATGTATTTTTTTACCTAAATTTGATTTGATCTCATTTGTTTATTATTTTTTAACAATATTTTTCATATGTTAACAAATAATTGGTGTATTAAATATTTATAATTATGTTAAAATATTTATAAACATTTACATAAATAAAAATATTGATATGCACTTTTTAAAATTTAAAACACTTTTAAAGTATATTGAAATTATAAAGTATGACCTCAATTGTTAGAATAAGAACTATTATTATTATTATTATAGACAAAATAAGAGATTCAAACTCTCATTTCAACCTTTGGAGAATCTGTATGACTAGCCAATAAAGAAAAAATGGTTTAGACAAGCCAAACGTTTCTATAACGGGTGAATTCGTCTGATTTATTTAAAAAAAAATTGCATGCACTAATGTATAATTCTTAAATATACAAAAAAATTAATCAATAAAAAAATACTTTTTTCTAAACGTAACCAACTCGAAACAAAAAAATCTGTAATTTCATAATTTTTCATAACATATAAACATGGTGACAACTTCAAACTTTTTGTTTTTAAGAATCTCGTCATTGACTAATTTCAAAACAAGCCAATTAAATAAAGATCAACACATGAGGTTCCTCGACAGCAGAATGTTAGGAAAACATGCTATAAATACCTGACTTGTTAGCATGCCCTAGTTACTATTCAATGGATTTGATCATGTTGATGTTCCTTCTTCCTAGGAGCCGCTCTTTAAGAATACAAGCTCTATCCTCGTTTGAAAGTGGACCTTCTTGGTACAACTATGTAAAAGTCGGGTTATAGAAAAAATATTATGTAAACCATGCATTGATGTAATGTTTTGAATTACCCTGATAACTTCAGGTATAAAGTGTTGGCTCCTTCAGGTCAGGTATAGACTATCTAGCACTGCAAAACCGGCTGCAACTCCACCTTCATCAGATGATGATATTTTTGTTCGCACCAAATAACCGCTTTGTTTGTTCATGATAACCCTATTCTTATTTCTGCAATTTCATATTCAAGTGTTACACAAATTTAAAGTAAAAGTGACAGACATGTGGCCAAGTAATGTACCTTAAATAAGTACCGAACACACCAAGTTCTGAAACTACACGATCTTTATGCCAACAACCATTACGCATCAAAATTGCTGCAGAAACAGATGGGAATATCCTCTGCATAAGGATGTAAGCTCCATCTTCTTGAGAACCTGCTTGCTGCAATTTTAGGAGGGTTTCCCTCACATCGTCACCATAAATGTTGTTTCCTGAAAAGTAGGTATAGTTCGTTAGATACGTTTCTTCCACTAAGTAGGCTGAATCAAAGTTTAGGTGGTATAAGACCTCCTCCTTCTCTTTGGGGTTTCATCACAAATAACTCCGGCTTTTCAATTGCTTTTCTAACAATGTTAGGGTCATCCAAACACCACAACCCAGCAAAGCATTTACGCAGTTTGGCAATGTCATCTTTGCTTTCAAGGAACCTGCTTAACTCAAGGTTTAGTCATAGAACTGCTTATTTTCTAAAATAAAATTAGGGCGGTGGAGGCTTGGATTAATATTATTACAATCAGAACGTGTTTAGCATATATAATAAAATTCGATTTCCCTAAACAAAAAATATGAAGTATGAGTGTAAGACGAATTATCATCCATAATTTATTTCCTTCTTGAACTGAAGAAGTACAGTTAGAAGACAATAAAAGTCCAAGAATAGTGGATAGGAAATCTTCCATAAAAAGTAAAAAATGAAGCGTGAAAGTGAAAGCTAGAACCAACAAGGCACATTAATTCCCGCAGAAACCATCAATCCTTCTGATCAACATCTAATCTTTCCTCCAGCCACTATAAAAGAAAATTTTTTGAATTTATATCTCTACCGTTAGTGCACTGAATCCAGAAGACTTCTTCTAATTGACTAGTCTACTCTTTTATCTTTTGCACCGTTTAAAATTAATTTTACTTCGATTACATTACTCTTTGATTAATTATCTTTCATTTGAACCGATTAAAATGCGTTTTCGTTGGGTTTTGGTATAGTTTTGCTAATGTCCTTGGGACAGTATTATTGGACGGCGATTTCTTGCATTTTGCACTCCTCCAATTCCCTCCACTACATTTTTAAAATCATCCAATACAAAAAAAAACGTACAATTCATTCTCTTCAACTAAAATATAAATTGTAAACTCGAAT
Organism: Vigna reflexopilosa; assembly: GCA_027742785.1. Lineage (NCBI taxonomy): Eukaryota > Viridiplantae > Streptophyta > Magnoliopsida > Fabales > Fabaceae > Vigna > Vigna reflexopilosa. Next base: position 24,493,190 of record CM050926.1, on the reverse strand, counting down.
CACCATGAACCAGAGCAACCCAAGAGGCCTTAAGCGGAGAAAGATCCAATCAAATACGTCGACGTTTTAGACGTTTGACCTATAGAGTCCGATGTCTATATAGATGTCTGACCTATATAGTCCGACGTTTATATAAACGTTTGACGTATAGAGTCCGACGTCCCATTAATGTCACCCATAAAGACGTCGGATAGAGATCTGACGTTAAAAGCCCAAAATAACATACGTCTAAAATCCTTTCTGTACTAGTGAATCCAAAGATAATCGTTAATCATACCTCCTTGCCATCATTGGCTAACAATGATTGCAACAGCATCGTGAACGATGCCCATGGATCATATTACTCTTTCAACTTACCAACAAGTTTTTACCGGCCATTTAAAACAAATGCCTATCGTTCCTAGAGGATACAAGATATTATGACCAACCAACTAAGCAATGTATGGACGGTAAAGCAGATCCTGAAGGATAATCCCATTTTATATGATAACTCTCAATTGTTACACATTCCTTTAAACATAGTGACGATGAATTGATCAACTGCTTTCAATGCATAAAGGATGAAATTAGCTTGGAAGATATGAAGAATTAGAAGATACCTCTCAAGCACACCAGGCTTTGCTAGTTCCTGCTGAATCTTTTTGGTGCCAGCCAAATGATAGGATATGGAAGGACATTTGATGGCAGAAGATTGTTCCATCAGCAACCTAGCTCTCCATTCCTACATATATTGAGCATCCCAAGCCATGATTTTGCAAGATAATACAATCGTGTAACAAGGAGCAATATTATGGTAAAAGATAATTCATGTAATCGAAATTAAGTGGAGAAGAAGAAATGTAAATCAGATTGTTATTTTTGTGGGATTCAGCCAATTTGAAAACAAGGCACTTAAATATTGAAATTGTTCAACCCCCAACTGCCCCATTCGATGAATTATTAGTGGAAAATTGCAGTAACTGCAAATCCCAATGTAAATATAGTAAGAGCATCACAAAGGAGTAGTTAATTGGGCAAATGAAATGAATGGAAAGCAATGGATGACATTCAGACAAAGCATAAACCAAAAATGAGACAAATCCCCAAGAAATAGTAACCCTGGGGAACAATTTCTCATTGTATTAATTGGGCCAATAAATAGGTGCCTAAATAATTCAGGAAAAATGTAATCCTCTCAGCCCTCTCCGCCAGCTTTACTTCACTTGACATGTGTTCTACAACTCCTTTTATCATGTGAATCTTAAAAGAAGTTTAGTAGCATAAAGAATAATTGAATTATTGACTATACAGTACAATTTCCTAAGAGTAGTGAGCGAGAGCCGCTGCTTATGCCACATAGGTCATATCTCAATGTTTAAATAAAGAAGTTACGTAATAGAAACCAAAACAGATGTTTCTACCATAGAAAAAACACGGTTCTTATGAACAGCAAAATGGTGATTTCAAATCACTCACTGATTCTGAAGGATAGTCATCTGGTGTATAGCCAGCCCGGAAATAAATGACTGAAATAGCTTGCCCATTCCTGCAAGTTCCAAGAAATTATAGTCCTCAACAACTAGAACCATAACATGATTAAATCACTAAAACATGGCTGAAAGTTTTATTTATGGCTAAATGTTACATACACTGAAAGTGTTCCATCGGGAAGAATTTCTCCTTCTTGATCAACTTCTGCTAACGTCTTTCGTATAGTTGAAATATTATGCGTGCTAATTAGCTAAAGACAGTAACAACCAAATAGTATGTACTAAGTATAGAAACTTCTAGTGGTTTTCTTTACGAAACTGATAAAAGCATCCTCGATATCACATGTAATTATACAAATAAAAGAGTCTGCCCAGCTATATGGGAATAAAACGAACGTGTTTCCTTTTGTATTGTAATTAAATACAACTATAAGCAAAGGATATTTTTCTCTAAGAACAGCAGAAACAAAATGCTGGTCGTACATGTTCCGTTCTTCAGCCTGAACCACAATCATGATCACCGCCCTGGACGGATACGTCAGAAAATATATTAGGGAACCGAAACCAGCAGCAGAAGAGATAGAGAAAGTCAAAGGAAATTTTTTTCTCTGAACTGACCTGGGGTTGTTATACTCACTCCAAGCTTTAGCTAAGGCCTCTGCATACTGATTGACGGCATTGTTGGCAGGGATGCTTTTGGAATCTAGTCCAAGCAAATTTCCATGGCGGGAAAGTATGTATCTAGAAAATGACCAACTAATATAAAGATATTTCTACAAATGTATAATTCCTTAAAACGAAAATATATTTCCACCAGAGTTCTTATAAGTAATTACAATCATAGCTATTAATCCGGTATAAAAACACAAAGTGAAAACCCCAAAAGTGATATTGCATAACAGAAGTAGCTATATAAAGGATCATAGGTACAAGATAAATAATTTATACTACACATAAAAAGTAGTTAAAAATATTAGCCAAAACTGAAGACATTCATAATTAACATTTAAAAGTTTCATCCTAAGACACAATCACTATCAATATCAGTCCTATAAAGTAATTAACAATGAGAGCAATGAAAACACGAGTATAAAGATTAAAAAAAATTATGGAATTTAGAGATAGAGACACTACCATCCAAAAAAAGGTGGATTCTGAGAAACTATAAAGTTTAAACACACTATACAACACAAAAAGGAAAAGGGCTTCGTAACACTTTGAGTCTCAATGTTGCAATTTTAGTCTCTTAGTTGCAATCTTAAACAATTAATTCTCCCTTATTTTAAAACTAAAAAGATTTTATCAATCCTTTGATTTTCTTCTAATTAAAATTATCAAACATCACATCCTACTGAAATAATTTGCAAATTGAATCACTTAAACTTGTTCTAATTCTTTTACTCAACTCGTCAACCATAATATCAAATTATACCATAATTTTTTTCTTATTCAAACCCTCATCTTATTATGTACTATAAAATCCTTCAATTTATCAAAATTGTATTAAATCAGGCACTCCCTACTCTTTACAATTATATTATTTCTTAAAACCCAAAACATTTGACAAAAAAAATAAGACTTTGAGGATTTTACGTGGAAGAAAATCATTAAAGGCTCATATTTGCTTTATTTGAAGCAAATGAAGCACATTAAAAGAGAAAAAACTTAATGTGATCGCCTGTAATTTAAACCAAGGACACCAAAGTTTAAATTAAGTTAAATAGAAAAGGAACATTAAAAAGACATATGGGTTTACAATGAACAGATTCAACAACGAGTTGCATAGGTGAATGGGTCAACGAAAAATATTGCTGAAAGATTCATGATATTTTAACAACTTTTTGAAAATAAATTATGTGTCATTATTTTATTGATTCATATATTTAAAACGGACCAATTACAAATAATTACATAAGTTATTATGAAATAATTATAAAAAAAGTTGTTAAAAATATATTTTACTAAGTTTCAACGGCAATATTTTTGTTTATGAGAAAAAGGATGCATAAAAATTCGTGAGAAACAGTAAATGAAATCCCACCTATTTTTCTAATTATTTTTTCACATTGCTTTTCTCCTCAAATACCTCTTATTATTTTCATCCTCCCCATCCTTCCTTCCCCGAAATCTCAACCAAACACCTCTCGAGTTCAAAACAATAGTTGGGGATTTTGCTCTAATTATTGCCAAAAGCTCTCAAACCTTAATGTTTCCTGATACCAAAAACAACACAAGAATGTCCTAAAAGAAAAAGGTTCGAAAACTCATAATTTAGTGCAATACATATAATTTGTACAGTGCTATCCCTTCACCCGCGATGGCTTCCAATATTCCACAAAACATATAAATATAAGTAACAGCATTGAGAGTTCGGTATTTAACTTAAACAAACCCATATATAGCTGCAATGAAACAATTAAGTGCTTCAAGATGATAGCATAGTAAGTGTAATTTGCAGCAATACTTACCTATGAAGTTCAGTCACAAGATTACTAAGACCGGCAAATGAAGAGGCAATAGTGTTGAGTTCTATTTGCAAAAGTGAATTAGTCTTTTCATCAAGCATATAATCTGAACGATGTAATCCCAATCGAATTTCCTATTAAAATTTTGGCGGAGAAAAATTCATCAACAAATCCGTTTGACTCACTTCATCAAGAAAAGTAAAGATGAGGTGGAAAACTTCATGTGCACCCTATCCTCAACCTTTTGCTAAGGCAAATATTATTATGGCCATGTTTAGATAATTTTTTCTTAAACAACGAAAAAAATAAAAAGTGAAATGAATAAAAATTATTTTATATATTAAAATCAGTTTATCCACTTCACCTTTTAGAAAATTACAGGACAGAATTTCTGTAGAAGATGCAGAAGAAAAAAATTTGATTTAGTTTTTCCTTTATATATTTATCCAAATAAGAAATATAAGATTTCTATTTTCTATATACCAACGTTAAATTTACAGTGATGTTCTAATTTCTGAACAATCTAATTCCTATCTCTCAGAATGAGAGAATATGAGCACAAAATGAGTTCTTTTGAAAGATGTTTAAAACAAAAACAAAACAAAAAATATAAAATAAACACTGATCATTCCTCTCGCGATACTCTTGGTGTACATTAGACACAATTACCTCTTTCTTGTCAATCTGTAGCATCTTGGAATGAATATCCAGAAGTCTTGAGGTGAACTCATCCGCTTTCTTAGTTCTGCGTTGAGAAACAGAAAAAGAATCTCAACACACATACCCTACTACGCTGTACCAAAACTCAAGTAGTGGTGCCACTTGCATGCATGCACAAGATATCTAACAAGAGACGATAGCACCGCAGAATTTGCAAGTATATGTAACCTGGAGAGAGACTGTTGGAGGAACGTTGCATCCAAGCTGATCCGATCAACGAGTTCATTGAAAATAGGAGCCAACTCAATCGCCTCGCTCCACTGGTTTTCCGGAAATGGCGTGGGTAACAAGGCAACCGGAGCATGCACCAATCCCACGCCAGGAACGCTTCCCGAATTCTGCAATCAAATTCAAATCGAAGAATTCGTAATGTCGACCGTTACGAAGAACATTCGACGCCAATTTAGGGTGTGATAGTTAACGAAACGTAATGCAGTGAATTAAAAGAAAAAACGTGGAGATTGACCTGGACGGATTTATCGGCAACGAGGAGGCCGTGGAGAGAGCTCCAAACGAGGGCGTCGTAAGCGAGGGTGCGGAGAAGTTGTTGATCGAGGCGGTGGTAATCGAAAAGAGGAGAGTGTTGGAGTGGAGTTAGAGTGAGAGGTTCAGGGGGAGACATGACGAGGTTGGGGAAAGAGGAGACGAAAGGGACCGATAGAGAGTGGCGGCGGACGCCGGAGAGAACGGGGAAGGTGGTGGATTTGGAAGCAGAGAACAAGGGTATAGTCTCCCAACATGCAACGCAACCAATGTCTGCGCTCATTTTCGCCTCTTTCACTCTCGTTCGTGGGGGTACAAACAATGAAATAATAAAAAAAACAATAAATAGTTTCTTCTTTTTCCTTATTAGAAATAATAAAAAGGAAAATACCTTTTTAACAACTTATTTTTTCATAATTATAAATTATAATCTATACGTAATAAATTGTGATTAATTTGTTTTTTATTTTAAAAATAAATTCAAATGAATTAATAAAATAATAACACATAATTTTTTGTTGTAAAAAATTGTTAATAGTCTTAATAAAAATAAATATTTTTAGAAACTGAAATAGCAGTAATTAACGATTATTTTTCTTTTATTTATTTATTACTAAAACAGAGAGTTGACTTTTGACTCTCCCTAATTAGTATAGTTATGAGGTGACACCTTTTGGAGAATCGGAATCTGTGCGAGCATTTTCTTTTCCAATTTGTTCTTTTCGAGTCCCTTTCAGTGGGCCATGGCTTCTAAATGTTTTTTTTTTACGTATGTTTTTTCTGGTTATGTTAACTCTAATAAAAACTGAATTTAGTTTAAATTTAAAGATGTTTTCTTATTCATGAAACATAGTCATATTTTATTTTTGGTTGTTATAATTTCTTCTTCTTTTTCTTACTTCTTCTTATTTTGTTTTAGACTCTCCAAAATATTTGTATTTTGTGTTTTGTCCTTACGATACATAGATGACTTGTATATTCTATTTATTATTTTTTTCTTCAAAATGAAATGAATATTATAAAACCTAAATAAATAAATATTTTACAGATTAAAAAAACAAGAACCAAAATTAGAAAATAAATTCTACAGGATAAGAAGCAAAATACAACTAAATTTTGAAAACTAAAAGAAAAATTACTCAATTGACCCAGTTTATAAAAATCTTCAAAAAGAGGACAAGCCATATTTCATTAATATAAAATCATTAGCAAATAAAAAATAAAAAGGTACATAAAAAATTAAAATATTTTATACCATTTTTATTTCAAAAAGAACACACGAGTTACCATTTTCTATAACTTGGATTTTTAAAAAAAAAAAAACTAAAATGACATTTAAAATGGCTTGTTTGGATCTTAGAAAATGGCTTTTAATGCAGAAAAAGAGGTTAATGAGTGATCTTATTGCAGTCACATCACAACTTAACTTCAAACCATTTTTCTGAATATGTAATGCTGTGGATTCTCAATTTATTAACATTTTTTTAGTATAGTTGAATGCTTAAGATTACTGTACCAAATTTATAAAAAAATATATTACAGCTTTTATTATACACAAATATTTGATTGTGTTCAAACAAAATTTATGACTTAATAATCTATACCAGGAGATCGTTGAAGAGGACAGGTTAAAACAGTTCAATAACTTTATTGGTTAGAACTAATGTGATAGATGAGTACATTTGATAATCAGACAACATCCCGTAGGAAGAGCTAAAAGATACAACAATGCATCTTCTCTTCTTTTACTGTTTTAGGAGAGAAACAAACACAATCAGGAGTGAGGAAACTAATGGTGATACATGTAAAACATTCATAATATTTTGAATTGAAGTGATCTTGGCTCCATCAAGTTAGGTATACAGTGTCTACCACTCCAAAACCAGGCAAAACTCCACCTTCATAAGATGATGATACTTTTGTACGCACCATATAGCCACTTTCGTTATTTATGATAATCTTATCCTTGTTCCTGCAAATTTCAGTTCATCAGTTTCAAGGATTTGCAAATTTAAGCACAGAAGAATGATAAATATGTAGCTAAGTAATGTACCTTAAATAAGTACCAAATATTCCAGCTTCTGCAATCACATGACCCGTACTCCAATTACCATCACGCACCAAAATTGCTGGAAAAGTGGCTGGAAATATTCTCTGCATGAGGATGTAAGCTGCATCTTCTTCAGAACCAGCTTCCTGTAATTTAAGGAGGCTTTCCTTCAAATCATTACCATAAATGTTGTTTCCTGAAAAGTAATTATTACACTTCGTTATGTAAGTTTCTCTTCCAGGCGTTTTTTCTGATGAAGTGTTGAATCAAAGTTTAATATAAGACCTCCTCCTTCTCTTTGCGGCTTCATCACAAATAACTCTGGATTTTCAATTGCTTTTTTAACAATATCTGAGTCTTCCAAACTCCACAACCCTGCAAAACATGCACGCAGTTTGGCTACGTGGTCCTTGTTTTCCACAAACCTGTTTAGAGTTTTGAATCAAGGATTTTAGGAAGAGATATCAACCATAGAAACAAAATATCATTAGAAAAAATGAAAAAATTAGTCACAGATCAACTTATTTGCTAGGAAAGAGCAATTTGTTGTTATACTAAGGAATGGAGTTCCACTGGGCTGCTGTCCATAACAAAAACCTATTGGCCTTAGGGTACAATCATATCCTGCTTAGCCAACTATGTAAGGCATTGATTGGAGAGCACCCTGAAGGATAAAATCTTAAGACAATAATAACTTACAATATTCCATTTTACACTTTTCCTTTGGGCATAGTATCTGTGAATTGATCAACAGCTTTATAGAAGCATAAAGGATGGAATAAACTTAGAATATATAAGAATATTAATCAGAAGATACCTCTCAAGCACACCAGGTTTTGCAAGTTCCTGTTGAATCTTTTTGGTGCCAACCAAATGATAAGATATTGAAGGACATTTGATAGCAGAAGATTGTTCCATGAGTAGCCTAGCTCTCCATTCCTACACATTTAGCAAGATATACCCAAACCAGAAGAACTCGTTAATGTTAAAAAAGAATGCAACTTTAGCAGGAAAAATATTATGGCTGAGAAAATCCATGGAATAGAAAGGACGAGGTAGGTAAAGACAAAAATAAAACAGATCTTGTTGGTTTAAGATATAATTGAGCTAGATGTACAAAAAAGTAAAATGAAAGAGAAAGTCTATACACTGTGATGTAATGAAGAAGAAACTGTTACACTAACCAATCTCAAATGAATTTTGTTTTTGAAACAAACGTTATAGGGCCCAAGTAATAGTATTCATCATTACTTGTCTTCATAATATAAAAGAAGTCAGGTTACCAGATAGGGGGATGAAATAGAAGTTTTCAATACAATATCATTTCCTGATAGTAGTGAGATATACTGGGTTCAGTGAATTAATTCTTTACTAATTATTGAAAAAGGAGTTATAGTCAATAGAAAACAAAAAGAGATGCTCCTATGTTGAAAAGTCAGTTTTTCTCAGCTAAAAAACTGAATTCATGAATCTCACTGATTCTGAAGGATAGTCTTTTGGTGTGTAGCCAGCCCTGAAGTAAACAACTGAAATTGGTTGTCCGTCCCTGCAAGTTCCAATAAATTATACTTCTCTAATGTCATAAATGAAATATAGTTAAACCAAAAACCTTTAGAAGAAAGTAGATTTTCAAGATAAAGTTTACATACACAGAAAGTGTTCCATCTGGCAGAATTTCCCCTTCCTGATCAATTTCTGCCAATGTTTTCCTTATGCTTTTAATATGATACGTATTATAAAGCTAAGGAAAATAACTCTTACAACCCAAAATGTAATGAACATAAAACTACGGTAGTTTTCCTTACAGAACATCTCTATGTATCCTTTGATATCACATTTGATAGCCCTAATAATACAAATCAGAGTCTGCTCTGCTAGAGTGTTCCTTTAGTATCCTAATTATAGATAATAAGAAAAGGATATTTATCTCTTAGAAGGGCGGAAATATAGTGCTGCTCATACATGTTTCGTTCTTCAACCTGAACCACGACCAAAATTGCAGCCCTGTACAGATCCATTCAGAAATATGGCATGGAACCAAAAGTATTAGCAGAACAGCAAATGAAAGTGAAAAGGAATTTTCTTTCTCCAAACTGACCTGGGATTGTTATACTCACTCCAACCTTTAGCCAAGGCCTCTGCAGATTGATCGACAGCATTGTTGGCAGGAACCCTATTGGAATCTAGTCCAAGGATATTTCCATATTGAGAAATTAAGCTCCTGGGAAAACACAAAATAATACCATGATACACGTCAACGTGATAAATTTATCTTCAAATAAAAATCTACCACTAGAGTTCGGGTAAATAATTTCAAGATTCACAAACTATATGTTAATATTTTGTCTTCAAATACATCGATTTCTAACCACTTGAAACTTCAAATGTATTCCTAGACATGTGTGCGTGTGTGTGTTTATCTTTATTGAGAACAAAAATTTACACATTTTCCTAAACAAACCCATAACAATGAAACAAAGACCTCAAAAACAAGAGATTAAAAATTAGAGATGAAAGCCCAATAAGTAAAATTTACAGCAACTCCTTACTTATGAAGTCCAGTCATAAGACATCCAATCAAAGCAAATGAAGTGGAAATGGTGTTCATCTCTATTTGCAGAAGTGATTTAGTCTTATCATCAACCATATAATCCGAACGCATTATTGCCAAGCGTATATCCTATTAAAATTATGACAAGAGAAAAATCAATACCAGGAAAAATTCCCTTAACTACCAGTATTTTAGTTGTTTAAAAAGAATAATAATTAGAGCAGGAACTAAAACTGTTTCTCTCTTAATAGTTTCGGTGATACAAATTTCATACCAACATACACTTACCTCTGTTTTGTTAATCTGTAGCATCTGGGAATGAATATCTAAAAGTCTGGAGGTAAATTCGTCTGCGTTCTTAGTTCTGCATTGACATGAGCAGATAATATTATATCTTATTAAAGGCAAAAATTAGACTGAGGTGAAAAAAGAATCTAGGCAGCTATAGGTAGTTACAAAATGTATGACGACAGAACAAAAGATTCCAAGCAAATATAGTACTCGTGGCATCAAATGAAGCAATTATTGAAAGGTGAAGTTGAAAAAAGGATTCAAGAACCAATTGTCATAGTAAAGTATAAAAGTACTTCAAAAGGTTATGAAAGTCCTATAAGAGCCTACAAAATTACTTAAGTTAAGAATTACATATTATTAAGAAAAAGATTGTGAGAGAATTGGTGTTGGATCTGCTTAGCAACTTTCCTTAGGACATTCGTTGCCTGAACCACCTTTTCCTACTCAAAACCTTAAGAAAAGAAATTGTGGTTTTTTCTCCTTATATATTGTTTATTTTGTTTATTCCTACCCAATGTGAAGCTTCAGTTCATACTTATTTTGATTCGAACAATTGGATCACGTAGGAACCAATTTAGACATTGCAGGACCAAAAATCAAACTTACCCACACAAGTTTGGACAATGAGTCAAAATTCACCCTACAGAGTCAAATTGTAGTATAATATATATTTTCTTTATGTTCCCGTTTTCATGGTGCCAAAAGTAAGTTGACTCATTCGGTGCCTCGTAATATAACAATACGAAAATATTACCTTGATAGAGATTCCTGAAGAAATTTCCCATCCAAACTCACCCGATCAACAAGTTCGTTAAAAATAGGAGCTAATTCACAAGCTTGCTTCCAGTGACTTTCAGGAAATGGCCCGGGTAATAAGCAAAGCGGAAGATGCACCAAGCCTACACCAGGAACTGTTCCTGATCTCTATGAAAGGTAACATCGATTGTAAACATCAAAATATCATTTTAGTACCCAAAATCACTGTATCAAATTTAGTTCTTATATCATAAACATCAAGATTAAAACGATATGCATTTAGTAACATCATAATTGAAATGATATTTTCATAATTTTGCAAATTAAATTACTCGGTATTTATAACTCCAAGGTTTAATTCCATGTATTACTTATCCTCATCTGAAGTCAAGTTGATGTGTGATTTCTGTTGTAAAGCGAGTTTAAGTCTCACTCAATATCACATAAAATGAAAATTGACCCCACTTATATAATGCATGTGAAATCTCCCACCAATATTAAGAAAAGAAGTAGGGCAATAAATGAATAATAAATTATTATCATTAATGTCATGAAGCATACTACTGAGACAGTAAATTTTCTCCAAAATCTCTCACAGACACTGTTTCCATTTATACTTTTATACTAATCTCGTAACTTTCTCAGAAACATTACACTCGCGCTCGCTCTTTATTACAGTCACTCATGTTATCTAAGAAACGCATTATACAAAATAAAATCTCAAGAAATCTGTCATGGTTTTAGTATAATTTGCTCTGTTATTTTAAGATTTTATATCTTTTATAATCTAGCCATGCAATTATATTACATTAACATTAGTACAGAAAAATGTTAAACTATGAAAACTGTACGCATGTTGATGAGTTTTGGGTAAGGTGAGATAAGCAGAAGTAACAAAAGTTACAGAAAGCAAAGGAACCAAATCCAAGTAACAGAGAGAAAACAAAACAGTGGCAGAGTTTGACCTGAACCGATTTATCTCCAACGAGGAGGCAGTTGAGAGTGCTCCAGACAAGAGCATCGTAAACGATGTTTTGGAGCAGTTTTTGGTCGATACTATGATAATCGAAGAGGGAAGGGGCGGCGGAAGAATCACTGTCAGCCTCTGCAAGAGGAGCAGAGTTGAGAGATAAAGGCTGAGACATGAATTTAGGGAAAGAAAGTGAGTGTGTTTGGTGGGGGGAGAAGGTGAAGGAGAAAGAGGGAAAAGTGTAAGAACTCAAAGGTTGAATCTTTATCCCAGTGAAAGAAGGAGAACAAAAAAAGTACCCAGATCTACCACCCATTCTCTTCCTCTTTTCATTTCCCTTTATATATATATTCCTATATATTGCAATCACCACTGTAGCCACTGGTAGTGCTCTATCTTTTTTCTTTTTCATCTTTTTCATAAATAGTGCTCCAGCTAAAAAAATGATAATAATATCAAAGACAGGTTTTTTTTTTTTTTGTTATTTGACAATGTTCGATTTGTCACTCTGGAATGTTCTCTTTTGGCATGCATTTGAACAGAATGCTAAACATGCCCTTAAATATTTGTTTTAGTTTATTTGTCAAAGAAAAAGGTTATAGATTTTGTGGTTAAAATGGATTTACATTAAATGATGAGTTTGGGAGAATCAAAGATGCTCTAAGAAAGAGAACATGAGTTGTATAAATATTTGTTAACAAAAATTACTGTTATTACAGTTGTTGGATAAAACAACGTAGAACATTTTGATTTTAATTTCATATTTCAAACATACTCAGGTGTTGGAGTTGGATTTGATAACTGAACATTTCTGTCAGATGCTGGCAGCTGATAAAACGAGGAAGGAAAACGGGTCAAATTCGAATTTTCAATAACACTTTTCTTTTTTTAGTTTATTGGTATATACAAAGATCAGATATGTTGTGCCAACTGAATTTGATAGTTTAGTTTAATGTTCTTTCTTTTTAATCCAATTGTCTGAATCAGACCATCAAACCAATTCTAACTTGTCAATGAACAAGAAAAATAAAGAAGGTAGTAGGTGGGTGCAAACTTTTAGATGTTAAAGAACTTGAACTTTTATTAAATATTATAAATGTTGTGATGAAAAAATATATAAAATCAGTATAAAAATAAAACTTGGATTGTATGATTCATTTTTGTTGAAAACATTTCAATTGAAATAGTTTGTTTAAAATTGTATTTATGATTAAATTTCATTATAAGGGTGTAATATTTTAATTTAGTGGGGGTGGGTAAGATTCTTTACATCAGATTTTATTTCAACTTAAGTTAGTCAAATTCATGGTGGATTGAATTGATTCTCGTTAGAAATGGTTCATGAGTTAAGATTTCAAGAAGCTATTGATCTAATTTACTAAAAAAGTATTAGGGTGAATTACATTAAATTTTTTTGTATTAATTTTAATCTAATTTAACTTGTTTTTAATTGAAATGAATTAAGTTGGATAGATTGGATTTAGGTTTAATTTTTAAAAAAAAAAATGTAATTTTCAAATATCAAACTTATTAAAAAATTTACATTTGCTATAAAATTAATTTAAGATTAATTTATTTTTCTCCAATATAGAAAATAAAGTATTAAAGTTGATATTTGTTTTAAATTAATAATATTAAATTGTTTTAATGTTAAAAGTTCAATAATATAAATAGAAGATTATAAATTTGTTTCATTATCTAAAATATTTACTTATAAGCTTTCTAACTCTTGAGTCATCTATTTGACGACCAGAGAATAATACCTAAATGATTACAATTAGGAATGAAAAAAGATTCGCACCCGCAAATATCCGCGGATAAAGTCCCCGACATATAGTTGTTACCCACAGATATTTACTACCCGCGGGTTGCGGGTATTTTAACACTCGCTTATAAACAGGTCGGGTACGGGTATTATATTATCCGTACCGACGGATATTCGCTACCTGTAAAAAGTAAAAATAAAAATTTAATTTATATTGTATTAAGTTAAATTTAATTAAAATCAACATTAATTTATATTTTATAAGGTTAAATTTAATTAAAATTAAATTTTAATTTATATTTAATTTAATTTTTATATATTTTTGTAATTTTATTTAAATTTTATTTTTATAATTTATAAAAAATATATATTTTTAAATATTTACGGGTATCTACAGATATTTTTTAAGCAAGTATCCATGCAGGTAGTGGGTGAAATTTTTTTTTGTCGGGTCGGGTTGCGGGTAGGCACTATATGTGTCTGACCCGACCCATTGTTATCCATAATTACAATAGTGATATCTTCAACATCATCCGATCATTTTTTTTAGAAAGAGTAAGTTAGTTTCAACTCTTTTTCTCGAGTTGAGTTTCTTTCATGCATGCGAGAAGATTCTTTGTTGCATACACATTCCTAGAGTTCTTGTGTGTTCCTTGTTGATTGGTGGTCCTAATGATCTACTTTGATCAAAATTATATGGTCTATAAGTATAGATAGAGTTATCTGAGCTGAGATAGGAGTAGTTTTCTTTTTCGAGTTGTTTGAGTTTTCCAACCAGATAAGAGAAGCTAATAATTTCTCCAATTTTGTGTTAAAAAGTAAGAATGTATGTTTGATAGGTTGTGAGATTAATGTTTGGTTTAATATATTATCAATTCAAATGATTGTTGAGTGAATATTGTCTATTGATCAATATTGTTATATATGATTGTGAATTGGTACTTGCTTAAACCTTTAATGTTATTGTTTTGAAGTTTAATTAGGTACAAAACTGTTGTAGAATTGAAAGTGGTGAAAGGAGAGTGTTGTATGCTAGTTTTGGTCTAAAAAAGGGGTTTTGATAGGCAAACTTTAAAGGAATGGTTGGATGGGAAAACTTAATGCTTATGGTATGTCTTTTAAGACTTGTGTAGCTAATTAGTTCACTAAATTCTGGTTGGTAGTATGTCAAATCTAATGTGTGTTTTTGGGTAGTTGGGTTAATCTAATAGACCAAGTCACTAACCAAATGAGCCAATTTGTAACAAATATGGAGGATAAATATGTTTTCAAATAAATTATAATGTAAAAGATATGTTTGATCATTTGAATAGGTCTTATGTATACATAGGTCAAAATTTGAAGTTTTTAAACTTCTGGTGTGGCGTTCAACGATAGCCAACAGTGCTCAAGCCCTAGAAAATCGAGAGTTTTGGCGCTCAGTGGCACCAAGGTGGCGCTTAGACGCCAATTTTGCAAGGAGAATTGCGTTTAGCGACAAAGATGTATCGTTCAACATTAGGTTTCTTTTCCAATCTACTTGCTTTGAAAGTTTTCTCGCTTTTATGGTTTTTCCAATGTTTGTTTTAGCACTTAAGTTTACTGAAAATGATCTAAATGCAATTTTTAAAGTATGTATGTTGAAAATACTATGTAAAGTTTGTGATAAAGTTATGTTGTCTTGTGAATTGAAATGGTGGATGTATATTCAGTTTTAACGTGTGGTAAAAAAAGAATTTCATGGGGAAACTTCTAATGTTGTGCTTAGAATAATGTATTGATGCAAGGACTCAACATTGGAAGTTATCATGACGCTCCAATAATCGTTCCATCTCAGGTAGATAAGAGGATTATATGGTGAGGAGTAGAAGGAGGTCATAATTCGTTTGATTCTTTTGCCATAGATCGTAAACAGACTAATCTTGTGTGGTAGCTTGGAAAGTAACTATTCTGCCACTATAAGTATATAACTTTCCATAATCTGACATCAATACATATATCCGGATGATCAAGTCTATAACTTATTTGTATGTTTAGGTTTTAATTGGTTTGGAAATTAATTGTGTTATATGATGATTATAATTGTATGATTTGATTCTTTTATAATATTAGCTTACCCTTCTATATTTTGTTTGTGTGTTGTTTGTTTTTCTCTTTTTGAAATGATTACTTGATTAGTGTAAGCAGAGAGAGATGATATAACGAAGCAGACTCTAGACGACGAGGGGGTGGATATGTAGCTTTGTTTTAGGGTAGTTAGTTTCCTTTGGTTGTTTTTGAAAGAACCTTTTTGTGGATGTGTATATAGTTTTAGTATTAAAGTTGTGTATGTAAAAAGTTGAATTATAGTTTTGTTTTGGGTGATTGTAACAATTTATATATCTTCTTTTGTTAATTGTGCTAGTCTATTGATTGTGTGATATTCACTTGATAGTATTTTAAACTATTTAAATGATGTTACACCTACACTTCTCTCTTTTTTTTCTCCCAACATCTCATTAAAATTTATATACTTTAATTATCTCTTATTAAAAATGTTAATAAAAAAGAAAAAATTATACCTACAAATACCAATTAAAAAATCTTGATAAATTTTAATTAAAAAATAATATTAATTAA
Source organism: Vigna reflexopilosa (assembly GCA_027742785.1). Classification (NCBI taxonomy): domain Eukaryota; kingdom Viridiplantae; phylum Streptophyta; class Magnoliopsida; order Fabales; family Fabaceae; genus Vigna; species Vigna reflexopilosa. Next base: position 24,477,069 of record CM050926.1, on the reverse strand, counting down.
AATTAATTACAAAATACTAGTAAAAACATGTGTATTTACTTTTTTTATGATAATAAAGTTGTTATTATTTGTTATAATTATAAAATTAAATATAAATAATTTTTATAATTTCATTGTAAATAATTTTTATTTATTTTATAGATAACTTTATAGTTAAAAAAATGGTTAAGTTTAAAAAAAATCAAGTTTAACAAACCATTAAATTAAAAAAAAGCTATTAATTTCGATAAAATAATAAAATAATTATTTTAATTAAAAAAAGTATTTAAATGATAAATTTGGAAAAGAAATGTGAATATAAAAAGTATAAGTATAAATAATCAATTTTTATATTTTTTTAATGTTTATCAATTATTCAATATTTACATATTTATTTTGTATTTGTATGTAATTATTTTATCTAAACAAGGAAATGAAAATTTATTAACTCTATATCTCTTTGTCTAAACAAAAAAATCAAAAAATATTTTTAAATAAAATCAATTTAAATTTAATGGATTTTAGTATTTAAAAAATTCTAAATTTTTCTATCCAAACAAAAGTTAAATAAATAAAAAAGAAAAAGACACCTTGATAGGATGAATACTTTACAAAGGGAAATAAAGGATTTGTGTGTACGTCTTAATAGTGTTAGGAAGCCTATATTTTTAGTATAAACTCAATTTTAAACTTCTATTTCATTGATTTACAAATTAGTTTTTCTACTAGGGATTAATTCATTTTGTTACATACATGATTCATTTAAATTGTTACTTTTTTATCAACAAAATAAGCTTTAATTGACCTCTTTTTTTACCTAGTGTTAGATGTTTTAATAAATGAAAATACTTGTTAAGATTAATTATTGGTATTCAAGTCAATTATTCTACAATCCATCTAATTAGTTTTGTGCAAATTTATTCTTTGACTTCACAAGTAAATAAAGGTTCCTATAGTTAGAATGTGATGTTGTTCCCTCCACCTCCCCAAGTGCTCATTCATCCCCCTACTATTTTCATTTATTTCAAAAATATTCTACGCTTTTTCATTATTTTCTTTTATTTCAAAAATACCCTACACCTCCCTACTATCCTTGACAATTTTTTTTTCTCTCTCTACATTAATGGAGCATTCAGGTTCAGATTTGAAAATATAAAATTCAAACAAAACTTCAATATTAGTGTTTCTACCACTTCCATTTTATATTAATAGTAAGTAATAATATATTATTATCATTATATACTAACTTTATAATGACAAAAAACTAAATAAATTCTAAATTTTTAACAAATAACTTTTCTTTTATATTTTAAGTATTTAATAATATTTTTATATTATTTATCTAATAAATTAAATATTTTATTCAAGCTATTTGAGTTGAACATGTCGATAAGTTAAAACATAATATAATGTTAAAAATTATAGATATTAAATGTAAAAAAAAAACACATATATATAAACATTTTTCTAGAAATTTAGAACAAAATTTTACCATTTATTAAGTAATTTGAAAAAAAAAATATATTGAACAACAAAAATAAGATTGAATCAAACTTATTTAATGAAATATATCACAAGTTTAAATCTGAAAACCATGTAAATGCTCTATTAATGCAGAGAGAGAAAGAAAAGTGGATAGGTGTAGGGTATTTTTGGAATAAAATAAAACAGTGGAGAGATGTAGAATATTTTTGAAAATAATAAAAATAATGAGAAGGTGGAATAGCATTTGGAGAGGTGGAGGGACCAAGAATGTGTAAATAAATTTTAATCCCTCATTCAGCCCAACTTATTGAGTGAATTGATATGCAAAAAAAAAAAAAAACTTTCTTAAATGAGATTAAATTAAACTTAATTCACTTAATTCAAGAATTAAATAAGTTTGAATTGAAAGTATGTCAACTCGTAACTACCAATAATATATAAAAATATTATTCACTAATGTTTTAAATAATTTGAATGTTTATTTTAAGTAAATACTTTAATTCTATTATTATAAAAAAATTATCAAATCAATCTATTTTTAGTATACTAAAACAAATATATAAAATAAATTGCAAAAATAAAATATTTGTAAATGAATTAATTCACTAACTTATTAATTCATAAGTTGAATACAAATTTTTTAGCTTACTTAAAAAAATTAGTCATATTGACCGGCTTATTTTAGTCTTACTCATTGTGAGTAACTTATACAAGGGATTGTTTATAATAAAATACTTTACATTATCAATTAATTAACAGTTTTAATGTGATCCATTTTTTCATATATTGAGAGTTTAACAAATATTCAGCTATAAATAGATGGTTTAAATTCTGCTATAGAATAAGAGTTTAGTAAATGCATACACACGGGATAACTAATTTTAAGATAATTAATATCAAAGTATCATGAGAAGATTCTTTAGAAAATCTAACTATCTTATACAATTATTTTTACCTTCTGTTTAACTCATGTAGCCAAATAACTAATAAGAAAACTAAATCTTTGCCTATTGTACATATGATCATACATTCTAAAAAGTTTATTTAATTTTATAAAATAGTAATATTAAGATTGCTTTCATTACATATAAATATTATAAATTATTCTTATTTTTAATTAACATGGAATTTTTAATTCGTAACCCTCCCGTTAAAAGTTGAGACATGTATATTTATGTAAGACTAAATATTTTAAAATGATAAATTAAATAAAAACCTAATAACAGTCTAAAGAAACTCAATCAACTAATCTAATAATAAAAATCAATTAATTTAAACATTATAAAGTAAAAATTATATTATTTATATATTACGAATTCATCTTTAACACTAGTCTAATTATGATCTTCAACGTAATAAATTAAAAAAGAAATAAAAATAAAAAACAAAAACAAACAAAATTATACAAAGATATGAGATGAAAAAAAGAGTCATATTCACCCTGCTGATTCTAACATGAACATTACAAACGAAATTATGATATTGAGTTTGGTATGTGATTGAGATGAGAACCAAAGTTTCGGAATCAATGGCAGAGATTCAGACTTTTTCGATGGTTTGCTCCTTTTCATGGCTTGAACCATGATGCGAAGAACTCCCCAAAGTCACTGTCTTCATTGCTTGCGAAGCCAAAGTTTTCACTACGAAAAGATAGAGCTTGTAGCAAATGCTTGAATGAAGTTCTCTTGAGTCCATCTGCACAAAAATTCTGTAGAGATGTTGAAGAGATAGCTATAGAGTAATGTTATGTCCCTGTGTGCTTAGAATATGTACAAGTTTTTCCTTCTAAGTAACGGAAGCACTTTCAGATTCTTTACTTTTCTTTCAAGGGATTGATGTTTTGTGAAGTTCCGCCACTTAATGTGAAACTTTAAGGCAACAACACGTTACTTCTTATTATTATCAAATTCATCAAATAACATAAATTTTAAATTAAAATGTTCTATTATTCATGTTTTACTATTCTACTAAATATTTAACCCTCTTAATATTAATTTTTGTCCTTATTTCGATTCACTTTGTTTGTTTAATGTAAAATTCGACTTTTTCGAATATTTAATATAATTTTACTTTTTGTAATTTTTGTTTAATTTAATTATTTTTCATGACTAATGCAGTTCACTGATATAGTAGAAAGTGAGATGAAATTATATAGTTTTTGCGTTTTTTTGCTACGATGTTAATTGATACTCAACTTTAAAACACTTAATGTTTAATATTTTTTTTTGAAATACATATTATTTAAATATCTTTTAACCTTTTAATAATTTTTTAATGATATCCAAGCACATTTTTTTTTTATAATTTTGAATATAAAATTCATAGAATAAGAAAATGATTTTCAAATTGTAGCAAGTAAAGTCAACTATAATTCCACAACAAATGTGTCGTAGTCTTAATAAATTGGTTTCTAATCAAAATTATAAGATTTTGCTTCCTCTACGCCATGATTGTTATCTGTATCTCATGTTAATAACAAAAAAATAATTAAAACATTGTCATTATAATTATAGTTATGGGGTTTGAGGTATTAATTAGGGGGGTGAAAGGAGTAAAAGCTGAATTATAAACTTGAGCCAGATATAGGCCCGTATAAAGGAACATATTGGCTTATTATCTTTGTTCCCGCCATCAAAGACCACGCGAAATTCATTTCGTTACTTGTAAGCTCTCCGTTCATCGCCGTGGGAAAGGTGGTTCTCTCTCTTTCCCTTCGACAAATACTGTTCTTTATTCTTTCAAATTGTTTTTCTTACTACATTGTTCATGAAGAAGAGAATGACTAATCAGTCTAACATTGTGAGATTATCATTGACGTTGCATTTCAGAGAAGAGTGACTCAGGTTCATGCTTCTCCACGATTATTCAACATCGAATCAGGTTTATCTGTTAATGACTCAATGTGTTTTCAAATTTATTTCTGCATCTGAAAAAGGATTTTAAGGAACAAGGAAGCTTCGAGAAATTCCTCTACGGTCATTCATCTCTTCTAATGCAATTAATATGAATCGAAAATATGGAATAATGCCTGATGCAATGACCGATTCACACGTAGGGTTTTCCATCTTTCCTTAACTCACTGAGAAACCTGACTCTAGATCGATGTTATCTGGAAAACAACGCAGATCTGTTTTAAAATTTCTGCTAGCTTCTAAATATTCCTCTGGTTTATTATTTTATGCATTAATATCTCTTCCATTGGCTGGTTTAAATCAACGACTGCAGCGAAGTACTGTTTGCTGTAAAGCATCATGTCAAATATTACAGTATGCGCACGCTTTAGGCCTTTGAACTCAAAAGAGAAGCAAAATGACAATAACTCTGTTTGCATTCGATCTAGAGATACCGAAACTTTCATTTTCAAGGTTTTTTTTTACGTCAGATTAAGGGTCTATTAGTTTCCACTCTTGCTCTATTAAACTCAAGAGTGAATCACACATTACCGTGAATAGTAAAATAATTTTGAATTAATTTTTTTCAGGACGAAAAGGATGAAGAATCCGTGTTTAGCTTTGATAGAGTGTTCTACGAACAGTCTGAGCAAGCTGATGTCTATCAGTTCCTAGCTCTTCCCATGGTTAGAGGTACGGCTACATAATTCTCATTACAAATTTATGCCAATCAGTCAACGCAATGCAGATTGAAATCTTCCTTAATTTGAACGACTCCTGCTTCCTTATGAAATGACAGCTTCATTACGGCCAAATAGTGCATATCAACTTCCGTTATATGAAAAAAATTATCCTTATAGTTCGTGTAATGCTAGTGTACGTCTACACGTCGGACATTCAAATTTTAAAAATTTGGAATGTTTCATAAGAATCAAATTCGGGAAAATGACACTTCCCTTAATTATAGTTTGCTTTTTAGTTTTCTTATTGACATCAGGCTTTCGTTTTGTATGTATTCCTATAAACCAAATAGATGTTGTTGATGGATACAATGGGACAATTATCACTTACGGCCAGGTAAGATATTACGCGTCTCCAGTTTGCCAAAAGCTTTTTGCTTCTTTTTGTTAAACTTTAAAATCAACAATACGAGGTCGTATGTGGTTTTTCTCAAATATGGCATCTACACGTGTATCGAGAGTTGTGCAAAATTAGAGTATATTGCATCATACGAGCTTCGCTGAATATGATCCCTTGCATTAGCTCAGAAATACCCTTTTGGATTATATATTGCTTATGTTTGAAGGGGGAAAATAAGAACTGAAAAATGTATAGATGAGGCATGAAGTATTTGAACTGTTATTTCACGGTGTATCCGTGTTGAATTCAAATCTAGCTAATCTGGAAGTAAGGAAAGGGTGCCTGATGCTAAAACTAGACAGTTCCCTTTTAAATATTTAGCGACGACAATTTGCAAAATCTACAATGTTGTTAAACATAACTGTTAGTAAATATAGTCTTTTATTATATGCCACATATGTTTCTCTACTGCCTATTGGCTTAAGAAAATATGCTACACATGTTTTCCATTACGAGGGACTACCGTAATTATTATTACATTTTCTTTTTCAGAAGAACTTGTCAACTGTATTCACGAATCCATTTTTCTTTCGACTCCAATTGTTTAAACCTTTAGTTTTCCTGCAATCAATTGCAGACTGGAGCTGGAAAGACATATAGTATGGAGGTTGAAAATTGTCACCTAAAAAGTATCTCAAAACGATCTTACAAAACATCAAATACAGGAATATAAATGACTACTTCTCTGAAGCAGGGACCTGGTATACTTGAATGTGGTGAACAGAAGAAGGGACTTCTTCCAAGAGTTGTAGAGGGACTTTTTGATTCCTTAAATTCTTCTGATGAAAAGAAAACATATTCAATTAAGTTTTCAATGGTACCGAGACACTTACTCATTTAACCACACCAGTCGTACAAAATCATCTGGTTATAGTAAATTATGTCTCTGATTTTGTCTCTGATTCGTTCAGGTTGAAATCTACATGGAAAAAGTGAGGTATGAATAGAAAAAAAAGTATTTCCCCTCCCCCACTGTACTTAGAGCATATTATATGCTTTTCTGGTAGGAAATTTTCTTAACTTTGGGAAAAGCTAGTTTTGATGTGAATTTGGATTCTTCAATAGTCATCAGAATAACTCTATCCTCTTATGTAGGGACCTATTTGATTTATCAAAAGTTAATATACAAATTAAGGAGAGTAAATCGCGAGGAATATTTTTGCCGGGTGTTACAGAGGTGAGCTGTTTTTTGGGAACTTTATATCTTGTTCCATTCTGATTATTCTTTATCTATCTGAAACTACTTCGCTGTTCACAATTATATATGTGCTCCTATGTATATATGATTACATGTAAAATTTAAATTTTGAGGCATGGGTATTGGATTATTTGGTTAGCATTTTCTTAGCTCGTGGACTTGACCTTTTCGCTCATCATGCCAGGCTTGATTTTATTTTCCAAAACATTAAGAGATTAAATGTGAGTTTACGTGCTTAATCTCTCGGCACAGAATATTAATGTCTACATTCAAAAAGTTAATTTATAAGATAAAATTTACAATTATTTTTACGTTATAATGTTTTCTTATATGTTATATGTAATAAATATGTAAGATTTCTAACATTTTTCCGATCAAGGACTAACATTTTAGTATGAGATTTTATATTTATAAATAGTTTAATAGATCGAATAAACCTTATTAATATAAATTCTAATATTATTAAGAAATCAACTTCAAATAAATTTAATTTTATTTGTAAAATAAAATTTGCACATATTTATATCCTATAATTTAGTAGAAATGTGATTTCAAACTCACCCTTTAAGCTTCGAGAAAGTAAAGTTGAATCGACTTGACATTTTAGTGTGAAGCAAGGTCTCATTTCTTTTGATTGAGTATTAGGCGAAGCTCTCTCCATGAGCTGATTCAAAAAGTAGAGTGGAGTGGAATCATTCAGTATTTATGTATGCTACAAAATATTTGCCTAAACACTAAACCAAAAACAAACAAAAAAGAAAATAATTGGTGATTCTTATTCAATTATTGCCATAAAGGACTAACGGGAACTTTTGAGGTTTTCTTTCAGATTACCGTGCTGGACCCTGTTGAAGCATTGGAAAACCTGTCTGTAAGAATAAACAACTTGAACAACATTTTCTGAATGATTTTACAATTATTTCGGCTTCTAATTGTGACCTCAAATTTGTAGAAGGGGATAGCTAACCGGACAGTTGGTGAGACGCGTATCCTGCTTTGACTCTTAGCTCACCGTTCAGTTTTTATTTTACCTTTTTATTTTTTATATATAGTTAAACTACATAGTACATTTGGGAGGAAAAGCAATGGTCATACCCATGGTAGTGGCCGATGAATTTTGGTACTTCTTGTGCCTGTTTAATGTTATTTTCTTTCTTAGTTGATAAAAAAAGCATAACACATTAGGGTAAATTCCCTGTTTTCTTGAGGGAGGAAAAGCGGTGATAGGAATTAGGAAGGTTACTTGCGTTCTGCAAACATCCTAAACAAAACATGTAGAAATGAACATGGCCAGCAGCAGAAGTCACTGCATTTATATATTCACAATTCAGCAAGAATTTTCCAGAGATAAAAGGTCATACTTCTTCCATAAATATGTGATCTGCTTATGAATCATTCTCAAACACTGAGACTTTGAACAGGACGAGGTTCGGAAAACTAATTCTGGTGGACTTGGCTGGGTCAGAGAAAGTGGAGAAAACAGGAGCAGAGGGAAGAGTTCTAGACGAAGCCAAAACCATAAACAAATCCTTGTCTGCTCTGGGAAATGTAATAAGTTCTCTTACATGTGGTCTGCAAGGAAAAACAAGCCATATCCCGTATCGTGATTCCAAGCTCCCTCGAATTCTTCAGGATGCTCTTGTCAGTCCACCCTCCTTTTTTTTTAATTTATCAAAACATACCCATATTTCACGAAATCAGTTTCCCAAACATTGTATCTCCTATTCGCAGGGAGGAAATGCTAGAACTGCATTGCTTTGTTGTTGCTCACCCAGCGCTTTTAATGCATCCGAGACTCTGTCCACTCTTCGTTTCGGTGCAAGGTATGTCATCCCTGAAATCTTTAGGCACTGCCGTTTTCTTTTTTTTTCCTTCTTTCTTTATTTTCATCTGCTATGTCTAAAATAATGTCAGAGCTTCCTTAACAAAAGTTCTAATTTTAACTTTATTTTCTTGAAAGAAATTATTTGCTCATGTGCTATGGTGAGCTTTTATATTAGATTCTATATTTCAAGATTAAAGAAGAATTTCATATATTCATAGAACTAATTAAAAAAGAAACTGAAGTAAAATGATTTGTACAAGTGTGTATTATTTTAAAATCTCACTATTTTAATTGTAAACTTTATTAAAAGACAATGTAATATAACAAAACTCAATTAAATATCATTTTAAGACTTTTATATTATAAACGTTCTTAGATTAAAATAGCGGAAACATTTGATTTATGTCATTTAGTTATTAGGAAAAATAATATATGTCGTGATTTTTTTTTATTAAATGGCTACAAAATTATTTTACAAATGTGTCTATTTTCTTCTATATTTAATACTTTAAATAATGAAATACAGGTGATAACATGATTTTTAATTTTATTCCAAAAAGGAAATGCGAAATTTCTTTTGTATCACAATAGTACACGTAAACAACATATTTATATTAAAATTAATGTTAACATGTTAATTTAAAAGTAATAAAATAATTATAAAAATCAAACTAATACTTTTATTAAATATTGAGCAATAAAATTAATGAGTTTTTTTTTTCAAAGTTATTCAAAGGCTAAAAGAACTTATTTAATGTATTATATTTCCAATTTATTCAACTTAATCCAACTAATATTTGTTAATCTAGACCTAAAAAAAAGCAGTCAAAATGAGCAAACTAATATGACTGTCAAATATGGCAATACAATTTTGTTATTGGACTGTAATTTTTACCCAACCAAATAATGTATATTAGGTCCAACTAGCAATTTTTGTTAATTATTGTCCAATACAAAAATTCATTCAAACATATAAGTTAATTCTCAAATAAAGTTTCAAAACATAAAATATCAAATAAGACATTAAATTAAATTTTTGAAACATGATAACAACAAAATTCATTATAAAAAAACTTTGAAATACACTCAATCGAACTCCAAAAAAATCTATTCAGAAGTCAATTTTGACTTCCAATTTGTATAAATCAGAAGTCATTTTTAATTTTGTATAAATCACAAGTCATTTTTAATTTTCAGTCTGTACAATTTGAAAATGGCAAAGCTAAAATTTTAATATGCATGTATGTGTAGGATGAAAAATATGGAGGTATAATAAGAATTTGACCAAAAATATTATACCTACTACTTGAGTCGACTTACAAGCACGTCGGCCGACCATTAGTTTGTATGAGATGGGCCAAAAATCTGAATATATTTAGGTTATATTTCTTGAGTCTAATATGATGTTAGGATATTTCTTCCTATACCTCATTGAGGGGGTGTAATCTATATGTTGTGATCCTTCCTTGTTTAAAAAACTTATAGATTACACAAAAGTCATTTACTCAACTGTAAGCTAAAAGTTTTCATATTTATGAGATGCCGAAAGAAATTATAGCGGTGCAAAACGAAATCTTTAATGTTTACTTGAAACTTTTGGACTAGTCCATCGGACCGACCCATTATTAGAGTTATACCTAAGCTAATAAGAATTTTGTTGAAATAATTTGGTTAAGGTAGAAGATAAATTTTCCCAAAAGAAAAATTCAAATAAATCCAATCTTGAACTTTTTTTCGACAAGCTTTACCCATAATCATGACCCTCTTTAATGAAGAAAAGAGTTAAAATAAATATTCATCCAATTAAATTTCTATTTTAAAATGCTAATTGCAGGGCGAAACATATAAAGGAGTCGCCTCGCATGAATTACAGTGAAGAAAAAAGTGACACAAGTTCTTGTGCCGCTTCTCCGTCTGACGACGACTCAAGCGCTAGAGTTTTGAACAAGGTGAGAATATTGATGTAAAATCCCTTTCTAATTAGAATTCGTAATAAAATTTATGTTAATACAGTTGAGGGAGAAATTTAATGTTGAAGATGTGAAGTTCCTAGAGGAATTGTTCATACAAGAGGGCATTCTCTTTGACCTTTCATCTGTTGAAGAGGAGTCAGACATAGATGACCTCACTTTACAGGTGATATCCTTGCTGCAAGCAGCCATGGAAAAGCTCACAGCTACTGTTGATGAGGTAAGACAAAAATGTGGGATAATCTTTTTGTCTTACAACAGATAGTACTGTTTCGATCACGTCCCACCTTTTGGGCACTTTTTGTTTACCAGATACTAGGCTTGGTTAAAATGCGAAAACGGAAGAAAAAAAGTGACAGAGTAATAAACTTGTTTTCTTAGTCTTTTCCTAAATTTATGAACACTTTATACCATTTACTCTAAAAATAAAAATTTACCATCTTTCCCTTTTTCTTCGAATCTCTGCAACCTACCGTACGTTAAAACCTGTTTATCCTGTAGTAAAGTTAAAAGCTTCTAAAAAATGCTGTATGAATAACACATAATATTTATTGTCGCACATATAATTTCACAGCTTAAAAGGGAGAATAGCATTCTCAGGGCCAAAGTTGATGCCTCCACGGATTCTCTATTATACAAGGGAGCAGAGAATAGTTCCATTTTTCAGAATATAATTTCAGGTATCCTGACTTTCTTTCTTCGTTGGTCGGGTTACACTTCTCCAAGATGCTGGCAGTGACTACTCATTCGTATATGATGCCTTGCCGCAGCGGGGCCTTTAAATACTATCAAAATAATGCATAGAAATAATAAAGATGCCTCATGCTGATTCACTTACTATTGGACATTTTGGGGGCTGGCTAATAGCATAATATATGATTTGATGGCCAATTCATGGATCGTATCACAATCGATAGCATTGTTAGTGAGCCTATGTTTAACCCGAAAATTGTTTTATATGAATAATAATTTGCCATTGATGGCTGTTTCCTGACACCTCTCTTTATGAATTCAACCATTTTAGCACAGTTGATCCATAAATTCACAAGTAGCCAATAAAAGTATGGACCATTTGAACTGCTTCAATTCGTCTTGATTTTTACACTGTCGTAAGCAACACAATAGCTGTGCAGCTTAAGGGTAGGAGGCACTGGATTTCCTGATTGCGATTTCTGAACTGGTTTCTAGTATGCTATGTAATCTGGATGAACGGGATATTACTATAAACTAGTGTTAAAGAATTATGGATGAATCATTAAAAAAAATTATGGATGAACGAGCTGGGTTTAATATCATGTTAAATTTCAATAGACAGGATTTCTAACAATAAGATACAGCAGTTCAATCAATAACGTGCAGCATGAGCCTTGGTCCTTGGATAGATGAATGTATATGTAAGGTTCTATGTTGCGTCACGTCATTGGTTGCAGTTATTTTGACTGCGGTGGATCCAGGCACTGTAATCTTCCTTATAATGCAGAATTATTTCAACAGAAGGGGAACAGCTGACATTATCCCTTATCAATATCAGATTATCGACCGTCAGAAATCTCGCTTAGGAATGTTTATTGAGAAGTGTAAAATGTAAAGGTTCTCCGTGGGTAGCCGATGATTACGAGGTGAAGCAATACAATCCCGTGGAAATGCAAGTCAAGCCACAAGCGTGCAATCCCCTCGCAAGGAAAAAATCATCTCCTTGCTTTTGTATTAATGCTTTCCCAAGTTTCCGTTACCATTTCTATCGTTTTCCCAGCGTTCTCTTTCCCTCCCTGGGGCAATTATTTTTCGGGGCCAAGTTCCAATATGAGTTTAGGTCTCTTAAGGGAACGATTTAGGACCTGCATTGCACTCACTGGATTGCGCTAATCACTTAATATAATAGAGGTTGACCGTAGTAACATAAGGATAGCATGGTAATTTTAACATAAGGAACATTTTCCTTTTGGCTTTCATTTACTTATCCACCATCTAAAGCAAGGGTTTTATTGTTTATTAGATAAGACTTCACGTTAGCTCTTTGAAGCAACCAATGGGGCGTGCATATATAAAAGGCACGGAATCATTTTCTATGATGGCAGTGTAACAGCGCTATAATTGGTATCAACTTATCAAGTTGGTAGTTGGTTCCATTGGACACAGGTGAAAACGTGCCATGGCTTCCAAGAATGTATTTTTTCATTTTGTCTTAGTTTCCATGTGTTTAGCTATGTCAAATTCGGCGGAGTTCAAATACCCAGCAGTTTTCAACTTCGGTGATTCAAACTCGGACACAGGAGACTTGGCTGCAGGGTTGGGCTTTCAGGTTGCGCCACCTAATGGACAGGATTACTTCAAAATTCCATCTGGGAGGTTCTGCGACGGCCGTCTCATAGTGGACTTCCTAAGTAATTTTTATTTATACCTTAATGTTATGTTATTTATAATTGTTGCAATAACCATGACTCAGAAAGCTTTCAAGCATGAATATAAACATAAATTACTATGGAAAAAAATAGTATAACATTATACGCCAAAACAATTAAGCTCAGATGCTACACGATAAATAGTTACCGGCTTCTTTGTTTTTCCCGAACTAACTAGCCTCCCAATACGTAGCATCAATTTTAGGAGATTGATTCATCTTAACCTTTTGCTTTTTTCTTCAGCTTTCTGCCAATTCTCCTATTTAGTTGGCTGTCAATATTATGAAAACGATCTGATTTTTGTCTTTACTAATTTTTTGTTTTGGTTTATTATATTTAGTTTACATTGAAATAATTTATCCTTTAACGTATTACATCATTGAAATAATTTGATAAAACTCATAATTATATGAAATATCATTTTTTAATAATATATCAATACAAAGTTACATGTGCAACAAGCTGAATTTGTTTCTGTTAAAAAGTGTGTGTATAATAATAAAAGACCAAAATATTTTATTTTATTTATTACATTTAAGTTTATGAGAAAATTATAAAGTTTTTATATTAATTATTGATGAAAATCAAAATGCTACACAGGAATTTGATTTTGATTTTAATTATAATAAATAATATTGTTATCCAAATATCAATTTTTAGTTATTAATGTTGGTTAACACAAGCTTTCTCTCAGTCCGAATAATACAATTCGGTACTAAGGATAAAAAAATTTAAATTTTTAATCGGTTGAGTACATAAAAATTAATGTCTTTAAATAAAAGTTTATCTTTATCATCCACCGAAATTTAGTACATTGATTGATTATATTGCTATTGATTCAAAAGAATGACTTACTTCCAATATAAGTTATATGCACCAACCAAACAAACAAATATCAGATGGAAAACTAACTAATGGCAGAAGTTTGAAACTGAAGCAAAGCTGGGAGGGATAAAAACCTCTCCTTACAATAGTAGTCAATAGCTATGGCAACCAACACTTGTACCCTTCAGATTCTTTCCCTCATTGCCATCTGCATACCTTGTGCCATATCCTTCCAGTTGGATTTTCCAGCAGTTTTCAACTTCGGTGATTCAAATTCTGATACTGGTGCTCTTATTGCCGCTGGTTTTGAGAGCCTTTACCCTCCAAATGGACAAACTTACTTCCAAATACCATCGGGAAGATACTCTGATGGCCGTCTCATCATCGATTTCCTTAGTAATAAATCTCCATAACCTCATTTTTGCAATGCCATCATCTGTTTTCTTCCTTCACATCATGATCCCAAGTAGAAGTTTAGGTCTCCCTCTGCCCTATAAACAACTCTTTCACTTATTGTTCCATGTGTTGTTGGTTTTTTATTGCAGTGGATGCTATGGACTTGCCATTCCTAAATGCCTACCTGGATTCTTTGGGTTTGCCAAATTTTAGGAAAGGATGCAACTTTGCTGCAGCAGCTGCAACTATTCTCCCAGCCACTTCATCTTCCCTCTGCCCCTTTTCCTTTGGGGTTCAGGTGTCTCAGTTCCTCCGATTCAAAGCTAGGGCCCTTGAATTGATTGCCAAAGGTATCTGCCAAAGCACAAGATTAGCATATGGTTCCTTAATACTTTTAGTGAATTTCTTATCGGTAATCTATGTTGATCTTTGACTAGAATCTTTCTTATACAAATTATTCAAATTAAATTCCATGTTTTATCTCGGGTAAATTTATGTAATGTTTTCAAAATTGACTTTTGTTATACTACTTCGGCGGCACAACTGATTTGCTGTCAGTTTCATAACTCATTCATTCGTGTTAAAAAAACATCACAATGTTTCAGGCAGGAAATTTGATAAGTACGTCCCAGATGAGAATATTTTCGAGAAGGGATTGTATATGTTTGACATTGGCCAGAATGATCTTGCTGGAGCATTTTATTCAAAAACTTTGGACCAAATACTTGCCTCAATTCCGACAATTCTTTTAGAACTTGAAAAGGGAATAAAGGTTGGTGTCAAATAATATGCTTCTGTTTTCATTTAATGTTTGGGAAAATTTTATTCCAAAACTTTCTTGAATTTATGCATCCATAGGTTATATGCACAGTTTTACTGAGATTAATACAAACGAGTTCTAACTCTTTTAATTGTCCACTAGAATCTCTATGACCAGGGGGCTAGATATTTCTGGATACATAATACAGGGCCACTTGGATGCTTGCCTCAGAACATTGCCAGATTTGGAACTGATGCATCAAAACTTGACGAACTGGGATGTGTTAGTTCACACAACCAAGCTGCTAAAATCTTTAACCTACAGCTACACGCTCTCTGTACTAAATTGCAGGGCCAATATCCAGACTCGAATGTCACATACGTGGATATCTTCTCTATAAAATCAAATCTGATTTCAAACTTTTCCAGATACGGTTAGCATCTCCGAGTAATTTTTATTTACTTTCCACGTTTCAGTTCTACAATTTTGACTATGGATATTTACCGTTTCCAAGAGTATTAAGCGCAATTTTAGATTTTAAAATGTGTAGCTAAAATTTCTCAGATGGCTTTGTCATCACTTGTCACTTTTGCTGACAATGCAAAATTATATAACTATTCCAGGAAATTTATTTTTGTTGATTTGTTGCTTTCTTTTGTTAGTACTTACCCTTTTCCCCCATGGATCAAACCAGTGATTACAGGAAATATACTTCAAAGTAGTTAGAAAAGGCTATAAGCCTGTTCAATTTATTGGCTCATTAAGGACCCTTTATCAGTCATAATACCAGTGTGACATTCTATTCTATGATCTATCATAACATAATTTGTGGGGAGGAAAAGCAGTTAATTTGTATGATTGCATCTTTGCAGGGTTTGAACAACCTATTATGGCTTGTTGTGGATTCGGAGGTCCACCCCTCAACTATGACAGTCGAGTTTCCTGTGGGGAAACAAAGACCTTCAACGGATCCACAATCACAGCACAAGCTTGCAATGATTCTAGTGAGTACATAAGCTGGGATGGGATTCATTACACTGAGACTGCTAATCAATATGTAGCATCACAAATTCTCACCGGAAAGTACTCCGATCCTCCTTTCTCAGACAAAATGCCCTTCCTACTTAAGCTCAAGTTCTAGACACCCCCGTTATATTTATTGCTATCATTATTTGATTCTTTATGTATCTTGAAAGCAATAGCTAGCTCATTGTAATTCTAAATGTCAGTCAAGCTCTTATTAATGGTCGTGATGTTCAAGGATTGGTATATGACAAATTCAAGCTTCATGGTTCATTTGTATTTTATGTATACTATCAAAGAGGGCCTTTTGGGGTTATGACATTTGATATGTTCTACTCTTTTTTTCTTTTTTTTTTTAATTTCAATTTTATACATGGTTAATGCTTCATAATAAGGCAGTATAATAATGAGGCGACCCTCCTTGAGAGGAAGAAGAAGAATAAGAGAGAGAGCTTGTTCTCAAAAGTTATTTTGGAAGCTAACATTTAATGCTTCGAAATGCTTCGAAAAGGTTGTTTTGAAAATTTGTTTTAGAAAGCTTGTTCTAAAATATATGTTCTTGAAAGCTTGGAAATTTTATTTCAGAAAGCTGGTTCTAAAATACAATTCATATATTCTGAAAAGCTTGTTCCTAAAAATTCTATTTTAGAAATCGTGTCCTGAACATTTAAAAATGCTTGTTCCATTCCAGAAGAAAAGTTACTTTCACGAAATATAAAAAGGTCATTTTAAAAGTTGTGGGAGTGTGGAAAGAAAAAACCGAAGGGAGAGTCTAGTAAGACGTGTGAGGCCCAGCCCAATTTGAAGTAACATTGAAAGCCCGTGTTTGCAGTGAAAACGCCCATTTTTTGAATGGCGGGGGAGGTTGGTGCAGTGTGGAGGTGGCGATGGAGCAAGAGTTGGATCCCTCTCTCCCATGTAGCCAGCGACTGCTTTCTGCAATTCTCGCCATGGAACCTTCCGAATGCCTTATCTCCCATGCCAGGTTTCTCTTTCATTGCTCCTTCGTCTTTTTATTTCGTAAGACTTCGAAAAGTAGTGACTGAATTCGGTACGTAGGGAGTGTGGTGGAGGCTCAATCACAGAGCAAGTTCAACAATTCATCTGGCACCATTGCCTCTCCTCTCCTGTAATTTTTGTTTTCTCTTTTTATTTTCTTTAAATTGCCTTATTGTTGCATTGATCGTATTTTAATAATAAATACAGGGTGATTTTCATGTTCCTTACCTGAAGAATTTCCTCAAGAAACTCATCGCTCAAATTGAGTTTGACCATGGCTATGTCTTGGACAGCTTGTACGAACTCTATGCTCTCTATATGACATCATGCAAGGTTTTCTTAGATCAACAGTTTTCTCCAAGCTTCCTTTTTTAGCTCTTACGGAGGTTTTTTCAGGATTTTACTTTTTCCTTTTTTTTAGGATGATAGTTTAGAGAAGGGAGATGCCAGAGTCAGCAAAAGAATTTCGTTTCTTTTTCCTGATGGTGATTATAGTGATATTTCTGCATTTATTCTTTTGATGTTGTTTCGTCCACCTTACTTTGGCTGGTAAACTGTTATGCCTAGGTTATTCTGAACTGCAAAGTTGTCCGCACTCTAGGGTACTGATCTTTCCATTGCAGTGTTCTCGGAACATGCTTGAAGGTGGTACAGGGTATGCTCATATTTTATATCATAAGAAACTGTTGCAAATAGAATGCAACATTTCAAGGTTTTTATGTGTTGTTTGTCAATGCAAAGTTCTTCTAAATAATAATCAGTACTCTTGCTCTTTGATAATGCAACATGTGTTGAATTCAGCAACACCATTAATTTGGGCATTAGTTGGATCTATCTACGTACAGCTTCGAATAATTCTTCCCTGAATATGCATATGTTTGTGGAACTTGCATTAAAGTTTAAAGTTAGTATTTGTTTGGTTGTGCAGTTGCTCAATATGGAAACCGGGTCTGTTTTTGTCTGAGTTCATACTTTCTCATCCAGAATTATTTTCTAATAAAACATGCTTCGAGGTTAGTAACATATTTAAGAATTTTTTTAATCCACTAGAAATGTTAGTATTATCCAATCATGAATAGCTTTGCATGCAACAATTTTGTGATAATCAACACTTATGGGAGAGGCTGCGATATAATTTTCCCTTTACAAAGTTTGAAATTTGAGTTCTGTTTATAAATTTGTCATTTCGTTTGTTGCATTAAAATTAGCTTTTAGTTGTTCTTATTATACCTTGGTGTACTATTTTTAAACTTTTAAGTAGGTTGGTTCAGGAGTTGGCTTAATTGGATTATGTCTGGCTCATGTGAAGGCTTCTAAGGTATGGTCAACTAATTATTACATGGGTAATATTAGATGATATTATTGTAATTAAATTTAATAAAAAAGCAATTGTAATTATCATCTATGAACAACAGGTGATATTAAGTGATGGTGACTTATCAACTTTAGTTAACATGAAGTTTAATCTGGAGATGAACCACCTGAATGTCGAAGCTGGCATGCGGCAAAGAAACAATGACCAAAACATGGTCAGTCTCAATTTGAATAGACTGTCACAGGATTTTGCTTTCATATATAGAAAATGCTATCCTCACACTATATGGTAGATACCTGAGCTTTTTGCTAAACCGGTTCAATTAGTAATTTCCAGTATTTTTCCCCATCCCCTTATTCCTTACAACAGTTTCTAGAGCTTGAACATGTGATAGTTGATTTGTTCATGGAAGTCAACCTTTGAATTTTCGTTTTCAAATTTTGTTCATCTGATAGTGGATTCTCCATCCCTTTGACAACATTTTCATTTTTAAAGTATGGGTTTTCTTCTTGTGTATATAAAGGAGAATATAACCTGAACTGTACTTATTAAGTCTCGGTATTATGAATTGATCTTGTATCCCAGGTAAAATGCTTGTATCTGCCGTGGGAATCTGCATCAGTTAGTCAACTCCAAGATATCAGGGCTGATGTTGTGTGAGAGTTTAACTATACAACCTTTGAGACATAATTTCGTATATTCTTCGTTCCATTTTTTTCGGAATTCAGTTGTCATTCTTATTATATTATTATTTCAGTCTGGGTGCAGATGTGATATATGATCCTGTTTATCAACCACATCTTGTTCGAGTACTTGCCATTCTTTTGAATCCGATGAATTTGGAGTTTTGCAGACAGCATGCAAGTTGTAAGGGCATCTCCCCAAACATTAAACATGAAAATTGTGAACATAATCATGAACATGCTATTGACATATCTGACAGTAGATTCAAAGCAAGCCATAATGATGATAGTTACAGCCTGCCAAAGGAAGCACCGGTGGCTTATATTTCATATGTTATCAGAAACATTGAAACATTCAACTATTTCATGTCTCTGGGAAAACAGGCTCATCTTGATATTGTGGACCTTACTGATTCATTGAAGCCACTAAATCTTCTCTGCTACATGCAATCATACAATCAAGCCAGTGTAAGACTATTGCGTATCACTGGCTATAATAAAAATAGCTAGTATCTGAATTTCACATGTTATCTTTTCATTTTTTTTACTTAGAAGCAATAACTAATGATTTTAGATCAGGCTTAGGTTATGCTCTAGATCTAATATACTTGAATATTAACATTTTCAACATTATTTCTCTTCTTTCTTTTGGATTGTCACTGACTACTTTAATTTCTCAATCATCTAAGAATAATTCGTCTATTTTTATATTATACTTTAGATACCTCCCGCGGCCCTTATAAAAATGTTGAGTGAGTTGGACATTTAAGTATAGGCTGTAACATAATTCACGCATTAATTTGTATATTATTTTGTGTTTGTGTATTTTATAATTAATAACGGTGTTCATATTTTTGTATATCTCAAAATTCATTTTTGGTGATCCTTTTTTAGGAGTAGTTTTTATATATACATTATGTTGTATTTCAGTCACCATAACATAATAAATAATAAGGTTTAAGAAAAAGAAAAAATATTAACTCGTTAAACATAACAATTCTTTTTTTTCTTTTAAAAGTATAGTAACTACTCCTGACTTAATTAACAAGTTTTCGTTACAATTTGATAATTGAATATGAATTTTAATCATTCTCACAACTTCAAAACTAATTAAAAATTACTATCTATGGAAATTTTTAAATAATTATAACCTATTACTTTTCATAAAATATTTAAAGGTTAAATATGATTTATTATTTCGAATTTTGATGCAAAATTGAAATTTTGGTCATTAAATTTTAAAAATTAATTGATATAGTCTTTTTAATACAATTAATTCAATTTTTTTTGTGTCAAATGTGTTTTTTAAGTTACATTGACCTGAAAATGTGTCAAATAGTATAAATAATTAAATTACTAGAATTAAACATGTTTGATATGTAAAATAATTAGTATTACTTTTTTTAAGTTTGTGGACTAAAATGTATTATTTTTGTAAGGTTTACGGTTAGGGTTTATAATTTAGGGTTAGGATTAGGGTTTAGGGTTTAGTTTTTGAGATTTATGATTTAGGAAAAGGGTTTAGGGTTAGGGTTAGGCTTACGGTCTAGGGTTAGAGTTTGGGGTTTAGGGTTTATAGTTAGGTTTAGGTTTAGAATTTAAGATTTAAGTTTTAGTGGTTATGGTTTTGGGATAGGGTTAGGGTTTTTTGTTATGGGGTAGGGTTAGGGTTTAGGGTTAGAGTTAAGGTTTAGGGATAGGGTATAAGGTTAGGGGTTATAGGTTTAGCTTAGGGTTAGGGTTATGGTTAAGGTTTAGGGTTTGGGGTTTGTGGCTTAGAGGTAGGGTTATGGTTATGGTTTAAGGTTAGGGTTAAGGTTAGAGTTATGGTTAAAGTTAGGGTTGGTGTTTAGAGTTAGGGTTAGGGTTTAGGGTTTGGGATTAGAGTTTGAGGTTTATGGTTAGGGTTTAAGGGTTAGGATATATGGGTAGGGTTAGAGTTAGGGTTAGGGTTAGAGTTAGCATTTAGTGTTAGGGTTAGGGTTTGAGGTTTAGGGTTAGAGTATAGGGTTAAGGTTGAAGGTAAGGGTTATGGTTAGGGTTAGGATTAAGATTTAGAGTTTAAGCTTAAGGTTAGGGTTTGAGGTTTAGGATTATTGTCAGGGTTAGGGTTTACAGCTGGGGTTTAATGTTGGGGTAATGGTTAGGGTTGGATGTTTAGGGCCTAGGGTTTAAAATTAAGGTTAAGGGTTAGGGTTTGAGGTTTAGGATTTATGATTAGGGTTAGAGTTTATGGTTATGGTCAGTGTTAGGGTTGGGGTTTGAGGTTTAGGGCTTAGGATTAGGATTAGGGGTAGAGTTTAGTGTTAGGGTTTATGTTTAGGGTAAGGGTAAGGCTTAAGGTCAGAGTTTATGGTGTTGATCAGGTTTATGATTTATGGTTAGGGTTTAGTGTTAGTGTTTAAGGTTAGGGATAAGGTTTAGGGTTAGTATTAGGGTTTGGGGTTTATGATTAAGGTTAGGGTTAGAGTATATGGTTATGGGTTATGGTTTATGGTTAGATTTAGGGTTATGGTTTGGGTTAAAGGTTAAGGTTAAGTTTAGGGTTAGGTTTATGGTTAGCGTTAAGGCTATGGTTAGTGTTAAGGTTTATGGTTTATGGTTAGGGGGTAAGGTTTAGGGTTAGGGTTTAGGCATGGGGTTAAGCTTAAGGTTAGGGTTAGTGTCAGGGTTTAAGGTTATGGTTTAAGGCTTAGGAATAGGATTAAGGTTTGAGGTGTAGGGTTAGGGTTTATGTTTAGGATTATGGTTATGGTTAAGGTTAGGGTTTAGTGGTAGGGTTTAGAGTTAAGATTTATAGTTAGGGTTTAGGGTTATGGTATGAGATTTAGGGTTTATGGTTAGTGTTTACGGTTTAAGGTTAGGATTTGAAATTTAGAGTTTAAGATTAGGGTATGTGGTTTACAATTAGGGTTGTGTTAAGGTTTAGGGTAAGAGTAAGGGTTATGTTTTAGGGATTAGGGTTAGGGTTTAGATTACGATTATGATTTAGGGTTAAGGTTAATGTTAGGGTTTAGGGTTACAATTAATGTTTAAGCTTTAGGGTTTTGGGTTAAAGTATATGGTTATGGGTCAAGGTATGGTTTAGGGTTTAAGATTAGGGTTTAGGTTTATGGTTTAAGTTTAAGATAAGGGTTATGGTTATGATTATGGTTAAGGTTTAGGGTTTAGTGTTAGTGTATCAGGTTAGGGTTAGGGTTTAGTGTTAGGGTTTGGGATATAGGGTTGGGGTATAGGGTTAAGGTTTATTGTTTAGTGTTTACGGCTAAAGTATATGGTTATGGGTTATGGTTATGGTTTATGGTTAGAGTTATGGTTTAGGGTTAGTGTATAATGTTAGGGTTTAGGTTAGGGGTTTAGGATTTAGGATTATGGTATATGGTTCAGGTTAGGGTTTATGGTTAGTGTATGAGGTTAGGCTTGTGGTTTGTAGTTAGGGTCAGGGTTTGGGTTTAGGGTTAGGGTTTTAGGTTTATGGTATTGGGTTTACGGTTAAGGTTAGGGTTTACGATTATGGTTTAATCTTAGGGTTTATTTTTGGGTAATGGTTAGGGTTTAGGGTTAGGGTTTAAGTTTTTGGTTAGGGTTTAAGATTAATGTATAGAGTTAGGGTTATTATTTAGTGTTATGGTTAGGTTTAGGTAATGGTAATGGTCAGGGTTTATAGTTAGGGTTAGAGTTTAAGGTTATGGTTTACTCTCAAGGTTAAGGTTTAAGGTTTGGGTCAGGGTAAGGGTTTGAGGTTTAAGGTTTAGGGATAGTTTATAGGGTTAGGGTTTAGGGTTAGGAGTAGGGTTTATGGTTAGGGTTAGTGTTTATTGTTTGGGTTTAACGTTAGGGTGAGGTTAGGGTTTATGGTTATTGTTTAGGTTTAGGATTTAGTATTATGGGTTAATGTTATGGTTAGGGGTTGATGGTTAAGGTTTAAGGTTACTGTTCATGATTACAGTTAGGGTTAGGTAGTGCCGTCAAAATGGGTTAGAATCTATGGGCCAACCTAACCCAACATGGATTTGAGCCGAGTTGAGTTTGAAAAAAATGAAATTTTTTTATACGGGCTAATTTTCAACCCGACTCACTTAGAACCCGGCTTACCTGGGTTGAACCCATGGTGAGCCGGGTCGGCTCACCAATCCACCTAGTTTAATTTAATTATTTATTATTTTATGTTCAATATTATTAGTTAACATTTTTTTTACTATTATAATTGGTAATAAAGAAAAATATGTTTCAAGAGAGAAAAATATTATAAATTTATCCATTCAAGACTCTAATATTATAAATGGATAAATGACACAAAAATTGTCAATATTATAAACTTATTTATTTGTTTTTTGGGTTTGCTTTTGTATTACATTTGAGTTGTATGTTAATTTTTTTTTATTTTGAATTGTCTTTGGAGTTTAACATCATTTTAAAGTGAAATTATTTAAATTTGAATTATAAAAAAATTGTATATTTTTTGGATTCTAAATATATATATATATATATATATATATATATATATATATAAAATTAAGTAAGCTAGTGAGCCCGTTTAACCCACCAATATGTGGTGGGTCAGGCTGAGTTTGAATTTTTTTAGCTCACTAATAAATGAGTCGGGTTGGGTTGGCTCACTAAGTGGTCAATCCGTTATGAGTCGTGTCGGGTGGCCCGCTTTGACAACACTAAGGTTAGGATTATGGTTTAATATTAGGGTTTTTGTTTAGGGTAATGGTAATGGATATGGTTTAGGATTAGGGTTAAGGTTAAGGTTTAAGTTATAGTTTACCATTAGGGTTAGGGTGTCAGGTTAGTGTTTAAGGTTATGGTTTGTGTTGAAATGTAATGTAATGTGTCTTTGTCATAATTAGTTAAGTATGAGGTGCCTAACTTAGGAGGTACCTAGCTTTCATTCCTGTAAATACATTAGTATGTTGTAAGTATGGAAAAGATATTGATTTCATATAATTTCAAGTTTTCCAACAAGGTATCAGAGCAGGTTGTCTGAATTTCTTCCAACCTTTGTTGTCCGCCGACTACCACGGTGGTCGCCGACAACCCTAAAAGTTTTGTCTTTCTTTGTACTTCAATGGGCAGAGCTCCAATTTCCCTAGCCAAGTTTTAACTTCCATTGACCTATTCAACTTGAATGAAACCATCAACTTTTAGGATTATGTTTTTCTCAGCCTCAAGATCAGGCTTGCGATCCTTAAATAAATTGTCTATCTGGCCTTTCCTTAACAAGACGCACCTAGAATCTTCAGCATTACCAACAACAAGTTTGTTTCATCGGATAACAACTACATAGACTGTGCTTCCAGAGTCTGGTTCAGTATAATCAGAATGGGGTCCCTCCTCAAGTGCACAATCATCGACATTCTCATTGGCTTCCTATCAGTTATTTGCAGTGTCATTACGCTGGTTTCCACTATCCACCGCCGCTCTCCGCCATCGGCCACTATCAATGTTCTATTTTAGCTATTTTCAACTGTTCACCGAAGTCCATTGTTAGCCACGTCCGCCATTGTACATCGTCGACGGCCTTAAAAAATTTATATTTTATGAGCACCTCAATAAGCAGTCCCACTCTCCTAATATTTGATATTTCCAATACCTTTTTAGTTGTTTTCCACCAGCCACCGCTGTGTCCGCTGTTATCATTTTTGTCGCAGACGTCGTTCTTTTCTCTGGTGAAGACAAGGGTTAGGTGCGCCTCGAGGAGTAGTGATCCTGTCCCCGAAAGCCTTTGCACGTGTCGCCTCTGCAGTTTGTTGTTATTCGCCACTATAGGCCTCCATCCGTTATCGATGGCAATCTAGTCCCTACATTTTGTCCATGTCTGCCACTGTTGGTCGTCATCTACTTTTGATGGAAATCTCTCTTGTCAAAGTCATCCTAACTGAAGTTTCATGATTCTAGTTGAAGTTTCGATGTTGTCCACCGTTGTCAAATATTATTCTCCATAAGTTGTTGTTAGTGGTTCGTCGATCCATGTTCGCACTTTTGGCTATCTGCTAACCATTGTCATTTGTTTGACACAAACTCTTGTGACTTCCTCGCTGCTCTCGTGACTCCCACACCGCCAAAAGCAATTTCTCTTTAGATCAATCTTTTCCTTTTTCAGTCTTTATCACGGAACATATACATTTAAGGAGAAGTCTCTTTGGTTACACTGGTTTGTGAATTCAATTTGGTTTATTGACATTCTCTCGATAATTTGAAGCAATCTCTTTATGCTTGGTTTGAAAAGTTCAAGACATTATCTCAATGGTATGAAGCATACATGCATCTTATTCTAAACCGAAGTTCCCACATCTATTGACTCATTCAAGAAAAGTTGATTTTGTTGGATCAAAGGCCCAAGTTCTTAAAGAGATCTCAGATTGATTTTATCTATTCCAAGCTTGTTCGTATAATTTGTATGCTCCAACTTGAGGAGGAGTGTTAAAATGTAATGTAACATGTCTTTGTCATAATTAGTTAGGTATGAGGTGCCTAACTTAGGAGGTGCCTAACTTTCATTCCTATAAATATATTAGTATGATGTAATAAGAAGTATGTGAAGAAATATTGATTTCATATAATTTTAAGTTTTACAACCGTTTGACGTTTAAGGTATAGGGTTATGGTTTAATGTTAGGGTTTAGGTTTAGGTTTAGGGTTAGGGTTAAGGGTATGAGTTATGGTTAATGTTAATGTTTAAGGGTTAAGGTAGGGGTTTATGGTTAGGGTTTGGGGTTAGGGTTATGGTTTTTGTTTAGGGTTTAGGACATGGTTTATGGTTTAAGGTTTTGGGTTTTGGTTATGGTTTAGGATTAGTGATTAGAGTTTAATGTTTAGGGTTAAGGTTTTGGTTGGGATATAGGGTTATGGTTTATTGTTAGGGTTTCAGTTTAGGTAAGGGTTATGGTTAATGTTATGTTTAGGGTTAGAGTTATGTTAGGGTTTAGGGTTAAAGTTTAGGGTTAGGGTTTAATGTTAGTGTTTAGGGTTAGAGTTAGGGTTAGGGTTTGAGGGAAACATTTTATGGTTAGTGTATATGGGTAGGGTAGTGTTAGGGTTTAGTGTTACGATTTATTGTTATGGTTAAGGGTTAGGGTTTAGGATTAGGGTATAGGGTTAGTGTTATGATTTACAGTTAGTGTATGGGGTTAGGGTCATGGTTATCGTTTAGGAATAGGGTTAGGATTAGGGTTTAGGGTTAAAGTTAGGGTTTAAGGTTTGAGTTTCGTGTAAGGGTTTATGGTTAGAAGTGGGGCTAGGGTTATTGTATAGGTTTAGGGTTAGGGTTATGGTATAGGGTTATGTGTTAGTTTTAGGATTAGAGTTTATATTTATAATAATGGAAAAGGTTAGGGTATATAGTTATGGTTCAGGGTTAGGGTTAGGGTTAGAGTTAGGATTAGAGATTAAGATCAAGGTTTGAGGTTTATGGTTAGAGGTTTATAGTTTGGTTTTAAGGTTAGGGTTTTGATTTAAGATAAGGTTTATGATGTAAAGTTTAGGTTATAGTTTAAGATTAGTAATTAGGAATTTAAAGTTTAGAATTAGGATTATGATTTTTCTATATTATTTCCACACAACACAATTTGTTCTCTCTCAATTTCATAATTGATTCTTTCGTGTTAAAAAATAAACCACAATGTTTGAAGCAAAAGATTTGATAACTTCGCCTTATTTTATATATATATATATATATAAAAGTTACATAAGAATATAAGAATATTTTGTTAATTTCAAAAAAAACTGACTAAACTGTGATTAGTATCTTATTTTTTAAAATGAAACAAATAAAATGGACATATTTTATTAGACGTATATGATTTTTTTTTTAGTATTTTGAAGGAATAATTTTTTATTTTTTTAAATTGAAGATGAGAAAAAAAAAACATAAACAAAGAATATGATAAATATTAGGAGTTTGTTTTGGACTTATAAAAACACATGTTTTGAATAGAATTGGAGGTTGTCTGAGGCAGAACAGAACAGTGGAAGTGGCCATGGAGCAAGACTTAGATCCTTCCCTGCCTTCTTACCGCCATTTACTTTCTTCAATCCTAGCGATGGAACCTTCTCACTGTGTAATCTCTCATGCCAGGTTTCTCTTTCCCTTACTCCTTTTCCTTTGTATTTCAGTGAGATTTCAAAAAGCAGTGACACAAATAGATTTGCAGGGCTTGTGGCGGAGGCTCAATCACGGGACAAGTTCAACAATTCATCTGGGACCATTGCCTTTCTGCTCCTGTAATATTTTATTTTCTATTTGGGCAGATGAACTTTTCTTTAAACACTTGTAAAAGAAAAAAATAAAATAAAAACAAGAAGTGAAAAAGAATTTAACTACACCAGACTAATTTTCGTCTCTGGGCTTCATTAATCTGATAGAATGATAAATGCAGGGTGATTTTCATGCTCCCTACCTGAAGAATTTTCTCAAGAAACTTATCAGTCAAGTTGAGTCAGACCGTGGCTATGTGTTGGACAATTTGTACGAACTTTATGCTCACTACATGACATCGTTTAAGGTTTTATTCCATCAATTACTTTTCTGCAAGCTTTCTTTTATTATTTTTTTCTCGTTGTAGAGGGTTTTTTTTCTTGATTTTCTTTCTTTTTTGCTAGGATGATAGTTTGGCGAAGAGAGATGCAAGAATCTGCAAAAGAATTTCATTTCTTTTTCCTGAGGGTAAATCTTGATTGTGGTTATGTTTCTTCATTTATTCTTATGCTTTTGTTTCATTCAGATTTCCTTGGACTGGTAAATTGGAATGACTAGGTTGTTCTGAACTACTAAGTTGTCCACACTCGAGGGCAGTGGTTTTTTCGTTGCAGTGTTCTCTAAACATGCTTGAAGGTGATACTGGGTATGCTTATATTTCATATCATTAAAGACTATGCATATAGAATGTAACATTTAAACGCCCTTATGTGATGTTTGTCAATGCAGAAGTTCTTTTAAATGATAACCAGTGCTCTTTCTGCTTCAGAATTCAACTTTTGTTGAGTTCAGCAATATCATTTTTTTTATGGAAAATTTAGTACTTATCATAATTCTTCTATCAATATTCATATGTCAAGTGTATGCTTTTGGAATCAGCATTAATTCTTAGAAATTGATATTGGTTCGGTTATGTAGGTGCTCAATATGGCCATCAAGTCTGTTTTTGTCCGAGTTAATACTTTCTCATCCAGAATTATTTTCTAATAAATCATGCTTTGAGGTCAGTTCTATGTTTGAGTTTGTTAAATATAATAATAATGTTTATCCAGTCATGTGATGATGATGAGACAATTATGTGATTACCTTCACTTATCGGAGAGGCTCTAAGATGTAATTGTGCTCTAAGTGTTTTAGTTTCTAACTTTTTTGTCATTTCATTTGTCACATTAGATTAGCTTTCATCTGTTCTTACCCTGGTGCATCTTTTAAAAATTTGGAATAGATTGGTGCAGGAGTTGGCTTAGTTGGATTATGTCTAGCCCATGTGAAAGCTTCCCAGGTATGGCCAATTATACTTGGTGATTCATGCATGAACATTTTTAATGATGACATTTTTGTGATCAAAGTATGACACTGAAATTTAAACTACAAAATGGTGTTATTTGTTTAGTTATGATATGGGTAATATTAGGTGATATTTGTAGTTGAATTTAGTCAACTGGAAGCTTGTTATTGTCTCTCAACAGGTGATATTAAGTGACGGTGACCTATCAACTTTAGCTAACATGAAGTTTAATTTGGAGTTGAACCACCTCAATGTTGAGGCTAATATGACAAAAGGAAACAAAGATCCAAATATGGTGAGTCTGAATTTGCATAGACTGTGCATTGTACTTTTCTTTCATGTATAGAAAATTTTATCCTCACAACATCTTCTCTCAGGTTACTTGAAAAAGAGAATGATTTTATTATTTTCATTCATAGTAATTACATTCTCCTTACTTCTATTTATAGCAATCTAATATTCAAGAAAAGGAAAATAAGGAAACAACTAATCTACAAGATCATACACATGTTTTCTCTAATTAGGAAGATTATATAGATATGCATATGAGCTATTTGCTAAACTGAAATATACATATCAATTTTCAGTATTGGTATGTATGGACTTTCTACTTGCAGAGTGTTGATGTGCTTATCTTGAGTTTCATACATTTTTAGTGTATGGTTCTAATATGTTTGTCCATAGAAGATTAATCTATAAAATTTCTTTTTGAAGTTTTATTTTGTCCTTTTTGTTGCAGTCTATTCTGTGTTGATAAATTGTAATAAAAGCTAAAACCAAAATTGTCATGATCTGCATTCGTTTGAAAACCTTTTTCTCAAGTAATGGATTTTTGCAAGTGTAAGATAGAAAAGAATATAAACTGTATTGTATATGTTGCCAAGTTTCTGTATTATGAACTGATCCATGCACCTCACTCAGGTAAAATGCTTGTATCTGCCCTGGGAATCTGCATCAGAAAGTCAACTTCAAGAAATTATGCCAGATGTTGTGTAAGAGTTCAACTGAAGTTTCTACTCAATTACTGAACTTAATTTCTCATACTGTTTCTTTAAATTTGTTCAGAATCCAAATGTCATTCCTTAATATATTACTATTTCAGTTTGGGT
The DNA here is from genome assembly GCA_027742785.1 of Vigna reflexopilosa. Lineage (NCBI taxonomy): Eukaryota > Viridiplantae > Streptophyta > Magnoliopsida > Fabales > Fabaceae > Vigna > Vigna reflexopilosa. The sequence continues at coordinate 24,447,578 of CM050926.1, read as the reverse complement.
GCAGATGTAATATATGATCCAGCTTGTTTACCACATCTTGTTCGAGTACTTGCCATTCTTTTAAATCAGATGAATTCCAGTTTCTGCAAACAGCATTCAAGTTGCAAGAATCTCTCACCGAACATTAAACTTGGAAATGGTGAAGCAAGACATGAAAATGATATTGAAATATGTGATGGTAGATGCAAAGCAATATATAATGATGGTAGTAGTAGCATGTCAAAGGAAGCACCGGTGGCTTATATTGCATATGTTATCAGGAACATTGAAACTTTCAACTATTTTCTGACCTTAGGGACACAGGCCAACCTTGATATTGTGGACCTTACTGATTCATTGAAGCCATTAAACCTCCTCTGCTTCATGCAATCATACAATCAAGCCAGTGTAAGGCTATTACGTATCACTTCCAGTGATATACAGTAACCATTGTTTGACTTTCACAATCTGTTAACCATATACAGGTTTAAGAGTAATCATGTTCTCTAGGTGTTCTGGTTGAATTTTTGTTGTTGCATTTTTATTTTAATGGAAGCTAACCACATGATGCAATGACAACATCTCTAAAAAAAAAAATTTTTTTGTTTAATTTATATATTACAAAATAACATATATAAAAATTTAACTTTTTACTTAATTTTCATTAAATTATTCTTAATGAGTTAAAATATTACTAAATCATATATGATAAGAAATTGAAAATTCCTTACATAAAAGGTTTTAACCATATTTCTATCAACTAATTAAAATACTAATATTTTTCAAAATCATTATTGCAAGGTATTACAAATTTGATCTTGTACTAAATCTTTGGTTTATTTTAATTTTCTTGTTAAGTCCTCGACTCTATAGCTAGAGCATCCCAACTTTATTTCAATTCTAAGTTTTTTTATGATCAAAATTAAAATTTATTATTTATTCTAAAAAGTGTAAATACACGATTTCATTTATTGCTATAATTATGACAAACATGGCAATCAAACTTAAAGAAAAACGAAAAAACTAATATACCATTGAAGGCATTTTAATAATTGGAAAATCTTTTCAACATATTCTTTTAATATACTTTTTACCATTCATGACACATTCAAGTTTATTGTTTAAATTATTCGTTGTAAATATAAAGTATAATTTATATATTTTTAAAGAATTATAATCAACTTCCACTGCAATATAATTTATATATTTAAAAAAAATAGATTGGTAATATAAGGTTTTGATTTGGGGTTTCTTACTCTACCTCATATAACAAACCACAGAAATATTATCTTTTTTTTTTGTCTCAGATAAAGAAATAGTTGAAGATAAAAATTGACATGCATGTCGTGAGAATTATAGTTACCCGGTTAAAAAATAAAACTATTTTTTTTACATTGTTTCACTCGAAAGAAAGAAAACTATTTCTACATTTAACATTATTTTCAGCGATATTTATTATTATTATGATAACAAAAAATAAAAAATTATTATTACAATAATTATTAAAATAAAATAAATAATTATCCAAATATGTTTTTTTAAGAATAAAATAAATAATTTATATAATTTTATTGAAAATAATTTTTTATTGTGTGCATAATTTTCACCAATAATAAATGATTAGTTAAATTAAATTATTCAGCCACTTAAATGATAAAATGATAATAGCTTATATAAAAAACAACAAAAAGGATAATTTTTTTATTAATGTCATAAATTATTATTATATCATTATTATCATCATCATCAAAATTATTATTATTATTATTATTTATTTTTATATTATTATTATTATTATTATTGCTATTATTATTATAAAAAAAATATTGTCACAGAAAATTACATTTTTGGAGTGAGAATATTTTAAAATAACGAGACTTTATTATTTTAATGATAAAATATTTAATATAAATAGAAATATGTGGATACTTAAACATTTTATTTTTCAATATATTTTCTTTAAGAGTTTTTTATTTCTTTTTTTTTAACTTTAATGCTATGCGGTCACCCTTTTGAAGATTGGAGATAAAGATTAGAGATAGTAAGATTGTTTCTTACGATCAGCCGATCTGTCAATCAATTTATCAATTTCTCTATTTGAAGTAAGTCAATTTTTCTTCTTTTTCTTTTCATCCCTTAACCTTGGTTGGATGCAGTGTTTTCTTGCTTGCATATGACCTTGTGAGGTTTGACAAATGTTTTATTGGTATGGTCGAATCATTTTGATGTTGTTTTTAGGTTTAAAAAAAGGTATTTGGGAGTTGAGAGGAGTTTCCCTAATTAAAGTTTTATGAGTTGTTTGATCAGGTAAGGAAATTAATATTGAATCTATTTTATTGATTTAATGTTTTGCATGTTAATGCTCTAATGCATTTCAGGATGAAATTTGATTATGTTATGATGAATCTAGTGTAGTGTGTATATTTTATGTAATATTGTATGTTTTGATTGATTATGGTTGAGTGATTTTGTGTTTTTTTGAAAAAATTTAAAATCTCCGCAACTAAGCAAGTGTTTTGTGTTTTGCCTCTTTTATAATGATGACTCAATTATATGAGAAAAAAGAAGTTAAATGATGACATGTCTTGAGTAAAAGGTAAAGATATTATGATAAAGATACTATATGTGAGTTTCTTAGTAATTATCTTATATAAAAAGTTTGATTTTTTTAATTCTTTTGTTAGTTTTAATTTAGTCCGTTTATATATTTTATTATTATAATTATTATTTTGAATAATTATATTAATATTATATATTTTTAGATATCTGTTTTCTGAATTTTATAATATTTTATTTAATAATTTTATATTAGTAAATAAGATCGTAGAAATTAAAGCGTTAATAGAATGGGAAATGAATAAAAGAAATTGCATTATGCATATTTTTTCATGCACATTTTTAGAGTCTTATTTTTTTAAATATTTTTTCATGCTCTTTTATCTTGGATTGAGAAGATAAAGGATATTTGAATATGATAATTGTTTATTAAAATAAAATAAAATAAAAACTAAGTAAGGACATGTTTGGGATGATATCGGACAACAGAGTGGATAACACGTCTGTCTGTGCAAACGAAAAGTTTTTTTCTTTTGGTTAAAAGGTATAGACTTGAAGGATAATGATTTTTAAATCAATATTTTTTTGACAATTTAAACTATGTGTATTAATATAAAATTATTTCACAATCGATAATAATAATCATAAACATTATTATAAACCAATAACAGAATCACACATACATAATGTTTAAATGTTGTTAAAAAAGGTTATTTAGATATCATTATTCAAACTTTAATCTTTGTTTTTCATATGAATGGAATGTAAATAATTTTCTATTTATTTCATTTTATGGGTGGATTATATTAAGATTATGAAATAGTTGTATATCTAAAAAGGGTAGTATAGATAATAATTAGTAATAAACTCTTTTTAGTCTCTCTTGTTCAAAATCTAGGCCTTACTTTATATGGCATTCTAATCAAAATCTAAACACTTTTCATCTTCTCTATGCAATTCCAAATTTTAGCAACTATGGCAGTAAAAGACAAAAAGCCAAACAAAATGCATCTCTCATGTCTCAACCTCATCTACTAACCAGTAAAAATTAATTACTACCAGACCATAGTACTTTCCTAATTACCATGTTTCTTTTGCCTCTAAAGTCGTCTCAAAATTTATTGTAACTCCTTTAAGATTCCTCGGAATTTGTTGGTTCCTGTTCCGAGATTTGGACCCATCTTTTTATATTCTGTTGTATTGTGATTCCATCATCACTGTTACTGATAATATTCTAATCAAGTTGAATCAGAAAGAAAGGCTTAGCTTTGCATGGTGAAATCAGAGATGGCGGAGAGTGAAGTGGAGGTGATTCACTCATGGTCTGCTCCAAGATCCCTCAGTACCAGTCTCATGTATTCTTTTGCTCAGGTGTCTCTCTCTCACTCTCACCTTTTTTCTTGCCAATGTATTTTGTTGGGTGCAAACAAGGAATTAACATATTGCATAATTTTACCTTTTTCTGTTTAAATTTCTCATCATGATTTGTCCAGTGGTTGTAGCAGACTTTATATGGATGTTGTTGTTTGATGATGTTTTCTTTTGATGATGAGGGTGATGACAAGTTGTTGTTATTATTCTTTTGATTTTTTCAGTTTCAACAAATGTGTACCTAGTATTCTGCTGATAGATTAATGATTCCATTAATTGATTTAAATCTTGCTTTGCTATTGATGATTACTCGAGAATCCTGTTTCTAATGAAGGTGTTTTCATTTGTGCTACGCAGAGGGATGACATAGAAGTTCTTGATGAGCCTCTCTATGCATATTTCCTTAGAGTAACAGGTCTTGATAGACCGTACAGGGAGGAGCTACTCTCAAAGATGGTATATCTGTCACAAAATTCTCTCCTTCATTACGTCTCCTCTAATCGTCTTGTAGTTGGTGCTGAGAACTAAGTTGATTTGATTATGTTTTTATTACAGCATTCTCAGCACTTTAACTTATCTCTGTTCACTCAATCACTGTTCTGTCAGCCTGGTATATTTAAAATGACTGTCTATAGTGATAATAAACATTTTCTTTGTTTGTTTGGTGGGGGAAATGATGCTTTATTAAATGTAGAGGGTGTTTCATAGAATGTGATAATTCTGAAAAATATAAGCATCTCTGATCTAGAGTGGAAGTATAAAAGTAGCTTCAAGTTCTTTATGGTCATTTTTTCTTAATTGAGTTCTGAAGATTCTGCTTTCAGTAAGCTCTACATATTGAACTCTAAAATTAACTTGCAATGCTTCCTCAGCTATCATTTATTATAATTATCCTGTGTGTCTCTTGTAGTGTCCTCTTCCCATGCTTCATATTGAAAAATGTTGGTGTTTCAAATGTAACAGGAATCTGATGGAAATAAGGTCACTAGTGACATAATTTTTGGTCCAGGAAGGAAGAAATATAGATTCTGCAAGGTAAACAATGTATCTTTTGAGATACACATTTTCTCAAAAAATGTATAATTAGAAGAACATTATGACCATTTACTTCAATGACAGGACTTATTGTACTATTAACTTTACATTCCTGTGTCTCATTCTAATTTTGTGATGGGGCAACTCTGCACTAAGTCAAAGAAACTGAAGCAGAAGCTTCAATTGTTACAAAAGTCTATATCTTTTGCTGATATGTTCTAAATTGTGCAAGTAGTTTAGTTGGCTAGGAATTGGTTTTGGTCTAGGAAGGTCCCACAACTGGCATGTGTCCAAATAAATCAACACGAGTTCCTTTGAGGAGGTGGAAGGAAGCTGATTCATTGATCCAGATGAAAAATACCCATAATAATTAGTTTATGTTGCGCCTTAGCTAAGTGTTATCAAAACCAAGTTTGTTTTCTTCTACTTCATTATTTATCCAAGTTTGTTTTCTTCTACTTCATTATTTATCTTTTGCTGTTTTCAGCATATATCAAAGCAGCGCTTACCAGTTTTGACTGGTGATCTAATGAAGAAAGGAAAGCACTTCATTCTGATAAGAAATCCTCTTGATATATTGGTAAATTGTCTTTCATTTATTACTTGTTTGTCACTAAAATAATAGCCAGTTCCGCATGTTTTTGTCATATGCATACATGGTTTTGCAAATATTTTATCAATTTTTATAGTATTTCGTGGTTATTTATGTCTATGGCTACTGCATGATAGTTCTTGTGTGCTTCACTCAATTGTGTATGTTCAGCCATCCTTTGATAAGGTTGTCCCTCCATCTTTCTATGAGTTGGGTTTGGCAGAGCTGGTTTGTATATACAATGAACTTCGTGAGACTGGAAAGGCACCACCTGTTATTGATGCTGCAGAACTTCAACAAGATCCTGAGGTATTATCTGAGCTTTCTGAACATGCTTGATTAATTTTTGTTTAGTTGGAACACTAGATAATAATATTTACAAACTAACTTCAAACATGACTTTAAATATTATTTTTTAATTATCTTGCATTAGTCTCATGATCTTGTTGATTTGCAGGCTACCCTACGTGGTCTCTGCGATGATCTGGAGATTCCCTTTCAACCTGCTATGCTCAAGTATGTAGATTATTTTTACCCTTTACATAAATTCCCCCAACAAAGTTAAAATCACTAAGAGGAAGTCAAGGGGGATGAATTTATCACTAAAGCTACATTAATGCACCCAAAAAATAGGCCATGCTACTTTATGAATTCATTTTAAATTATGTTCATTGGAGTTTTGGTCATTTTTCTTTGGAAACTGTAAACTTTTGTCAAGGCATTGATCAAGTTACCATTTAGCGTTCAAACAAAACAATATTGCAATTATTCTTATTTTGCAACAATACATTCTAGGTGGGAAGCAGGTCCAAAGGAAATAGATGGCTTGTGGGCCCCTTGGTGGTACAAGACTGTGCATAAATCTACTGGTTTTGAGAAACCTAGAAAGTATCCCGAGGTATTTGGTTGTTTTTATCATGTTCTATTAGTCTTTTATGGAGAATCCATGATGTTATTTTGTTTGAGTAATTATTAGTATTTGGATGTTGTTTGCTCCATTGCTAATTGTCATTTTTTTACCTAATAACGAGATTAGATTTGAAATTGGTACTCATTATGAACCCATGTTTGTTCTTGCTTTTCCCATAAAAATTTTGGAGGATACAAAATTTAAGACAAGGTTATTTTTCAAGTGTAATGGGTGAGGTACCTTGACTGGCATAGGTGACCAAAAACATGACTATAGTTAAGCTGTAAAGTTTAAACTTCTTCCTTTCAGCCATTTCCTTTTTCTCTGTACGATTTGTTGGAACAAAGTCTACCCCTGTATAATATGCTTCGGCGTCATGTGAAGAAAAAATCATCTCTTCTGAGCTCTCCTTTACCTACTCCCGATCTTCCTGTTCCTGCAAATGAGAAATTGCTTGCTTGGGTTGGTGACGAGATTGTGCCTCGTGATAGTGCTAAGGTAATTAGTTGTATGGCAATTAAAAGGTTCAGATTTATGTGATTGATGTACAGATTCTCATGGTTTGAAAATATTACCCTGTGATCTATCAGGTTTCTGTATTTGATTCAGTAGTCCAAGGAGGTGACTCGGTTTGGGAGGGACTTCGGGTGTATAATGGAAAGATATTTAAGCTTGAGGAGCATCTAGACAGGTGATGTCACAAAACTAAGAAATTGAATAGTTTATATGTTATGCTATAACATTATTCCAATAATGTTCTATCTGATCAGTTGATTACATAATTCAATAGTAATGCAATAAATTGAATGATTACAGGTAATGCAATAATTGAAATACTCATGATATGTCCTCTTACATTTCTTGTTTCTTGTAGGTTATTTGATTCAGCAAAGGCTTTAGCTTTTGAAAATGTTCCTAATCGGGATGAGGTGAGTCTTACATGCATTCAGTTCATCTATCTAGCATGTGTCAGTTGAAACACTCTTTGCTAGTTATCCGGATAGGCTTTTTGTCAGATGATTCTGTTTTTCTTTTAAAAGCTATGTGCTAATTGCTATTTTTTCAGTTATCATCATAATGAATGTTCAAAAAATTGCAGATAAAGGAAGCAATTTTCAGAACTTTGATTAGGAATGGCATGTTTGACAATTCACACATACGGCTTTCCCTAACACGAGGGAAAAAGGTTTTACTATCTCTCACTTATCATTTCAGCGAGCTAAATAATTTCTTAAAGAGAATAATTCGTCAAATTCTGTTTCATCACCATTCACATGGCAGTGCTCAGCATTATATGGGAGCAGGTTCATAATTTTAGTAATATATTAGAGTATATGAACAAAAAAGCCTCTCAACATTTATGCTGCACGATGTCCTTATGATTATATTAACCAGAAATCTCAATTATAATAGAAAGAAGCAAAGGGTTCTGCTTGCTTGATTATTCAATGAAGCTACGGTAAAGATGAGATAAATTGTATTAAAGTTCCTTTCTATGGAGCATTCTTGTTTTAACTAAAGTAGAAGGAATATTCTGTTTATCCAGGTTTCTTCTGGGATGAGCCCAGCATTCAATCTTTATGGCTGTACATTAATTGGTAACTTCCTATCCGTTTGCCAAATAAGTAACATCATTATACTCCTGAGCAGTTTTTATATACCAATTTCTGCAATATTGAGCGAATTGACGTTTTCAAATTGACCTAACACGGTTTGTATATGATTTTTGTTATTTTAGAAGGGGATCAAGTCAAGTATTTCCCCATGAGGAGCTCTAAGTTAAAAGTACAGAAGTAAGAAAAACATGATAGAGAATAGAAAACTGACAAAAAGAATGAAATGATTAATGAAAATATTAGACTACTAATAGCAGATCAAACGCAATCTTAAACGTGACTGGTCAATAAAAAAATTAAAGAAGGGAAAAAAGAGCTTGCATAGGTGATTTTTATGTTTGTTATGTCTCCAACATGCACTTTACTTCCATGGTGTTGTTTACCCTATAAAATATGAAAACATTGTGGTTCATTTATGGAGAATACAAAATGACATTTTTGTGTTTCCATGTATAGGTTACCTTGTCTATCACTGCTTTTGAAATGCTTAATCATTTTATACTATATTGGTTATTTTTTATATATGCAGTGCTTGCTGAATGGAAACCCCCAGTGTATGATAATACCCGTGGTATAGTTCTTGTAACTGCTACAACACGCCGTAATTCACCAAATGTAAGTTTCTGCTTGTATACTTATTATCATGGTTTTCTTTCATTTTATACATTGGAGAGCATTTGACTGACTTGGTTTTTCCATCAGAGAGTTTTATTCTTTCCCCCAAAAAATATAAACATTGGATAATATAGATAGAAAAAAAGAGAGGGGCTTAACAAAAGCTATAATCATATGGAAATTTTTACAAGTGCATAAAGAGGATGAAAGAAGGACAAAACAAGTAGAAAATATAAAGATGTGTTGTGGTGTTATCACTAAATACATTGCTTAGTCCTGGTTTGTGCTGGCAAAGAAAGACTTACAAAATATTTAATGCTATTTAGTTGAAGAGCTTAATGCCATTGTAATTATTATTATTATGGGTAGCTTTATACTGTCATATAAAAGAATGAGATCTATTCAACCTTTAATGTTCTGTTTGATCTACACCTTAGTTTAATCAATTGACTTTATTCCATCCCCTTTTCTTTATTTTTTTTTACCAGAACTTGGATTCGAAGATTCATCACAATAACCTTCTCAATAACATACTTGCAAAGGTATTTTCCTGTTCTTCTCAAGATTGTGTAGAAGTAGCGTTCAACCAAAATGCTCTAATTACTGTTATTAGTAGTAGATGATTTCTAGTTGTAACAATTATGGTTGTTAAGTTAGTTTAACATGGTAATCCTTATTTTATTATCATTATTATGGAGTACTTTGGATAATGTTGTATCATAAAACGAAAATGAGTTATGTTTATTTACTAATATCCTTATTTCTAGCATCTTGTCTTACTAATATCCTGTCTTAGTGATATATCTTCATTATTATTGGCCTAGTGCAGATTGAAGGCAATAATGCAAAAGCAGATGATGCAATCATGCTTGACCAAGATGGTTATTTGTCAGAAACCAATGCAACTAACATTGTATGTCCTCAAATTTACCCTTACTGTCAAAGAAGTCTTTATTTTCATTGTACTAGGTAGCAACCAACACAGATATTTCTTGGAGTCAAAGCTTTGGACTACTAATCTACACAAAACTATATTGTTTTAAAAAGAGTGAGCATGGATAACTTTGACTTGTGCCAATGAAAAATTAGTAAACTCAATGTATGGCTCGTAAGATGTGAAATCACATCCTTTTATGATGTGAGATGCAGCAGATATGTTGTTGGTTTGTCATCACCTTTCAGTGTTAAGGGAAACAAAATCCAGTTCAAGACCCCCTTTTTGAGAAGGATCACAGGGTTTTGTTTTTGCAACAAGGTTTATTTTCAACATAGATAGTACGGGGTCTAATTTCTGGAACACTTCAACTCATTTATTGTTCTTCTGTCTGCAGTTCGTCGTTAAAAAAGGCCGTGTTTTGACACCTCATGCCGATTACTGTCTTCCTGGCATTACTCGTGCAATTGTAAGCTGTGTACACTCATCCTGTTGTTTTTAAACCAATTTCTGTATACATTGTAACATTTATGTTGGGAGTGAAGTATCAGATGACACCTTAATACCAGTTTCAGCTACAAGAAGTGCTTTTTATTCAGCATCTGATTTTGTTTATCAGAGTGCCATTGTGTTGGCAAATAATTCCTTTTTTTTGGTAGGAAATGGAGTAGATCACTAGAAAAGTTTAGGTTTGTAATTTCATTCTAAGTTATGCTTATCAATGAAGTGTACTTTGGCATTGATTGGACTGTTCTGGTTTGGAATTTTAGGTAATGGATCTTGTTGTGAAAGAACAGTTAATCTTAGAGGAGCGCAGAATCAGCTTGTCAGAAGTGCATACTGCAGATGAGGTTCCCGTATACAATTTCAAAATACATTTCTAAACAAAAATTGCTATAAAATATTAAGGATTAACTTATGAGAATAAAAAGAACATACACTGACACTATAAATAGTTTTACTCCATCATCTAGTCATAAACTACCATGGTAAGTTTATTTACTTCACAGTAACTATTTTGAATTAGATAATATATACTCAGTTCATTAATATTCAACTCTCAATTCTACTGTTATAAGTATCTTATACTGTTCTAATCATTTTCTTATTTGATAATTTTATATTAATCTATTATTTTTAGCATATAAATTATTTCTGCAAAAATTGTACAACTATACATATATATTATGTTGAGTTATATAGATAGAAGACTATCTTGCAGGTCTGGACAACTGGAACAATGGGAGAACTAAGCCCAGTAAGTTCCAATTATACCTTTTCAATTGAATCTCACCATACATTTAAGGATTAAATATGTTTTTAGTTCTTAAACTTCGATGTGAAATTAGAATTCGTCTTTATTCTAAACTCTGATACATTTTAATCTTCAAATTTTAAAACTGAATGTATGTCTTTATAATGCAATGGTACGCCTTAAAAGTTAATGTAATTGGATTAAAAAAACTATCTTTATTCAATTTTAAAATTTGAAGATTAAAATGTATTAAACTTTGAAGACTAAAATCATATTTAACTTTCGCATAACGAGTTCTATGGAATCAAAATTAAAATTTATTGGATTTTTCTTTAGGTGGTGAAGGTTGATGGTCGCATAATTGGCAATGGAGAAGTTGGAGCAATCACTAGAAGATTGCAGGCTGCATATAAAAAGTTGACAGAAGGGTCTGGTATTCCTATACCAACCTATGTTAAGACTTGAAAAGGTTTAGCATCTTTTCCTCTTTTTCTTAAAAAAAATTTTAGACTTTTTTGGTCTTAAAATTTTTCATAATCCCTTTTTTCTCTTCATCTCTTGTAGATTGCAGTTGTAAGCGAGAGGAAAATGCTGCTGCACATTGCTAAAAGCTACATATATGGAAGCATTTTTCCCTCAGAAAAAAAAAATGGCTTTTCTGGTATTCAATAAATTAGCAAAAAACAAACTCTTTTTTTCTTTGGAGGGAATTAAAAAGTTCGTTTTTCCATTAGAGGTTGTTAAGGTTGAGTTTAGTTTCAAGTTAACCTTTTCTGAATCACTGACTAGTTAACATGGTTTTAGCTAAATGATCGGAAGATTGATTGAGTTGAATCAATATTAATAAATAAAATAAGTCTTTATAAATTCAAATTTATTTTTAAGGAAGTTCATGTGAAAAGAAAAATCTTTCATAAATTCAAATTAACTTGTACATAATTTAATTTTAGCATACGATTTATAAGTTTTTTTTTAATCAAATTACGTAAGTAAATTTACATTGAAATCATTAAACATGGTATTTTTTTTATTTGTTTCTATTATTTAAATAGAATTGTCAAATAAATAAAATGCGATTAAACAGAGCATTGTTATTTGCTTCTATTATTTAAAAATTAATGTGCTTAAAATACTCAGTCTCTAAATTCATATTTTTGACAATTAAAATTTAGTGATTTGAGTATGATGTAAGTCACTTTTATATGTTAGGTTGGTTTAAAAAATATAACATAATATTTTTTAACACATTTCATTGGACACAGAATAGAAACAAAAAAATTATTTTAAGTAAAACTTTATTTATTCTACTTCATTAATTTTTGGTATTATTATCAGTAGTAATATTAGTCTAAACGTGGTAGTTGAGAATCATAGAAGACTTGAAAAGTGTGGATTGATATGTCTCCATCTTCAAAATGCACAAGATTATCTCAAGAGTGATCCTTCCTATACTTCACTTATCTCATCTTGCACCTTCAAATTAATAATTTTATCCTTTTTTTATTTAATAAAATAATAATTTTTAAGTCATCAAAAACCTTTTTTAACACTGTATTTTAATCTCACCTTATCTTATTAAAAAAAATTAAATTTAATATGCTAAAATAATATTTCATACATATATTTTTTAAACAAATTTAATATTAAAAATAAATATAAAAAATACTAAAAAATATATAATATCTATACATACAAATTATAACAAAGTAAAAAAAAGTAACAAAAAACTTAAACCCTAGTTTCAACTATCCGCAGCTCCATGTGCGGAGGAGAAGCAGACCGCAGTTCTGCACCGCAACCGCAACTCTACATGCGGAAGAAGAGGAACCGCAGCTTCAAGTGCGGTTTTTCCATGCTCAATCTCTGTCGCCACCCGCTGTAACCTCTCCTCCTCCAACCCCATCGCTTATCTTCGGCACCATGTCCTCATAATTTGTTCCAAAAAATCTCACCTTTAACATATCACTTTCAAAACCTGTACCACCGTTGCGGATCTGGATGTAAGCGGAGGAGGCATAGCGGCTGTGAGAAAAACCCTAAACCGCAATTTCAACTGCGGTGAACATCAACCGCAGATCCAAGTGCGGCTAGCGTCAACCGCACTTCCAAGTGCGGCTAACCGCACACCACCACTGAAGGAGCTCACCTCACTGCGACACGGCCACCAAAAATAGATCTTTGAGAATGAAGAGTGAAACTGCAACAAATAAAATGAGGGAAGAGTGGAAGTAGGGGAGAAACAATCCGGCGAGAAAAAAAGAAAAAGAAAGGGGGTGTAGGGGAATATGAAATGTGGCGGCAAAGAAAAGTAGAAGACGAAGGATTAGTGCTTTATTTTTTAATTGGTGAAAGGATGGAACAAAAAATCAATGAAAAAAATTATTTGATAAAGACACAATTGAAAATATAAAAGAAAAAGGAGGTGTAGGGTAAGATTCATGAGGTGCAGAAAGGATCTTAAAAGAAAAACTGGATCACTTTTCGCTATGAATTCACCAAATTTGCTATTGTTCGTATTCAACAATTAATCCAAAATTTTATAATAGGAGAATTAATTAAAAAAATTTCGAAGTGATTTAATTTCAGTAAATACTAACCCATAAAACTAAATATAATAAAGAGTAAAAAACTGACAGAGTGCATCAGAAAAAAAAAAGTTAAGATATTTTTTACATTATTTCTCTCCAACTCTTCATTTTATATCTTTTTAATAGTATTATAAACTCGGTTTATTGTTTTTTCACATTTCTTATTTGTTTTCATTTTATTTTTAAAGGGAAAAAAAAGTGAAATCAAACTTATTTTTTCTTCTTATTTATTACTTATTGTATTCCACTTTTGAAAAAGAAAAAATAAAGTAACTCTTTTCAGACTCACGTCACAATTAAATGCCAATTTTATAGTATGATATTTGTTATATACGACCTTTTATTGTTTCTCATGAGTATTTTTTATCTGCAATGTTTGAAATATAAAAATTTGAATAGGTATATCTTAATTTTATTTTCAAATTTTGATAATCTAACTAATTCAAGTTTTCTTAATTTTTTTTTAGAAATGTATGTATAATTTTTTTAAATAACATAAATAAACATGAAAGAAAATCTTCTAATTATATTTTTTTAATGATTTTGATTTTAATAATTACATATTTAAGAATTTTAGTTTTAATTTAATTATTAATAAATTAAAAGAAGGAATTACAATAATTTAAATAAATACGAGTAATTATTTTATAATTATAATTATATTAAATCATATTTTTTTTATTAATGATAATAGTAATACGTATATTTTGAATATATTATATCAGCTTTCCAAACTATTGATTACCACTCCTACTTACATGTGAATATATATTAACGTACATGAAAAGAAATAAAGTCAGTAAAGAAGATAACTTTTTTTATTATATTTGAATGTATTATTGCAAACGTGTCTTTAAATAAGTTATAAATAAAGATTAGATTTGACTTTAGAAATAGACATCTGTGTTAAGAATCTTTAAAAGTAGACTAATATCATAGAAAAAAAAAATTAGATTTCACTATAAAGTATGATCCATCCATTTTAACAAACAATTTATTGTAATACTTGCATGGATTCTAGTTTATTTTTATTAAAGTTCTTTCTTGTTGACTTATCATCTCTAAATTGTAAAGGATAATAATACTTAAACAACATTTTTTGACAACATTTGAATATTATCTATGTGTCATTCTATGATTGGTCTATGGTAGTGTTTATGATTATTATTATTAATTGTGGAGTAATTTTGGATCAATCACAAAATGACACGTAAATGATGTTCAAATATTGTCAAAAAAGTGTTGTCTAAGTATCATTATTATCCTTAATTAAACCTATATAAACACTCTAATTTTGAAAGAGGTTTTTATGTAGATTAATACATCAAGTTAAAATTTCAAAATATTTCAGATGAAACCTAAAATAGAGTCAATGAAAAATAATAGATTTTAATTTGTTTAAAAGATATTTTTTGAGCTATTCAATTTACAAGTGTCCAAATAATAATTATTAAAGAAATAAGAAAATTATAATAACATATGTATTAAGAAGAATAAAATTCTATCACATTTTTATTTTTAAAAGATGTATCGGAGTATGAAAGGAAGATGAAACATTTAAATTGTGAAGTATTGTCAATTTGGAGTTTTATCTATTACGATTTTGTCTTAAAAAACATTTTGAAAAATGAGAAAAATAATATAATATTAGGTGTGATAGAGACATGTTTTTTTTTTTTAATTTTAAATTCTTAGCCAGTAATTAGAATAATAATTGATAAAGAATGTAGGAAAAAAAATACATGGATTTCTAAAACAAAAGTATAAAGACATTGCACTCTATCTGTATTGCCTGCAGATAGTACAAGGATCAAAATGAAAGGAATAAGAATCTATAACCATGGCAGCTTTAATTTATGAGAGCAAGAAGAATGAGTTTAAATTAAATCAAACAAGTTATTCATAAAGTACTTTAAATTCCACAGGTTAAATGTAAGTGAATTTTGTAAAAATTACAACTTATTAAAATAAATAACACGTTAAAATCTTGAATTTATGAACCAAAATTAAGTTATTAAAACTTCTTCATTTAATAGACAAACTACAATAACTTGTAAAGAATTGATATTACTGCAACAAAAACATGTTAAAACAATATATTTATAAATATAAGACTTAAACTGAGAATTAAATTTTCAACTCAAACAAATGTTAAAAACTAAGTGCAAGTTTAATGGGTTAAATATGTTTTTAGTTCCGGGCGATTTTGGGTTTAGTCCCTCTTTCAAACTAAGGTACAATTTAGTCCTTTAATTTTTGAAAACTCTGATTTTAGTCTTTTTTACCAAATTTTTTTAACTTTATTTGCTGTTTCAAGCACGTTTCATTATAGCATTTGGATTGTTTACACTGTTTGACACATTTTTGCTTTAATAGAAACGCGTTTGAAATAACAATTAAAGTTAAAAAAATTTAGTAAAAATGACTAAAATCAGAGTTTTTTAAAATTAAAGGACTAAATTGTACCTTAATTTGAAAGAGGGACTAAACCCAAAATCACCCCGGACTAAAAATATATTTAATCCCAAGTTTAATTTATCAACAAAACACTGATAAAGCAATGGAAATAGAAAGAATTTGTGTATTTTTTATGGATTTAATAATGCTGTCGCGTCATGGAATGGGAGCTTCGGGCCCAACAGAGTTTGGGCTACAATAATTGAACTTTTCTGAAAAGCCTCATTATTACACAGCAAGAAAGAATGTGTTTGGGCCAGCCTCAACTATTTTTATTCTCTTTTGGCGTTGATTGTGATGAACATTCATTCAAATCAGATCAGAATATACCAACCATCTCATGCATGTACGACAAAACTAGAGACATTAACTAATAATCTATTAAGATATGCTTTCACATTGAGGATATAATCACATCTGAATCCAATAAGATAAAATAAAAGAAAAATATTATTTAACACACTTAACTTTTTTACATTTATTTGACACTATCTTTTTTTACTTTTTACTTCTTGTCTTAAAAAAATATAAATGACCATTTTACTTTTATACTATGTGTCAAATGAATGTAAAAGTGTGTCATGATACCATTGATTATCAGATAAAGAATTGACATTACTTTTTATCTAAAATCTTAAGATAATAAGTTAATGTATCTTCAATCTTATATAGTGTTTTACTTTTTCATTTTTATCCAACACTACTCAGTATTATTGTGAAATAAAATTTACCATTTATATAATCTAAAGTGTGATATTACGTAAATTGCTTCTATTCGAAAGAAAAAGGGTATATGCTACTTTTTATCTGGTATGGTTGTTTGTTAAGAAGTGCAGACACATTGATTAATAAGAAAAGAGCAACTATGATGTGGACCAATTCACTGCATAATCGCATTCTTTTATGTCATTTCCAGTTATGGGGTGATTGTCATCGTTCTAATAAATAGCTTTATGTCTTTTTACTTTATTCTATTGTATTTTCTATCACACAAAGAAAAGAAAGAAAGTCACTATCTTCTGTCTCTCTGCTACTTCTCTATAACTTCCCTTCAACTCTCTCTCTCTCAGTATGTGTATACGCTGCAAATCAAACACTTGCAACTCTTTTTGTTTCTTTCCCATTTTCCTCAAAGCTGCAACCCAACCCTATTCTCTCTGTCTTTGTATAAACGGTTCTTAACACCACTTTTTCCATTATAAAAGTTAGTATCGAAACCCTCCATTCGTTATGATATTTATATTTATAAAAATAAGGACTTGATGATGTTGTAAACCTGAAAATTAACAACCCTTTTGCATTTTCTGAAGTTAATTGGTGAATTTGGTCTCCAAAATAACATTTTGTGAAGTTTAAGACAGACAGAGTGGAAAGGAACAAAATGACTATGTTTTGTGAAATGTTGGTAGTGGTTTAATTTCGAAAAGATGCTTTGATTGTTGATTAAAATTTGATGTTTAATGGGTTGGAATATATGTACTGAATATTGGGGAGGAAGAGAACAGGGAGAAGAAGACAAATAGGTGTTAGAGTTGGAATCTTCCAAAAGACAAGCCTGGAGTTTCATGAACAACCAATGAATTGTTATTATAATAATATGTATATATTTTGGTGGAGTTTACAAAGAGCCTCGTTGGTACCATTGATTTAGAATCTGACAATTAAAAATAGGGGACTGGACCTAACATATATTGCAAAGGACAGTAAAATCTGTAAAGGACATCAATCGCACTATCATCATCTTATCTTTTACCCTCTTATCCTGTGCTTTCCACTCTTTTTTCTCTAATCTTCCTATGAAGATAATAATACTCATTTTCTTCTGACACTACTTTATGCACAAAGTTCAAATGTGAATGAATTACACTTCATGTGATCACTACATCTAGATCCTATCAAAATATCATTTCATTTTACTCTTTCAACGCTCTGTATTATTACACTTCAATTTAGAAACATCAAGAACAGTTTATGCATGCCTTCATTATTTCAGTATCTTCTCTAACAACCCTTTTGAAAATTCTATTGATTTTCCTTCTGTGGTAAAAAAAATAAATAAAAAAAATCACCCTTTATATGTAAGCATGTAAGTTGTCAATTGTGTTGAAAACTTTATAGTTTTTGTACTCATGTTATGATGCTAATTGAGTCTGTGGAACGTAGCTATCATCATGAGTTTATGCAATGCAGCCACCATGATGGCTTCTTGACCCATACTTGATCTAGAACATGCTCTTATAACATTAGAAAAATGATGATGCATCTTTCGAAAAACATTCACTCGTGACATATCATCAATAAAACAAAAGAATCTGAAACACATGTATAAGATATTTGAGTAGAGAGAGTTAAGTGAATGAAGGAAGGGAAAAGGGTTTTACCCAAACATTATACTGTTTTTGTTGACTGAAATGATCACATTAGCAATTGCTAACACACAAATCACCCAGAATGAAAGAAAACATTAACCACAAAAAGGTTTTATGCTCACTTTTCAACAATAGTTCAAACTATGTTCGTAACTTTACCATTTGAGTTATTCGATGACCCCACCACAACACAACTTTCTTTTTATTTATGTTTTTCACCTAGGAATTCGACTACGAATATAGTACAACTTGATGGGGCCATTTTTTTTTACCTTCAATGCTCTAATCATTTGCATATTTTCAATAGTTATTATAAAAAAATTATAGAGCCAGAAAGTGAAAAATGATCCCTATAATAACTCAGCTACTTTTCTGTAACAGCCACCATTAATTATGTATTTCTATTTCTTTTTCCTTTTCTCACTCTCTCTTCTTCTCCGGTCAACAGCTGTCATCATCATGCTCTGTTTCTGAAAATTATGTCAAAGTGCCATTTTTCAAAAACAATTCCTTGCGACAATAGAACAAACAACACTTCTGTATTCCTGCAATATAAAAGATTAATATTATTGTGTATTAAAAATAATTACAATAACTTTTATACAAGAGAGAACTAGAAACTGAAAAAAAAATAGAAATATGTGATGAGTAATGTTTTAAGGATGTGAAAGTAAATAAATTATGGGATTTTCTTGGATTTTATTTATATTTTTTTATTATTATATTATATCGGTGTCCCTTGTTAAAGAGTAAAATGTTTTTTAAACTTAAAGAGTAATGTAAAAAGAAATAAAATAAAATTTTAAAAAATTGACATCTCGGTATAATTTGAGAAAATTTCAAGGAGTGTGTGAAGAAAAAAATAATATCAAAATCAGCTTATACGATAATATTTGTATTTTAATTATATATTATAAATTGATTTTATTTTTAGTTAATATGAAATTTTTAAGATAACCTAAAGCGTATAATAAATAGTTTTAAATAATAACTAAAATAAATCAATAAAAGGAAAATATTTGGATTATGACAAAAGTGTATATTTAATGTGATAAAAGGAAAATGGTTGGATTGTGACAAAAGTAAAAGGTACAAAAGTTTCTCTTTTAAGTTGGATAACATTATAAAGACACGAAAAAGAAGACTGAAAAAAAAATGTGGAATAAACAATGGAATTGATATCATTTAATATTTTAATTACAATAATGCAACATAAGACATCAATTTATGTGTAGATTGGTGGGTTGAGTTTAGTGATGATAAGGATGAAACATTGTTCTTCGTTCTGTTTGAAGCATCAAAATTTCACAAGAGGGATCAATCAATCTACTTTGGATTTGGCCATTTTTATATAACTACATAACAAATATTACCATAATAGATTTGAAAGATGAATCTGTTTTATCTTTAGATATGAGAAATCGGATGTGACAAGCAAATGGGAAAATGGAGTGAATCTGGTAAAATCTTTGGCTATCTCTTTTATTCAAAGTTGCGAAGAGATATTCTGAAATTGAACTTGACAAATTGGGTTGTGAATGAGATTAAGATGGGCCTACAGCTATTAAAGCAAGGTAGTTGAATTGACTGAGCACTTAAATGTGTCTGAAGCAGAATACACTACGATCTTCTCCACCCAAAGTACAGAGAGAAGAAAGAGAGAAGGATCAAAAAATAGAACTAGCTAAAAAGAAAAAGAAAAAAAGACAATGTGAGAAGGAATAAACCAAAAACTTCCTCCAAGGACCCCACATCGATCAAGGTGCTTCAGTAGCTTAACAACAGTTGAACAGCCGTTGCAATAATTAGATACAACTTCAAAACAAAAAATAAAGCAAAGAAGAAACAAATATGATAAGGTCTTTATCAGGTTAAAAAAAATTGGGCTAAATTAGCTCAACTTCAGATCGTAATTCACCCTTCACTCTTGTTGGATTCTGTTCAGCATTTCGTATACAGCTGCAGCTATCTCGTCCACAGATCCCAGCTTGCAATCTTCTTCAACCTTCAACAACATTTTCAAAACATCAGCACTTACAGAGACATGTACCACGTATCATAATGTTTTTTACAACATTGTTTTCACTTTGAAAGGCAGCACAAACCTTGACGTTGAGAGAATAGAGGACAATTTCCTCGGTTGTGGTAACGTTTAGGTGCAAGATTGTGAGACGCATGCCATGCAAACTAGATACTATTTTCAAGAGCTGCTTTGGTCGTTTCTTGGATCTTATTTTGAGATTTGCATGGCTCTCTACCATTGTCACTTCTATGTCAGCAATGCCAGACTGAACCTCGCCCTTTTGGTCGCTCATGGCTGCAGAGTTATCACAGCCACCACTGGCACTTGTTGAGTACTGAGGAAATGAGAAAAACTCAGAAAAGGGTACATCAGGTTTCCCCTCTTTCTCTTTCTGAGCACCAAGAAATTGCAGCCTCTGCTCAAGCTCCTTCACAAAGTTTATAGCACCCCCAATAATAGATGCTTGATCACCCTGCATTCCCAATGAATCGAATCAAAACAGAAACACTTTAACCATTTTAAAGAAGTTAAAAACAACGCAAACTAGCAGCTTAAACTCGGGTCCGTCCATACGTGATTTAGCAGTGATGTTTAGGATGAAGTGAAAATCAGAAGCAACTTCAAAACAAACTTAAAGACATTAAATTGAAGATTTCCCTTTGAAGAAAGTGAAAAGCAGAAGCATTTTTTGGTACCCTTTGGACGTAAGATTCAGGCATTAGAGCGCGAAGAACAGAGAGGTACTCGTTCATCTGCTTCCTTCTGTTGCGTTCTACAGCAATGTGGGTCATTCTCTGGTTCTCAATCTCTTCCTTATTCTTCCTGCTTTTGGTTCTGCGCCGTTTGGGGCGAGCTGGGGTGGAAACTGAAGTATCTAAGTTGTTCTGCGTGTTGCTGGTTTCTGAAGAAGGAGGATTTGATGCATTGATGGTGTGAGGCAACAAAGAGGGAGGAGAAGAGTTCCATTCTCCATAGGAGTAATTCTCTGTTTGGTTGTCAAGAAAAGTGACAGAAGCTTGGTCTTCTTTTTCAAGGGTGAAATCTCCATAGCCCCAGTTTGCTGCTGCAGCTTCTAACATGTTGTTGTAGCTGTATAGGTCTTTGATTGCACAGCCAAACGGGTCCTGGGGTTGGGGATACACCGCTGCTTCTAGAGCCATGCCTCTCTCTCCCTCAGATAAACACATGCACAAAATTTTGATGTGGGTACCCTGAAACAAGAACAAGATGAAGAAGATGGAGATGGAAAATACTAAGTTGCATGCTATTGAGAAGTGTTTTTGAGCTTTTAAAGGCCTGAAGACACAAAATGGACAGTGCTTTGCACGTGAAATAGAGAGAACACCTATGTGTATTAGCCAAAAACAAGAACAAAATAGGAGCAGACACTCCTCTTTTCTGATGCATATTTTATTATACAGTATTACTTACAATTAATTATAAACTATACACTTAAAATATTAAATAGAAGTTAACTTTTTAATATATTTCAGAGACAACCACAGAGATAAATTTAAAATGATGTATTAAATAATGTGTATTATTTGGGGTTGAAGTACAAACAATAAATACCTTTGTGTATCATATATATAGAAGCCAACACAAATTTGAATAAGAATAGGAACAATAAAGAATTTTTTTGGACAGCATGGAACAATAAGGATTAGAGTTTAGACTTCAGAGAGTACAAATACTTTGATATTATTTCAGAAACTTCCTCTTATAAGGTGAAAAGTATACAGAAAATAATTATTATATATATATATATATATATATATATATATATTGCATTTTCTAGTGTTCACATTATAGTATCAGGCTCGACACTATATTATTTGAGGTTTTCCGATAATAGACATTAAAAATACTTGTGTTTATTTTACTCATTTTTATGGCTGAAAATTTATAATAATATTTTTTTAAGAGTAAATCTATATATATCTTCTCAATCACAAATATTTTAGTTATTTAATATCAATGAATCATAAATGAATATATATAAGACATTCACTCTAAAACTTATGATGATGATAACACATTTATGAATCATTCATTTTGTATATTGTTCTTTTTATTCATTTTTACTTATGATATTTTTAAATCACCTTGAATTCTTAAAATATTATAAATTCAAGAAAAGTTTTGCATACAAGAAATACACCCTAACCAAAGTCTTTTTGATAAAATTTTAAAAAGAATAAATTTTTAAAATCTAAATTAATATATACAGAAAATTGAGTGTAAAGTTATGTGTTTTACATTAAATAAAGATGGATGAGATTAAAAGCATATATTTGGATTGTAAGTTATATTAGATATCTTGTATAAACCCATACAGATATCTTACGAGATTAATGATAAAGATATTTTAAAATAAATATTAAAATATTAGTAAAAGTTTAATTAATTATGTATGTCTACATAAAAAAAACTAAATTAGAATTAGAATAACACACTTGTCTTAGTCTTAATTAGCATTTGGAATCCAATAAAGAAAAATGGTCACAAGAAAGCCTTATAGTTACTATTCACTGCATTGACTCTCCAACAGTTCAGATACAGATAGTTTCTTTATGGGGAAAATCAAATTTAAAAAAAGAAGAGGAAATCTAAAGAAATTATATAATATATTTGACCTTATTAAATATACTAATCAAGTGATTGATAATGAGTGAATGATCATTTGTATTATTAATATATATATATATATATATATATATATATATATATGTTTAAAAAAAAAGAGAATATTGATTAATTTAGCATGTGTATTTTCATTAGTTAGTATTTATATTTATTTTTTAATCCGACATATGTATACATCAAATGCATAGTATATTTTACTAATTTCTGCGTTATATTGAGGGCTAATTAATTTATTAATATTTTTTTTTTAAAAAGACCATTTTAGAATAAGTGAACTTCAATCAAGATAAAGATCCAGTGTAAACTAAGTTTGAAAGGATTTTCTCAAAATTTCATGTTTTATTTTAAACTTAAAATTAAAATGTTGTAAGATAAAATAAAACACACATTTAACTAGAAACGCATACAGGTATAGATTATTTCACTAATATTATCAATTTTGTATCTCATAAAACATATAGGTTAGTTTTTTATATTAACTTATAACTTATATTTTTTATTTTAAGTTGAATTAATTTATCATTCTCTCCTTTATTTTGCATATAACATTGTTGTTATTAGCTAGCTATATGGTATATTTTTTTTAAAACTTAACCTAGCAATATAATTAGTTTGATTAGAAGTTTTATGTACACTTTAAATATTTTTTAAAATGTGTGCATAAAATGTTAAGAATTGTACAACTTTTATTTTAATATTATAAAGCTGTTTATAATTAATTTTATTTTTATAGTACTTTCTTAATCACAATTTAGTTATAATTAAATCATTAACTCTCAATACATCTCCTAGATATTTTTTCTAGTTTAAAAATTATTATTTGACGAGGGGAAGGGAATAAATCATTAATTCGAATACTCCTAATTAATTTTCATCCAAAAACATAGTAAATGTGTTGTAATTTATTTGTATAAAATTGTTTTTTAAATGAAATGAATAAAAGTTTATTATTTGAATTAGTTTAATCTTAAATATTGATATAACCTATGGTTTAAAATATCAGAAAAACATCAATCAAATTTACATAAAGAATTATAAAGAATTGACCTCATTCAAATCTAAAAGGTTAAGATAATAGATCTATAAATTTTATTTTAATATTGCTCAACTTTCTTAGTTTACTTGAGACATTTGAATTTTCAATTTTCAACCAAACTTATTATTAATAATGTGTATACTATATCAATAAAAAGGTTAGGTGGATGCATTATTTTCATTTAACATTAAACCATTAATGTGAGAGAAAGAGACAAATAAGAAAATGTTTGTAGTGCATTAGGAAACAAGTAGAAGGTACTGGTTAAAAATAAAATAAAATTGTGTGGTATAATTTAAAAATTTAGCTTTTTAAGTAATTGAAAAATTCAATCTATTAAATTAATTAAAATAAACGAAATAAAATAAAAAGGGCACGTGAATACCCCTTGCAAAAAAAAAAAAAAGGTTTTAATTTTACCTGGCTCTGATGGGTATCCTTCACTACAATGTTCCAACAACCCACCAAAATCGAAAAACAATTGAAGAGGGTAAAGGGTGCGCGTGGCTGCCAAGGAGCTATGAGAGCCTCAAATTCTGGGAGATGTGAGCACACGTAAAGCGGAGGAGCGTGAAGAAAGTTGAAAGACAAAAAGAGAAAGGAGTTCGTGATTTGGTAATAAGACGGTCGGAAATAGGAGAAACAGAGCACAAACGCGAAAATGCAAAGAAGAAAAGAAAAGCTGATGCAGTCAGAGAGAGATTCTTGCATTGCAAAGCTGAGAGAAAAAGGGTTAAGAACTTTGTCCACACTTTCACCGTCAGAAACTTACAGAGAATCCATGTGCTTCAAAACTAACGTGAACAAACAAAATTTCCAAAATACCAATGGGATTCCATTTGCAAACTCATTTCAGCAAAATTCAGACTCAACATTTGCCCATAGATTTCTACTGCTGCTACAGATTTCAAGTTATTAATTTGATACATTTAACAAAAAAAATATCATGAAAAAATAAATTTTTATAATTTAAAAAAAAAAGTAAAAAAATAACAAAAAATAATATCAAATGAATATAAAAAAATTATGTGTGTCAAAATTTATATTTTTTCTTTTTCAGAGGACACTAATGTGACCTTGCTTCATAGTAGTACAATGTAACAGTATTATTAGTCATTCTTTTGATCCAAGTTATGCTCTGTTATTTTTGTACCAGTTAGATTTTTTTTTTTTCTGAAGGTTTTAAGTTAAAACTTCTTGAATGTGATGGCAGATAAATGACAAAGGTAGTTTTATAGAATGACTGAACATAATGGTATATTGAAAAGATTGTAGAAGGCAAGCTATATTCAATAATGGGTTAAGACAAATTCTAAGGGTAAGAATACACTAGTTTTAAAACTTAATATATTTGCACTAATATAATACAATATTGTAATAGGGCATAACTATATGTCTATATTATTCATTATTTTTAAATAAATTCAAGATAAACATTATTACTAACTTTTAACATATTAGTTATATTCACATTTTAAAATTCATCAATTATTTGATGTTAGATAAAATTTTATTAAAAATATAAAAACACAAAGTAAATAATAGATAATTAGATCAAATTTATTATAAAAATTACACTTTATCAAACATAAGTAAATTATATCAATTATAGAAAAAATATAAATAAACACATAAAATATTAAATCACTTGTAATACTCTTTATGAATAAAAACAAAATTAACTAATTTATTATTAGAATGATTTTTCTAAAAAAAACATAAAAACACTTTGAACTACATATGTTTACAAAAATGCAAACATTGACACATTATCCTATAAAATTTAAAAGAATAATTTATTAATCCAAAAAACCATGACAAATTAAAGTAGAATTACTCTCAACCAAATTTTCTAAAGTCATTCCTCTAAAAATGTTTCAAAACATAAACAACCTCGTGAACTCGGTATAAATAGAAATTTACATCCTTACAAAAACTGAAAAACTATTTCCATAGTTATTTGAATTTCATATAAAAATATCAACACATGTAATTAAACTAGACAACTCCTAATTGCACCATTAGTATTCACCTTAAGCCAATTAAGATATATGAGACTCACCATATTACATCTCTAAATGAAACTATGATACTTTCCATGGTTTTAATATTAAAATTCTTTAGTACCAAAAAATCATATACATTATTATTCATGTGCTTCTTAGATTTATGTCCATCCATATACACAAGTCCTTAATTTGAGAAAAAAAAAATTTGAACTTGAAATCTATTATAATTTTTCATTCTCCAAATAATCTAAATAATTATAATAATAACAATCATTTTAATTACTTTAAGTAAATCACCATAAAAAGAGACTTTATAAATTTAACAGTGAAATCTAAAATATGTTAATTTTACGAAGTTTGTTTAAAGTGGATGTATTGTTTTTTATTATACTATTATACTTGTCTCTTTAAATATCTTTTTATTTATAGTGATACGTCATTTTTTGGTTTATACATGTCAAGGCCATTAAAACCCGTGGATCCAAGTGGCAGTGCAGTGAGTGTGAAATTCATAAAGTGGAGGACAGGTGACAGCAGCAGAGTGGACCGATCGGTTTTTGGAGGCAGTATTTAAAGTAGGATTTCAAAATCTGGTGTCACTTCTCTGCATGCAAACTTCTTCTCCAAACTTCAGAACTCCATTCCTCTCCTTCTCTCTAAACTTCTTCATCTTCTCTCTACAAATTCTCACCCTTTTTCCTGTTCCGACCTCCCTTCAGGCAGCACCTGAGCATTCCTAGAGACGAGCTCTCTCGTTTGCACCGATCGTTTTTCGATTTGAGTTGGTAAGTTAGAATTCTCTTTGTACTTCGAAGTTCATATGTTTTTGATACATGCAAGTACTGTTGAACTTGCATGTGTACTTCAAATTCCTTCTCTGAACTATGTTGTATCCCTGAATTCTATGGTTGGTCTCTCTTCACCAATCAAAAGCTTGTAGGAAGTCTTAGAAGTGGTTGTCGTTTGGTACTACTGTGGAAACATAGAAGTTAGCTCTTGGATTCGAGGTAAGGGAAGCTTGTAATTTAATTATGATTCTTCGTTTTGGATGGTTGTATGCTTGAATGATGATATGTTGATAAATTGGTTGATATTGTGATATTGCATGTTTGTTTGAATGAGTTAATGTGTGATAAATTGGCAAGAACTGGTAGTAACAGGGTTAGTCTTAACTCTGCTAAATTCTGCAGAATTCTGTAGCTGTGGTCGAGGGTCATTTATGATTGTTCGGTTTTTCCTCCTAGTATGTTTGGTCTTGATTGGATTCTCTTTTGCAGAAGGCTCCAGTTGATGACTGATCGGTCTCCTATTAGTATTGTG
This sequence comes from Vigna reflexopilosa, assembly GCA_027742785.1. Taxonomy (NCBI): domain Eukaryota; kingdom Viridiplantae; phylum Streptophyta; class Magnoliopsida; order Fabales; family Fabaceae; genus Vigna; species Vigna reflexopilosa. Next base: position 24,420,267 of record CM050926.1, on the reverse strand, counting down.
AAAGCAAGCATTCGGTAGTTACAGTTTCTTTTTTTTTACTTAATAGTTAGTCTAGTCAATGTACTCAAATAAACTAAGTATTCAAGAATTTAATAGTCTTAAGTATGTGAAGAAATGTGATGTTATTTCTCATTGTCAAAATTTAACTATATAAATCAGTAGCAAAGAGTGTTCGGTCTTTTACTGACACTCGGTTTCTGAAAGAGTGTTCGGTCTTGCACAGGCACTCGGTTCCTGAAAGAGTGTTCGGTATTGTACGACACTCGGTTTCTGAAAGAGTGTTTGGTCTTGTACTGACACTCGGTACTTTAAGAGTGTTCAGTCTTGTACGAGCACTCGGTTTCAGAAAGAGTGTTCGGTCTCGCACTAACACTCGGTTTCTTGAAGAGAACACAGTTTAGTAGTCTTAATGCTCGGCCAAAGCTCTAAAGTGTTCGGCCTAAGCTCAAAATACTCGGCCTAAGGCATAAGTATTATGTTTAAGTTTGTAGTATTCGGCTCAAACTGGAGCCATCTTGATTACTTGACCATTCGGTCATGATTCTTGAGTGGAGGCTGTTCTTACCATTCGGTCATGTTCATAGGCTATAGCATTATTTTCTTTAATTTTTATTTATGATCGTAATTTTCACTATATTGTCCTGTTTGATTATATTGGTGGACAAGTATGATGGTATTTAATTATGTATATGAAATAAACAACATGGTTGTAAAAGATAATTTCAATGAGGAATGTCTCATAATTGGTGGTGGTTTGTAAAGTATGAACATGGTCAGTCTCTACTGTCGTTTATCCTGATATTCCGTGATTACTACTACTCATGTAGAGAAGAGTAATTCATGTGTGGGAATGGCAGGAGGTCCTTGTCCATAAATAAGGTTGAGATGGACTGTATAAGGACTAACCTCGTGTGGCAGCTATTGAGTGCATCCCAGCTACAACACCACTCGGGTGCTAAAACGTCGAGCTACATGATTCATACAGTCTGGACAGTCAGTGTAAAGTAGTGGACTCTTATGTGGTTGTACGTTCGGTCATTGCCTGAATTATTTGGATGATAATTGTATAACTAGATATATTTGTTTTACTTATTCTCACCTCTGTTTAAGTGATTTATTTGACTGGAATAATTAAATTACATAAGTTTATCCTACTATATTTGTCTTGTCTTGTCTACCCGTTTGGTTGTTCTCTTCACTGCGATGATCATTCTATGAATGTGCGCAGAAGGTGATGAAGGCTCATTGGAGGAAGCATTGCAGAGTGAACACCTTGAAGATAGTGTAGGACTGTCTAAACAATAGTTTCTTTTAAATTATTTTGTTTAGTAAATCGTTCGGCTTATATAGTCTTTTGTATAACCGTTCGGTACAAACTTTATTTTGTGAAATTGTATAATACTCCCAGTATGCGTAAAATTTTAAAATATATGGGTATTTTATATATCCTAAATTCATAGTATTACTCTTTAAGTGTTCTATCATATTATTACATGTTAATTCCTTGATATATAGTTTTAAATTATATTTTTGGATGTCACAATACATGCTTGTTTTTATTTTACAACTTTTTCTTTCGCAAATATTTTAATAATCCTTTAACTTTTCAAGATTCGATGGCTTTAATTTTTACATCATATTTTAAATTCTATTTATATTTCAAATCTTTATTTTGCATGTTTTCTTTCATTGTTGCATGTTTTCTTTCCTTTTTTCATAATCGGTTTCATTTTTTTCTAAATTCCAAATTTGTGATCTTTCAAAGATTATATTAGTGAAAATTGTGTCATACTACACTTTTGTTAGTCTTTGTACTTTCCGTCAAATAATTCTATTAACTTATTATATTAAATGTCTTTTTAGCAAGTTTTTATATTATTTAAATTTATCAAAGTAAAAGTCATTTTTTATTTTATTAAGAAATGAATTTAAGTCAATTCAATCTTATTTAATCAATTTGTATAAGAAAAGGTTTTGCATTCTCAAACGAACTTTTACATCAAACATTTACATCTTAAGCATAAAATTAAATATTTGTAAGCAGATTGTATTAATTTAATAATAACAAGCGATATGATAGATTTAATAAATAATAAATTTTTTAAAATAGATTTTGAATGACATTGATATTATATTATAAAATAAATCTTAAATTTAACTTAGCACAAAAATCGTCTTATCAAATAAAGTTTATATTTATTTATACACGATAAACTTTCACAGTCTATTATTAATTCAGTTACCAAAATATAAATCAAATTAAAATATAATAAAAGCATAATGAGCAACTTAATTATCATTCATAGTTATTAATAAAATAAAGTTAAATATTACTTTCAATTTTATAAATTAATTATATTAAATCTTAATTAATACTCAACTTTATTAAAAATACTTTTTAATTTATTATTGTATATAATTAATTAACAAAATTTGATACATCAATAAAATCTGATAAAAGCTTTCCCTTAATTACTACTTATTTTTCATTTTTTTTAGTGTAGATAATTTTATTTTTGACTTGGTTGTCGATTTTTTGCTTCCTCTCTTTCTATTTCCAGCCCAATCCAACCCCAGTTAAACACATTAACATTAAAAATAATTACAGATATGAAACTAATTAATGGTACTAAAACGCGTCATTCAAAATGGAATAGAGAATTTATTAATCAGGCTATAATTAATGGTAATCATCATCATATAGAACCAATATGAAAATTGTAGACCCTACTGCCACGTACTCAGTATTGATTGAATGATTCACAATTACTATTACATAATATAAGTATGTTTGTTGTACAGAACCCTTTTCATCAACAACTAAATTTGTAAGATAAACTAAAGGAATAGTCCAAAACATTGACTATCATAATTACTATTACATCAATAATTTAACATTAATCATGTGTTAAGCATCTTGTCAGATGTGTGGATTATCATAATTATATTGATAATGGTGAAGATGCTTCTAACAAACGATGCTGTAGCCAATTAGAAATTTCGCAACACATGTAGTATTCGTCACTTAAGTGGGACCTCTTTATTACTTTTCAATAATTGCACTTGTGTTAATTACTATTAATTGTTAGTTTTTGTTTAATGTTTATGAGCCTGAAACTTGTATCTAGTGGAATTTAGAAAGAGTCAATACTTTTTTTTAATATGGGAGTACTTGATATTAGTATTATTCTTATTCATAACTTTAATATTATTTGATATTAGTGTATATAAATTTAATTATAGCGAACAAGATCATTGGAGCTCAATAGTCCATGTTTAAGTGTAAGTATTCAATTGAGTATAATTGTTTAGTAATATCATATTATTATTATCTATAATATTTTTTATTTAGGTAATATTAAAAATGATAAAAATATTCATGTTCTCATATATGTGATTTGATAGTTGGTATCTACTATAGATAGTTAATATATGAGATAATTTATTATTTGTAGGTAGTAAATATTTTAATATTTATTTATATCATCATGTTTTTATTTACAAATATCTATTATCTAAAATTTAATTTATATTTTATTAAGTTAAATTTAACTAAAATTAAGTTATATTTTATTAAGTTAAATTTAATTAAAATTAAATTTTAATTTATAGTTAATTTATATTATTTTTTTTAATTTATTTTAAAAGATTATAGAATATAATTTTAAAATATTTATAAATTTTAAAATACTTGAGTATTTTTTAAACAAGTAGTGTTAGATCGGTAACAAATGAGTGAATTTTTTTTATTATAGATTAAGTAACGATAAACACTCTTTATGTCCAACTGGAGTCGTTCTGATCTTTGTATATAAATTCTACAAAAACATGTTTTTCATCTAAAAAATATAAACATCTTATTAAGCTATATATTTTGACTTTTTTTTTATAGGAATAAAAGTACACTCTGACTTTAATGGTCTTGTTGTTGATTGTCACATTGGCTAACCAGTTTACTCTATCTCTCAAATAAAATTGGTCTTCGGAACTTTTTGGTCCCTCATCATACCAATTCATTTTTCTTTGAACTTTTTTCCTTACAATTTGCAAATCTTGGACTTTGAATGCAACCATATCACCATTGACAATAAAATGCAATCAAGTATAGTTTTACATTAATTTGGGTCAAAATGTACAAATTTTGGAGCACATAATCAACTCAGGACTGATTTTTACTTTTGTTTACATCTTCCACCTCCTATGGATGCTAGCTAATTAAGTTCTTTCTAGCTTAAATCAAAAGTTGCATGTGACTCTCATATGCCTCTAGACCAAATTTCTTCCTTCCAGCTTTCAAAAATGGACTAAATTCCTTAGTGTATTTGTTTGTCAACCCACCAACTCTTCCATTTTTAACTGAGAGATCATCAAAACATTTTTTTGGCCAATGTCAAACTGCTGTGAGGTGAAACCCACAGCAAAGTTCACCTGAGATATGAAGTAGGTAATTAAAGTCACACAAATTAATTATAATCAGAATAGTACTCACTAATTAATAATTAATTAGGAGTGGACGTGGTTAGGTATTAGGCCGGCTGGTTTATCTCAGAAACCCAAAGTCAACTCACAATAATGTATCAAAAATGCTTCTTTTTTCACCCTAAAAGAGTAATAGCTTCATACATTATGGTAACAAAATCATTCAAATTAACAGAAAATGACACTAAAAAATAAGCAAAAAATGTATAAAAGCAATCCCCTGCAATATAAGCCAAGATGTCACAGCATATAACCCAAATCTCTGTACCCTGCAAGTACTTTCAAAGGTACGTATATGGTGGAAAACAACGAGCGTGAGTGTAGGAAAAGAGGTAAACCCTGGGAGACATATATAATGTTATGTGAATAATGGGGCCAACTATGTATCCGTGCACTCATCACCAACTTGAAGGATCATCCATTTCACAGATTGTGCCATGTTTTTATTTGCAAGTCCTGTCAATTGATTCCATCACGGGATACACAGCTTCGGAAATTTTTCAACTTCAAAATTTCTCAACTCTCACCACTAACCAATACAATCCAATCACTCACCTCAACTTTTACGACAATATATGCACTGTGTTCCTTCACCATAACAACTGAAGTTACAGTGCCATCCACTTGGGTTAACGACCGTACATACAGACGTTTTTGTCATACATGTCGACCAATCATACTCTTGAGAAACACGAAGATATTATTATTATTATTATTTGTTTTCTCTGTTTGTTTTCCCTCTCCAACCACAGCTGGAGAGTTTAATCAAAACTGGTATGAGTAATGTAAATTCTGACACTGACAATATTTGAAATCCATTCTCCGCATCTCCGAGGATTACGTTAGATTATGAAAGAGTGTTAGTTTTCAGCGTTTTGGTTATAATAACGTATATATACATGCAAGAGTCGTTAATTTTACACCGCTAAGGACAAAGAAAAAAGGTTGTCTGTATCAGGCTACGTAACTGGGACGGAAACATTTAATTTCAAGGATTTAGATTTTGTTGTTGCCTAGACGAAACAAAAGCAGCCTCACCAGGTCTAGTATGAGCCTTGTCCCTTATGAATCACATCCTATATATATACATATATATATAACATGCATGTTCATGAATCATTATCTGCATAAGTTTATCCAAGTGTATCACAGCTCACTCTCAAGAATCTCCACATTTCATGTGAGTTTAATCGTATTAACTAGTATTATCATCGAAGAAAATCTTGACATGTAGGGTTCAACCTGTTTAATAAATAAATAGTTTATTTGGGTTAGTTTATAATAACAGTTTTAAGTCATTTTAATCAATCTTTCGTTTACTATACACATCAACGAAAAGTTTGACAGACATGTAGGGTTAAATGTGTATACCTAAACAGACATTAATTATACGACGTTGGTTTATTATAATTAATGGCCGATTAAAGTCATTAACTAATCTTTCGTATAATAAGAAACTCCCTTTTTTTATGGGAGAGGATGCAAAAAAGTTTTATATTAAATAATAACAAGTTGAGTCTTACTGATTAAAAAAAGTCCTTGCCTTAAATTTTCAGAAAGTTAGTAATTCACAAATTGAATAAAATTGCAAGTTCTTTTTTTTTTTATTTAATTAACTGCCATGACCAAGCTTGCGTATATTAAATGTTCCAAGAGTTTAGGATCTAGTTGAAACGATGTTGTCATTGGACAATTATATATAGTATTATTCTATCTTGGGGGGCGGGATATTTAAACTATATATATATATATATATATATATATATATATATATATATATATATATATATATGTGTGTGTGTGTGTGTGTGTTTATAATAACATACAATTAATACAAAGGTAAAAAGCCTTATATAATATAATTAATCCATTGGCTTGTTTGTTGTATCTTCACTAAGCAAAAAAAGCATTTGAGAAACTGAAGTATTTTCAATTTTGATCCTCTTTCATGTTGTGAGAAGAAACCTCGTTGTGGGTCTTGACAATGAATAGTTATGCTTTATTATTCAATCCACAATTTGACAAACAACATAAATGAAGTTGAAGTGTAAGAAAAGGTGAGAAAATGAAGAAGAAAAAGGTTAAAATGTTGTCCAAAAATGTAAACCCTAATGTAGAGGCAAAATCAAATTGCATATTTGTTGTTCTTGTAGCGCCCACAATCCTCACCTACCCTTCTTTACGTCACTATCCAAAGTACCTTTGCATAATTATTATGATTCTCACAGTGAAAGTTCGATTCATCTCCAATCAAACCCTTCTCAATACCCTTTTTGCCGATCTTCTCCAGGTGAAACACTCTTCTATAAACCCTAATTATTCATAGATCAAATTTTAAAACTTATTTATTTACATTCCTATATACTTCTATCTAGTGACATAAAGTAGATTTGTTGCTTTCACCATATAACGTGACATTGTGTTTATTGAGAGAATGAAGATGAAAAGGAAAACCCTAGAAGGCGTAGGAAGAATGATCCATTCATGCATACGTGTATGATTGGATTTATTGAAGAGAAAGATGGGTTGAGGTGATTTGGATTGGACGTAAAGGAGTTTGTCATCATGTGTTTGGAATGGCACCAAAATGTGTGGAGTCATCTCAGTCGTACACGTGTCTCTCCTCATGTCACCACACATCAAACTACAGTCCCAAACCATCAAAACAACGGCTTGCGACGAAAAACCACTTCCCCCAAACTTGAAAGCGGTTTCCAAACAACAAGACAAACAAACAAACATGTTAATCAACACTTTCCACAAGTTTCACAGTCTCATTCACCCTCCACAGACAGACATGCTTGTTTCAGAACCTTAAATCATAACCATACCATTCCCAATTATCGAAATTATTCAACCGTATACTATACATAGAAAGTGTGTCTACAAAAGAAAACTTGATTTCCCATCCGTATGTTTATATAACTATATATATATATATATATATATATATATATATATATATATATATATTATCACTTATTTGAGTCTAGTCTAGCTCGACTAAACCTGGGTCATCCCGACTCAAACGACCGTCGATCTATCTTAACTTGACTTAACTTTTTTCTAACTTGACCTAGACTTAGATAAACTCGACTTGATATACATTCAAGCATTCCTAATTAAACTCAACTTGATATGGTCTCAATAAAGCTTGGATAAACCTATTTTTTATCAATCTAGCATTGACCTAGGCCTAACACAACTCATCTTAATATGGGTCAAAACCAACTTAGATGAACATGGATTCGTCCCAATTCAACTGAATATGGATTAACTCCAAATTGGCTTGACATGTGACTAACTCATCTCGACCTTAGTCCAAGTTGACTCAACTTGCGTGAGCCAACTCAACTAGGCTTAACCAAGTCTAAGCTGACTCAACTCGACTTGAGGATGAGTAAACATGACTCAACTTGAATTGACTTAATCTTAATTAGGCTGGGTCACACTTGGTCTTGATCAAACTAGTACCTTCCTAAACCTAGGCTAACTCAGTTAAACACGAGTCAACCTAGACTCTTCTGAACATGGACCTGCCTCGACCCAATTGAATGTAGGCCTGCCCTTCTTGACTCAACATGAGTTCAAACTAACTTAATTAGCTTGACTTAAGCTCAGACCTACTAGACTCAACGTGGATCCAAGCCAACCCATCTTGATCTTAGTCAGCTATAACAACTCAACTGACTTTGTGCCTACTCAATCTATGTCCAACTAACTCAACTCGACCATAGTAGGAGTCTACATGATCCAACTTGAGACCAAACTGAGTCGACTCAATCTAGACTCCAATTTATTTTATTTAACTTAGATAAAGAAAGACTCGTCTTAACCTGAATAAGTTAGATACGACATCTTCTTACTTGAATTTAGTTAATCTATATTTCATAACTTAAAAATAATATTGTTTAATTGACAAAAGATTTCTAAATATAAAATAAAAATATCTTCAAAAACTTTGAGAAAAAATAATATTAATTAAGATAGACTATAAAAGATAATCAATATCATATTTATATATACAGAGAGATGAGGAAAAGAATTTATTACTCAATATTAGTTTGATTCTAATTGAATTAGGAAAAATTAAATATAATTCAACTTAATTTAATGACGAACCTTAAATAATTGAATGTAATTCAATTTAATTTTTTTTTCTCGAATGCATACTATTTGAAATGATTTTCAAAAGTGAATTATAAATTTAATTTTAATATATACGAATTTAAAATAAAACAAAACTGTGTTATATAGCGCCGTTCGTTGTTATTTCTTTTCACTTATTTGACTAACTTCCATGATAAAACTATAAAAATACTAACTAAACAAACAATCATTAATTTTGAAATAAGAATTATTTAAATCTATATATTAATGCTGCACGTATTTAAGAATATTGAAGTTAATATATATTCTTAACACAAACATTTTGTATTGACTAGTTTAAAATTACCATTAAGTATTTAAAAAAATCGGTTCTGAAGTCATAATTTAAACAATTAACAGTGTTAAACAAAAATAAATTTGTTTTGTCAGACTACAAGAAATTTTAATAATGTCTCAAATTTTAAATATATATAATTTCCGTTTAATTGTTTGAGTATGTTATTGTGTCGGTTGAATTGAAATTGTAATTAATTTTAATTACATTCTTACAAACATATCCATAACAATTTTCAAGTCCTAATTTGTTTAAATTAAATTATAATCGCAGACACTTTAGATTTTTTTTTTTTTTTTAAGGTGATGAGATGTATTTAATGAGAAGTTTGACACTCATGAATATGATAAATTATTAGTGAAAGTATGGTGGTATGATATGATTAACTGTGATTTATAAAGTTATATTAACTTAAGCACTTAGAAGTATAAAAAATCATTCATCCTTATACTTAACCAAATGATACTATAACGAAGGAAGAGTTGAATAACAAGTAGTGTTATATATTATGCTAATCACAAATTTTCTACGTCGGTATCTTCTAAAGAAAATGAGTAAAAGGGATAGGATTGAGTCATTTCCATTTACTAATTTCGGATTAGCATTATGATGATTAAGATGATAATTGTTGCTTTGAATCTAAACTAAATTCCAAATTACATAGAAGCTACCTAAATAAAAGTGGTCTATAGGATACTTTTTCATATTCATTATCTTGCATGCTTGATTTTTTGGGTCCCATAATAAAATTGACATTCAAAACCTGCTTTTTTTTTTCTTCTGTTTTTCCTTATTTTTGGCTTGTGGATAAACTAGGGTTTCCCTAGCAAATTTAAGTTCAGGAAAAACATCAATTTCAATTAAAATAAACAAGAAAAAATGGGCCATGATCACATAATTTATCTCAATTAAATATTGGGGATTTTTGTCCATATTATCATGCTATCTATTTTGCATTTGTGTTAAAACTATACTTTGTAGAAAGTTTGTGTAATTTGAAATAGGTTTATGAGACTTTTATATTATATAATCTAAAAGTTATTGTTAATGTGAACTTATAATCGATTATAATCGACTGATTGGGTATATCTGCATACTGGCTCGAAAGGATCAAGGAGTCGAAGTGTAGAAAGTAGTTTTGCAGCCGTTCGGTCACAATAACAGTTAAACATAATTAAAGTGTAATTAATATGATAACGGATAATGATAAATGATTAATGTTTACATTAATAATCATTAACAAGTAAATTAATTAATGAGTAAACTCTTCTAATTTCAAGGTAAACTCATTTTTTTTCATCATTAAATTGTTTTAGATCTCGGAAAAGAATTCTGACTTCAATGCCAAAATGGTTTTTAGAAAAAAAATAAAATTAAAATGTAGGAAATGTCTGTAATCATTAAAATTAAATGAGAGAAGAACCGAGACAGAGAGGGTGGGTGTTTAGGGTTAATTTTGCTATTTACACACTCATGAGGTGCAGGAGGGAACCATAGGGTGTAAAAAGATATCTCTTGTAATATTTAAGATTTTTCATGGACATTAGGTCGGCCAAAGCCCAATAGTTTGGATCAACTCAAGAGTTTTTCTCGGCAGTTTCTGCTCTTCCATAAATTTCCACATGTCCTCTCATAGATTTTTTGTATTCTGAGATGTAAATTTTGTATTCCAGAATATAAAATTTAAAATATATATTTTTATTTTGTATTCTAAATTTTACATTTCGAAATGCACAAATGTATGCAGTCCAGGTTGAAATTAAGGAGCTGCAGGAAGAAATGGGCCAAGTTAGAAGTTTAAAGCTGAGAATTCTGTTGGGCCCAACAGAGGGAGTGATAATTTTAGAGAATGGTTGTGTTCTCAGATTAGTTTCTAGATTAAATAAAACACTACCAATTTTATTCCAAACTAATAATTTATGAAACAGGTTTTTATTATTTGTCATGGGATCGACTGTTTATTTTAAGCAGTCTTTTTTATTTTTTAATTTTTTTCTTTGTTTATTATATATTTCAACTAATCGAGTGTATATAATAAAAATACTCTGATAATTAAGTCATTTAATATTCGATCAATTTAAAAATTAATATTATAATAAATATGTTGTAAAAGTTCAAACAATCATATCTTTAATAAATATTTATAAATTTTTTCATTGAAGATCGATCTAATCACTAATTTGATAACTAACTCAATTTAATTGACACCAATCAATTCATCTTTTAAAGTCATGTTCATTTAAAAATATATAGAGAGAGTACTTGAATATTATGATAAAAAATAGTTTATTTAATAAAAAAATGTTAAGAGAGTTAAAATGTAATTCTAAACTAGCTAAAGTGTTTAAATAAAATATTAATAAACAAATATATAGTAAAAAATTATTATTTTCTTGAATATTAAACGTATAAATCATATTTTTTTTGGGGGGGGGGGGGGGGGCTTTGAAAAAAAAATAACATGAACCTTCCCAGCTTTGCTGTGGGATTAAATCTTTTTTTTTCCATCATTGAAATTAAAACAAGAAAGAAAACATTGAAATTAAAAGGATGTAATATATCTTCATAATTTGGATGAATGAAAAATAATTTAAAAAATTTAAACTAAATTTACTACATTCACTAAGGGAATTAACTCCTTTTTGTGAGATAGTAGCATCCAATAATGCTATTTTTATTTTAAAAAATTTGTACGAAAGATGACAGTGCAAAGCTTTTACATTTATTTAAGGGGGAAAAATATTTCACACATGTTATTATCATTTAACAATGTTTTATAAGGATAAAATGATTCTAACATAAGTAATTTTTTGTATTTTTAAAGAAAACAAAACAAAAAGATAGTAAAAAGTAGTATTAAATGGAAGTAAAAATAAAATTATGTCAAAGTTTGAAATTTTATAACAATTTATTTCTTACTAATGTAGAACAAAGCATAACTTATATTCATCAATTTTCGATTAAGTTTTTAAATACTCTAACCAAAATGAACTTATATCATAGATATATATATATATATATATATATATATATATATATATATATATATTTTATTGAAATATTTGGCTTTATTTCACTTATAAAGACATCATTTTGTATTTAGTTTATACATATTTAAATATATATTTAAATGCATATTTTTTCTATTTATTCATTTTGTGTGTTAGTTTTAGTTTTTTCTACAATAAAACACGATAGAAACTATCTAATTAAAGATTTGTTGCTAAGAGGATGGAAAAGGATAATTTTTTAAAGAAGAAAACTTTACTATTTTAAATATTAGAATCATAAGAATTTGATTTTTTTTAAGCCTTGTAAAATTTCTATTAATGTATACATTTATTTGAAATTTATAGGATTTCGAAGACACTTAATTAAACTTCAATTTGAACTGAGTCCCATTTTGACCAATAGACAAACATAGGAAATGATTATCTAAAATATAAACAAAGGTTTGGAAAAGAAAGTCTCGCATGACTTAAAAAAACATTTTAAGCCTATTTTTTTTGTTTGTGACAAAACATTTGTATCATTTCTTACAAAATTATAAATTTAGTCTTATATCTCTTAAAATAATAAAATAATGTGTAAGAGAAGTATGTCATTTATAGATATAATTTTTTATTTTATGCTTTAATTTCAAATTTATCAGATAATATTGTTAGACTCAATCATCGTGTATTTAAGATATTGTTAACTTTGAAAGGTGAAATTTATCATGATTTTATTTTTAAAAGATATATAAAAAATAAAATAAGAAAAAAATATATATTTAAACTATTTTTAACTCCAATTTCTAAATAATGTGATAGTGTTAGGCATGATAGGAATACTTCAAATATAACTCACTGTTAAATTAAATACGATTTGAATTATTTTTAGGAATCATTTTATTATTTGGAGGTGAAAAAGAATAATATTTCAAGTTTTCTTCACATAAGTTTAAAAAAATTTCAATCTTTCCTTAAAATTTTGGGAGATTGGAAGGAAAGTTCATAAAAACTAGTATTTCCATTTCAAATTACTACAACTTAGGCATATTAGTGTATTATTCTATTTTAAGGAGTGAAAACAATTAAGCTAACAAAAAAAATAGCTGGACTTAGGTTTTAGATGTTAGACATAAAAAAAGTAAAATAAATATGATCTTTCTATGTTTTAATGCTGAAAATATTTAAGATTGAATAAATCTATTTTATAATTGTTTCACTACAAACTTTAGATTTTATGACACTTTATATTAAACTTTAGATAGACTTTTCCCTTTCATAGAAATATTTTGATATTTTATTTTTTACAAATATGATTTTTTTTTTCTGCATTTCCAAACAAGTTTAATTTCTATTGTGATATTTCTAATTTATGGAATTTCTGAAATAAATTATTAAAATTTTGACATATGTAATTTTTAACAATAGCAACGAACCTCGAGAACTTGGTTCTATAATCTTTCTAAACCATTTCTAATTTTTATTTAAGCCTAGAACAACAACAATATAATAATTTAATTATTCTATAATAAATCAAGAATCTCAAATAATACTAATAAGAATAGTTGTGTCAAATGTTCAGTAAAATAAAAAACAGTCCAAAACATTATTGTATGGTTTATAGTATGGATCAAACGATTATCATCTAGGATTATTCGGTCCAGATATTACACTGATTAAGTTCAATCAAGTTAAGTGATGTTCGGCTATAATTGGGTCAACGTTTAAGTTATTATTAGACCCAATAGTCCAGCAGATAATAAAATAATCAAGGATATTTGATTAGAGATGTTGATAAGCTTTTTATGAGCAACTGACCGAATAAGTCTATTTTTATTTTATTGGATTTGTGCTAGTTTATGATCCATAAGATGACTTATAAATATAAGGCTAAAAGCCAGGTACATTCTACTTACATTCGATCATAACTCAAATATTCAACTGTGATAAACAATTTCTAAAACCGTTCATAACTTGAGCGTCAGAATGCCTTTTGCACGTACCTCCCCCCTGATCAATAATACAACCAAGCGGTCAAGAGTACAACTGAGAGGAGAAAGCGATTCAGGCATTGGAAGAGGACATTAAACTGCTCGGTCACTCGTTAGTATCGTCCGGTCACGAGTGAAAATGTGCAAAGTCACCTCCGAAAGATATGTCTCTCGATCCTACAAAATCCCTACCGAATGAATTATAAACTTGAAAAAAAAGAGTGAAAGGTAGAAGAAAGAATATTTGTAGAGTTTTGTGTAACAGTTGAGGGAAAATTTAGATTTTTTGTTAATTCTTAAATTCATTAAAATAATATTGTTATTGCTAATAATTTATCTGTTTTAATATTTATATACTCTTAATTTTAAAGTCTAAACGGGGTAAAAAAATATTGAATATCTTACAAACTTATACATATCAATATATTACCCAATTTAAAAATTATAATTTCATTCTTATATTTTCAACGTCATTGAAGTATAATTGATCATTATTTTATCGTAATAATAAAAGGATGAAGAAATAAGCCAAATCTTTAAAGACAAAACCTAATATAGAGTAAAACAAATATAAATTCGATCCTCAAATGATAGATTTTAATTGGATTTTGTTTTATAATAATAAAAGTAATATATTACAACATCTAATAATTTATTTATTTAGAAGAAAAAAAAAGATTGACTTTTTCCAAGCTAGTTAAATTATAGGTTGCATCGAACTGCACTGAAGACGTAGTTAGTTAAAACATTAAAAACACATTCTTATTCTAATTCGAATTCAATATCCTTCTAGAATTTATGAAATCATTTTATCTCCATGCTTTTATTCAAACTTTCTGAGATTTTTTATTAAAAGAAAGATTCAAAGTTCAAACATGAAAGTCTAAGCCATCAGAATTTATCTAACGTAAACATCACACCCTCTCCAACATTCGAAGCTCGAAAAAACCAATAATTTTTTTTTAGGACAAAGTCTTTAACAAGAACTTACAAGAAAAAGTTTATTGGTCAAGGCACATTTTTTTAGAAGGAAACGACTTTTTGATTTTATGTATAGGTCTTTGTTGAGGATTTAATCAAATTTATTTTATGTATATTTGTTTCTAATGGGCTATTTAATTTAATGTTTTTAAATTTAATTTTTTAAATGTATAAGTGTTTATAAATCTATTGTTAAAATAAATCTACAAGTTATTTAGATTAAAGTCATGAAAATTTTTAAACCATTAAACTTTTGTTTGATGTTAACTTCAATTAACAATTCATACATTTTTTTATCATATTTCTTATATTTTTTGTTTTTAAAGATGGGACGATGGAGAACTCAAAATAACTACAGACAAAAGATAGAAATATAGATGAAGAAGATAATTGTAAGTAAATTATGAAGAATAAAATAAGAACTATTAAAGGAAATAAAAGAAATTGATAACTCAAATTATTACACTCAACATTAATTTTTTTTCTTTTCTTTCAATTCATGACATTGTTAATGTTTGTTTGAAATTGTATCCACAATTTATTATCTTTTGTTTAAATCTCTCTATTTATATTTTTTTTCTTTATTTTGATATTTCTTTAACATGATAAAATAAAAGAAAAAAAATACATAAATGAGAGTAACTTTCCTAAAACTACTTGCATCATACCAAATATTCTTATTTACTTCATATTTTTTAATAGTTTTTGCATATAACTCCCTTTTCAAATTGGCTTTAAATTTTAGTTTCAATTACTTTCTATCAATGTTTTTCTCCATTTTGATTAGTCTTCTTTTACGTCTTTTATTGTAGTCAAAATCCTTTCAACATTTTTTTTGCTTGATTTTTCTTTTCACTTCACTTGTCTTGACATGTCCTTTTTCCTTCCTTTTGCATGAAAATGTGCCGTTGATTTCTTTGACTGATTTATTTCCTCAATGTCCTCAATAAGTTACAAATAATGTCATAATTTTATAAGTGTTAGTTATTTTATAAGGTATTGTTTATTTTTAAAACTAAAATTCTTGTCACTCCCGAAAGACATCTTAAAAGTTAAAGAAGAAAAATATATTTAAATTATTTTTGACATTGACTCTTTAGTTATTTGGAACTATAAAGATTTAATTGATTTATTTTCTTGATGCAAATCGAAAAACAATGCAATAAAAATTTTTGTCACAATTTTGTCCTTAAAAGATACTTTAAAAGTTAGAGAAGAAAAATGTATTTAAATTGTTTTTGACCTTAACTCTTCAACTATCTGAAACTATTAGAATGTACTGAAACATAATAGTGTTTATGATATTTATTGAGATGAAAACTCTCAAATACTTGATTGAAAGTTTTTTCTATAAATTTAATAGTTTTACATCACTTAAAAATCGAAATCAAATACAATTATAAACCTAATATTAACTCAACTACTTAAGATTGAAAGATATAAATAAATTTGTAATTATACAATCACAAAATTTAACTATTTTATTTAGCTATTTTTAAAATAAGTTTTCTTGAATTTCTTCTCAAACCAATACACACACTTCTTATTTATTAATCTGTCCTTTTTTTTCTTCAATTTTTTTTTTCAATTTTTCTTATTTGCTACCGAGAAGAAAAAAGAAACAGAGAAAACAAAAATAATCTGGTGAGTAACCAATATTAGTCAACGATGTTGTACAAATAACCATAGTTATGGCACCCACCTCTAGCAAGGAAAATTTCTTTGAAAATAAAGGTTGACTAATAGCTTCAAGAACGTTGACTTTCACCCTACTTTGCTTCCGCACTCAACCGCAAGAACCAGTCAAACTTTAGTTTTTTTGCTTTTAAAAAACGTCTAATTTTAATATAATATCAGTATTTTTAAAATATTAATATGTTCCATTTTTATATCCTTTTTAAATTTGATAATAATAATAATAATAAAACAAAACAAAACTCGGTGTTGTCGAAGCTCAAGAGTTAATGGAGTGATCCATTTTGCTTAAGTCAACAAAAATTAACTAAGTTTTATGTTTATTGATTCTGAAACCGTTTAAACGAAATTATAGTCACTAATAATATGGTGTATATTAATTAATGCAAATTGAAATTCGATTCTATGGTTAACAAACTTCTATAGATTTGGTCAAACTTCACGGCTTGCTTTTGTATTTTTTATTTATTGGGCTGAATAGGAGACTCTATTGGATTAAAAATTATTTTAATTTTCCTTGTAAACTCTTGTTCCATTTAAATTATTTTAAAAAAATGAAGTTACCGTAAATAAATATTTTTTTTATTAAGTTAAATGAGCATGCATTTTCCATTACTGCTGATTCAGTCAATTTGTATTTAATAACCATACATAATTTAAATAGGAATGTTTTTTTTATTTAAATAGACAAAAAAAAATACAAAAACGGTAATAATTTGAAGGGGAAGAAGTAATAAGTAATACTTTTACATGAATTAATATGATTGACTTCTATTGCGAGATAAAAAATTTGTGTGAATTAAAAATATTTATGTGAGCACTGAAATTCAGTGATTTTTTTTTTCTCACATACATAAAGCATTTAATATTACCCATATAACCGTGACTTGTATTTACATATAGCACACTTTTTTTAAGGTGATAATTCGGTTTATCCAAACTGAATTTTAAGTAATATTTTTTTTATAATTTTGTTAGAATTCAGTTTTTGGAAAATCGAATTTTGAATTATATATATATATATATATATATATTTATAATTTTAGGTTAGAATTTTATATTTTTTATAAAGATTTTTATTTTTTTATTTATAGGAAAATATCTAAATGATTTTTTACTTAACATAATTTAATGACTTAATGTGTTTATTGGCGCATTAAATACCATCCATGACCATTAAACTGATTCATGGATTTAAAATAAGAAACATGAAACTAAACTCATTTTGAAAGTTTAGAATTTTTTTTTTAAATTAACTGCATCTTGTAGAGTGCTCTAAAAATTATAGGTTTATAGTCATTTGAAAGCTCTTTGAGTTTAGATTCCAACAAAAACAAGAATCAACTAATTTGGAGTTCAATGAAAAAAGTTAAGAGCAAAACAACCAACAAAGGTCAATGTTGGTAAGAATATATAAAGCGTTAACTTTAAAGAATTAACTGCACATGTCCAAAAATAATCATTGGAAAGAGTTTTGAGTCTATTTTCTAATAAAAAAATAATCGCATTATTTGGAGGTCTGTGAACGATTACATGGTGTCAAGATTGGTGGTGAGACTTGGTTACGTCGGTGCATGGTGCCAAAATTTGAAAAAATTTCAAAGTTTTGGTTTTTGAGATTTTTGTACACACCGTCCGTCGTTCCTACCAATTGAATGGTCCGGTGAAGTGTTTGGATTGCGGCGACATGGGCGGTCCGTTGCCCGCGACGTGGTGAGAAGTCCACTGAACCTTGTCATTTAGAGAAAGAAAAAGTCGTAACAAGATTTCTATAGGTAAACATACGGAAGGATAATTATCAAACTTGTGTTACAGAAGTCAAAGCCAAAGCCAAACCCAAAACCAGTTGTAGACACATAATTTTTTTAGGTTTAATACATCATTTGGTCCCTTCTTTTGGTGCTTTGGTTCAAAATAGTCCCACCTTTGAAAAAAGTTCATTAAGGTCCCATATTTCATTAAAAATTGTTCAATATCGTCCTTTTGGCAGACAACGTTAAAATCTTAACGGTGCATATGCTAGCATGGCGAAACGTTGATGAGCTGTTAAATTGGAAGCTTACGTGGCTCTGTGAAGTCATTTACATGTGTAAATAATTAAGATAAAAATAAAAAATGACATAAAAGAGGTTAAAGTAAAAAAACCTTACCCTTGTCTGATTACGCCATTTCTGGGTTTTCGCTGTTGTGAGAGTGGTGATTTCTGGATTGTACTGCTGATTCTACTGTTGAATACTTGAAGGCGCAAGTGGAACTTCATACGGAGGTGAGGTAAGGGGTCATTATCTAAGCCGAATTAGTTCATGTTGTTGATGTTTTATTTGGGGGTTAGGGTTTAATTTGATTTTGTGTTAAATAGGTATTTTCATCGATTGACTCTGATTTTGGGCATATAAAAAGTTGTTGTTTTGGTGCAGGAAATATGGACCTGGTTGAAGTGCATGATGAGGTTGAAGTAGGGGTGCAGTTGTTGTTGACTCAGGGTGAGTTGGTTAATGAGGGTGATTTGAGTGAGGAAGAAAGTGGTGGAAAGGAGGTGGATGGTGAAGTGCAGGTTGAAGAAAGTGGTGGAAAGGAGGTGGATGGTGGAGTGCAGGTGGAAGAAAGTTTTACTTGTGTACTGAAGATTTATTATGTTAGTATATTATGCCAGAGATTTTACATGTGTTCGTATCAATTTGGGACCAAAAGTAAACTATTTTAAATACAATTGGAGACCACATTGGACATTTTAAAATGAAAGCGGATACTATATTTAACATTTCACATGAACACCTTCACATTACATAGACCTTCACATTACATGAACAAAAACATTCAACTACACTTCAACTTCAACATTCACCTTCACCTTCACATTCATATGAACATAAACAGTGTCTTAGACCGAAACCAAAACATTGAGCCACCTACGAAGATCAACCTAAACAGACTTGAGAGTGGCAATGTTAACTACAATAACAACACACATAGCTCCAAGTAACAATTTCATCATTTTCTGCAAGTTTTGGACTAAAATTTTCAGATCACAAATCCTCCTCCTTTGTCTGACAGTTTCATCATCTCTTTCATCATCATTTTCTTCAGTACATCATTTGAAAAATTTACATTAAATTCCTTTTGAAGATCCACCCTGTTATGCACAAAAATTTATCCTAACTCATCAATCCATGAACAAATATATTACAAATAAAGTGAAAAAGGAAATAAAAAAATCTTGTAATGACGACATCCCCAAAATTTTCGCCCAACATTCTGTAGAGTTCTCGTCACTTTGCTCACAGCATAATCACCACACTTGCAATGAGGAATTATCCCACCTCCCCTCCAACCACCATCATTTGCGGATTGTGAATTTCTTTCCCAACCTGTTTTGGAACAAGACGAACATATTTGAGAAGAAGCCATTTCTCTACAACCTATGCTAAAATAATTTAACAACTTCAAAAGAACCCCAACTTCAACGAACCCTAACACACCCCCTTTGATTAACCTCAACTTTAAACATTTCAACCAATTCACTTCACTTCACACAGTCACGTAAGCTTCCAATTTAACACCTCATCAACATTTCGTCATGCTAACATCTGCACCGTTAAGATTTTAACGCCGTCTGTCAAAAGGACGACATTAAACAATTTTTAATGAAATATGGAACCTTAGTGAACCTTTTTAAAAAATTGGACTATTTTAAACCAAAGCACTATAAGAATGGACCAAATAATGTATTAAATATTTTTTTATAATTTTTTCATATAAGGCACAACTATTAAATGTTTTTTTTGCTATCTCAGAAAAAAAAAATCGAAATTCAGTAGAATTTGTGTTAAAGCAAGCAATATTTTCTCCATTTCCTGTGGAAGGTTCCACAGGCAGCTGTAGCGCGCGTTTGCAGAAAGCACACACACTATGACCAACAACAACACTCTCTTTTAAATAACACAAACAACAGACCCTTTGTCTCACTCTCTTCATTCGACAAGATGATGAAACACCATCATCACGCACCCCTATTCCTCCTCCTCCTGGTGGTGGTGGCGGCGTCAATTCCAATCGCCGTCGCGCAGTCCCAGCCCTCGCCCAGTGAATTCACCGACCCAAGACTAAACAGTTTCAACCCCTCTCTAGCCGCAATAATCGTCATATTAGTGGCGGCGCTTTTCGTCATGGCCGTTTTCTCCGTCTACGTACGCCACTGCGCCGATACGCCTTCCAACACCGTTAGGCCTCTCACGTCCGCACGCTCCAGAAGAGCCGCGCGTGGCCTTGATCCCGCCGTCATCCAAACCTTCCCCATCCTCGAATACTCCGAGGTCAAGATCCACAAGATCGGAAAAGAACCCTTGGAATGCGCGGTGTGTTTGTGCGAGTTTGAAGACACCGAAACGCTGCGTTTGATCCCCAAGTGCGACCACGTTTTCCACCCCGAGTGCATAGACGAGTGGTTGAGCTCCCACACCACGTGTCCCGTGTGCCGCGCCAACCTCGTACCGACAGAGTCACAGGATTCTGACGCCAACAACGGAGTTGCTGCTGTTCCCGATTCCCAATTGTTAACGCCGGACCTTGAAGCGCAAAACGACGCCGTAGAACCCGCGCCAGAGCAGCAAAACGCGGACTCTGACCGTTTCTTGACCGAACCGGAAGTTCTTTCTCTGGAGAAAACGCTGAACCGGAACCGCACGCGTGGATCGCGGTCGAACCGGCCTCGCCGGTTCTCGAAGTCGCACTCGACTGGGCACTCGGTCGTCCAACCGGGAGAAAATACGGACCGGTTCACTCTGGTACTTCCTTTGGAGGTTCGCAAGCAACTAATAAACCGGCAATTGCATCGAGCAAATAGCTTGATCGTGTTACCGAGGGAAGGTAGTTCGAGGCGGGGTTACCGAACCGGAGGAGAAGGGAGTAGTCGGGGGAAACATTCGAGGCGGTTGGACCGGAGTTTGAAATCGGACCGATGGATTTTCTCAGTAGCTGCGCCGTTTTTCGCTAGGGCGCTGTCTATTAGGTCCCCCAGGGTACGGAACAACGATGTTGATAGAATGTCGTCGTCATCCACCGCGCCGATTATGCCGCCGACGGCCGTTGACTCGGCTCGGCCACCGGTTTAACCGGCGGAGTTTGGCCATGTAACTTTTCTATTTTTTATTTGTTTTTTCTTCAATATTTCATTTTGGCTGCAAAAATTGTAAAGGGGTGTGTTATTAATAAGTTAGTTTAGCGTGTTGATTTGTGGTAAATTTCACATATCACAAGATTTAGCTATTTAGTTAAGATTAGATTTTACAGTGATAAAAAAACATTATCAACGTCTATTGTTTCGAACTAAACACTTTCAACTAATTTATACTTTAAAAAACTTATTTAAACATAATAAATTAATTACTAACTCTTTTTTTTCTAAAATTATATGTATCGTATTTAAAAAAGTATTTGTGCCGCATATACACTTTTGTTGTTAAATTAAATTAGCGTACTAAAAAATTGTTATTCATGTGACATCCCAAAATTTTCATAAAAGAGTCATATAAATAACATGATTAGAGTGAGAGAAATAGTCAATTAAATTTTTGGATCCTTAAATAAGATTGTCGCCTATAAGGGATACATGTTAGCTTTCCGCGTAAGAAAAGGCAGTAACAAGGAGATTAAGATAATAATAATAACATTAAATAAATATTAGGGAAAAAGTGTAATTATTTCTTAAAAAATAAATCTGCCTATTTTTCTCAAGAGCTTAGAATAGAAAATTGAACCAAAGTTTCGCATTTGTAAAAAAATAAAACCAACAATAACAATTTCATATATAACTTATAAGATTAAATATGTTTTTTTTTATCATACGATTTTGAATTTAGTTTTTACTTAAAATTTTTGTTATTTTTAATTCTTTTAATTTTAAAACTCATGGTTTGGTTTAGGAAGAGAGGAGTGTTGCTCCTATTATGATGAGGGATATCTCTCAGTCTCAAGGTTTTCT
The DNA here is from genome assembly GCA_027742785.1 of Vigna reflexopilosa. Lineage (NCBI taxonomy): Eukaryota > Viridiplantae > Streptophyta > Magnoliopsida > Fabales > Fabaceae > Vigna > Vigna reflexopilosa. The sequence goes on along the minus strand of CM050926.1, from coordinate 24,397,707 downwards.
TTATTTCTGTTTTAGCATTGTAATTTGAACACTGTTCAGATTTCAATCTTCTTTTATATTATCAGTTTTAAGAAAATCTAAGACCATTTGGTTTCCTATTCCAATTGCTGAGTCTTAACATGATATAACCAATTAACTTCATTGCCAATAATTTTCTTTTAATTTATCGCTTTCATACATGAAAAACTTCAATACGGCCTTCAAACCAGATTGACTGTGTCTATTATCCAGGTTTCCAAGCAGAGCTTCTCACAGTAAAACTACCATGATTATTTTGCCACTTGCTACCATATGCTTCAGTTTGGTTGACAGTAATTTACTGATATTTGGTGGACACCGATACTTTTCCTAAACACATTAAAAAATTTCAAAATAAAAGAGAGAAAGAGAGGGGTGTTGCTACTATCGTTGTCGGACTGATTTTTGCTAAAACCCTAATTATTTTCAAACATAAAAAAATCCCTAATCTGATTTCATAAATGATTGAAAATAGGTCTACGTAAAAGTGCTTGATTGAAGACAGACACAATTTATATGAAATTAAACAAAAAAGACGAAAAAGCGTCGAGAGACGAAAGTTGCTTTGCGTAGGTTATTGTAAGCGTAATGGTTTGGAAGGAGGTTGAAAAAGATGAGAAATACATTTAACGCTTCTATGGTGCGATTAAGACGAAAGAAATTCTTTGAATGGTGGCACAAAGGAGAAATATGTCTCGTAAATTAGGATTTCACAATTAAAATTATTAATTTATGGAATTTGTTATTCAAGTATAAAGAAGATGATATTGCCCTTAGCCACCTCACAAGAAAAATCTAAAGCTGCTACTTTTTAAGAATTAAAAATATGAATTTTAAAATTAAAAGGACTAAGGACTAAGGACGAAACAAAATATTTAACCCTAATTTATATTATTAAAATATTTCCATCTCTACATATATCACTTATACTTTTCCCTTTTTTCTTGACATTCAAGACAACATCATTTTCCTCGACTCTGCTACACTCGCATCAAGAAATTCTTTTCTTTTTCAATAGAATTTCTTGAAAACATTGGAAATTCAGAAAAAAAATATACACTAACCGAAGAAAAAAAGTAAATTTAACTTTTTTTAAAATATTCTTAAATTTAACTTTTCTTTTTCTTTTTTTTTAAATATAAAAATGTATATTTTTATTATTATTTTATTTTTATATTTTTTGTCAAATAAATAAATGTAAAAATATGTGAAAGTATCATTATTATTTTTTTTTTCGCCCTGATTTGTCTCTCTTACGTGATTAAAGAAGGACAGATTCTATTTGTCTACATATTTGGTTTTTTAAGCTTTTCCCACATTGGTGTGAGTTGGCGTGTTCGTGGTAGGAAAAATCGGTGGCACTGATAAACGCGTTTCAGAAAGACACACAACAAAAAGTATTCCAAAAAGTGAATTTATTCTTTGTCTGTAAGAATCACATTCCCTTATTTTGTGCTCTAAATTGAATTATGGCAATAGCAACCCACGTTCCTTATCCTTTTTACTAAGAATTTTTTATGACTGGTTTTAAAAAATATTCTTTTGATACATTTAATTTTTTATATTTATTTAATATTATTTTTTTATTTTTTTTAAATATAAAACTTTACATTTTTATAATTATTTTATCTCTATATTTTATATTAAATAAATATAAAAATATGTGATGATACTCTTGCATCTAAATAAGTGTACACACAATATGATACTATATTCCTTTGACTTTAGTGTCAGTTGAACTTTTCTTTTATAAATTATTTTTTAGAATCTAAAACAAATATGAATAGTTACTTCATATAATCTTCCATTTTGAAATAGTTTAGGTAATTTTATGAATTTTTTATTATCTTATAACATTTTTAGCGTGCTTAAGGTAAGGTGGGAGAGTGAGGAGATTTATGATAATGTATAATTGTTGATAATATCTGTGACTTTAAATTTCATATTAAATAAAGATATATAAAAAAATATTTATTGTCTTAAAAATTTAAATTGAATATCATGTTAATATTTTATGTGTAGATTATTTTTTAGAGTTATATATTTCTAATGGTTTGTTTACGGAACTGTTTAACGTTGAGAGAATATAAAAAAACAATGAAAATAAAATGAAGTGACTAATTGATTTCTAATCATTAAAATAAAACTCGATCAAGCAAAAAAATCCCTCTTAAAAAAAACTTTATAAATATCTATCAATTCAATTAATATCTATGAAAAAAAAAATGAACTATTTATAAATTTTTCTATCCAAAAATTCGAAGCTTAGTACATAGATTTATATTTAAATTTACATATAAATGTTAAAATCCTTGGTCAAGAATTTTAAGGAAGCAAGAAGGACTTTTTGAATTTTAGAATTCAAATTTAGATTTAAATCAATGACCTAGATTGGTCCATTGTTAATTCATAATTCTTATGTTTCAATCATACTTATTATACTTAAGTTATCCATAGTTTTTCTTTGACTTTGACTTCTATGTTTGGCAGAGATATATGTTGGCTTGCATTTGGGTTTGATTACATTTAAAATTCTCTTACTGTTATATTTTCAATGCTTACATCCCTAGCATATTGAACTTAAAAAATGCAAATACAAATTATTATTCATACCTATTTAATACATGAAAGAAAATAAAAATATTTTTTAATTTTTAAAATTTATAATAAAATATAAATTTTATTCTAAAAGAATATGTTTCTAACTTTTTAGCATCAAAATTCTTTCATTGCAATTCCAACTTTAGACTATTTTTTCTAACTTTTTAAAATGATGCAAATCAATATAATTGAGAAACTTATTTCAGTAAACTAAATCCTAATAATAAAAAGTTAATGTTGTCATTCAAACTTATAAATTAAAAATTTATCAATTATTTAATTTGCCAACAAGCTTATGAAATAGTTTTGACAAAGAAACCATCAACATAAAATTATATTTATAAATGTTTAGTTTCCGTGTGATACTTAGAAGCTAATAGTTTGAACAATTTTTTTTTTAATAAGATTTTGGCCTTTAAATTTTGGAAAATAAAAAACACGTATACAGATTAAATAAACTGAAAATGTGTGCTTAAAGTCTGTAACAAGTGAATATTGTATAAGTTATAATCTTGTATGGTAACTAAATAATATTTAAACCTACGGAACTAACAAAAAGAAAACATACTTGCTCTGGTATCTTTCTTGGACACACTGATAAAAAAGTAAATGTTTAATTAATAATTTAGCTTTTATATTTTATTTAATTGAATTCTTATTTTTTTGTAAAAAAATTAATATAATTAGTGCATTAAATTGATATTAATTAATTGAGGATGTTATGAGAAAATAATCTTAAATGTATAAATAAATAATAGTTATTAAACAATTAATAATAATAATTCCAATCTTTCACTCCAAACAACTTGTCTACAATAAAAATAAAATATTAAACTGTTCAACAATTAAATAAAAGAAAATCATATTAAAAAATAATCGAAAAAAATAAAAACTTTCAAGTCTTTCAGTATCTTTGTTGCTTTAAGCATTCACAAAACTATATATAATATCATCTACTCTCGTACAACAACACAAATCATACTATCATCGTAGATGGAAAACATAACCACAAGAAAATGCAAGAGTAAACTAACAGAATATACATCAAATCATTGATATAACGGTTATATCACAGTTGCAATGTCTTTATCACAATTCTAACACAATCAATAATCATTTATGCACAATCGGACTATAACAACCATCACAATACCCCTTAATTGTTCCCTTAACTATAATAAATATCAATTCCACTAGCTCTGCATCACTTGTCGAACAAAGACAATTCGTGCATATACCAACCAATGCTATAAACTTATGTCAAGTTTCATACTTCATTGCACATTCTCGTTTACCATAAGGAGTCATAATGAATCAAAGCCAATTTATGTGTTTTTTACTTGGTCAATTTCATGAAAATGTGAAATGTTAGGCCCATGATCTATTTGGGTAGGTGAGTGCTTTCCATTAATGCATGGAATTGTTCGGAACCACAATTTATTGAATGCTTGGATTACATTTCCGATCATCATCATTATTATACTATTATAAGAAACACATATTAATGGTATATACTCTAGTCATCACTCAAGCATATTCAAGAAGAGCTAAAGTTATTTATGTAAGGTGAAACAAAACTCTTTCTCTTGATCATCATGGAGTATTTTTAGATCTTGTATTAAGGGTCAAGTAGTGTAGGATTTCTTTTTAAGCCTTGTATTGAGGACCAAATAATGTAGGATTTTTGAACAATCTTACTTAAGTTGTAGGGAAATATTTGTGCCTAGCGTAAGTTAATCTTTGGTGATTAGTTTTGTAACCGTAGTTTGGTGGAGGGTGTTCAATATGAGACATGGTAGCCACATGGAAAGATCTTAGTAAAGAGTTTTCTTACGAAGATAGTGACCATGTGTCATTTTCTTAGTGGAGAATTTTTGCTAAAGTGGTTTTCCACAAGGCAAACTCTTAGTGGAAAGTTTTCTTACAAAGGTAGTAACCATATGTCATTTTCCTAGTAGAGAAACTTTTGCTAAAGTGGCTTTCCACATGACACTCTATGAGTGAAGAGTTTTTCCAAAAGTTAGAGTGTCACATGTCAGGCTCTCATTCACCAAGATAAGAATTTTAGGGTTTAGTGCAAGATAACATTTTAGGGTTTTGTTCTACTTTAGAGACACATTCATCTATAAATAGAGGTATATCCCCTTGCAAACCCATTTTGAGATTTGTAATGAAACGTTGCTAAAATTTTGAGCTATTCAAAATTGTCTCTATAGTAAAGGCTAGAGCATCTCATGTGGTCTCCTCTAGCCAACCTTCTCTAGAGTTGACTCAACCTCTCAAGAGAATCATCAACCACCTTCATTCCATCACTTCCATCTCCATCTTTTGCCCCACTTCCACTTTCATAGTTTCATCTTATTGTTTTGGCCCAACTTGGCTTTAGGAGGAGACTATCACATTTTGAACTTGTAAAGTTTATTATTGTTATTCATTGTTATAATAATTTTAATAGGCAAGCCATTCACCCTTCTCATAACTTATGTATTAAGAAATATAATAGTACATGAACTATTTTCACAATCCCTCTTATAAATGAATTATCATCTTACATAAAGATGGAATAAAATGGGGAAGCAAAAAGAAGTTTTACTTGGGTCCCATGTTGAGTGTCAAATGTTCTTATCGAGATTCAATGTGTGAACCTTTGGATATATGACAAAATCTTAATAGTAACTTGAATGTTCCTCATGGCTGGAATTTAATCCTTTATTATTTAAAAAGAAAAAATTTATCCACAAAAGACTCTTCGACGCTCAAGTTAGTAATAATGTTTTGGATCTTTATGAATAAAAGAGAGAGTATGAGAGAATTGTGTGTGTATTTCCTAGTGAAATAACATGTGTATTTATAGGATTTCTGGTTCCATGAGGTTTGCTGATAATATTAACAAATATAATAACTTACTGTATATATGATAATTAATGAAATAATAACAACAATGTGATACTTACCTGATATTCCAAATATTATGTAAATATACGATATTAAAAAGTATCGTGACAATAAAAATACCAAGATTTAGTTACATATATATATGAATATTTGCACCAACTGATATATCTTAAAATATATTTCAACCATTTTAAATTACTAAAACTAAATGAGTCTTGTTGAACTAGGTCGGTAAACAATTCCTTTAATTTTAACACGTGACACATTATAAATAATAAAATACTTAAACTTTGACATGCGACGTAATCAGGTTTTGAGATGTAAGATTACTAAACAACTTTATGTCAATTTAAAAAAAATAATCAGGTTTTATTTATGAAAATACAGACTTAATCAAATAAAAATTATAAAAACTAAAACAAATAAAAAACATAAATATAAAAACTAAAATATTAATTAAACCTAAAATAAAATAAACATAATTTTGTGCCGTCCACTTGTAAGAATTGAAGCATGCTTCTTACAAACTTTGAACTCAGAAGTGCAAAAACCGAAACAGGTTTCTTTTGGAGGATTTTTGCACCAGATTTGTTTTTCTGCACACCTATATTTTTTTCTTTTCATCACCTCCGTAAATATGAAATTTCCTACTTAATATTAAAAAATAATTTTTGAACTATGTAATTCAAAAATTTCTTTAAATCCTAGATTATACAATTTAAAAGACTTTTAAATTATATAATCCAACTTTTTTTATTCAAAAAGTTATTTTTACGATAAACTTTTCAATTTTATACTTTGAAAATTACTTTTTAACTTTCAAACTATATAATCCTAAAAATATTTTTTTCTTCTAAATTATGTAATTCAAAAATCAACTTTTATAAAAAAAAATCTTCATATAATCCAAAAATTACTTTTTCTTTTAATGAATGTTAGATCAAATAATCCAAAGTATGGAATATTAGATTTTAGGTTATGCAATTTAATTTTTTTTTTTAACTTTTAAATCATATAATCCGATTTTCTTTTTATTTTCAATTTGTATCTAAAATTCATTTTTTTTTACTTTTACATTATACCAGTCAAATTTTATATTAAAAAAATATCCCTATAGCGTAATTCAAAATTTACTTTTCTATTAAAAGAAATTTAGATTTTATAATCCAAAGTATTTTTTTAATTCATAATCTAAAAGTTACATTTTTTTACTTTCAAATTTCATATATCCAATTTTTTTTTTCTAAATTATATTAATTTAAATGTATTTTTTTACTTCCAAATTTTATTTTATAGTCTAAAAATATCTCATAAAATATAGAATTCGGAACACAAATTCATGTGTGATTCAACACAGACCCAATGGAAATTATGGGCGCATAAAAATCTCCTTTGGATAACTTAAAACACAAGGATCACTAAAATGAGGTTTTGTCTTTTTCCCATTATCTGTATTCCAAAACAACATATGTCACCCACTGTACCAACCATCGTACCCATTGCAAGTGCAGATTTTCTTCAGCAACACTGTCTCAATACAGAGTATATACTACAACATACATTTTAATTTAAATTCACATCAAATTTTAATTAAAGTGACTTTTAATTAATTTTCAAGATTTTTATTTTCTTTAAAAGATAAAATTTGCTCTAATCAAATTATAATTTAACATAATTTACATTATATTAAATGTCAAGTGTATTTCCTTAACAGGAACATCTTAAAATTACACGAAAGCAAGACATTCCATAAATATTTTAGAAGAAATTAGAACTATTTATTTTTAAAAAACGTCTTAAAAAATAGAAAAAGAAATATATAAATTGAATTTGACTTCTACTCTTAAATCATATAAAAGTACTAAATATGGTAGGAAGAACATTAAACCTTCCAGAGCTTCAAGTTAGTTTTATTAATAAGTGTTTTCAAAGTTAGTTTTACAAGTAATGATATCATGATATATTTTTACATTCAATTGATATAGAGTATAAAAATAAAATAGTTATAAGTATAAGTCTTTATATTCTTTTAAAAATTAAGAGAGTAAAAAATAATAATGTCAAATAAATATAAAAAAATAAGTATGTCAAAAATAATTTTTCTAGTTTTATTAATAACGGTTTCGGTATGTAAGGATGGAACAATCGTCTGATTTAATTCGCTTTTGACTTTCATGTTTATTTATCTTTCAATCTACTCCAAGTTGAGCAGAGATTGACATGGAAAAAATATTTTGACATTAAATTAGATATATCTCTTATAGAAAAAAGTTTTTTTAATAATTTTTTTTACAACTTTTTTATAATTTATTCATAGTGAATTGTAATCAGTTTCAAATATTTTTTTAAAATAAATTTAAACGGATAATAAAATAGTGATAAGTGATTTGTTGTGAAAAAATTGTTAAAATATGAAGATTGTAATTAATTATATCAAAGGTATATTTACTTTAACGTGAATCTTTATTTATAAAATTAAAATTTATAGTAATAAAATCTATTAATTATCCGTTAAGTGAAGATGTGAGTTAAGTATTTATTAATGACAATTAATATATTAATTGATGAGCTTTTAGTGTCTTTCGACGGGTGTCGCTGCCAATGGATTATACCGTGTCGGCAATGGTAGAATAACTAAACAAAAAAGCTAGTGAGAGAGCTTGATTATTGAACAATGATATTTCTGTTTTTGCTTAATGCAGGTTTGAGAATGAAGCTTCCATCACCGCCTTCTATGTGAAAGACAACTCATTGTTTATTTCATGTCTATGACCGCCTTCCTTCTATTTTCTATAAATAAAGGAACTGTCTTCTGCAATTGTCACTGTCTGCACACTCTATAGAAACTTGAGCATACTCAACACACAAAATTACTACTATCTTCTTCAACACTACTTTTTTCTTTTCCTTTTGTTCTCTCTTCTTTCATTTCTGTTAAGAATGAGTAAACAAGACTTGCTGAAAATTCAGGTACACTGCACACTTCATTCTCTAGTACTGTTTTTGTTACAGTTCTGTTTCTGTGTCTTGTTTTTGGGCCCATGGAATGTTAATTCCGAACCGTTTTTGGTCTCCTTTTAGACATGTGTTCTCAAGGTTAATATCGATTGTGATGGCTGTGCACAGAAAGTTAAGAAAATCCTGCAGAAAATCGATGGTACATTAATCTTAGCATACTTCTTTTTTTGTTTCTTATTTCAAAATTTCTTTTCATGTTAACATGTTTCATTCTCAACTTTATTACCATGTCCTGCTTTTTCTGGTTTGCAACTTTCCTTATACAGATGATATTATCTGGGTTCTTCAAGTTTACTTGGTCTAATCTTCATTGGATTAGATTCATTAGCCTGTAAAGAAATTGTTATTGTTGTTGTGCAGGTGTGTATTCTGTGAAAATAGATGCAGGAGGAGGGAAAGTGGTAGTGGCAGGGGATGTGGATCCAGAGAAACTGGTGAAAAAGATAAAGATGGGAGGGAAACATGCTGAGATATGGGGTGGCCAGAATAGGAACCATCAAATCAAACCTAAATTCCAGAACTTGCAAGTTGATAACAACAAAGTGGGAAGGGACATTAAGTCCCAAAACCAGAAGGGTCAGAAAGGTGGTGATGGTGGTGGAGGAGGTCAAGGTCAAGGTCAAGTTGGTCAAATGGCACACTTCACAAACATGAAAGGGGTTCAAGATCTCAAGGAACCTGTCAAGGAACAAAAATCTGTTAGGTTCAACTTACCAGAGAAGGAGTTTGAAGCTAGTGATGATGGTTTTGATGAATATGAGGACAGTTTAGATGACTATGATGATGAAGAGGAAGATGAAGTGATAGGCCATGGGCATGGGCATGGGCATGGCAATCCAATGCATCATAACAAGATGATGCCAAAGATGGGAGATGGAGGTGGGCCTCATGGGCCTGCTGGTGTAATGAATGGGCCTGCCATTAATAATGGCCATAAAGACAATGCTGGTGGGAGTAGGAACAATAATGGAAGTGATAAGAAAGGTGGTGACATTGATCAAGCAATGCTAATCAAGGGCAAAGGTGGGAATTACAATGAAGCCAAAGATGATGATAATGAAGGGAAGAAAAGTAGCCAAAAAGGTAAAAAGAAGAAGAAAGATAAGATTAAGAAAAAGGATGGGGGATTGCTAGGTAGGTTTCTAAGCTTTGGGAGAAAGAGCAAAAAGGTTGGATTAGAAGAAGTAACTTATACCAGTAACAGCAAGAACCAAAGCAATGAAAGTGGAAATAAGAAAGACAAGGAAGGAAAAATGAAGGAGCATAGCAATGGTAAAAATGATTTTGACTTTCTTGATTATGACAAGACTCCTCTTCTTCATAAAAATGGCAAAGTAGGTCAGATGGATCCAAGCCAAAAAGGGTATCAGGCATTGCAGGGTGATGCAATGGGACATCAAGGAATGCAGATGCAGCATGTTCCATATAATAACCTTCAGCAGCAGCAATACATGGCTATGATGATGAACCAACCTCAACATCAGCATCAACATCAACATCATTATCAACATGAAACAAATATGAACAGCATGTATCCAACAAACATGATGTATGGTAGGCCACATCCATCTATGAACTACATGGCACCACCTCCTATGCCATCTCACCCAATGGCTGATCCTATTACTCATACTTTCAGTGATGAGAATGTTGAGAGCTGCAGAATCATGTAGTAATTAGTAGTTACAACTATTACATTCTGTGTTTTGGTATTTTGGGAGTTCATAGAACTGGTAAATGTGTAATCTTTAGATTAGATTATATTATACTTTACATTATAAATCATAGTATAATGTCTTCTTTTTACATTTATGGAACAGTTTTTACATTATTGAGACAATTATTTATAAAACAAAGTTAGACAGTTGTCATATTTTGGAACACTGTTAATGGGAGATAGTGTGAGAGTCTGAGAAAGCCAAAGCATCGATACCTTCTCGAAGTTGTATATGAACTAAATTGAAAGCAAAATCCACAATGCTTTGGATGTTCTGCTATAGACCAAAGTGAAAGTATTAAAAGACAAAACATCGAACACTTTAACTGCAGAAAACACCTCACTCAGTTTGTAGTAAGATATTCTTATTACTCTTATTATTAGCTTGAATTAAGGTCATAGATAGGATTGATTTTTTTTTCTTAGATAAGAAATTAAAACGTTTGAAACTGTTAATTAATAAGTGTAATCTTACTTATTATTTATAAGTATTAAATTTTGAATGGAAAAATTGGAAAAGGGATATAAGTACTGTTGTTGTAGGTTGGGTTTGTAATATCTTTTGTTAAATACCATGAAATAGGCTACTAGTTTTGTAATTTTTTTATATTTTTTAACTGTTAATGTAAAATTATCAATAATAAAATTATACAAATGATTTATAACTTTGTATTTGGTAATATTTTTTATTTTTTATTATGAAAAAAGTGGACATGTATATATTTTCATTAGTGTATATAATTTTAGTTTAGATTAAATTAATTTAAAAAAATCCAGCAAGTTCTTTTCTGAAAATTCGTATATTATTTTCTGTTTCTCATGTGTAAGAAAATAACTACAAAACCCATCTCCCTGTTATGATTTGCGAGGGAAAAAAGGAAAAATAGAAATTCTGTATCAAAACTTTATCAATAATATAGCCATGATTTTAGACATGATTGATCATAAATCATGTGATGGGGATACATGGAAGAAAAAGGTAAGGCTTTTTTTATCAAGACAAAAAAAAATGTTAAAAAAAAGAAGGAAAACAAGTATTTTCATTCAATTTTATTTCACATTATCATAATAGTTTAATTACCTTTCAAATTCTTAAGAATACTTTAATTAAATCCTCATTAAAACAATTTTATCTATTAAGAATTTCATCTGTATATATTTTTATTGATTTTTTTATATTTTTTAGTTAAATAGTAACGTGATTATTATATATTTCGTATTTTATTTTCCTATTTATATTAAAGTGTTAAAGCAAGTGAGATTATATTACGGTTAATATAGAAATGACAGTATAGTTAAGGTAGAAAGAAAAATAACTTTTATTAACAAAAATAAATGGTGATAATGAAATTAGGTTCTTAATACTTGTAAGTGATAATATGAAAACTATTGAAAGTTAATTAAGAGAATGATCTCTTTAGGATGAAACTGTATTCCAAAAATTTAGACGTTTAATTTTATTAAATTTATGTATTTTTTCTTCTCAAATTTATATATACTTATAAAAGAAAAATTTTGATATCCTAAAATATTTTTTAAAAATGTGATTATAAATCTCATTATTCAATATGTTTTCAAGATAAATATATAAATATAATTATGAAATAGATATAATTATGGATTTTATTATTCAACATATTTTGAACAAAAATAGTAAAATTCGCTTATTATTAATAAACACAATATCATTTTTTATATTAACTACGTTACCTCACATATCTTAAAAAATGTATATTGTTAAATAAAATGTCAACATAATACTTAAATTGTTGATTAATAGTGGCCACAATATATTTTGTATATTTCCTACATTACCTCATATTAAAAAGTGTACATTGTTAAGCAAAATGTCTGGATAACATAATACTTACATCACAATGTTCAAGAAAAAAATAAACAATTTAATTAAAAATATAAAATTTTAAGTATCAATATTTTGTTTTAATAAAAACTAAATTAAAAGGTTTAACATTCTGATAATTCTTATATATATGTTGGATTTTCTAAATAGATTCCTTTTTTAGTTTTCTTTTTCATTGGGTCCCTAAAATGTAATTAATTTCCATTATCATGTTTGTAAAAAAAATGTTATCACGAAGTTATTGTCTGCATTGAAATTGTCCGAATTTAAGAACTTGCAACTACACACATGCATTGTTCTCTTTTATTTTAATTGCAGAGGTTTACAATTGGATATATTAGCCTTTTAATAGTAAACCAACAAAAAAAAAATGAAATCATGAAGGTCTCTCTTTATGATGCATTTATTAATGGCAAGATATACCAGAACAACAATCCCTGATAATTTCAGGGGATTGTTATACAACTTCATAAATGAGTTCACCTCCATTGTAATTCCAGCCATGAAGAAGTACTTGAGGAGTGACACCCTGAGGAGCCTCAAAGGATATATTTATAGGCATGGTCTCTCCAGGGACCAGTGAAAAGTAGTTATCCGAGTAATGAACAGGAAGAATTCTTGTGTCTTCCCCTTCCTTGCTGTTCTTCTTTGAAGTATGAACAGAAATTTGAAGAAAGAAAGCAACGCCTATATCAGATCCCTTTATCTCTGTAACTTTCAGACCGTCACTTTTCCCAGAAAAACATCCGTGTATCCCCTTAAACAAAACAGTTTCATGTTCTTTTCCAACACTACAATGTGGAGTTTCCAGTGATTGTGTGTCACAAAAACCATCATTTCGCCTATCTGTTGAGCTTCTTGACTCTGGTCTTTCAGATGAGTTTGTCACATGCATTTGGATATTATAAACGGATTCTTCTATTGAAACCTTCGATGTTATCTTGAGAGGTATTTTCTTCTCCCTATATGGCTCCAATAGCTTGTAATCTCCACCAGAAAGATGCAACCAATAAAAGTTTCTGGATATAACACTTTTATCTGACATGTTATAGAGTTTGAGAAGAAGAAAGTAGACAGGCTTTGGATCTTTTGACTTTGGATACTTCATCTCAATAATAGGTGCTACTTTTTTTGGCAGAAAAGAGAGATTTTCATTAAGGCTGTAGTACGGGCGTGTTCCTTCAAGATCCCACACGGAAGTTTCAATGGCAACATTAGACAACTCTTTTGATGTAGTATTAACAACCTGTTTTGGGGAGGAAGATAAAGAAATACACAGCCTTTAAAGAGTTACTCTTTTATTAGTAAATCATGCATAAATTGAAAAGAAAATTGTAAATCAAACAATTTTCCATAATTTCATTATCCTTCAAATCTTTTTAACTGGCCACTTTTGACTTCCAATCTCAATTTTAAATTTTAAAAATATATTATCAAATCGGTAAAGTAACATCTCTATTTATATGACCTACTCATAGAACTAGAACTTCATTTTGATACTTACCTCTATCACATATGTAGCAAGATTAAGCTGTACATGAATTGGTTCTGCGGCACACCGACAGCCATAGAAACCTGCTGTTTGATCAAGTAGATGGTCGTAAAATTGACCTCTCAGACCAGTCCAAGGATTTTGTGTCTTCCATATCAATACACCTGTATATTTGCTCCACATGCGAGAAGTCCATGCCTCAAGAAGAGCTCTGTATTGAATGTAGTTAACAAGTTGAGCCTGAGGAGATTATAGCATCTAAATTAAACATCAATTCAGCAAAAAAAAAAAAAAACAAAGATCAAGAGAAATAGGATGATGAAATATTCATCACTAATGGCCAACAGGATAAGGTTTCTACTCTCTTCTTACCTTCAAACAAAAATCATCAAGATCTTTTGCATCACCATAAAGTTGAATCTGATCATGAACCTTGTTTGGTTTTGAATAAGGAATATATTTATGGTATTCCCATATGGCATTTGGAATTTCTTCAACATAACCATTGGGAAGTTTCTTAAACAATGGTATCTGGCAACCTTCTGGAGGCATTGTTGCTCGTATGGTATCTGCAACTGGCATTCCCACAGAACCAACCTCTGGATTGAACCCATACTTATAGTAGTCGTCCTTGAAGAAATCTTCAGGATTTTGAATTTCATAAGGACCATCAGTGAAGTTCCCCATCCCATCAGCAAACCCATCCCACATTGAACCTTGTATGTAAATCCGTGTGCCATCAAGGTACTGACTAGGATCTGACGGTGTTGGGGACAAATCTCCTACGGGTTTGCTGCTTTCATCTTTACTTTCAAAATAAGGATGAAGCCTCAGATCATATTTTAGAGCAGCGTTTATATCAGCCGGTGGAATTTGCTCGTTTCCCCCCACCCATAGGGCAAGACTAGGATGATTTCTTAGAAGCTTAACTGTGTCTCGTGCACAAAACAAGAAAAGATCATGGTCCAGAGGACCATCTGGATTAGATACTGGGTCACCACGTCCATCAACATCCCCAGTAATCCAAAACTCTTGCCACACCTACAAAACTCAGCCAGCAGCTAGATAAATTTTCTAAACCAACACTGCTACTAATGTACATGAACACAAGATATTGGACAGGACCAAGGATTATATGGTAAAACTTTATCTAAGCTTCAAACCAGATAAATCATCAGTGACCACCAGGTCTAGCTGTAGCAGGAGCAGCGTCACTTCTCAGAAACACAATCTGGGTATCCCCAACATCATAATTACCACATAACAACCATTCACTTAAGATCACTATGAAAAAACCCAGACAAAATAACGGGTTTTAGAAAAAGAAGATTAGAATCAAATCTCCACTTAAACATAACACTCAAAAATTAGAGGAATAATAAAATGTATTAAATAACCAGGTGAACTATAAAAACCTTCCCTTAGCAGGGTGTTTGAGTCATTCAACTCACTGCTATATCCACACAAAAGTACCCATAAATGAGAGAACATGACAAACCATACATGCATATATGTTACTCAGCTGTGCATAGACACATTGAGGGGATTCTATCACATTAATGTAAACCATTTCTTTCTACCCTTCTAAAGTGGCCTTGCAATTTGGATGTTAACTTGTTGGCATGCATATATAAGCAAAAATAAGGATCTGGTAGCAGTTTTAACTTACCAAAAGGCCATAATAATCACAGTAATGATAAAACTCGGGTCTTTCAGCCAGCCCACCTCCCCAGCATCGAATCATGTTAAAATTCATATCTGCATGAAATTTAATATCTGAACTATACCGCTTCTTTGATAACCGCAGTAGTCCATCAGACAATATCCAGTTACCCCCTCGAATAAAAATTGGTTCTCCATTAACTTTGAATAATCTATGATATTCAATGCACACAACAAAACATATACAGAAACAATTTAAAAATTGAATCAATTCTACCAAGTAAAAGGTAGATAAATACAACATTGATTAAATTTGAGAAATCACCTTACCTTCCACCAGTAGCATCATCGATATGGCTCTCAATTTTGCGGAATCCAAAGTGATGGCTCCATGAATCAGATTCACCAAATCCTTTAACATCAATGTTAATAACAACATCATACAAAGATTGCTTTCCCATTCCATTCGGCCACCATAAATAGGGATTGGAGAAGATAAGCTGTTAATTTGCATCATTAGCACTTGAAAAGAAACGTTAAAACTAAAGCCCCAACCTGTGCAAAATAACAGGCTTGCATGTGTGCAATGCCAAATAAAGAAATAGCGTTGTCCCTGTGATCACTTGGGTTGATTTAAATGTTTCTATATGCTTTATCGTTATATCTATCCAGGATTGCATACATTCAATGTAAAAAAGGGGGCAGGGGTTTCCCTATGATAACTTGGCTACTTTGTGATCAGTTGGCTTATATAAATATTTTGCCATCAGCTTTGTTACTCCAGATCATAAACTCAAGCATAATCGGTAAAGAAAGACATCAAGTAATAACTTACAAATTATGGAAGCCAATGTCTTGACAATTCCTAATATATATTCATCAAATTTATCCAATCATATCTGAACCTTTGTTCCTTTGATAGGTAAGGAAATATAAGAGATCCATTTAACCTAAACACAATTAGCAGTGTAGTAAAGATTGTCTGGTTACATTACAAGCTCAAGAAATGATAGTACACTTCAATTATAATTACAGTAAATTAGAGTTATCTAAATGTTAGACAAACTTATATACCACAGACACATGACGTAAGCCATATACATAAACATATACCAATGATGTCTAAGAACCAAGAGAATAGGGTGTGAAATTGAACAAATTTCCTAAAATAACCAAATTCATTGATAAAGTTGTTCTTCAAATGTACAAAAGGTGTACGCGCAATGAAACAAACTTTGTCACAAGCATAATGAATACAATCACTAACCTCAGGAAATGTATATTGCACCCGTGAGTTTGCGGGTATAGAAAGATTTTGAGATTGAAGATGCTCAACCAAGAAAATGCTATCCTCGGGTTCTATTGTCACTTGGACACTCAGAGAACACTGAGCAGTCCAGGAGCTTCTGTTTTGCAATTCAATCGTTGTATGTAGATACGCCTTCTTATAGTCATCAGAAAATGTTGAAACCAAGTGCGGATCAATTATTTTTACTGGCTGCACCAAACACAGACAATGAAATTATTCAACCAAGGAACAACTACAAGCACCATTGTCTATAAAAGAAAGACAATCTGTTAGGGGCTGGAAAGTGTATGAGAGGAGAAGGTATAAGAGGGAGAGAGAAGAAGACCGAACGGTAGAAGGCGGGACACGAGCTGACCGAACGTTGGAAGCAGCGAGGAAGCATCCTAGCTGTCTCAACGGTTAGGATGAGCGGAAAACTAATTAGAGTAATAAGAGAGATATCTTGAGAGGATTTTCAGCCAGAGTTATTTAGAGTAAACAAGGCCATGTCTTAGGATATTATTTGGTATAGTTAAATATAGTAAATAAAACTAAATATATACGAATAAGTTAATTATAGCTAATAAGGATATTTTCTAATATTCAGTACAGGTTTGGGGCAGGAAATATTCAGTATAAATAAAGGGGAAGCCTAGGGTAAAAGGTATGCTTTTGATTTGTGAGTTTTTGTATGAGAGGTTATGCTCTCAGATAACTGACGGAGATCCTGCTCCCAGTTATTGTTTGCTTTCTTTGATTCAGTATTTCCATTCAATAAAGAGGTTTATTTAGTTATTTCCATTGTTCCTTATCTGTGAGAGTGCGTGAGGAAGTGTTCTAGTTACGTTCCATACTCGGATAGGTAACACAATCAAAACTCTAGAATATTTAATTGGGTTTGTTGATTTATGGACTGCACTAAAAGCTAAAAAGAGCATAGCAATTCTATGCCTCCGCAATTTCCTGGTTTAGTTTTCCAAACATATCGAGGACTCCCCAGACAATATTTCATGAAGCCAGCCTATGATTGGACTTGAAGTTCATCAATATTTGCTATGAACTAAAAAAAAAAACTAGTTATAGCAAAAATGCAATAAACACAGAAGAGTCGGGAAGGAAAATGAAAGGCCTCCGAAATTGGTCTCAGTGGCAAATCTTAAATTGATTAAAAGACCAATGGTGAAGACTTAGGGATGTAATTAAATAATTAATGCTACTCACCCCAGTAACAGAAATAGAAACTTCATCCCATATTCCAGTATTCCTATCTCTGCAATCATATCAAAAACTCGCATTAGTCATAGATGCACTTTGCTTTACATGGCTTCTCTTACTTCCAACTCTCCAAATTTTGAACTCAATATCTAATGCTAAAATTGCTGTAGAAAAAGAATTACATGTTTTAGTTCAAAAAACAAAGAAAAAGTCAATATTTATTTTTGGATCAAAAAGCCAATGACCACACATCAATACATCTATACAAGTATTAGTAATGTCACCTTATAGGAGCCATCCAATCCCAACCTTCAACATATTGTGTGGCCACATCTTTTCCTATCTACAAAATACCCCGGAACAAAATTAATTAGATATCCAGTACGCAACAACAAGCATTGTTCCTCTTCCTCTTTCACCGTAGTCCTAATTGATTCCAGAAATTAGGAAACACTTGAAATTGATATCTAAAGGTTACATGTACCAGAAAGGTTAAGTAGTTTAAAAGAATAAAATTAATTGATTAGAAGTATGAATTTAATTTCCAACCTCGTGATCACCACCTTGTCCCCCCCTGGGAGGAATTCTCCCAGGATGATCTGGAGGATGAACAAGAACAGCAAGCAGGTTTGTGCCATCAGCATGAACAATATCGGTGACATGAATAGAATGCCTCCGAAACATCCCTTTTGGTAGGACGATTTGGTGGCCATTCAAATACACATCAGCAGAGTAATTGATTCCACGGAAGTTCAGATCACAGTGTTCGTTGTTTGACTGCAAATGAAAAGGAGTCAAGTAATTAGTGATGTCCCCTTCCATCAAAATAAGAAACCACCATCGTATATTCAAAAGAAGATTATAGTTGAGATATTAGAAAGGTTTTAAAAATGGACTCTCCACAACTGCAAATTCAAGCTACATCAGCCACATCTGGCAACAAACTTTAGAAATATCCCAGATCATAAGTAAACCACAACTGTAAGTCTGTGAGTAACCACACTTTAAAACCTTACACACTGTATACTCTACTTGTCTACTATTGGAAACCTATCTCACAAACTTGAAAAAACAAAAATATCAGCATAAGCCAAAAAAAGGAGTATGAAATTAAAGTCAAAGGGTACCACTTGAAAATCCAAATCTGTAAAATGTACAAGAGAATAATCACAACACGTACAAGTTTGCAGTTAAAGGTTGTAAAGAACCAGAAGGTGTAATAGTCTCTTCCAGAATCAGCAATGTCAATGATATGTTCATTTTGCAGTCCATAAAAAGGATCGGGCACAATTTTGTTCTTCACCAAGGTCGCCAGAACGCTGTTATAATGTTATGTCACATTGTGTGGAATCAAGTCAACATTGTATGAAAGTAAAATAACAGAAATGGAGATAAAAAAAAAATTGTGATTACGTTGCTGGAACGAGAGCTTCCATCCATGGTGAAGTGGGGCCAGTTGGAGGGTGCGTAGTGGTGAGCTGGGTTCCGGTGAATTGCACCTCGGTGGACCTTGCTGCGAGCCACCCTGAATCCAGCGTTCTCTTACGGTGTTGCTCCGCCATCACCGAAACCTTAGATCGCCAGAGAGGCTTCTTCTTCACTGCTCTTGTTCAAGCGCACGCAAACAAGAAAGGAGCAGAAAAACACTCGTTTTATCTTTGCGTTAGACACGTGGATTTTGCTCCTCCCAGGTGATGCTTTACGTTAATTTTTTTTTTCCGAAATTTGGGTTGAAAAGAGAAAATGATATACTTTGAATCAAAGTACCGTATAAAGTACCCCAATGTTAGGTTACTCATGTCATGGATCGTCGAGACTATTACTAAATTCTTTTTTTACCATGTTTAATTTCATCATGAAAATGAGATAATTTTTAAGAAAATTTTGAATTTGAGCAAGTGCTGGCACGACTCTATAAGAAAAATGTTGTGCTATCTTCAAACGATTTTGTTTTAATTGGAATAAAATCATGTTAAGTGAAGACAATTAAAAATAAAAGTATTTATAATTTGAGACGATTTTTTATGAATTATAAAGAACGTTATTCAAAATACTTTCTAATTTATAATTTATCTTTTTTTTGTTATTATTTATGATTTAATAAGAGATATTAAAATTGGTTCAAATCGAGACAACTCAATTTACAATGAATTTGATTGGATTGAATTAAAAAAACAATTCTTTAAATGTTGATCAAATTTGATCTAAATCACTTAACTCACAAGTTAAATCAAATTATTTAAGACAAGTTGAAGGCATTTTTATTTATTATCCTTTGACAACAACTTTTTATTATTTTCATACCATTTTTCATAATTTTTTTCATTACAACTATTTATTACTTAATACAATTTAATATTCTTAAAAATTAAAATATTACTCAATAATATTTGAATACTTTTATAGTTAGTTTATTTATTTGTCTATTTATATAAGTTGATATTCTTAAAAATTAAAATATTACTCAATAATATTTGAATATTTCAATTTTTAATTATAATATTTGATGATATAGATAAACACTTTAATTATATAAATGTTGTAATAATAAACATGTAATTAATTTATAATGTTTATGAGTTTTTAGCTGGTTGGACATATAAGATAGTACTAGATAAATAGAAGTATCCGAGATAATCTTGAATATATGTAGTATAATATAAATATTTGTGTTTGGAAAGTCACACTTTAGTACATTGGAATGAAAAATATGAATCATTGTGAAGTTTAAGAAAATGTTTACCAAATTGATAAATATTTAATATCATTAGATTGGATCACTAGGTTAAATCCAAATAGAAAAATGTTCTAAGTCTATGAAGTCAATATCAGCAAGAACACTGAAGGTCTGCATCACACAGCAGCACACCAGCACACCAGCATGTTCTAATCTGAATGATAACTACCCTTTCTTGGATCTTTCACCTTGATCTTCCAATGACCATCAGACAAACTGGAATTTCTTGCTATCCTTCTCCACTTCACGATCCTTTCATTCATCTTCTGTGTAAGTCCACAGTAAGATTGCAACTCTTCAGGCATAGCATCATAAACCTGCCACCACCTTCTGTGAGCAGAATCACTTGCAAAAATATGATGATCCTGCATGTCCCAGTTGCAATCATAATCCCTATAACACATCCATGGCTTCAAACCCAAGTAGTGTATGGCATAAGGGACTTCATGATTCTCGTCCTCCTTTTGAAAACCTTTCAGCAGATTAACCTTCGTTGGCAAACGGTGCCACCACGTGAAGATCTCATTCAGAAAACCTTGGTCACCCCCGTTGTAGGAACATACCTTGAAGGTTTTGTTCATCATCTGTTGGAACATGCACTGGGATGGCTCGATCACCATCAAGCCCGAGTTGAACAAGACTTTATGGTTAGGTGCTGCTGACAACTGAGGGTACACGAATAAATGGTCGAGGTTGTTGAGGAGTACGAGGTCGGAGTCTATGAAGATGATTTTGTCGTAATTGGTGAGTTGCCATATTCGTAGTTTGCTGTAGTTCCACTTGTTGTATGCACCCCTTTTGGCAAAGGGGCTCAAGATGCGTTTGATGCGTTGGATCTTCCAGCCTGCAGCTTTTAGACCAGTTATGGATTTTGGACCAATGGATTTATCAACCAGGAGTAGAAGATCGTTTGGAAAATTGGTATTTGCTCGAAGAATACTTTGAGCAAGTGCTATTGCACCACAAACATAAGCTTCTGAAGAATGAAGAACAGATACGTAGGCTACCTTTGGAACACTAAAGAAATTTCTCCACACCTCTTTACCTGCAAAACCATTACTGATACAATATCATCATAAACTCAATAAAGTTATCATTTATATTTAATGATAATGGTCTATGCATTGCGGTATATATCCCACTTATATATACACTAATTTTTCTTTATACACCAATAAACCAATTCTTCAAACTTCTCTCAAAAACTCATTAGTACTTGGGAAAACATTAACACTTAGGAGTGTCACTTTGTTTGTTCAAACAAACAACAATGTCCTAAATTAAATATAAATATATATATATATATATATATATATATATATATATATATATATTACTTAGTATACTTTGACAATTTTAAATTAAAAATAATATTAAAGTAGATTTTATAAATTTAATTCTTAATATAATATTGTAGTCATAAAATCTATTGATCAATGCCAAGTATCTTTCGTCATAAAATTTCACATAATACAAATCACTAAAAAGTGAAGTGTTGAATGAGGATAGATATTACAAACAGGTTTTCAAGCAAGCTCGTAGAATGATTATAGTTTAATATATGAAAAATATTACTAAAGAACGTTAACTAAAAATAGATATTACGAATTTAAAATCATAAGCCCTAAGTATATGTCTAAAAAATAACGGTTACAAAAATCAGAATTAATTAATTTATACATGATTTGTAGATACTTCATTTATCTGAACTGATATTTAGACACTACATGTCGTCACTTATATGAAAAATATGAAAACAAAAGAAAGTATATATGAAAAGCTACACCACATGCACATATTATGGTTAAGAGATTGGGTATACGAAAGAATTTCTATGAATTTGGAAATTTTGATTAGTTAAGGAAGATTGTAAATTACAACATTCCTTAACCGTGCCAAGCATTTATATTACTTACATCATTATCTCACCAAAAGAACAATTTCCGTTGATTAAATAATTTATTAATACTTTTTTTCTTTAAAATGTAGTATTTTGATTTCTTCTTTTCAAATTCACGAAACATTGTTAAAAAAGGGATAAACTAAATTAAAAATAATTAAACAATATTAAAATGAGTTTAAAAATAAGGATCAAATAAGTTTTTTTTTCCTTATACTATTTTTAAAAATTGTATTTCATCGATAAATTAAATTATATATCTATTTGGTCTTTATATATACTTTCATAAAAATAATGTAATTAAAATATCTTTGAAATAAGTGAAATGAAAAAAGAATTTCACAATGAACTATAGTATGCAAATAATATAATGTATCCATTGGAAGGATTCAGATGTACCTGTTTTTGCATAACCAGGAGCAATTTGACATGAACCAACAGGCATAAGTGTTTTCTGTTTTAGGCTCCATAAGTCAGGTTTGTACACCCAATATTGTTGTTCATGCGACAAAAGGTTGTCACAACTGAAAATCTCTTCCATGGGACCACAAGAACCAACGAACACAACATACACATTCCTATGATGATTCTCCATCTTGTTCACCCATCCACTTCTCACAGCCAAATTTGCCACCACCAAATTCACCTGCAACCTAAACACATCTCTAACCACCCCACATGGAACCTTTGCCACCACAGCATTCAGATCTTCAAAATTCTCCAACTTTGGCATTGGAATGTTTGGGCACTTCCCATTTTCATCAATCCATTCTGGAAAAATCTCCTCCCATTTCAAATTCCCATCAACATGATCAAAATCTACAAACACACTCTCCATTTCAGCCTCAAGTGACAACAGTTCTTCATCTCTAGCATCAATGTTAACAACACCTACCTTAACTTTCTTCTTATTGAAACCTTTTGCTATCACATCAAACCAAGTTGGTCTTTGTCTTGGTCTTAACTTCGGATCCACCTCAGTTGTTTTGTTCATCATCCTGTTGTGCTTCTCTAAAACTATGAATACCATGAAGGGTAGGGACATAATAAGTAAGATACAAATGAGAAAACGTTTTGGCCTTGAATGATGAGATCTTGAAGTAAATGACTTTATAGAAACCATTTTTCTTCTCCTTCAGTTTGGTGAATGTGGTTTTGATATTGATGACTATATGACAAAAAGGTTTCCTTTCATAAGAGGCTTATTTATACTCAACAACTTTCCTTTCATAGAGTTTAAATTCTATGCCCTTTTTATATAATCAAACTATTATAAAACATTATTATATATAGTTGTAAAACATATCAATGATTTTTATTTTATAAAATGCCTCTAATTTAATTGTGATATGTGTATATAAAACTTTTATCCTATATTTTTTTTGCCTATATCTGATATGGCGGATTACAAGTAATAATACTATATTAATTCATAGAAAATTTCTAATACATTTTTTATTTTTTATAATTTATTAAAAGTATAAAATACTATATATAGTTGTAATTTAGTTTTTAATGAAAAAACTTGAAAAAAAATATTCTACTTATTTATCCTCTTTCATTTTTCACAAATGTGTGTGTGAATTATTTTATTAAAATATGAAAAATTATCATAAAAAAATTAACATAACAAGTCTCTTTCATTCCCTTGGCACCATGCATATTTCATCCGATAGTTAGAAGAATTTAGGATGCTCATGGGAATGAAGAAAGGACTTAAGATTGAAATAAAAGTTTTGAGTATATTAATGGTAAGAACGTGTGAGTTGTGAAAAAGAATTTGAAAACAGTAGGAATAATAGTCATTTGAATAACAATGTTTCTCCTAACAATGAATCACAATGTTTCAATGTTCTTCATCCTTATCCATTTTCTCATCGTATTTTTTCTATCCGTATATTTTTTTTTTCATAACAGAAAATAATTACAACGATGATCCAAATATAAGTTATAAAAAAGTATTTAATAAATTTAAGTTTATTTTAATAATTTTAAGTTGATAAAAAAACAAATAAAAAAGACATAATACCTATATATAAATCCATAGACTAAAAAGTCATTTGCATAATTAAAATTAGGGATATTTTTATTATTTGTTAGATATTAGTTTTTATTTATTTATTTCTTTTCCGACCCTGTCTAAATCTGACAAGTTTTACGAAATAAATACACGTAAATTAATAACAGGTAAAATTAACGAATGAAAACTCAAAATTTATGTAAAAAAGTATTAACAGTCAGCAGAATTTAGATGTTTTGCCCCACGGTTAGCTGCAGAACACCGAATAATAAAACTATTCTAAATAGTATAACAATTGAGTGTATAAATGACTTATAATTTTATTTTATTAATATTTATTGAAAATTATAAAATTAAGAATGAAAAATAAGAATTATAAAACTTCATGGCTAAATAAGATTTTATTCATAAAAAATGTTATAAAATTTGTTATTTTTTTTTGTCTAAATTGTTAAAGGGAACTATCTTGTTTATAACAAATTTGTTATTTTTTTGTTCTAAATTTTTACGGATGATAGATAATTGGATCGAAGAAATTTTTATGTTTTTTGAATGTCAAAAAACGAGAAAAAATAGACCTACGATATATTTTTCCACATTCAATTTAATAAGACAATAAGATTTTTGTACATAAGAATATTCATGAATATCTAAGACTCTATATTATTTATATAGTTTAAATACTATGTCTGATAGAGATAAACTCACTAGTGCAAAAACGTTGTTTAACGTCACACGGTAGACGTCGGTTAAGGATCAGAGCAACGTATATTGATGACCGGTGACATTTTCGTAAATAAGTTGACAATATAGGCGTTCGTTAGGTCGATCTCCGACGTCTATAGAATTTTAGACGTCGGCCCTTCCAACCTGACGTCTATATTTCTGACCATTAGGTGAAAAGTAATTTCTTTCAGCCTTATAAACGTCGGTTCGTTTGGGGCCCGACGTCCATATGGCGAAAATTAATATTGTTCACCTACCTATCAAACATATAGACGTCGGTTATTTGTTAACTGACGCCTATAGGTCTGCCAGAAAGGTGAATAGTCACTCTTTTCAGCCTTATAGACGTCGGATCCCGCCACATTGATGGGCCCCGACGTCTATATGGTGGAAATTAATGCTCCTCACTAACCTATCAGACATATAGATGTTGGTCTTTTGTTAACTGACGCCTATATGTGTTTCAGGCAGGTGAATAGTCACTCTTTTCAGCCCTATAGACGTCGGATCCCACCACATTGACGGGGGACCCGACGTCTATATGGCAGAAATTAATGCTCCTCACCAACCTGTCAGAAATATAGACGTTGGGCTCATCGTAACTGACGCCTATATGTCTGCCAGGCAAGTGAATAGTCACTCTTTTCAGCCCTATGGACGTCGGATCCCGCCACTTTAACGTCTATATACAATTCTAGACGTCAGTTGCATCAGGTACCGACGTCTATAATCCTACCAGGTATGTGAAAAATCATTCGTTTCCGCCCACGAGATGTCTCATCCCGCCAAGCCGACGTCTATATACAACAAAATATTAATTTTTAAATCAAATGGACGTCATATTAGTCAGGCGTCCGACGTATATGCTATTGTAGACGTCGGTTCTGTGTACAGTAGACGTCCAATTCTTGTTAAATAACACTGCGAACCAACGGTTTGCGAATCAAGACTTTGATCGTCTTTGCCTTTTCTCTCTATTGTTATGCATTTCCAGGTAAGTTTTCTCTCATTTTAACTATTTAAAGTTGTTTTTACTCCGATTAAAGTAATCTTTGATGTATTATCTCTCATTTGAACCGATTAAAATGAGTTTTCGTTGTGTTTTGGTGCAGTTTTTTTGTTGTGTCTTTGTATAACGTAGTGCACCTTCTCCCTTTGCTAGTTTTCTCGTAAGGAAAATTTGCATTTTTTGGATTTCTCACGGCATTTCAATCCAAGGACGAACTTGGGTTGTTGTCTATTCTCACCGTATTCTTTTTCATTGGCGGTCGGAATGGACCTAGGCAACGACCTAAGTTCGTATTTGGTTGAAATGCCATGAGAAGTCCAAAAGACGCAATTTTTTCTTACGAAGAAACTAGCAAAGGAAGGAGGTGCTACTATGTTACTCATAAGACACGACAAAAACCGCACAAAAACACAACAATCATTTCATAGACGTCGGTTAATGTACAAACCGACGTCTATGATGTTCCAAAGACATCGATTAATGCAATGTTTGACGGCTTTATATACGTCCCAAGTTTTATAGACCGACGTCTAAGGTAATATTAGACGTTGGTTAGCGCATTGTCGGATGTTTTTGTAGACGTCGGACTTTTGAACTTAACCGACGTCTATATCGACGTCTCACCTGCAAAAAACTAACGTCCCATTAACGTCACTCGTATAGACGTCAGTTCTATTACTGACGTTAGAAGTTCAAAATAACTGACATCTAAAATCCTTTCTACACTAGTGACTATTAAAAAAATATATATAATGACTATTTAAAAGATAATAAAACTATTGAGGGCCTCTTATGGTTGTCACCTTGACATATTTGGATCGAGTATGTATATTTAATTATAACACCCTCATATAATTTATTCTACATTTATACCTTAAAAAAATTTATATGTAAAAATTTGATATATTAATTACTCAATATTGAGAATTTATAAAAGCAAGTATTTACAAACAATATAATATTGAATAATATAATATCACTAAAATTGAACATATTACACCCAATTAGTTCAAGTTTAAAACTAATGTACACTTCCACTCCAACATACACCAATTAAATAACAACTAGTCCTAACTTTTTATTAAGTAGGAAGACTCAACTTAAAAAATGTTTTCTTCTTCATCACACATATATGACTATCAAATGATCAAATTTCTCTATTCAAATTTAAAATTTTAAGTTTTAAATATATACCTATTCTATGCAATCAAAGTCTTAGTTTCAATCTGACATTCAAAATTTGGAGACAAATAGTTTCTTCTTGTACCTTCAAAAAGAAGGTACTCAAGACCAACAAAAAAGAAAAAGAATTTGTCACAAATATAATCACATTATAAATAATAAGAGCTCATAAAAAATGAACTTATTGCATGTAAAAATCTAGTAAAATATTTGTGCATTTTTTAATGAGTCCATAAACAAAATCATAATTAAAGAGAGAATTGGGAGAGGAGGAAAGAAGAAAAAAAGAGAAGGAAAAACAGAAAAAAGGCAAACAAAAAAAAATGAACTTGAGATCTAAGGTCTTTTATTTTCTTTACCCCACTCCAATTAAATATTTTTTAGAAACTAAATATGTTTTAAGTGATATCAATTTACTCATTATATTAAGTTATTCAACTCACAGTTCAATTATTTAATTGAGATTGTTATATTATTAAGTAGAACTAATTATATCTTAATTATCGATTATAACTTTTATTAGTGGTAATTATTTGATTCAATAATTAATATCAAAATTAAAGGTATAACTTAATTTCCAGAAAACTAATAGTTTTTTTTTTTATGAGAATCAGTCCAGAAAATGATAATATTTTATTATGTAATATATATATATATATATATATATATATATATATATATATAAGTCTTTGAAAGAGGATATGCTTATATAATATCAATAAAATCTAAACTTAATTAAATAAAAGATTAATATTACTCTTTATTAATATGTTAATAATTCTTTCACTTTTATATATATAGTATTCTTAGATCTAATTTTTTATTGTACAAAATGTTTGAAGAAAATGAAAGTTTCACTAAGTTTTGGAATATCTGAGTCTTATGCCCAAATTGATCCAATGAAATGGAATTGGTTCCATTTTTTGTCAAAACATATACACAATATTCTTTGTGGTGTCATTCATATCTGAAACCCAAAGGAAAGAATACACTTTTGTAAATATTCTACCAGAAAGAACCAAAAGCAAAACTTCTGTACCAAGGCAGAACAAACCGCAGCACACTAATTAAACTGCTAATACTGTGATTAAGGCATGCCTAATGATGGTGTAGTACTTAAATAGAGAAAACAAACACCACCACCAACATCTAAAGCCATGGCTATCATAAGATCAGAGGTCTTTAAATCATTAGAATTGGGTCATGTCGCAGAAACTCCACTGCTGAAATTGTGTTCGATTTTGGAGAGATCCATTTTGAAGAATGAGAAACTGTTGCTCTCAGGAGGAAAGTATGATCCTGTTACCATCTTTCATGGGTCCAAAGCACCAAACATGAGTGTTACACAATACATGGATCGCATTTTCAAGTACTCTAATTGCAGCCCTTCCTGTTTCTTGATTGCACAGATATACATGGAAAGGTTCTTTCACAAAAACGGTGGTTATCTCACTTCCTTCAATGCTCATCGTCTCCTAATCACAAGCATTATGGTAGCTGCTAAGTTTCTTGATGATAAGTAAGTACTTCACAAAAACACAGTTTCGATTCTCTTTCTATTTTTAGTGTTACTCTTGTTTCTTTCTCATAATTTTAATATATGTTAATAATATTAGAAATGATTATTTGAAACACAAATTTTTTATATTTATTTGATTTTTTTTTTCTTAAAAAGATAAAATTTAACTCTTGTATGACATATTATATATATATATATATATATATATATGCAAAATTTAATCTTTGTTAAAGCCATTTTACTTTTATAATTTGTCATGACGCTGTAAAAAAATTATTTTTCAATATATTAATGTAAAAAATATAGACTTGAATAAAAATTTCTAACGAAAAATGTATCTTTAATAATTTTTTTACAATTATTTATGTGACAGTTTGTGTTTGTTCCGTTTTAAATATACAAATCAATAAAATAGTAACATATAATTTATTGTAAATAAATGTTAAAAAAAATTGTTAAAATATCATCATCCATATGTAATATCTAACATTATGCAGGTGACATAACTCTAATATAAAAATAATTAACAAAAATGTGAAGTTTGTATGCAATACTTTAATTTGTTTCACTATTTTAGGATATGTTATCAATAATTGTTAACGAAGTATTTAATATATAAAAGAGTAGTTTTATGATAATAATTTATAATTTTTTATTTTGACAATGATTAATATATATTATTTTAATTTGGATTCACACAATGACAATAATATATTATCCTATTTTTAAGATTTTTTATACAGTTATCAATATATTTATCAAATATCATATTTTATTATTTTTATCAGCATATATTACATATGTATCTATCGTATTTAATACACATATTATATCAGTAAATTATAAGATGTAAAAAATAAGATTTTTCATGACATTATATACATTTTTTTTAAATAATCCAAAAATATTTTAAAAATAAATTTTAAATTTTATTTAATCTTATAAAAGCAGTATGTAAAATAAAAGTTACATATCCGGCTGAAAATTTATTTTATATATTGAAAATATAGTCTTCTATGTAAATATTCGACCATAAAGAGTTGAAAATGTTACAGTTATGAAATACAATACAATTAAGTTATTTCAATTTTTTTTACAGGTATTATAGCAATGCTTACTTTGCGAAAGTAGGAGGAGTTAGCACAGAAGAGATGAATAGGATGGAGATAGAGTTTTTGTTTAATCTGGAATTCAAACTCTTTGTGACAACAGAATTATTTCTCAAGTACTGTGAGAAACTTGATAATACGTGTTTGTGAGAAACATTTGTTTCTGAATTTTATTTGAAAGAAATATCCCTGACCTAAAATATAACTCTATTAGATACAAAATTTTACATCGAATAAAATAAAAGATAAAAATAAATTTATATATATATATATATATATATATATAAAATAATTTCATCAATAACATACCTTTTAGAATGATAAAAAAATAAATCCAAGAGTACTTGATTCATACAAAACAGACAATATTTTACTTGTGTTAAAACTTTTCTGAAAATAAACAAAGATAATATGCAGTATTATGATATTGAAAATAACATTTTTAAAATTAATTCAGAGGTTATGTTATATAATGTAGGAATTATTTGAGTATACCTAGTACAAAATTGTCGTATCTGAATTCTAGATTTAATTAAATATTTAATGTTGTTTTTAATATAAAAGTACTTAAAACATTTTCTTTTTCAAATTTGAGAAATTGAAATAATCTTTCTTCAATATTTAAAGAATCTAAATGAGATTCATCATAAATTACAGGATTAAAAGTATAATTATTTATACTATTTTTATAGGAATAAAAGTTGTAAAAATAATATACACCAAAATTCAAATTTTTGATACGTGCACCATAATTCATATATATAAGATGGGAAGGACTAAAATAGTCATACACATATAATAAACCGAAATATTTGTGTTTATAATATGAGAAGAAATTGTATATATTTACTGATAATTTTAAATATAAATTAACTAATGAAATTTATGTTATTTAATCTATAATTGTAAAGAAAATATTGATGAAACGTGTTTGATTTAGATTTTATATATAAGACAATTCCTTATTATTTTTTTCACATAAGGTTATCATTTGATAAATAAATAAATTTTTCACTCCCTTATTTCTTTTGTCAAAAATAAATATTTCAATTTCCTCTTTTCTTTCTGGCTAGCATCTCACCTCAAGGTATAACCTTTTTGATACAAAATCATATGATAATCTAATCTAATTATGAAAGTGACGAATTTTCAAATTTATGACAATATAATATGTTTATACATTCATAATTTTTAATATTTCAATATCACTTTTACAAAGTTTTATTTCAATATTTTCCATTAAAATGTTTCCAATTTTTTTACTATTTTTTGTATTATAAATTTAATAAATATGTGAATTTTATCCTAATAGTTATTTTATTACTTTTATTTTTCTGAGGCTAATAATTATGATAAGTAATTTAATAGTATAATTAAAGAAATTTAAATTTAATATATTTTGACTTTCAATTTTGTATTTACAAATAATTTTTTCCTTATATATTTAAAAATCTATCAAAGATAAACCTAAAAGAGTATATTATATATTTAAAAATCTATTAAAGATAAACCTAAAAGTGTAATAAGATGGAAAATTAAGATTTTAGCCAGTGTAAATGATGTAAAATAAATAGATAAATAATAAGCAAACACTTTTGAAGTTTATTGAAAGGAAAATAAATAGGTTTAAATATGGATCCATCACCCTAACGTTCCCACTCCGGCGGCCACTGCAAATTCTTCCCTCGCAGACATCGTCAATTCGGGTACGACCCATCACTCTATTCTGTTCGCTAATTTAATCTTTATTGTAGAAATTGAACTTCAATGTATTCTCTAGTTCTCGTCTTTTCATGATTAAGCGCAAACCAATCTACATTCAGTCAAAGGTTTATCATACTGATTGATTTTTTGTTTGATATTTTTTCAAGTTTAAGGACACATGAGTTTGTGGATTAGGTTTTATTTGGTTGTTCTGCTTGTGAGGTGATAACTTGAAATTTAAATTCAGACTGTGAGTTGGGAATTATTTAGGGTTGCTATTGGTGCTTTGTTTTTCTTCTATTTATGACTAGTGTCACATTCATTCTTTCGTGGTAAGTATGTTGTACTCTTTATCTTTGGGTGGATGCTGAATGCTGCAGTTTTTTTTTTTTTTTTTTATTATTACTGGTATATACTTATACAGGTTGGAGTTGGGTTATAAAACAGTCAATGGCTGAAGAAATGGCAATGGTAGAATCTGGAAGAGCTAGGAGGAAATTTGTTAAAACGCAAGGCCGTAAGAAGTCAAGTAAGAAAGCAAAAGTGACGCCGTCACCACATGGACAGAAGAAAGTTAAAATCGACAAAAAAATGAAGAAACTTTTCCGCAAGCGAGCACGGGAGTATAACTCTGATGATGAAGAAGATGAGGCCATTGTCACTGCTGCCTCGGAGACTAGACGTTTGGCATCTGTCACCAATAAAAATAATGAGGAGGATGCCGTAGAAAGTGAGAATAATCAGTCTGAAGATGAAGGAGCTGCAGCACCACTAAAAACATCGAACAAAAATGCTACTGATACGAATGATCACAGTTCTGATGATGAAGGAGAAGATGATAATGAAATTCAGCCAGGAATTACAAAATTCACTGAAGGATGCCGAGCATTCAAGATGGCATTTAGGAATATTATGAAGAAGAGTGTTCCTGATGATATGTTGGTAAGTTATTTGAATATAGAAGATTATGATTTTACAGAACATAGGGAGACTAGTTTTTTTAAGACTTGGATACTCTGCAGGGTCCAATATTGTCAGCACACAAGAAACTTGTTATAGAA
Organism: Vigna reflexopilosa; assembly: GCA_027742785.1. Lineage (NCBI taxonomy): Eukaryota > Viridiplantae > Streptophyta > Magnoliopsida > Fabales > Fabaceae > Vigna > Vigna reflexopilosa. The sequence goes on along the minus strand of CM050926.1, from coordinate 24,364,973 downwards.
AAACTAGGAGAAGAGCAAGCAGAACGCAATATCAAGGGAGAGGCCAAAAAGGAAAAGCAGATGGTAACCTTAAATTTTATTTTGAGATTTTATGGTTTTCCAAAGACAGTTACAGTTTATTTGTATGCTCAGTTTTTATCTCCCAAAAGTTTCCGTGTCTTAGATCGCAATCTTATTGCTTTTTACAGTTAGCAGAAAAGGGACATGTCAAACCTGCTACATACTTGGACTCACATGAAAAGTTTCTGATAAGTGTTGCAACAAAAGGAGGTAAATGAGTTGAATTTCTTAAATAAAAGTCTATAGCTGTTTTAATTTGTTCGACGACTTGCATTTTCTTGTTATTGATGTGGACTTTTGTTGTGACCATGCATCAAATTGGATTACTTTCAGTGGTCAAGTTATTCAATGCTGTAAGTTTTCACTTAACGTTTAACCAAAATTTGGTTTCTTCATAGATTTTTGTATCTGTGTCTCTGATGGTTTGTATCTCTATCATAATTAAGCCAAAGATTTTGTTCACATCTGTTGCAGGTCAATAAGGCACAAACTGCTCAAAAAGGGTTGAACCCCTCTAGGAATAAGGATGCAAAAGGTTAGTTGTTTGATGCTGTATTTCCTTTTTATTCTTATTATAGAACTACAGTACTTTACTCTTGATTCTCTGTTTATTCCTACATGTTCTATTTTCTTGGATCTTAACATGTTCAATCTTGGTGATGAGTGTATAATTCTAATTATCCAATGTGTATGCTGGCAGAGATACGAAAACGGGCCAAACAAGCCTTCTTTTCAGAGTTAGGGAAACCGTCATTGCCTTCAACTGGCACCTCAACAAAGGTGATTTTTAACTGCTCATTCTTTTTTTTGGTGTCAATATTTGGTTAGGTCAATTTAGCTAACAACTCGATAATTTTGTTTAGTGATTTAAAAGTGGTTTGGTCTCAATTTTACCACTTTAAATTTTATTGAAGTTTAGCAGGAAAATCCTGAATGTGGAAAATTTTTAGTAATACTATTTCGGATGAGGATTTAACTATTAATGTTAAACATTATCATTTGGTGTTCCTTTTTTAAAATTTTATATTTTATCTGGTCTGTCTGGTACAATTGTCAAACTGGTTGAGCTAGTTTTTATATGTTTAAACCAGTGCCTCATTGCATTGTTTAAAATTTCTCTTTTTTCCCAATACACTGTAGCAAACCAAACCTATCTTGATGAGATAGGTTCTTTCTTTTGCTTAATTATCAAACTGTAGATTTTTGATATGCAGATCAATGAAGGCACAGGCAAGGTAGAAGACCAACAGCCTGCTTGGGCTCCATTACGAGATAATTATATGCTGACAAGTTCAAGGCTAAAGGATTGGGACAAAATGCCTGTAAGTATCATTTGAAGTTATAACAAGTTGCTTTTATGTTGCATAGTTACCTTCCACTCATAACTTTGCATATCTGCAGGATAAAAACGTATCAGATGACTTTGGAAGGACTTCTGAAAATAGTAGTTCAGATGAAAATTAGTATATTAAAACTAGAGTAAGCAGTATTGAGATTTTTATGGTGGGACAATCTGTTAGATTTAGAATATTCGAGTTGTTAAGTTGTTACAGGCATGGGGTAGGAGGAATATCTTGTAATCATACGTTTTTCTGTCAATGGATTACTAAGACTAGTAATGAATTATTCGTATTGTAATTTCAAAGAAATATTGTAGTTTCAAAGATCATTTATTGGTGTTGTCGGATATTCTATTTTACAATATCGAAGTTTCAAAAATATGATTAAGAAGCAATATATAATAGGAATGCTATCACATTGTTACATGTCTATCTAATTATTTAGTTTTATGTTGAAATGTTCACTTATCATGGGAGAAGGTGTTAAGAAATTCACATCACAGATGTGTTTAAAATACATCAGATAATAGGGATAAGAATCTCGTATCAGCTTCAGCTATCAATTCTGTGATGGTTGTTAGGTTTTACGCATACGATATAATTGGTGTTTTTGAATGTATAGTTAGGAAAATTTTCTCCTATGGAGACACTCTCCCAACTCATTCATAAGCTCTTTCAATTTACTTTTAACATTTTTATTGTTGGAATTCTGATGCTTAATGTTACTTGCATCAATTTCATTGAGTGTTCTTTCCATGTCTACACGGGTAGCGATCGAATAACACCTGTGATTTATACGAACTAAATGAGATTCAAATCGAAGCTGTTTACAATTTTTTGAAGACACAATAAGGTTGAAAAAATTCAAAACATTTAATCTAACTGTGGGATTTAAAGATTTTTTGTTTAAATTAAAAGATACTGCATAATATAATGATTGATGTTAATTAAATTATCCACTTTCAAGATGAGTATGAAAATATGTTAGAGATTTTATTTTTAAATATTTAATTAAATTATAATATATAAAAACGTATAAATATTGTTTTACTTGATTTTGAAAGGTTGATATAACAAGGAATGATAAAATGGGATGGACTCGACCGCTCAGTTCGTCGATACTCTCAAAAAGGAATGGACGGATTGAGTTGAGAATTTTAACTCATCAATGTGAATTAGTCCAATCCGATCCTAGAAAATTTTAACGGATTGAGTTGAAGGGACTGTTTTTTTTTAATTAAAAATAAAAATAAAAAATAATTTAAAAAATTAACTTTTCTATATTATGTTTTTCAATATATATATATATATATATATATATATATATATATATAATAGTATTGTAACTTAAATAATTTAACTTATAAATGAAGTTTCATGGTTATAATAGACTAATTTAACATATACATAAAATAATTATTTTAATTTATTTAACTAATTACATTAACTAATTAATTAAAAGTTTAGAAAATATTTTATATGATTAAATATTTTTAATATTTATTTATATGTATATATAAACCAATTTAAGAAATAAAAGATTTAATAAATAAAAAAGAAAATTTAAAAAAATTAAAAGAAATTAAAGAAAAAAAAAGGAAAAAGTAACAAGTTAGTTTGACCTAATTTGTCATCTTGTCATGTACGGACGAATTGTCGTTAATAATCCATTTTTGTTTTACGAGTTAGTATAACCTAACCTATTTTTAAAAGATCAATTATGAGTCAGAACCATTTTGTTATCCCTATTTTAAATTCATAGTTTTCTATATTACTTATAATGTGAAAATTTACACACTTATATTCTTATATATCTTTAGTACTTTTGAACTCAGATAAGGTACACATTATTTAATTTTTAAATAAATCATAATTTATTGTTTGAAATTACAATAATTCATAGAAATGACATTTGAAATCAATAAAATGCAAAAGAAAAGAAAAGAAAAAGAAAATGTTTTTTAAAATTGCACATCATCAATACTTTTAGTTATTCAAATTGTAACGAATAATCTAACCTTGGAATAAAAAAAATGGAAAGTATGTTCTTAAAATTACAAATCATTCATTAAAGTTATAATAATAAAGCAAGTTGAACCTTAATTGTAAATGCTTAATTGCATTTTTTTTCTCCTAAATGTATGCTTATATTAGGGAATTAGAAATGTTTAAACAATTAAATATTTATAATTTGGGACTAATATGTTTTTATTATTGCAAATTTTGAAGCTTAGATGAATTGATAATTCATACTTTTAAAGATGATTTCAGCATTTTATTTATTTTTGAAATCGATTTTTGACTTTGCATTATAATTTTCAAAACTAAAGTAATTGATGGTGTACATTTTCAAAGAACATTTTGTCATTTCATTAATATCGACCATTTTATTACAATCTCAAGAACTTAAAAACTTAAATAAAAATTCGAAACTCATATAAAAAGCCTTCAAATAAGAGTTCTATTCAAAAAATTAAAATGATAAGTATTTTAAATATAAAAGTTATTTTTAATTGAGAGCTCGTTAAAGTAACATCATTTTAATTTCATCCAATGAATACATATAATTTATTTATTTATTTTAGAACTATTAAAATGGATTTCAATTAATATTTTAAAATCTTTTAATCCTACACTTAAAGAGAAACTTATATTTCAAATCCCGATAAATATCTTGATTAACATTATTAAAACTATTTATAAACTTATTTTGAAACTAAAATTAACTTGTATATGGGTATAAATTCCCTTTTATGTTTTTATTTTATTTATTTTTATATAAATTAATTTTAATTTATGATAAAAATTGTTTAGTTTTTCTTCTTTGGTAAAATTTTATTCAAACATCTCACTCTGCATGAATAAGCCCGTTTACACGCGGAATTTACCTTTCTCACTGTAATGAAACAATGGGCAGAGCATCATTTAAAAGTAAAATAATCCAAAGATATACTTTCACTACTCTCATATGAGAGTAAATATTTTTATGCGTGGACAAATATAATTTGGTATTGTTAATTTATACATAAATCAATTTTAATTTTTTTAAAAATATTTTTTTTCTCAGTGCTTAGAAGAGGTAACTTAATAAAGATGAAGAGACTAATGTACGAAAAATAGTAAAAATTAAAAAAAGAATAAAAGAAAAATAATAATGAAAGAATAAAAGAAATATTTTAATTACATTTGTTAAATATTTTTTAATAGAATTATTTAATTATTTAAATACAAAACGAAGAGTATAGAAGCTTTTGGGGCGACTGAGAAGAGAAGAGAGATCTGAGAGAAGGAGAAGAAGAAGGAAAAGGAAAAGAAGAAGATCAAGTCAAGATGATGTCGGGAAAATATACCTCCATTGACGCGCAGCAAGTTCAGGGATCTGTTCCTGTCAGTTTTCTCTATCCGAATCTTTTGTTCCGTTGTTAACTCTTCAATTTCTCACTTCTCTCTTTCATTTCTTTCAGGCTGTTCCAGATTCACGACAGGTCACTGTCAATTTCGCAGGTTCAACTCTTTCCTCTCTCTTTCTCTCGTTCTCCCATGCTGGATCTGATCACAGATTTGTAATTTGTTTGCATTTTAGATTCAAATCTTCAGACATTTCCTCCTTCTGGAACGCAGGGCAAGATTACCGCTGCTTCTGGACCTCCTCGTGATGCTGATGGTATGTTATAACTACACTCTATTCGTTTTTTTCTAATATCTTATAGAAAGATAGATTAATTAAAAGTTTTCCTTTCCCAGTGATTGATTATTTTATGATCCATGATGGAAGTTCTGTGGTTAGTAGTCTATTAGACGCTGTGACTTAGTTAGGACTTCGCTTGAATTATTAAATTGACAGCATAATAAAGAGATGAGATGACATCATAGGAACTTGGGTTTACAGACCGTGATGATGATACTTGAAAGGTTTTCAATTCTTGCTTTAATAATATTCCCCTGATCTAGCTTTATATTTCGTGAAATTGTCTATTCTTATGCTTTTTATCATGTTTATCATATGTGTGTGCTGTTTATAGTATTAACTTATGCGTTGATTTGTCTGATGGGATTGTTAGAAGGTGTGCGTGGAAGAGGGAACTATAGTTATCAGTAGTGCAGCAGCTATGGGCTGCTACGAAGTTTGCGCTACAGTACCCTTTTGAACGGTGGCTGTCATAGCTGATATTGTTGCCAAAGTAGCAGCCTTTTACAGCACTATAGCGGCACTACAATGACACATCTTAAAAATCCTATTTGACCTTGAAACTGCGTTGTCTGAGAGAGGTGGGGTTGAGATTTCCCTTCCCTAGTCAGAATTTTAAAAAACCATAATTAGATGTAGTTCCCCCTTGGAATAGTTGTTAAAATCGTAATTCACATTGTGAAATCGCATAATCCTAGGTGCCAAGCAGCCTTGTCTGTGCTGAACTGTCGCTTGGATCGTTTGGGAAGGGGTATAGAATCTTCCACGTGGGATGGTTGATCTCAAAGTCAGAAGTTGGCCAAATGACCAGTTTTGAAAATCCTAGAATCACTTTGTTCCAATCGTTTTTCTCATTCATTCCCATTTGCAATCTGCTCTTGTTTGCTGGCTGCTTCTCCTTCAGTATTTGCTACTGCCAGACCTTCATCCTTCATCACCATTTCTACCCAGGGCCACTGCCGATTGCTCCTCTGTTTGAAAAATATGTTTTGTGAACTAAACTTTTTTTCTTTTCATGCCAGGTTGCTTCTCTGATTTTTTTTTCTCTATACTCTCATTTGCAAACTAAATTTCGTTTTCCATTCATTTTGTTATCGTGTCTTTTTTCTGATTTGCCAAGATTTTTTGGAAGGAGCCTGTGTGTCTTGAGTTATTAGTGAACCTAAGCGTATAAACATATAATTATAAATATTCATATAATGAATACAATACCGCTTTTCAATAAAACTTATTATAATATATAGTTATTCTATTTTTATTAGCCTAACTGCTCCCCTTTTTTCTTAACTCTTAATAATCATAATAATATATTATAGTTATTCTGTTAATTATAATATATTATCTTGGTTATGAAATTTCAATTTAAGTTTGTTTAAGGTTGTAATATAGAGGTTATTTTCTTTATTTGTTATTTTTAGGTCCTATTATATTAATTAGGCATAAAAAATTAATATATATATATATATATATATATATATATATGTATGCATGTATGTATTACATATGATATAAGTATAATTTTTGTTTGAGTGTAGGATCTTTCGATCCAATCTACGGTTCGGATTTACTATCGCCAGTCATGAATTTTCATCCTCTTGTGATTCTAGTTAGAATCCTGAGTTTAAGAACCTTGGTCCATGCTTCTCTCTGCTGTGCAACCAGCAGTCTCGGTCCTCCAGCAGTATTTCTGGCAGACACCCATTCCTGTTCTCATCGGTGGTTTTTCTCAAATGGAATAGTTTGAAAATTGTTGATGTAACCAAAGTCAATTTTTATTTTTTTTTGTTTTTGCTTGTATGTTTCATTAACGACCCATGATGTTTTTAATGTTAATTATGACTGCATCATGACTTTCATTAGTAGGGAATAGTGCGCTCTTATGTTGCTATGGCATTCAGAAAGCAATATGGTTTTCAATTGTGGCTTTTTGCATGCCATTGCTGTGCTACCGTGCCTTAGGCTTCCAAACCTATTATTACTCCTAATACAATGTTTAGAACCCTTTTTTGGGTAAAATTGTGATTTTTCTTTATTTTCTATTGCATTTTATGCCACAGAAACAATAGGATTAACCCTTCTTCCTCGAATGTTTTACAGAAAGTTACCTGTGTTTGGCCCTTTGTTTCTTAACTCTTTTAAGGACTTTTTTTTTTTTTTGCTGTGTTTCATTCTTTCTTCTTTCTTTAAGACTCGTAGTTCATATTATGCTATTTTTTTATATAATTTGTTATGTTTCTTATTTTACACTGATTTCACTATCATCTTTAATTTTTCTGATTTCATTACTATGTTCATATTGCCCCTAGATTGACCATGTCTGAAAATAGTCTTGAGTTTTTATTTTTTATGAATTTCTTTAATTTTGCCTTTGGTTTGATTATTTATATGAGCAGTATAAATTATTTAGTTTGTATAGTATTTAAAATATAGGTCATCCCACTTCCCTCTTACCTCATGGAATTGATATTTTGTTATGGTTAAGTTATGATTTTGTTTTTAAACCTGTCTCTCTCTCTTTTTTTTTTTTTTTTGTTTAAGTATCTATATGAAAATTATTATATTTTGGTTCACATAAAAAATTACGGATTGATCCCAATCATTTATTGAAGTGATGGTAAAGAATTTTTATGTAAGGACCGAGACAAACAAATATACATCATGTATGGAGACCAAATATGTGGAGTCTTTTACTGGGGGGAGTTAAAGTAATTTTTAATTTCTTTTACTGTGTAGTGTAGATATTTGTACAAAAATGATGTCAAGTATAAAGAACAAATTTAATATCATAACTTTGATCTGATGTAGTGACTAATTTTGGAAAGGTTTTTCATACAGGGATTCAAATGTAGGATCTTTTTATGCAAGGAATAAAACAAAAAACAGTGTTGGCAGTAAGGACTATATGTAGGGGTGTCAAAATGGGTTCAAACTCATGAGTCAATCTGGCTCACCATGAGTGTGTGTGTGTGCTGGGTATGGTCGGAAAATAATAGTTTTTTATTTATTTATTTATTTAAATGTGGACTAAATTGAAGCCGACTAACTTAATTACCGGGGTAAACTTGTTTGAGTCAGGTTGAAGGTGGGTTGACCAGTAACTCACCACCAACACTCCTTTATAATTTTTTTCATTATAATTATTTACTACTTTTAATTTTGTAGGTTGACACTTTGGTTTTTTTCAATATTAGAATGTTATTCAATAGCATTTGAATGGTTTGGATGCTTAATTTATTTGTTTAGCCAATTATATAAGTTAACATTTTTTATTTTTGATAATTATCTTTATAATATCACTTCCTAATTATGGTTAGTGTTCGGTGAAATAGGTGGACGTCCTAATTTTACTATTATAAATAGGTGGATTGAGTCAATGCACTTTGATTGTACTGGAATGAATTGTTTCGTTCATTTTTATGCAGATTCATTTTCAAAACCTATATCTGGTTCTGATGAACCCCAGCAGGGTGGTTGGTTTCGGACTTTTACAGTTGCCGCATACAAACCGTACTTTGATGTTGACACTTCAGATGTCCTTGAGAGAATTATAGACTCGCTATTTCCATTCAGAGGATCTTTTAATGAAAAAACTGCTACCAACCCTGATTTGTGAGTGGACTGTCTTTTTCTCATGTCATTGCCTGAGCATACTACTACCAATTTTCGGTTTTGATTGCTGACGTTTTGAAATTATGTTATGCACATTGTTAAATATAGTTTTTATGGAGAAGTGGTGTATCTGTGTTGTTGTGGCCAGTTTTAATATGCTAATATCTTCCAAGCTAAACACTCACGTTTTTAATGATCTGTTTGTTGTGTTTCATTTTTATGTGAAAATTTATTGAAGTATCTTCTGTGGCCTAATCTCTTGTTACTTAAATACTGCTGTGTGGACAAGATGATGTTTACCTTTTTTTGATCTTGGAGAACAGCACTTTTATAACTTTGTCGTAAAAGGAGTGAGTTTTGTGCATGTAATTTTTAGTTCACATAAATATATGCAGGTATGGTCCATTCTGGATTTGCACTACCTTAATATTTGTAGCAGCATCTATTGGCACCTTTGTGACATATGTAGCACACAAGCTGAAGAGCAAGGAATGGGATTATGACATAAATCTGGTGACTTGGTCTGCTGGTTTGTTTTATGGCTACGTTACAATAGTTCCTCTTTGCCTGTATGTAATCCTCAAATACTTCTCTGCACCTGCTGGCCTTGTGCAACTATTCTGTCTATATGGGTATTCCCTGTTTGTCTTTATTCCGGCATTGGTAAGTTGTTCTTCCTTTTTCTACCTTTAAGGAAACATGAAATATGACATTGATTTGCATTGTCTTATCAACAGTCAAACCCTTGTTTTATGCAGTGTATGTCCATTGTGCCACTGGATATATTTAGATGGGTGGTTGCAGGTGTGGCCGGGTTCATGTCAGCGACATTTGTGGCACTTAACCTCCGGGCACATATCAAATCAGCAGGTGAAAGGTGGTTCTTGATTGTTGCTGGCATTTTTCTGTTGCAGCTGGCTCTAGCCGTTGTACTAAAAGTTTACCTCTTCACAGTATCAGTATAAGAGGAAACTGGACATCATGAGTGAAATATATAGAACGAAGGTATAGCTTTTTGGCATTTTAGAATATGTAGCTGAAACACAATCCAAAGATTAAGTAATCATGTATTCATTCATTTGTGGCAATATAGAGGCGATAACTTGTGATTATCATAACTAAAGCTCTTGTCTTTAACAATTTACTACACGTACTTCAGTGATATCTTGTCACGTTTGAGTTTTAGATGAGTTTTTACTAATCGAAGTTCGAACTATACGGTTCATTGCTATCTCTGAATTGAATGTATGGGGTGGCAGAAACAAAATTATTATTTTCAGAAAATATATTCAGGGTTCTCCAACGGAAAACGAACAGCAACATTCATAGAAGTCTCATTTAAAACCTTGATTTCCAAAATGGTATCCAAATAGGCAAGGATATATTATACATAAACTCTCTCTCTCTCTTTTCGCATTAACCTTGCAGATCTCTAATTGGGTGGCTAAAAAGTGTTCATCACTACAGAGCATAAAAAATTTGTTACCCAGTCCTATGACCAGCCCTTTGCGATCTTCCCTTGCTGAACGTAATGACCTCCTCCGTTGGATAAACCTGAGTTGAATGAAATCAATATGACAATTCATAGTTGAATGAAATCTAAAATGTTTTTACTGCGGAACTTTGGATTGTTTTAACAGGAATCCAAAATGTTTGAAATGCTGAGTGATTGGATTCGCCTCATTTTCCTTCTAAAAAATCATGTCCTTCTATTTTCCTTAGATTCGCATATCCCCGACTCACTTTACCACGAGATGCGAACCAAGCATACACATGTACAGAAAGTATACACACATTTTATTCGTATCTCAGCTATCTTTAGATATTAATATTGTTGAAGTAGGGTTTGTTTTTTCTAACAACGTATTCATTCGTGTGGCCAAGAATTGAACCCTGATAAGACATTTAAAAGACTCAAATATCTGCCAATTTTGTCAATTCTATCTCGATATCCAACATATACATATTGGACTCCGAAAACTGACAATTAAAATTGGTTTTGATATCATCCTATAGGATTTTTTCTTAACCTATCTGAAGACTATTGTAATGTATTTTTTCCCTTTGTCTAGTGCAGGTAAAGGTAGGTTTCTTGAATCAGGTCAAATTTGTACATTTTACTAACTCTACCTTTTTTGAATAATCTACCGACATATCAGTGTAAGAAGTTTAAAACGAAAATGATAAAATTTGGACTATGTAACTATGCTTGAGTGCTTGTAACATTTTCAACTTTAGCACAGCTTGGACATGATATGGCCCTGAAGAAAGTCAAACTACAGGGATTAAGCGAATCCACCGGCACACAAGTGTAGAATATTTTAATGAAAGTAGAATAAATTCAATTTTGGCCACTGCTTGAACATGATTTCGCACTGAAAATAGCTTATAGTAAGTAAGGGAATAAGATATTAGGCAAAAAATAGACAATGGCAACGCGCTGCATCAACGCGAACCACGCGATGACTATTTGTTTGCTTCAATAATTTCCAGAGGCAATAATCATATCTGTCCTTAGTCTATCAAATTAACACACCAGAATTTGACCCCAATAAGAATTGCTACTATAAAGTCAACAGAATCCCTTACAAGTCTTTGAACAAGCTTATTGTTTACGCCAAACTTTCGTTATTACTAGTACTAATTTGACCTAATTTAATTTTTAGGCAGTGCCAACTATAGTTAGAGAAGAGAACCAACCAAAACACATGTTTTGAAGTGATAGATTAATTGGAAAGAAATTTGTGTTCACAAGAACATCTGACACAAGAACGAGTGCTAAGGTTGAAAATGACGAATCCCAAAATTTGATATGAAATAGATTATAGAATCTGAAAGCTCCCACAAACTAGTCCAAAGAAAGAAACAAACCCCACTAGAATACACTACTCTATAAACATTAAGCCAGACAGATAACAAGAGCTAAAAGATACCTTTTACAGTTTACTGAAATCTCTTACTCCCTCATCGAGCAAGTAACTCTCAAACATGAAGAGACCATAGGAAGAAGAAACAAAAGTCACACTAGACCTAGAAAATAGCATTGACCAGCCATATTAAAGCACACAATTTGGACTTTATAGGTGGAAAAAAAAGTTAAAATAAAATAAACTATTGTTATAAGAGTCAAGTTCTGATCCTGAAATTGGGTGATTTTGGAAGTATAAGGAGTTTATTAATCGACTTAAACAACAATATTCCATGGCCATAAATGCTTAATAGTTGATAAAGGAATGGTTGGTTAGCATCCAATAGACAACAGTGTACATATTTCACCATCAATGCACAAACTCTCGAATTTCTAGTTTCTGAAATGTCCTTATATTGCATGTCGGGTCAGGTTTAATGAAATGGACACTGATTATGAAGTACCACACATGAAAACATGGTCAAACATTATTAGCTCTGACTTCATCTGTATTGGAACCGATATTATTATTACTAATTAAATTAACTGAAACACGACCTTGGAAATTTGTTCCCTACATTTCCCTTGTCTCTTTCTTTACACCTATGTTTGATGACTAGGATTTGGATTTGGGAGCTACCAATTAGAAACCAACAAGTGGAATTAGAAGACTTGATCCACACCCTAAACAAACAAGTAATGATTTATTTTACACATGTAGGTGGGAAACAACTATCCTCGTTTCAAACTTAGCATACTAAAAGAGTCAGAACTCATTATTCTTAATCTCATTTCCCTCCACACTTATATTGAGGAGAATCATTTTCCTTTCTCTACTTGCCACACACACCTATTCTTGAACATCTTTCTAGTTTAATTTCCTTTCTTGAACATGCCAGAAGAATTTGGTGATGATTAGTTGCAGTGGAGTGATGTCAATTTCAAGGTCTCAAGTGGGGTGTCTCTTGCTGGTACTGCTAAGTATTTCAGTTTTGAATTGTCAAGTATTGGATGCTCGGTATGTAAAAGAAGAAATGGAGGCTGTGCAGAACAAGTATGAAGCATGGAGAAAAGGGTTTGCAAATGAAACAAATGAAGGGTCTTATGCTGCAGTTAATAGAGTAGTTCCCTCTTCTCCAGACCCCTTACACAACAGGTAGGTGCAACCATAGACCCTGTATCTTATGTTGATACAAGGAAAAGTTATTATGTGGTTTTGGAATATTGTGTATAGTTCATGTTAATCTCTACTAGACATGTAACTATATTTTCAGTTTATGAGAAAAGAAAAGTTTTTCTGTCATGTAGGACAGACATTATAGGAGTGAACTTAGAAGAGTAGGTGTTACAAACCATTTTTATTTTTATTTTTATTGAAAAATAGCTATTTCAAATATGCTTGTATTAATAGTTTCAGGAATAAATTATTTCTGTAAATTTTTCTTTTGTTTATTTATGTGTATCTTCTATTAGTAGCTGAATGGAAATATTGACAATTCAAGCTTCTTGTATTTATCTTCTCTAAACTCTAAATTAGCTATTTCATATCTTTTGGCTAAATCATATTTGTCTATTTGACATAATGATTGACATTTTGGATTCATACCTAATTATTTTTAGGTTAAACATTTTACTATGTATATGGCTTAATATATGAATGTATTTTTCTTCTTCTACAACTAATTGGTGTCCATGGAGATAGTAAAATATTTTTCTCTCTTTGTTTCATTTCTTCCTGTAATCTTCAATCATTCCTTTTTCCTTTACATTTTTTTTCATGAAAATGAGAAAAACATATATATAAAAAAATGTGAATAAACAAAATTTTAAATTCGTTTTTGTGATGTACATGGGAGTGTGGATTTGTATGACCAGAACTTTTCAGTAGTCATAATTAAAATATTACATCAAACTTTTACCCTACCACCAAAAAGAATGGAAGAAAAGTAAAAGGATAGGTAGATAAATAGTGTGAAGCTATATGATTAAAATAAAAATATAGAAATTACTATTGTAAATGAAAATGTATAAAATGAAGTGGAGAATAGAAGAGATGTATTGGATGGAAAAAATATGGAAAGAAACTTTTATACAGTAGAAGTAAGACACAACTATATAAACAGATTTGACATGCACAATTTGATGCAAAGGTCATGGAAAAGTTTATGACAAAATTGACATGAAATGAAGGTGTCACTTGAATATGGTGAAGAAACAAAGCACAAGTGTATTCTTATTTTAATTAGAATCTTAAACACATCACAAATAAAGCATTATGTGATCCATAAACCTACCTTATGGTTATTTTGGATTATTTTCAACCACATTTGCATTTGTATGAATTCACCCTAAAAAAAGTTATAGAACTACAAAATTAAATCAACTTCTATAGTACTACATAGAGAATATTAATATTTATTTTTATGTGTACGAAATGAATCATTAGACTTATTATATAATTTTTTTTATTAAAAAATAGTATTTTTGAAAGTAAATATTTATTCTTCTATCTTTTTATCTTTAAAATTTCAAACTGCTTCCTAGATATTAATTAGTTTCTAAATAAATATATAAAATTAAAATATAGTAACATAATTTTAATTTAAAATATCAGAAAAAGAAGTTATCTTCATATTTGATGCTTATGTCACTTGCGAATTTATTGCATTTTTAACCACTATATTTTAAATTAGTAAGTGATTAACACAAAAGACAAAATATAACACTCGTTATAAAGAGCATACACACAAATTGTGCATTTTAAATTATTAATGAACTCTATAACATCTTAATAAATCTTAATAAATATAGCATAATAATATATAAGGAGTTAACAACTTACAATAAGAGTTCTGAATAATCCTAAAATGTCAAGCATTTAAAATTATACAAGGATTGTAAGTCTGATACAAGATATATGAACAAACTGAACGATTCCAAGACTATGTCTAAATCGAACTGTGTTACAAAAGGGAATACTAATACTACTGACCGAATAGTCCTACAACTATACTTCAGGGTCTCTACCTCCAACGAGCACTTGTCCCCTTCTACTCACATTCACAGGATGATCATTGCAACAGGAAGGATAACCGAACAGACAACAAAAACAAGACAGAAGAGTATGATAAACTTATGTAATTTAATTAATCATAAAAACATAATGGATTCAATTATAGCATAAAATCATCATACACACATTTCAGACAATAATCAAATGAATATACATGCAATGACCGACCACAGACTGGACTTATCCGGATTGTATGATTTATGTAGCTACGATGTTTGTGCACCCGAATGGTGTAGTAGTTGGGATGCCCTCAACAGCTGCCACCCGAAGTTAGTCCGTTATACCTCGCCCAAGTTAACCTTATGGACTAGGACCTCCTGTCATTCTCACACATGAGTTACTCTTCTCTATGTGAGAATGAGTAATCACATAATACCAGGATAAACGCCAGCTAAGCTTTGACCACATTCATACTTTACCATTCAATAACCATCCACGAGATATTCCTCCTTGGAACACTCTTTCATATCCACATAACACAAATCACATCGTACTTTAATATCATCATACTTCTCATCAATAAAGTTAAACCGAACAGTAAATCAAACATTCCACTCTTGAACAAAGCCGACAGGAAGAGATCACTTGACTTAAGAACAAGACCGAACGGAGGAATACTAAATAGAGACTAACCTGACCGAACACTATTACCAGATTGAATACTTTCATTGAACCAAACGCTTCTTGTGAGATTGACATTTTATCGCTATCCAAAGACTAGAATCTGAACCTTAAGGGTTTAGACCAAATGTTATTTGCTTAGGCCGAATACTATTGAATTGGGCCAAACACTATTAGTGTAGGCCGAACACTAGTAGTACAGGATATAAGTCTATGACTGAG
Source organism: Vigna reflexopilosa (assembly GCA_027742785.1). Classification (NCBI taxonomy): domain Eukaryota; kingdom Viridiplantae; phylum Streptophyta; class Magnoliopsida; order Fabales; family Fabaceae; genus Vigna; species Vigna reflexopilosa. The sequence goes on along the minus strand of CM050926.1, from coordinate 24,349,452 downwards.
TACTACAATGAGACCGAGTACTTAATACAAGACCGAACACTGAGAAGACCGAGTGCAAGTACAAGACCGAACACTCTAAGCTGATAGAATTATATGTGTAAGGCCGACCACGAAAATAATCTAACATCTATTTATATACTGAAGACGAGTATAATATTGAATACTTAACTTATTTTGAATACCTTAACTAGGCTGACTACTAAGTGAAAATATAAAATTATACTTAGACCAAACGTTGTTTTCTATTATACCAATAGAAAACCAATTGGTCATTAACTGATTCTCTACAGAAGGAGAGTACAGTCAAGACCGAACGCACCAAAGGGAAAGACCGAATGGTCACGAATGACTCTCGGCGACAATTACAAAATTCTTGCAGAATACTGCAAAATTAAGATCAGACCCTATTCCTACCCATTCCATACCATTTATCAATCATTAACACATACAAACAAACATGCAAGAACATCGATATTCTAATATCAACCAAATCATCAAACATAACATCATTCGAACATGCAACCATTCACCAACAGAGAATCACAATTAAATTACAAGCTTCTCTTACCACAAAATCCAAGTATTTCTATGCTCCCCACAGTATTGCTACCCATTCCATACCATTTATCAATCATTAACACATACAAACAAACATGCAAGAACATCGATATTCTAATATCAACCAAATCATCAAACATAACATCATTCGAACATGCAACCATTCACCAACAGAGAATCATAATTAAATTACAAGCTTCTCTTACCACAAAATCCAAGTATTTCTATGCTCCCCACAGTATTGCCTACACCACAAGTAACTTCTACGTCTTCTTACAAACTTCTGATTGGTGAAAAGAAACCAATCATGGAACCAAGGACAGAAAACATACTCAGAAAAGGACTAGATGAACACATGCAAGTCAAACAGTGCTTGCATGCATCAAAAACGCATAAACCTCAAAGAACGAAGAGAAATTTGAACTTACCAGCTGAAAACAAAATCTTGATCGGTGCAGAGTGAAGCCCTTCACACCAGGAGGACTCAGGCACTGCCTGAATGATGATCGGAAGAAGAAAAAAGTAAGAATTTGTAGAGAGAAAGAAGAAGGATTCTAGAGAGAAGGAAGAGGAAATGTAAGTTCAGAATTTTGGAGAAAAAGGGTGCATGAAGAAAGTGACACCAGATTTTAAAACATTTTCTTATAAACACTCCGCTATGCACACCTATCCTCCACTTTCTAAAGTTTTGATTCCTTACACCTACACTTGGATTCCACTAACTACTGAATTTAATCACTCTCACAACCTCACTAGTATTTGAAAACTCAAATCCTAATTAAAAACTCAAACCATATAAACTTAACCCAAAGCCCAATAACAATATTTCGAATCAAATCAATAAATTTAAATTAAAAAAAAACTCACCAACAATAAAAAAATAGATTTGTATATGCTATCATTCTATTATGTGTTATAAATATTATAAATATTGATAAAAACATAATTATTGAAATATATATATATATATATATATATATATATATATATAAAATATGATTTATTGGCGGTATGCTACGTAAGTTTATCAAAATATAATAAGAATTTTTCAAATATTTTTAAGGATCTTAGAACTAATAAAAAATATTTAAAATTAGAGAGAACACAAAATTAAATAAATAAGTAGAAAAAGAAGAATAAAAATGAGCAAAGGTGTGTATTTTCAAAGGAGAGGGAGCAATCTATTTGTAGGCTGGAGTATGGGTCACAAACTCATTTATTTGCAACTCAAAATTTGTAGAGGAAACCAAAAAGTCAGATTAACCCATGTCTTGTGAAGGAGATCTTACAAGTTCGATTGAAGCCACTGGTAGATAAATCGACAACTTGTGGAGGCTTAAACAACGTTGCAGAGCAAAGTATGGCAACATAATCCTAACTCTTGTAATAACGCTCTTCTAAACTTGCGACACCATATATGGAATGTCTCATTGAAAAATAGGGAAAATCAAATTCTGTTGCTAAGTTTGTAGAGAGAAAGGAAGTTAGGTTTTATTTTGAAGAGGAAGGAACCTTAAAAGTTAATCTTCAAGGAGACTTGAAAGTTTGATGATGACAACAAACTCGTTATAGTATACTTCTACGAAATCTTTTTGTTGCAGCTTCAAAAATTGTAGCATAGCTTCCCTGCAAAGATCTGGAAAATCCATTTTTGAGCCTTTATTGTTGGCATTAAATTCAACAAACGTTCCTTATGTCTTTCATGCTAAGATTAACCTCATGCGCGAATTTATCATCATGTCTCGTGAGCTTTTGGAAATAGTATAAACAGATTCATACTAAAGATTCAATAAATCTAAATATCTCAAACAAGCACATTTAATCATATTCAGATTTATAAGAAATAAAGCGGAAGTAGAAAGACCAATCTCCAGCCACTGTTGTATGTTTGCTTAACTTCTGGTTTCTGAACCCTCTCTTGAAACACGATGGTGATGTATATGAAGTAAAGAGTGGACTCAGTGACCTAATATGAAATTTTCTGTAGTACTCCAAACCATCACAGAGTATTTTATAACGTTAGAAGAGATTGTTGCGGGAATCATGGCACACCCACACGTTTGAAAACGATTTTTATTTAAAATGGACCACTTTCAGAGAATATTAACTGAAAAAGAAATAAAATAAATGGGATATGATATATTCTTAAAATGTAGCATCTCTTCTGTATAAGGCTAAAAAATAGTCCCTGACAACTTTCCATCAAGTTAGTCTTGCTTCCATATCTAAACTTATCTTCCATTTCTTAGATAATTGAACAAATAAAAGAGTCCAATGCAAAATATGTACAACTTAAAATATTGAAATCTAAATAGAAACTCTAACACATACCAGAAAACTCAAATATTCAAATTCAAATTCATAAATTAATATGGAGTTATTTTCATGTAACTTAGACAATTGTGTACACAAAAAGTTTTACCAAATTCTTGTTCAAATTAAACACATCATCATAAGAACCATTTTTATTTTATTCTTATCATCATAATATTGATAACACGTCTGAATATTGTATGTCTTCGTTCACAATACACAAGGAAGTATATTTATTTTGGTGTATCTTTCAAGCTTTATATCTAAATAGAGAACATCTCACAATACTAAATATGATGTGAGACTAAATTAAGCTAAACAATACTAATAGAATGCCAAGAACCATAAAATTGGAGTGTGAGACAAAAGTATAAAAATGCCCACAATTGTAAAAAAGGAGTGCAAGACAAAAGTACAGAAATGCCAAGAACCATAGATGTGGAGTGCAAGAGAGAAGTATTGAAATGTCAAGAATTGTAAAAATGGATAGTCAACAGGACTCTATGGTATGTGTCAACACCCAAATTCATCCAGGCAAGTCAATAAAGAAGAAATAAAGAATAAAAATAAAAATAAACAAAATAAAAGAATAATAATTAATGGTAGATAAAGAGAAAAAATGGAAGGAAAAATAAAATAATTTTCCTTAAAAGAATATAAATCATTTTCAAATTTTAATTTAGTCCTGGAGCCCAAGAGTTTAATGCAAGACACATCACTAGAAAATATTTTGTAAATATTGGTTTCTAGATAAAGGAATGTTTAATATGATAATAATTTGAATCAATATTATGTCAATAATTATAAGCGATAATTAAAAATAATATATTGATATTATACTATAGTTTGCTACGTCAGTTTCTTTTTTAAAAAAGAGAAAAAATATTATTTTAAAAATGGACAAAATAATAATTATAATCAATGTGTTGAATTTTATTTTATTTGTTTTTTTTGCAACCAAGACCATTTCTTTCCCTATTTTGTTCATGGTCAATTAATTCAGGCAAAATTACCATAATATTACAATATGTGTATATAAATATGCACCCTCAGACGAAAAAAAAGATGGAGAAAGACACGCATAATTAATAGAGATAGAAAGAGAGTATAGAGGAAAAAAAGTCCTCACACATAAGGGTTCTATCAACTACAACCATCAAGGAAGAACTAGTGGAGTACCAAAAGCTAAGGTATGTCACCTCTACACCATTCTTTTTCTCTTTTTATTGTACTTTGAAGTTTTTTTTCTAAAGATATTATTTTTTACTACACACAAATAACGTTTTAAAAAAAATTCATAAAATAAAAGGTATAAGTATTGTTGACCTATGGCCGGTTTCAATCCTTGTCAGGTTCTATTTTAAAAAATCTAAAACAATCCATAATAATTTTCAAACAAAATTACAAACTTTTTTCTAGATAAAGAACTGTGTGATCTTTGATTTTTCATTATAATTGGATATATGTAGGAGCAAAGTCAATTCTTGTTGGGCTCATAAAAAAAAATATTTTTTGTTTCTTAATAGTTTCTTTATATTATTATTTTTAGGAAAAATTAAATATTTGGGAAAACCGCATCAATACTATACATTTAATCAAAGGTATTGCTTTTAGACAAACACAGTAAGATGTTAATACTTTCCTTATGCGTAACCGATTCTCGAACCTAAAATCTAGTTTTCATAGACCATGCTTTATTTTATGATTTTTCCATAATTTTTTCAAAGTAAATTATGGTGATAACTCCCAATATGAAAGATAAATATGATAGGATCGAAAGGACAAGTACCACGTCGAAAGAAAGAAAACCAGGAGAACAAATGAACATGATTGTGAAATTGAGATTAGATAGTTTGAGACGCTAAAGACAAAGAATGGGGAGATAGAGGCGTTGAAGGCTGGGAACGCCCACTTAAAAAAGAAAGTTGAACGATGGTAATAACAGCACAAAAGTCCTTTCACAGTACTTTCATTCAGCATGATATTTTTTACCAATATAAAGGGTTGTGGAAAAAAAATAAGAACAATAAAGAGAAGAATTTCAAGATATGTAAAACCTAAAATTTTTCCATTCCCTCTTCTTGAGTTCTCAGTCCTGCATTCCAAATTAGTCATTTCATGTATGTTTGCTAACATGTAAGCTTTGTGTACCGTTTTTGGTTGAAACATTTGAACTGATATTTGAATATTTCTCTTTAAACCTCCAATAAAACAACTTCAAAGGTAATCTTCAGGGAGACTTAAAAGTTTAATGATGTCAACAAACTAGTTATAGTAAACTTCTAAGAAATCCTTTTATTGGAGCTTCAACAATTATAGCATAGCTTCCGTGCAAAGGTATGGAAAATTCATTTTGGAGCCTTTATTGCTGGCTTTAAATTAAGCAACAAGTTGTTTGATCTCGTTCCTTGTGTTTTTCATGCTAAGGTTAACCTCATGCGCCAATTTATCATGTCTCATAAGTGCTTGGAAATAATTCCTAAAAATTCTTTCCATCCTTGAATTTAGTCTGGCTTCCATCTCTAAACTTATCTTCCAATTCTCTTATAATTGAACAAATAAAAAAGTCCAATGCAAAATATGTAGAACTTAAAATATTGAAATCTAAATAGAAACTCTAACACATACCATAAAACTCAAATGTTCAAATTCAAATTCATAAATTAATACGCAGTTATTTTCTTGTAACTTTGAGATAAATATTGGGCAAGTGTGGACAAAAAAAATTCTAAACTATGTGAGACTAAATTACGTTCAATAATACGAAAGAAAAGAAGGATATAAATCCCATGAACCATAAAATTGGAGTGCAAGACAAAAGTATAAAAATGTCCAAAATCGTAAAAGAAATGAGTGCAAGACAGAAGTATATAAATGTCAAGAACCATAAATGTGTTGTGCAAGAGAGAAGTATTGAAATGCCAAGAATTGTAAAATTGGATAGTGAATAAGGCTCTGTGGTGTGAAAGAGAAATATGATAGGATCGAAATAACAAGTACCACGTCGAAAAGAAGATCAACTCCAACTTCCATGCGAACCTCGTCGGTGGGTTGTACTCCCTTTGAGCCTAACGTTGAGGAGATCGACTCTAGCTTTCATGTGAACCTCCTTAAGCTTGCGAACTATGCTTTGATCAAGAATTAAGGGCCTTCCGGGTGGGAATCGGATCGAGTTTGGGTAGGTGATTTTTTCATTCTCTATGTTGGTCAGAGAGGTGGCAGAATATGATTTGGTTGGAGAATCGTAACGTATGCTCCTTAAGGTTGAAGAGTGGAAGAAGATTCACATGTAAAAGACTTGAGAGTGATTGATCTGTATGTATAAAATAACAAATATGAGTTTCAATGTCTTTCTTGACTGATAATGAAATATCATGTGTATTTGTAAGATTTCAAGATCTTATGTCATTTATGTGATTTAAATTGAAAATATACTCAGTAGAGACATTCTATTAAAAGGTATTTAATGAATATTAAAAAACATTTCATGCTTATTAAAAGATATTATCACATTTTGGTCGGGTATGTACATAATTTAGAATATAAAAATTGTATTTTATCTTGGATAATGTAATTATTTTATTTTGTAATATAAAATTAGAGTCCTATAATGTAGAATATAATTATTTTATTGTAGAGTATATATTCGAAATATACAAAAATTGATGAAAATAAAAGCTGAAATTATGAAGGACAGGAAGAAACGGCCCATCTGGAATTTTTGCTATTCTATCGGGCCTCTTTGGGCCCATCCTCTTTTCTACTTTTTGACTAAAACCACAGTCGAAAAATGGCAAACTTTTCATACCAAATTTCACACAGCATCTAATGGTGAGGGGATGGGGAAAGAGGAAGGTGTGCCACGCTCTCTCTCTCTCTATTGTCATATATTATTTTCACTTCAAACTCATAATCATAAATACTTTTCAAATAATCCATTATTCCCGTCGTTTCCAAACTGTATTTGTAATGGACTCAATTTTTACTCACATATTCATCACATGTAGTCAATTGAAGTTTCAATTTAAAAAATAAAAATTCAAATGCTACATTTAGGCAACAGAATTAATATTAAAAATAATAATAATATGACACATTTTTATATTAATTTAATATATAATACAAAAATAAAATAATCATAAAAAAATATTTTTTTTGTATTTTAAAAAAAAAAGAAAAAATAGTGTCAAATATAAAAAATTTATGTGTGTCATAGTATTATTTTTCTAATATTAAAGTGTAAACCAACAAAACACAATTATTAACAACCAAATCATAAGTTTATGTATCATGGAATTGGATAGAATAAACCTTCTTCGAGTAACTAGTTTAGAATAGATTAGATTCCAACCAACCTAAGTCTAGATGAATTAAATAGTTATACGTTACAAATATGGTACTGAACACCACACAAATTTGTGCCTTTAATTTTAAATATCAGAGACAAATTTCATGGTATTAGAACTAATAATCATAGAAGAGATGCATAAAATGAAGACAATTAATTAAATGAAACAGACGAGGAGAGAAAGTACACTGTAACAGAGAAGGCTAAACAAAGCAAAGAGAAAGGAGAAGAAAGAGAAATGAAGCTTAAAAGAAAGCAAAGTGCTCAATCAAAGAAGTTGGTGAGCAGAAGCAGCAAAGCAAAGAGCAGAAACCCCACAGAAACAACATTAGAATTAACACAAGTTGAAGAAGCAGAAGCAGAAGCAGAGAAACTCCCACTGGCAGTGTTGGTGGTAAGAACAAGGACCATCCAATCATCCTCAGAACCAAGGCCTGCTCCTGAGTATTTGGAATTGTTGAGAAACTGTGCATAACGATCTGAATGAGTGTAATTAGAGAGTACAATAGTGGGTTCCAATTTGCGGACACAAACTGGGAGAATGACTCCATCTGTGGTGGTAGTGATGTTAATGTCACATTTTTCAATGTGCTTCATCAAGTTGGGGATGTTGCCACCACCAGAAACAGTTGGGTAGAATCGATTCACATTTTCACATGCTGTTTTCTCTATTTCTTCTGCAACTTCACCGGCCAGACATTTCGCCTTAGAAACTTCGACCAGGGGTGTCAGCTTTTTTGTCTGCCTGTAGCTGTTGATTCCCTTCAACACACTCTCCTCCTTATCTAATCAAACAAAACATTCTAATATCTAAGTTTCATGAATAAAATGAAAGACACCGTTTATGGATGGAATTGTTAGAATGGAAATCTCGATGCATGTTGTGAGATTATGGTGGGAGATTAGGAGAGAAGGTACTTACCATCAGAGAGCACTGAATTAGAAAAGGCTATGAAAGCAAAGAGAAGAGGAAGAAGAAAGAGGAAAAGTTTGAGGGATTCCATGGCAGAGAGAAACAGTGTTTGAAGAGGTGGAACAGCAAATGTTAGAGCCTAAAAGTAGTAACAGCTATCAACGTTTCATCTTCCACGTGGCTAACATGCAAGCTAACAACTTCATCCTCATCTGGTTAGTGTTCGTAATAATCAAAATGCATAGCTGTGAAGCCATTCAGTTTAATTACAACGTATTTTTAGTGTAACGTCTATATTTTAAATTTACTTTCTATGTATATGTATTAATTACTACCAGTAATATTTTGACATTCACAGCTATCAATTCATCAGATATACTTAATTACTTCAATTAATTAGACAACTATAATTAAGTTTATCATAAACTCATTGTCAGAAAATAAATTATTTGCTCAGTTTAGTCAAACAAAACATTAAAGTTTTAATTAATTCGTAGAGTAAAAATAAAATTTAATAATATAACTTCTCTCTATAAATATAAACTAATAATATTATTAATGTTGAAGGTCTCATTAATATATATATATATATATAAAATAGTAATATAAATTTCATTTTATTAATCAATTTTACAAATCGATTTTAAGTAGATGATAAAAATGGTCAAATTTGACCGTTCAACTTTATTAAAAAATTAGAATTCAATTATTTTACTGAAATATAATATAGTTTGATCAAGGTTTAATATAACTTAATCGTTAATATGTGATAAATTCAATCTGAAATAATCCAGATAACAACTATTTTAACGAGTCTGTAACTTGTCAGTAACTCATTTTCATGTAAAAAAAAAAAAACTGTTCTTAAGTAAAATCAAACTTTTGATGATAGGAAAGAAAAGAATAAATAGACTAGCCGGTTTGCTCAACAACGGATCACTTAAAATTCAATCCATTTTTAATTGACAGATTAGTTTAACCTAATCTATTTTTAACATACCAATATCGAACAAAATTTAAATGAGTTGGATTAACCCCTTTTACCATCTTAATTTTAAAAAAATATTTAAAATTCATTTTTTAAACTAATATATTATAAAACCTTTCATTATATATATATATATATATATATATATATATATATATATTAAAAAACTATATAGATGAATTTATAATTTTTAAAATATTAACATAAAATAAAATAAACAGATTTTTCACGAGAAGATAAGTTAATATATTATCAATAATGCATAGAAAAATAGAAGGATACACATAATTTAATAAAAAATAAAATCAATATTATTATTGTACTAAATGAAGTATACCGATCGAAATTAATTGTCATTTATAGACAATTCGAATATTAACATGTCAGATTGCCTTACGCTATGTAAATATACATTATTAATGACTGAATCGGAAATGATTACATGAAGAATTGGATGATCATAACATAACAGGAAAAGACAACATCTCAGATAAATGTTCATGAAACAATTATAAATTAATCTATTAATAAAGCCTTCTGCTTCAAGTAGTATGTGTAATATATTTTATAAATGATACTTTTTTTATAATATTAATGTATTCTTTATATTCTAACGTTCGTCTTTTATTATGATTGGAAATAATATACTTTTAGTTTTGAAGTAAATGTGATTTTTAGCTCAACCAAACCAAAATTTATAATAGCATAAAATGGAGTTTTACTTCATTATTTTAGATATTATTTTTAATTAAACTAAGGTGAAGGAAATTAGTATGACATGAAATATAACTTATAATTTGTTTTTCAAATATACGCAATCTTATTTTAAGATATAGGATTATTAAATTAGTTTCATATTAATACAATTAATTACACAATTTAATATACATATACTATCGATATAAAAAACCATTGAAAACTTGTTTTGATATAATTTTTAAGATAATATTTTTGAAAATTAATCTAATTAGTGTGCAAGACTGAATAATATAAAAGTAATTAAAAACATAACAATTTTGTTATGATCGAAAATTATCAATGGATTACTTTTATATTATCATCATAAAACTCTTATTTTTATCTAATCATTTATTGTTTTATATTTTTATATTAATTACAAAACCTCGCATCTTTTTAATATATAAAGATAATTCAATAAAATTATTCATATGAAAAAATCAATACATACTTAATTAAAAATGTTAAAATATTAAAAAATCGTTAAACTGACAAAAAAATTTAATCATGACTCGAACTCAAATTTATTAAGGTTATGAAATTAGTTAAGTCTAAAATAAATTTTATTTGTATAATTTAATCATAAATATTGTAATAATTAAGTTTTTTTTCTTTTCTCTTTTGAATTTTGAATTTAGTTTATTTTATTGAAATGAGAGGATCAATTGGAAGGACGCGGACCGACAATTTTATTTTTCTTTCTTTTATTTTTGTTTATGTATTGAGACATTTTTTATGGGTTAAACTTCAAATTGAAATTGGATTCGACTTTTGTTTTAAATTTTAATATATTTTAATTTTAAATTTAAAAATAAATAGATGTAATTTTTTAATTTAATATTTAATTTTTATATGTTAAATAGTATTTTAAAATCGTTTTTTAAACTTGAAAAGTGTTAAATAATATAAATAATACAAAAGCAAATTAAAATGCAGTTTAAACTGCCATAAAATTTTACGTAATATAAAAGTTATATCTATTATTTTAAAGATTTAAAATAGAAATATATGAAAATTTGAAAAAGAAAACACAAATTTTAATTTTACGTATTTAATATAATATCAATATTATTTGATATGCATTATTTTCATCACGATTCTTTAACTATCTGTCCAAACCGACACAAAACATCCAAATTCCTTCTGCCAATTCTATTTGGCAGTGCGAAAATGCCAAGATGAAATATCAAAACAGTATTTATATGTGTATCCGAATTCCATATACAACTCACACACCTATGCTATAACTACTCGTTAAACCGCTCCTAATTAATTACAGGTTAGGTCTGTTTCAAGAACAAAATAAATAAAGAAATTATATCATTTTAAAGTGATTTAATGGGACAATATAAATATATATAAATATATATATATATATATATATATAATTAAATAAATTATCAATTTATTCTATATCTACGTATTTTACTTTTATTAAAACAAAAATAGTAGTTTTCAATTTTAAGATTTCTATTTTATTTAAATTTTATTATTGAGATATTTGAACAGATATTTAATATATATTAATTAGCACATATATTTATTAAAAATATAATATTTATATGAAGTTATTACTTTAAAACTTATAGTAATTTCTTTAAAATAATTACATTATAAGGTTAATTTTGATTTTGATCAAAATAAATAATAATTATTAAAAAAATTAGTATGTATTTAATTATTTTAATCATCAGTAAAATTCAAACAAATTTTTTAAAATTAAAAATTTTACATTATAAATATTATTATTTTACTATACTATAAATAGAATACACCAGTACTTATTATACAAATTATTTACCTAAATATTATAAAAAAAATGCTTAAAGTTAATAAGAATTACTTCACGTTGGTACCGAAAATATAAACAATTGGAAAAATGGAAATAGAGAGAGTAATAAGTATTTCGTAGTAATATTTTAAAAAATTATATGAGAAAAATTTTATAAATAAATTTTAATCTTTGAAAACGTTTATTTTATTTTTTTATACTTGTTTCTGAAGGACTTAGAGAAAGGTCTTTTTAAACATCTGTAGGTGTTAAATTCTGTGAAATGTTTTTGCGAATACAGAGACGACAACGATAAGACACGTGTGATGTAAGGTTAACTTGTGGAGCATCATGTAAGCACTTTCCTTCAAATTTTTCTACTTCCCTATACCGCCACAAACACATATAACTGTAATTATAAAAATTTATTAAAAAAAATTAATTATTTAAATTTTTTAAATAGTAGTTTGTCTGATATCTAATAAATTTTTAATTAAAATTAAAAAGTATAATACATTCTTTTTAATTAAAATTTATTTTAATATTTAATTTCTTTTATTCATAAGTGTCTTAAAAATTATTTTTTTAATTATTTGATATTATTATTTTCTATTTTATTTATATTTCTTTTATTATTATATGAGTATAAAAATTATTTTATTTTTTATTTATTTTTTTTATTTACATTTATTTTGTCATGAATATTATTTTATTTTTATATTTATTTTTTTAATTTTTTATTTATACTTTTTTGTTTTATACATGTATATAATTTATTTTATCTTTTTATCTACTTATTTTATTTTAAAATAATTTTTTATTTATTTTTATTTTGTTATCTCATAAAATTGTTTTATTAATCAATTATTTATTATTTATATTTTATTATGCAAAAATTAAACTAATATTTATTAATTATTATAATATAATAAAAAATTATACTAGAAAAATTACTCTTAATAAATGTTTATTAATTTTTTTATCATTTTATATTTCTATAATATTAATTATTTTTGCTATATTACTATTTTTTTTATGATATTTCATTATATAGTCATTTAAAAATAATAATATTGATATTTATTTTAAAGTAAGTTAATTTTTAAAATAAATAATTATTTTAGTGTTGTGCTTACACTCATTTTAATATTATTAAAAGTTTTTTTAACATATTTTTACATATTTAATAATATGTTAAAGAATATAATATATTTAAAATATTATTTTTTTTATATAGTCTTTTTTTCTTTTATGATTTCTATTACTTAATCATTTAATAAAATTAAATTAAAAAAAATATATTTTATTTTTATTACTTAAAATAATATTATATAAAAAGTAATATATGTTTATTGATAAATAAAATATAAAAATTTGTGATAAAAATATTTTGTCTTACAAAATTCATTATTAATTTTTTATGTAAACAGTTTCTTTTATTAATATTTTATTATTAAATATCATTTTCTTGATAAGACGACAATTGAACAGAAATTAAATAAAAAAATAAAATAGATACAGTTCTCAAACTAAACTATAAAAAAATATATTAAACTAAAAATAAATTAGTTTTTTTAGTATAATATAATATAATTAACTATAGTAAAATACAGAGGTTTTTTTTTTCAGCCCTAGATGTATGAGACAATTACATTTGTCATAGGTTTTTGTCGATGCTTTAAATTATTATTTTTCTTCAATTTGTTTTCTAAATTAATTGCATGGTTACTTTTTGTCTAATTATTATGTATATCGTTGTAGTAATGGATAAGAGGGTTATTATGTATTTGTAAATGTTTGATTTACAGGACTAAATAATAATCCCCTGACGACCGTTATAGAAAATAATTGAAAATTTTAATGAAAATAGAAGTCAAAATACAATTCACAAAAATTGAATAGTAATTTTTCTAAATTATGCAAGGAATTAACAATTTAAACTATCAAATTATCATTTTAACTATGAATCATCCTTAACGTATTAAAAAACAATTTATTTTCTGCCATATATATATATATATATATATATATATATATATATATATATATGATCTTTTTATTCATCCTGTTTTAATTATTAAAACATATATAATTTTTAGATAATTTATAAAATTTATATGATTATCCTATTTTTATTTAATTGTTAATTATTATTTATTTAATTATTTTATTATAGTTTTTATTTTTATAAATTATTTGATTAATGTTTAAAAAATAAAATAACTTACAGAAAAATGTATTCGATGTTTGATAGATATGTGAATAAATTTTACACACATGTAAGTATAAGATAGGAGTATGGGAATGATAATTGATTTTTTTTACTTAGTATGTTTGTTATTAGGAACTGTAATGAAGAGGTTTTACACTTCCGAAAATGGTAGTATAGAAGTTAATTGTAGCCGATCATATTAATTAGACGGCACCTTCAAGAACACGTGTCCTCCAAATAGAAAACGTGAGGAAAGATGCCTCGACAGCTGTCACAAAATTAGTTAAGGAAGAAATAAACGTGTCCTGAAATGAACCACTTTATCATTGAAAGGCAACCAAACAAAAAACGTCTCTAACACCACAAGCTAATCCCACCGAGTGCCCCTCCTACAATTATAGAGAAGAATTGTATTTTGACATCTTTTTTTTTTTTTATTCTCAATAAATACTATTTTTTATTATTTTCCACTAGCTCAATATTACACCTACTTTGTATTTATTATTTTACTTTTAAATATAAAAAAATATTCTCTTAATAGTATATTATCAAGTTCATAGGTGAGAAAAGATTATTTCTCTTATATGTAGTATTTTTCTTTTTATGCAACTTATCAACACAACACATGAGCGCCTCCTTCTTGCTAATTCTGAATAAATCACTAGACAAAACATGTGTATTAGTATGTGTATCCATCAATTTGCATTCCATAGTCACAAACGTACCCTACGTTCCTAACACTTTCTTCAACAAGGACAACCTTATAAAGCATCCTTTCACCTCAGGACTACACCACATAGTTTTCGACCATCTTTTAGATTCTCAAAATTGAAGCTCTTTTACGAGAGAGAATGGCTTCTGGAAAACAGAACTTCCCCCCTCAGAAGCAAGACACAACCTGGCAAAGAGTATCTCATGAATCCACCACCCCAATATAGCAGTCCAGATTACAAACCATCAAATAAACTTCAAGTACGAAGGCATATATATATATATATATATATATATATATATATCATAATATTTATTTATGAATATAGCAGTGATTTATTTATCTGAAAGTACTTTTTCCTATCTCCTTCTGCTTAATCGGTTATATATATTTTCAGGGGAAGGTAGCTGTAGTAACTGGAGGTGACTCTGGAATTGGCAGAGCCGTATGTAACTTGTTTTCGTTGGAGGGTGCTACTGTTATCTTCACCTATGTGAAGGAACAGGAAGATATAGATGCCAAAGACACACTTGAAATTATCAGAAAAGCTAAGACTGCAGATGCCAAAGACCCAATGGCTATAGCTGTGGATGTGGGTTATGAAGTCAACTGCAAAAGAGTGGTGGATGAGGTGGTAGATGCTTATGGTCGCATTGACATTTTGGTCAACAATGCAGCTGAGCAATATGAGAGTGAATCATTGGAAGAGATCGATGAAACTAGACTCGAGAGAGTGTTTCGAACTAATATCTTTTCTCATTTCTTCATGACCAAGTAAACAGATAACCAAACCTGTCTTTAAACATTGTTTCCGACATTGATCTTCACAACATGATCTATTTTATCTATTCCTTTAACTACTAAAGCAGTGATTAAAACTAAAATAGATTACATGTAACCTATGACATTAATTTTATAGGCATGCTGTGAAGCACATGAAGGAAGGAAGCAGCATTATCAACACAACATCAGTGAATGCATACAGGGGACATGCAACACTAGTGGATTACACGTCCACAAAGGGAGCCATTGTGGCGTTTACGAGGGCCTTAGCACTTCAGCTTGTGAGTAAGGGAATAAGAGTGAATGGGGTTGCTCCTGGACCGATTTGGACTCCATTAATAGTAGCAACTATGAAGGTGGAAGAAATTGTTGAATTTGGTTCAGAAACACCAATGAAAAGAGCAGGCCAACCTATTGAAGTTGCTCCATCTTATGTCTTTCTTGCTAGCAACCAATGCTCCTCTTACATAACTGGCCAAGTTCTCCACCCCAATGGTCATAAACACACCAATACTATTTTAACTACAGGCACTTATTGTTCCGTATTTGACTTACTTTTTTTTTGGCTTTTTTCTTTCAGGTGGAACCATTGTAAATGCTTGATGAGTTTTTCCAAAGATAATTGATTCTCATTAATAGAGGTTGGTGTACGTTACATTGACAATCTCTAGAGGAGTTAATGTGTAAGGAAGAATTTACATGTTTGGATGAAGATTGTAGTTGAAAGTAAGGCATGTTTTGCTATGAAACATATAGTGTAAAACTAATAAAAATGCTACTTGAAATTGGGTGTAAGACTATCTATTGTAATGTGGATAGATGTGGTCATTGTAGAGCTCAATTTCTCCGTAATGATTGTCTTAGCCACCAACTGCCATGTTGTCAAAATTCTGTTCGTAGTTATTTTACTGAACAAAATTAAGCGTGATTATGAATAATAAAAGTGTGTTTATGAAACTTCCTATCACGTGAAATTCTCAATTGGCTTATTCATCCAAGAAAACAAATCAAGTGAACTAGGCAATGTAGAATCATGAAAATTCAATATATTTATCCTCATAACTAGAGTAAGGGTATTTTTATACTTTACACATCCTATAGATGTAACGTAAGTAACTTCTACGAAGAGTAAAATAATCATTTTAAAAATTGAGGAACACTTAGTAGTTATGGGAACGCAGGAAGAAAAGAACACTTCTGTAATTAAGAAAGTATTCTCATTCGTTTCCATATTTTCAACTCCTTTTATGTAAAGGATCTACTATTTTTCTTAAGGGTCAAGAAAATGGATCCGATTCATCTCTCACGAGTCTAGCAATATAACTGGATCCAATATCCAGACACAAAAATGGCTTGGCTACTTAGTGCGTAAAAATGGGTAATTTGTACGTACTGTTCTGTTTTCAGTTCCTCCGGTAATATTCTCGAAGCAGTCCAGGTAATTAGTATCTGAGTCAGCCTTATAACACTAAAACGTTTTCATACAATTTCTAAACCACATCAGTAAGATCACTTAAAGCGTGTGCGTGTGAAAGAGACGGACCTTGGATACGATACGTCACTCCACGATCCCGCTGACTACATGTTCTTAATCAAATATGCGAATTTATATCCGCCAATTCCATTCAGGATTGAATAAGAAACTGTTTAAATTAATTCAACAACAGAAAAGAAAAAGTTACAGATTGACACACTAGAAGTAAAAAAGGAAGCATATTTATTTATGCTGTCTATGTGAGGATCTGATACTTGTTGATATCAAATACCTGGAAAAATAAAAATAGAAAATCAAGATGACATCGCAAAGTTAACTTCAACACCTCCCCCGCCAATTCCAGCAATGAAACACTGGAATCCGCATGACTCCAGTTCAGCAATTACTTTGTCTACGATAGTGCCTGATAGTACTGATTAAAGTATGTCAAGGAAGCCATACAAGAAATTGAGATTAAAAAATATATTACACTTAAAAGCTAAGAAATCATGATGGGCAGCAAGGATTAAGGAAACGACTTTGGTTTCTATTCTTATGAAGACAATAAATCGACCACCACCAGAAAATTAAGTTTTAATCGCCCAAACAGTATCTAGAGAAAGAAAACTGTGATGTTATAATGACATTACTTGGAGTAAATGAAAGTCATAGAAAAAATAGATAAATGCAAAGACTTTCCTCAAAAGAAACACGTCTTTACTGTCACTTGAAGGTTTTCTAGCCATGCTTATGTAGTTAAGTCCCTATATCATAACAAACACTTAGAGAAGAAGAACAAAATAAATCAAGAAGTTGCCTCATTTAACTTTCATCCAGCACATATGCACTCCATGCAGTTGGGCATAAATTTCTGAACAAGTACTTGCAGTCCTTAACTTTCTAAGAAGCTTCCTCATTTAACCTCTCCCAATTTTCTCACCTAATTTCTTCATATGCCCCTAATTCAAATTTATGAGCTACCTTAAACTTATCTCAACTGAAAAACTCCTGTGTTAAAAAGTTAATCCAAAAAAGGACATGTCTATGGTTTAATAAACGCCTTATGAGTGTATATATACAAACCTCGTGCATATGTAACAAGCCAGCACATAAATAGCAGAACATCCAGGACAACCCTTTCGGCAGTATTTACTGGTAAAAAGAGCCCCTCCCTGTTAATTTTTTCTCTCCAATATTTTAAGGATTTGAAGGTGACGGAAAACGCTTGAAGTTTGTAAAATGTGCTGGTTAAATTATCATTAGTTTGAATACTTGAACTTAATGGTTTTATTGGTATATGATAAGAGTATGATAGTGTATTATTTTATTTTCTGTCAAGTCCGCTCAAACTAAACAAGGAGTCCTTCCCTTTCCCTCCTCTTTTCTAAACCAAACCGATTAATAGAATAATAAAAGCAAACATAGGCTATTAACTAACTGCAGACAAGAAAATAAAAAAGAAAAAGAAAATTAGAGAGTAATGGAAAGCATTAGAAGCACAAGGAAAACAGCAATAAATGAAGAGGATACATGTTGGAAGCAGTGTCAAAACACAGCCCCCACCACCAGCTCCAGTCAATTTGGAAGCCAACTTATATTTCAATGTTGTTCGCAGAACAGTTTCTATAGTGGCATGACTGACCCCCATAGACTGGAGCAGACCTTGATTCATTTCCATTAGTTCTTCTATCTTCTCTTCCTTCTCAGTTAGAGAGAGCTCATCAGGTGTGGGTGACTTGAGAATGGAAGTCAGCTCCTTGCTAATAGAATCAACAGCACTAAACACGAAAGCCATTATTTCAGGATGCCTTAGCATCCTCTCTCCAACACCAGCCACCAATGCTTTTGTGTTTCTCCCAACTTTTGTATTCGTGATGAGCATTTTAAGTGTCAAAGTTGACTTTGTGCGCGTTATGTTACCTGACTTGAAGCTGATAATGTTACCTGATAATGGTAACTATCGAGTGAGTTGTAGATTCAATGGCAGTAACTTACATTTGTAAACACAGTATATGATAATTAAACACTCCAAACAAATCACAATTTATACATGATATATCTCCCATCATAGACTTGTATATTTCTCAATTCACTGGCACAAATCAGTGTGCCATGACCTCAAGTTATGCCTTCCGGTCCACATTAATTAAGATTAGTTTTGGTGAGACTATTAACAGACCAAGTAAAAGAGAAACACGTACACGGCTAGTTCCCACATCCCTTCTTAACAACCGAAAACATTTCATTCATCCTCTCCAAACTCCTATTATACAAAGGTTATGTTCCTTTTCAACCTATTAATACAAAAAATTCAAACTCTAATCATCAGTAACTAGATAAATGCACAAAAAGACAAGTTCCAAAGAGTAATCAATAAAAGTTAATGAAACTTAGTAGCAAAATCGCTGAGGCATACCATACGAGCTTACTGTGTTGTCAATTCCAGATGGCTTTCCATGAATGATCTTCTCCCCTTCAAAGGCCCACTTATTTACCAACTCAAGATCCTTCTCCGTAAAGGAGAGCCATCCTTGATGACTCAAATCCAGAGAAACAGAATCAGTATAAGCCAACAAGGCCGACGCGAGAGCCACACAAAACGCGGCCGAGGAACCCAATCCTGAACCGAGAGGAAGTTCAGAATTGACAACCACAGTAGCAGGCTTAAATCTACACAAAGAGCGAAACACAATCAAACCTACACAAATAAAACACAAACACATTCACATACACACAACAAGAATTTTAGAGTTTGTTCAGACCCTTGAATAGAAGAGTACAGCCAGACAAACGCGGAAACTCCAGAGGCAATTCCAATTTTAGCCTCTGGAATGTCCAGCTCTTCAACGAGTGCGGCAATGATCTTGGCAACCTCAACGGAGCAGGAGGTAGGAGTACAAGATAACACGGATTCTGGAAACGCCGCTTTTATTCTACTAATAGGCCACGAGAACTCCAAAGCCGTGTCCTTCAGCTGCAGTGTCAACAAATCCCCGTCGTCTATCACACAATCCACAAATCCTAACCGAATCAGAATCTCAACCATAACTAAAACGGCGTCTCTCAAACACGCCATTACCGATCATCACAAATTTCGCAAGTTTCAACCAAATAACAACAATAATAACACATATCTGCGATCGCGAGGTGGATATTTAAAGAACAACAGAATGAAATCAACGAGAGAGAGAGAGAGTAAAATACCGGAAGGAGTGGAGAAGTGGACAAAAACGTAGGTGTATAAATCAATGGAAGTAGCAACTGCGGTGGATCCATGAACCACAGCATGTTCCCCGGTCAATATAATCTTCCCCGGTGCTCTGGCTCTAACCTCCATTTCTCTTCGCTTATGCTATGAATTGCGATTTCACAAACCAAAAGTTTCTCTCTCACCTCATTGCCTTTTCTTCTTCTTCTTCTTCCCCAAGGGTTCTGAGTAATCCGTGTCGTTTTGTCTTCCTATATCTGTCTGAGTCCAGTGAAGCGGATCCATGTGGAATGCGTGCGCAATTAATTATCAACAAACATTTCTGTACATTTTCACCAATCATCCAAGCCCAACCTTAATCACCCGTCTAACCAATTTTTCCCTATAGTTTTTAATATCAATTCATAATTTTCATTACATATAATATCCATTCTAACTTATTAATTTAACTTCCATCAACATCTACATTGTGGTGGCATCTTTTGTTTAGGCTTAATATTCAATTTCTTACACCAAATAAATATATTGGTTCATTCTTTTTATTTTAGTTAACGATGATTTTATTTAGTTCATATATTATAATTTTTATCGTAATAGAAAAACTAAATTAGTTTGAAAATTTTCAAAGATGTCTTAATTTAAATAACACCGTGTTTATTTGACGTAATAATTGTGCAACTCCTAGCAAAAATTTTCTAAGTTTTTGAGATATATATATATATATATATATATATATATATATATTTTATTTTTGTCATTTTCTTTATCCCTGTTTTTCTCAACTAGTCCTTAAAAAACCCTAGCGCCGCGTCTTCTCGTTCATCTTGCGTCAGATTTAGTTTCAATTTTTGAATCACGTTCATCTGTAACTCTTCCTCGTCACGCATCCCTCTATCAACACAAAGGGCAAAGAGAAAGTGAAAAGAAAGTTACAGCAAAATCAGGAGAAAAACAAAGAAAATATCTCAGCCTTAGTTTTGAAATGAACAAATTTATCAATCTAAGCATGTTTTTTTTTTTCTACAGTAAGAGACTCATCTTCACCTCTCATCATAGTTTTCCTGTTTGAACATAGATATATAGAATTTCTAACTATCACAAAGTAAAAATGCAACTAAACCAGCACGAATGATCTTGACATGTGTTTCATTTCATCGTTAGATCTATATATATATATATATATAATTAAGGTCTTAAGCTACGAATATCCAAAGGTGGTGAATGCAAAACCGAAAACTCGAAGGCCACAACCACATTGCCACCACAGTAGCGAAGTCCAATTTCTTGGTCATACTTCAGATCTCTTTTCCTTATGATCTGTCTGAAAGGCTCGATCGAATAAGCAAACTCTTCCCTTGCTTTTTCCAAATTGTAACAAGGTGGCTCCTCCATGGATTTTCCCTTCGTTGGCTTTTCACCAGAAACAGGCATAGGATCAAACCAAAATGACTCTTTCTTGAACAACTTAGCATCGTAAGTTTCACCATTATCAACATCATAAATCAAGATGTTCACAGGAATCCATGACTCCAAAGCTTTGCGGCTGCTTTCATTCATGTGCCCTAGCAAGCTTTCTTCAAACTCCTTAGGTGAGATCTTGAGGCTATCCCAGCGCATGCAATCTCTTGTTAGCTTCATTCTGCATGGCCACACATCATTGGTTTTGTGAATACTCCTGCTGCTACATTCTGTGACATTGGCCATGGATAAAAAATTTCTCTAACAAGAAAATTCCTATGTATAACAACAGAAAATGATATGGTATGAGAAACAGATACCAATTAATATATATGCAATCTCTTTGTTTGTTTGTGTATGAAGTGTGCATTACACTCCATTTTCAATGCTCATGTAATATGCATGGATTTCCTGAATAACTCACGTTTATGTTCTTACCTTACCTTGTTGTTTTTTGTTTTCATCCAACGTAGTGCCAGTTATGGTATCAATTTTGTTTGCACCTTCATCGAACTGTGTATTTGCTGTTACAATGCTCCAACACGGAATGATTATCTGTCTATAGGAACTGACATTATGCAAAGTTGATGCCATGTATTATGTCCAAACACATACTATTTTCCTTAAAGATTCTTATTCACCTTTCTAACTCCATCAGTTAAATTAAATTTAAACACAAATTAATAAAGTAATCATTGTATAAGTTACAAATATAAAAACATAAATTAAGAAAAATCTTATCTTTCCAACAGAGAAAAATTAAAATGAATTTTTAAAACCTTTTTCTACTAAAAACCTTATATGATATTGGTAGAGATGTTATGAAAAAAAAAACACTTTTACTTTATATTCAATAAAAAACACTCTACTAACAAAGATTGTAATTAATTATCAAAAATATCTTGTTTTTTTTTCAAAAAAAAAAGGTAATGGAAAACACTTTTGAAGTATAAACAAGGATAATGATCCTTTCACAATATTTTAACATCATTTATGTGTCAGTTTATGATTGATTCAAAATTACTCTACAATCAATAATAGTAATTATAAACACTAACATCAACAAATCATAACATGTAAATAGAGTTAAAATGTTATAAAAAAAAATGTTGTCAAAATATCATTATTCTATAAATAAACTCTAGTTTTGATAATGTATCATTTAAAACTGTTTTATTATCTATGCGCTGTCATGAAATTGTCCTAATTAAACGAGTTAAAACTCATGATGAACATGATTCATACACGTTTTGAACAAACCAGATGATAGTTCTCAAACAGAAAATATGAAAATTCGTTTTTTTTTGCTTCGTGTGTTGAAAAAGGAAGTAACGTAAGAAAAAAACACGAGCCAAACAGTTTTTTAGTCTTCCCATTTGGAGAAGATGTGGCAAGAAAGATGAGTTGTGCATTTAAAATATTAATTTATGTTATTTATGATGTAAAGATGTAAATTCAAAATATTTATGTTCTAACCCATTTACAGCCAGATAATGGATAATGAATACATATATCCACGTCTTTGTTATTCATTCCCATAATTATGTGCAATTGAAACAATTTATTAACCATAGGTATCCCAAAAGGGGCAATCTTTAGATCAAATCAACAAAACCAACCAAGATTGCAATGAATTTTCAGTATTTTATAATTTTAGGAACAGTATTTTTATGTCTCTATCATACTCAAAGGTCACATCTTTTGGACTTTTTCATCCTAAGAACACATTTGGATCCATATTTATCATTGATATTTGACCCAGAATGCTATCGAAGTAATTTTTTTATCCATACGTGTCATTGGGGCTGAAAATTGGATCTTGCGTGAGCTACATCAAAATTGTACAATGAAAATGTTCTTAAGGAAACAATTGGGGTATGTAGATATACTCTCCAAAATGTAAACTTGGTTTATTTTGCAGGGGACCACAATAACCCCTGATATTACAAGGCCATGTTGGGATTGTTCTTGGGGATGATAAATAAAGATTTCATTCTCTCTGTTAGCAAAATGCAAAAGTACGATTGAAATAAAAAAAAAAAAGTTTGCACCGTTTATATACTATAATATAAATTGATCTTTACTTTTTTTAATCGACGTAGGACTTAGAAAGTAATGAGGTGCTCTGGCATTGGGACAAACTGTTCACACATACATATAAGTTTCCACATTTGATAAGATATTCTCTGTTTTGGAATCATTCCAAAGGACCTCTTCTCAATGAAGGTATCTTATGTGTATATAAACTCATGTTCATCTCTTATTTTTTTTTTATGTGGGACTTTATTTGTATCCAACAACAAGATGGTCATTACATGGCTTACAAGATCAATGGCACATGCTATCAAGCAATCAGACATGTGAATGAACTCTACTTCCAACATTTGGAACGATCTTCATCAAAGGTTCTCGCATGGTGATAAATCTCATATTGTTGGTATCCAAGAATAACTTCAAAGCTGCAGACAAGGTGATTCCACAGTTTCTCAATACTATACTCATCTCCAAATTATTTGGAAAGAACTGTCTTTATATCGAATAGTTCTTGTTTGCAGTTGCACTTCTTCCTGCAATTGTGGTTTAATATTGAAGATTCAAAAAGAGTGTGATGATGATTGTGTTATAAAATTTCTTCGTGGCCTTAATGTTGATTTCTCTCAAGTTTGTTCTCAAATCATGTTTATAGAACCTATGCCAACTCTTGTTAACACCTTTTCCTTAATTCTTCAACAAGAACGTGAATTCAGTGGTTCTTTCCCCCATAATTTTCAAGAGTCTATTGCTCATCTTAATTTTCAAGACAATTCCAACAAGAGTTCTTTCAACAACCGTGGATGTTTCTCAAACTGTCGTGGAAGAGGTCGTTCAAATAAATCTGGTGAGTATAACACCAAATACTGTAATCATTGTCAAAGACCAATCATACTTCTGAAAATTGTTGGATCAAACATGTTCTTAGTCAAGGCTGTCATAACAATACTAAAAATAAATCTACTCCTCTAAAGTCTTGTGCTTTTATGTTTGATATTAAATCCTCTACCGTTGTTGATCCTTGTGAAGAATGATAAAAGTAGTACTCAATTTGTTATTTCTAAAGAGCAATACGAATGAAGTGTAAAAAGTGTTTAGTCGCTATTTGACCACAATAAAAATAATTTACTCATTTTTTATCTATTTTTTAGTCGAATATCTATTTAAAAAATATTCATAAGTATTTTATTGATAGATACTCATATATATTTAAAAAAATATATTTTATAAACTTTTAAAATAAAATTTAAATAAAAGTATAAAATATAATATAAATTAAATTAAATATATTAAAATTTATTTTTAATTAAATTTTATTAATAAAATATAAATTAATTTTAATTAAATTTAACTTAATAAAATATAAATTAAAATTTAATTTAAATTTTTGTGAAATAATAAATATTCACGTTTACATAATATTATATATATGT
Source organism: Vigna reflexopilosa (assembly GCA_027742785.1). NCBI lineage: Eukaryota > Viridiplantae > Streptophyta > Magnoliopsida > Fabales > Fabaceae > Vigna > Vigna reflexopilosa. The sequence goes on along the minus strand of CM050926.1, from coordinate 24,324,512 downwards.
GCTATTCTTTTATAAATAAATATTAAATAATATGTTACGGATTTTATCACATACTTACAAACATGACTATTTTTTTAGTTAGATCTTATGTTATTTCCAATCTCAATCAAAGTTCATTATTTCTAGAAATATGGTTTTTGACGAAAATATATGTTTTTACTATACTTCTTTGTCCTCTGCTAATCCCAATCACAATGATAGTGATATGCATCCTTTTGATATAACTTTTTTTATTTTCCTTCTTTAACTGTCTCAATTGCCACAGCTCCCACGCAAGATAGTAATGACATTGTTTCTAATAATTCTCAAGTTATTGTTTATGGTCATAGAACTTCTCTTAGAGTTAAAAATAGGTCTTGTGATGTTGCTTCCACTTCTCAATCTAATAATTTTTCTACTCCTTAAACTATGCATTTATTCCTTTGCTATGATAATGTCTTCCTTGGTGGAGATCTGCATGAAGAAAACTACATGAAGACCTATTCTAGTAGTTTATGTTAATGGTGTGGTTTTGGCTGCAAACCTTCTCCTACTCCTTCAGACCGTTCTGTCAAACTTCATGTAGATCAAGGCACACTTCTATCAAATCCTTCTCCCTACGGAAGATTCATTGGGAGACTGCTATACTTGACCAACACCAAACCTCACATGGAGCAAGCCATAAGGATTATTAAATACTTAAAGAATGTTCATGGTTCCGGTTTCCTATATCAGTCAAATACTCCATTCAAAATACATGTTACCAACAAACGATCTATCTTTGGTTATTGTGTCTTCTTAGGCACATCTCTAGTTGCTTTGGAAATCCAAGAAACAAACCACTGTTTCAAGAGACTGAATTCTGAGCTTTAGCTTCTTTAACCTGCGAGCAATAATAGCTTCAGTATTTGTTTCAGGATCTTCATTTCTCTGTTTCAGCTCCCTACTCTACTTTAGATTGCAAAAAAAGGTACTTTTCAAGAGAACAAAACATACAGAAATTAATACTCATTTCATCAGACAAAAGATTAACTATGGTCTCACACGACTCCTTCATTTTATTTTTATTTTTTTTATAGGCATCATACGAATCCTTCATATTCCTTGTACAACTCAACTTGTTGATATCTTACTAAATTTCTTCATCTCCCTACTTTCAAGACTGTAATGCTCAAGTTAAATATTCATGATAGGAGTGACAGAGATATCATTATTTGAGATATCTTCTTCCATTTTGTTTCAATTAATTAGTCGATTTATTTTCTATTTATAGACTGTTTGCTCGAATCCTGTATATTCAAGCACAAACTTTTGTGTAACTCTGTTTTTACATTTTCCATAATGAAATTTTTTCTCACAAACATTTTCTCAAACACTTACGACACACACGCTCACTCTACCTTCCCGTTCCATTCATGTTGAATTGGCCATGGCATGATTAATGGCCATTATTAACTTGCTTGTAGTCAAATACAAATCCCAACAACTACAAGCTCTTTGTGCGATGAAGGAAAATGGAATATAAGTGATAGCATGAAATTATGTAATCATTGTAAATTGACAAGAAATATGGAGCTCGATTTGACCTCACACAACACCATCATCATAAATAGCATTCACCTTTTTTAACGTAGATATGAAGAACTGACTCATCATAAAGGGTATGACTGGAGAATCTTTCTACCAACCTAACCGGCTAATTTCCAGGTACCCGTGCTTGGTTCACCGTCATTTTGTGAGCACCACAGACTTCTATTATGATTATTTCCTTGATTGAGTGGTCCCTATCCACTTTTTCAGAGTCATTTAGCTTTAACATGATCTCCATTTTATCTCGTAATGTTGTTCCATAAAGCTAGATCACCAGTGATTTTCCATTGACAAATTGTTAGCTTGCTTCAAATCATTTTGATTAACCATGACTTCCAAAGCCAATTAAAGAAAGAGAAGAGCTAAAACATTTGTTTTAATTGTTAATTTAAAAATCAGTGGCTTTAAGTATAAGATAAACACTAACATCATCCTCTGCACAATTCTAAACAATTTTTTTTATCGTTAACTAAAAATTAATTATAAATCATGTAATTCTGCAAGTAATTGCTAATAATACCCCTTCACAGTGAAAAGGTTTAATCTCCATATACTCGGATTTATCTCTCCATGGACTGCTTACCAAAAACGGAATCTTGCAGCAACAAAGTAGCAGTCGTCTCTCCCTTTCATTGTGATGAGTGATGGGGTAGAAAACTATGTGTAACTCACAGTGGAATTACTGATACCGTACATAACATAAAAACTGCAAATGTGCTCTTGCATAAGTTCTGAGCATATCAGATGTGACAGCTGAAATCTTTCCAACAAAGCGAATAAGGAACCCATAATGTGAATGATAAGATGGGATATATTTTGGGCACATGGCAGGTTTAAACACTCAAGTAAAAATCCTGCTGTGCACCAGTAAATAAATATCATCATCTGATGACCTGTAATTTAAACATGAAAAATACCATTTTATCCAGCTAAATCAAAGACAAAGTTAAGTTTTTCCCTAGAACATTATCTACATATGTTTATAGTCTGCATTGCATGTAAACTATCAGCTACAGCTTCTGCTCGCTACGGACTTTCCCAACCTTTCAGTTTCACATTCACAACTCAATCTGATGCCTGGTTATCTGCAAGAAAGAAATATAGGCAATATCAGACCAAAAGAACCGTGAATCTGTGATGAATAACAGTACAGCAAAAATTTAAAGTATCATGTTGAAAGTCCAACAAAAACTGATCAAAGTATAAAAACAGAGAAAATATCATGTTGAAAGTCCAACAAAAGCTTGTTTATGAAATGGCAGTACAAAAGGGCATACCTATTATACGAACTTTTTTAACTATCAATAATAGTCTACATAACAGAATAACATTTAGAATCCATCAAGGAAAAGAACTGAAATTGAAAGCAGGCAGAATAAAAAATTTAGTATAACTTACTAAATAAGCATTTCAACATAAAATTTAATTCAAAGCCTTAAAAGTGAAAGAGCCTAAATCCCCACCTTAATTTCCAAGACACATCAGAGCTAATGTTCTGGAGATGGCTGACGTTGGTCTGGAGGCTGGGGCCACATTTGTGGTGCCATATAGGGGTGAGACTGCTGAGCATACATGTTTGGGTCCATCACAGGGTTACCCATTATGACACCACCGGTTCCAACTTGAGGAGCATGCTGAGGAGGCATGTAGCAGTATGGAAGTGCATCAGCGGGCCCTCCAACAGGCATTGTTCCTCTAGGGATTGATGCAAGCACTTCATCTTTCAAGTCCTCACGGGGTACAATGTCAACCAAGAAATCAAAGATGTCAGTCCTTGTGATTGCTGCAGCAATGTCATTTTTTTGAAGTGTTCTCCTTTTGTTCTCTTCAGTGTGATTCCAAGAACGCAGGGTTAACTCTAATATGAACATTTCACATGCCCTTGCAAATATGACTGGTGCCTCAGCTGAAATCATTCTAACATCCTCATCAGCCTTCATAATTTTCTTGATTCTTGCCAGGGGAAGACTGTGGTTCTTGAAATCAGTAACCTTCTCAATTTCTTGGTACTGATTTGACCAAAATTGTTGGAGCTGTTGCTGAAGCTGATGTTGTTGTTGCTGATGAATATGCTGATAAGCAAGTTGATGCTGTCCAAGCTGTGCTCCAGCAGGTTGACCAGTAGACTGAATGGTCCCAACCGATGCCACAACCGACCCTGGTGGCCCAGTTATTTGGCCTTGCTGATATGGGTTAGAACCATATGTTAATTGAGCTCCACTACCAACAACCCCCATCGATGGGATCTGGCCATGTCCTTGATGATCCATTCTGTTTCAGGAAAAATGAAACTATCCTGAGTGTTTTCACTTCTCAATTAAGACAAGTTTCTCTATCATACTAGTATGTTTTTCCGTGATTAAATATTCAAGTAAACTTGGAAGGGATGAAAAAATGGTCTCTAATGCAGTACCCCTCAATCATGTGATGGAAAACAACATGAACTTCGCACAAAAAAGTAGGTAAATATTTGTCTTGATTTGCGCTAAACACTAAAGCAGGCAACTATTTGCATAAAGCATTAAAGCAGGTGAATATTGCACACAAAGTATTAAAGTAGGCAACTTTGGCAGCTAATAGAAACACACATGTAATATGTGTGACACAGTTCAGAAAGCACGGTAAACCAAATATGTATGATCACCAAAAATATCTTCAAAATGAGATCCATTTAAGAAGCATGTGATGCCTCCAAAAATACAAGACAACCACCCAACTCAACTAAAGAAAGAAATCTATAAAAAAATTAACAGTTCAAAATAACATGCAATCCAAGATTTCAGAAGATTTTAATTCTGAGCTGATTTTAACACGGAACCATAAAATTTTTAGCACGGAATCATATAAAAAAAACAGGTTTTATTTTTCATATTTTCTAACAATTAAGATCAAAGAGAATTCTTCAGTCCAAGAACACGTCAGTTTTCACAATCACGACAATCCGTGTCCGTGGCGTCAGGAAAATCAACCAAATAAAACTCAAAAAAAAGAATAAAACAACAGCAAATTGAATTAGGGGTGCACGATGAAAAATATCCCCAAGAATATAACAACTGGTAGACAAAAGCATGAAGACCACGCTACAGTCAACCTAAACAAATGCAGAATCATGAACAAAATCACATAGACATAGGTAACCGTGTAGCAAGAGTTGTTACTTGATACCTTCCCCGAGAGATGATGTTGCGCTTCCCAAACACTTATAATCCAGAACCTGAAAAGGAATCAAAAGGAGATAAAAGAAAAACAGAGAAATGATCAGAAATTGTGTTCGAATCAAAGATCTATAGCATAAGAATTGTGGTGAATGGAGCACAAGAAACAGTTTTTGAAGTGTGAAAGATCCAAAGTTCATAGCAGACAAAAAAAAATTTAGGGTTTCAGAAGAAAAATACGAAAACAAAAAAAAGCATAGCAGAACTGGTCATATGAGGATTATCGATGTTTCTGTTTGGGACGAACCTCAGACAGCGAAGTGCGAAAACAAAAGCTGTGTGATCGATTCTGACTAACATTGTCGGACCTAACTCTTATATTGCCCCAAGTGTTTTCAATTTTCTCACCATGACCAATTTACCCTTTTCATATTCCGCGCTTCCAACATGACATTCTTCTTCGCAAACTTACATAGATTTAGATCTTCCACTTATTTGCCTCAGTCACGCGGTCATATCAAAAATCTTTTTTTTTCATTTTTAATTGTTAAAAAAATTAACTAATACTATTGAATTTCTTATATTTTTTAGAATTAGACATAAAATAAAGTTTTCAAAATTATGACCAAGAAATTAACTCTCTAAAGAATATAAGATGTTAATTATTAACTTTAAAAGTAATTTATATTTTTTGTAAACAAAGTATTGTCTTATTTTCTTATATTTGGATATTTAAGAAAAAAACTAGTGAAAAAAAACATTGTTATATTTAAATTAGAATTATCTTTTTTATTTTAATAAGATTTTATGTGATGATAAATTTTGGAGGTGTCATAGATATCAAAATTTAAAATAATACTTATTTAAAAATTAAAATTATCTTTTTTTCATAATTAATTTTTTATACATGAAACTACAGTACTAAATGGATACTAGTGGTTTTTACAGTTAATAGCAGTAGAATTACATTTGAGAGAAAAAGGTGATCTTTAATTGAAGAATTCTAAACATTTAAGATTATTTGGATTAAATGAAAAATAGTAAAATAGGTGAAAAATAAGATTATTATTATTATTATGTATTATTTCTATTACAATAAAGTAAAATAAAAACATTTATAATATTTTTATAATCGTATAATAAGTTCATGTTAAATATCATATACATCTCAGTTAAATTGATATAAAAAGTATATCTATAATTTATTTATCATGGTATATGAAAAATGTATTAAAAACTTTAAAGCAATTATTTAGATTTAGAGATAAAAAGTTTATAAAATTGTTGTGAGTTTTGAGCATTTATGAGAAAATTGGTAAAATTGATGTGCATAAATGAAGTTATGGAATCGAGAGCTAAGAAGTGGGGATGCTCTGACATTTGTTTTTAATGCGTGAATTGAAAACGTTGCAGGAAAACAGAGCAGGAATTGCTTTTGGCAGGATTTTAGGGTTTCTTCTTCTTTTCATTTGTTCTATTCTCTGACTCATCAACCATTTCGCTATTTTCCTTTCTGCTATCATCAATGCAACGTTCAAACCTTCGTAACGGTACTTTTTAGCTTTTTCAGGTTCGCTTTTCTTCTTCTTTATACAGTAAGATTAAAATGTTTTTCAAAACTTTCATGATTTTTAGTTTTTTATAGTATTGAAACATGTAATATTAATTTTTAAAAATAATGACATTAATTTTTTATTGATTTAACAAATGGTTAGGTTATGTTTTTTGTCATTTTTCGTCTTAAGTATTTGTCACGTTATTTATTTAATTTGTGGAATAAGATTAAGTGATTGGTACGTGTGTGTGGGTGATTGAAATCAAATTACGAATTTGGGCTCGAAACTTTCCAATTGGAGAAAACTAGTTTCTGGAAGCATTGTACTTGAAATCTTCTACTCGAAGCATTGTATCAAGGTGGTCATTGTGATAGTCCTTGCGGTGATCCTTATGGTGGTCTCTACGGTGCTCCTTGCGGTGTTCAATTTGAAGATTGCGACCTTGTAGTCTGAGAATCAGAGATTGGAGGTACAAGTGGCTAATCATGCAAAAACAAAAGTTAAGTTTTTGAAAAAGAAAATTAAGTATGAAGCTCAACAGAATATGGAGCATATCATGAATCTTAAGCAAAAAGTTGTCAAGTTGCAGGATCATGAATTTAAAGTTGGTGCTAACGAACAAGAGATTCAAATTAAGCTGAAAAGGCTCAAGGATCTTGAGTGTGAGATAGAGCAGTTGAGAAAATCTAATTTGAGACTCCAGATAGAAAATTCTGACTTATTTCGAAGATTGGATTCTACTCAGCTCCTTGCAAATTTTGTTCTAAAAGATCCTGAGGTAATAATATTACTTATCACCCATTTGTTTTAAAAATTGTTTTCTCAAACAATTCCACACTACTTAAAATCAATTTCCATCTAAAGTCTAACAAGTTTTGAAATTGATTACAAAACTAGTTTTTCACAACCAGAAAAAGGAAACAGCCGAAAGATGTTTTCTCATCTTGTTTTCGTTCTAATCTTGTCCAATCTCTCCCTCAATTCACACCCTTGTTTATTAGCAAGATGAAAACAAAACTCAGTTTCCGAATTCCAACCTTCAACTGAGATGACAAAGAAGAACCTAGCTTTGCTCCCAACTGAGATGACGAAGAAGAACTCAGCTTTCGTAATCTGATTTCAATCACCCACACATGTGCCAATCACTTAATCTCACTCCACAAATTAAATCTGCAACGTTGCAGATACTTAAGACGAAAGCTGGCAAAAGATGTGACCTCGCCGTTTGCCAGATCAACAAAAAGTTGACGTCCTTCATTTTTAAGGATTAATATTACATGTTTCAATACTATGAAGACTAAAAGTCATCAAAGTTTTGAGTAAGGACTAAAATCAAAAATCAATTATACTTAAGGGACGAAAAACATATTTAACCCAATATAATTTTAGTGTTACTTTGTTCATCTACTTTCACAAAGTTTTGATTTTGGAAAATCCTTGATTTCACAAATTAATTTAGACATTAATCTTATAATTCAGTTGGTAGTAAATCAACATGCTCATACAAAATCGAAAATGGAATACCGAGAATATAGTATGTAAAGACCTTTTTTAACATCTAAATTCTAAATTTTCATCACGAGATGTCTTAAGTTAGCAAACCTCATATAGAGGAGTTTGTTAATTTATGTAAAGACTTTTTTTACTTGATACATTTTAGCAAAATGTAACAAGTTTTAGGTTGCAAAAAGGTTTTCATTAAAAAAAACTAACTTTAAATTCAAGAATATTTTAATAATTTTAAATTTTAATTTAAAATAAAATAAATAAAACGTATTTATTTACATGTATGAATAATTATTACCTTTTATTATATATTTTTTAAAAGATAGTTGTTTTTTAAAATAAAATATAAAATAAAATATAATAACTACTCATACACTGGACCAATCAGATGATAAATAAATATGTTTTATTTTTATTTTTTTAACCTAAAACTTGGTATACTTTACTAAATGTAACAACTAAAAAAATCCCTTAAGTAAATTAACAAACCCATATATATATATATATATATATATATATATATATATATATATATATATATATATATATATATATATATATATAACTTTTTTATAAAATACATTTTATCAAAGATAACTTTTTAATTTTTGTGGAGGACTCTATGTGGATAATATTTGTTTATGTGATTATTTATTGTTTAATACTTCTTAATTATCATACTTAGATGGGATGGGATGTTAAAGTATAACAAGTAATATAACCATAGCTAATCATAATTATAACTTCTTTTTTCTTAAATTATTTTCCATTATCTATTAACAATTATGATATTTTTCAAAAATTTAATTAAAGTTGATGTCACCTATAAATTTAAGAGCTTTATTTTATTCTATTGAATGTTAAAAGTATTTATATTTTACAATTAGACTTTGACTAATTGGTTTTTCAATATGTGACTATTTGTTTTTCAATATCAATGAAACTAGTAAATCTTAGTAATAAGAGAAAATTTGTTGATCCCTTATTTTATGAATTAAACACTAAAATAATAATAAAACTAATCATATGAAAACATGAGACATGAAATAATTATGTATTATAAAAAATAATTAAAATTTTAGAACTTTTTTTTTATTATCTAAATTTATGGTGTTCTATTTGATATTACAAAATCAAATTATTACGATATTTTACCTAGCTGTAAAATTCAGTATAATTGAATTATTTATATTAGAAATCGATTGAAAATAGTTAAATTGAGTTTTTTTTTTCATTAAAAATTAAAATTTTATTAAATTTTTTATTTATTTTTCATATAAAATGTAAATCAATCATTACGTCACATAATAAATATACATTTAAAAATTATAAACTTTTTAATATTTAATATATTAAAAATGTTAATAAAATTTTAATTAAAAATATAAAATTTTAAATACTTAATATAATTTTAAAATTATTTAAAAATTTTTAACATAACTATATATCTAAAATGCAAAGAAACATAGAAGATTGGTGAAGGTATATTGATTCACTGTTTGCGTTTTAAAAAATCTAACTTTTATTAAAAAAAAAATTAAACGTGATAAATACGTATTTGCGTACATATGTAAACATAAGTGGAACATTTTGTTATATGGAACAAAATTTAACATCGTTCTAAAAAAATAGACTAAATTCTTTCTTTTAGAATAAAAAAAATCAAACAAAATTAAATTTCTATAAATGATTGATTATAATTTTTCGTTATTATTAAAGACAAAAATATATTTAATCCAATAAAATAACATAATATTATCTTATTTTAATTAATAAAAATATTTTCAATTATTTTGAAATGAATATTTGAAATTAAAACTAGACAGTTTGATGAGGAAAAGGTCAAAACAAATATAACAACTTAGTAAAGAGTTATACAATACCAATGAGATATAAGTTCAACCATATAAAGGATTGACACCACTCTGTACCCAAAACCTTAAAACAATGAATTAACGAATTTTTTATCTTTATATAATGTTCCATTTTCTTATTTTTATCCAATGTGAAACGCATTTGCATTCCCAACACAATTAATATTTAAATTTTAACAATTACAATAATTCTAAACTTTAATATCAACAAAGTAAAGTGAATATGTTTATTTGATTACATGTTACAAACTATTCAAAAACATCATGACTCATTTATTATATTTGACTTTTCTATCAAAGCTTTTAAACCCTGTGCTCGTCATTATTAAAGGTGACACGTGTAGTGAAGTCAAACGAAGTCGATTTCCTTTCAAAGTGACATTTTTCGTCTAAATTTACTCTATATTTCATTTTATATCATTTTAAATTATTTATAATATTTTTTGTTCAATTCATGTATTAACGAGGTCTTAATCATTTATTTAAAAAACATTTTAATATAAATCAATCTTTAATATAGGATTTATGTCATCTAAAATATGTATATTTGTTTTTCAATAAGTTATTTTGTAATAATACTTTTCCTATTACGTTAACCTATGTAAAATTTATTTAAGTGAATGAAAGTTAAAATGTTAAATTTCTTCATGGTTTTAAAATAATGATTATTAATTGTGATTTTAAACATATAAACATAATATTTCAAATATAATTTATATATATATATATATATATAATGTGTATATTTTAAATATACCTACATTTTTATTATTATCCGATCGGTCAAGGATCGGAAAGTCGACCATCCAATAAATGATTGACCAATTAAAAACAGTAATTAATTTATATTTTATTAAGTTAAATTTAATTAAAATTAACATTAATTTATATTTTACAAGGTTAAATTTAATTAAAATTTAATTTTAATTTATATTATATTATATATTTTTTGTAATTCTATTTAAATTTTATTTTAATAATTTAAAATACCCGCGGATATTTTTAAGCGGGTATTTGTGCAGATATCGGGTAGGCACTATCTATGCCCTACCCGACCCGTTGTCATCCCTAGTACCCACTCACACGGCTTAGACAAGAAGGAGAGAAGGTGAACAACATAACTTAGATGATAGAGGACCATTAGGGAATCCATCCGGTCTTCAAAACAACTTGGAGTGTTTTGAGTAAGGGACCTCAATCCCATACCCGAAATATTTTGACACTCACTGTGGGACCGAGCGAGTATCCCCCATTGTTGCAACAAAGGAATCTCGACCGACTCACCAAAGGTCGGCGACCGTGGATCTTCACCAAAGGAATCCTAGCCAGCCTCACCGAAGGTCAGTAACCATGGATCTTCACCAAAGGAATCCCGGTCGACCTCACTGAAGGTCAGTAACCATGGATCTTCACCATACGCGTCAACTGATCGACCTCATGCGTTCGACATCAAATCTTGGCTTGGCATTTATAGCCTGATGTGCTTTCCATATCGACGACCTTGCCTCATCTCTGCCTAATTAGGCTCAATATCAATGGTGCAATCATCTCTGCCCTCAAGCCGTGGTTGTTCGGGCATCAACCACTCAACCTTAACATCGCAGTTTTGTCCAAAGCCTTATTCTGACTCCAATGTTAACTGCTCAGCCACAACGTGTTAGCCTTCTTGCCTCACGGTTTTGGCCATTCATGTTGGACAATTTTTCTTTTGTGCAGGATATAGCTCGAGTAGGCCTTGGTCTCTCTCCCGCTCAGTTAGTTGGACCTCATATGTTCAACCTTGTCAAACTCCAATGGCTTGGCTCTCATTCGAGCCTCAACAGGGTACCTCATAGCGTATCCCGAGCAGTGCCTATCCATATAGTCATGGTTAAGGTCATTAGCTCTTCTGCAAGTCGAAAGGCCTTAAGGCACTAACATCTCAGTTGTAACACATCCTAATATGGATTCCTCATATTTGGCCTTCAAACGTTCAACCGGTCTCGCTTGCTTGACCATCTGCCCTTATATTCTAAGTTAGCTTGATATTCACTGTCTACCCTTGTAAATGCATTGACATGATTGGCTAAACTTTTTTCTAACTATTCAAATTCGAATTGTTCATTTTCTTTTGTGTAGATGACAAGACTCTACATACAAAACCACTTGGCCAACTTTGAGTAACTAGTTGACAGGGAATATTATTCAACTCTTGTCAAGCCATTCACGGGTGATCAGGGAACGTTTTTCAACTCCTGACTTACTTTCAACTAGCTGACAGGGAATGTTTTTCAACTCTTGCTAAGCCGTCCACGAGCACTCAGAGAACGCCTTTTAACTCCTACCTTACTTGCAACAAGTGGTTGATGAAGCTCAGAATCTTGGTCAAACGTACAAGAGTACACAAAAACAAGTTCGAAGGTAAAACTAAACTACATATGAAGCAAACTACCTAAAACCTCTCAAACATTATATCATGCTCGGGCTTGGGGGCCTTGTAATGTATGACCATCCGGTTGACCAAGGACTAGGCGGTCGACCATCCAACAAATGACCGACCGGTAATTAATTGATAGTTTAGTCTAAGCAATAACAACTATTAATGGACAATTAATAAGAATAATAATCATTAATTGAGAATTAATAAGAATAATAAAAGTTATTTATTAACAATTAATGGGTTAGACATAATTGTAAGCATATTATAAGATTTATAAATATATATTTCACAAGGGACGTAGATAATTAATTCTTATTACTCATCTATATCACAAATTTATTAAGTAAAATCTCTAACTTGAGTGTCAAAGTGTCTTTCACATATATTCACTCACACGACTTGAACAAAAAAGAGACATAACCTGAATGATGAAGAATCATTAGAGAGTCCATACGATCTTCAGGACAACTTATAATGTTTTGAGTAAAGGACCTCAAACCCTTTACCCAAAACAATTATCATTATACAATAGTTTTAAAATGTGATTTTTAGATAAATCAAATTGAGCATTTCCATTCGGAGTATTTTATTGAAATAAATTATGGAATTTTCCTCCAATAAACATAATAAAGATAAATTTTAGACCTTTTTTTAATACTTGTAAGGGTGAGTTTTTATCCCATACATTCACACATGTCACGTAATCACATAATTGTTTCCTTAAATGATCATATGTAAGATGTGTTTTCTAGGTTGCACATAATTTTTCTTCAAGGAAAGGAGACTCCGTGTCTATTATTACAATGACATGTTTATACTCTTTAATTAATATCTTATATGATTAGCTCAACTTTATTGCACTTTTGGATCAGACCATAAATGAAAGTATTTGTATAATAGATTAAAAAGATGGACTTGATCTCCCTGTAATCCAGCTTTCCCAATGAAGCTTATATAGATTATTAAGTTAACCCACCAACCACCTATGAAAAAAATTAACACAATTACAAAGAAAAAGTTAAATTAAAGTTTTAAAATGTTATGTATTATAAAAAATTTTCAAAATCTAAAAACAAGTATAAACATAAACAATGGAGTTCTTATGAGTTAGGTTACCGAAAAACAAATGCATTTTATTGATATGAGTAATCAAATCAATTTCTTTAAGTTATCCTTTAACTGTATAGTATCATATCTATACAGTCTCTAGATCTCTCTCATCCTGGTGTATGTTCAATTCTTCCATGTATTCCTCGCACTGAAAACCTATCAGGAACCGCTCTTTGTTTGTGCCTCTTACACCGACGATCATTCCCCGCTCTCGTCAGTGTCCTGATATCACATCTATTTCTTAATTATTTTTGAATTTCCTCTTATATTGTCACGAAATATTTAACTTAATCAATACATTATAAATACATACATCCTTGTCACTTTATTGTTTTCATATTTAATACTACTTTAAATCTTTACTTTATGTGATAAATATAAGCAATTATGATTTATTAATTGTTATATAACTTTAAAAAGAGGGAAGTATGGATATTTCTATGTTGACTTTTTAGCATACTTTTAGTGTTGAACAATCTGATAGAGCTTACCTGACATTTGTTTATGTAAATTCTCCTTGTCTTGTACTTTTTACTTCTTCCTAAATTTACCGCGTCTTTATTAAAATTATCACCCTAAACATTGTCCTCTTGTATTTAAAAATCTAATATTTATATGGAAAATACAATATTTTATTCTCATTTATATAATATAATAATATATAAAAATATATGATAATATCTAATAATATATAAGGATATATTTTAATTTGTAACAATGTAACAATTTCTAACAATATCAACTAACAATATTCAATCATACTTTTTCTAATTAAATAATTATTCACCAAATCTTATTTTTAATTTTTTTAAATAAAATAAATCATTTAAATTAGAACTAACAAAAAGTTTTATCTTTTACTTAAAATATTTAAAAATATTTGTATTTTTTTTAATTATTAAAATTTATAGGATCTCACAATTATTATATTTCATTTAATTTTATTGTTATTAATCATTATCAAATGAATTTAACTTTGTTAATATTATTTATTATTAATTATTTAAAATATAGGTTAAATATATTTTTGTTTTAAAAATTATTTTAAAAAATTGTATTTTATCTTTAAATTACACATTATAGTGTTATTTATAAAATGTACTAAGATGAATGGATGGGAAGCATTAGGTTACATTGAGCTGCTTGAGACATATAATCCCAAGTAACAAATAAGTGTAACATATATAGTCTTAAGATTCGATTTTGAGAAGAAAAAGAGGACAAGAGGACACGAGAGAATATAGTAAGTTGAAATTTTGATTTCATTTTAGTTAACATATATATAAAATTCTAGATAATTTTAAAAAATCATAAAAAATGTTAAGTTGGTTTACTTCAATTAAAAATGCATTTATATTAGTATTTTCTATCTTATATTGATTTGTGTAACTAGAAGAAGATATATTAAGCTTCTATGAAGCATTCGATAATTAAAATAAAAAATAAAAAAAATGAACAAATGTTAGTCTAACATGTGCTAAGAACTTTTGATCCATATTTGTTGTTGTTGTTGTTGTTAAAGTGTGAAATTGATTGAATAGATGGATGGTAATTTTTAATGTGAAATTTGTGGGAGTGGTATGATTGGTAGGGCAATAGATTAGGGTTTGGGTGAAAGAGAACCATTGAATAAGTCAGTGATGATATGATTAAAGATGCTGTTTTTCAACTCCCAAAGGTCAAGAGACCAAAACACACAAAGAAGAAGAAAAATAAAGAAAAGGTTAGATTGTGAGTGGCATATAGCATAAAACACTTCTCTCTTCTACTTTTCACTGTATTCATTCAGTGCTCACTTTTTACACCCATCATCCATTGGCTAACAATTATTCCAACCTCACTTCCAATGCTTAGGATGCCACCTTTCCAACACTATACATGATAACCAATTTTAATTTTAATTAAATTTAAGTCAATAAAATATAAATTTATTTTATTTTATTTTTTATAAATATTATATATTCACGTATATAAGTAATATAATATTCATATTTTATTTGCGGATATCCATAAATATATTTGCCATCCTATCTATTATCACCTAAGTTGGTCCAAACATTGCTTTGGACTTCCCTCTTAACAAAATCAAATAAGAGAAAAATAAAATGTTATGGAGTGAGATGAAAAATTTGGATGGAAATCCAATCATAAAGTTGTTTAGAGTTTAGTTAAGATAAAATTATAATAGAATAACCGTACACTAAAATAAATAACCCCAACAATTTTGGAGTTAAAAATATGATAAATTTGATTATCATTTCAAATATTTAAAAATTCACTTATTTTTTAATATTTTTGAAAACTTTAAAAACTAAAATTAAGAAATATTTTATATTTAGATAAATTAGGTTTTGAATGGTTGTGAGAATGAGTTTACTGGAGTCAGAAGATGAATGATATTGTGTTTACTACCAAAGTAAAGTAACCAATGCATGCTGAAATAGGCTTCAAGAACTGGACCAGACTTATTATGCCCATGTCAGGGTTTTTACAAGGCTTCTTCACTTTCCATGCATTGTTTTGAGCAGAGGAATCTTTTAAAATACAGGAAAGAGATGAAAATTAATTATATAGAAGATTAATTATTTGAAAAATATATAACCCATTATAACAAAATGTAGGGATAAAATAGTAATTTAATTTAATTTTAATTTCATTTTTTTTCGTTCTTTTCCAACAATCAACAAAAAGTAATTCCCCTTCTCACCACTAAACAGAGGTAAGGAAGATGTCTTCTATCTAGCGAGGACCGAGGAGAATGATCAGACTAAGGAGAAACAAGTAGAATTAAGCATTTCATATTTTACTCCACCATAGCTTCATGTTTATGAAATGGAAAAATTCCAAGCTAATGAGATGTCAAAACATTAATTTTATTACCGATTACAAGTACATTCAATAAAACTAACAATCAATCTCACCTTCGATTTCACAAAACTTTAAAAAAAGAGGAAATCAATTGAGAACAAAATGTCAGTAATCAGAACCAGTAACATACAGGTGTAATTGCAATGATTTACCCTGCTTGGGACGGTATAACAGTGTTATGTTAAAAAATTCCAATGATCAGGCCCAACTAATTCTTTTATCCTACCTAAACCTGATGGAGAAACCTAAAAGGAAACTCATCATAAACATATATACGTGCTGAATACTTCTTTCAATAATGCCATCTATGAGGATTTAGCTTATGGTTGAGTTTGAGTATGAATATAAATCATAGATCTACCTAAAAAAAATCACCCTGAGAACATGGCTATTCCTAAACTTGCTGCCGTAAAAGCAGCATAGATGCCTACCAGACAGAATCCCCAAAACCTAGGCACTCTGAATCTGCACCAAGTGATCACTAAGAGAGACCCCATAAGGCTTAAAAGCAGGAATACAAATGCGATAACTATACCAAAGTGGAAATTAAGCTGATAAGCTCTAGGATATACATTGGCCGTCTGTATGACTAAAGCACTTCCAAGGCCAACAAGCATGTTGAACATTGGTCCGGCGAAACATCCCGCCATAGCCATCGCAGGATGACCGGCTTTAGCAACTGCAACATCGGCAACAAGATCACCTACTGAATTTCCCCATGCCAGCACAGTAAGACCCAGGAGTGCTGGGGGCAGTTTGAGATGTGTGCCTATAGCTTCCAGGCAGTTCACCAGCTCTCCAGCTGTAGTAGATATCCAGAACACGCTCATCACAAATGCCATGACAACCACGGGCAGATGCTCTGTTTTGGGGGGTTCCTTTTCGATTATAAAATGAAGAAATGCAAGAGAGAAGCTTGCCATGAAAACAACTGACCAGAGGGGAAAGTGAGTGTTGGGGAGGAGGAAAACTATGGAGTGATTAAATGGCATGAATGAGTTGCAGGCATACAAGAGGGCCAGTGGACAAAGTGCAATATTGGCTGATGCATAAAATCTGCTCCATTGAGCTGGTGCTGGTTGAGGTATCGTCAATCTGAGGACAGTTTCCACAGGAAGCTCCCATGTTTTAGAAATCTGAGTGCATAGGGCAAGGGATGAAAAAGTCAGGACTGCCTCAAGAAGAGTGATTAAGCAATATCGTAAAGAACCAGAATTAGAAACATATCCATGCAATGCAAAAAATTCCCTAAACTTTGTACTCAAGAACAATGATTGACTATATTGTGGTGAATCATTGATTTTAAGACAGAATCATATCACCCTCTGTCAGAAATACCACCCACTTAGCAAATTTATGAATGATCAATATGTTTTGTCTACATATATCTAAAACTTTCCCTATATACTATATTCTATTAAAAAAACCTCAAACACATGATTCTAATCGTATCTCGTTTCCTTCCAAATTCAGACATACTATTCTACCTCTAACTTGAGAAACATATCACATTACTAAAACTGATACACGAAAACATTGAAAAACGGCAAGCAATATGCTAAAAGTGAGTATTTTAACGATGCAAGAAAGTTAGTCGCAGCATATTACAGATGCAGAAGTGTTTACTACATCAAAGACAAAAACTAGAAAGGAACCTTAAAAGAAATAAAGTAGTTCAATGTCAATTGCCTTGCTAGGACGGAAAGATCATATACCCATGTACGTACGCACACGAAATGGAAACCACTACAGTAACAACAACAACAACAACAACGTACCAATCGAAACGCTCCACGCACTCCAGAAGTGCGTTTCTCTCCCTCGACTGTTCTCGAAACTTCAGCATCGGGATCCGATTCCAACTGTCCCTCGAGATCCGCGGAATTCTTTTGAGCGCGATCCGCCATCCCCAAATCCATGTAGAAGACAAACCCTACGAAGAACAAGTAGAAGGCAACGAAGCCGACGGCCTGCCAAAGGAAAATCTCGGCGCTGAGGTAGACGTAGAAGAGGAACATTGCAGCGGTGAGGTAGAAGAGAACATCCCTAACGAAAGGCGCGGGATCGACGGAGAAGGGCGCGGCGTAGATGGCAACGAAGCCGACGACGAGGGCGGAGACGAAGGTGCCGGCGGAGAGTATAGCGCCGAAGCCAGTGCGGTACTGGCCGGCGCGGAGGGCTGCGAGTGAGGAGAAGACGTCGGGGGCGCCGTTGCCGAGGGAGAGAAGCGTGACGGCGGCCATGCTGGGGGAGAGGGCGAGGTGGGAGGCGAGTTTGGTGGTGACGAGGGAGAAGTGGTCCTGGGCGGTGGTGATGAGGATGTAGAAGTGGAGGAGGAGGAATAGGGAGAGGATGGGAATGGAGAGAGCGGTGTGTTGTGGGAAGAGACATTGGTATTTGAGGATTCCATCGGATTTGGCGGAACACGGTGAGGGAGCGATGAGGAGTGACCTCCGTGGTGTGGAAATGGGAGAAAGAGGGTTTATCGAGAAGAAGACGAATACGAGAAGAATGAGTGTGGTGGTTAGGATTACTGAAAGTGAAGAAGCTTTTGGTTTTGATTTCAATCTCAACCATGGCAGCGCCATTCCTGCAGTGCCTTCTTTCTCGGCGCTTCCGCCATCTCAGTCATCACCCTCGCCACTCCATTCCTGGGATGGGACCCACCCTGTTTTCCGCGTTTCTTCCTCTAACAATAACACCACTGTCGATCTATATTAATAATTCAATTATATATAAACATGTTTATGTCATAATTTAATAATATTAAAAGCTAAAAATAATACAATTTTAACAATAAATCAAATAATTCTTAATATTTAGATTTAGGATTCATTCATACATAAAGAACTTTCTTTAAAATTACAAGTTTCTGGATAACGAAATCATTTATATTTTTTTTTTTTTTTGCGTTGAGTGACAATATTGAAAGGATATAATGTTTCTTAAAACACATTATTAAATGCATTATTAATTAGAAATCAAATAGAATTAAAATATATTTTATTTTTATTTTAATGTTTGCATAACTAGACAGAGAGGTACCATATAAAAATGACACGTGTTTATATTGTTGAAATAACATAAATAAGAGAAATGATTTCATTATTATTATTATTGAAAGCGTTTGATCGAGTGTCATCAATATTTATAAAAAAATATTTTGATAATATTTTTTTTACAAACATTTTAATACTATTATCACTAATCAATCATAAAATAATACATAATACATAAATAATGTTAAAATATTATAAAACACCTCAACGTTAAGAGCTTTCTATTATGAAAATTTCAATTTTAGGAGGCAAATGTGGGTAATATAATGGATGTCACTGCAAATAAGGAGAAATGATCACAATTTTTCTTAGCCTGGAGTTCAAGAATAATATAAGATGAGTATTAAATACTCTAATTAATATAAAATAAATTGACCGCGACAAAACTCCATAATCTATATTTATATATACAACATCTTAATTAGGTAAAAATAATTTAATTTCAAAATAACTAATAAACAGGATGTTCACATTATTATTATATCAAGACTTATATTTGAGTGAGTTTGTATATGTTTAATTTCTAAATTAAGAAAAATCATCATTTCAAAAATAGTATAGTAATTATATATAAATAATGTTTATTCTTTAACTTTCATATTTATATTATTTATATACAATATAACTGTTATTTTATTTACTAAACAAAGACTTCTAATATTATTTTGGGTTTTTCCTTATCTGTTATGCAATTTCTCTAATTTTTATATATCTTGTTATAAATGTTTTGTTTTAGTATACAAATATTTTGTTTTAGGTAAATTCTTTATACATTTTTCATTCATATTTTAACTTAAGAAAAAGTATTTTGATTTTGATTTTTCAAATGGAATGTGTAATATTCCCAGTTGCAAAATAAGAAAAACTGATAAAAAAAATTTATAAAATAAAAAGTAAAATAAATTGGCTATACATATCTACAATTTTTTTTTAAAATTAATGTTTCCTGAAAGTTTGGTTTTCTATATCTACAAATAACTATATCATCTACAAAATATGATCAAACATGTCCAATGACACATGCATACAAATTATAAAGCTTGTATATTAAACAAAAATACATGATGTACGTGTTTTAGCTTTAACAAAAGATTTTAGACATTAACTCAATCTCGATTACATCCAATAGATATTTTTTTAGTATTTTTTAAATTGATATTTGTTTATTGACTTAAAACATAAGTGAAGATAACAAAGTGCTCAGGTATGAGATTAAAATCGTTATCTTCCTCGGAATCAAAATCCTTAACCTTCACATTTGCATCTTCCCTATACTGGATGCAGTTGTCAATTTGGCCCAGTACATATTGAATACTGCAGATAGAAGAATCCAACAAAAAACATAAAACCAAAATATATTAGATAGAAGAATCCAACAAAAAGTATAAAACAAAAATAGGTTAGACAAAAGAATCCAACAAAAACAAAAATAGGTTAGATAGAAGAAGCAAACAAAATAGGTATAACAAATGGAAAAAGAATGGTGAGACTAGCATGGACTATAAGGAAAAGAAGGGAGAGTGATTCCTCTAGTTTGACAAAATATTATTTTACCACAATATTACTATAGTTATTTAAGTCCGTGAACATTATTAGTAATGCCAACAGGTTATATTGTTCCAAATTAAATTTATTGTTGTAATCAATTTTAATATAATGAATTTTTTGGAGTAAAACGAATCAGACTTTACATACTAAAAAGAAGTAATAAAATTTATAAAAATGTGTTTTTCTTCAAAAAAACAGTTGAAAATGGGGAAAATAAGTTTGAATTCAAGGAACATAACACAATACCAAGTTAGCATGTTAATTCCAGAGTACAACATAGTTCATATATCTTATGAAGACAAGCTTTTTTAAACGATGAGACTTATTCTTCCCCAAACTCACTATTCAAACGGTATGTTCTATTCGTTTCAACCATTACAGAGGAAAGATCTAATACAAAATCAAATCAAAGTTCATTTATCTCAAAGCCTGCAACGATTTGCCAACTCACAGTCATCCAACAGCTATGGAAGCACAAGCTACAAGAGCCATAATTTGGGTTCATCTGATAGGAATCAGTTCCTATCTAATAAAACTGTGACTTGTATTGAATGAGAAAAGAAGAAAAAACAACAAAAACATAAGAAACTGAGACAATTAATCTAGATCTTCTCTTTATGACATCTATATCTATACTTTCTCTCTGAATAACTAACATTCCCTCCACGGACCAGTGTCTCATCTGAATTACCGTCAAGCTTAAGCTTTTTGCCTAGGAAAACAGGTGTAAACTAGGGCCGTCTTGGCCAATGAACCTCCAGTTGGTCCATGGTGCTATCTTCAACTATAATAGTTTAATTTATGTTATTCTATCTTTTTTTCTTTTTACCATAGAAATAATTTACACCTATTCCAGTTCCTACCATTCAAATTTAGTATTTCAGCATCACACCCATGGTAGATATCCAACACCAGTCCATGATGCACATGCACGAGCACAATAATTTCCGCTATATGCCAACTATATAAATATAAGATTATTCAAGAAATGAACCGTAGCTAGGATATGCAAGGAAAAGAGAGAATACCTTTTTTCCTTCCTCAAGTCTAGTGGTATAAAACTCACCATGCTATAGTTATTAACCTGTTCAGAAAGAGGAAATCGTTAAAAAGTGATAGAATAAAAACAAAGTGCTGTGACAGTTCAATAGGGACTGGTTTTCCCATGAAGATATATGGGAATGGGTTAAGCAGAACCAATTCCCTTAATTATTTTTGAAGATTGATCCCAAAGGAAACGAAAATTTCATATATATATTTATTTATTTTGAAGAGATGATTAATAAGTGTACAGTGACTAGAAACATAGCAAAATTGGGTTAGTTTAGTAGACTGGTCTCATATTTGGAAATAAAATGCATTTAAATGATAAAACAGGTGGCCTATCTGAACCTCATGAGTATGGTTGCACTCAGACAAAATATGATATTTAAAAGAGGAACATCAGCCCAATAATCTTGCCCAGAAATTCAATGACAATTCATGGTTGCTTAACATCACCCAAGTATTACTTTTACAAAAAAGAAATAATGATAAACTCAATTGTTTATTTCGATTTAGAAATTGTTGTCAACAAAAATCCACTATACTTCAGTCTATAGCAAATCTAATAATATAGCTATCTATGTTCTATGTTCCTGGGTAGTAGTCCAACATTCTACACAAACCCAGCACGCATATGATGGAAGTGTAAATTGCTGTTAAACTGTGAAAATATAACATGACATGGTATATAACCCAGACATTAATAAACGGTTTAACATTGAAAACCAACATGTACACATTATATTAACTTATAATATTATTGGGAAAGGAGGAAAATGGCATAACTTCCATAAAATCATAGATGACCTACCAATTCAATCAAAGCTTTATTCAGCTTTGCATAGAGGACCCATCCATTGATTCAATTCAGACAGTAAAAGGGTGGGCTCTGGATCCAAAAAACAAAGAGCAAAAGTATATTAAAACTTGAATGAACGAAAATATCAACAAATTTGGGAAAGAAAATTTAGTGACAGTGATTACTCGTCAAGATCTTTCTTGTTAGTCACAAGGTCCATCTTTGAGAGGATATTAACATGAGGTAGTTCAAGTTGAACCATTGCAGAAAGGCATGCCATGCATCCACTTATAAATTTGGTCACATCTGTCATGAACTGGAAACAATTTAAAATCACCTGTCAACAACAGATGGAAACCTAAAGAAATACGAGAATTCGAAAAGCTTAAAAGAAAATATGCTTTCAGAAAACTACCACAAACCTGAGAATCAAGTAAGTAAACAGCACAAACACTAAAATTTTTCCTTTTCAGATGTTCCACAAAATTCTTAAGCATTGGAACGTGTGGATAAAGTTCTATCTGACCTGCAAAACATATTACAAGGTAAAGCTGATTTATCAAAACTTGTCAAGCCAACCAAAAATCATGATAAACAACCGAAAAATAGACTTCAACATTACAAACTAGCCATACTACCGTTCTGTTCTAAAAGAACAAAATTAAAGTAGTTCATTATACCACCCGTTCTGATTTCTGGCCTTCCATATATGTTATTGCATTTTGTAATTATAACAATATTATCACTACCTCATAATCACAATATCCTCCAAAAGCTTCAAACATCAAACTTCCGCCACTAAAAAAAAATAACAAAAAAGATGGAGAAGAGAGCGTGAATACCAGGGCAATCAAAAGTTTGAGTGCTTGAATATAAATGGATTCAAGAAAAAAGTCTATAAACAGGAAACGAATCATGTGTGGCAGTATTATGGCAGAGTGACAACACAAAAAATGAAAGTTAATGTATAAAATTTTACCACTCTGGATTCTGAATCACATCTATTTGATATGTTTCATACACTTGTACAAATTATACAAACTTATATAATTTCAAGCGAACTGTGACCAATTGTCTTTGTGATCCTTCTATGCTTCATAACTTTTCTAGTCACATTTACCTCTTCCCACATGCCAGCTGTTGCATATATATTAGATAGAAGAACATGAACCCCACTTTGACTAGGTTCCCGCCCTGTTAGTCGTGGTTTCACTTGATTAGCAACAGACAAGTTTTCATGAATCTGGCAGCCATTTAAAAGAGCACCCCATATGGCAGTATTTGGTTTTACGGGCATTGTCCCCACTAATCTTTCTGCTTCTATGAAATGACCAGCCCGACTCAAAAGATCAACCATGCACACATAATGCTCTCTTTCTGGCACTATACCGTACATTTCTGTCATTTGTCTAAAATGTTTTTGAGCCTCTTTAACGAGTCCAACATGACTACATGCAAATAAAACTCCTAGGTAGGTGATGTGATCAGGAACTAGAGAACTATCCTTTTGCATTATTTGAAACATACTCAATGCTTCATTTCCACGACCATGCATGGCTAAACCATTGATCATGCTAGTCCAGATCACCACATCCTTTTGCTGCAAACTGCTAAAAATCTTCTGTGCACCTCCTAACTCACCAGTCTTGGCATACATGTCAAGAAGAGCAGTATCAAGGGCAATGTCTGTTGCAATAATGTTAGTTTTTAATAGATAAGCGTGAACAGCTTGTCCCAATGCTAGAGCACACAGATGGGCACAAACACTCAAAACACTTAGAAAGGTAGCCTTATCAGGATAAATGTCACTAGTCCACATATCAAAAAAGAGATCCAGCGCCTCCTGGTGCCTCTCATACTGATTGTAGGCATTAATCATACTGTTCCAAGCTACAATGTTTCTCTTGGGCATTTTGTTGAACAGTTCTCTTGCTATCTTCAAGCAACCACATTTGGCATACATATCAAGAATTGCAGTTGCAAGAATGATATTACTATTAGGTGTGGACACAAAGGGATCATAACCAGCCTTACGAATACGCTGGTGGATCCGACATCCACTGTCAACGTCTCTGCTAAGAGCACAGGCAACCAAAGCATTCACCATAGTTATTTCATTAGGCTCGACACCCCAATGGCTCATGTCTTCAAACACCTTCAAAGCTTCACTCGGTTGATTATTGTTCACAAACCCAGCAATCAAGCAAGTCCAAGCAACCACATTCGACTTGGGAATATTATCAAACACTTGCAGTCCTGACTTCATATCTGCACATGACGCATACATTTGGAGTAATCCAGTAGCAACATAGGCATTATCTTCAAACCCGGATTTCACTATGCAGCTATGAATGCATTTTCCACAATCATGATCGGCAATTAGGCAACATGCTTTGAGTGCAAATGGGAAAGTAAAGTGATTGGGGGAATACCCATCTTCTATCATTTGTCTATACACAAGCATAGACATTCTTGGATTGTGACTGTTAACAAAGCCTCGTATCATAGAGTTCCAAATGTAAACGCTAGGGGTATCAATTTGGCGAAATACCAAGTTTGCATAATTGATGTCCCCAAATTCTGAATCTACACAGAAGTCAATAAGCTTGCTCAAGGGGACTATGCACTTAATAGTTGGGGTTGTGACTATTAAACCATGCAGTTTTTTCAATTCACTTATACTTTTGCATTTTGCTAACAGAGAAAGAATGGAATTTTGGTTTATCATCCCCAACTATGCTCAAGAACAATCTGACCATGGCCTTGTAATATTAGGTGTTGTTGTGGTGCCAACTCGAGCAATAGGTAGACCGATTGCACAAAAAGCAGGACACACAGATAATTGCATTTTTGTTAAATAGCAAATTTAAAACCTTGGTATGTGGTTTAACTCTGAAAATTCTGTGAAAGCAATAGAATTACCTTGCCACTACCAGCAGGACCTATCACAAGCTGTGCATAACCCATGGTAACCTTATGAATCAGCAAGAAGGTTTCAGAAAGTACAGAAGTAATTGACTGCTCGAAAGGAAGCGAGAACTGCAACAGTAATGTAAGCAGTACACCAAACCGCAAGGGCCAACAACAAATTCACCACATCACTGTAGGCCATACACCACACACTACTACAAAACCTGAACATAGCAAATATCAAACGCCAAAAAGTGCAAAATATAAAAAAGAAAAAAAAAATCGCTTCATTTCCACTTTGTGGTTCTCCCTAATTGCTTTTGCAGTGCAAAATTCTTAGTATTAAGTATGATTGATTGCAATGCTAAGAAACAAATTAAGGTTAGTTAAAAAATGCAAATAAATGAGTTAATGAATTTGGATGATGATAACAAAACCTGTGAGAAGCGTGTTAGGGTTTGATTGATTGAAGGAGCTAATAGCAGAAAATAGTTGGGGAATCAAAAGCCTAAAGGTCTCCAAGTAAACGGTGTGGGTGCTACTTATACCAAACCCTTGTTTAGTTTAATTTTTTTTCACGGAAAATAATAATGAAAAATAAAATAAAAATTCATTATTTCTTTGTGCTTTTCTTAATATTAAATTTACAATTTACATCTTTATATTATGTCATGTAATTTTAAAATTAATTATTTCTGTGTGCTTTATGAAAATTTATCAAAAGGACATGTAGTTTTTTTAATAGTTTATGGTGTTATTTCTTCTTATTCGTAAACCAAGCCTCTCAATAACAGCCGGAAACTCGCTGTCTCGCCGCAGAGCTGCCTTTATGGGTGTCCAATAAAAAATATCTCCAAAAAATATAACAATCTATAGACAAAAACATGAAGACCACACTACATTAAACCTACACAAATGCAGAATCATGAACAAAATCACATGGACATTTGTAACTGTGTATCAAGAGTTGTTACTTATTATCCATGTTTATGTTTGGAAGGGACCTCAGACAACTAAGTGCAAAATATCGGTTGACTAACATTGTGGAACCTAACTCTTATATTGTTGCGAGTGTTTTCAATTTTCTTACAATGACCAATTTACCCTTTTCATATTCGCCAATCCCAACAAGACATTCTTCTTCTCAAACTTGCATAAATTTACATCTTCCAACTTATTTGCCCAAGTGGGTCATATAAAAAATTCTTTTTATTTATTTATAATTGTTAAAAGAAATTAACTAATACTATTGAATTTATTACAGTTTTTAAAATTTTAATAGGCTGTATAAAGACATAAAATAAAGTTTCCAAAATCATGCAAAAAAAAATTAACTTTGTAAAGTATAAGATGGTAATTATCAAATTAAAAGTAACTTATATTTTTGTAATCAAAGAATTGTCTTATTTTCATATAATTACATATTTAGTAATGCATATACATTTGAAAAGAACTAGTGAAAGAAAACATTATGAAATTTAAATTAAAAATTTTATTTTATTTTAACAAAATTTTAAATAATGATAAATTTTGATGAATTTGAAAAAGTGCAGAGATATAAAAAATTATAGTAACAGTTAACATAAGTTTATTCAAAAATTAAAAATTATCTTTTTAATATTTAAATTTTATTACATTCAAATGCATACGTTTGTTTTTTTATAGTTAATAGTAGTATATTATATTTGAGAGAAAAGGGCGTATCATTAATTGAGAAATTCTAAACATTTAAGATTATTTGGATTAAATGAAAAATAGTAAAAAAATAGGTGAAAAATAAGATAATTTTAATTATTAATTTTTATTATGTATTACTTCTATTACAACAGAATAATTCCAAACTAATTAGATGTCAAAACATTAATTTTATTAACGATTACAAGTACATTCAATAAACCTAACAATCAATCTCCCCTTCGGTTTCACAAAACTTAAAAAAAAAAAGAAAAAAAGATCAATCGTGAACAAAATGTCAGTAAGCAGAACCAGTAACAGATAGGTGTAATTACAATGATCTTAGCCTGCGTGGGACGGTATAAAAATGTTATGTTGAAAATTTCCAATGACCAGGACCCAACTAATTTTTTTATCCTACCTAAACCTAATGTAGAAACCTAAAAGGAAACCCATCATATATATATATACACGTGCTGAATACTTCTTTCAATAATGCCATCTATGAGGATTTAGGTTATGGTTGAGTTTGAGTATGAATATAAATTATAGATCTACCTAAAAAAAATCACCCTGAGAACATGGCTATTCCTAAACTTGCTGCCGTAAAAGCAGCATAGATGCCTACCAGACAAAATCCCCAAAACCTAGGCACTCTGAATCTGCACCAAGTGATCACTAAGAGAGACCCCATAAGGCTTAAAAAGCAGGAATACAAATGCGATCACTATACCAACGTGGAAATTAAGCTGATAAGCTCTAGGATAGACATTGGCCGTCTGTAGCATAGTTTTTTTTTTCTTGGAGAAATGAAAATGGTTCAGACCGATGCAAGAGACAATTGAAGACCACAAAGCAAACTTGGGATGTTTCAGTGTTCATTCAAGCGCAATTGATTTCACTTTCCAAAGTACAAATTCCCTTCCTCATTCTAGTTCTTTGAACTAACTTTCTATATCCGTCATAAAAAAGGGTTTAACGTTACAACAAAAAAATAATAATATGACAAGGCATCATCTATACTCCGCAGGCAATCGGTAACCCGACATGACTATTTTATCTGCAGACATTTTGCCAGTCTTTGGCATAACATGCCAATGCATGGTAAGGTTATATTCTTTGCCACGCAAATTGCTTCCCTGGACATGAAATAATAGAAAAGTTAAGTCCAAAAGAAACCGGAAGCAAATCATACCAGTGAAAAACATCATTCTAGAGTTGCATACCTGGTCAATGAATCGGTACTTATTTGATGTGTGAATCCAAAACTTCGCATGCTCTTTAGAGGGAATGATACCATCCCATAGGGATATCTGTAAAATCGCAAATTAAGAACCTTAGTAAAATACATGCACGACACCAGGATGGCAGAGATGCACCATAATATGCAAAGCCACGGCTATCTGGGTGATATGAATAGTATTAAAAAAACTCTGACTAGAAAACATATATCAGTAAAACAGAATAGCCATTTTATGTATGAATCCAAAACTTCCCCTGCTCTTTAGAGTGAATGACACCAACCCATAGAGATATCTGCAAAATGGCATTTCAAGAACCTATGCAACATACATGACACAAGACATACCAAAGATGGCAGAGATGCAGCATAATATGCAAAGCCGCAGCTAACAGAGTGATATGATTAGTATAAACAAATTCTGAAGCCACCGCCTCACTAATAAAAATTCAAGATCATTTCATGCACCAGTTACCATGGCTTGCTTTTATTCTTTCTTTTATAAATACAAGCTGGCAAACTTAAAATTTAAATGATTATATTTCGGATGTAGATTCAAACAAACCAAACAATTCAAACCTGATTCAAGGAATGCTTCGGTGTTTCATACTCAGCAGCTAGAAAAACAAAAACCTGCAACCATACAAAAATAACAGAACTAAATCACTGGACAGCACCGAAATTTGTAGCCTTGACACAGTTTATCTAGAATAATTGATTGGAAATAAGGATCTCATGGGTGTGTCATTAAGCAGCTTGAACAGACAAAAAGAAAAAGCAATGGGAACGAATATAAATTAATATTCCGCGACATGAAACAAGATATGTTGGAAGATATCAAAGAGCAAACAAACACATTTGTTTTAGCTTATTTCACGAAATAGTCACTTTTTCCCCAAAAGCAATTTAATTCATTCTTCACTGTCCTACGAAGATCATCCATAATTTTCAGAGTCAAAGGGAGAAAGACAAATATTAATTATAATGAAAATTTCAAATTAAAAATAGAAACCTGTTTTGTGTTCCACGTGAAAAGGGACTGCAAATCTGCGGATATATTCAGTGTCATGCTGACCTGCAGGAATAAAAACGCCTCCACTTCAGATTGAATAATGAATAAATGACCTTTAAGTGACAGAAAAATGATTACAAAAGCTGTTTTTTTTTTTTTTGACAAACTATGGCATTCAACGTCATAATATCATATATGCAGCTTACAGAGAATGGGCACGAAACATGAATTTGGTAAAACTAGATCTTCTTCTAGGAAAAAGCACAATACAGTTATAAGTTTTACCATGCCAGGCTAGTCTAAATAGCACAATATACCTTAAAAGCTTTAAACAATCCTAGATTAATATGTAAAATTATGGTTCATGTATGGTTGATAATCTTGGGATTTGGAACAATAGAAACTTAAAATAATTGAGCTATTTGTAATCTATTTGAACTTGACCCGCTAAAAATGACCAAACTCAAACTTTACCCTAATACTTCATCATCTTATAACATTAAAATCTCTACTAAAAAGCAAATTGGCAAACTTCAAAACTGATTACTAATAGATCTGATAGAGGGAAAGCAACTATTCAGGCTAAAAAAGAACTAGAAAAAACAAACACAGACTTCATATTTTTAAAAAGTCAAGCGTAAGATTTAATTTGCCTCTATCTCTACTTCGCAAGTACAGTCAGAGCTTCAAGTGCTCAGTTTTGCTCATATACAAATACTAGGCACCTTAGATTCGTGGAATTAATTTATTACTTTCATTTCATCTGTGTTTAATTGTTCAAACTCTTTCTTTCCTATGTGACATAACAAACAATCTACAAATAAAAAGTATCATGTATGCCATGTTTTAGCAGTCATTATATTTTGGTTGTTTGTTACTGCGACGACAATCATAAAACTGAAATTGCAGAATATACTGTCTAAGCATCAATGTTAATACCGAATTCGAAACCGCAGAAAGATAAAACAGAAATAAATATCATCGACTGGACAATTAAGAGTTTAATTTTGAAAGAAGGCGAAGTGCAAAGAACTCAATGGTTTTTTTACTTGTGGGTCAAATAGAAATCAGTAATCACCCTAAGTATAACTTTTAAAACGAAGGAGCAATTTTTCAGTCACATCGCAATCAAAAGAATAAATGAAAACAAAAAAAAATTGCAACTTTAAACACGATCCTAAATCTGAGAGACATTCCAAAGAAGAAAGCGGGAACGAAGAAGCCCAACAGGCTAGTCACCAGCCAGGATGTTGTTTTGATTAAGAAAAGAAAATGACTTACTTCGTCATTGCCGTTGGGCTGTTTCTGAAACCAGTTGATATTGAGCACCTGCATCCAGAAAAGCAAAAAAGGGGATAAAAGAATTGGCGAATTGCAGATCCCCAAAAGTGAAATTATAGAGACACACACACTCAGAGAGAGAGAGAGAGAGAGAGAGAGAGAGGGACCTGGACTTGCGCAGAGGGAGTGGGGGTGTTGAAGTTGTCCGATACAGAGGCCATGGCGCACATGAGAGCAAGAATTGTTATTGCAAAGGTTAGTAACGCGTTGGCTCTGTACCCGAACGAATGCATTTTCAAGGTTTCTTTGTTTCTTCCTCTTCGACTGCGCTCTGTGTGTTTGATCAAAAGAGAGAGAGAAGACTAGTTGACTGTACTGAGCAGACAAGGAAACGTTTTGGAGCGTTTGTTTCGGTGTTTTGGCATTGGATCAAACACTCACTCACTCCTCCGAACCACGCACACAAATCTTTTGCCACCAATTATACAGTGACACGTCATTAAAAGTTCCACATCAGCATTCTCTTAACTCCATTAAGGTCATTTTAATGTTCTTAATTGACTCTTTTTAAGTCTAATAAATTATACTTCCAAAAATAGATGTTAGACAATAAAAAAAAATATTCCATAATAATAAGTCTTGCTGTGATGGTTACAAAATATTTAAAAATTAATTATAAATTGTATATTCTGAAATGTATTTTCGTCAATAGTATAATCTATAATCTTTTAATTCGTTTCTTTTTTTAAGACGATATTTTGATATACACAAAATTTTTATATTTATTTAATTTTTTTACTTTTTTTTAATACAAAAAAGTTATTTTTTTTATCATTATTTTATCTTTTTAATGTATGCCAAATGAATATAAAAATCATTACGGAATCACTGTACCTGATTAATCGGCAAACAAAACAAGGTAAAAACAACAACATTAGTTCCTGAGAGAACAAACAAGAGTTTTTATTGTGAGTTTACTTTATTAGTGCTTATTTCCTTATAAAAATAAGCATATGTAAAAACTGAAACTTTCTAGTCTCTCAGGCATTAACGAAGTTGAAGAGATCCCCACATTTCACCCCAAGCGAGCTCAGTGGGGAAGTGCTAAAGCCAACCCTTGATTTTGCAAGGTCGAACACCACCAGATTCTCTTCCAATTGCCGTGCTCCTATGGTGATTTCAGCGCTAGGTTGCATTCCACCATTCACAACGGCCAAACATGACACCCCGGGTTGTGTCTGCACAGTCAAATCCTCTCCAGAGATTCTCCAAACAGGACCATTAGGCTTCTCCATCACAAGCTCCACGCTAGGATATTCACTGATGTTTTTGGAGTGAAAACACAGCTCAAATGGTGCCACAGCTTTCACTTGAGCTTGCTTTGGAAGCTGCTGAGCAAACACTTGAACGAAAGACACATAAAGAGATTGCTGCAGAACCATGTGAGGAGTTGAGGTGCTAATCATGGTTCCTCCAGAGTGTCCTACTGTGGTTGATGATATCTTCCTCACTGGGGTCACGCTGTACTGGTTGATTCTTATGGAGTTTACTCTCACATTGTACTCTCCTTGTGGGGTGATGGTTAACGGCGTGTAAGCCAAATCATGGAAAATAGGGTGGCCGTGAAACTCATGCAAATTGTTTGGTGCATCTCCAAAGATGATAGCACCCTTGGAAGATGAAGAGTAGCGAGAGAGGCAGATGGTGAATTGGCGTTGTAGGCCAAAGTGGGAAGCAAGTTGGTTTGGAAGAGAAATAGGTGCATGTCCTAAGCCAGCTACTCCTTCGATGTTTCTTGGAAGACCCTTTTGGAGAAGGAAGGAAGGTGCACAAGAAAAGAGGAACTGAGGGACTGTGAACAGTTCACCAAGCTGGGTTCCTAGAGAGATGTGGATTGCAAGTACATCTTGGCCTAGTTCACCCAAACCGTTTTGTTGGGTGACAGGGTTGGTGGACATGAGACCACATGTGTTTTTGTGGCACCCTGGCCTTGATGCTGCTGGGCAACTGAGGCATTGGTTTGTGTTGGCTCTGAAGCACTGTGCAGAGTGACAGAAGGGTGCTTGGTAGGTTTTGGATGAGTAATGTTGCTCACAGTTGAGCCACACCTGGTTTCCATTGAGGTCCACTAGGACTGGTACTTGTGTTAGAGGTGTTCTTTTGAGAAGGTTGGTCCAATGGAGACCAGTGGAAGGATCTTTTTGAGTAGGTAGAACAAGCAGGTATGCAGGATTCATAACATAATTGGACTCAGATAGTGAGAAAAGAAACGAGCAAGAAAAAGAGAGGACTAAAAAGTAGAGGATAGAAGCCATTACTAGTACAGTCTAAAAGGGATGCAAGGTTGGAATAACAGATGATAATGTATGTTACTGTATTAGTGAGCTGAAATTTATAGAGAAAGGACCATATAACCTTTTGGATGGAGGTGACTAAGGGGAAAAACATTATGGCAGGGAGATTCTCTTTTCTTGTCAGTGTTGATCACAGAGCCGATTCACTAAATTGGAACTGTTTGATGGGAATTTCCAGTAGATTAACCTTATCAGTGAGAAAGACAGAAAAAACAAAAAGGATATGGTGAGTGAGAGGGTACTTGGCAGCTGAAAAGAATGCTTAGTTGCATGCATTCAGTGTTTAGTTATGTAAAGGAGCCGTGTTGAGTTGGTGCTGCCTTGTTGTGGGGACTCTTATACCTTAGCTTGGATTTTTGTCTTGGTAATCAATGTATTACAATTTCTCCACATGTTACTGTTTGGCAATATTAAACCTAAAACCATTTGCTCAGTTCAGTTCAATTAAGTTATGTAATATACTGAGGTTGAAGTTTGAGTTACAACTGAGTTTGATCAGTTACTTGTGTTTTAACTAATTCTATAAATTTCTCTGCATATTTTGGCCACTGAACTTGTTTAAATACATAGTGGAAAATTTGTACTGGTAAAAACATAATCTGTGATATATTTTGTATCAGTTTATATAACGTCCTGGTTCTGTTCTATAAAAGTTGTAGAAATTTGCATCCACCAGATATTTGTTCAAAAGTCTCTGCCACCATTGTGATGATAGCCGGAAAGGGTTTGGTTTGGCTATGCACTTCTGCCATAATCTCCTGAGCAGTATAATAAATTGATCGTTTAAAACCAATACAATTATTGAAATTTCACCTATGGTTTTAGGACCTTAAACCTTAAACCCCCAATCCTAAAAAAAACTCCAACCATCAAAAATCATAAATCCTAAAAAATCCTCAACTCTATAACCTAAAACCCAAAACTCAAAAACCTTCAACTCTCAACCCTCAAATATATAAAATGCAAGTTTTTGGACTTTAGAACTACCTTCTTGTTTGTAGACACCAAGATTGTAAATCATCTCCATCTTTTTGCTAAACCTATAAAAACATAACCAAAGAGTCAAAATATAAACGTTATATCATTTCCAAATAAACCAAGCTTTCCAATATACACTCTGTGTTAAGTCAACCAACAATCTTAGTGATTCACAAAAGTTGGAATGTCATTGACCTTAGTCACATTATGAACTATAAGTTTTTTTTTTCATTACAACTTTAATATTTAAATCGGAAAACATTCAACTCTTTCCATTTTCAATTGACCTAAAAGAGTTTTTGAAATCAAATACTCAATTGAATTCATTCGTATAATAGGAAAATCAAACTTCAAATTAAGTCATCATTTACCATTCAATTTTGTATTTAAATTCTAAGTCATCCATAAAGAGTGAAAAAACTTTAAATTAGTGAATAAGATGCAATAGATGAATCATAATTTTATTATAGACAACAGAAATATAAAATCTCTAAATTTCAAAAGATTCATCTTCATTTGAAAAGAACATATTTGAGAAAAATAAAATATTTTATCTTATTTATTTTGGGTCCGCTATTATTACTAGCACAATGTCAATTTTAATCATAGTAAATTTTTTTATTTAAAAAAAAAATAATTAAAAAATATTTAAAAAAAAACACTGGATAACACATATTTAATTATACACAATAAAAATCTAATTACTTTAATTTTTCAAAAATAGAAACTAAATTGAAAAAAAAAACATATTTGAGAAAAGATGAAAGAGTAGATACTATACGAATATTAAACTTAATAAATAATATTTACATAAAGGTTTACGGTTTTTTAAATGGGTAAATTAAAAAAAATCTTAACTTTTGTAGACAAATAAAAAAAAATGATATATCTACACATTCATTTTCTTTTTTCAAATGTATTTTCATCTTTTTCGAAATAGTGTCCGCGCACCCATCAGCATCCCGTTTTGCCCTTTCATGGATGAAATCCAGATGGAACTTCAGCGCTCATCTCCCTTCATGGCTGGATTTTCTGAATATACCCTTCACCATGAAGGCACCAACTTTTCAAAACCCATTTCTTACAACCTCAAAATTTGTTCTCAACCATACAGACTTGAGCTCTCTTCTCTCGGTTTGCGGCAGAGATGGAAATCTTAATCTTGGTTCTTCCATCCATGCCCGTATCATCAAGCAACCTCCATTTTATGATTCTGATAGCTCCCTCCGCAATGCCCTTTTTGTTTGGAACTCTCTCCTTTCTGTGTATACGAAATGCGGTCAACTGCAGGATGCCGTTAAGTTGTTTGATCATATGCCTGTGAAAGATACCGTGTCATGGAATACAATGATTTCTGGGTTTTTAAGGAACAGGGATCTTGACACGGGTTTTAGGTTGTTTAAGCAAACGAGTGAGTCAAGGACAGTGTGTTGTCGATTTGACAAAGCAACACTGAGTACAATGTTGTCAGCTTGTGATGGACTGGAGTTCTCTGGTGCGACCAAAATGGTCCATGGTTTGGTTTTTGTTGGTGGGTTTGAGAGGGAAGTCACGGTGGGGAATGCACTTATAACATCATATTTTAAATGTGGGTGTTTTAGTGAAGGTAAGCAGGTTTTTTATGAGATGCTTGAGAGGAATGTTATAACATGGACGGCAGTGATATCTGGCCTCGCAAAAAATGAATTTTATGAGGATGGCTTGAGATTGTTCAATCAAATGCGTTGCGGGCCAGTCAGTCCTAACTCTTTGACATATTTGAGTGTGCTCATGGCTTGTTCAGGCTTACAAGCATTATCGGATGGCCGTAAAATACATGGTATGCCATGGAAATTGGGAATGCAGTCGGATTTATGCATTGAAAGTGCTTTGATGGATTTGTATTCTAAGTGTGGGAGTTTGGAAGCAGCATGGCAGATTTTTGAGTTTGCCGAGGAACTTGACAAGGTTTCCTTGACTGTAATACTTGTAGCTTTTACGCAAAATGGACTTGAGGAGGAAGCTATCCAGATATTTATGAGAATGGTGAAATTGGGAATTGAAGTTGACCCCAACATGGTTTCTGCTATTCTCGGGGTATTTGTTCTTGGTACTTCTTTGACTTTCGGTAAGCAGATTCACTCTTTAATTATAAAGAAGAACTTCAGTCAAAATCTGTTTGTTAGTAACGGACTCATAAACATGTACTCCAAGTGTGGAGATTTGTACGACTCACTGCAAGTCTTTCGTGAGATGACTCAAAAGAATTCGGTTTCATGGAACTCTGTGATTGCAGCTTATGCTCGCTATGGGGATGGTTTTAGAGCGCTTCAATTTTACGATGCTATGAGGGTGGACGGAATAGCACCAACAGATGTTACATTTTTGTCATTGCTTCATGCATGCAGTCATGCAGGTTTAGTTGAGAAGGGCATGGAGTTTCTGGAATCTATGACTAAAGATCATGGGTTAAGTCCACGGTCCGAACATTATGCCTGTGTTGTTGACATGTTGGGGAGGGCTGGACTTCTTAAGGAAGCTAAAAGATTTATTGAGGGATTGCCTGAGAATCCCGGTGTCCTGGTTTGGCAAGCATTGCTTGGTGCTTGTGGCATACATGGTGATTCTGAAATGGGTAAATATGCTGCTGATCAACTATTCTTGGCTACACCAGATAGCCCAGCTCCTTACGTGTTGATGGCCAACATTTATTCTAGTGAAGGGAAATGGAAAGAGAGAGCACGTGCCATTAAGAGAATGAAAGAAATGGGCGTAGCAAAAGAAGTGGGTATCAGTTGGATTGAAATCGAAAAGAACGTAAATAGCTTCGTAGCAGGGGATAAAATGCATCATCCACAAGCTGATGTTATATTCTGCCTCTTGTCCGTGTTATTGGAACACCTAAAAGATGAAGGTTATGTTCCTGATAAAAGGTGTATTCTCTATTACTTGGATCAGGATAAAATGGATTAGTCAGCATATATACTAATGGTTCATTTGCCAGTGAGGATCCTATTGAGTTTAGTCAGAAAACTAGCCATCCTAGAGCTTTGTTTGGATTTTTGTGGATCAGGGATCTCATGTTTGAGGTTGCAATTCACTGTTTAATTAATTTATCATTGCTTCTTACAAGCATGCTGTTTAGAAATAATTATTGATAGAGAAAAACAAGTCTCACGGTATTTTTTAAATATTTGTATCATAAGAGAAGTTATTAATATTTGTAAATTAATTAAATTAATGTATAAATTAGGTTACAAGACCTGATTGTTTACTTATAGAACAAAAGGAACCAACTTCTACATTGACAGGGTATCTTAAATAAAGAATGTGCAGTTCGACCACCCGGTAATAATGTTGTTGCTATACCAGAGGAGGGTCAAGCTTAAACAATTTGACCCTTTCTCCTACAATATGCAATTAATGTACGATAAAAAATAACTGAGTTTGATTACAATGGATTACATCTAAAATGGTACTGAAAGCAATGAATTGGGCATGACTCAATCTATGTACATTGTCAATATTTTCATTTGGTATCTATATTGATAGTTTCGAATGCATCAGAAGATAAAGTTGGCAAATCAAAATCCCTATTATTTTACCGTGCTGAATTAAAAGGTCATTTAAATCCCTCAATAACATAGGAATGAAGTTCATGCTGGTGAAGTGTTGGTTGAAGTTTAATCTTCTAGCATAAAGGTATAGAACTTATTCTAAAGACTTCTTCTAACATGAATTGGTTTACAAAAAAAAGTAATATGGTCACAAATAATCTCCGTAAAGAATAAGACATTTGAAAAGTTGATGCTTCAACCAAACATTCATGAATACTATTGTTACTTTCTAAAAATCTCCATTTCTTAGCTTTCTTTTTAAATGTGGGACAATATGTTTCATTTGGTGATAATAGGTATTCCCAACTGGTTAGTTCTCGGGAAAGCAAAATATACAATAAGAGATTAAATTCTTCATTATTAATTATAATAACTTAATCATAATAATTATATTTAATCAATATTAAAGTTAATCGGGTTGGTTTACGAGTGACTTATTCATTTTTTTGCTAATCGATGGTGATGATCGGAATGAACCGTCCGATCTTTGAGTGATCCAACGGTTATGGTACATATAATTGGCAATGGCAATCTTATGTCCACAAAGTTTAATTTATAATAGTTAATAAATAAAAAATAGATAAATAAATAGAATTGAGTAACTGCAATTGGAACCATTATTTTGTTGTTCTGACCACTGAAAATGAACATCACGAGCTTTAAAACGATACCTACGTCTCTCTATTTTGGAAGTGGCGGTTTTCCAGGATTTACGAAGAAGAAAGCAAGAGCGAGTTGCAGTCGCAGAGACGATGATGGTCCTATGACCTCTGCTTCGGCTTACGCCGTGCTTGGACTGAACCCTAAATGCTCCGCCGCTGATATGAAAGCTGCTTTTCGCGCCAAAGTACCATCATTATTCCATTCACTCCTTCCAATTTCACTACTCATTGATCTTTGTTTCTCACTTTGTCTTGCTCTCAAAGGTAAAGGAGTTCCATCCAGACCTCTACAAACACTCTAATACAACACACTCTGATGCTATGATTCGCCGCGTAATTGAAGCGTACCGGATACTATCCAACTGCACTCCATCACAATTAATTGAAAGGTAGTGATAATTTTTTGTCATTTCTTTAACCTTTCAGTTTTTGAATTTTGAAACCTGTCACCACCTTGTAGTGAATGCTTGGATCCCTTTGACACGCCAGAGTGTGAAGCTTTTCATGTTTTTGTTGACCAGCTGCTTTGTGTCGGCAAAGGTAAGGGACATGCCCTTCAATTTTTCTTTTTGCCCTTCTGTTCTTGGGTTCTTATACTGGAGCACAGTGATGACTCTACAAATTTGCAGCTAAATGTTTGATCGCTTTATGCTAAAATCTTGTCTTAGTTAGGATTACGAGGAAACGGCAGAAGAGGAGTTTGGGAGGGTGGGAAAGAAGGGAATCAGTGGAAGAAAAAAAGGGGACAAAATTGTAGAAAAGCTGGAAGGGTAGGCTTGTTAGGGCTCCATCCTTTTTTCTCTGGAATGGGTCTTGGTTAGAGAAGGTTGAGTATAAAATCTATTTATAAAGAGAAGAATGGGACTTGGCCAGAAAACTAGTCATAAAATTGAGCCATGCACGATATAGTGTAATGCAGAAAAATTGTCACTAAGGTAAAAAATCTAGAGAGTTGTATCAAAAGTTACACAACTCTGTTAGGAAGAGAATTTGCTAGAAGTTTATAGATAATATCGGTGTATATTACACGCTCTAATTTACTAATCTATGTTCTAAAATAGGTTGTGGATTATGTAATACTAGATGAGTACACCTACGTACTAGCTATCGGTCTCTTTCTTCACCATGTGCCAGATCATTTATATACATTTTAATGGTGTCATTGGCTCATCTTTATATCTTTTTTACATCCTTTTCCAATTAACGTTTATGTATATTTTCTTCCATTTACTGTCTCACTGTCATCACACACAGTAAACGCAACTACCACGCTATCATGACTATATTTCTAACTTTTGACTATGAGAGTTTGTCATTTGTCAACTCTTGGAAACTAGGAATAGATCAATATGTATTTACTTTTCCATTTCAGCTACAAGTTTAAATTTTCTGCAGCGTGTTCGAATTCCTGTGTGAAAAGAGCCCCTCATGCTTTTACATATGCCTCTTCAACTGGAACAGCACGTGCATCTTCTCAAGGTTTTCTTACCTGAAATTTAGTTACATAATTTTGAGCAAGGCATATACCAAAGAATGACATATGTCTCACCTAGTTTTAAATTTGGGTAAATACCATTTTATTCACAGTTCTAATTACATTGCCACCATCAATAACTATTTAAGGTCACGGGGATGATTACCAAGTTCAATGTGCTGTTGGACAGTGTCCTAGAAATTGCATACACTACGTAACCCCATCACAAAGAATTTTCTTGGAGGAACTACTTGACAGGTAACCTTTATCATACTAAAGTTATCTGGTAAGCTGATAACATGGTTATTGATGTATTATTTCTCACATAAAAGGATACAAGTTTGCCTTGTTTTTCATTAATCTTCCTTAGTATATGAAATTTCATAATTCTTGTGGCAATTTTGTGGTATATTCCATTAAATTATTGTTTCCATTTGGTTGATGTTGCAGTATACTTGAAGCACCCTATGATACATCAGCTGAGGCAGACTTGCTGTATTCACTTATAAATAAAGCTAAGTTTGAAAATAACCGATATAAAAAACCACAGAGGAAACCCAAAGCTTCAGGCCAAAATGTCGATTGGTTTTAAGAATTTGGGTAGTAATTTTGTCCATATACAGTCCCCAACCTATAAGACTGAGATTGTTGGGTCATGGTTTTACAACACACTAACAATGGCTGATATTAGATTCTTGTATAAGGCTTATACCTTGTCTGAAACATACTAGAAGAATATGATACATAGGGTGTGATACAGCAATGCAAAATGTCCAGTGTTCATGTGTAAAACTAGTTTATCTAACCGTCGACAGATTAAAGGTCTCAATAGTTAAATGTAGAATGAAAGAGAAATTATTAGAAACACGTTCAAGTTTATTAATTGGAAAAGGGAGTTGTTTTTTTTTATTATTATTATATGACAGATTGATTGGAAACTATTATTTGACAGATTTTTTATATAAACTATTATTGCGATGCTACAAAGGTTTCTCGCACTTACAAAGTTATTCATTGGTTTTGAAAAGAATTCTTGTACTTACCATCTTTTTCAATTGTAAACATTTTTATACAACAAATCCAAATCAGTACATACATTTTAAATTTATAACCATGATTCCATAGTTTACTTGTATTACATATACTTTTTTAAGGGTAAAAGGTTGGTCATTTTAACCAGGATCATCAATCAATATGATGCGATATAAAAAAGGAAATTCAGCCTTATTGGTAAATTTAATTGCAGCATTGTCCAAATAATTTGTTTTGTTTTTGAAATTGATGATGATTATCAGTTTTTACATTTGATGATTATTAATTAATTTATGGAAATATCGAAGTTAAGAATTTAAAATTAGTAACTTTATTAGCTGTTCTGAAATTGTAGACCAATTAAGAAAGAGAGGAGTATTTTGTAGACCCACTAAAAAAGCCTTTCTTTTCCCACACATCCAGCTCAATACATAATAAAGTTATCACATGGATGAATAAACTTTTCGTAAAGCTTATACTTTATCATTATCACTCATTATATTGTTCAGATATTTAGGTTCATTACCAGTCAAAAGAGTAGAGAATGCCCCCTTTTTTTTTTCATAACCAGTATAATAAGTTTCCATGACCTAACCTGGTCTGCTATTCATTCAGGTTCAGTTTTAGTAGTCATGGTTTTCACTTGCAGAAATTTCAATACTTCTAGTTTTCTGCAACCAGAATTTTAGTACATCATCTATCTAAATTACTAAAATGTGTCCACGGATAAAAATCTATTCTTTCCAAACCCAAAACTCAAAAAGTAGCTCCAAAGTAGAGCATAGCTCGATGTAATTGTTGTTACGAGTGACACTCTAAAGATTTTGAAAATGTAAAACAGTAAAAATAAATAAAATACAACATCTTGACTAATACAATGTATGAGCACTAGAGTATTATCTGTAATTGTGAATCCAATGTTCACTTTCACCAACCATGAGGTTCATCTATAATTGGCTCCATGGATTTGAGCATCATCATAGTTCATCATGGTGATCATGTCCATGACCATGACTATGATGGTGGTGGTGATCATGACCACTGCTTTTTGCTTCATCAAGCATCTTCTGTATGTGCTCTGGGATGGGCTCTTCCTCAACTTTCCTGACAGACTTTGGTAATGACAACACAAAATGAGAAATTTTGTCGGCTATCTCCACTGCTGCATCTTCCTGAGATCAAAACAAATTGGATTAGTTTCAACAACAAAAGGAAAGAACATTGACATTGCATCGTAAAATGGTAAATTTATGGTATAATATATCTGAAAAATCCTATCACGAACCGTAGTATCGAAAAGATATATATTCACAACAACTAGTTAATTAACCAATTCTGTTGGCAAATGAAAAAAAAAAACAGTTCTTAGTGAATTCTCATTCGATATTTTAATTATAGACCGCCTGTATGCACCAAAATCAACAACACATCCCCACACACTAGAAGTCATCACTTCATTAGTCTATGGGAATTTATGGGAAGCTTTTAAGACACTGGGGGAGGGGCTTGTTGCTGGAAACTTTTCTATTGTAACAGACTGCAAACAAATTCGTTAAGCAAATTAGTCTCACAAATTACAATGACAGCTGAAAAGGAATATAGAACTCCTCCACATTAGATTAGGATGTAGGAAAAACCCACACATAATATTTAAGAACATTGTATATAAAATATAAATTGTTCCATCATCTAATCATTTTAGCTAACTCGAGGTTCATGAATTCTTTACGTGCCATCACAAACAAACCATACAAAAGGGAACTGCTTTAGCTACTCAGTTTGACTTATTACAGAGACCATAACCGCATGCTTTTCACCAGGATCAGAAAAACCCACAAAAACTGGCAATGCAAAAACAACACACCAGTTCAAATGTATACATTGCCAATAGCTTCATCACTAGGTGTACTAGAAGGTTGAAAAGTTAACATCTATATTCTGTGACAAACTTGAATATATACAAAAGTTCATTCAAAATACAGCAAGCAGGGTCTTCAAAAAAGTTTAGATCAACATAATATAGCATCAGAGCATAGTTACATCTGAAAGCATCACAAAACCTAATACTGAAATTACTTGGCAACTGATAAAGGCTTACCAACAATATCAGTAACCAACTTAAGAACTAGGGAGAAGATGACAAATTCAGAATCCTTAATTTACTAGTTTGATGTAAAATGTAAACCACCCCAGTTTAAATTTCACCCTATCAACCATTTCAATCCTATTAAACAATCTCTTCATGACAACACAAAGCCAAAGCAAAAACAAATCTTGATCTAACCTGAGCCCAGCGGCCTCCAGAATGTGTAGCAAAACTGGCCTGTGGAAGCGCATTGGCAACCCTGTCACCTTCCTGACTCCATTCATGAGACCAGCCAGCAGACCACAGCACCTGCATTGGCATAGCTTTCAATCCCTCACCCCACTCTGCTAAGTCAAAGCTGGCATTCACCCTCTTCCCCACATTCACGACCGCCCTCCTCCCATCCCTCTCCTTCAACAACAACCTCAATGCATCCGAATCAGCCACCCCAACCCTCTTGGAACAGCACAAACCCACCACCTTAGCATACACAAAAGAAACCCCCAACACCACTTCCCTTACCACAGGCACCTCCAGCACCCAAAGGGGAAAAGCCCCATACGACGCCGCATCGAGAAGCGTCACGCTCCTCACCAACTCAGCTCTCTGAGAAACAAAATCAGCACTCAACCCCAACGCGGAATCGTGCAGAACTAAGTGAACAGGTGCAAGCCCCATCGAATCGATAACTTCCCCCAACACTTTTCCCATCTCTTGTGGACCCAAATCAACGGGCTTTCTCACTTTTCTCTTCGACATACGCGCTTGAATCTCCTCGTACGGTATTTGACCGGTTTCCACCATCTGATCAAACGCCCAGAAGACACCCTTCTCTTGAATCTCACTGTACACGTACTGAAACCGCCCCAAAATCCCGTCGACCCCCTCCACGGACACCTCCACGGATTTGTCGGAGAAGCCGTGTCCGGGGAGGTCAACGGCGGTGACGTGCACTCCCTTGGCGGCGAGAGATTTGGCGAGTTGGCGGTAGGAGTATGAGCTGAGACCCTGGCCATGCACAATGACTACGTTTTCGGACGATGTGGAACCCTCTTGAAAGGTGAATACTTGGATGGGGGTTTCGTTGGGGTGCGTCTGGACCTTGA
This sequence comes from Vigna reflexopilosa, assembly GCA_027742785.1. Taxonomy (NCBI): domain Eukaryota; kingdom Viridiplantae; phylum Streptophyta; class Magnoliopsida; order Fabales; family Fabaceae; genus Vigna; species Vigna reflexopilosa. The sequence continues at coordinate 24,280,600 of CM050926.1, read as the reverse complement.
TGGTGCGGCCGTTGGAGTAGTGGTGGCGGAGGGAAGCGGGGAGAGTGAGAAACCAGGCTTTGGGGTCACGGGGAGAAAGGGAAGAGGTGAATACAAAGATGAGAGTGAGAAGGGAAACGGAGAGAAAGAAGTAGAACCAGAAAGAGAAGGGGTTGTTGTTGCTGTTATTGCTGTTGCCGTGGGTTGGTGGAGAAGACGGACGTATGGGTTTGGTTTTTGGTTTGCGAGGTTGTTGTTGTTGTGGCTCTGGTTCTGGTTCTTCTGTGATGATAGCCATGATGCTCCGAGCTTGAAAGTTGAAACCACCTTCAAGCTTTGAGTGATAGTTATGGAGACATCATCATTGCGTTGCTGGTGGGCTAGTAGTGGGGGTTCTCGAAATCCGAGGTTTTTAAAAAATAAAAATAAAAAAGAGCGAATATTTTCAATCTAATTTTTATTTTTTAAGAAATATTAAATATTTTCTCAATTTTAATATAATTTAATTTTTACATATTTCTTATGTCTAATATATTGCAATATTAATTTATTAGAATATTTGATATTTTCAAGTGATTATTATTAAAGAACGAACCAAAGAATATTATCTACTGATAATTATAAATTCTTGCTTCTCTGCAATTTCATCTTCCGGCACAAATCATCAACCTACGATGCAACAACTCGCTCTCATTTCACCCTCTTTTTCACTTTCAACGCGTTTTTTCTTCTTTCCCCTTCCTATCTTCTCTCGCCCAAACCCAAATTTCTTCAGACTCAAATGGAATAAACCTTCGTTAGCCGTTCGGAATTGCAGCAGCAGTTCCTTCAAAGTGAAACCCTCTTCCGAAATTAGAAAACCCCTCGCAGAATCCCAACCTGACGCCAAGCTCACCGCGCTCCGACGCCTCTTCTCCAAACCTGGAGTCGACATTGACGCCTACGTCATCCCTTCTCAGGATGCTCACCAGGTTTGCTTTGCCTCAATGTCTCTGTCAATGTAATGATTAGCTTGATTCAGGAAAGAAAATAAAAGAGTGAAAGAGAAATAAAAAATAAGACGCTTCTTTGTTAAAAAGAAGGATAAGTAATCAATGTTGTCTCTGAAATTGTGAATAGATGTTAAGTTAGCTTGTGAAAGTAAACAATTATAAACACTTCCCTTAAAGTGAAGAGTCTCTAAGTCAATTTGGTCTTGCTCTTAAACTGATTTTGTAGACTTAATGAGTTTTTATACATGATAGTTGACTGTGTACAAGCGAATGGAATCGGACATTCTGATTAGCTAGATTAAATTAAAAGTTTACTCTGTCTCTTTTTCAAAACCTGTGACATCCCAACGTATGTCATTTTTAATTAGTTACTGAATTGAACTGCTTACTATGGTTTTAGTCCCTAACTTGACCCATATCACTAAGTTAGATGTTGCATGTTGTGTATGTAATATTGTAACTCAAATTCGCGTGGTGTATGTTTGAGATGAAACTAATTTATGAGTAATTAAATAGTATAGTTAATGGCTAAACTAAATTCAAGATATCCTTAATACGACGATTTTATGTGGTTTCAAACCAGATATTATTGAAATAATGATATTAACTTATCTGCTGTTAATTTGTGTAAAAGTCTAGTTTGAAACCTATGTTATCTCTTAAAACATTTAAAAGCATATCTTATGCTTGTATTTGACTTTACTAGATTTTAATTTTGAAAATTCATAGAGTGTGTCCGAGGGAGGTGAAAAGTATGAGGGATAAAAAATCGAAGTGTGGGGGAGATGTCTTTGCTAAAGAATGACATGCAACATGAAACTTAATTCAAAAGTTTGAAGTAAAATGACATACATATTCCTATTAAACAAATATAAAAAAAGTTAACTCAGTCATTTTAACAAAAAAAGGAGCCATTATTATTATTATCATTCACTTTTCTTTAACTTTAAGAGGAAATAATATCTTTTAGAATCCCATATTCTTCTTCTATTCTCCCACTTTCTTTAACAAACCAAACCATAAAAGAGATTGGGACATTTGGTTTTGAAAACTTTTTTTTATTGTTTTTATTTTTAACTTCCATTTTTTGAAAGTTGTTTTCATTTTTTGCTTTGTTTAGATTTTGAAAACTTGTTTGGTTTTACCTTGTGTTTTCATATTTAATTTCTTTTATTTTTCTCATCACTCCTTGTTTTCCCCTACCTTCACATCTAGTTCCTCCGGACTCACTGTTTCATTGCCTCCCTGTTGTTGAAAACATGACTGTGCCACCAACTAGCTTTTGGGCAAGTGTTTATAGTCACCTAAATGATGTTTATGTTTTATCAAACACTTTCAATGTTCTGAAATCAGTGATAGAAACCATTAAATGGTTTGGAAAGAATGATGGTTTGGTGAGGGCTTGGTAGTAATGATGTGAGGCTTTAGTGGTTACCCGTATTGAAAACATACAAAGAATACAGAAAATCAATAATTTTTTTATTTCAAAATTTTGGATTATTTTTTGAAATATTTTCAAAGAAAATGTTTTCTAATCTTCAACCAGACATATTTTCAGTGCTGTGTTTTGTTTTCTTTGAAATTGGAAATAGAGAATGTTCAAATGAACATCCCTTTGGATTTGTACATCGTTCATCCTTTCATTTTTTTCTTCCTAACTCACTCTAACCAAAAAGACCAAGGGTGTATATACATGATAATTTGAATTTGGTGTTAGAGTGAGTTCATTGCCGAGTGTTACACGAGGAGAGCCTACATATCAGGTTTTACTGGCAGTGCTGGAACTGCTGTGGTTACTAAGGACAAAGCTGCTCTCTGGACAGATGGCAGATATTTTCTCCAGGTTAGGTTTTATTGGACTCGAGCTGCACATTTCATCTTCATACAGAATGAACTGAACTAATTTTGTGATTATTTTCCATCATTGGGCAGGCAGAGAAGCAGCTGAACTCCAATTGGATTCTAATGCGAGCAGGAAACCCAGGAGTCCCTACTGCGGGTGAATGGCTCAATGAGGTTTTGGCTCCAGGTGGCAGAGTTGGCATTGATCCCGTGAGTTTTCTTTGGGGCATTTATATCCTCTTTTTATGTTGCATGCATATTTTTTTCAATATTCTTTTCTGTTTTTATTGCAAACTGTATGTTTAGTTCTCTTGATTGTAACATTCAGCAAAACAAACTGAAGTTCTCCCTATTTATTGCCCAGTCATATGAACAATGTTGTATTGTCAGCATAGCCAATTAAGTAGTAGTGTGATGTGTGGATAAGGTTTTCTTTAAGCACTAATAGGAGAAGAAAATAAGAAAAAGATGAAATAAACTTTTTCCATAAGCTAAAATTTGTTTATGCTCTAGTTAAAATCAGTTTTCGGGAAGCTATAACTCAGAAATTTTACAGAACTTATTTGTGCATGTTAAAATTTAACTTATTGAGAAGCATGTTTAATTATTTCTGTTTATTTTCCTCTATAATGGAAAACTCTTTATCCAAACAAAGCCTAGGTTATTTGTTCTTATTGAGAAGCATGTTACTTATACTTGAACAATTAAAAACTTTTTACCCTTTCTTTTGAGCTTGCATACCAGTTATTTGGTTTCTTTTCCTAATACGATGTTCTCTTCCATATTGTTAAGGAGGCAGTTTCTTTTTACTTGGGATGCCGCAGAGGAACTTAAGGGGGTTATCTCTAAGAAAGATCATGAGCTTGTTTACTTGTACAATTCAAATCTTGTGGATGAAATATGGAAAGAATCTAGGCCAAAACCTCCAAATAATCCAGTTAGAGTGCATGACTTAAAGTATGCTGGTTTAGATGTTGCGTCAAAATTGTCATCTTTGAGATCAGAACTTGTCAATGCTGGTTCTTCTGCAATTGTCATCTCCATGCTTGATGAAATTGCATGGCTGTTGAACTTGGTAATGTATCTTTAATTATTTACACTTTCTTTTTCTTGATATAATGATGGTTTGGTTTATACTGTTACATATCCCTGTACACCTTCAAGATTTTATTAAAGTTGCTTGGATCTAAATCTAACATAAGTAATTTATGGGTTCCTTTTTTCCAATGTTCTTTGCTAATGTTTCATTCAGTGAGAGTAACATTTTGACTTTTTCTTTTGAAGAGAGGCAATGATATTCCACATTCACCAGTTGTGTATGCATACTTGATTGTGGAGATTGATGGAGCAAAATTATTTGTAGATGATTCCAAAGTTACTGAAGAGGTGAGGGATCACTTAAAGAAAGCTGATATACAGATCAGGACATACAATTCAATTATATCTGAAATTGAAAGGTGATTATGGAAAATCCATATTTTTATGCCCCCCATTTTCCCACTGTTTTGCTTGAAATGTTCAAGAATATTGTTGGAGACAGACGAATGTGATTTTATCTTTGATTTTGTCAATTGTTTATGCTTACTACTTTTTAAAAGCATCATGGCTTTGGGAATTGAGCTTGATTTTCTTTTTAAGATTGGCAGCACAAGGTGCTGCTCTTTGGTTGGATACTTCATCTGTTAATGCTGCTATTGTAAATGCCTATGGAGCTGCCTGCGATGGATATTATCGGAACCGGGAGAATAAACACAAAACCAGGACAAATGGTTTTGATGGGTCTATTGAGAGCTCGGATGTACCCTTTGCTGTCCATAAAGTCTCTCCTGTTTCCATTTCAAAGGCCATAAAAAATGAATCAGAGTTAGAAGGGATGCAAAATTGCCATTTAAGGTAACCCTGTTTTACCTTTGTCAGGATTATTGTTGATGGTTTATGCATGTTTCAATTTCTGTGCTTTAATGATCTTTTCCTAATTGGAGCTCTGCATATTGATGGTGGCTGCATAATTCATTCTTCATCCAGTTAGATATTCATAGATGTTTGATAAAAATGTTCAATTAAATTAGTGTACTTGTCAAACAAAAGGAGGCATACACACATGTCCGTATGTACATATAATTATGCTATCTTTTCATTTCTAGGGATGCTGCTGCCCTTGCTCAGTTCTGGAATTGGTTAGAAACAGAAATTACCAAGGATAGAACATTGACAGAAGTAGAGGTTTCGGATAAACTTCTTGACTTTCGCTCAAAACAAGCTGGTTTCCTGGATACTAGCTTTGACACAATAAGTGGTACTGTGGTTGACCGTCAATTTCTTTCAATATTGAATTATGGTTAAAGAAACATGAAAAGTTACTGCCATAGTTTTTCCTCAGCTTTATTTAACTGCCAATTATTTTAGGGGAAAATTCAGATAACATACCTCTTGCTATAAATATGGAATGCAAAGGACCACCATTTAGTAATCCTATGTAACAGAATATGATAATTATATTGAAATACGTTGCTATTATTCCTCCCAGTACTTATATTTACCGGTAGTTCGGTTTATATTTTTACTTATATTAGTCTTCGGTACAATTCCTCTGTTTTGAGCAGTAGTTTGTGCATTTCATTGGTTCAGGTTCTGGTCCAAATGGGGCTATCATACACTACAAACCAGAACCAGAGAGCTGTAGTTTTGTGGATGCCAATAAATTGTTCTTATTGGATAGTGGTGCTCAATATGTTGATGGCACAACTGACATAACACGGACAGTTCATTTTGGCAAGCCTACAGCAAGAGAGAAAGAATGCTTTACTCGAGTCTTGCAGGTAGATTGCTTGTACCTCTTTCCTGGGTTTATTTATGCATTTCATTCATGCAAGTGTCCTTGGCAATTCAGCAATCTAGGTTGTGTCAGTCTTACAAAATCTATCTGCTTTTATTTTCGAGTGCATGCATAATGTCTGTTATTAATTTTTAATCTATCCGTCCTGGTAATTTGACCTTCTTAAATAATTCTCTGGCTAAACCCATATATTACAGGGCCATATAGCTCTTGATCAGTCTGTCTTCCCTGAAAATACCCCTGGTTTTGTGCTGGATGCTTTTGCCCGCTCCTTTCTTTGGAAAGTTGGACTTGACTACAGGCATGGTATGTTCCTACTTCAAATGGAGGGCTGTTATTTTCTTAGAACCGAATGGATTCATTGACTGATTGAACAATTTTGCTTAATTGTCATCTGTTCAGGGACTGGGCATGGTGTAGGAGCTGCATTAAATGTTCATGAAGGCCCTCAAAGTATTAGTCACCGTTTCGGAAATTTGACCCCTCTAGTGAAGGGCATGGTAGTTAGCAATGAGCCCGGCTATTATGAAGACCATGCCTTTGGCATTCGGATTGAGGTCAATTTCTCCTAAGCTATCTTATATGCTTTGAAATGTTAACTCTAGCCCCTAGTCTTGCTGTATTGTTTAGATTATCATACAATTAGTTTTATTAGGTGTTGTTAATACTTGTATTAATTTTATTTCCTTTAAGAAGCTCACCATTTACACCTAATGAAAGTTGAGGTTTAGGAATTCAGGAAGTATTCTAAATTTCTAATGAAAGGAAATAATTTAGCTCACCATTTTTGAGAACTTTTGAAGCTCGATTGCTACTTTCCAAATTCCTTTTCTGGTTAAGGAGTGGCAGTTTCAATTTCATGTGTGCATTGCATAACTTTCCATCAACCATGAGTATCTTTTAACAAACTTGCAGTGATTACGCTATTCAATATTTTTCTATATTTCATTATTCTTACCACCACTTGGTAATGAGAAGAAAATGTCAGGATACCATTGCACTCTATTCCTTTTTTTATCCTAACTGTTAGAATAACATTTTGACTGTCTTATATTCTGGTTTGCATGATGATGATACTCTTTTAGCTTGCAGAATCTCCTGTTTGTAAAATATGTTGAGACACCAAATCGTTTTGGGGAGTCCAGTACCTTGGATTTGAAAAACTTACATATGTACCCATTCAGGTATGTTGTTGCCTGTTGGTCATCTTTTCCTCATATTTTTGTTGCTACAGTTGATGGATTTATTTTCTTTTTTTTTGGGTGATGTTTGTGCAAGGTAAAGTGCCTGTTACCGGTTTATAGTTCATCATCAGGACATTGAGGATGTAAAATAGCTTATTTTCTCATAAAATTTTATCTAATTATGCTTCTATACTAATGTAGTAGCAGCAAGTCCTTTCTTTCTTTAGGAGTTGAAACGGGACTGATGGTGGACAATTCAGTACCTAACGGTTTTTAGTCAATCAATTTTTTTTTATAGAATATTAATCCTATAAAGCACAAGCAGAGATAAGTTACTAACCAAAAAATATAAATAGTGTATTTTCTCCGTTCCTGCATTGCTGAAAGTATCATCGGGAAGTTTACCATTAATTTGAATTGGCTGCTCATTCCATTCTGAATGTTTGTTTATTATTTTAAATATAATTTCTGAGGACTTGGAGTGATACTTTCAGTTTTCATTTGGTCTTCTCACTGAAACTTTATAACTTTCTATTCCAAGCCATATATATCCTTCTGTAGTCTTTTTACTAACCTGAGCATATCCTGCAGATTAAATTGGTTGATTTGTCTCTGCTATCGGGTGCTGAGATTGATTGGCTTAACAATTACCACTCACTAGTCTGGGAAAAGGTATTTTGCTTTGGCTATTTTAGGTTCATTATATTTCCTTCTAGTGTATTCCATGACTTGTTTTTTGTTGTTTTGATTCTCCTTAGATGAACTTATTCCATGGCTTTGCTTTGTTGTAACTGTCTGTCTGATCCTTATACTTATGTTTCTTTATAATAATATTTTTAATTCCACTGCACCTCAGCAGTTCAAGAATACTTAAACATCATAGAGCATGCTTGTGTGTGTTTATCATACCTGATAACCCTCTCTCTTTAGCTGTCCACGGAATGGAACCATCCTGCTTTGTGCAGTCTTTTCTAGCCCCCTATCCCAAAAACCCACTCAAATTTTCTGTTTTGTAATCTTCCATATTGTTTGTTTTGTAACTACTATGATACCTCACAGGTTTCACCATTGTTGGATGGCTCTGCTCTCCAATGGCTTTGGAGCAACACTCGACCTATCATTCATGAGAGAATTTAATTCATGTTAATGTGCTATGGAAAACCAGGTTCACATTCCGGCGTGCTACCCCATTATACCTGTTTTGTTTGTCTCTATACCCTGAACATTATTCGTACACTGTGAATAAAATAATGAATAGGGACGACTAGAATTTGATCACAGGATCTTGACAGGAAAAGTAAATATTTAGCCATTTGCAGCCCTTATTATGCTTATTTTATGAGATTCAATGTAATTATTTTGCTGTTGTGAAAGTTAACACTCAATTCTGAATTATAGAAATTTTAAAAAACAAGACGATAAAGTCTGGCATTTGTTGCTTTCTATGGTATCAATTATTATTAGGAATGAAATGAACACAATCGACACACCAGCACACTCGTGCATACTGAATCCATGCTTACCTTTATGGATATACTAATGATTCCATGGAAACTTTAGAAGTATCTGTCCAAAACATATCCTAAACCCTAAAACTAGCACCAACATGAATGTAAATAGTTAATAAAAGGTTTAATCATTCAGGAAGTTCTTTTTTTTCGTGTGGAATCTCAATTGGGTTCTTTTTTTTCCGGTTTTTCAATTGGGTTCCAATATTCAAATAATTGTAACAATTAGGTCCTTTCTGTTAAATTTAAATTGGGGCTGACGGCGTTAAGTGTGTGACGTGGAGGCTGAAGTCAATTTCTTATATCATGTGGCTGACTGACTGAGTTAGGGAACACAAATTAGGTGAATAATTGAATTTTTTAAATTGGAAAAAAGCATAGTTTTAAATAAAAATTGGGATTCTGCAATTCAAAAACATGATCAAAGGTTTTAATTAACAGTAATTAAATAAGTTATAATTAAGGAAGAAGGAGAATGAACAGTGAAAATCATAAAGAGAGAGTCGAAATTGAAAAGAAGAAGAGAGACATGAACAAGAATAAAAAAAGAAAACAAAGATAATCGAAAACCCCATGAAAGTGAAACATTTTTGTTAAAAAGGGGGGCGAGCAGTGCCACCCCAATAACCCTCAGCAGTTAATTGAACCGAATTGAGAAGATTCTGCGGAACTCCATGGAAGAGAGAAGAACTGTTAGGATCTCCCACAAGCTGTTTGCGGCTGTTGCGATTGCGATTGTTGCTGTGTCCCTGCAATTCCCGGCGACTCTAATCCTCCAATGCCCGGAATCGGTACCGGAGCTTCCTCTTCCTCTAAGGGTAGTCTCTCATAAGCAACATTACCAAATGAAGCAGCCATGATAACAACAGGACCCGAAGCCACAAGGGGTCCCACCACGCTTCCACCTACTACCTGTCCCTGTCCGCCGGCAAGGTAAATGGCTAGTCCTGAAGCGGCAAGCGGAGCCGGCGGCGGCAGAAATGAACCGGAAAGGGATAGAATCTCGAACCTTCCGTGACGGCACCAGGGGAAGTTGGCTGCCGGAGGGTCACGTTGGTGACGGTGCTGCTGCCGCTAGAACACAGACACCACGCTGTCGCCGCCTGGCGAAGGCGGTGATGCTCTCCATGATGTCGCAGCCATTGGCGATTTCCATAACATGGGATCGGAGAGCGTTGGCACTGTCTCTTGTATAATGGGTGGTTTGGGCTTGTTTTTGGAACCTGCAGGTCTTCCTCTCGGCCTTCTCGCCATTTCACTTCCACCTCCATCTCCGGACCCGGGTTCCTGGCCTTCTCCGCCGGCGTGAGGGGGTGTGGAGGAGCCACCTCCAGCGCTGGCGTTCTCGTCGCGATCCCGCTTCTGGCCGCGGCCATTGGCAGCTTCATCCTCCGTGTTTTGGTGGTTGTGGTAGGGTTGGATTAAACCCTAAATTCCCAAAATGAGACCCCAAATGGTGAAATGGGTTGTACTTCCAATGTGAATCCCTGATTCAATTAAGTAAAATCTCAACTTCTGTTTAAAACTATGCTTTTTTCCAATTTAAAAAATTTAATTATCCACGTAATTTGAGCTCCTAACTCAGTTAGTCACATGGATATAAGAAATTGATTTCAGCCTCCCCGTCACACATACACTTCACGACTTTAATCCCAATTTAACGGAAAGGATTAATTGTTGTAATTTTTTGAATATTGGAACCCAATTGAGAAATCGAAAAAAAAAAAAGAAACGAAATTAAGATTCTACGCGAAAAAAGAGACTTCCTGAATAATTAAACCTTAATAAAACAATTGTAAATGCGTCAATTTAATGTTTAGATTGTCCAGTACATCAAAATCAAAATATTAATAATTAAAAAACCAAATGCAGTTAGAGAGTCGTTTAATTTTGGGTTTAATTTATTTAATACTATTAACTGTCTATAAAAAATAAGTGCATCCAACATTTAAAATGTAAAAAAAAATGTTTGAAAAATAGAATTAAAAACGCAATTAAATAGAAAAATAACAGTTAAAGAATGAATTGGTAGGATTAAATAAAATGGATTAATTATTTATCTCCATTAAATAATGAATTATAACTGATTAACTTGATTATAAATTTTAATTAATATACCATTATTACACCTAAATTAATCCATCCATGGGAAATTCACACCTTAACATACTACGGCTGAACAAATAGTAAGAAATTTCAAATGCAACCAAATAGGATATCCATTTTGAAATATGAGAAACACTTTAAATATTCAATTAAATTATAAATATGTTCTTAGTATTTGAACTTAAATAAAAATTAAAATTTGTTTTTATATCAAATTATACTTTTTTTAAAACTTTAAAAATAAATGAATATAAATTTTTAATTCAATAGTTAAGTTTTTTTATTTGTTGAATCACATTTCATATTGATATTTAACTTAAAATATGTATGTAGACTTATACTATTATCTAATCATATTTATTCTTTTTAAAATTTGGACACCTTTAAAACATAAATAAATTTCAATTTTAATCAAAATTTAAAAATGAAAAATATATTTAATTACATAAATATAAAATATATAAAAATATAAATGCGAATAATGTTGTACTTGTAGTAAATATTAGTCTAGAAATTTTACATAACTTAATTTCCACATCTATACTATTTATAGTATTTATATATAAAGAGATCCAATATTATTCTTTAAATTTTTTTTCAATCAAAATATTTATTTTATAAACTTATTTAGGTTTGAAAAAGTTTTATATCTGATATGAGTTTTTGAAATCTAGCCGTTATGGGACATTGAGAGATGTAATGGCCCCTCAAGTGGTATTGTGAAATTCGTGACAACATCATCATGCCTTTACTTTCCAGCATCGTCAGATTAATCTATTTTCCTTTTGGAATAAATAATGATCATTAATTTATAAATTTGACAATTATTATCAGTTCTGAAAATATCAAAGTTAAAGAACAAAATACCCAACAAAAGAGTTACAACTCTACCAGTTTTAAAATATATTATAATTTTGAGGATAAAAATGGTCATTTATTGTAATATAACTATTTTAAATTGTTTTTATTCTCTGAAAGAAGATTGGCTGAGTTGAAAACAGTAACGTGATTTCTTGTTTTTAAAATTAAAACAGAGCGGTTGAGTAACAGTCCTAAACGTTTCCTGCGGAGAAGAGCATTTGGCAATCTTTTTGAAAAAAAAAATATTAAAATAACACGTATTATAAAAAATTAATTTTTATATTTGAAAATAATAATATTAAATAAATATAAAAAAAAAGTATGCATCAAAATCTTATTTTTCAATAAATAAATTGAGTGATGATAAAGGAGTCTACACTTTTGAAATTTTGAAACCCTTTCAGCAAAGATGATTAGTATAACCTCACCAAAACAAAATAGAATGTTGATTCTGAATCCTGTTCTAATCAGAGAAACACTCAACAAGGTGATACGTTAATCCACGTTACTCTTTTTTTTTTCTTTGCTTTCTTCAGTAATTTTTTGGCTGAGCTTCCGTAAAAGTGAATTGTTGGTGGGTGATTGAAGGTAGATCAGTGCATGGTTCGACTACAAGAACTTCAGCACACTGTGGCCGGTGGAACGACGGTGGTTTCAGGGGTAAGTATCGTCCCTCCGACCACCACTTTCAGGTGCAAGCAAGAATCAGTCAGGTAAATTTTGGTTTTGCATGCATCTTATTTTAAGATTATATTACAGGGCCTTATATTTTCTCATTAGATATTGTAAACTTTTATGCAATTTTTTACCAAAATCTCCAATTTTATAAACAACTTAGTAGAATTAGTAAGTTTTAAAAATTTTATGGATATGGACAAATGTCTTAATTGTATGACATGATTTTAGATTTCTAAAAAAAAAAATAATGATACGTGTCATTCTGTGATTGGTCCAAAATTACTCTACAATCAATAATAATAATCATAAACACTACCATGGACCAATCACACAGTAACAACGTTATCAAGAAAATGTTGTCTAAGTATCATTATTCAAAAAAAATTCCAAATGGTCTTACACTTACACTTGGAACTGAAGCCATGCAATATGTAAATTCTATTATTTTGCATGATTTCAATTCAAATCATATTACACTGTAAGTCTAATGAATTTTGTACAACTTTTTTTTCAAATTAAAAAGAAAAAAAAAAATCAAAGTTGTGTTTCATTTACACAATTTCTCCTCTCCCTTACAAATTGTGTCATGATCTCTTCATAATAAAGTCATGCAAGCACAATTTATCCTTTGTAAAACTTATAAAACTTGCTTATTTCAATAATTTGTATGTAAAATTGCACTATTATAATAATAAAAACGGTTTTTATGATTGTTGACTTGAACAGTATGTTTAAAATGATAAAATCTGTATGTTGTAATTATGATTGTTATTCATATATTTGAAGGAACAAGCATGATGCAGCAAGAAGATCTCCAGCGAGTAAGTTTCCAAATCAGTGTGAATTAAGTTGTGATGTGCAAACATTGAAGTTGATATGTAAAAGAAAATGTTTATGCAGATGAAGAATGGAGGCAAATGTCATTGTCAGCTATGCTTGTTGATGAAACTGTGGGAGAAATTTCACAGGCAAGTCGATTTGCCAGAGAAATAGTTTCAGCTGTGAGTAAGAAAAGTGGCAGCAAGGCCCCACAAACTCCACTGTCCAAACTGTCAAATCAGAAAGTTAACCCTGAAAACACACAGCTCCATGATAGAAGGAAAAAAGAGAAACAAATAAAAGTAGTTTTTGATTCCCCACAACCTCTGCGAGCTCGTTCTAGGATCAACTTTAAGGTTTCTCCTCCAAAAGCTGCAGAGTTTCAGAAACAGAATAATGTTAAGTGTTTAAAGGTATCTACCAAGAATGGACCTTTGTTCTTCTCTACACATTCTTCAAGGCAACAACAGTTTTGCAAGTGTTTGATGAAATGCCCAGCTGAAAAAGCTTCCCAATTTCAAGGCAAAGTTAAAAACCCATCAACTGTTTCTATTTCCTCTTCGCTTGCGAGACCTGCGACTACGAATTTGAGTTTAAGCAAGAAGAGTTCTGCAAAGAGATGGGTTCGATCTTTCTCTCCTTCTAGAGTGGCGGCGAGATTATTAGCTTCCTCGCCATTAAGGAGTAAGAAAACAGAGAAAAAAAATGACGGGGTAGTGAATTTGAGAAAGAGTTCTTCAAAGGGATCACTTACATCAAAACTATGTCGATCTTTCTCTCCTTCAAGATTGGCAACCAGATTTGTTTCTCCGTTGAAGAGCAAGAAAAATGCACAGCAAAGTGATGGAACAGTGAAATTCCCTCCAAAAATTTGAAAATATATATTACATTTATTCATTTGATGATGGCAGTTTTATCTCAAACGTCTGAAGGGATTTTATTAAATTTTTTAGAATAAAGGAATACGTTTTAACTTCAAAATTAGTGCTACTTCTCCAAAGTGCATGCAGAATATCTTTATTTTTTCTATGTTTTGCGCCTTTCTATGGTTTAAACTCACGTTTCAATGAGCTTATATTTCGCACCTCAACTTATTAACGACTTCTTAATGTATAGACTACCTTGCAGTTTTTTATTACTCCCTATAAACATATTTTACGCAAATGATTTATTTAGTTTTTTGGTAAACCTTCTTTTCAAAAGAACTACAAAGATACCACAACCAATGATTTTGAAGAAAAGTGTACCAATATGAAAGAAATTTGGGAGAGATCGTTGAAAAACAAAGTTAAAGTTTCATGGATAGAAATGAAAAAATAAAATAGTATATAAAAATGAAATATCCATTAATTTATTGTTTTAAAGTTTTTGGTAAGGAGTAGTGTAATTCTTTATGTGATTAAATTTAGATCTCGTTAATTTTATATTTATCAGGTGAACTTTCTTTGGATAGTATAAATTTTATAATTGAGATAAAGAAAGAAGAATTTAATGAATGTCAATGTTTTTTTCGGAGATAACGATATTATGGTATAGAAAGTATTATAGTATAAGATACATTAATGACAAAACTCTATCCAATTTTCACGAGTTTTATGTCAACTTGTTTTGCCCTATTGAGTTAACCTTTGTCTGGTCCAAATCTACTACTTTTATTGGCCAACACTTAATCGTTCAGCAAGGTACATTTAATTAAACAAGCAACACATATTATATTCAACTATAACAATGAAAAAGGACTAAACATGGTTTTTATTGTTTGACGTTAAATTAAATTTAATTTTTGTTCTTAAATTTCGATATATTTTGATATAATTATTTTAATGTTACTCATATTTTAATTCAAATATCAATTTAGAAAACTGTTTAATAAATTTTAAAAAATTAATATCATTAAATTAAGAGAGTTATATTTATTTATTTTTAAAACTTTTGATTTAAAATGTATCAAAATTTAAAACATGTATTATTTCAAATTTTAAGCCAAATTAAAAAAAAAACATTAATTCTAATAAAAAAATCAGTCGAAATATGAAATAGACTTGTTAAGTGATTTGATTTTATGAAGTATATTACTCTTCTCGCTTCTTCATTGTGTCACATGTATGCCAGAAATATTAAAACGATAAGTGATTTATTACCCTTTTTTAATAATAGATGGGATCCAATTTCTTATACCAAGTCACCTCTCATTCATTCCTGATTAAACTTTCCAGAATACGCTTTTTTATATTCTAAAAAGTCCGTTCCGAAATACAAGAAGTATCAGAAGAAAATTATGGAATAAAAGAACACCATAACCAATGTTCATCACCTATACTAGAAAACAATGCGGAAAAGATTTTCATGCAAAAGGTGTAAGACTAGATTGAGTGTTGAAGTCCAATAACCAACTAACTAGTTCACATCAAAACAAAATAATTATGTTCTATTCTATAGAAGTTGACGATTCTAAATAATAGTTTTAGTTCTACCCATGAGAAGTTTCCTGTCATCAATAGATTAATTTCGTACTGTAGTAGTAAAATCAGATCACAAATTACCATTGAAAACCAATTAGCAGGGTGGCAACAGATTCACAGGCAATCTTGTGCCACATAGTTCTGATTATTTCTATTTTCATAATACAAAAAGGGCATAAAGTTGACGGCCATGCATCTCTAAAACCCCAAAGAAAAGTAAAAATTTTCAAAGTAAAGCATGTATAAAAAGCTTTACATGGCACAACAATACGACAAAGATTAGAATGTGATCTTTTTTATAAGGCAAAAAGGCCCAATTGGATACATAACATTAACGACCCCAGGAAAACTGCAGTAACACGTGTTTGCAATCTCAGTAGTTAACGCAGTAAGAACACTAACGAATTTCTTATTTGCCGGGAGAAGCAAATCTTGTTCGTTCCCTCTGCCGATGTAAAGCTCGATCCTTTGGTGAAGATGTCTTTCCGCCCATGCCAGCCTGACGCATCATTTCTGCAATTTTTGTCCAAATCAACTTGTAAATTAATGAATCGTACCAAATTCAGCTGACATATTATGTTTCAATTGTCTTAAGAATAAAGTACGATTTTTAGAAGGAATGCGAGACAGTCGCTAGCATTCTCTGCTCATGAGAAAGAATGTTAAAGACAATGACAACTTTGAATTCTCTGCTCGTCTCTCTAGCTTACATAAACAGTCAAATTGAGTAAGAGTTCTAAATTATAAACTTAATCCTTATCATTAACATCATGGTCAATTTGGTCTCGGGTATTACAAGGAAAACGACCTTGTTTAATTGTAATAACTATCAACTAATTTGATTCTTGAAATTGACACTTTCAATTTGGTTCCTCATTATAATTTCATCCTTAAAACTAGCATCATTGCACAATTTGATCCCTGATATTACAAAAAAAGGAGGTTTTATTGACTGTAATAAATAATTATCAATTAATTTGACTGTTGAAATTGACAGCGCCAAAGTTCCTTCATAATCAAATTAGTCAATCTAGTACCAAAATTTGGCAATTTCGTTTATTGGATACTTATCAATTAATTTGATTATAGAAATTAACACATCAAATTAGTCAATTTGGTTCCTTAAATTATCAAAGTAGTCAATTTAGTACCTATTTGACAATTCTTTGATACTTCAATTTAACTAAATCAATTGACTTAGTACTAGATATTAGGTATTAAATTAAATTGACTAAATATGTACTAAACTTAAGGATCGAATTAACTAATACAGCCAAACTTGATGACGGTTGCAAAATCAGGAATTATAGAAACTTATTAGTTATTTTAGTAAAAAGATTTCGAACCTCGCTTTCTCTCAAGCTCCTGGTCAAGCTCTTCTTTCCATTTCCTCTGTCTCTCAGAAAAGCTTAGACTGCAAGTACAAGATACAGTGCTTAAATTACTTTATATTTCTGAAAATAATTCAAGCTTAGAAAAGCAAAGCAAGGCAAAAACAAACAAACCTTGGGCTACTAGGCTGCTGCTGAGAGTCAACTATCACTCCTTTCCATTCATTAAGGGGAGATGCTGGAATATCCTGAGAAGTATGGTTATTTACATGGCCAACAGTAGATGAGGACTGGCCATTACTTCCAGGACTTCCAGCATTATCGATGGCTTTAGATGGTGTGCTGATTGGTACTCGATTAGGTGACATGCTTTTAGGAGGTAATTTCAAAAATTTTCGAGAAGCAGTATCATCACCTGTCCTGTCAACATTGGGAGAACAAGATGTATTTAAACTGTTGTAAAACTCTTCATATAAAGGTGTCTGTAGTTTTTTCAGTTCAAGAGCCTGTCATAAATGTATGGTCAACATATGACAAAACAGTTAGTAGACAACAAAATTGATGAATTTACAGCGAAACGACAAACTTGATTTCAACATAAAGCAATACCTTCTCATCCAAAAAGGCTTTAATTTTTGACTCTGTGAGTTCATCATCTTCCTCTGAAAGAGATGGGACACCTGGAAAGGAAAAATCTGGCTGCCCCTTATCATCCCCTGACTGATCAGGTGGCATGTTATTTTCATCTGTGACAAAATTGACCTCTCGATTTTCCAGTTCTGAACTTGCATCAAATTTACACCCCCAATCATCAGAGGAATCAGACATTGGGTTGAAACTCTACATGAAATAAAATGTGTCTGAGAAGTCATTAATTATATTTAAATAAAACAATAAGGACCTACAATCACCTCAATATCAGTTGACATCAGTGATTTGTATTTAACATCATTATGCGAGAACTCTTCTTTGTCGTCAATCACACACATATCATCATCATCATTGCTCATTCCCCACAATGGTTTATTTCCCGAGTCCAGAGGATTTACTGTTGAAGAGCAAAGGCTACATAAATTAAAAAAAAATTGCTAAATAAAACCATATTGCCATTCACTAGCATCAAGAAAAATATAATATTGAAAATATAGCTCCATATGTTCCACATAAATAACTACCAAATCTTACAAGTCCTTGAAGGAAATATTCAACACTTACATGGATTCAGCATTTGGGGTACATGATGGTGATGAAGCTATAAAATTTTCCTGTCAGCAGTGAAAGCAATTTTTCTTAAAAATTGGTTTGTAAAAGATACAATAGCATTTCAAATATCACATCAATTTTACATACCGTGACATTAGATGACAAAGTAAGAGAATTCATATGTTCACCAGTTACAAAGGGATGCTGCAGTCAGTTACAAACTTATAATAATGTTAGGGAGAGCTGAAATATTTCATGCAAAACACTATTAACAGCAACAATAAGAACAAAAAAGTAGAGTCTACTACCAATCAATATCTAGCATTACTAAAATGACTACACAAAAATATTATACACTTCAGATGCGCAGTCTAAAAGAGAAATGCTTGAAGAATCACCTGCAGCAGTTCTGATGCTGATGACCTCAAGACCGGTTCCCTACAAAAGGATTATAAATTTACATGATTTTTGTAATCTGATAAACAAACTTTGAAAAGAAAGCATACTAGGCATATATTCTATCTTTTACACACAACGCATAAATTGAATATTAAGTCACTTTTAATATAGAAATGTGCTGATGGATCTTTCTCCCCACAACGTGCTCCACCCACCAAAAAAATAAAAACTCAATAATGTTTAGTTGATCAATCTTCCATCATATGCTTTAAGACAAGTATTAATCACAAAGAAACACACTAAAACTAGGAATTTGTAATGCAAGAAAAGCGGATGAAACCTACTTCTGCAAACATTTTAGCAGAAAATCTTTTGCTGCAGCAGAAAGATGATCAGGGATTGGTGGATGAGACTTAGTTGTCCCTATATGGAAGAGAGCAGCAACCTGAAATTTTTTTCTTTTAGTAGATTCAGAGAGCACCTTAAGCATAATTTAAGGACTCATAATGAGATACCTCTTGTTGGTATTGCTGACTCCAGGGAGGCTTTCCAGTGGCCATCTCAATTACAGTACAACCCACACTCCATATGTCCGCAGAGCTGAAATGAAAACATTTTTATTTAGTTAGCATCAAATGAAACACCATTTCAAAAAGATATATTATACAATTGCAGAAAAGAACTACACAAAATAAAATTCAATAAATACACCAAGAACAGTATATAAGAATCTCCTAGCAGAATTTCAAAGGTAGAATCTGTTTCTAAAACATACAACTATTTCTTCAAGACACGACAACTGAGACGAAAGCAAATACGACTCTGCTTCAAATTGCTTAGGACTAGAAACTTTAAAAGCATATTTAGCCTATGTATCTTGCTAAAAATTCCTGCCACTAACTTCTTCAATATCTCAACCAAAGGTTTCTATTTCTTACAGAAACCATCATTGTATATTTAAGCAGGAAATTGTAAGACAACTCCATACACAGAATGGTAGACACCTGGAATCATAAACAGTCAATCACAACTATGATAGCAAGTGATATCTAACCAGAAGAAACTTTCAGTTTCTCAATCACGTTAAAGCATACTAATAACAGAATAACATGTTAAAATATGTCTAGAGATTTAATGTCCTTACAAGCTATGCCCAGTCTGGAGAATAACTTCTGGAGCCATCCAATATGGAGTACCCTTCATGGACTTGGCCCCGGAAATGGTTGCCTAGATAAAGAAAAAACATTGCTTAAACAAAATTTCAAAAGAAGAAGCCTCACAAAGGTAAAGCAATATAAATAATAGTAGAGCAACAGATAAGACTGAGATTACCAGCTCAACGACCTGTTTGGATGCCCCAAAGTCTGCAAGTTTTATGCACCCTTTATTATCTACCAGAATATTGGCCCCCTGAAATTAATTACAACTTGAACATCAACCACCAGATAAGAACCAAGATAACATGAGTATCAGTAAAATATAATTCACCTTAATGTCTCTGTGCATGATTCCATTTTTGTGCAAGTATTCAAGTCCAAGTAGTAGCTGCTTCGTGTAGGTTCTTATCACCTGTTGAATGAATTAGTTGAATTGATTTAGCTTATAAAAAAAATTAAGAAAAAAAAAGTATTGCAGCTCAGTAACTAAAACTTACAGCCTCGGGGAAAGCCCCAAACTTCCCCAACAGCGATGATATGGATCCACCTGGAACAAACTCCAAGAGAATATTTAGGGTGTCCTCTTCTCTGACCGTACCCAAATATCTCTACAGCATAAAAATATACAGTCAAGAAAGAGTCGTCTGAACTAAATTTGCCTGAAGTGTCTTTCATCCATAGAATATCGTACTCACAACAATGTTTGGATGTGAAAGGTCTTTAAGTAATTTAACTTCTTCTTCTAGCTCTTTTATGTGAGCCTGTTAGTAGTATGTCAAAACAATAATCAAGAACCGCATAAGGAAAATACATATATAACAAAATAAAATAGTAATGCCTCTCTAGAAAAGAAAATTGTAACAGCTAACAGCAAAAAGGAAAATTCAGATGAAAAAATATACGTAATGCCTTTAGTGAAAAAAATAAGGTAACAACTAACCGAAAAGGAAAGATCAAACACCTATAAGTTACAACGATCCGGTTTATCATTTAAAACTGTATAAACAACTAACAAACGTCTATAATATGCAAGTTACAACAATTGGCTGGCTTTAGTCGATGAAATCAGAAGTAGTTGAGAGTGGGATTTGATCAGACAACAAACCTGTGCCTTCTCCTTCGAAGCACTACTCGCCGCAATCAAAACCTAAAAACCAGAGCAGAAAACGAAATCAATTTAAGCGATAAAGCTATAACCACATTAATTTCAACTCATTGAGGATCGCAATGACAGACTCGCCTAACAAAGCCAATTCCAATAAAGAATCAAACGAAAAATAATAAACAAGCAGATGCTAAGAACTGAACTCTAAAAAAGAAAAAATACTATTCTAAACGAAGATAAACTAGAAAGCATAAATTAACGATGAAGTCAACAACGAACAAAGGACGGAGAAAGTAATTGACCTGTTTAACCGCCAGAAGCTCTCCGGAATCGATATTCATTCCAACGTAGACTTGGCCAAAGGCACCGCAACCGATCAACTCGCCTTTCCGCCATCGGATCGGAGGCGCAGCGTCCTCAGGAATAGACGGCGAAGGCGACGGCGGCGAGGGTTTGGAGAAGACTCTGGAAGTTCGTATACAATAACTGATCTTATCGACGAGGCTTCCTCCGACTCCGAGCGATGTCTCGTCGCTCTCCGGCGAACCGCGGAATACCAGTGATCTGCGAACTGATCCGAAAATGTCTTGCATTTGTGATCTTTCTGGCGTTCTCCGTGAGAGTGAGAGTGAGAGAGTGAAGAGCGATGCGTGTGTGCGAGAGACGTTGCGTCGGCAACCACAGAACTGAACTATACAAATACAAAGGAGAGAATAGAGGGAAAAGGGAAAGGGGACACCAACTTCAAATTTTGGGTGATTTTGGAATATAATAAAACTAATGTTTGGGGCTGTTTTTGCTAATTTTTCTGTTTTTTTGGACTTGTTGCTTAATATGAAACAAACACTTCAATTTCCTTTTCAGCTTTCACCCCTTTTCACGTACACCGAATCCACCCCTTGTTCAACTCATCATTATTATTGATTTGACTCTCTAATTTTACAATTTTACTGCCAGAAATGTGCTTTAACAGAAATAATTGAAAAATATTATTTCACTCTAACAAATATTAGTTGCCTGTTTTGCATAAATAATCAAAATAAGACTGAAATGATACCTAAACACAATGACAGATTTTAATTACGTAAGCAACTTAAATAATAAGTATCTAAAAACGCCAACACTCACTTTCTTTTAATTGATAATAAATTTTTATAAGGAAAAGGCCCAAAATGCCGGGCCTTGTATGGCACCAAAGAGGAACAGCATTAGAGCAGCAATTGAATATAATTTTGGCAGATACGTGATTGAATTTGAAAGCCTAAAGTTTCCATGCCATCATTAGTTATAAGCATCAAAAGGCCCAATAACCTCCCATTCCAATTTTATATTTTTATTTCCCTTAAAAATTATCATAATTCTCTCTATTTTTTTTTTTTAAGTTTGATACAATTTCTCATATTCTCTCAGTAAAAGATTAATAGAGTTTAGATACTTTCATTTGCTTGAGTCTTGAATTGATATTGAGGTTGGAAGTAGAAATTTATGAATTTAATAATTTGGTAAAACTTTGAATAAATTAGTATCTTAGTTTTGTTTGGATTTTGCACTTAAATTATAGGAAACCAAATAGAGTTAGAAGTAGTCTTTGTAAGTTAGAAACAAATTATTGATGTTTATAAATATAAAGTAATTGTATAATAGTATTTGTATCTTGTTGAAAATATTGTAAGCTATTTTGGATTGATTTTGTGCATTGTAAAGTGGTTTTAAATTTTTTTTCAAATATTTGTTTTTAGTTTATTTTTGTTGAAGTGGGAGATTTTTGCTTAAATGAAAATAAAACAACATATTTGTTCTTTGAGGTCTTTTGCTTAAGTGAGTGAGGCAGGAAAAAAAAATCTCATCTGTAGGTGATTTTTGTTTGGTCTTAGGTGTGTTGGTTATGTGTAAATGAAAAATTTATGTTTATAAAGTTTTTAGATGTAATGGGAATTGTATTATATTGATGGAAAATAAAGCTGTGAAAAACATCGTGAAAAACAATATTTTTATTTTTAAGAATTATCATAATAATACTAGTTGCATCTAATGCAACAAGGTGGCATTCAACGTCTTTTTTTCGTCTAACAAAACTAAAATAGTGTCCAAACTCTTGAAGTTCTTTGGAATTTAAATTTCAAGTTACACCCAACAATCCATAGGTGGCGCTCAATACTAATAAAACAGTAATTTCATTATCAATTTTGCGTCTTGTATTAAAGATTCTATTTAGTTCGAGAAAGATACTATTTTATTAACGAATAGCGATGTTGTAGGGGCGTTCAATGATATATCAAAAAGGTTGAGTTTCTTTGCAAGATTTGATTGATCAATTTGAATTTTCCATAACTTTTTTATTGTTTATTACGTTTCATTTGAATACAATATAACTTTGTTTCAACATCAGAAAACATCATTTTTATCAATTTGATATTTCACAAAGAAATTCCCACTAATAAACAAAACCCAAGCAATTCAAGTACACAATTTTAGTTTCTAACCTAACATACAAAATTATATATCCAATGTACCTAAATAAGGTCAATCTCTAATCATTTCTAACTCAAAGATTATTTTCTTAAGCAACTCTATACCCAATTAGATATATTAGATTGACACAAATATATATATATATATATATATATATATAAATCAAATAGTTACATTTCAATATATCAATCACAATTTCACAATCAGTTCATCAAATCAAACCACAATTTAGGAATGTTATTTAAACTTAATCTAGCTTCTTTTACTTAACACTTCTAAAGTTCTAAAAATACTCCTCCAACAACTCATCCTCATAGGTAACTCTATATACACATAGCAAAATTGGATCAACAATTTCAACGTACCAATAAGACCACAATCATACAGAGATTCACTTTGAATTATAATTGAGCATATGCAACCATTTATATCCATATGCAAAGAGAAATAAATTTGATTGTAGAAAAATAACATAAAAATAACTTAGTTTATTCATGAATCTAATAAAATAAAGTAGTAATGTTCTTTATTGTGAGTGCAACTACGGTCTCTAGTCAAATAATATATGAAAACAAAGTCATAAATCTTATAGATCAAATAATATATGAAAACAAAGTCATAAATCTTATAGATATAAGAGGAGGGTTTTAAAAAAAAAGTGTTTCAGAGAGATGATAAAATTTTATAAAATGAAACTTGATAAATATAAAATATATTTGTAGTTAAGTTTTTTATTAATAAAATATTCGAATATAATTTTTAATCTATTATCATTCAAAAACTATTTTATAGATCTTTACATATTTTTATTGGTAAAAACTTTCGATAATATCTGTTAATAAATTCAAATATTTATTATTACGAAAATATTTATTAATAAATTTTTTGATAGAATTTGTTAGTAAAATGGATGTCAAAATTCTCATTTTGAGCTTTGACCATGTTGATAATTGTATTATTTTTTTAAAATTCATCCATAATTTGTTTGGTAAAATGTGTGTAGATTTTTTCACTAAATTTTTGTTATAAATTAATTGTTATGGGTGAGAAGAAGAAAAGTAATAATAAAATAAAAATGAAGAGGTGAAAGAGAATGATGTAGAAAAGAAAGTGACAACAATCACGGAAAGGATGGTGATAAAGGCAATGACAACAAAGATGGAGGCAGTAACAACAGTGACAAAGAAAGAAGAGGAGAATCAAAGAGGACAATTACGACATAGGTGACCATGTTGAAAAGTAGGAAAAGGAAGAAAAAAAATAAGGAAAGAAGAGGATGAAGAAAAAAAAGCCAAATTGTAATATTTACTAACAAATAACTACCTATGAATTTTAATTGTTGATAGTTAACAATAGATTTATTAACAGATTTTGATTGTCATATTTACCAACAATTTTTTTTATCTATTGATAAAATTTATCCATAGATTATTATTTTCTTTTATCATTATTAAGTTATCAATAATTTTAATTTATCAACAAATTTTAATAATTACTAATAAATAATTTTGTTCCATTTATTTATTTAATATATATTATAAGGAGAATTTAGGTTATTTTCTGAGTCATTTTAAATAAATTTATCCAAAAGTGTTTCTATGAGATAAGTAAATTATTTTTTATACTAAAAGTAACTTACAGATAATACATGTTTAGACAAAATAAAAAAAACAAAAACTGCACATAAGAGTTTATATACGTAAATTAATCTTAATTTATGGAAAAGTTTATTTAATTGTTGTTTTTTTCTTAAAAGTGTTTATAATTTGTTTTTATCTATATACTTCTAGAATGACTATAAGACAGTATCTATCATCTTCATAATCTATTTTTTCACCATCTAATGAATAATTAATTGTAAACTTAATTACGAATATAAATAGTGAAAATAAAGTGTAATTCTTTTAAAATTATTTTAAACCAAATTCAATTCTCTCTCATATTAAAAAAATATATTAATACCTGAAAAATCATTTTTAACAATATCTTATCTATTTTCCACCTTCTCCCACCTAACTAATAAGAAGAAAGTGGTTATTACATTCAAAGGTACTGGTTGGACAATGGACCATGCCTCGTGACTTGTTCCAAACTACTCAAATTCCTTAAAAATCATATTGGCTGAAATTTGGCCATGCATCTGTCTAGAAACATTGTGTCAAGTTTAACACGTGTAATGATAATTTCAACAACATTTTTTAATAATATTTTAACATTATTTACGTGTTATTTTGTGATTGATCTAAAATTATTTTATAATTAATAATAATAATCATAAACATCAATATGGACCAATCACATAATGAAAGATAAATAATTTAAAATGTTATAAAAAAATTGTTTTCAAAATATCATTATCATGATCTATATGAATGCTTTTTAAGGAGAAACAATACAAATTTGGATTACCAATAAATTTATATATATAATATATCACAATATTACAATCAACCAATACTTTAAAGTATATATTTGTGAAGTGTTTTTATTTTTATATTGTCAATTTTATCGATTTATAAATAATGTAAAATTTTTAACTTATCTTAAACTTCTAACATAATCATATAACATGATAAATATAGCTGCAATATACTAGATTATTTTTTTATATAGATTTATTGTGTCACGCTTATTTTTATTAACCAACCTTTTTATTTATAGATTAGAAGAAATTATCTATAATGACGGTCTTTTTTCTGATTTTTTAATAGTGATAATTAATAATCATATTTAGATTTTATTCTTACATAATTAGATATTACCCAAGTTTATGATGTTTGTATGATATGGGATATCTCTTCTTTGACATGTTTCGAGATCTTTTAGTTTTAATTTAAGATCTTCTTAATTAGAGAGTGTATTTAATAACACTTTAACATTCCAATAAGATATATAACAATAAATACAATAATAAAGTGAGTGAATATTTATATTTTATTACTAGTGGTTTTTATACTATTATAAACTTTTATCTAAATAGGTTTATATTTGATATTTTAAACTTATTTTGTATCATCAAGTGTATTATGATTTCGTTTTAACCTTTGATTAACTAGGTCTGATTATATATTAATGTTATTTCAAGTGATTGAACTGAAATAACGTGTCTTGTTCTATCAACACTATCTAGGTCTCATCCGACATAGGTTTTGTAACTGATTTTTCATACGACATGTATGGTTACTTTTTATACTCTTCGTATAGTCTTACCACGTCTCTCTTTTTCTTAATTGGTGTTTTGTTTTTCATTTCCACCTTATTGAACTTAGTCTTCAACAAAATACAATTTTTAAAAATAGAATATATCAAATGAAAATTCAACTATACAAAATTAACAAATAGGATTTTAATAATTTTATACTAAATTAATTATTTATCAATATATATATATATATATATATATACTTATTTATTTATTGTGAGACAAAACTTACTTTAAAAATAAGAAGATAATGCTAACAAGTGACTTTAAAATATTGATTTAGAAATTAAAATATATAATACTGTTTCAAATTAAAAAAAAAACTAGGTTATTATTTTGAAAGTTTTTAATTAATACAGTCAACACAAATTCATATGAAAAAAAAATATTGTTATGTTAAGAGCTAGCTTAAAGAATATTAGGAATGTAAGTATTTTACATGGATTATAATGTAATTTAATTTTTTATTAAATTTTATTAGATTGAATTGAGTTAAGTTGTTTATTGTTGTTTAATAACTCAATTCAATTTAATAGGTTATTAACTTGAGTAATTTAAGAAAATTGTTTAACAAACAATATAATAGATATTTTTATTATAATGACAAGATCTTTAAGTATATTTAATTAGTTTCTTCAAAAGAATAAGTTAATTTCACTCTATTTCTTTGGTATCTCGTTTTTTTTGCATACGAATCGTAGTGTTATTACATATATCATTTGAATCTTGTATAAGACTCTCTCTTGATTAGTGGTTCTAACGATATATCTTGATCATGTTTTTGTGAGTTGTAGGTGCAGATAGAATTCCTTGAGCCAATGGAGTCGTCTGAGCTCTTGTAGAGCAGTTGGGTTCTCTATAAGGTAAGTAAAGCTAAATGCATATTTTTTATTGTTTTAGTGCTTTGATATCTAAGTTGGTATGCTTAAGTTTGATTAAGAGATTTAGTTTGTTTGAGATTATGTTATGTTGTGGTATAATTGCTTGAAATTGAATTATGGTAAGGTGAAACTCATTAACAATGACTCTAGAGAGCAGTAGATGCTACCATAAGTACAAAAACAACCAAGAATCTTATATCAATGCTTGTATCTGGATAAGTCTTTTATTATTTTCTCTTGTAAATTATATGTGTTGATGAATGATAAAATCTTATAAGACAAATTGTATGTTCTTTATATAATACTTTTTTGTAAATTGGTTTGCTATCTTTTGTTTGTTTATGTGTTATGTGTTATGTTTTTCTTTTGCAGTGATCATTTTATTTATGTGAGCAAATAAAAATGCAAGTTATAGAGACATTTCTTGTGGTTGAAGAGTCAGGTGTCTAGACAAGTAAGCGATATTAAATTTTGTTAGATATAATTTTTTAATAAAATCATAGTATAATAGTTTAAAAATGTATATAAGTAATATTATTATAGTCCTATTTTGTAAGATTGTGCTAATATATGGTATGTATAAGATTATCTATCTTTTGAATATTCATAATAAAATGTTTTATTTTAGTAGTATTATATTATTAAAATAAAATCATTCAATCGTTAAAAAAAGATAAAATTAATAAAATATTACTTATTAAAGAATAAATGTACAACATAAAATAATCCTCCTTACATAATAGTTTATAAATTTATAAAATTTATTTATATTTATTTTTATAATAATAATAATAATTTTATTATTTTTTATTATCATAAGAAAAAAAAAGGAAAGCAAATGTTTTCACCAATATTAATATTATTATTAGTAAAGTTGGTAACAAAAAATATATACAATATATAATTATAAAATAATTGCAAAAATCAATTATTTTTTGTATGCATTCATTTCAATCTTGCAAGGAAAATTTAAGTGGATTACCATTATTTCAAGAAAGGTGAATACTGTTTTTGTCAATTTTAAACGGTAAGAGATGTTATAGAAATAGTTATATTGTAGATGAAAACGAAAGGATAGAATAGACATGTAAATAGGGTTAGGATTGTAAGGAAATATGTAAAGAAAAAGAAAAATTAAACATATTTTATTACACTGGCTTCCAATGTACAACCTTAATGTTCAAGAATTGAATCAATTAATAAATCCATTAGAGCAGTTTTTTTTTTAAATGAAATTTGCATTTTTTGGGTTGTGCACTGGTTTGCTGAAATTTATTCATAAGAAGATTAAAATTTATCATAATGAGAGGAAATTAATTTGATTAACTGTATTTTTTTTAAATAAAGAATGATTAATCTAAAAACTTATTCTTCTAAAATTTATTATACAATATTTAATATTACTCATATAAAGGTTTTCTTAAATGTTTGATTAAAGAATGTTTTGATTGACAGGGAGAGACGAAAATGTCAAATGTATAGTAATATGTGATTTTGATCTAAGATGAAGCTGTCATATATGAAGGTTGTAAAGAAAGACACGTTAGAAATAAATAAATAAATAATCTTTAAAGAAGAAAAATGTGACAAAATAATAATAATTATATGAATAGAAAAAAAAAAACAATTTAAAACTTAACGTGTAACCAATCTTTACTTTCTTGACGTAGATAAAAGACTAATAAAACATGTTAATAATATAACTTTTTTGTATGCGGTCATTTAATCATTTATATTGAATTATCAACATTTTATTAAATTATTTTTAAATAACTTTTAATTTATTGTTGTCGTCCTATCGCGATTATAGTTAATATAAATTTGGGTTAAATATTTTAATATCTGTACTGATTAATTAGTTTTAAACTTAATAAGCATAAATACCAACCGTGAAACTAGTTATAAAAATAAAAATAAAATATTCTTAAATAATTTAAGGTGTACAAAATTAACGATATCATTTCTTATTATCGTTATTATGTGAACTATTTTACGGAAGTTAAGGTATAAACTAAAGTCATGTTTTTAAAAAGTTGAAGCAGTAAATTATTTGAAAAAACAAACAGCAAATATAAACTTGAAAAAAAAATATAAATATAAAAGGTACATTCCATATCAATTTCAATATTATTGTGATTAAATATGTTTATAGTAGTGCAAATTAAAATTTGCTATTTTCTAAAATTTTGAAACATTTCTTTTTTCAAATTTAAAAAATAATAATCTTTTTAACTTAACATCTATTAATTTTTTATTAACATTTGAAAACTTGTTAAACGATAAAATTAATTCAAGCAGTAATTTAAAACGGTATTTAACACAATTAAACTAAAAAAAATAATATTTATTACATAAATTATAAGAAGAAAATGTATGAAAGTTTTGAATAAAAAAGAATTTCAGTGGTCCAAATTTAAAAACTATAAATATATTTAATCTTTTACTTTATATCTAAAATTTAGATACAAGGAAACACGGAAAAGCTAAAAAAACATGAAAAACTAAAGACATTTCTTAAATTTAACTTTTTTGTATTATTGTGAAAACATTTGTGTAAAAGTTAATCCAGGTTTGAAGATATAATTTATTATATCTTAATTATTAGAAAAATATATATTATATATAATCAATTAAGTTAAAAATTTGATGAATTATATTATAAATATCTTATTATATCTATTTAAATAATTTAATTATATTGAAATGAATTATGTTTTATACAACTAATTAGTTTTTTCAATATATTCCATTTTATAGTTAAATTTTGTTAATATTTATTATAACACAATAAATAGTTAAGATACAAAATAATAAATAAAATAAAATAAAATAACGAGTAATTTATTTAAATTTATTGTTTTCAAAAAATATATATTTTTTATTTTTCAATATTTTTTTAAAGTTTTTGTTTTAAATTTAATTTATATTTTTAAAAATCATTGTTACTTCAAATTATTATAAAAAGTTACATAGAATAATTCCAATTATTTTACAAGCATACTCTATTTGCAACAAGAGAAAGTATTTAACTTGAATGATCAGTATATGAAATATTTCTTAATTTGTAATTATATTTATTTTAATATAAAAATGATTTAATATTTTTAAATATACTAATATAAAAAAATTGCATTGAAAGAATCAAACTAATAAAAAAAATTCATTTCTTCTCTTACTCGAAATAATTTTACTTTACATTTTTTTTTCTTTAACTTTCATAATTTTCACCGCTACTCCAAACAAACAAATGGTAAAAGATAGCTTTAAGGCAAGTTACTCTTAAATGAAAAAAGAAAAAGAAAAAAAAAAGCCTATAAATACACAACTGCACAACTTGGTGCATCAAGAGTTTCTTCATTATAACTTCTGAGATAAAAGCACGTCAAGAAGAAGACCGTGTTTGGCAATCTGGTGAACGCCCTAGAAGAAAACAACATGAACAAGAGAGATAGAATGAGAGGGAGAGTGGTTTTGATGAAGAAAAATGTTTTGGACTTCAACGATTTCAGTGCCTCCTTGCTCGATCGTCTTCATGAGATTGTGGGAAAACGCGTTTCTCTTCAACTCATAAGTGCTTCTCAAGCCGATCCTGGTCAGTGTTTTCTTTTTTCACGTACAAATTATATCTATCTTATATGCTTATTTTGTTTTGTTGAAAAAAGATAAAATTAATTTATAATACTGTAAATTTCATTTTATAAACTGATTTTATAAATTAAGTTAAGTTTAAAGTTCAATTCAAATATTTGATTCATGTATTTTTGAAATTACTTATCATGTTTATGAAAAATTAAAAAAAAAACCTCATATTAAATAATTTCATAAGAGTAGTAATATTTTTTACTTGTAAATTTTTGTTTAACCTGTGAAAGTTAGGTTTCGAATGTCTTGCATGAAATTTAATAAAAACTATTTATGCAAAACTTGTTTTCCAATACCACTTAAATAAAAATATTAAATATATTTTTAGTTTCTAAATTTAAACACAAAAATAAAATTTGTCTTGATTCTAACTTTTGATATATTTTATTTTCTAAATTTTGAAAATAATTTAATTCAATAATATCAATCTTTTAAATAATATTTTAAATTCACATTGAAACTGAAAGGTATCATATATTTAACCTTTAAAAAAAATAAACTAAATTTGCAGATTCAAGAAACTAAAGAAAAATATCTGTGACCTGCTACATAAGAAATCACAACCTAGTAAAAGCATTGATTTTATGATCATTTTTAGTTAGCATTTATTACCTTTAATCAATGACTATAATAAACAAAACTGTGTTGGAGTTGAAAACCATATGGCAACATTTTTTCACATATTTTAACATAAATACCATAACAAAATTGAAATTTTTTGTGTATCTCAATCAAAATTTTATCCTTTTTTTTCCCTCAAATAAACATATTAGTATTTGTCAAAAACAATAATAGAAAAAACGTGAAAGAAGAACAAGGAAAAATATGTTAAAAGTAAAATTCTATATCATAAAGAGAAATATATCATGAGTATCTTGTATTATTTGATTTAAGAATATCTAATAGAAATTTTATTTTACAAATGGAATTTGTAATGTTGAATTAGATTTTTTTTTTACTTTTTATAAGAATATGTTATAAATCAAATATTATTACAGAAAGTATGATTTTTTAAAATAATTTTATGATTAAATTAAACTCGACAAACAATTTTTGATGTAGAGTATTTGAAATTATAAGATGTAGAAAATTAAAGTGAAAGATGATGAAAATAGTTTTCATATTACAACCAAAGAAATATAGATATGAAGTTTCTACGATGTATATCTGTAATGCTTGGCGTCGAAGTTACGTGTTTTGTTCAGCTTTCTCTTCCAAGACTTGGAAAATGAAGGTCAATTTCTTAGGTGTTTCGTTGACTACAAGGAATTAAAAATATGATTTTGTTGACTAAGAAATTGTGACTGTAATTTGTTGATGATAAAATAAGATTTAATATTAAAATTATATCTTTTAATAAAACACATTCAATAATTTTTTATATATCCTATTATCATTATTTTATGAAAACAATTAAAATATATGTTGAAAATAGATGTGTATTTAAGTTCACAGATAATTCTAACAGAAAGAAATAGACAATACATATAGAACTGCCATAATTAATGTTTTCACACACACACACACAATAAAATATGACACTTCTATCGCAATAAGATTACTAAATATAAACATAAACATTAATTAACATTTAAATTTTAATACTCCCAACATCATAAAATAAAGATGATACTTAGGATAGTAAACTAAACATTAATTGAATATAATAAAAGATAGTTTTAAAGGAGATTTTCTTTTATTAAAATTACTCGTAGTTTTCTAGAATTTGACTTACAGTTTCTGAAAAAATATTCAAAATATAAAAAAAATATATGTAAGCATAATTAAAAGAAACTATCTAAATAGTAAAAATAATTCATATAATCACTAAATTATTTTTGATGTAAGCATAATTTTCAATACCATTTCTTTCCTCAAAATATATAGAGGTGCAAAGGGCATCTTTTTCATTAATTTTAATTATATAACAACATTACATTGAAAAAAATATATATCAGATTTTAAAGTTATGATAAATATTTGAAATAATAATTACTAAAGTTTAATATTTTAATAAATAATGTAGTTTATAATTATTTGTCACAATATCTATAAATGTAAAATAATATATGAAAAAAAATATGATACATATTATTTATAAATGAATTTTTATTAGTATAGTTACTTTTTCTTAAATTTATAAAAAAATTACACAAGCTTTATCAAATTAATATTATATACAAAGACATTGTAATAGCTTAATTGATGTTATAAACCCGAAACCTAATAAAAACCAACGTATTCATGAACCTGTAAGGTTTAAGCTTGAACTCCCCAATATCTATTAAAAAAATACATTATGTTAATAAGTTATGTTTGTAAAGTAAAGACTACCAATAAATAAATAAATAAATAAATATATATATATATATATATATATATATATATATATATAAAAGTGGATATAAACTTTAATTTATAAATTGATTTTATACATTTCATTTAAATTTAAAATTTATCTTTTAAAATAATATTATAATTCATGAACCTGTAAGGTTTAAGCTTGAACTCCCCAATATCTATTAAAAAAATACATTATGTTAATAAGTTATGTTTGTAAAGTAAAGACTACCAATAAATAAATAAATAAATATATATATATATATATATATATATATATATATATAAAAGTGGATATAAACTTTAATTTATAAATTGATTTTATACATTTCATTTAAATTTAAAATTTATCTTTTAAAATAATATTATAATTATGAATTTAAAATCTATCTAGCAGAATTTATTACTTGTTAGGTTTGTTCTTCCATTTATTATGAGATCGTTATCAAATCACCTACTATGTCTCAACGGTTTTTAAGTTAAAAATAGATATTACCAATTTAAAACCATAAGCACTATATGTCTAAAAAATCACGGTTACAAAAATCAGAATTAATTATAAAATAATTTATACATGATTTGTAGATATTCCATTTATTTAAACACTTCATGTCGTCACTTGTATGAAAAATATGAAAATAAAGTATGAAAAGCTACACCATCAACACAGTATGGTTAAGAGATTGGGTATACGAAAGAATTTCTATGAATTTGGAAATTTTGATTAGTTAAGGAAGATGGTAAATTACAACATTCCTTAACCGTGCCAAGCATTAATAAAGTTACATCATTGACAATGTAATACCAACTAATAAAAAATCAAAGAACAATTAGTGTTGATTAAATAATTTATTAATATATATTTTTTAAAATGTAGTATATTGATTTCTTCTTTTTAAATTCACAAAACATTGTTAAAAAAAAAAAGTAAACAGAAAAGTAAAAAATGGGACAGGTTGAACCACAATAAAAAGATTGAAGGTATTCTTGAACATGAATATCCTCTTCAACCTAATGTTTTTCAGAAATGACTAAACTTCTGTCATAAATTTTACTTATCTATACTTTTTAATTTTTGTTCAATTTTATTAAATCCATCATTTGATACGTAATCTCCCAAACTAAAATAAGTTTAGAAATACCTATATATTTAATTGTAGTTTTTTTATTGGTAGTAGAAATGTAACAAGATGAAAACAAATGTTTTTTATTTTGATCTTAAATGTTATGAAAGTAAAAAGAATACAATTTTTTTATCTCTATAAAGACAAACAAAATAAGAAGACATTGATACAAAATCATGATTGAGTTTCTCAATAAATAGTTTCTATTACAAATGAAAATGAAAAGTTTAACAAACAAATAAAATTTATGTTAGACTTCTTCATGTTTGATGTAAAACAAATTATTCAAATCATACATTAGATAATTTGACGACAAACAATAAAAAGTTCGACCTAAATAAATTTTAATTTATTTACAAAAATGTCACAACTAAAAATGATAAAAGACTGGATTAGTACTTATTTATTATCTGATCGAAAAATCCATTCATTACCCGTTTAATTACCAATAAAATATCTATTTAAAAAAAACATTCGTGAATATTCATGAATACTTGCATATATTTATAAAAGGATATTTTATAATTTTTTAAAATAAAATATGAATAAAATAAAAAAATATAAAATATAATATAAATTAAAATAAATATAAATTAAAATTTAATTTTAATTAAATTTAACATAATAAAGTATAAATTAATTTTAATGGTTTTGTAGATAATAAATATTTACATATGCAAATAACAAGATTCCACAATCCATCTATAAATAGATATTAAAACATCTATTAGTCGTACTAATAATTTATAACAAGTATCAAGTGGATTTTATTGTAAATACCCACTTCACTTATAAGAATATTTTTGCCATTAGTCACGACACTTTTTTCTAAGCGTTTTTTTTTTTTTTTACATAAGGTGATTTATTGTTAGTAATTATTTTTCAATGAAAGGGTATTCCTTTCTATAAAAGTTCTTCTAAGTTTAAACTGTACAAAAAAATCATATAAGACTAACTTTCTTTGTGAATCATATCATTTGTATCATATTTAATTGAAAATTATCCATATTTTTAATTCTTCATTCTTCGTATGAGGTTTTCCTTACCTAACATGTAACCTGAACGTTATTATGGTAATCAAGTTGAAGGTAACGAGATGAAAGGTAAACTTGGAAAGCCTGCATATTTGGAAGATTGGATCACCACAATCACACCCTTGACCGCTGGTGAATCAGCATTTGGGGTCACATTTGATTGGGATGATGATTCTATAGGAACTCCAGGAGCTTTTTTAATAAGAAATCATCATCACACTGAGTTCTACCTGAAAAGCATGACACTTGAAAATGTTCCTGGCCATGGTGTCATCCACTTTAACTGCAACTCTTGGGTATACCCTGCACATAAGTATAAAAAGGATCGCATTTTCTTCACCAACAAGGTAAAGCAGCAAAGTATACAAATGTAACTGTCAATGCCATGCAAGGATTACTATAGTTAATCTCCACACATAATCAAGTCTTATTTTCTCTTAGTCATTGTGAATTACTAGTAATTAATGTATTGCATGCAGGCATACCTTCCAAGTGAAACGCCAGAGCCACTTCTTAAGTATAGAGAAGAAGAACTAGAGAGTTTAAGAGGGGATGGAAGAGGGACCCTACAAGAGTGGGATAGGGTGTATGACTATGCATACTACAATGATTTGAGTGATCCAGATAAGGGTGCAGAATATGCACGTCCAGTTCTCGGAGGTTCCACTGAATATCCATACCCTCGAAGAGGAAGAACTGGTAGACCACCTACAAAATCAGGTTAAGCTTTTCATCTGTTTCTTTGGTATTCATTTAAGTCTGAAAACGTTTTAGAAAGTGAATTTTGGTCTTTTAGTTTTAAATTTCTGATACGGTGTTGTTATTTTAGCAGATGCCAAGAGTGAGAGTAGGTTGAATTTGGCCATGAGCTTGGACATCTATGTTCCAAGGGATGAAAGATTTGGACACTTGAAATTGTCAGACTTTCTTGCTAGTGCACTGAAGTCCATAGTTCAAGTTATCAAACCTGAGCTGGAATCTCTATTTGACAGCACCCCTGATGAGTTTGATAGCTTTGAAGATGTGTTTAAACTCTACGAAGGTGGGATCAAGGTGCCTGAAGGTATACTTAAGAATGTTAGAGATAAAATCCCTGCAGAGCTGCTCAAAGAAATTCTCCGAACTGATGGAGAAAGGTTCCTCAAGTTTCCCATGCCTCAAGTGATTAAAGGTTTTTTTTTTTACTTACTTTCACATTAATGTGTTGGCAAAGAAACCTGAAAATCTCACTTTTTTCTTTTGTAAATAACTCCGATAATGACATTCTTATAATGTTTGAGCAGAAGATAAGTCTGTATGGAGAAGCGATGAAGAATTTGCTAGAGAGATGTTGGCTGGTGTAAACCCTGTTATTATTCGCTGCCTCCAAGTACGAACAAGTGATTTTAGCCTTAATTTGTTTATGTTTGTCGAAGTTATCAAGTATCTTTTGGTAAACTTAATTGATAATAATCGTTTTCCACACGATTATCCAAAATAAATTGCAGGAATTCCCACCTGCAAGTAAGCTAGATGGTAAAGTCTATGGCAACCAAACCAGTACAATAAGGAAAGAACACGTTGAGAGCAACATGGATGGGCTCACAGTAGATGAGGTAATTTTCAAGTTAGCTAGAACTTTTGTTGTCAAAGTTAATTCACTGTTTATTTTGATGGTACGATTTTGTTGCTGTTACTTTCATATCTGGTTCAATAGGCTATCAGACACAAGAAGTTGTTCATATTAGATCACCATGATGCACTGATACCATACATGAGGAAGATAAACTCCACTTCTACAAAGACTTACGCCAGCAGAACAATTCTTTTCTTGCAAAACGATGGAACTTTGAAGCCATTGGCTATTGAGTTGAGTTTGCCACATTCTGAAGGAGACCAACATGGTGCCATAAGTAAAGTTTACACTCCTGCAGATGAGGGTGTTGAAAATTCCATCTGGCAGTTAGCTAAAGCTTATGTAGCAGTAAACGACTCAGGCTATCATCAGCTTATTACCCACTGGTATAATACTATAACTTCTTCAATTATGAAGAAACAGCAAAAACCATCTTAGTTAATCTTTCATTGAAAACAACTTTTTTTATCTTTTCCATTTGTCACAGGTTGCATACTCATGCAGTGATTGAACCATTCATCATAGCTGCAAACAGATGTCTTAGCGTGCTTCACCCTATTCATATACTCCTGCATCCACACTTTCGTGACACCATGAACATAAATGCAATAGCAAGACAAATCCTCATCAACGCTGGTGGCTTTGTAGAGGCCACAGTTTTTCCATCAAAGTATTCCATGGAGATGTCATCTGTGATTTATAAGAACTGGAATTTCCCTGACCAAGCATTACCCACAGATCTCATCAAGAGGTACATCACATGCACAACATCATTACTAGACTAATGGTTTGTTTCAAACATGTATATGGTTGAAAGCATGATAACATAAAGATCATGCTCACTACTTAGTGATCCAAATCATGATAATTAACTAACATATAACATTAACTTATATATCCAATTTGATATTAATGAGCTGATACGTAGCTGCTTCTATCAGAGGAATGGCGGTTAAAGATTCAAGTTCTCAACACGGCCTTCGACTTGTGATTGAGGATTATCCGTACGCTGTTGATGGGCTAGAGATTTGGTTTGCCATAAAGAACTGGGTTCAGGAATTTTGCTCCTTTTACTACGAGGATGATGACACAGTTAAGGAAGATCCAGAACTACAATCTTGGTGGAAGGAGATTAGAGAGGAGGGTCACGGTGACAAGAAAAACGAGCCTTGGTGGCCAAAGATGCAGACTCGTGAAGACCTCGTAGAAGTGTGCACTATCATCATATGGGTTGCTTCAGCCCAGCATGCATCCACCAACTTTGGCCAATACCCTTATGCAGGTTTTCTTCCAAACCGTCCAACCATAAGCCGAAGATTCATGCCTGAGGAAGGAACTCCTGAATATGATGAACTTGTGAACAACCCTGAGAAGGCTTTTCTGAAAACGATCACAGCACAGTTGCAGACCCTTATAGGCATTTCACTCATCGAAATATTGTCTAGGCACTCTTCTGATGAGGTGTACCTTGGACAGAGAGACACTCCGTACTGGACTTCTGATGTGGAACCATTGAAAGCGTTTGAGAGGTTTGGAGAAAAGCTGGCGCAAATTGGAGAAAGGATTGTCAAAATGAACAGTGATGGGAAACACAGAAACAGAGTTGGACCAGTTAACATGCCTTACACTTTACTTTATCCCAGCAGCAAAACTGGACTCACTGGAATGGGAATTCCCAACAGTGTCGCAATTTAAAAGGGCTTGCATATAGTACCATGCATATTTTCTACCATTCTTCCTGATGATACTTTTCGCTTTCTGAATTTCCCCATTGTTATTCTTTCTGCAGACGGTTTCATTTACTGTTATATGTGTGATGTAAGAATAATTTATTCTATGGAATTGCATATGATTTGAATAAGATTATCAATAGAGAAAACTTTTAATTTAAATTATAATTGATCAAGACTGCATAGTTTTAAAATAAAAAATTATACTTTGACACACTAAAGTTCTTCACACACATTTAATAAGGCGGTGGGTTCAATTTCTGTGAATGTGCTGAGGGATGATTTTGTCTTTTACGCGCTAAATGAAACACTGCGTTTCAGTAAAGTCTTTCTCTATGTGATTACACCTCCTGTCATTGATTTCACTTTTGGACCATTTCATTTTCAAAGAGGAAGTGTTGTGCTAGGGTTGGGCACGATATTGATCGCGAGAAGACCGAAGAGGAAGTGTTCTTGTTGTGCTAGGGTTGAGGCTGATAGAGAACGCGAGAAGACCACTTAATTGGAGGGTGTATGCTTCTTCTTCGTTTCTTTTTTTCTCATCCTTAGTGTATCTTTTTTTTTGCTTCATTTTCGTAAACCCTAGACTAAAGGGGGCAAGGTCTTGAGATGGAGAGTTGCGGTAGGGAGAACAGTAAATGCTCAATCCGTGACGAGCGAGATCGGTGGTGAGTGAGAGGCACAGAGAGAAGAAGGTTTTGGGTGACGATCTGTGTCTAATTTGAAAAGTGTGGTTGATTGTGTAATTTGGGATGTTTATTTGGTTAGGTTCCCTTGATAACAAATTTGGAATGTTTGTTTGGTTTAGCGGTTAATGAGATGGTTGTGTCGAAGCTTCGTGGTATACCAAATGTTGTTTGGACGGTGAAGAAGAATGTTATTGACGAGTTTGATGCTTACATTGTTGTGTCATTCACAAACGCAATTCTTTTGCTTTCCATTGGTGAAACTGTTGAAGAAGTTAGTGACTGTGGGTTTCTTATCATGACTCCCTCCCATGCTGTTTCTTTGATAGGAGATGATTCTCTCATATCAGGTTCTAACAAAATCACCAACTCTTGCACTCATATCCGCATCAAGTAGAATATTGGTGGCTTTGATATCCCTCTGCAAAATTGCAGGTTTAACTCCATTGTGAAAATAGGCCAACCCCTTTGCCACATCCAAGAATATGCTTTTCCTCTCAGGCCATCTCCATAATCCCCTTGCTTTCGGAGATTCCGATGACACAAGATACCTTTGGCTTCCCCTTTCATTAGAATTCTCACTCTGCTCATTCTCCTCAGCCACACAACAGCCTCTTAGAGGCACCAGGTTCCTAATAATCTCCACCTCATTACAGATTCCAAAATCGTTTTAACCGCCACTACAATCCCATCAGGCAAGGTTCCCTTGTAAACCAACCCAAACCCACTACGACCAATTAAGTTATTAGATGAAAAATTATCAGTGTCTTTCTCAAGCTCCCCAATAAAGAAGCAAATGGACCCGTTTTAGGCCTCAATCTACCCCGCCAAAATAACACATACATGCTGTCTACACATAACGAAAAATAAATGGGTTCATGACCCCAACAACTCAAATGGGTAAAACTACGACAGAAAAAAATTGAAAACCCCTACCTCAAAGTCACACACGATAGAAGACAGAAAAATCCAAACGCCAACAAGAGACCTCCACAACCCTCAACTTCACAGCCACCTGAAACCTGCACAACCACCACCGATTAAGAGCGATAGAATGAAACACAAATGAGAAGAAGAAGGAGGGAGAACTTAAGAGAAGAAAATCAGAAAAAGTTAACTTAAATGGTATTTTTCATTCACCACAGAAAGAAGAAGAAAACGAAAATTTACTTATTTCCCCTTTTTACCCTCAATAAGTAAACAATTTTTTTTTTAAAAACAATTATATCAATCGTGTCATACAAGTATAAGTAACACGTAGACATCTCAATGTATTACTACTCTTTTAAAAATTGAGTATCTCTAAAATGGGAACATTTAAAATTAGAATTAAAATGAATTAAATTTTAAATATAATAAATTACAATGAAAAAAATAAAATTGATTACACAATAAAAAAATAACATGATTTAATAAGTGAGAACTAACATTAAAAATTTGAAGTTTTTGGTTCACCATCCCATGGTATCTATGGTTTTTAATATTGAAGTTAAATTTGTTTTTCGTATTTAAACTTTTAAGTGAAATTAAATTTTTCTTCCTAAAGCTTTTATATATTTTTTGGTTCTTAAATTTTGAAAATAAATAAATATAATTTTGTTAACTTAAACTTTTTATTTTAACTAACATAATTATTATTTTTATGTTATATAAGTTGTTTATACCTTTTTAATATTAAAAAAAACACATTTATCATTTAAAAAAATAGTAATAATTAAATTAGAATGACTATATTTATTTAAATCCATCATGAAAATAAATAAATTCTAATTTCTTTTTATAAAATAAAAATAATACTTAATAAAAAAGTTAAATATATCTTCTCAGTGGATCATGCTCTCATTGTTCTTACCGCAATTATAATCACGACGATCTTATTTTAACATTCTTAAACTTTTATACTCATTTCACATTATTTTTCACTCTTTTTATTAATTTTTCTTATAAATATAAAAAATAATTTTTATGATTATTTTGTCCCTATATAAATATTAAATAATTATCAAACGGTGTCAAATAATCTTTTCTCCTGTAGTAATTGTTGTTAACAAGTTTTTTTTTTCACCTTTATTCTCTAATGAGCTCTTTGAGAGAACCAGATAGAATAAAATATTTGATTCAGTCAAAATAATAACATTTTAATCACTTTTTTAATTTAAATTGAATATATTATTATTATTATTATTATTATTATTATAACATTATACAAAATTGTAAAGTGGGAGTATTTTATTTGAAGGGAGTCAAAATATTATTTTTCTTCCAAAAATCTTATTTTGAAAGATTTGTTATCAAAATCATGTTTCAGAAAGGCTATTCTAGAAATTGATTCTAGAATTTTGAAAATCTTATTAGGAAAGATTTCTTGAATGGTGTTAATAATTACAATTATAAAGAACGAAATGATCATTTTTAAACAGGGGTAAAATGGGGTTTACGAATTTCATGGGGATGCAGGGAAAAAAAAGGAGATACAAAAAGAAACTACCATTTAAAGCCATTAAAGCGAAACTAGAATGGTTGATAAAAATTGGGCCAAATTCGGGCGGGCCTCATCGATTTCGGCCCTAACAACCCCGCGCGCCGAAAAGAGAAAAATAGACTAAGCGTGAGGGAGAAGTTTTAAGTTAAAAAGACTTCTCCTAACTACCTAGCGCCAAAATAAATAGAGGAAACGAAGGCTTTCTCATCTTCTTTCTCTCTTGGCTACTCTTCCACGAAGGAACATAAGTGAGTGTAAATCATGTCAGATTCACAGTCCAATTCCGAGATCTTCACCGTTCGGATTGTCTCCATCGACTATTACATGGCGCCGCCAATCCCCGACGCCGATATCTGTTATAGTAGCTTCCACGGTACAAATCCA
Organism: Vigna reflexopilosa; assembly: GCA_027742785.1. NCBI lineage: Eukaryota > Viridiplantae > Streptophyta > Magnoliopsida > Fabales > Fabaceae > Vigna > Vigna reflexopilosa. The sequence goes on along the minus strand of CM050926.1, from coordinate 24,238,546 downwards.
GCCCTATGTTCTTTTTCACTTTCCAAGAAAGATTGAACTCTGTCCAAGAACGAACCGCAACAGTTTAGGGTTCATTTCGCGTTCGAAGTTTTAGTGTTCATCTCACTGAGCACTAGTTTGCGTTTCATTGTTTCATATTTTTTACTTAGGTGGAGAGGTGAATGAGGTGCCTGTGATAAGAGTGTATGGTTCTACTCCCGCTGGCCAGAAAACTTGCTTGCACGTGCATCGAGTAAGATCACACGGGAAATTTCTTTGTGTTGTAAACCATACTCGGTTTACAAACTATGCATTACTCGTTATGGTTCATATTTACTTCCCTCTTTTCCTCGTTGAGTTTAATTTCATGTGATAGCGTTTTTTCTATCATAAATGCAAGACAAATAGTTTTACTATTTTGTAATAAGCGAAGTTGTGACTGTTTCTTTCATATGGTACTGTTGTTAAGCTTAAATTGTGTAATCTAATTATTCATTGTAGGCTTTACCCTATTTGTATGTGCCGTGTTCGGATATACCACTTCAACTGGACCAAGGTAATAGCAAGTCACATTTACCAGTATCTTTTTTTCTCTACATCAACCGTGTGTTTGTATTGTCATATTTATATTTGAATTAGTTTCATTTCATTCTTTTGACGATTTTTATTTATAAGTTACTTATTTTTTATGTTTTAACTATTTTATATGCTGTATGCAAATTTTATTTATTTTTCTTTTCTCTTTTTTACTTGTGGGCCAGTTTTAATAATCTGGATGACGCTTATGATTTATCTAACTTTCTTTCAGTTTCCATGCTTCAAACAAATCTCACATTTTCATTTACTTGATATCCGGATTTAATTTTTTTGGTTGTTGCACAGGTGATGCATTCACCTATAAGGTAGCTGCTTCTCTTGAGAAAGCCTTAAAGGTATCCTTGCATGAGTTAGAAAGTATTTAGTACCCTCTATTTCAATCTTTTTGTGTTTATGCTTAATATATACGGCTTCTTATATTAATATTAAATATAAAAATGCGGCGTCACATTTGGTTGCAACCTCTACAGCTTAAAGGCAGTGCTGGTTCTACAAGACAGCATGTACATGGATGCAGTATTGTACAAGCAAGGAAATTCTATGGCTATCATTCACTCGAGGAGTTATTTGTAAAGATATACTTGTATCCACTATCCTGATATTTTGTACATATTTTTTATTTGTGATATGTTTCCATATGCATATATACCACTCGTATCTACAAGGTCAGGTGATGCATGATTAAATCATGGAAACATTCTTACCCAAAAAAAAGTAAGCCTTGACTGGTGCTTAAGATATTATCCTCAAGATGTTTCTCGTGCAGCTAGTCTTCTTTTGGTACAATTTCTGGATATTTCTTATGAGTTTGATGCTTGTACCTCGGTTATTTCTTTGTTCAAAATGTGCAATTATTTGTTCTCAAGTGGAAACTATTTGTTGAATTTATTGCAACTTAATTTGATGTTATACACAGTAAGCTTTAGTCTTGACATTTACTTTTTCAGGCTGGTGCTGTTCTTGATAAAAGTTTACAGCCATATGAATCACATATTCCCTTTATTCTTCAGTTTCTGGTATGTACATTCGTATGATTTATTGTATCTGAATGTTTAAGTAAAGCTAAAAATGACATTATGATTAAACTAGTCACTGTCCTTGCATAGTGCCTCACAAACCCCAATTTTTTTTTTTGCCTGGCTGCATTCATCTGCTGGAACTAATCAGTATAATGTCATGTTTTTCCATTTCTTATATGGTTTGGGTTTACTTGGTTGGGTTTCGAACATCCAGCTGCTGTCATGTGCTTGGAGCTTATGTTATTTGTTAATTTTGATTCATCTATTATCTTATGATTTACTCATTCCACTTTTTACGTTTTGATAACTAATTGGTTAGTGGTTTGTGTGGAGTGACATTTGATATTTGTATAGTGGATTATTAGGATAAAAATATTCTAATATCTCCACTGCAATTAGGAAAAAATAATCCGTAGAATTTTCACATTCATTCCATCAAATTTTATTTCCTTGAAAGAGAATGTGATTGTTACAAATAAAGGAGTTGATAATCTAATTAGCATGATTGTTATAAATAATATATTTCTTTGTTCCCTCTCATCATTCAAGCATGTTAAATTGGTTTATTGACATTTCCTAGGGCTACTTATGTGAACTGATAGACTGATTGTATCTCTCCATGAATGTTCAATTACGTGATTGAAGCCCAAATGAAAAGTAATATAACACATTTTGCCTAGTTTTTCTTATGTTGTAGATATATACACTTTGTTTTGTTGTGTTAGGTTGATTACAACTTGTATGGCATGGGTCAATTGCACCTATCAAAGATGAAGTTCCGCCACCCGATACCTGACAGTTTCAAGAAATTAAATATCGGTGGCCAGCATACAAAGGTGTGTTGACTTTCACATTTTTCATTTTCAAGTCCCTCTATTTTTCCTGTATTGTTTAACTAACAAACTGTTATATTTTCAATGATATGTGTATCCCTTATTTATATTTGATACTGTAATATTTTGATCAGGCAGTTCTACTTTCTCATGCATGTCTAGAGTCAAAATATTGGATGGCTTCCACAATTCCATCTGAGTGGATATGGTTACCCACAAGCAAATCCAGTGCTTCTTTAAATGATAAGGCTCACTGTCCTAAACGCCAAAGCATCTGTGAGCTTGAAGGAGATACTTCTGTGAATGGTTTGTCTAGTTTCATGGCCATACTGACACAAACACAGATGTGTATGCACTCGTTTATGCTTAAATATGTAATGGTATCTTCTGCTACTGTTGTTTTCCTTACGAAAACATATCTGTTGTGGCAGAGATTCTTAATCAGCAGTTTAAAATGTATTCATCTCTCTCACAAACATGCTCAGATATCAACATGGTTCAGTCACTTGTACCAATATGGGAGGTAGCTTATCATGATTGATCTTTCTGTATCTCTGTTCTGCATGTTATTTGTTTGGGTTTTATCTAAATTAATTGGCTTAATTGTTTCAGGAACAACAGAAGCGGACTGGGATTCATGAAGCTACTATGCCTTCTGATCCTGGCAAACCACTTCCAGAAGATGTTATGAAACTTTTCTCTGGTAGTCTGGACTTTGAGAAAAAATTTATTGAGTTATGCAGTGAAGTTGGAACCTTATTTTGTACTCCTTCTGGGAAGGAATTGAGGTTTGTATTATGTGATTTATTATTACATGATGGAAACTTTATTTCATGTTGTGAAGCATTAAAACCCTTAAGTTGTTTCAGCGAAACAGACATAATAGGGTCAGCATCACCACCTGCTACATTATGCAAAAATGCCAAATTCCAAACAGAAGGGACTGACGCCAATCTTGAAATGTTGACTATGGATGAAATTCAGTCAACTGAAATAATTGGATCGGTGGACATAAAGGCAATACCTTTTTCCATGACTTTTAAATTTATTTGTTGTTTTTCTTAAAAAGAGTCCTGGAACAATATCTGAAATGAAGGCACAGGGATGTTATATTTATCATAGCACCATTCAACCTTTGCTTTTCTTTTAAACAATATGGTCTTTTAAAATTTTCTCTTGGATTTCTGTATTTCCTGCTTTTTAGGCTGTTGATAAGGAAGCGAAAAATCTTCTTAAGTGGCTTGCAACTTCTCAAGCTGTAGAGGATATAAACTCTGATGATGATCTTGCTTATGAAACAATCTTGACTCCCTTGTTGCCTGCTGCAACAATTGATAAAGTGTTGGAGGAAGCTAATATCGCCTATGAGAGTGAGTCCCAGAAGGAGTGTCAGGATATTCTAGATTCAACTGATGATATGCTTGAGTTGGAGTTACCAAAGGAAAAGACTTCTCTTTCCTTTGGTTACAATTGTCCTATTGGAAATAGGAAATTACCCCAAGTTGATGGTTCTAATGATGATGATTTCTCAGATCAATGTGGTAGTTTGGCTGGAACCTCTTCTTTAGCAGATATAAACAGTGAATTCAAAAGTGCCTCTGAGTACCATGTTCTGCATAGTACAGGCACGAGCACAGTTAGTAAAGATAGAAGGAATAAGAAATGGGGATCTTTGCCTTTATCTGCGATTGATCAGGTTAATAACGATGGAGAACGAGCTACTTTACTTGTGACTCATCCAGTTGAAAGTAATATTGGAGATTCTGCTTGCTCAGATCACCTAACAATAAATGAGGTTAGTAGTAGTGCTTGTATTTTAAGGAACAAGGACGCAAATGCTTCAGAATCGAAAGAAGTACACAGATCAGTTACCTGTTCTTTGCGGGACTTGATGAGGCGAAAGCGATCCTATCGAGTTGAACAAGCTGAATATGACTCGGGAACTACTAAAAAGCTTTTTTTAGACAGGCATGAGGAACCAGATGTATGCTTTGGGCGAAAGCAACTGGATTTAAAAACAATGCAAATTGATGTAGAAGAAATGGAAAACCAAAAGATTTGTGAACTTGAAGTTAGCAATCATGCTAATTTATTGCATGGGAAACTGCTCCTTTCAACTGGCAGTGATGGTCCTTTACACGGTAGTAGGCCAAAAGATGAATGTTTTGGTCAACATGAAATGGAAGGTATAGAAGCAAGTACAGTATTGAGGAACTGTACAAAAGGAGGTTCTGCTTTAATGCATGATGGACCAGGTCTCCATAAGCCTGAAAAATCATGTTTATTTGATTCCATAGATCAATCTGTGGCTTGCAGGGATGAAAACCTTAAGGGTGGCTTGACTTTTACGAAGCATGTAGCTTCTGATGCATATATCAAAAGTCCCTTTTTAGACACTCAGTTCAGAACAGCTGCTGTTCATGAAGTTAGAGCTCCCGAGAGCAGTCCACAAACTGATTCTTCTGCTTCAACTAGTGTGCAAAGCTCGTTCATTATTGATAGAGTGTCTGGTAAATATAATTTTGTGGACCAAAATTCTCACCAAAGCTTATCATTTGTGGAACATGATCAGATGATGTTTTGTGAGAATTCTGTGAAGAAAAGTGATGCAAATGATGTGCAAGTATTGCTTAGTGAAAAGCTGGATAATCACAAGGTGGATGAAAATTTGTTGCATGAGATCATTGACTCTGAACCCACTGACCTAAAGGTTAATCACCCAAAATTAACTGAAGTAACCACAAGCAAGAACCCCCTGGGTGATAAGAATCTTGAAAGTACAGCAACCTGTAATACCTATTTACATTTGGACGAAGATAGCTCTGATGAAATGACAGGTTTTAGCTTTATCCTCTTTGATCCAATTTCCTCTATTTTTCCCTTATTTGCATTTGTTTCTATTTTTTCTGTATACATTGAATTGGTTTTGGGTCTGTGTTTCTCCAAAGGAATTTTGGTGCATCTGTGATGTAGTTTCATAGCATACCTTGTTAAAGAATTGAGCCTGTCTCATCCTAGGTTATGTATTAATATTCATCCAGCCTTTTCAATATCTTTCTGTGGGCTTAACCTACCATTTTCTAGAATAGACAGTGTACAGCTCTTACAAAGGACACTGAGATAGTGCTTTTATGTTGATCTATTTGTGTAGAAGTCAAACCATTTAAGAGAAGTTAATAACAAGTATCCTTTCATTGACTTCGTACACTTATAATTTGGATTTAATGCTGATTTATTTGAATTTGCCACTTTGTCAAAAAAAGTTCCCTGGTGGTTACCTGCTTTCTTGGCATTTTTTTTGCTGGAAGACAAATAGGAAGTAGTATTATGAATGCTAATATCTGATAGAAAGTCATGAGGTTAGCAAAGTTTTTGCAAACAGTTATTTTGTTAATGGACTTCCTACACTTGGCATAGGAAACTTGCATATTTAAATGTTTGTCTTCATCATATCTACATTTAGAGGCACACCATCATCTTAATGAATCTTGGTGACTTGATTGACCCACCCGTGAAGTAACCTTTTGCTTGGATAGTGAATTTTACAATTTACAGGAAATTCAAATACATTAAATATGAATTGCTTTCCTTTGAAATTGTTTAATATTTTAAATGTATTGTTTGGATAAGACAATTCAAATTAATTGAGTTTTAGTTTTTCTGTTTGGAAAAAGTATTTCAATTATCACTAAATAAAAAAATTCTCACCAAATAACATCCATCGAAAAACAATTCCTGTGGACATCAACAAAAAAATAACCACTATAAACTTCAATCAAAGTAATCTGGTGACATACTGAAAAATAGATCCATTGACATTGGTTGACAAAAACCTAACAAAGGACAACGTAGAAATAGTTTTGGCCTACATAGGCACAATAATGTCTATTAAAAAATAACTTCTATTAGCATTGATTAGAATACCCTGATTTGCACTGGCAAAAAATTAGTCTTATTGATATCAATAAAAAAATTTGGTTGGTATCGATAGGAGAAAAGTGTTTCCAATGTTGGTTGTGAAAAATTTGATTAATGTTGATCAACAAATAATTCTTATTTACATTCTGGTTGACATTGGATGAAAAGTCCTTTTAGTTGATGTCAAGTCAATCGATAAAATCATGATTGACATCAGTCTAAAAAACACAGTTAATTTTGATAAAGAAAATCCTAACTTAAATCAAATTAAACTAGCGTATATTGGAAAAATAATTAACTTTGGCAGTGGATTAAAAAATAACTCTGAATGACTTAAACTTGATAGAAACTTTGTCGATGTCCATTGAAAAATAATGTTGAGTTGACAACACCCCAACTTGGGCCGGGTTAAGAGAAAATATGAAGACAAGAGACAAATTTGACATAGGTGAAAATGTGGAGAATTTCAAATGCTTACTCTTTAGGTGGAAAAATTCTTTAATTTTAAATAACCAAATTAATTTTATATATCATATTCCTGTTTCATAGCAGAAACCCAATTTGGATTTTTAATAGCCTGTGTAACACTTAAAGGTTCAATATTGGTTAGAAATAGTGAAGGATGAATTGAATTCTAGGATTATGAATACCAGATTTAGATTGTGTTTGCATAGGATGAGTATTAGGAGGCTTAGGGAGAGGCTCAAATTCAGTATGTATGATAGTAGAGGCAGAAGTAGTTGATAACTGAGAGACATATTTTCAATATTGGCAGACTGCGATGGAGAAAATAATGATTTAGTTGGAGGGGAGAGGTTAGGAGTAAGACTGAAATACTGAGTATTGGTAGGAACGGGAGCAACAGATTAAGGAAAAAGATCTGTTAGGTTTCTTAAGAGCAAGAAACCTGGAACACAATTCGGGTTTAACTCCAAAAGGTGAAACACAACAACAAACACTTTTTCTTTATTTCAGAAAACACAACAATTGTACAACACTTTCAAGGAAGCCTGTTTTCCTAAAAAAATATTTTCTTTAAAAATTTCCTCTTCGAACAACATATTTTTGTCATTAAACATTCAAATTCTCTACAACAATGAATGGCCTTTTAAAAGTTCTCCATCCAAACACACGACAATGCATTTTATGAAATTTCTACACTCAATTTTTGTATGTTATATAGGTGATACCGATGTGGTGGAGACTTGGTGATGGTTATTGATTTTAGTTTGTTATGCATCTAAGTTCCGTGGTCTGATCTTATTGTGTGTTTGATGAAACTTCACATTGGATTGTGCTTATTACTTGAAGGTGATGATTTGAATGTCTTTCTTCCAATTTCTGCAAGGAATTCTAAGAAAGGGATGGAAACTTGCAACGAGTATGTTACAAATAAAACCCTTACATCTAATGGGACAAAGGTTGCCAACACTCTCTACCAAAATGATGGCTCTCACCTTTACCTTTTAACGCCTAATATTTTGCCTCCTTCTGTGGATACTGTGCATAGATGGCTACTTCGTAATGAGAGAGGTATCTACTAAACCATATGTGCATTTTGTACCTGATCAGTGATTTGTTTTTACCCACACTACTTGTTCTAGGAAATTCACTAAAGAAAAAATTTGCTTCTTATCTGAAAGGTACAATGATTTTCTCAATTTAGTATATAAGTTGCACACTGGGAAAATGTTGGTTTTTCTTCAGCCAGTTTATTATTGTTAATAAGAGATAGTATTAAAGGTCAAGAATGGAGTTCATGTCTTGGTCTGAACAGACATTGTTTTTACAGCTTATGAAAAAAAACATAATGCATACAGCTAAAATATGCAGAACTTTAACATACAACTAAGACAAATAAAACATCTTTGTACATCTATAACAATTATGGCAGGGTAAATCTGGTTATATCAATCTTATTTCATCAGGGCATATTGTTGAGCATATACATCAAGAAACAGATGCAGAGAACAAGGATGTACCTAAATGTGCTTCTGAGTCTGAACCTCCTATTAGGCCTAAGCTGCATGAAGATGCTGAATCAGAACAGAGCCCCAAATGCAATGGAGAAGGACAAACAAAAAGAGTGAAAACACTTCTAGATGACTCACAAGATACTTCTCAGATATCTGCCCCTGATGGAAAATCAATCTATACCCCTCTAAGTCAAATTGGATTTCGAGACCCTGCAAGTGTTGGCTGTGGACAGCAACTGACATTACTTAGTATAGAGGTATAGAGGTTTGGAGATTGAACTCTCCTTTTCCTTTCAAGCTAATATGTTGTAGCTTCTAAAGTTCTGTTACATGTATCAAATTTGCATGTTGAATTCTGATTTGAAGACCATATTATGGGTATTTGGTGTTTAAAGCAACTTTTCCTGTCATTTCCTATGAACCAGATCCTTGATACGGGTTATAGTCAAACATGATGTTAATAACTCAGCCATCAGGCTGAGTTCTCTTGTTACTAGTTATTGCTATTATTAGATCCTTTATGGTGTTTATTAAATCAATTTGCTATAGTTATACTGAAAAGGTTATGCCTTAATCTTTTACTATATTGATTTAATAGCAGAAGGGTAGGGGTCATTGGTACATGCTTATACTAATACTTTAAGGAGGGATCAAATTTTTTTTTATAATAGGATTATGGAATGTATTTGTCTTTTAGTGCTTGTTATTAAAAGGTTTTTTTGGATATTAAGTTTTATTATCTTTGAACTATATTTTTAAATTTTAAATAAGCTTTTACTTCTTTTTAAATTAAAATCTTTATAGGATTGTTTCTCTCATAGGTCTAAACTTGACTGTAACTTATAGATTCTTGCAGACTCTAGAGCAGACCTTTTACCTGATCCTCAATTTGATGGCATCAACATTATAGCTCTTGGTTTTCAGAATGATAGTGACTCTGATGTTGAAGTTCTAGTTCTTTTACGCAGTAATTTCGTAACTTGTCAGAGGTATGGTGATGTCTCTTTTTATACCCATTTTCTTTCTTGATTAGTTTTCTATTGTTGACAAATTTTGTATTTTCGTAAATGCTATATCTCTTACAGGATGATCACATTTAACAAAATTGCTGTTCTTATTCTTCATTGGTTTGCAGAAATTTTGATGGTCTATCTGGCTCTAAAGTATTGGTCTTCGCTGATGAGAAGCTATTGTTAAAAGAATTTATAAAGATTGTGTCTTCATCTGACCCAGATATTTTGATGGGTTGGGATATTCAAGGGAGTTCTCTTGGTTTTCTTGCAGAAAGAGCATCCCATCTTGGTTTGGGATTACTTAACAATCTGTCTCGCACTCCATCTGAGTCTTTTATATCTTCTGATGATATGAAAACTTCTGAAAAAGATATCTTGGAGCTGGACATTGATGACACTCCTAGTCTAGATTGTTGTGTGCCAGAAAATTCAATAATCGAGGATGAATGGGGACGGACACATGCTAGTGGAGTTCATGTAGGAGGCAGAATTGTTCTTAATGTATGGCGATTGATCCGTGGAGAAGTTAAGTTGAACTTATATTCAGTTGAATCTGTAGCTGAATCTGTATTGAGGCGGAAAATTCCTTCGTTTCACCACAAAGTGCTGACGAAGTGGTTTTCAAGTGGTCCTGGACGAGCAAGATATCGGTGTATCAAATATGTGATTGAGAGAGTAAAGCTGAACCTTGAGATATTAAACCAACTTGATATGGTAAGGTAGCATTATAGGCTTATTGTCAAAATAAGCATTTTCTTAACTAATGTTTCAGTCCTTGTTATGGCTACAATATTACCCGAATCTAGTCATATTTGGGTGCATTGAAATCTCAAAAACATGTTTGCAGTTATTTACACATGCTTTTGAAGTTTCTCACAAGTTATTTTAAGCTTCTCTCTTTAAATAGAGTAATAGATGTGTTCAAAGAGAGAGAGAGGAAATGAAAAATTTACGGTGAATGTGTTTCTCAAACAACCTTTTACTCAGTCAAATACGGAGAATAACCATTACTACCTTCATCATAAATGTACATACAAAATCTCATGATATTTCCTTATTTGCGATATTGCTAACAAGGTCATTCATCCATATTGTTCATGCAAGCACCCGTGTGCTTGGATTCCTTAATTAGATTTGTACTGCTTTAACTAACATTTACATTTTCTTCTCTAATTTGTAAGCTTTCCTTATTCTTGATTATTTTTCTTCTACAGGTGAATCGAACATCAGAACTTGCTCGTGTCTTTGGCATAGAGTTTTTCTCTGTTCTCTCTCGAGGATCACAATACCGTGTTGAATCCATGTTTCTGAGGTTGGCCCATACACAAAACTACCTTGCTATCTCACCTGGAAATCAACAGGTTCTCACAAGGTTCCCTTATTATTTCCTTTATATTTGTATATGACTAATTATGATGTTGAATGTTTGTAATGATATCATAAACCAAGCCCAATGAGATTTTATAGAAGTGCTGTCCAGACTCCAATGTATCATGCTCTCTCCTTGTGTGGTCTGGGGAAAGTAAATGTACGCAGCCTTACCTTTGCTAGCAGAGTGGCTAATTTTAGAATTTGGACCTGGGACCTCTATACCACAAGGCAGCAACCTGACTGTAGCTCCCTAAAGCATAATAAGATTGTACTGTGACACTAGTCTGGAAGTCTTGTCCTTATCTTGACAGTGTTGAGTTAAACTCTAACATTTTCAATTGTCCACCATCCTCCTAACATGATTTCGTTTTTCATTTGTGATATATGCTTTTTCAGTATTCAGTTATTTAACATTTCATGCCATTTTATTTTTTTTTAGATGATGTGGTTATAACTAAGAAATCTTATTTAATAAACTAGTTTTCTTTGACACAAGGAAGAAGGAGATCTCAAAACTAAAAATATACAAGTTTTAATAAGATGTACAAACAGAATTTCACCAACCTTTCCTCTGCTGCCACAGCCAACTCTCCCATCAATACTCTCCCAAGCTTTTCCTTCCCCACCCATACCCAAACAAAAAATACTCATAATTTAAAGAGGGGGAGGAGGGAGGTTCTTCAATTTTATCATTCATAGCATAGCCTGCATGTCTACTACTAATATTGAATGAAACAGGACAACCATGTTGAAACCTGTCATTTTCTCTCCTCATTTTTGTAATTTCTTTTCTGTTATTTTAGTTATCAGAAAGGAGATTGGGTGTGATAAAGAAACAAAATAGCAATAAAATGTTCTTAGGTGGGTTTTGTATTCAGTGTATCACGAGGTTACTTATCCAATCTCTTTCTGCATTTGTTTCACTTATTCACCATTGAAAACAGTTTTTGAGATGCATTGCTGTTCAACTTATCAAGTTGTCCCTAGTATTTTTGTTATTATAAGGCTTCCTTTGTGGTCTTTTTAATGCTTGTTTTCATCACCCGTACCCAAGGGGTTAACAAATAATTTTGTATCATCTAGGTTGCTTCTCAACCTGCTATGGAGTGCCTTCCTCTAGTAATGGAACCAGAATCTGGATTTTATTCAGATCCTGTTGTTGTGCTTGACTTCCAGTCTTTATATCCATCCATGATAATTGCATACAATCTTTGCTTCTGCACTTGTCTGGGTAAAGTTGTGGGATCAAAGGCTAATACACTTGGAGTTAGTCCCTTCTCACCAGAGCAACATGTTCTGCAGGAGTTAAAGGATCAAATCTTGCTCACTCCAAATGGTGTTATGTTTGTACCTTCCAAGGTGATTCAGTCAATATTTTTTTTCCTATTCTCTAGCTCCTTTTATATTTTGAAGTCCTAATATTAATGGCACTGAATGAATGCAATACATTTGAGAACTGCAAATTGTGGGGCTAATTTCTCATTAGCTGATCATTGTATTCACTCAATCTATTACTTTTGCTGTTTAGTGCCCTTGAATCTCGACCCACTGTCTTCCATCTCTCCTATGTAATTCATTGTGCACAAACAGATGAAGGATTCTTAAACTTAATATTAATGGAGCTGAATGAATGGCTTATATTTGCTGAACTTTTAATTTCTGAAAATTATGTGCATAGTTTCTGTTTAACTGATCACTTTCCATACGCACAGCATTTTATTTCATCTAGTACTAGTTATTTTCATTTCTCTGTACAACAAACTGTATCTTTTTAGCCAGAAGATGTTTCATTATTCTTGTAAGTAACTCCTGCCGAAAGGATGAAGTGAATATAATCTGTACTATGCTGTGTCATACCATACAGGTTCGAAGAGGTATACTGCCCCGCTTATTGGAAGAAATCTTGACTACTAGAATTATGGTAAAACAAGCAATAAAAAAATTGGCTCCTGCAGAGAAAGTTCTTCAGCGGGTATGGATTTGAATGCCTTTTCATTGTGCCCAACGTTTGTTTGAGTACAAATATCAAGAATCTATGCTCTTTTGTTTTATTTTGTTATATTTATTGCTCAAACTGGACAAAAGAAAACACTAAATTGTGATTCTTGTAGTCGGATTTTCTGAAATCCTCCAATTATTTTTTGAAAAAAAAAAGAAATTGAGAAATTTTATAAAATATTCCAACCGAATGCATGCTAAATATTTTTTAGTTCATGAATTTTCTTATATATGCTGTTTGTGATGTAAGGAATGATTCTTTTATTTGCTTAATTTAATAGACTTAAATAGTATTTACTCAGTAATATAATTATCTTTTCAGATATTTAATGCGAGACAGCTTGCTTTGAAGCTCATAGCGAATGTAACGTATGGTTACACTGCTGCTGGATTTAGTGGTCGCATGCCCTGTGCAGAACTTGCAGACAGTATTGTTCAGTGTGGTCGTAGTACACTGGAAAAGGCTATATCATTTGTAAATCAACATGAAAAGTGGAATGCTAGAGTTATTTATGGAGATACTGATAGGTAACTACATACCATGTGTAATTAGAGTAAATTATATTATTGTCTCCTGAGATTTGCCTATGGCATACCCAGGTCTCTTATTTTGGAGGTTTACTGATCCTCATTTTCAATTTTTTACTTCCAACAGCATTTACATACAGTTGGTTGGGTTCTGAAACAATGAAAAGATAGCCAATGGCTACTTTTTACCGTAGTACCATTTCCTTCCTTCAAGATTAGTAAAGTAGAAGGGCTGTAATTAAAAAAATTAATTAAGTGATTGTATTTTCTGCAGTATGTTTGTCCTCCTTAGAGGACGCACTTTGAAAGAGTCTTTCCAAATTGGGAGTGAGATTGCCTCTGCCATCTCTGCTATGAATCCAAAGCCTGTCTCCTTGAAGATGGAGAAAGTTTATCACCCATGTTTCCTTCTTACTAAGAAACGATATGTTGGCTACAGTTATGAAAGTCCTCATCAAATGGAACCTGTTTTTGATGCCAAAGGTATTGAGACAGTTCGCAGGGACACATGTGGTGCAGTTGCAAAGATAATGGAGAAGTCTTTGAGACTCTTTTTTCAGCAACAGGATTTATTGGAGGTATAAATGCTAGCAGATTAAGCCTTTTATATATACATCACACTGAAAGTAATAGTCATTTAAAATGTTATAGGGAGAGAAAATGAGAAAAATGTGATGAATTCCCTGTATCAATTGCACAGTGGAGCCTATTATATATCACGGGTCATAAAATACAAAGACTATAGCTATTAGCTACCCTGATTGTTGTTATCACACACTAATATCTCTTTTTTTTCACAAGTTGAGGCACTCCCTCGTCTCATTCGTCCTACTTGAATTTTATGGTTTACATCTCCCTCTATTTTGTTGTCTTATATGCTGGACCCTAGATATTAAGCCTGTTACTTTGTGGCCAAATTTTGTGAGGTGGAGTTTCAATGAGTTGCATTCCATTATAAATTATTCCAATTATTTGGCTACTACATAGTGTGAGTCTGGTGCAATTGGTGCTCGTCTATTTGTCCACACTGTTTTCTGCTGCATAATTAAGATGCTTGGTTCACATATCCTGATATTATTTTATATTTTTGTGAAAATGTTGTAATAGAAACTGTCTTGGTGGAAAGTCAATATTCTAGATCCTTTGTACAAGCAATGTCTTTGTTAGAACAAATGGTATAAGGAAACAATAGAATTCCAACTATTTGTACTGGATACAACATCTGATATGAAAATTACAATATTTGTTTCGTCTGAATTCATGTTTGTTAAAGTGAAAGGAAAAACAGAGACATGATAGATAGAAAACCCATGTTTGAGGACGCCAGTTATTGGTGTATATAGGATTAGAGGATATATAGTTTCCTCTAGACCTGAAATTTTGTTGCCTATACACAATAAATGTAGAATATTCTATTCTAAATGTCAACAATGCTTAATACTTTTTATTTGCTGTCTGCAGGTGAAGACTTATTTGCAACGTCAGTGGAAGAGGATTCTTTCGGGAAAATTCTGCCTTAAAGATTTTATCTTTGCGAAGGAGGTTCGGTTGGGTACCTACAGTGCAAGAATGTCATCACTTCCTCCTGCTGCAATTGTGGCCACTAAGGCAATGACGGTTGACCGCAGGGCAGAACCACGTTATGCTGAGAGAATACCCTATGTTGTAATCCATGGAGAGCCTGGAGCCCGTTTGGTTGATATGGTTGTGGATCCCTTGGAAGTTTTGGCAATTGATTCCCCGTATAGAATAAATGATTTATATTATATTAATAAACAAATAATACCAGCTTTACAACGGGTATTTGGGCTTGTTGCTGCTGACCTCAACCATTGGTTTTCAGAGATGCCTCGTCCCACAAGGGAAGCTTCTGCAAAGCATAAATTAACTTCAAATTCCCATCGAACCAGAATTGATTATTACTATCTTTCAAAACATTGTGTATTATGTGGTAGGTTGGCCCAGGCATCAGCCCATTTATGCAATCAATGTTCAGAAAATGAGGTAGCTGCTGCAACAGCAGTAATTAGTAAGACTTCGAAGTTAGAGCAAGCGATGCAACATCTTGTTGCTGTAAGTATATTTGCATGTTTTTTTCTCATCTATTGTTCATTGTGTTAAAGTATTTTCTAGAGACTGTGTCAAACTTTCTCTCTCTTGATAATGGGATTGTTTGTCATTCCACGCGTGGGGGGAAATTTGTTGAAGTATGATAGGCTGTCTATGTACTTGGGTTAGTTTCTAGTTTTTGTTTGCAGCTTTCTGTTGATTTTCCACTTCTGCTATCAAAGAAACACCTTGTTACTTTCTGTAAATCCCTTAGATTTGATGATTTGTGATGCTTTTTCTCTTTTTGCTCTGTTGATAGTTATATTTTTAAAACTCTGGTAGATATGTCACCATTGTGGAGGCGGGGACAGGCTTCTTGAAAGTGGTGTGAAATGCACGTCCATTTCATGTTTGGTGTTCTTTGAGAGGCGGAAGGTTCAGAAAGAACTGCTAGCTGCCACCCATGTTGCTGCTGATAAAGACTTGTACCCGAGATGCAGAGTGGAATGGTTCTGAAAAAAGGTTTTGCTTGGTAGTGTGACATTTCCTGTACAAAATGGTAAAAATTATCTCCATTTTTCGATAAACCAAATCAAATTTGTATAATTCTGTAATGTATCAGGTGTAAAGTTAAGTTAATCCTTCTGCAATTTGTTTTACAATTTTCTTTCGTCAACGCATAGGGTGTATATTCTTGAGATGACGTGCTCTGCATCTGCACACAATCATAGACTGTTTTTTATAGGAATTTTTACCAAAATAGTGTAATCATACAAAAAAAAATTATAAAAATAGTGCAAATTTTAAAAAATTTACAAAAATGAATAAGCCATGCTAACATGTTTTTTTCTCGTAATGAAGTTGAGTTATGTTGGCATCGCTTATCTATTGTAAATTTTTTTAAATTTGGACCGTTTACGAAATTTATCGTAGGAATTGCATTCGTTTGGTAAAAATCCGGTTTTTGATATTTCTTTTCCTTAAAAATAACATTTTCTCTGAAAATTTAGTTCTGAAATTTGTTGAAATGTTTTGGTAACCTTTTTCGAAAAAGACAAGCTATCTGCATTGCTTAAGAATTTAATTAAAATGTATAATTACTGAAATATGTTTTCTACATTATCATTTACATATGAAGTGATGTGCATGATAAAATTATTAATGTTGGTATTAAATTGTAAAATCTGAATGTGAGGGGTTGAGTAGTTAATGATATATTTATTTTACATTTATAGTGTGTTAAAATTAAAATTATCATTAAAAAGAAATTGTTGGACAAAAGCATAAATGAATTTTCATTCTACTTTTTTTGTTTATAATCAACTAATTTTAGAGAGAAAAAAATCTTTATTTGACACTGCATATAAAGAAAGTTATACTGAATTATTGTGTAACTTAGTTTCTTAATTCTAATTGTTTATATTTAGTTCTCATAATTTCTCAGTTGTTAAAATTGAAACCACCATTCTAGATTTGATTTAAAAATTTAACAAATGTGTTATTTATTTATTTCGGCAACAAAAAGATCCTAAAATATTTATTTATTTATCAGCTTTATTTTTTTTAATTTTAAATATTTATTATATTCTTGTTACTTGAATTTGAGATAAAATAGTTAAGTTTAACAATTAAGAAGTTAACAAAATTATTATAAGTAAACTATAACGAAATAATTTTAATTGTGTATCCTAAAGTTACTCATAAAATTATTAATTTCAAAACTCTTGGTCTCAATTAATTATCACGCACAACTTAAGCTAACCGATTAGCTATTAATAACATTAATCCAATTTTACTTATTAGAATTCAGGATGTTACATAGATCAAAGACACCAGAATAAGAAAAAAGATCTTTAAATTTGAAGAACTGATTCACCTCAGAAAGTAAAGTCAGGTGATTTTTTTTTTTCTGATCAAGTGATATATTGTCAATTGTTGGGTATAGAAAATGTAAAACTATGCGATTACAACTAATTTATTACAATCAAATCATCAAAGACGTTAATATTTGGTTAAACCAATATTTGAGGTAATTAAAATAAAATTATGAAAATGTTATTCAGGTAATATTTAATATCCTAAATTTTTAATTTCTTAGGTTATAAAAACTAATACAAAAAATAAAAAGAGAAAATAAAGATAGAGTAGGCTTGGTGCAATCCAAGACTATGGTACAAAGTAGTAATAGGGTTTAAGGTTTGTGGCAGTGTCCATGGAGGTTTTAAGTTTAAAGTGAACTGCAATACTATCATAATCCTCCAAACACAACACTGTTGCGGTCTAAGTAATGGGTTATGGTTATGGTGCGTTCTCTCTTCTACTAAAAAGACGCCTCCATCTATCTTCTTCTCTACACCCTAAACCCTTTTCTCCATTTTTTCACCTTCTCACCAAGCCTTTCTCTACAACCCCACCAGACCCTAATCCTGATCCCAAACCTTCTTCCCTCTCCGCCCGTCTCAGCTTCGTCTTCGATCAGATCGATGCCATCGAGAAAGAGCGTTCTCAGAAGCACGAAACGCTTCAGCGCATTCGAGCCTGGCGCCAATCCAAGGACGCTCCCCCTCAAGACGACGCCCAACCTCAGCCGCCGCTCTCCCTTGCCGATGAAACCCCCCCGGAGCCGCCTCCGAAGAAGGCAGTGGAGCTGGTGCACCCATGGCCCGAGTGGATCCAGTTAATGGAAATGCTCGTGCACCAGAATTACTTCGACCAAAGAAGGATGGACGAGGATAAAATGGTCCTCGACTCAGGGTTCAATGCGCCTGTGGTTGCTGAAGGATTTGATTTCACCAAGGATTTCAAGAGCGTTCACATGGCGTGTCTCAATCACGGAAGAGACCGTTTTGATATATTGAGGTTTGTGCAGCCGAGAGTGTTGAATTCGTTTTAGTGATTGAATGGGTTTGGCTATGCAACAGAGTGACAATAATGGTTTAAGGTTTTACGTTGTTAAGTAATAAAACTTTGGAAATGACTTTTAAGATAGTTATTGTAAAACCCAATGATATTGCTATTCAAGGCAATTTCTGATTGATTGACATTTTTCAAACGCGTTATGCTATCGGTGATATTGTAGTTGTTACTTATGGCTTTGTTTTGTTGAGGAATATGTCTATGGGAAGATTTTATGCGCTTCAATGATGAAACCTTAAATGATTGATTTCAGGTCCTTGTCGAGGAAGGATATTCAAGTTTTGGTTGGTTATGGATGCCCCACTATGGACAGAAAGGTGGTTTTCTCTGCAAAACTTTTAAGAAAGCATGCTCACCTTGACGAAGGAGATGTAAGTGTGGCATGATTTGTTTGGTGCCAATTTTTTGTAATTGTTGTGTGAATTGTGAATGTGGAAAGTTTCTTTGTTTGAGTTCTTATTCCATATTCATTTGTAAGTGAAGAGAGGTTATGATTTAGGCCATTCAACCGACACTGGATATTTAAATTTGTATCTGTGTGCCTGTATTTGTCGTTGGCAGCTAAGAAACTCCTTTTCCTCTGCTGGGATTCTTTTTATCCCTCTCCTACTCAATGCATACGTGCCGCTTTTTTCTTTGTTAGATCCCATTTACCATCTCTCTTAGTTGGTCTCATTGTTTAATCCATAACACGTTACCCAATATTTAAATACATATTTTGTATAATTTTGATGAGAAATTCATTGATATCAGGTCTGTAGTTCCTGCAGCTTGAGAAACAGTTGTGAAAGGGCTTATCTGCTAACAAACAAAGAGGATGAAGCACGGACTCTTGATGTCATGCGGCTCCTGCTCACTTTTGGTTTTGATCCTGTTGATGGTTCAGTCATCAACAAGTCACTTCTTAAGCAGAAGTCTGTGAAAACAGTGGTTCGGAAATTGCTTCATGAGGTTGTCAAGCTGAGTTCGGTTCCCATTGATCCAAATCTCCCCCCTCCTGTGATTAAAAAACCACCACCGAAAGTGAAACAACCACCTCCGCCTCCAAAGAGACGAATAGGACGGGATGATGTTGAGATGAAGAAAGGTGACTGGCTATGTCCCAAGTATGTCCCTGAATCTCTCTGTTTATTTTCTATAACAATCACAGTTTTCCAACTGACCAGTGGCCGCTGTCAGTTTCAAGTGAATTTCAATTTGAAAACATTGTTTTAACAAATTTATTATGCTTGGTACTCCTTTTTTATCAGAGTGCCTTTATTTTTGGGCTAACCCCTGATAGCTGTAGATAGTCAATTTTTCTTTTTTTCCCTTCCTTCTGGTAATTCAATGTATTGGATTATTCTAGGAAATAAATTGTGCATGGATAAGTAACTATTGGATGACATCACCGTATTGTTTTTTATTTTCCTGCTGTTGACTTACCATACTACTGAACACTTCTTAGGTGTGAATTCATGAATTTTGCGAAGAATACTGCTTGCTTACAGTGTGATGCCAAGCGTCCCAAGAGACAGTTGCTGCCAGGAGAATGGGAGTGTCCTGAGTAAGTTTAAAGTCCTTCAATTTTACCATTAACCTTCACTGTTACAGCCCTTCTCCCCCCTGTTTCTTTCTTTCTGTTACAAGTGTGTGCTCATGAATAGCTGGCAATTATAACTAGGGATGACAAAAGAATTTAAGGTCACATATTTAGCAAGTAAAATTTGCAATGGATACCTAATGGGTACCTGTAATGGATACAAGATTTTATTTGTCCGCTTGTTAACTGGATAAGTATAGTTATCATGGTATCCAAACTGTAGATATTCACTGCCCACTGATGGAGATTTTATATGAATATTTTTTTTTAAGAATGAAGTGACCAAAACAAAGTTATTGGTAAAGAAACATTCAAAGAACTGTTTAGAATTTGATTTTATAAGTTTATGTTTTTATTTATCTATACTTATGGAATTAAATTTATTTTAAATTAAATTACTTTTATTTGAGTTTATACTTTGCAGTATAATTTTTTTAATTTGTTTTTTTGGAAAGACTAATTTTAATTTTTTAATATTTTGTTATGCAAATTTATTTGGATTATACTTTAAGGTCTAATTTTTATTTGAGTTTATTTTAAAGAATTAAAATTAAAAAAAAAATCCAGAAATATTTATAAATACTTACGGGTATTTTTCATACGGGTAGTAGGTAGATACTATGACATTGTGAGGGTCATCCCTAATTGTAGTGATCATATATAAAGCTTAGGACATCAGTGTGTGAAGCATGATGTTGTGATATGATTAACACTAATAGCATGCAAAATTATGTTTGCCAAACTTTTGTAACGCTGATGTTGAGCCCTGAAGCTTCTATTGCTGAAATATTTTTAACTTGACTTGTTTATCTCTTGTCTGGCAGATGCAACTTCTTGAATTACAGGAGAAACATGGTATGTTTTCATTGTGAATGTAAGCGCCCACCTGATGAATTTCTGGAAAATAAGATGCAAGATAGGATACAGAGTTCCAAACCTAAGTTAGATAAGATGGGTAGCCGACAAGAGATTTCCAATGCCTGGAATTTTGACTTTGATGACAATGAATCAGATGGTGCAGATGTGGCTGCTTTTGAGTATGCAGATACTCATGCCATAAATGAAGATTTTTCCTCAGGTAATAATGCTCAACATGGAAATCATAGGGGGTGGGAAGATAATCTTGAGAAGAACAACAGAGTAAGAGGATCCCCTGATGGAGAATATGCTAATCGTGATATTTATAAGCCTGGAATAGGGTTTGATGATTTTGACGAGGAGGATGATGTTGATAGTTATGAGCTAGAAACTACTCCAAATAGTAGTAGAAGAATGGAAACATCTAAAAGTAATTTCTCGGAAGATGAAAAGTTGTCAGAGTCAGAAGATATCGAAGGCAGTGATGATGAAAGGTACGCCAATCACAGAACAGCTTCTCAAAGAAGCGTACCAAACCGGTCAATTCGTAAGAATACATCTTTCTCTGGGTCTGAGGATGACGAACTTGATTTTGTTACAAAAGAACAACGGTCCACTCTTTCCAATTTCAAATCTGCTGGAAGAAGAAATGGCAGAGGTCCATCTAAGAAATTAAGCTTTGGTTCTGAATCGGAGGATGACAATGGTGCTGGCTTATACTCTGACGAGGATGACGACATACATAAGGCATATTCATTCAGAAAAAATAAAGGGGACAAATTTAATCCATCCAGACAGAATAACGGGAATAGGCACAATTCTGGAAGAAGAAACTTCACCAAAAACCGGAATTCAGGATTTATTGATGGTCGCCGAGAAAATATGTTCGGTGATGATTTTGATGGATCCTCTCAGAAGTCTTACAGAAATGGTAGGGATTCTAAAGGAAATGGCCGTAATAGGAAGAGTTTTGAAGATTTTGATGGTCCATCGCGACGATCATTTGGTGATAGCAGAGGGTCCCGAGGAAACAGCCGTGGTGGATCATCCCGGCAGTCTTTTGGGAATGGTAGAGGGTCTCGAGGAAATGACCGTAATTGGCATAGATTCGAAGACAGGGAGCATGGCATGGGAAAGTTAAATAAATATAGAATGGATGAGAAGGATTCTGGGGAATTTAGAAACAGCAGGCGTGTAATTGAAAGATAGCACCACAGCTCCATGAATACTGCTAATTGCCAAACACAAATGTGATACAATTCAAGTCTTAAAGATCAGTAGTGTTCATGAGATCAGTTGAAACCATGGACAAACTTTCTCCTCCAATTTACCGTACCTAGTCATTTGAACAATAACAGTTCTTGACTTGGTTACGACTAATCAGTTAGGTGGCCATACCAGCAGTTGTGCCCTGCTATGAACTCATAATCCAATGTAAGGATGGCCAATAACTGCCATATCTCTTATATATTTCTCCCATCGATTGCAGTGTCTTCTTAAGGCTCAGCGGCTATTTCTGTTTCGTTGAACTTATGTTCAGTCTCAATTTGCACATTGGAAAGTAGGAAATTTCTGCAACTAAACTGTAGTGGAGTTCCAAAAGTATCCTTAATTGGTGGCACTTTTGGTACCGCAGCTTATGGGATGGATATGTTTTTCACATTATAGTTTGCAACAAAATTGCCTGTCATATTACAAAATGAAAAGAAACTTAAAGAGGCCACAAATTTTGAATTAGCTTTGAAAATTGAGTCGTTGTGAGAATATATTGAAGTCTTTTAACAGAAAAGATAAAGGTTGTTAACGTAACCTTGAGGAAAGGGTTATTTGTTATATAAAAAAACTTTCAGGGTAACTGAAGGGGTATCAATAGAGTTCTACAGAGATTGGTTCGGTGATGCCTAGCAGAAAGTTGAGACGTGGAATTGTTGCTTACTGCATTAGACAGTAAGAACGTGTTTCTACAAAGAAAGGAGGGCTTTAAAAAGTTATATTTTTCTACGAAAACTAATATTTTTGACATGATTTAAGGAGAAAAAAATAATTATATTAAAGTAAAGGATTTAGAATATGTTTAAATTATTTTCAAATTAAAAAAACAAAAGCGTAAGAAGTTTTATAAGGAGTTGGTGATATTTGTCTAATTAACTGTTTAATTAAGTTTTTGTTACAAAAGAGAAGTAACTACGACTAATGCACACATAACATCTGCTATCTCATTGTTTACTTACTCAAAAAACTGGAGAAACAAGTTAAAAGAAATTGTTAGTTTGAAGCTACTGCATCCCTCCATTCGAAGATAAAATAAAACTTAATAAATGTTATGACATTAAAATTTAAAAGTAGAAAAGTACGTCACCTTGTCGAAAATGTTAAAAAAGAGGACAATTTCTTAGTATTCCAAAACGATGGATAGAGTCAAGGAATTTAACTATCTTTAGGAGGAAAGTCGCAATCTTAGATATGTTTAAGAAATCGCCATCGGATTTCATAGTTCATGCACTACTTCTTGGAAAATAATTATATTGTTGGTGGGAAAACCCTTTGATATGTCCCAATAATATAACAATTAATAGAAAGTGAATATTGTTTAACCTTGGTGAGAATTATATACAAGTTAATTAATATTTGAATTTAACATAAAAATTAAAAGATAAAAACGTAATGTAACATAAAAATGGAGGAAAAGAAAGTAAAGTGTTAGGCTTAAATTACAAGGATAGAACCGACTCCAAGGAACAGCAGGTGATGGTGCTGCATTCGGCTATATATATTTCATCTTTTCCTAGTCTGTTTTTATTTTCTTTTCACAGTTTCTCCTTCATTTCTATTAGCCCTGGACACATGTATTGCAGATGTGCCGGCACACAGGAGAAACGATTTAGTTGAGATTTTTAAGAAAGAAAGAGAAAAGCATCCTCAATTTACAGAAATTTCTCTCCAGTTTCTTCTATCCTAAAAAAGCATACCAGGACAACAGCATCTCAGAAAAGCAGTGCAAATATATAATAATAAAAAAAAAAAGAGTCTTCACATCACAACTAGCCTAACAAGAATCTGAACACATCACTTAAAGAAATAATTCCCTCCACGCGCTTGCTGCCAGCCTCCACAACCACAAGTCTTCTAACCCCTGTAAAGTGAAGCAAGTTGGTGAACCAAGAAACTACTCTCATTTTTTACCTTTTCGTAATAATTGAGTAAAGAAAACAATACCAGGAATAGACAGCCGCTCCATCACTTTGTGCAACGAATCAGATCTCAAACACATGTGACATCTGTGACCGTTGTAAAGCCCATAAGGAGAATTTGCATCTTGTCCCAAAAGCAATGCCTACAACCATTAGTGTAAATATTTAGAGCCAGTTTTTGGTAACAAACAAATGTACTATCTATCACGCAGTGATCACCTGGTGAATACTAATTTCCTCGAGAGACGTCCGAGCATATGCTTTATCTTTAGCCAATGCTGTAATATCGCTGAGAATAAAATAGTAGGCACATTTCATATAGGCTGGAGGAAACCTTTCAATTATACACATGGGACAAAAGAGGGGGTGAGGGGGGAGGAAAGAAATACCACCTTCTTGAATAAATGTCCAGCAAAGAATCATTGTCATCCACAACCGGTATTGAGCTAACTTCAGCTGTAAAGAGAAAGTAGATTTGCTAAAAACTATGTAAATAGGGTAATTATATATTACTTTAGTATTGATTATGTAATTGGGTAAGGTAACAACTAGATATGGTAACAATAAACCCATGTATTCATTGGTTTCAATACAAATAAAATTTTCTGTTGTATGATAGACACAGTTTCCAATACAAATCTCTCTTTCTAATATTCACATGGAATACAAAAAACTAGGCGAAAATGCTATGTAATTACTCTCAATTCTGCACCACTATCAATAATATGTTACGACCCAATAGCAAGGTATGCAGTTGAGTCTCACATTCAAAGTATGGGATTCAAGTGTGGGGTTTATAAGGCCTTGGATTCTCCAACTACAACAGCTAGCCTTTGTAATGTGGTTCTCCCAAGGTTCATATCAAACTACATAGTAAATCATGAAAAAAAAAATGCCCATGGCCTCAGTGAAAGCTATTCCCCAAATGTATCCCTCTGGCCAAAAACAAAAATTACAATGACATATGTTATGTGTTCATGGAATGAAACTTTACTTTGGAAAAGTCCTGATGAAACATGGTGAGTACCACTCCATACGGATCAGTAAAACTTAAGTTTTTATATTTTCGGATTTTAGTCCCAACATATAATATCAGCCAAACAAATTTATTTTTATTGGTTAGTGCACAAAGGAAAGGTACCCCGTGGCTGCACAAACCTCCCCTTCAATTGTGTTCCATTTCTTAATTGATATAATTATTTCATTTACGGAAAGGTCTTTGAAAGAATACCCTAGAAATGAATTTGAAGTTGGAACCCTTCACGAAAAATCTTTTAGGGGAACATACCATAACTCAGCAACTAACTACAACAAACACCTTGTTAACTCCACACAGAAGAATGATCACCTTGAACAAACATTGACAGAGCAGCACCAAGAGAAGCACTTGGTCTCAGCATTGCTAGTGGCCGTCCATTTGGTTCCCCAACTTTAGGCATCCATGCACCCAAAGGTATTGAACCCACTGGATGTTGAAGAATGGGCAAAGAACTCAAGGAGTGCTTAAAATGTCTGCATATACCTGAAAATTTGACTCCACATCAGTTCCAAGTCCAAATTTCCATAGCATTTATTTATCTATAACCAATTGACCAAAAATTTACCTTTCAGTATTCCTGATAGGGAAGCAAGATGTAGCAGTTGAGGAAATGAACCATCCTCTGAAGAAGAATGGATGATAGGAATGGTTGACACCTTGTTTTGCAAAATCTTCAAAGCCACGTCCTTTAGACATTCATGTGGTCCGGCCTAGCAAAAATATCCAATCATGAAGACTCAAGCTCACCTCCTGCCCTCTCATAGATGGAGGGGAATCTAGAAACATAATCAGAATGATGTGCTAGACTAATATGCATTTTCTTCAACATAAAATGTTAATTCATCATCACGTAGAATATCAAAATAAACCTAAAGATTTATATTAAACAAAAACGCTAAATAGTATACAACAAAAGAAGAAACAGATAACTGAGAGAAGCAATGAACACTACTGTTGGAAGTCCCACATCGACTAGAGATAAGGCCAATTAAGTGTATATAAGTGGGTGCAAACCTCACCCTACAAGCCGGTTTTGTGGGGTTGAGTTAGGCTTAAAGTCTACTTCTAACATGGTATCAGAGCCGTGATTAAAGTCTATCTTAGCGATATCTGTTGTTGTTGGGCATGATGTTCCACTCGCTATCGGGCCGCTATCGGACCACCCATACCAAATTCATCCCGCTAGATGAAGTTGACTATATGGATCGCACAAAACCATTGGACTTAGTTAAAGTCAATATCATTAGGGATATTTTTCAACATGAGATCACTCTTAAAATTTCTCCATTGTCCTTCCAGGTCTCGCTCTCCCCATTTTTACGAGGGTAAAACACAATGCAATCTACTTTCCCCACTAGGGCTTCCATTTTTAACTTGAAAAGGAGAAAAACTCTCTAAAGTAAAGTCACCTTTTAGCTTCAGCAAAGAGCTCATCCAAAAACTAAGGATTAGCAGAAAACATCTATTAGTCTATATAATACTAAGGAAAAGTGTCGATGTTTCACACTCACCTCAGTTTTAGGGTAGCGAATAGCCATCCAAGCCTTAATGTAGACCCACCCTTGACTTTTACTGAAACCTCGGATTCTAAAAACTTACGTTTCCTACAGCTAGCTATAAAAAGAATTCATTGCAGCATCCACCAGAACACAAGAAATGGAACTAGAAGTGCTTGATAGTATTCCATAATAAGACAGGGAAATTTTCAGTCTAATCATCCTGCTCATAGCCATTGTAGTGGACCGGACTGGGACATTGCCCAAACTGTCAAAGCCAGCAAAGGAACTCAAGCTAGGCTCACAAGAAAGACCACTAAGCCCACATTAGATGGATAACTTCGTTAATTAGGCCCACATATGTGATTGAATACCAATTCCATCTGTAATTATGAATGTTACAGGTGTAGGCTGTAGATTTTCAGATCATTGAGCATTAGTCTTAATAAGGATTACCCAACTTGTAATAATACACCAATGGTACTTTTCTTTCTCTGTTTAGATTTAACTTAGTATAGCCTTAATTACTTAGCATGGTATCCTATCATAGACATAACAGCATCCACCACATATACTACAAAACAAATGTCTTATCTCTCTCTCACACTTCCTACATATATCTATTACATACAGCTTACAAGAATGACAAGACAAATTTTCCGTTCTAAACTCTAGTGTGATTTCTCCAATAAGATCCTGTCTCACTTGTTTTTGCTCATAAGTGTATGCATGCAAGAGTATACACTATAAACACAATCTCAGTTTGGTTCAGTACACAATGTTTGGCTAGAAAGCCCAAGCTATGAACTAAATTCTACATTTTTTTCTTAAAATCAAACCAAATGAAACTTACGGATTAAGAAGAATGTAAATTGAACCAGTGGTATATACCTATATCTAAATGTCTTACAAGATATTCATATTGTCTAGGACTTAATACTCATCAATTATGTTGCAAATGCATTCCAGAATATGTCTGCTTACAACCCTGAACATATAAAAAGTTGACAATCTTATACAGTATGAAATTGGATGAATAACTTACAAAACACAGAACTTATCACAACTGCTTAGGAGCACTTACATGAACAAATCGCCAGGGATGTGATCCTCCATTACTATCAAGTGTTCTGCGTAGCTGTAATTTTCCCTCTTTCCATGCTGCTATAGTATGAGTCTCAAGTTGTTCTTGAGTCAAATTCGAACCATGATTTCCCAGCTGAAATTATGTTTGTCAAATAACTACTGAATTTGAAGAAATATACCTCATGAATTCCATTATAAGACCTTATATTAGATGCTGAAAAAGCAACAACAAACGATCATGATGACAACATGAGGGTTCTTAAACCATGCATATCTAACATTGGAAGGACTAGAAGATATTTGCATAAAAACAATAACACCAACGTGGTTCAAGAATGCAAATACTTTGGAGGTTTTTAAAAAAAAATGCCTCTTTAAATAATTTTATATAAGCCCAAATTATTCTGTACCAGTTAAATAAATGATTTATTATTAGCCTAAAATGACGGTAACAGGATTCTTTTAGAATTTTCCTTTTTTTACCAGTTTATAAGTTTTTACTTTAATCAATTTGTGACCAGCTCTTAAGTACCTTAAAATATCAATGTTATAAAATTATGTTTTGTGGGACACAGATCATGACATTTACCAAAAACTGGCACAGGAGAGTTGCATAAATGTTTTATTCCCCACAAACCTCTTTCAGTATTAGAATGAAGTCCATTGCACTAAGAACTCCAACAAACTGACTCCTGCTAAAATCCCATAGAGGAGCCATAGATACGCCCTGAAAGCAAATTGCATTCAAATTCATACAAGTTAAACTCATACGTGTAACGTGTAGATGGGTATAACTTCCACAAACATGGGCATGTGCCCTCATGTAAGTTAAAAGGAAAAAAGGGGGCGCCCGGTAATAAATGGAATAAAGAGGCGGGGAAAACCTGTTCATAAAGAACATGGAATGCTTGCTTAACAGGTAAATTTATATCCAACGCAATGATCTGCAATGATAATAAACCAATCAAGAAAAATTAGTTAAAGCAAAGTAAATTTCACATTCTTATTGAATAAAGAGGAGGAAATGAGAAGGTAAAATATTCAAACCTTCCCTGACTCAGGAAGCAAATCATAAGCAGTATGTGTAGACAAGAACACAGATATACGCTGGCGACATACCACCAGATCAGACACGGGCATCCTGGAATTAGCTTCCTGGTACATTATGAGGTAATGTCAAGTAGCCTTTTTGTACTGCATATAGTCTAAGACTACAATAAATTAAGAACTAAGGTATGAAATCTGATACTATTTGAAATGACATTCATATGAATAAAAATCAAGATGTTTAATTATTCAAAGCGAAAAGAAGACTGAAAGATCCAACTCTTTTTGGTGTCTTTTTTTTTAGAATACTTAAAGGGAGAAAAAGGAAAATTCAACCATAGAACCATACATTATGAGTGTGTTTGTTATAAGGTTTACAACTCAAAAGATAATTTAACCATAGAGCCATACATTATGAGTGTGTTTGTTTCAGGATTTACAACTTTATTCTTCGAAATGTAAACTCAGGAATGCAATATTCCCATAGCAAAGTCAATCCTAACCACATAAGATCAAATAGTATCAAACCATTTTGTGAGATGGTATATATGGAGGGAATCCTATTGGGAAAAATCTAAGTCCCGCATTTACTAGAGATAGCAATAAAATTCAGTATATAGTGGAGGCAATCCTTACCCCTTATAAAGTTTGTTTTGTATAAGGTTGAGTTAGGTCTAAACCACTTTCTAAGATATTGCAAAGAGCAGTCACAGGTGTCAAGCTCCAGTCTCAATGAGAATACTATCCAGACACAAATAAAATAACAGCAAATGGGGGAAAGGAAACTTACCATATTGTCAATCTCCATTTGGGATCTACCAGGTGCCTCATTACTTAAGATTGAAGGTAAGGTATCTGGTTCTCTCACTAAATAAATAGTATTCACTACTCCACAGCTTCCACTTACAGATGGCTGCTGCTCATCGTGCCGCCACTCACCATCTACATTAAATTTGTACTGCACGAGTGGAAACAAGATTCTCCCTGTCAGAATAAATCAGTTACTCTTTCCATATTGTGTTTAGCAGTACTTAACGTTTCCTAAAACATCACAGATATTATATCAACTAGATGGGTTATATTAAACATACACTATAAGTGGTTGTGAAAGGAAAGAAAGTGAAGTACCAGATAGATAAATCAAATATTAAATTAATATTTACATACATATAAGTTATGGAACATTTCAAAAAACATGAGATAAACAAATCTGGATGTGCCAAAAGATGTGAGCGTGAGTTCTATTCTATCCAACATTTGTTCCATGATAAAACAAAATAAACCCAACCTGCCAAACTTCTTCAATCTAGCTATCAAAAATTTTATATCTCCTACAATAAGAAAATTAATTCCAAAGAGAATATGGAAAACAATCATACAGATGGCAAAACATTGTAGTGACACTTAAGAATTAGTAGAACTTATCAAAAATATCACATTGAATGTTTATTCATGAGTTTGAATAATGATCAAATAACTCTTCCGAAGGTAAATTAAACAAAAGTACAAAACTTATACAGACTTTCAATTTTACAAATAGGAAATAGCAGCACGTCAAATTGAGATCATGTAAAATTGATAGGCTGGCAGCTCCAGCAATATGACAGGCTTCAAACCCATATGTTATAGCTGTTGATAGAGGATAGTCCGACTGGAAATCTATGTCATAATAAACTTAAAGAGTTAAATGGTTCTATTGAATACATTAGTCTAATCTACCACACAATTGATCATCCTTATTCTGAGAAAACAAGCTTGCATGATTTCCTCAATAGTCAAAATGACACAAATTACCCAAAGGTTTTACCATTTATTCAACCAGCAATGTTTACTGTTCACTCTTTACAACAACTCCAAGGGGGCAAGACCGACTTCCTTGCCTTCCATGAAGGCCATGACAACTTTTCCCCATCAATTACTTTCAAAGTCCTACGAAAGTTTAAAACTATCATGGGGTTCCTTACCAATTT
Source organism: Vigna reflexopilosa (assembly GCA_027742785.1). Lineage (NCBI taxonomy): Eukaryota > Viridiplantae > Streptophyta > Magnoliopsida > Fabales > Fabaceae > Vigna > Vigna reflexopilosa. The sequence goes on along the minus strand of CM050926.1, from coordinate 24,208,080 downwards.
CCACAAAATCTGAATTAAAAAACACAACCATGCAAGTTGAAGTTTTAAAGTAATTAATTTACAAGCACACTTCTCTTATTTGGTTTTCATTTTTCCCAGCAAGACCAGCAAACACAATTTTACAAGATCATCCCCCTCACACTGATCTTTCAAAGAGAAGCACTTGCTTTTGAACATAGCGGCCATCAAGCACATACATACATACATGCAAGTAAACGATGTAAAAGTGCCAATCATACTGAGGATTTTTTCCTCGTGTTTGCCAACCAAATTCAAATAGGCAAAACAACCTGATGAAACCCCGGCATTAAGTTGCAAACAACTTGAAACACAGCAGGGCACCCCTCCATCGGAGACATAGCTATATGATCTGACCATCTGCAAGTACAATACAAGTCAGCCTTAATAAATCAATCCCATTCCTGACACACAAAAATGAAAAACCACAAAATCCCATATTCACGTCCACAACGCTGAATAACGAAGAACAACAAGTATCATAACGTCGAGTGGCGTTGTAATAAACAAGATACCTCGTGAAAGAACCACTCAAAAACACCCTTCTTCCTCCATAAGGCCACACAAAGCGTTGAGGAATCATAATGGATCCTGAAACTCCACTTCCCTCACATGCCCCATCCGCAACCGGAGCAAACATTTCCCCAATAAATCCAATACCTAATATTCAGAGCACCTCTCCAACTTCGAACAACAAAGCCACGAATCTGAACAACCAACGCCGGGAATCCTCGCAGCAGAGGACCCCCTCTCCTCAGAAATGGAACATGCAGTGCACCTTCCCAATCAACACCGCACTCCCGATTGCAATTACGCAAAGCTTAAAATCTCGAGCAATGTCAATCGAAACCTCGTGATCGACAATTCACCGCCTGAAAACAAAAATCAAAAAATTACACTGACGCCAATTAAAAAAAAAAAGAATAATCATAGCACCATAGAGTCTCAAAAGGTAAGTACAATTTGGGTGTAATCCGTCAGAGGCAAATGCGCGGAATCAGCAGAAGATGATTTAGGTCAAAAGGAGAGAGAAACGATTGTGTTTGTGATGCAGCGAGCGAGAGAGCGAGAGAGCGAGAGAGAGAAAGAACGAAAAATGAGAACGGAAGAGGGGGAAGCACTAATTAAATAAATAAAATTCATAAATAAATATAATAAAAATGGCAGGCAGAGAATAAAAGAGAAGAGAAACCGGAGAGAAAAAAAAAAATACAGTGTGCACTGCCAGTAATTATGTGATTCAGATTTCATTTCAACACCATCTAATAAAACTGCGCTCAAAACCTAATAAACAAATCAAAATGTTTATTCATTAATTTCACCAACTCTAAATACTAACTTACAATGCGTTCATACTATTATTTAATTATTATAAATTTCCTGTATAATAAAAGTATTTTACGTTCACAAAATGTTATTATAAAGAAACATGAGCTACAAAATAAAATAAATTCATGTAAAAAAACATACTAACGTAAAAAAAAAAACTAAAAAAAACTAAAACTATAACAGTTTAATCATATCATCACTAATAATTTAATCAGCTGTTTTATAAACTGCATACTATGGTAGGAATAAATAAATACTTCGAAGTGATAGAATAAATATATAAAGTTAATTTGAATGAAAAAAAAAAGAATAAAAATAATTAAATATTGGAAGCTAAAAAATAATTAAATATAAATTGTATTTGGCATATGAAAAGTTTAAAGCTAAGACTTGAAAAAAAAATTAACATCTTCTGGGTTTAGATTGGAAGAACCATGGGAGAATTGAAGTTCGAGCTATCTATAATATTCCTTAGACTTAAATATACGTTTAACTATTATAATTATCTTTGTTTTGAGATGTATAATTTTTATTTTTAAATTATAAGTTTATGTCTCATATCTCCAATTATTTTTTAAAACTAATTAATTTTATGTTCGTAGTTAATATATCATTGTTAATAGAAATATTCTTCTCATAATATTATTAATATTATAAATATTTGATATTATTATATGAATACCGTAGTTATTTTATTCTCTCTTTTTTTAACCATTGTCAATACTCAAATTTAATCATATTATTTTTTTAAAAATAATGTTGAGTCTTCCTCTTTACATGTTAGTCATTTTATTCCTTTTTGAGAGTTTTTCCTTCCATTACTTGCTCTTGTTCTCTACACTTCTCTATTACTCTTTTGTAAATTTTTAATTTCTGTTTTTACTTTCATTAACATCCAACCATTTCATTAAATTTTATTAATGGTAATGTACTCCCACATTCCAACACTTCCACTTCCACAGAAATCAAACTGCTCTTCATATTTTCCTTTTCCGGGTGTGATTCTTCTTTCTTGTAATTCTTCAAAACAAAATCAATTAACTGTAATTAAATTAATAATAATTATTTGATTAAATAAAAAAATTTAAATATAATTACGTAACAAATTAAAATTAAAACACTTGATTTAAATACTATTATAAATTAATTTAAAAAACAATTAATTAATAAACTAACAAAATTAAAAAAAATCCATCAATAGTTCAACGGATATGGATATCTGTGTTTGCACAAACATAAAACGTGGGCACACATCGCAACAAATAGATAAGAGAAGGAAGGCGTGGTAGTACGTGTTAGAAGTCTCACGTCAACTAGAGATAAGGCCAAATTATAATGTATAAGTGAGGTTCAAACCTCACCTTACAAGTCGGTTTTGTAGGGTTGAATTGGGTTTAAAAATCACTTTCTAATCATGTGTGCGTGAAGTCATAAGAGAAGAGAATGTGAAAATACGGTATATCACGTAGAGTGGAAGGAAGTAGTTGGAGTGAAGAAAATAGACTGAGTAAAATGAAAAGAAGCATGAGGGGCAGTGGAAGAACTTGTGGGAGCCAAAGAGGCAGTGGAAGAACCTATGGGAGCCAAAGGATGAGGAAGTGTTAGCGTACAGAGATGTGTGTGTGTGGTCAGCGAAATAAAGAGTTAGAAGGAGAGAAGGAGTACCGGAAGAGTGGATTTTGATGGCAGGGAGCGCGTGAAGTGCTTGGAAAATTAATGGGAGGGAGTTTTCTTCTGTTTGGTAGTGAAGGAGGGAAGGACAAGATGAGTTTTTAGCAAAAGAGAAAGAAAAGAAAAGTAGGAAAGTATGAGAGAGGTTACGTGTGATATATGCATGGAGTGATGGAGAATGGTAGGGGAAGAAACGGATATGGAGAGAAAGAGAGAAAGAGAGAAAGTGAGAATGTTGTGCATTCATTAAATGCATAATCGATTACCATAAATGGATAATCATGCAATTTTTTCTTTTCTTTACTTTTTTATTTGTTTAATTTGGTATTAGAGAATTTATATTTCACGAAAAAATTATTAAAGGTATTATTTGCGATAAAAGTTCAATTCACTCTCTCTTAATTTATTGTACATATAATGATCTTATCATTCTTACTTACGTGGAATTTTACATTAATCGGATAGAAATGTAAAGAGAAATGTTCACTTTCTATAAAATAATAACTTTTTATAAAAATGAAATTCGATTTAACTGATGTTTATTTATATTTAAACTTTTTAATTAATAAAAAATTGAGTATCTCTTATAATAACTATTTCTTATCTAAAATATTTTCTAAAGCCAATACCGAAGAAAAAATAAGCCAACATTCGGAAATATTCTTATTTTATTGATTTGGTAAATTCAAAAATCATATAAATGTTAGCGCAGGAGCTTGTTTCATCCTTTTCTACGTGTAACAATAAGAAAGATACTTTTTAAAACAATTGTGTAACGTCAAATATAAAATCCCTCTATATGACTTTCATGTATGGAATGTTTTATCCACAATAATGTATTGTTTAAATTCATTTTCTTCAAGATTAGTGAAGTTAAAAGTTGCTAGAAACTCAAAATAAATTATATAATGTAATTATTAGTTTTCAACTTGAATTTCTCTATTATACTCTATGAGACTGTAAATATATTATAAATACGTAGTTTTCAATTTGTTCCATTCAAGTCTTCAAAGATTTTGGCCTCTCATGGACATGGCTACTTGACAAAAAAATGTCACGTGTTCTGTCCTCAATAGAAAAGGTCCCATTTAAGACGTGTTAAACAAGTCTTTAGCAATTTATATGATGAAAATGGGTTAGTCATGCAATTAAATCCATTAAAAGAAATATAATTAGTATTAGCCATCATGTTATTTTGAAAGTATGATTTAATGTTTTCATTATAGTTAAAAGATACTTAAACAAGTTAACATATAAATTATTTTTAGTCATGATTATTTGATAGAAATAAAATCAATTTATATTTTATGAATAAAGACTATCATTACTTTCTGAGTAATTAGTTTTGTAAATATGAGTTAAATTTAAAACATTTTCTAATACGATAGTAATTTACTTTAATGCGATTTGTTAAGTTTATTGTATCACATATTCTTTGTAACGACTCTAAAAATAGTGTAATTACATTATTATGTCATTACATTAGTGATATTAAACAATTTATATTACACGATAACATGTGTGTGATGTTGTGATTATATGATTAAATAGAAGGGTTAGATTTTATTTTTTTTAGTTCATGATTGGTTGGAAAATTAATTTGTGTGATGTTGTGATTATATGATTGATATGATGTTGTGTGTTTATGAAACCTTGTATGAACGATGTCGTTGTGTGATTGTGTGAGCGATTAAGAGAGAATTTTGTCCATAAGTCGTTGTGTGAGTAGTGGCGAGTGGACTTTGTGGTATTTGTTCGTAAGTCTTTATGTGAGGAGTGGGGAGTGGACCGTAAGTCTCTATGTGAGCAACAAGGAGTTTAGCTATATATGAAAGAATGATTGGTAATCTTTGTTGAGTGGAATAGTTGGAATACAATGCAGTTGTGATATGTGGCAGGCCATGTGAAACGAGTGACTATGAGCTTTGTGTGAGGGAATAATAGATAATTTTTGTGTGAGTGATTAACTAAAACTTTGTGAGCAAGTAACAATTTGTAGTTTCATATAAGCAGGATATCTAGTAGTTCTGAGTGAGCTGAAACTATGTGTAAACTGTGAAGTTTTTGTGAGAACATGTAACTTTGGGAGTCTGAGATATTGTGATGAGACGATGTTTGATATTCTTATGTGATATCATGCGTGTGAAAGTGTGGTTGTTATATGAATAATGTATGTTTATTATTATGTGTTGATTATGTTACTTACCCTTTTATTTTGTGGGTATGGTTTCCATTTAGGATGATTGTGATTCATTATGAGAACAGATGAGAATAAAAGTGTTAAGAAAGACATACAATGTAGATGAGAGATATGGAACAATTGTAGGAGTATTTGTCTTTAGTCATATTTTAAAGAAGTTTCTTTTCTTTTGTGAGTTTGACAATTTTATATTTTCGAAATAAAAAGTTTTGTATTTTTTAGCATTTTACGAATAAAATAATTTTTTTTTGTTTATGTTAAGTAGTGGTATAAAGTAGTTTTTTATATTTTCAAATGAGAGATAACATAAGTTTTAGTATTATTCTAGTTGTGGGGTTACAATATGTAATTATATATGCATATAGTGTATATATAGTCCTCCTAAATATAAAGGTTATCCAAAACTCGAAAAATATCTTATACAAAAAGAATTAAAAATAATATATATATATATATATATATATATATATAATATTTTCATTTAATTACAAATGACAGACATGAGACTCAATTTAGAAAAAAGTTACAAAGAAATATGGTCAGAAATTTAGAAAGAAAACAAAAAATAAAAAATAAATAAATTATCAAGAGACTTTGATTTTTATAAAGTGAAATTAGATTAATAGAAATTTTATTTATAACTTTAACGTTTTTGTTAATAAAATAATTAAGTACATTTTTTAAAATCACCACTACTCTTAAACTAATTTTTAAATTCTTACACTATCAAAAACATCATCAACAATTAAATAATTTTATACATAAACATGTTCGACATTACAAAAGTATTAAAATTTTCAAATTTATTATAGAAATAAAGTTAAATTATACTTTTCAATTGAGATAATATATCTTATGAGTTAATTTTATAAAAATGAATTAAGACTTAAATCCACTTTATTTTTTTAAGTAAAATAATTAAAATTTTGAACTTAGAAGAAAAATATATAATTTCACATACTGTTAGTTTAATTTTTCTGTCACTATCTCTGAATCACATTATTTAGAACATAAGGAATGATTAAATGAAAGAAAATTAAAAATTTCCAATGATTACCTTGCATGCTGTTTGTTGTATGTAATCCACAAGCAATAACATTTATTTGAGAATGAGACATTTGATTTGCTTAACTTGATGGATCTTGCTAAGCTCCGTTCATGCTCTTGATTTTTATGAAAAGGTTGGTCAGTCCTACAAGTTATTTTCAGATTGGTGCATCAATCTGCTTTCATCACGTAATTCTTTATGTTTCTTCTTTTTCTCCAATTTGCATGAGAGTTACAATATTCCTATTACAATCATTTTAAAAATAAATTTAACATATTTTACTAAATTTATCTATTTAAATTAATTCTTAAAATATTTTTGTTTCCTTTTTTTTTTCTTCTTTAACCTTTTACATATAAGATATGACATGTAACAAGTTTTTTCATTTTGCTTTCATTATCAGATTAGTCCAATCTAACTCATGTTTTCATCTCAATGTGAGTTGTAAAGCATAATATTTTAATAATATAATTTGATTGATAATTTTTTTTTTATAAATTCTTACATTTAATGATGGCCAATCTGATAATTGTATATGCCTAATTTACAAAATTTATTAATAATAAAATTTAACTTTCTTTTATATAAATATTTTAACACCATCGACTAATAAAAAAAAATTAAAGTATTTTAATTAAATTCTTAGTCGTACTTAATTATATAAGCTTTTGGAGATAATAATTCAAAAGTCGAAACCTGTAAAATTCACGGATTATGCTTAAATGGTTTAGTTGATAATACAGAAATTTTATATTATTAATCAATGAGAACAATAACAGAGTAAGAAACAAGTTAAAGACATCACTTTCAAGTCATTTCACACCTTATAAATTAATGTTATATATATATATATATATATATATATATATGTGTGTGCAAATTAAGTTGAAAAACAAAATTAAAAATATTTTATGTATAAATTTCAGCTATTAATTTTATAATTATATTATTTTATATTTTATATTTGTTTATAAAAGTTTGATATTGAATAAAAATAAAATTAACTTATAATTTAAAAATAAATGCAAATCTAATCTCATTAATTAATTTTATAACTTTTTTTTTATAAAATTAAGTTTTATTTAAAATTTATGACATCAGAATCTTTAGTTAAAACATATTATAAATTTATAATCAAGATAAGAAAGGTTCCCCTATCAAATAATTAATAATTGAGTTTCAATTATTAAAAAATCAAGATAAATTACTATTTATTATTTTTGTCGAGAAAAATTATTTAAAAAGCACGATGTCAATAAAGTCAGATAAGATTAACATCATTTTCAATTTAAAACTTTAAAAGATTAATAAATTTTTAGATTTTTTATTTTTTATTTTTATTTAATATAAAACTTAAACTTATTTTTAGATTTTTATTATTATTATGAAATAATTAAAAAAAATATATCAATAATAATAATAATAATAATAATAATAATAATAATAAAATTCAAAATTAATCATGAGAGATATAATCCAAAAGAAATGATGTGATGTGAGTGGTCTTGATTTTACTGCCAACCAAACGGAACCCAAGAATCTGTTGTTTTGTTTTTGCGTTGAAACCAATGAAAAGGAACTACAAACTAACGTAGTGCCATCTTGTCGTGCGAACTAAAACATTACTATTGTATTAAAACTAGTATAATTAAAAAAATTACTTTTCACATTTTTAATTATGATATAATTACTGTACTAAAGATATTTTTATTATGAACATTAACCATAAAAAATATTTATCATGTTTCAAGATTGCAATATTAAATGTAACATGTTACATTTGGTCTAACAAAAAGAGTTAATGTTGTTTCAAATGGGGTATTTCTTTCTGCACTCTCACAATATCTAAATGCACCCCCATTTTGTAAAATAATAATAAGAATAATAATATATTCAATGAGAGAGGATATTTTAATACTTTCCTCTAAGTTTAAAAATTCAGTTATAAGTTATGGAGTACAAAAATAAAATAAAAAAATCAAATGAAGGTCTATTACAACAAAACGAAAATGGTCCATTCCCTACCACATTAAAGTACAGGCAATTGGTTTATATTGCATTCTCATAATTTCTTCATATGTTTTTAATTTGGGTATAAAAGGTTTAAAATGTTCAATTTTTAAATTTTAAATTATTAAATTTAAAAGCATACTACAAAGTAACGAATTTATAATATGTTTATGAATTCATAAATATATTCTCTTGAAAATATATCTTAAATTATATAATGTAGATATTTTTAAATGTATTTATAAATTTCGTAATATGACAATTATTTTTAAATTAGGTTATCTAAAAGTATATTTTAATTATACAATTCAAAAATGTATTTTTTAAATTTGAATGGTCTAATTTTGAATTTTAAAAATATATTTTAGATGTTTTAAATTGAACATTTAAAATATATTTTGAATTTTGAGAACATTAAAATATACAATTAAAATATTTTTATTTTTAATATATTTGAACATTTTTCACATTTATAAAAAATCTGGAAAAAGATATGGAGTTGTAAAACGACCCAGAACACAAAGGAAGATAAACCAACGAATATCAATATATTTTAGGTTAAGCCTATACTGTATTCATTTATATAGTTACCCCAAGACCTGTAACGCAATAAAATAAAGTTTCCACATAACGAAAATCTAACTATACTAAAATGTATGATTTATAACTATTTAACGAGTGAGAGTAAATTATAAATTAAATTAAATTTATAATTAAATATGCTTTTAGTTTATAAATTTATATGAGAAATTATAATTTGTATTCGTTCTAATTTTTATCTTGAATGATGAAATTAATCGATTTTAAGAAATTGAAATATTTAGTAATTGAATTATTTTTTATTTTTAGATAATTTGTTTTGATGGAATAATTAAAATTTATTAGATTTTAATTTACTTATTTAATTACTATTTTAAGTGTAATTCAACTTTTTTCTTAAATTCGAGTTAAATTAGTTTGATCTATGATTTAAGATAGTTTATTTCGACTTTAGTCTAAGTTAAACTGACTTGTTATTCGATCTGAATCGTCTTAATTTAATATTTGACTCAATTTTTAACCCCTATCAACTAAACTCGTATTCGACTCGGACAAACTCAGCGTGACCTTTGGCCTAGGGTGACTCAATTCGACCTTCGGTTTGGTCGACTTTATTTGACATTCGATCTAGCCGACTCGGCTCGACCTCCAGCTTGAGCCGACTCAATTCAACCTTTAGTCTTGTCTAGCTCGGATTGAATTTATCCGACACCGACACAACTTTATTTTGTTCGGATCAACTCAACTCGACCTTTAGTCCGGACTGACTCAACTCAATCTTCAATTTATGCTAAATCAACTAGACCTTTGATTTATGTCAAATTGTCTCGACCTTTGATTTATGACAAATTGAGACTACTCAACCTTCAATTTGAGTGTCTCGAGTCAACTTTTGGTTCGAATCCATTATTTTCAACCATTTGTCTAAGTGTCATCAATTTGACCTTTGACTCTGACCGAAGGTAAAAAAAAGTCAGACTCATGATCAAACTAAATGTCTAGATTATTCAACTTAAACTTAAAGTTTGAATTGACTTTGTGAACTTATAAACCTTTTTCATCTAGTCAACGAGAAATTTCATAACTTATGAAATTTTAATTTCTTTACTTTTTGAATTAATTTCAAATTCTATTATTATAGTTATTAAAAATATCTTCTTAAAAATCCTAGATTTTCAATTTCTTTTTAATCTCATCATCCAAACAAATAATTATATTTCAAATAATTTCAAATTCTCTAAATAAATAAATTATTCTATTAAATTACCTCACCTAAATATATAGTCTTTTTAACCTAATAATATTTTTTTTTTACATATAAATGATGTTATAAGTTGACATTTGAACTTCAACGTATTAAATAATAATGTAAAAAATTCAAATATATCTTGAAAGGTAGTTTATCATATACGATTTTTTTTCAATTAAGAAAATTATATCCGTTTATTTTTAATTTTTAAAACTAAATTATATTTAAATTTAAAAATAAACAAATTTATAAGAATTTAGTAAGTAAAACACAATTAACCTTTAAATTTAATATATGACTACAACTGTAATTTAATTATATTTGTGTGCACGGGAATAGTGTAATATAAGTTTGTGTGCACCAACCGGATTGTAGGTTAGTGAGCTAATATAGACAAAAGTTTTTGTTTTTTTCTAAAATCATGTGAAGCGTTAATGCTTTGAGGTTGTAATAAAAATGGATTAGGTTGATTATTCTCTTCCCTTTTTGTTCAATGCTTTGCATGCAAGTTTTAAGTGATTAGGAAAATGAGTTTGAAAACTTTTATTTATTATTTTCAAAGTACTCCATGACTAGGATTTAAATATGAAGTAATAAAAAAAAATCACTGTATTTCTCGACTAAATTTATTTTTTAATTTTTAGTTTTTTAATAAGCATATAATTCAAGACTATCATTATATTTACAAAATAAAATCTATTGGAGTAATTTTTTTGAGCTCAAAACAAGGATAAAATAAATATATTATACAATAATAGTTGACCACGAAGATTTAGCGTAAGTTTGTTTGGATAATGTGAACTGAACATATACTAAGATTGTTGCTATATTCGTACTAATAGCTGTTTTTTCTTCTTTTTTAGTATTTGTAGATTATGAATTAGTTTAGACATTCATAACTATCTACATTATTATATCGTGTAAAAAACTTTTAAATATTTTAAAAATTAGTTTTAATTAGACACCAGTATATTAATTATATTAAAATATAATTGATTATTCTAAGATATTTAACTATTATTTGTTTTGTAAATATTTAAATTCATTTTTAAAAAATAAAATAATTTAGTATCATTTATATTAAGCAGTTAAACAGATGTAATTCTGATTTTTAACTATATTATATTTTTTTCACTTTATTTATTAATTATCATCTTTTATTTAGAGTAACAATAAATTTAATAAGTATTTTCTAAAATTCCATCACAAGACACTTTTTAACCCACCAATCAAACTTTTATTTTATAAAATACTTAGGTTTATAGGTTTTTTTTGTATTAGATATGTTTAACCTTCTTACTTTTTGTTTAATGTAGAACCTAAATTCATATTTGAATTTTCAATAACTATTATTTAAGGAAGTCTCTTTTGCATTTAGCATATTTTTCTTGAACGACATATGTTTGAAACATATGACTCACATTTATATTTCTAACAATATCTTCTTCAAAGAGGGAATCTCTTCCACATTAACTAGTATATCTCTTGTGTGACATATATTTTTGAAACTCTTCTAATGAAAACTTTTAAACTTTTGGTATAAGGAATCTTTACATTTAATTTTTTTTATTCATATTATACTTGTCTAAATCAATCAATAAAATGAACCAACTTTAATACTATTGGTTAATATTTTAAAAAAATTTATTAAAAAAATACAACAATGAGACCTGAATCAAACACAATAAAAAAACGATATAAGTTCTAACTCAAAATCTTAAGAAATTGATTTATAAATTTTTTTTCTCGTAAGGTGTTCAACTTACTTATCTCTACTCAATGTATATCTTAAACTCTAACTTAATTCACAACAACATTTGTAAAAGGGTTTCCTCACATTTAATCTTTTGGAATTATGACATATTTTTATCATTTTTTTTCTCTTTTAAGAGTTAGGTTTAGCATGAAAGTATTAGTTTATACACCATGGAAATATCTTGACGAGTTCAAGGAAGTGTATTATACAAAATGACTAAAACAAAAGATTAATTATATTTTCAACTAACCTCCTATCACGTTTTATATATCACCAATTTTTCTAACAATGTTTTGTTGCAATTATGAATAAGGATTAAAATACAAAAATGTCAAAATTAGAACTAAAACCCATTATTATATCTTTGATAAAAAAAAATGAAGGAAATAGAGAAAAGGGAATTAAGTTCAAAGAATAAAGTGAAAATTAAATTTTATGGTGGAAAGATAAACATATCTATAATGAAATGTGATTACTTGGTATTAATTGATTTACTTTGTAGAAATTGTGTTTATTGTTATAAATTTTATACAATATTTTTTCTAGATTGTTATTATAAAATTTCAACCTTTTGTAAGTTATCATAAAAAAATTACTACTATGAAAAAGACTTTCAATGATGATTAAAATAATTTTTTAAAGAAGTTTTTCAATCATTGTTAATTAAATCAGTCAAATTACTCAATTTCATAAGACTTGACCTTAACTAATGGGTTGGGTAAAAAAAAATACACAGGATAAAAAAAATTTCCTTATTAAAAAACTCCATAAGATCAAATATTTCCAAAGTTCTTTGGATTCATGACCTTTTTTTTTTAACATGAATATTAAATATAAGTTACTATCTTCCTTCCTTTTCCATCTTTAACTAATTGTGATAACATGTTAAAATCATGACAGGATCACCAAATTTTCAAAACAGATAATACATTAAATATAATATTCTTAGAATGTTAATTAACTTTGAATTGATATATATATAAGTCAATCATTAAATATTTTAAATATAATTTCAGAACAATAAGAATTGGAACATTTATCTTTTTAATATAATGTGAAAAAAATTAAAATGTTAAATTTAATTTCAGTGTTTTTTCGATTTCGGTATAAGTCTTATTAAAATATGTGCGTAGAATTACTTTAAGTAAATGTCATTTTGTTACATAAGAATTAGCATAAAAATGTATGATATATTTATTTTGTAAATTTTGAATATATTAAAGTATTATTTCATGGAAGTTAATATTCACATTAAAGTTAGTGAGAAATTTTTGCAAAAAGTTATTAAGAATGACGTGAACTATTAAAAGCTATTAATAATGACGTGAAAATTTATTAAAAGTTATGACGTGAAGAACTATTAAAAGCTATTAATAATGGCGTGAAAAACTATTAAAAGCTATTAACAATCACGTGAACAACCACTAATTCAGAAAAATAGCATTCATATCCTTTAATCACAGTTCGTTCATTAATAAAGTTTTGAACAAAGGAGACGAAGGGACTAACCCAGTCTTAGCCCTGACTTAACCCACTTCACGAGAGGCTTTGAAAAAGCCTCCTACTGTGTGGGTTATGAAAAATAAGGCTTAACACTTGAGGAAGTCAGGTCTAATCCGTGGGTTAAAAAATAAAATGACAACGGTTGAATATAGTGAAAATTATATAGGAGTCTCTTCTATTGAATACATACATAGACTCCTCTATTTATAATATTTATAATAGAAGAAATATGGACTAAGCCCAAAATACAAATAAGAAATAATAATAACAAATTAACTAAAGATAAAAGATAAATATAAAATAAAGATAATATATCTAACAATAACTCTATTGTTAATGTTGTCATTATGTATAGATCATTACAAGTGGAGAGAATCAATGACAATTTGAACCATCATCATATGCTCAAAAAATCAACTATGATTATAGATGACAATCAATTGTTAAAAATAACTTACTAAGAAAACTTTCTTAGAAACATTGTTAAAATTGTTTTTAAATGAATTGTCAATTTATATATAATCCATAATCATGCATAAATTTTCAAAAACATATTCATTTTGCAACTCTAAACAGTTGAATAAATATAGAACATAATCTTAATATTCTAAATTTTCTTTTATAAAAATATAAAAGTTCTATGAACTAATATGTTCTAATTTGCTTACAACCCTCAAGTGTTATATATGTTAACAAAATGCTTTGTCCATGTTGTTTGGACACAAGCTAATGTATTTGAGTCTAAAGATTGTGTGTTATAAAAAATTTGCAAAATGAATTAAAGTTATGATAAGTCCATATGTGAGTAATAAATTATTTTATAAGTGTATAAGTGAGTTATAATATCCTAATTTCTATCAATATTATTTTGCACAATAATCATCATTCATTGTATGATGTGGTAATCACACTCATTTGTTTGTTAGACTTTACATATAGTAAAGGTAGTTAGATAAATGAAATAATAATACAAAATAGATTAATGATATAATATAAATATATTGAGGTACAATTATAAAATGAAAGTTGTACAAAATTACAAAATTATAAAATTAACCCTAATAATATATATAATTGATTAAGTGATTTTTTAGTGCACATAATTATTACTTTTTAAATTAAAATAACAATTTTATCATTTTTATTTTTTAAATAATTATTTATTTAAATTTAATAATTTTTAAATTAAAAACATTATCTTATTATCTTTCTTTTTAAAATATTTAAATTTAACTATTTTAAAATTAAAATAATTACTTATAATAAGAAATAGGAGACACATATACATTATGAGACCACTAATTTTAAAAAAATATATTAAGTAAATAATTTAAATTATTTTTAATTATATTTTTGTTATCAATATAAACAACAAAACTATATAAATAGCCTAATAAAATAAAAGATAATCTCTAATGCTGACATTTTAATAATAGACTATGGGACATTTAAAGAGTTAGACTTAAAAAAATTGCAAGATCATTAATTATGTTTTGTTGAAATATTTGAAGTTTTTTTCATCATCACATGCTAGAAACCACTAATTTTAATAAAGAAATTGAATAAGTAATTTCAAGTACTTTTTATTATATTTTTGTTACCAACATGAATAACAAAACTCTACAAAAGAAAAATAGCATAATAAAATGAAAGTGAATAAATAATGCTGACTTTTTAATAATCGATTATGGAACATTTAATAAGTCTTAGAATTAAAAAAATTACAAAATCATCAATCATGTTTTGTTGAAACATTTTAAGTTTTTTTCACCATCAAATGCTTGAAACCACATCTCTTTAAAGTACCTGGTTTTGACCCATGTTTTTGTTTAATCCCCCACAAGTATATTACCAATATTACGTAATAGATTTTGCATAAATGTTTTAGACATTCTTAAAACTATGCACTTAGTTGTGTATTTAAATAAGGATAGTTACTCTATTTTTCTTAACCAACACATTAAAATACAATCAACAAACTAATATTTATTGAAAAAGTTATGCTATTCAGAGTGATCTCATTCAATTAAAGAATAATTAATTATCATAGAAAGAAGCATTTGCACTGTAACAAAACAAAAAAAACTGATAAAAACATCATAGATCAACTCAAAGTCATAACACAACATAGGATTTGCTTTTAAACCACGTCGTCAACTCAACTCGGAGTAACCAACTCGGACGAGTAAGACAGACTCGGTGTGTTTTAAAAGCAGGACCAAGTAGGAAGTAGTTCATTTCATTCCATGCCCCGCGAATTTACCTTGTTGTGTGGTACACTTGAGACATCAAAACCAGGTTCTCTCTCTCTCTGTTCTTCTCCAACTACGTTAATGTTTTCTCCACTTTCATTGCCCATGTATGCAAATCAACAAAGGACATCATCGTCACCAATTTTTATGATTGTTATTTTAACTGTGTGTGTTTGTGTGTGCACTTACCTGATGCTATTGCTTCCCTTTTCAGGTCTTGGCATTTGACGTTTCCACCGCTTGTTCAAAGGGTAACAAATATTCGTTTTTTTCTTGTCATCAACCTTTATCTCGTCCAATGCGTGTACCCGTGTTTCTTCTGCTTTGGATTGTATAGTTTGTGTGTGTGTTGATGTGCTGTGATATATGAGATGGAGAAAGATACCTGTAAATATTTATGGGTCGTTGGTATTTCGATTAATTGTCTGCTGTCTGTTGTGGGTGTGTTCAATATTGATGTCAGTGAATGTACTTGTGATGTTCTGGTTTCAATGGTTTTTGTTTCTTCGTTTGCTCTTCTGGGTTGTACGTGTGGATCAGTTTGTTTTGTGATGTTCTTCAAGGACTTTGATTGTGAACATGAGTACAAGTGGATCTGGGTTGGTTATTACATTTTTCTTTGGTAATCAAAATTCTTCGGCTTTGTATATCGTTCTCCTCTCAGGGTTTTGGTGATAGTCTCTCCCCTCCTTAGGTTGTATAGTGGTTGTTGCATGGTGTAATTGTTTTGAGGCTGTGTCAGCCATTGAGGAATGCAGTGTTTGGGAACAAGTTTGCGAATTTTGCTTTTCTGGTATGGAGAAATAATAGGGTTTACGCGAGTGATTCAGGCACCCAAGTTGAGGATTTTGATGCTTTGTCATATAAGCAATTGCTGTAGCTTCAGCTATTCTACAATTTTCTTAGTACAGGAATAGATTGTTTTAGCAGTTGTAATCCTTTTGGAGTTACTGGTCAATGAAGAATACTTGCCCTTTGTTCCAGTTATTTCTACTCTAATACTGAGTTTCTGGATAGTTGATTCTCTTAAGAATTTGATAGTGATGAAATAATTGAAAGTGAAAATAACTGGAGATCTAACATGTTGTCACATGGCTATTGGCTAATTCGGCCTCTATCCAAATTAAAGGTGTCATGTGATCCATGTAGTTGATCTCACTTAGTTGGAAAAGATTTTTGTTATTGCCTAACTATTGAAATGAAGTATCAATTTCTCATGGGTAGCTAAGGGTCATGAAATCTTAATTCTTTCAAAATGTGTGATGCTTTGAAAATGGCTTGGTAAATGAATAGATGCTAAGTAACTCTATGCATTACTTTTATACTTTGCTGAAGGTCACATGTGAAGTGTGCTCCTTGATAATATCACCCAATTTACATCTCCCTTATAGTACTTCTTAAGATTTGAGCTTTTAGTTACTTGGTATGTTATACTTTGTTTCTATGCAGATGGTTATAATGCAGAAGAATGACATTAATAATTTAACTGAACATGCATCTAATAGTGCTCCAAGTTCACCTGATATAAGCAATTTAGTTGGAGCTCCACAGCTGAATCCTCGAGTTGGTGATGAATACCAGGTGGAAGTTCCTTCCCTAATAAAAGAATCAGAACGAGTTCAGCTTCTAAGGAATCCTGCTGAGTCAGAAGTTGGGCTTGACAACTCACTTTCATTTGCAATTGGTTTACCCATCTCTGTCACATGGATACATAATGCAAAGGAGAGTAGTGAAAATGAAGGGTGGGGATATATTGGAGACAATGCAGATGAACTCAAACCAACCGCATTTCAATCTGAGATGACAGGAGACAGCAATTCAGCTGAACTGGGTGAAAGAAAAAATTTTGCATTGGTTCCTGCCATATTAAGTAGCTCCTGGAGTGATTCTGATGCAGAAGTTTTTCTCCTTGGTTTGTATATTTTTGGGAAAAATTTCATTCAAATACAAAGATTCTTAGAGAACAAGGGGATGGGGGAAATACTTGCATTTTACTATGGAAAGTTTTACAAATCTGATCAATATCGTAGATGGTCAGACTGTAGGAAGTTAAAAGGAAGAAAGTCTGCAATTGGACAGAAACTTTTCACTGGTCGCAGGCAACAAGAATTACTGTCCCGCTTGATTCCCCATGTCTCGGGAGAATCTAAAGATACTCTGTTACAGGTATCAAAAGTGTCATCTCATCTTCAGTGTTATTATTGAACTACAACAAGTATATTTCATTTGTTAGACGAGCGACTTAGCCTGTTTAACTGCATTTTATGATTTAGAAATTATTTTATTTTCACTTCTCTGATATAGTGCAATGTTTATTTTTTTCCCCTCCAGTTTATAATATAACCTTCTTTTTAACTTTATGAAGTGACAATATAGAAGATGATGATGATGGTGTGTCTATTTTCCTGGGTGTATATTAATCATATTGAAGAATAGAAGCCATTTGCAATTAGGATTCCATATCTTTTGGAAGTATCTGATTTATTCTGTGTTCAAGCTCCAAATAATACTTGTAGCTGACTAAGTTTCAGCTATAAATCCTTTTGGAAATATCATATATCTTTATACATACATTGTACATTAGATACAGTGGCGTATTGAGGTGGGATGGCTGATTGTATTATGATCGTATTGTGATGTAATGATGGTTGATTGATTCGTTCAACCTTTATGGCCAGTGGACGTGTGTTTATTTATCGTTTCATTTGTATATTTATATGTTTCACTCTCACTTTACTTTTTCTCTAATCAGGTTTCTAAGTCATATACTGAGGGCAGAGCTTCATTAGAAGAATACATATCTTCTATAAAATCCACTGTTGGACTTGGTATTCTTGTGGGGGCAGTTGGTATTGGTAAGGAGAAGGATGACCTTACTACTCTTGTTCTGGAACCTGTGAAGAACAATAAGGTGTTTTCAGTGCCAACGTGCAAGGCTTGGTCTTCTCTTGGACCAAATGATATATTGAAATTTTTAACAGGATTTCGACTGAGCAAGGCTAGAAGTAATGATCTCTTTTGGGAAGCTGTTTGGCCTCGCTTACTAGCAAGAGGGTGGCACTCTGAGCAACCAAAAAATAGAGGTTATGTGAGCTCCAAAGATTATCTGGTTTTTCTTATCCCAGGTGTTAAGACCTTTTCAAGGAGAAAACTTGTGAAAGGTGATCATTACTTTGATTCTGTTAGTGATGTCCTGAAAAAAGTGGTAGCTGAACCGAATCTTCTTGATCTTGAAGAAGCTAAAGTTGGTAGCTGTGATGATGAAGAGCCAGAAGGGGGGTTGAATGAGGATGATGATTCTGATTACCGTCGTCAATGTTACCTCAAGCCTCGAGCTTCAACTTACAATACAGATCAGATAAAATTCACAGTTATTGATACCAGTTTGGTGCATGGAGGGAAACCATCTGATTTAAGAGAATTTAAACCTGTACCTGTTAATTCAGTGGGTGAAGTTGAGGTCAATGTTGCTGATACACATGAAGAGGCCAAACATATGAGTAAAGTAAACCATAACAAGAACATTTCTGAAAACATTGATCAAAAGTTGGCTGGTACTGGTGTACTTTGTGAAGGAAAGTTAATGGTGAGAGAACTGCAATATCTGCCAATTGAAGAGGAAGATGCATCTAAGGTGCTTGGTATTTTAAGAGAAAGTAAGGGTAGCTCCAATGATGATTCGCCAAGTGTAATGGAAGCTAGTATGCTGGTATATGGCAAAATGAAAATTGGTAATACTGATAACCAAAATAATGCTAAGAAAATGGTCCAAAGCTTGGAAAATAAGAAGACCTCTGTGTCTAATGATAATCAGCTAAAAAGGACTATAAAGCATCAGTGTAATCGAAGAGCAAGACCAGGTAATTCCAACCATGCAGTTGTTCCCGCCAAGAGGAGGAGATTGGCTGCCTGTTCCAAGGCAGAGACAAACCACATCATCAAGAATTCTCCAGGAGACTCAGGATCAGATAAAAGGGCTTTATCCCCCACAAAGGTTGATGATCCTTTTACCTGTCAGAAGAATGGAAATCTAATTCCTTCTTCAGATGAAAAAAGTCTGGAAAAGAATAACAAAGAAAGCATTCTCAAGGAAATTTGTGAGTACAGGAGTGTTTCAGGTGATAAAGTTGAGAAAGGTGATTCAGCCACCTTCAACATACCCCAAGCTCCTTTGAAGTCTGAAATTGGTGTGGTGATGGTAATGTTGGAGGAAGATAAGCAGAGCCTGAAGGCAAATGATCCATGTTTATTATCTGACACTCAAGGGGTAACTGAGGAGCCACTGGGAGCCTCTTCTGATGTTGGTTCTGTGGAACAGCAGCCTAGTATAACTTCCAGGAGGCAGAGCACAAGAAACCGACCATTATCAATTAGAGCGCTTGAATCTCTAGCAAATGAATTCTTGTATGGAGAAAGAAGACAGAAAAGGAAACTTGTCCCAACACAAACTGATTCATTTGCTATTTGCCGCAAGGCTCGTACAAGAAGCAAAACCATGCCTCACAATCAGAGTTCAGATAATCGGACTGCAGTTTTAGTAGAAGAAAAGCAGTTGAATGGCAACAGCACTGCTTAGGAAATATCTATGAACCATTAGATTAAGTTAAGAGTAGTAATCCATTATACCAGGTATCTTTGAAGGTACCTGTCATCATCAAGTTTTGACTTCCAGAAACGAATTGATTTGAAAAACTGCAGATGATTCTCCCGTCTTACTTGCAAATTATTCTAAAGCTGCCGGAGTGGTTATACATTCACATACTGTACAAAATTTTTCCATACTAAAAAGAATGTTGATGGGATCAGTTTTGTTTGTTTGTTTATACTAGAAAGATCCCAACCTTATGATTGGCTATGAAATTGCAAGTAAACTTCTCTTAATATTTAGTTTCTCGTGGAAATTATAATAAACTTTTTAGCTGGTGATGATATTGCCAGAAACTTTGAGTGTGCTTTGGCAATGACAAATTGACTCTAGTTTGTGTGCTCTTGCTTGACAAGCAAGAAAGGGTTCATACCTGAGATGTTCCTATTCTTATTTTGAATACTGAACTGATCTTGAGATTTTGTGAATCAACTTACATATTTTTTTCCACAAAAGCGTACACCTTAATGCACTAGTCACCCTTTTATCCAGCATTGTTCTGCTTTAGTTTATATCACACCTATGCCTTTATTTCATGCATGTCAATAACTATTTTTTATAAGGCAAAACACTTAATTATATTGATTACACAGAGTTCAAGGTGATGGGTCTTTCAGAAGAGAATTCACTGTAGAGATACAACATCAGTAACGGTACCAAACCCATAAAAGATAATGATACTTAAATTATATTTGGATTCCCAACACCAAAAATTGGAAGCTTGCTTTTAGACTTGGAGATGGATTGTTTCACCTTGCATGAAGGTCTTTTTGCTTCCTAAGGTGAAATTATGGTATATAGTGTAAAGGGTATGCAATTATAGAAGATAATGACAGAAACCTTATGTGGTGATGGTCATTGGCTTCAGTTAGTCATGGCTGACTTTCATTTTCTATTAAATTTACAACAGGCAACCTCATCAACCAAATATCTATTAAAGAAATGAATACACCTACATAAACATACACATGTAAGTTTTACTATGGGTTTCATATACACAACAAGATTCAATCGACAAAATACATTACTTATATTTCAACTTCTATAATGTGCATCGTTTGATAGACAAGACAATACAAATTATAACATTAAAATCTATTAAAAACTGAATATAAAAGATATAAAGATGTTGAAAATAAATGTGTCTTAGAGGTCCAATTATTTACTTCTATTTGTATAATAAAATGTTTTTTTTCTTCTTATTTTTATATTCTTAAATATAATAATTGTTTTGATAACATTCTTTATTACAATTTATTATTTGTTTTATGAATTATTGGATAATCTTCACTATACTGTTCTCAAAGAATTCTCGAGCCTTCCTTATTCTAATGTCTTTATTGTTGATCGTTCGTACGGTTTGGAAGGTACTCACAGAAGATATTCTTATATAAGTCTGATAATGTATGTTTTAGTAAATGAGTATTAAATATTATAATGTATGTGTGTGAACAATCATACCTTAGATCTTGTTTATAGTAGTTGTTATAGGTTTTTACCTTTTTGTTGATTTAAATACGATCCAATCATACCTTAATAAATATTAGTTGGTTGATTTGTGTTTATTATTGTCTAATTGTTAATTTGACTTTTACTTTATAACCAGTTGATTGGGAGATCAACTCCAAAGTGTACTAATTGATTTAGGTGATCGGTCTACCAGTTAGTTAGGATGGTCTGTCGACCGATCAATTAGGGTGATTGATCCAAAGGTATCTTGGCCAACTTACTATTTAGTATGATTTATTGACTAAAAGAGTATAGACCATGCATTATTTATTATTTAAATAGGGAAAAGTTAAAAAAATTGGCAGAGGAGAGAATAATGGATCAAAATTTTATTTTTATTTTCACTTTGATTGTTTTTGTTGTTAGGTTGGATCAATCTAATTTTCTATCTATACTTTTGTACTCAATGCTCTAGATCCGAGTGTCTAATACAACATTTGTAATTAACATTTAAGTTCTGTTTTATCTTGGAACTTGGGATCTCAACCCCTCTGTGACTGGAAAACGTTTTTAGGGTTTCTTGGTCACTTTGATTTTGGATTATTTTTGCTGCATACAAATTGAATGAATGTCAAAGGCGGCATTGCATTTTAATGGTACAGTTGTTGCCACGAGTCACAGACTTAATGTCCCAAATTGTTCCCATTCGAATTGACTATTATGACAATGTGTATTGGGTATTTAGGGATACTGTACTTCTAATCTAATTTAAATGAACCAACAGAATATAGTAAGTGGGTAATTCTTTGGAGTGTAGAAGATTTATTGTTTTGGCTTGTGTGAAGAGTTTGGGGAATTTTCTTAAATTAAAAATTAAAATGTAAGAATAGTTTTAAAAATAATTAGATATTATGTAATGTTATATTACAACTTGAATCATTAAAATTAATAAGTTTTAAATTTGAAATTATTAATTATAAAAAAACATTTCTTGAAAAGGATAAAGATATGTCACCTCACTACATATGGGTGTCATGCTGTATTATCAGTCTCAAAATGTTTGTAATATGTTAATTTATTAATTGAAATACTAATAGTTATAATTATGTATGTTTACAGTGTAATTGAAATATATCTATGTGATAAATAAATAAATATATAGATAGATTTTGAGTATGAGTCTAGTTATATTACACATTTAGAATTTTCAATATCATAAAACAATTATACTAATTGAACCTTTAAACCACTTTTTTGTTAAGTTTTTAAAAATACTATATAATATATTATTTAAATTTAGAATCATATTAAATAAATAGGTTACACACAGTATAAATTTATAAAATAAATTATAAAAATCTTTTCTTCCAAAAAAAAATTGTAAGATAAAATTAGGTTGAATCTAATTCATAACCCATTTAACTAATAAAAGTAAGTACAGGTAGAATATATATATATATATATATATAAAAGTGAAAATACATGCACTCTTCTACACATGTATCCATCTTTACTTTATAATGATAAAAACATATAAAAAATTAATTATTTTAATTATTATCAGAGTAAAAAATTTATTAAATTCAAAAATATCTAACTTTAAAATAATTATAAAAAATAGATGCAAAATTTAAAAATTAAACTAACTAACAAAATAATTTATATTAATAAGGACAAATAGATAACATGAATAAATATATAGTTATAGAATAAATAATTCTTTTTTATTATTATTTTATTTAACTAAATATTATTTTATTGCATAGAGTATTTAACCAGATCAGTGCATTACTTTTGAGTAGATGCTGGTAATGTGAAAGTTTTCCTTTCAGATTGAAGAGGTTGCTGGGGAAATTAAACCCTAAATTCCCAAATCTGAGTCACAGTATCAAAAGAGTGTTTTCTCAATATCGCAGTTCACAGCGGGGTTCCAATATTTTGGCAGTGAGATTTCTTCACTTTCATCTCTAAGTGTTTACAAGCATGAAGATGTATCTTTCTTTTCTTTCTCTTTTATCTGGGGGTGTGAACTTATTGTTGGACATTAGGTTTAGTGATTATGCTTTGGATTAAATTGTTGTGTGATTTTGTTGTTAACTTTAGGTTTTTTGTTTAGAATAATAACAGGATCAGAAAAACTGTTCTTTTGAACTCAAATTGAGGGAGAAAATGGAAGAAGAAGATGATTATGAGGAGTATGTGCCCGTGGCCAAGCGTCGGGCCATTGAAGCTCAGAAGATTCTCCAACGCAAGGGGAAGGCCCCTTTGGCCACAGATGATGATTTGGAGAAATTGAGAGCGGCTGAATCGAAGCCTAGTCTGCTGGTTAAAGCTTCACAAATGAAAAGAGAACAACCGGAGATCAGTGTGACGGAGCAGATTGTTCAGCAGGAGAAGGAGATGATTGAAAACTTGTCAGATAGAAAAACCCTCATGTCTGTCCGTGAATTGGCTAAGGGAATTACTTATTCGGAACCTTTGCCAACAGGGTGGAAACCACCTTTGCATGTAAGAAGGATGTCCAAGAAGGAGTGTGATTTGATTCGGAAGCAGTGGCATATAATAGTTGATGGTGGTGATATCCCGCCCCCAATTAAGAATTTTAAGGATATGAGATTTCCTGAGCCAGTTTTGAAGAAGTTGAAAGCTAAGGGTATTGTGCAACCAACACCTATTCAGGTGCAAGGACTTCCTGTAATCTTATCTGGGCGGGATATGATTGGGATTGCATTCACGGGCTCTGGAAAAACTCTTGTCTTTGTTCTACCGATGATCATGGTGGCAATGCAAGAGGAGATTATGATGCCTATTGTTCCCGGGGAAGGTCCTTTTGGATTGATTATTTGCCCATCAAGAGAACTGGCTAGGCAGACTTATGAAGTCGTTGAACAATTTTTGATACCTTTGAAAGAAGCTGGATATCCGGAGCTCAGGCCTTTGCTTTGTATTGGTGGAGTGGATATGAGATCGCAGCTTGAGATTGTGAAGAAGGGTGTTCATATTGTTGTTGCCACTCCTGGGAGGTTGAAGGATATGTTGGCCAAGAAGAAAATGAATCTTGACAACTGCAGGTATTTAACATTAGACGAGGCTGATCGGTTGGTGGATCTGGGATTTGAAGATGATATTAGAGAAGTTTTTGATCACTTCAAAGCTCAAAGGCAGACTCTTCTATTTTCTGCAACCATGCCAACGAAAATTCAGAACTTTGCCAGGAGCGCTTTGGTGAAACCAATCATTGTCAACGTGGGACGTGCAGGGGCAGCAAATCTTGATGTAATTCAGGAGGTAGAGTATGTTAAGCAGGAGGCAAAAATAGTTTATCTCCTTGAGTGCCTACAAAAAACCCCTCCTCCAGTTCTGATATTTTGTGAGAATAAGGCTGATGTCGATGACATCCATGAATACCTTCTCTTGAAAGGAGTGGAAGCAGTGGCGATTCATGGAGGCAAGGATCAGGAAGAGAGAGAGTATGCCATTGCAGCTTTTAAGGCTGGCAAGAAAGATGTGTTGGTGGCAACTGATGTTGCATCCAAAGGTTTGGATTTTCCTGATATTCAGCACGTCATTAACTATGACATGCCAGCTGAAATTGAAAATTATGTCCATAGGATTGGCCGAACTGGTAGATGTGGGAAAACTGGTATAGCAACGACATTTATAAACAAGAATCAAAGTGAAACAACATTACTTGATTTGAAACACCTATTGCAAGAAGCAAAACAAAGGATTCCCCCAGTTTTGGCTGAGTTGAACGATCCAATGGAAGACAATGATGAAA
Source organism: Vigna reflexopilosa (assembly GCA_027742785.1). Classification (NCBI taxonomy): domain Eukaryota; kingdom Viridiplantae; phylum Streptophyta; class Magnoliopsida; order Fabales; family Fabaceae; genus Vigna; species Vigna reflexopilosa. The sequence goes on along the minus strand of CM050926.1, from coordinate 24,182,629 downwards.
TCACAGGCATAAGTGGAGTCAAGGGATGTGCATATTGTGGTGGACTTGGTCATCGTATCAGAGATTGTCCCAAATTAGAACATCAGAAGAGCATGGCGATTGCAAATAATAGAAAGGATTATTTTGGATCTGGAGGTTACAGAGGGGAAATTTGAAAGGCGTCTGTTGGGTACCAATTTTCTTTGAACACTACTAGGTTATGTATTATTACATCTGTAACTCTAAATTGTGTACCATGGGATATGATGACTTTCATTACTTCTGAACTTATGCAATAGATATGTTCCAGTTTTTCTTTGACTGCGGCTGGTTATGTGTTATATTTGCAACATGGAATTGAATGCACTCCGTTGCATTTGTACTTTTGCTTTACATTGTTGAATTGTGGTATAGTTTATGAATTGTGTTTATTGAACTGTGGATTTTCACTGGTTTCTCTAGGTTGATTCATGTTGGAATAGGCAGGTGATTTGTCAGGAGCAGATGTCTTCTGCTCTGGTAATTATTTTCTTCGAACATTTATGTTTATAACGACCGTAAATAAATAATATGTGCATCCCGCATATGCAAGAAATCTTTGTGATAGTTGCACCTCTATTTTTATGGAGAACAATGTAAAGAGCTCAAATAGACTTAGTTCAATTTTAAATTTAAGCTTGAATTTTGCAACACTGCAATAGCTAAAGATAATGCATGCTGTGCATTTTAGCTTGATTCCTCGTGTCTCAGGAGAATCTAAAGATACTCTGCTACAGGTATCAACATTGTCATCTCATCTTCAGTGTCATTATTGAACTCCAACAAGTCTATTTTTGTTTCTCTGATATGGTGCAATGTTTATATTTTCCCCTGCAGTTTCTGATATAGCCTTCCTACTTCATGAAGTGACAATGTAGAAGATGATGATTATCTGTCTATTTTCCTGGGTGTATATTAACCATGTTGAAGAATATAAGCCATTTGCAATTTGGATTCAATATCTTTTGGAAGTACCTAGTTCATTCTGTTTACGAGCTTCAAATAATACTTGTAGCTGATTAAGGTGCTTTAGCAATTACAAATTAAATCATGTTTGTGTGATCTTGCTTGACAAGCAAGAAGAGGGTCATACCTGAGATATGTCCTATTCTTACTGTAAATACTGAATTGATCTTGGGTTTTGTGAATCAGATTAGTATAACTAACATTTTTTCCCCATAAAAGAATAGACCTTGTGGTACTAGCCCCCCTTATGTCCAACATTGTTCTTCTTTAGTTTTATATCAAACTTATGCCTTTCTTTCATGTATGTCAGTAAGGTTTTTTTTTTTTTTTTTGGTAAGGCCTGACAATTAATTATATTAGCATAAGGAACCCTAAGCCAGCTCTTAAGACTTGAGAGTTGTTGGTTAAAAAGAACGATATCGACGCATGCATGACAAAAAAATGGAGCAGATTTAAAGCTTCAAAAAAAGACACCCAAAGCACGTCTAACACATTGCAAGAAGTTCTGGTTGCTTTCACAAGTGTAATCATGACAAGTAGCGCAAAGGTTATGCAATTAGTCAATGATTTTTAAGAGAAGACAATGACAGAAACCTTATATGGTGATGGTTTTATTGGCTTCAGTTGCTCTTTGCTGACTTTCTATTTATTTCCATTAAATTTATTCCTATGCAACCTCATACACAAAATTATTCATCACAAGAGGATCAACCGACAAATACAATAGATACATGTCAATTTTTATAGTGTGCATTGTTTGATAGTCAAAAACAATAGTTACTTTTTTTTAATATGGGTTTTAAACGAATACTACCAGCAAGTTTTTGAAAATGAATTTGAGTAATATAGGATTTATCCCATACTGCTCCACTCCTATTCTATTATATTATGTATATTATATGTATTTTATATATAAATATGTAACATCTTAGCTATGAAAATAATTATTTTATATAGCTTACCATTAAGAATTATTATGTTAGATGATTATGTTTACTGGTTATAAATTATGTTTCAACACTTTGAATCTTATGTTTAAACACTTTCGACGTTACATTACGTTGAGATTACGTTTAAATATTTTAGTATTATATTTGAAAAATTTAATGGTAACATTTTAATTTGATCTCTAAATGAAGAAAAAAGTTATAGTTACTGAACAATGATATTTGTAGATAAATAATATATTTTCCTTGATATTATTTTAATTATTTTATATTTTTATTTATGTACAACAAAGTAATATGATTTTAGTACAAAATCATATTGTAGTTCTGGTGCATGCCCAATTTTATTTCCAAAAACAAATGGTGTAAACCTGCAATTATTAGTAATCATATTTACCTTGTGCTTATGCTTATCTGTTTATAATATTTAGATTAAGTGTACAAATTATATTGCATATCACGTTCCATATTTCATTCAATGAGAAAGAACAATAACTAAGACAATAAAACCTGAATAAAATCTACTTAAAACCTTTACTCCAAACTTAAAACATCTGTTTATAAGTTATTTTCCTTATATTATTTAATATTTTCATATTTATTTAATATAAAACTTTGAATTACATTTCTATTCTTAGTACATTCTAATTTTTACACTTAATTTTATATCACTTTTAAAAGATATACAAAATCATAATGAGTTATTAGTGATGTTTACACTATGCTTAAGATGCTTAAATAACTTAATCTTTCTTATGTATTAACAAGTATAGATCATATAAATAAGTAATCACCATTTTCAAATACTCATTCCACATCAAAATTCATTAAACATACTGTAATACGCTTATACGAGTAATGAAATTCAAGTTAAACAATACTAAATAAAAGATTTCACAAACAATAGAAATTACTTGAAATAATTTCTTCAAAAAGTAGAAAATTGTATCAACTATTTCTCTTCATTCAAGGGTCCAATTGTTATCATCATATGAGCATCATCAAAATCTTGTCCTTACATTTACTTATGACGTTAGTGAAAAACCTTAAACGAAGGATAATTGATGAATTATTTCTTTCTATAGCAATTAACTTATAAACATGTACTTACTGTATTTTAAATTAATTATAGACATTTAAATTTTCATATTATTGATTTTATTATTAATAATTTAAGAATTTAAAAAATGGAGTAAAAAGTGATAAATATAGTTTTTAATATGATATTCAATTATTGTATATTGCGGTAAAGTTGAACTATAAATAATTTTTTAATATTGATTTCATTTTGTAAAGGGTTAAATATGTTTTTAGTCCCTATACTTTGGGGCGATTTTGGGTTTAGTCCCTCTTTTAAACTAAGGTACAATTTAGTCCTTCAACTTTAGAAAACTCTAGTTTTAGTCTTTTTTACCAAATTTTTTTAACTTTATTTGCTGTTTCAAGCACGTTTCATTATAGCATTTGGATTGTTTTTTGACACATTTTTGACACATTTTGTAAAAATACTCTACCTCTTTAAAATTACTTTTAAAACTTTAATATTTTCTTTAGGTTTTTGAGTTAATCGTTCATTTGTCTCACTATCAGGAATTACCATTAAAGTTTCAATAGAAAACTCTACGGATTTGTCTAATCATAATTGAAAACATGATAAGTTTATTTTTGTTCTATTTTTAAAATCATTTTAACATTTTTTTATGTATAATATTCTTTTGGCTTTGATTATTGAGTGTAATGTAGATGTATGTTTCTTAAAATTTAGTATTTAAAAATAGTGATATGATTTAAATTTGCTCACGTGTTTTGTTATGATTTGGTATCTGCCTACTATAACCATATGTTTAATCAGAATAGAGAATAACGTAGAGATATGAGATAATTAATATTAATGCTACAATGAAATTGTCTAGTTAATTACTAGTTTATAATATAAATATAGATACTTATGTTATGTAATATATTTGTCTTTTATTTCTTTTTGAAATATTATTTTAGAAAACTCTTTATACAGAGAAATATAATTTCTATCTATTATGAATTATGTGTTTGATATCATTATATAATAACCTATTTGATAATATTTATATGCTATATATAATTCAATCGTTACGGATAAATTGTTTAAAAAAAATTAAAAGTTAAGTAATAGATAAAAAGAAAACACTAAATAAAAAGGGATAAAGTTGGTATACAATTAAGAAGATTAAATATATAAAGAGATACAAAATGAGTGTAATATAATATGATTAACACTTATTTTTTTAACCAAGGTTAATTCATACTCAGAAGAAAAAAAAAATAAAAAAATTGAAATAGTTAATTGAGAGAGTAAGTGAACAATTTATTTTAATTTGTTTATTTGTTTTTTTTAAATATCACCAATATATTGTTAGTATCAAATTTCATGCTATGCTCTCATGTTTCTGGAATTACTTTATCATTACCAATTGCCTCTTTATCTAACAAGTTAATATTTTTTTTGGACTAACTAAGAAAAATAATTGCAATTCATTAAATAAAATGAATTTTATAAGAAAAACTATTTATGAGAGAAAATAATGAAAAACCTAAAAAGGCATTACAAACAATTTTTTTCTAAATAAATAATCTTTTTTCAAAATATTGCAATATCTATACGTATATATGAAAGGATTTCTTTTTGGTGTCGACTTTTTTTATTTTATATTTTAAATTAAAATAATTTTTTTATCAAATTTATTCTAACGTTTCTTTAAATCTAACATTTTTTAAACTTAATTAGTTTTTAATTAAAAAATACGTATAACATAAAATAAAAATTATGTATAATAAACTTATTTATATTTAATTTTATAAAAATAATAATAATAATAATAATAATAATAATAATAATAATAATAATTTTATTATCATAAATAAAGAAAGTGAACTGTTTTCACGAATTGTAATAATATACTTATATTATTGCATTAAATAAACTTTTCATTTTAATGCGTGTTAAACATTTCATTCATTAACACTCTTTAGAATCCAATTACTTTTAAAAAAACGACGTTTTATATTTATTTTTCTATTTTTACTTGTAATTATAAAACCATCATCTTGTGTTCTACCATATTATTTAATCAAAAAAAGTATTTTTTGCAAAACCTAAAAACCACTCTAGCATATTTATTTATTTATTTAATATATTTTGATGTACCCAAGTATGTGTTTTTGCTTTAACTAAAATTTGATGCTTGTAATTAACGACATAAATGCTAAGCCAATGATTTTACCATAATTAAGACATAAAGAAATAACCAAATTTTCAATGTAATGATTTTCAAAGTGATCCAACGGATAAGAGAAAACTGTGACCATCACTTTTTAACAACAGATTATGATAACCGGTATTACTATTTTAGTGTATATAGGGTATGTAAAATTTATTACTAAGATTATTTATAGTAGAAATTAAATTATTAACATAGTATTATTGAATATAATTTTTAATACTATAGTAAACAAAAGAAAAAAATGTCTTCAAGTCTTATTTTTATAGTAATGAAAAACAGTTAATATAATAATTAGAAACATAATTATCCTACTGGTTATTAATTTTATTTTATTTTCTACGAATTATTTACCTTTATTTAATTTTTTCCCTCAAAGTGACACGATTATTTAAGCTAAGATAAAAAGTTTAATTTGTAAATAGATTTAGTATAAAATACTTTGTCCGCAAACATCCAATAAAAAAATTATATTATTATCACATCTATTAATTAGTAGATAACGTAACAAAATGAGTATATCCTCTTGCACTTTTCAATGAAAATACTTTACACTAGCCGTATATATACATATTTAAATACATAGAGTAAATTTAAATACAAAACTATGTTTCTCTTTAAGGATAATTTAAGTTTTTTTCTTCTTAAAAACTACAATATTTTTTCTTAACTTTAAAATACTTATTTATATAAACTATCATTACTATACAAGTCTTGTTTAAGACAAGATTAACAAATTAATTTTACAAACCTTTTCCCTAAAATACGTTAATATAACATAAAATTCAAAACTTTAAAAATAACTAATACTTGAAAAGTAAATTTTAAATATATATAATTCAATTTACAAAATCGATTTATAAAATAAATTTTGCCTTATAGGATAAATTCAATATATACATCTTAAACATCGGAATATACATTAATGACATTATGATAATTTTCAATAATAGATGATACAATATTTTTATTAAGAATTTATTAAAATAAATTTTAAATAATTGTAATATCATCTTAATAATAAGTGAATTTTAAGATTAAGATTAACTAAATTTTTTAAAATTGATTTATAAAATGATATTTACAATATAAACTATAAATTCATCGTTTTTCTATTAGAATAAAACTCTTCAAAATTAACTAAAATATTATTAAATTAAGATTTCATAAAATCTTTGTATTGAAATAAAAATTATACAAAAATCTAAAAATGAAACAGTAGAATTAAATCTATAAAAACAAAAGTTAAAATCATGTGATGAATATGACAATAAAAATCACCTAAACATTTGCAGTAACTAATGTTTATTAATTCTGAAAATAATAATTAAATAAAAATAGTACTTCATACATCATTTCCTCCCTGAAAAAAAAAAAAAAAGTAAAATCCGTGAATGGTGTGTGGATATTAATTCTCAAGTGTTCACATATTTTATTGAAATATTATTATTATTTAGTAATATTTAAAAAGAACAAAGAGAAAACATTTCGAGGAAATTTCGCATGTCGCGAGTTTGGTAATGTTTCCAAACTTTACAATGTTTAGTGTGTTTGTTTGTTTGGAGTGAAAGTGAAGTGATCAGTGAGAAAAGCTGAATATTCCACTGTGGCGTGCGTTTAGTTGAATGAAGGAAGCAATTTCCTTAGGGCCCACATCAATTCATTCCTCTTTTGTAGCTATCGCAAAAAGGAGATTTATACCTTTTTCAACGAACCAAACAGGAAATAACACTTCTTATTTTTTTCATAACTGCTTTTACTCACAACTTTTTAAATCTTAACCTAATCAAGATGCTAAAGCCTTAAATTCATGTCTGATATCATTTATTAAAAGAAAAAGTATTTTTTTTTACCTAAAATGATGAATATTGATAATACCCCTATTAGTTTTACATGTTAGTATTTTTTTTTTGTGCAAATTTAGTTTCTCTGTTTTTATTTTATGCAAAAGTATTTTTTAATAAAAAAAAATAGTATTAAAATCAATACTGTCAAATGAGTTAAATCACTGCAGGTTAATCCCGTTGAAAAAAAATGTAATTTTTTCGTACAAATTAATTTTTAAACTGATTCCTTTAGAAGCTAGTTTATTCAGGTTGAACGTGTGTAAATTGAGTTGGATTATTAATTTATATAATTTAATTTAATTATTTATTATTTTGTGTTCTAATATTATATGTTGGTAATTTTTTTGTATTATATCATCAATGAAGATTAAAAAGATGTTATTTATCTATTCAAGACTCTAATCATATAAATGGATAAGTGATATAAAAATTATGAATATTATAAACGTATTTGTTTGACTTTTGTACTTGCATTTGGATTGAATGTTTTTTTTTTTAATTTTGAATTCTCTTTAGAATTTGACATCATTTTAGAATGAAATTTTTTAGATTTTAATTATAAAAAAATTATTTTAAAAAATTATAATTAAGTGAACCAGTAAATCTACTCAGTTAATTCATCAACCTGTAATAGACTGAATTGAATTTTTGTAGATTTTAGATTTTTTTAATTCGTTTATAAATAAACTGAATTAAATTAACTCACTAAATGACTAACTACAGATCGAATTGGACCAAATTACTCATTTTGATTACAATAATTAAAATTGTGACAACCTAGGATTTGCTCACTTTATGTGCTAATAAATGACGGAAAAACAAAATGCTTTAATATACAAAGAAATATTATGTCCCCAATGCAACATATGTAAAAGGATGTAAAATTGAGGATTATTTTATCACGATTTGACGACAACAGTTAAAAGACTTTATGGGATATTCACAAATTGTCGAGGTAAATCCCAGGTAAAAAGAAGTGGAAATATGATTTGTTTAATATTTTTATAAATAATAAACCAACGCAAACTCTAATAATAGATTTCCCATCCCATGCTGTGTTCTCATTAATCTAAACTCTATAAAATCGTATATTTCTTGTTTTTCTGTCAAAGTTAAAATCGATTTATTCATTTCTAAAAATAGTAAAAGACTTATTTTGACTCAGTTATTTGTTCGTTGTCAAATTAGCAATACACAAGTAAATTAATAAACCACACAGATAGTTTATTTCAATTATGTTTATATATATATATATATATATAAAATCTATTATGAAAAATGTTGCATAAAATAAAAGAATGAAATAAATAATATTTAGTTCAAAGACGAAGTACAGTTTTTAAAAATAATTTAATAAAAAAAAACATATTTATTTAATGATATGACTTTGCTGTAATACTTCCTACCAAAATTAGACATTGATTATATTGGTAGTAAAGTGGATATTAATGATTCATAGTCTAGATGCATTCACCACATTTCTTCATCTTTTAATAGTACTCAATGATTAATTATTCCTACTCGTTTTCTAGTTTATGTTGAAAAAAGATCCCAACAAATTTCATTATTTCATATTAACATTCCAAATAATCGTAATTCATCGAAGACCTTTTTTAATGTAAAAACAGAATTTCTAATCTATCATCATACAAACGGCTACTTATTACTTAAAATCATAAATTTTCTCAAATCATTATCATTTGGTGAAAAAGTTGAAACGAACCAATCACTGACACATAAACGATTATAAAAAAGTTGTGAAAAAAAAATTATTAAATATGCATTTTCCTTTGATAATATAATATAAAACTTGAATTAAAAAAACATACACCCTTTTTCCCTTTGATTGATTTTTGTTTTTCCCAATTTATAATTAAAGTGTGAAAGGAGAGGGACATAGAAGAAAAATAAAATATTTTCAAAATTTGAAATAATAAGTGGGACAACAAAAGACTAAAAGCTTATCTATCATTGCACATCCAACTCAGCCATCTGGTTTTTCTTTTTATCATTATCTACCAAACGCCAACAAAAAGAGCTTATGATTTCTACGAGGATCTAACCATGTTATCATAAGTGCTTATGTATGCAAAATGATGAAGATAAAAGTAATTATTATTGCCATATATATGTAAAAGAAAAAAGAAAAAGGTATTGAATTGAAATGAAAATGTTATAGTTGTTGTAGCAATTCAAAGTTGATCAAGATTCATGTAACTTAGCATAGGTTTGGGTCCCATGAAGGAATCTCCTAAAGATCACTATATATATATATATATATATATATATATATATATATAAAAGTTTAAATTCTTTTTTGGTCTTAAGTTAAAAGTTGGTGTGCAGTTTAGTCCCCCAATTTAAAAATGTAAACTATTGGTCCCTATGATGTGCAAAATGTATCAAATCAGTCATATTCGTTAACGGTTTTTGATTAACTTCCTTGATTTGTTTCATTACTAACTCCCATGCTTCAGGAGTTGTTGATGCTGCAGCCTTCCATAGTAATTGTCTCAGGTTTATGCCTGCAAATTTCTTTCTAAAATTTAACGGATAGGACTAATTTGATACATTTTGCACATAAAGTTTACATTTTTTAAAAAGGGACTAAACTGAACACCAACTTTTAACTTAAGGACAAAAAAAGATTTAAACCTATATATATCTATATAGTAAAGGTTTTTGAAGGGGTTGCATTAGAGACCCTCATAAATGGAGTGGACCTAAGAACGTTATTAGGGTTTGGAAATTTTATGGTTTTTGTCGGCAAAATATACCTTAAAATGATAAAATCGTGTCATGTTTTTGGTCTTTCTACCCATATTGCGTGTTTGATTTTCAATGTTATGTATAATTAAAGAAAGAAAATGATGTGCATCGTTATTTCAAACAAAAATATTTCCTCACAAAGTATCTACCTTCTAATAATAAATCATTATTAAACCATAATATAATAAATGCAAATTAAAATTTAAAGTATAACGATAATATATTTGATTATATAATAGATTCATAAAATGTTATGATTCGAAATTCTTTACCATAATATGATTAAGGTTAATCATTGTATTTGTCTGTCTTTAAAAAATATTTTAACTTTTAAAATGTGAATATAAAATATTATTTGTTCTAAAATTTATGATTTTTTTGTTAAAATATGCTTTAAATGATTGGAGAAGAAAAACATATATAAATTATCTTTTACTTTAACTTTTAAAAAATATATGAAACTATTAAATATATAAAAATATAAATAATTATGAGTATTAAAAAGAATACACTCTTATTCCATTAAAAGAATTTCAAAAAGCAAAATATAATAATGAGTCAATTCATAAACAAACTTGTCAACACTGCTTATCCAAAACAATTTTAAATCAATGAATTTATGAATTTTAATTTTTATATATTGTTTATGTTATTTTTTAATGTGAGAGTCATTTTCACAATTGAATTCTTAATGTAAGAAAGTGTATATCATTTATTTTCTAAAATGGCGAATTTTTTTTTCAGTGGCTTAAAAATGAATTGGTCACATCTTACCAGGAATAATACTTGTTAGACATTGCTAATAATCAATCCTTCTTATCAATTGATGAAAATTTAAACCCAAAATTGTCACAGAATATATCAATGCGAGAAAGAGAAATATTGTTTTATTTGAAATATATATATATATATATATATATATATATATAATATTTATTTGTTGCTTATAAGAAAAACAAATTGAAATTTGTTAGAAATTTAATGATAGAAAAAAAAAATTAAGACACGACAGCAGTATTGTACACGAACTTGCTTAATATTTGGTTTTGTCAAGAGTGAAGGTCAGAAAAAAATAGTATGTGCAACATATATAATAATAAAGAATTTTGAAAATTTAACTTTACGTTTAAGATTTAATACTATTATTTTTTGCTGTGTGCATACAAATGTTTACATAATAAGAAAATTTTAATGATATGTTTGGTAGAAAGGACATAAACAGAGGAGAAAAGAAAAATTGTTTAATCGAAAAATTTGAAAAAAAAAAGATTATTTGACTTGTTATTAATATTCTTATTTATTATTATCATTTATTATAACAATAAAAAAGAAAAAAACAAAATACTCTTAATTAATTACAGGTTAAAGATTTACGTTGTGTTGAACATTTCATCACCCTTTTATATTCTTCCCAACAAAAGACTCAATTTATATTTTATGTTTCTTTCGGCTTTGTTTATAGATAGATATATCTGTCAATTTTGATTGTTTTTATGCTTTATTGTTATGTCGATTTCTTTTATATAAGTTGAATAATTATGGAGGATAAACAATGGTAAGGCATGAATATGAAGTAATGACAAAGTGGGAGATCGCCATGAAACTACAAAATGTTGTTTGTTTTCGTATATATCCATGGCTTCCTCCTTGTTTTGTCTCTTTCTCTCATTTCTGTACTTTCCTTTACCTAAATAAAAAAAAGACAAATGGGAAGAAGCTACGTCCTAAAGCAGGAAACAGTTAACCATAGAATATTCATTTAAAACATGGAAATATGTTCTAATCAAAATTAGATCACCGATTATTTAAATTTTTTACTTCTGTTTTGTTAATTTAATATTTTATTATTTAAGTTTAGATTTTTTATAACTATTGGTTAAGGTTTTTTTTTAATTGATATTTCTTTTGTAAAATTCCTTTAAAATGTAAAATAGTAGAAATGCAAATTCAAGATTAACTTGGCATGTTTATCTTTATAAGAATTGGATAATGCATTTGAGATCAACTTTTGTCTCAAAGATATTATCATATGTTCTATAATGGTGGGTGAAGAAAGCTAAGTTTTGGATTTCGAAAGATGGGGAAGATGTTAGATTTCAGAGGTTAGTATAAGGGAGATATTGGTGTATCTCTTAGTAATGTTAGAGTATATTGTATTGATTCTATATCTGGACAATGTCTGAGGTCTGAAGGTGAAAAGTTTTGTAACATGTTTGATTTTAGAGTTGAAGAGGGTATAGTAACCCAAAAGTGTATAAAGGAGATTAATATTTGAAAAAAGAAAGATAAAATGAAGTAGAGCTTTTAGGATCAATAAGGTAGGATGGTGTTTCTTAAGTAAGGGGAGAATAATCTTTTAGGGAGGATGAAGTCTTATATCAAGTTCAAGAATCAGGAGGAGATTATTAGATCTTCTCAGCAAGAAAACATTATCAAAATAAAGAGTAAAAGGAATGTTCTAAGTAAAGTGGTTTACTCAGGAGAAATGTTTGACTTGGGGTTGAGGTAGAGGATTTCAAGTGACGAAGGAAGAAACACATTATTAAGATTTTTCTCGCAGAGAAGGAAAAAATAGTATTATCAGAGTACGATAAAAAAGGAAATGAGAGCAAAAGTCTTGAGTAGTCGAAACAATATTTATGATAATTGGTGTTGAAGTGGTTAACACAAATAATCTAATATAAAGATATAGGTTGCAAAGTTGGTGTTTGGATTAAGGGTTTTGGTTGTCGTTAGTATGGTAAATGAGTCATGGTTGCCTGTAAAGGGAGTTGGAGTTGAGTCGGTGGTTTTGCTACAGTTTTTTGGTCAAGTGAAGACTGCTTGGGTGTGAGACATGTCTCGTGGTGATCAAAGGATTCATATTCAAAGTCAATATGAATTGTTTCGTTTGCAAGGTTGGGACATAATCTCAAGGGTGAATTGATTGTTTTCCAATCTCATCCCTATCAAGTTGTGATACTCAAATAAGTGGTGTTATTTGATTCAATAATTTATTAATAATTTTAATTTATTATCGAATTTTTGTGACTACCAACAAATTTTGTTTTGTCAATAAATTTTTTTAGTGTTATGGTTTACGTGGTCAATACAACAATTAGTGGTTAAGTGAATATGATAAATTTTATTTTTGAGTTAAATATATTTTGAATGAATGGGATACATCCAACTTTTGAACCATTGAGACTTATAATTAACATTTATTTAGATATGTATTAATATGGTATCAGAGTTATGATTAAAGTCTATTCTAGCGATATTTGTGTGAACATATTGTTCTATCCACTATCAAACCAATATTGAACCACTCATTAATATCTAGTCTCATCCTCGAGATGTATCGGCGTGTGGGGGTGTGTTGGAAGTTCCAAATCGAAGATAAGACCAATTTATAGTATATAAGTGGATACAAACATCACCTTATAAACCAGTTATGTGTAAATAAGTTAAACTTAAAATCTAATTTTTAACATTATATTATAGTCAGTTTAGAACCTATTCTAATGAGATATATATTCTCAAAGAAGAAAAATGTATTGAACATTCTAACTGAGATTTTGGAAAAACAAGGGTTATTTTTTGCATTGGTTGCGTAGAAGTTTGAAATATTTGTTAAAATTTGGAGGCAAATCTTTAACATAAATTAATAAATTAAATTTAACTTAAAAAAACTTATTTTATAAAGTATTTACGAACTAGATGTACTCATATACCCTCTTGATTTATTACACTGACTGTTTAAAAGTTTAAGTCTTTCACCGTTGTGGAAGAAAAATTCTGCGATTTTCACCATCTCAGTTTCAATCCAATATTGTTGGGAAGACTTGTGATCTATATAAAAGCAATGATTTGGGAGCTATTATCTCTGCATTACAAATTAACAAATGACTATTTAATTTAAACTACTCTTTCTACATTTAAATTTAAGCAAATTACATATAGATTTTATATTAATTAACAATGTTAATTAAGTTCATTTATTTGTTTTATTTTATATACAAAATTGCATTTTAAAAAGATTTTTATAGTTTTTTTGAGATTATGTTTAAATTTAAATTTAAGAATATTTTCAATTAAATTAGTTAAATTTTGTTTAAATCCTATCTATTTATATAAATTTTATTTTATAAGTTGAGTTTGTAGAATTTAATTAGATTTAAAATTTATTTTTAATTTAATATAAAAATTATAAATAAAGTTTATTTAATGAGATTTGATATTTGTTATATATTTTTTCACATTATTTATGAATTTTTAGTTTCATGTACAAAAAAATATATATATTTTGATAAAAACAAAACAAATTAAAAGTCTGCCTATTAATTAAAAATATGAATTTAGAATATATAAACAAATATCAACTTCTTTTTATAAATTAGTTTAATGAAATTAAGTTAGGTGTAAACTCCAATTTTTAACATTTTTTTACAACTTTTTACCATTACACAATAATAGTTTTTAAAATAAAAAATAAAAATCGTTGGTGTCGATATAATTTTTTTTTGGGATTATTGGTTTAATATTTTATTGCAGTGGAAATCCTAATATATACGTTGGCTCAGTCGTACTAATCTCCACATCATAAGAAGGAGAGTTTCGTGGGTTTTGTCCATATACCTTCACTTCCTGAAATCCCATCTTCTTTCTCCGATTTTCCTCTCATTTTCCCTTTGCAAGAACGAGAGTGAAAAGAAGCATTACTTTGGGAAGAAAGAGAAGAGAATCAATGTCAAACTCAAACATCACAAGCTGTGATAGTTGGAGCTTCTCCACAGAGAACACCGGAGAAGATGCAGCAGCAGCACTTAAACACCAGCAACTAGAGATGCTTCCCCAAAACCATAGTCCAAATTCAAACACTTCAACTACAACAAATAATAGCAATGCCTCAAACACAAATTCACAACCACCTCACAAGAAGAAAAGAAACCTACCAGGGAATCCAGGTCTCTTAATTTCTCTCTTTTTCATTCATTTTTTTTTCTCTCTTTTTTCTTTAATTTAAATTCACGGATCATCAAATTAATTAAGTGCCAGCTTCTTATATCGGTGATAATCAGTTCTTATTAGTGATTGATCAGTTTTCATGTACTGAGAATTTGAGGTGTGTGTATATATATAGCCATTATTTATCGGTTCGTAACAGTTACTATGTGGACGTGTAAAACTAGAAGAAGATATAGAAAGCAAGATTTGATGATATTTAGGTGAATTTGATTTACTTGAATGTTGTTTGAATTGGGGAGGAAAACTAGGGTGTGTGTTAAATTCAAAAAATGAATAGCAAGAAAGGTTGAATTATTGGTGAGTGATGAAATGGTGGAAAGAAGAAGCTCAATTATTGCCTGCAGGGTTTCACAATCATTGCAGTTCACTGTTGACTTTTCTTCACTGCTGGCTTGATCTCAAACTTTTTCTTTATTCTTGTTTCACACCTGTTTCAACAAAAAGGTTTCATACACTGGTCTCGTTAAATCTTGGATCCTCACGATATAATTTTTTTTTCAATACACTATATATCACTTTTATTATGCATGAGTTATAAAAGAATTGTTAAAAAAATATTAACAAATTTTTCTTTTTTTTTTTTTAAATTTGTCATGTTATAATCTGAATATAAATGAAATATTTAATAAAATAAAGGTTTTGTTTTGGGTTTGCTTTCGGTGCATGTCAAATTAATAATTAATGTTGAAGGTACTATAGGAAGGAAACATGTGCATGCACACTTATATATAGTTGATTAAAATAATAATTTTGGTGTGAGTCGCACGTGTGCAGACCCGAATGCGGAAGTGGTAGCCCTGTCGCCGAACACCCTGGTGGCCACAAACAGGTTCGTGTGTGAAATATGCAACAAAGGGTTTCAGAGGGATCAGAACCTTCAATTGCACCGTCGAGGGCACAATCTACCGTGGAAGCTGAAACTCAGAACCACCTCCGAAGTGAAAAAGCGCGTTTACGTTTGTCCCGAACCCTCCTGTGTCCACCACAACCCGGCTCGAGCGCTGGGCGACCTCACCGGCATTAAAAAGCACTTTAGTAGAAAGCACGGCGAGAAGAAGTGGAAATGTGAAAAATGTTCTAAGAAATACGCTGTTCATTCTGACTGGAAAGCGCATTCCAAAATATGTGGAACCAAGGAATACAAATGTGACTGTGGCACCATTTTTTCCAGGTTCAAATTAATTATCTAATTATTTCAACCACAAAAAATATATTTTTTTAATCTCTTCGGTTATACATTTTTATTTCTTATAGGATTCATAAATATTAATTCATAATTTTCGCACAAGTTGCATGCATATTTGTTAGGTGAGGTAAAGTGTACATAGTCCACTTTGATCACACGTGATTGATTAAGGGTAAGGAATTTCAGAATTTTAATAAATTTAATTTAATTAATTAATTATGTTCCTTTTGAAATAATTCTTTAGACGAAATAATTGAAAATTCCTTTTTTGACGAATTAATTTTGACTTTTTTTTATTTGCTTTGAAAATTCCCAAAAGATATATATTCTATCTTCTAAATATGTCATTTTAATGTATGATATATATTTTAAATTCACTAAAATTCTATTATTTTATTTTTGATCTTATCATCTCCATTCTTTTCCAATCCTTTGTGGATTCATGTGAACTCTGTTCATTGATATATTATCAGTGCAGAAAAATAACTCACTGCATAATTATGATCTGCAGAAGAGACAGTTTCATCACACACAGAGCTTTCTGCGATGCACTGAGTGATGACAGCAACAAGTTCAACGAAGCAGGACAACTGCAAAGTATAATGCATGGTTCAAACCTGCAACCACCAATGATCCCAAACCTAGCAGCATCACTACCAATCAATACCAACAATCACAAGCAACCATTACCACTCCCTCACGAGCTCATTGCAGCAATTCCAGCAAAACCCTTTAACAGCAACATGGCAGCATTGCCAAGAAGCCTTTCATCCACCTCTTCTCCCTCTCAACTGTGCTCAAACTCACCACACATCAACATGTTTGAGGAAAAGCCTCAAACAAACATGTCTGCCACGGCACTGCTTCAAAAAGCTGCGCAAATGGGCGCAACAGTGAATAGTAACAACAACAGCATGATGACTGAAACGGGCTTTGCTACAAGCATGGCACCACCATCGTATGGGGTCATGAACCACCACATTCACCACGGTCAACAAGACCTGTCTCAGTATAACTTCCATGCAAATGGGACGGTGATGATGGATGGTGGTGGCAATGGCATGGGAGGAATGAGTGGTTTGGATATGTTTAATGCCATATTGGATCAAAGTAAGGCGTTGTCGAAGATCATAGAGCAGAACAACCGAAGCAGTTATAGTGGTGTTTTGCATGCAATGAATAATGGTAGGTCAAGTTCCATTGATGTTGGTGGAACTCAAGGGAGTGATCAGGATGTGATGACTTTGGACTTGTTGGGGATAGGAGGAGGAGTTGGTGGTGGTGGTGGTGGTGGTGATGGAAGTTTCTTTGGTGGTGAACAGTCTGAACTGAAGATTGAATATGGAGAAATGAGTCAAATAAGAATCCAGGCTTTGAACCATTTTCAGCAACAAACAGCAGCATATGAAAATTAAGACTTGGTTGAGACCAAAATAAAATAATAATTTGCATGTTTCTGATCTAGGTGGAAATTTTCAGCTTTGTTCTGTGAACTAATTCCTTTTCTACCATAAATAGTATACACATTATGATAGATTTTCCTATCACTGATATCAGTGTTGTGGACCCTTTTGGTCCCTTAAATCAGTGTTCACTGTTCAGTGTCTTGAAATGAATAATGGTCTATAGTTAGTTCAATGCTGAGCAAAAACAGTAGTTAGTTCAATGTGTAGACTGAGACTTTCAATTCCACTCACATTCTCTATATTACCAGTAAGAATGTAATATGCTAGAAATTTGTGGGGACATATTTCTGTTTTTTGAGTCTCATAATTATTATCACTTTGTTTTATGATATATGATGTGTTATTTGAAATTCAAGTAAAATTTATGAAATATCTTGTGTACATTGACAGTTTAAACAATTTTAAGGTAATAATATTATATGGTAATAACAATATTAAATATCCCATTTCTATAAAGATAGTTTTACTAAGGTAATTTATTTTTAATAAATACATTACTTTGATTAAATAAGTTAAAACATGAAAAAAAAATAAAGATTTATTGAAAGGTAAAAGAATAAGTTAATTTAATTTTTGTTATAGTTAAAAGTGCAGTCAATATATAAAACAGACTTTGTTTTCTTCAAACAATAAATGCATATTACAGATATTTTAATACAAGTTTCAAAATCTTGTTCGAATAATTATTTTTCATTATTTCAACAAAAAAATTTCTTTTTTTAGAATTGTATTTTTGAAAGGTTTTTATTTGAATGCCATTTTTAAACTTCAAAACATTATTAAATTATTATTTTTCATTCATGCCCTTGTATTTTGTCTGGTTTTAAATTCGTTTACATATAACTTGAAAACAAAAAAAAGAAAAAGAAAAAAGAACATAAACACATTATAGATATTTTTTGAAACTTGAAAATCATCATATTTTTTGTTTTTGTTTTCTCTAAAAACACTTTAAACAACATTACTAAAAAGAAATAGAGAATGGTAACAATATTTACAAAGACTATATTTATACAATATTTTTTTAGCCAAATTCATTTAATTTTGAAAATTACAATGACAAAAGCCTACAACAATATAAAATTATATTTTAAAATTGTTATTTCCTGTATCACCGACACAAGCTAATTCATCTATCTACCTATCTTTCTTTCAATTTTATCAATAATAAATGTAACTATTCGTTGACCAACAAAAAAAACCAAACCATGAGACAAGCATAACTATAATTCACATTAAATTATGTCTCCACAGTAAAAAATTCTCAAATATGCTTTTACTTCTCAATTTAATACAATTTTATATTTTAATCTTTAAATAAATATACTGAAATTAATTCATTAAAATTTACAATTATATTTTAGAAATAAACAAAAGTGAAAGTTAATCTTAAAAAATGACATCCGTTCACTTGGATATAACAGATAACTAAATGTGTTTTGTAATTAACGAATAATTGCATACTTCCTACTCGTTAAAACAATTTTAATATTTTTATAAAAATGGAAACTCGTTATAATTTACAAGCATAGCATAAATAGTGAAGAACTCAATTTTTTACTTTTTCATTTACCAAATCGATTTAATTGTCTAGAGAAAAATAAATCTGTAATCAAATTTTTTGATAATATTATCATTAATTAAAATTTACGTACAACAAAAGCTAATATATCTAGCTATATACGTCATACATTTACTGTAAATTCATTTATTACAATGAAAAATGGTGAAGATCTTCCATATAACAAAGTAAATATAATAAATATGTTTTTCTTCAACGAATTTCTGAAAAAATTACCAAATTTATATATTTTAAAAACATTTCTACAATTTTTTTTAAGGACCAAAAAGAGTATTTAATAAAAATTAAAAAAAAAAGGTGTTGACCATGCAAATTAAGAAAAACCGAAGGGGTATGTGGCTATTTGCGAAAGTTGCAGAATCAGAGTGGATCTGCGAAGAAGAGTGCATCAGCAGAAAGAAAACGTTGATATATAAGGTTTTACCACCTTCGTATTGCATCTGCATCTTCAATCTGAAGCCATTTATGCAGTTGTGTGGTTGAATCTATGTTATAGGAGTTAATTTTGTTCGAAGTGAAGCGAATTGGTGGATCTGAAGTAGCGATGGCGATGGCGAGAGCAAGTTCTGGTCTGCAATACCCAGAGCGGTTCTACGCTGCGGCCTCTTACGTGGGGTTTGATGGATCCGCTTCTCCAACCAAAACCCTCACTTCCAAATTCGCTAAGTCTACCTCTCTTCTTCTCTACAGCTTATACCAGCAGGTACCACCTCAATGTCCTTCACAATCTGCATTGCATTGTGCCTCTTGCACACTCGTTCAATATGGATTTCTATTTTGATTTTTGGCTTTGGCTTCGTTGTGTTTTTGTCGGTGAGGCCATTCTATGTTAATTGATTATGTGTTTGTCACTAGATCTGAATGAGATTGATGGATTGGATTGAAATGGAAAGGATTTGTGTGACTCGATGGTTACCTCGTTAATAGTTTATGGGAATGTTTGTTCATGCTGATTGATCTTATGGAGGTGGGGGACATGTAATTTGGTTATGAAATGTGAGAAGTGTGTGAATTGGATTTAATGTTAAATGTTTTAGATGTTACGTTTTGACAATGATTTGGTTGTTTGGGGGACTGGACGTGGAAACATTGGCTGCCGTGTTGATCTATGTTGGTGTTTTCTGTTTTTCTGATTGATGTAACTCAATGGAATCGTTGGCTACAAAATACTAGAGTTGATGCGCGATCATAATGTTGCTTGTGTTTGGCACACTAGAGGTTGATGCCTTGGTTGGCTAAGCCGGAGAAGTCATAGTTTCGTGAAGGAATGGAATGTGATTACTAGTGATTACTACCTCTTCAGCCAATGGTTTTTTTGAAATGGGCTGATGTTGCTGAAATTAAAATAACAAATTCCGTATTAATTTATTGGAAAATTTGTTATTTCAGGCTAGTGTGGGACCTTGTAACGTCCCAGAACCAAGTACATGGAAAATAGTGGAGCATAGCAAATGGGCCAGGTTTGTTTGCTTTAAACACACATGCTGATTTTCATTTTCTGTATGGTCTTTGCGTATCTGCTTGACATCTCTGTTCTATATGTACGCCTTTGTGGAGCATTAAGGTCTTACCATACGTGTCTTTGCATTTTCATTTTACAGATATTTTGTCATGAACACTGCACTCTCTTTTATCAATGTTATTTTTTAATGGTATTATAGTAGCAAGATGCACAATTGCGTTCCTAATTTCATTTTGTCAAGAATATTATTAAAGGTAGTAATTATTGATGCAGTTGGAACCAGCTTGGAACCATGTCTTCCACTGAAGCCATGCGTCTTTTTGTGAAAATATTGGAGGTCATGCAAATAATTTTACATAATCATTCTTCTTGGTATATTGTAGACTGTTAGCTGATACGTTTTCTTGTAATTTATTTTCTGCGTAGGAAGAAGATCCTGGTTGGTATTCAAGAGCATCTAACTCTGTTGCAGAACCTGTCATAGACGTGCAAATGAATGTGAGTGTTATTAAGGGTAGCAGCTTTATATTATACCGAGTACTGTTAATGCTATGGTGTTTTCTTTTTAATAGTATACATAAGTTTCGTCTCTAGTAGTAGTTATGCTGTCGACTTGTTATGCACTTATATTCATGTATTATAACTTTATAGAGTGATCAGAATGTAGTTTTTATTCTGGTTCAAAAAATTAAAACAAAAACAGATGTTCTTCGGCAAATAAAATTTAGGATATTTTATAATTGCAAGATATTTTATCACCTTTCACCCTGCTAGGGTATGAAATAATAAAAAATAGAAATAGGGATAGGTTCTGTTAATAAGGGAAATAAATGAAGAACGATCTCAGCTGAGATTTTCCCAAGAGCTCAACTCCTTACAGAGAAGTCTCTCTCTGCAATGGATCCAGCTCAAAACCAAAACCCAACAAAATGACGTCCCCCTTCCCATGATTACCCACTTATCTATAACTTAATCATACCCCTCACACACCATGGATTCCACCCACATAGCCAGCTCTGCATTCTCTCCTCCCAACACATAAAACCACATATAGGCTCATTGCGTCAACTTTGTGCCTCCTATTATAAACTTTTGATATATTGGGTCCTTAAGACAATTGGTCATTCGGGCCAGTATTCAGGTTCCTATCACACCTCAATATACGTGCACACAATTGTTATACAACTTAATCGAGTCAGTGATTTTGTTGCAAGTCATATACAGGTTCCATGATTTGAGATTTAGGATTTCATAGTTAGGTTAAGAATTTAGATTAATGTAAGAGGCATGTCAACTTAAGTGGTGTCAAGCTGTCAATAACATTGTAATAAGAACACCTTCCTCTATATTCTTATCCACTTTTGTTGCCACAGTCAAAGTAGTGATTTTTTTTTCCCTTTTTTTCCTGCTTTCCAATTCCATCTTGCTGGTTTGACAGCATAATTCCAAAGTTGAACCAGTAATTGAGAATGGAAACTCTTATCCAGAGACAAAGACTATTTCCACCCAAAATGGAATCGAAGTTGGAACAGAGGATAAAGATATTGTTGTGGAAGGCTTTAGTTCAGTTGGAGTATATGATCAATGGATTGCACCTCCAGTATCTGGACAAAGTCCAAAAGCCCGATATGAGGTACTGGTTCTTGTGATGTATGAAAATTATAAAATTCCATTCTAAACTAGTATTTTTTTGTGTGGCTGCCATATGAGTTTATTCTCTGTTCTCTATTGGTTTTTCCCTCCCTAAGTCTAGTTTGTTTGTATGTTCAGCATGGAGCTGCAGTTGTGCAAGATAAATTGTACATATATGGTGGAAACCACAATGGTCGTTACCTTAATGATCTTCATGTAAGCATACATTTACCTATTCCATGAAGCTATACAGTTTGACTGTTACAATTTATCTTGTTAGGTTGACTGAAACCACCAATTTATATATGGTGTTTTGATGGAAAGGACTTCTGTTATCTGTCTCTCAGGTTGACTTAGTTCTGTTTTTGGTTACTTTGATCTATATGGAAACAAATACAGGTTTTGGATTTGAGAAGGTGGACTTGGTCAAAGATTGAAACTAAGGCCGGAGACGAGTCCCCTACAACTTCAGTCCCTTGTGCTGGCCATTCTTTGGTTTGTATTGAACATAAAATTGCATAATCTAAGTTGTGTTCAACCTTCTTGTAGTTGGCTGCTAGTATTAATTCTGGAATTTTCTGGGATTTGGTGATGGAATTTTTTTCAATTACAGATTCCATGGGGAAATAAGCTTCTGTCTGTTGCAGGGCATGCAAAAGATCCTTCTGAAAGTATCCAAGGTATAATAAGGATGTCATAATATGTTATCTTGAATTTGGGTTGGATCTAACACAACCCTTGAATCCACCTTTATAAGATGAGCACTGTCCAACCCTTTATAGAAGCTCTATTTTAGCCATATTTGTCAATATGAGATCTCAACATGTTATATTCTATGCATGAATCGTGAGGAAATGGGATACATTAAGAAGTTTCATTAAGGTTTTTTTTTGGATAGGCCAATAAACTTCATTAATTTTGGTGACAATGATAAGCATGTATAAGACATGCTTACTCAAATTGTGTTCTCTATTCTATTCAGTAAACTAAAGCATGATACTGTCTCTCCATTTACTTTTAAGGAAAAAAACAATAAAAATTGTTGGTAGTGATAAAATTTTTGTGCATATTTAAGTTGAACATTTAGGCTACATGTTTTGCTTATTTTATAATTAATTTTTTTACTCAAAGTTCACTTTTTAAGAATAACATTTTCTTTAGTTCATTTGATTTGATCCATGACTGTTAATTATGCCCCTTCCCTACCCCATTTGTGACTCTTCTCCAATTCTCCAACTCCTATGTTTGTTGTTTTTTATATTCTGGTTAAAACTAAGTATCCGTATTACTATTATATATTGTGCCAGTGAAAGTGCTTGATCTTCAAACTGCTACATGGTCAACTCTAAAAACTTTTGGGAAAGCTCCGGTACGTATCTTTTGTTATCTTATGTTTATTGATCCCAAAATCCTAGAAATTATATATTATCTCGTTAGAAGTGTGTGACGTGCACGTTTGTATATTTTAACAAGAGATATGGAGGTTTTATGATTTTTAAATAGAGGACAGTAGTTCCCCCTCTCTTTTTCTATTTTATTTTTTCAAATAAAGTGCATTAAAGGTCCGTTTAGTTCCCTTCAATCATATATACTTTCTAGGTATCACGTGGAGGCCAATCAGTGACCCTTGTAGGGGGAACCTTAGTAATTTTTGGTGGGCAAGATCCAAAGAGGACTCTTTTGAACGATCTGCATATTCTTGACTTGGAAACCATGACATGGGATGAAATTGATGCTGTGTAAGTAGTTTTTCTGAAACACTCCTTTGTATCTAATTTTACCTTTTCTATGGGGATGAGTAGGTTGTATGGTTGGGGGAATGTCAAGGGTTCTACGTTTGTAAAACGAGAAAACTTGTCATTAGCAATTGTTCAGTTGGGCCATATTTGTTTATGCCATGATCTGGGTATGACACATTGTAAATTATGTTACTCATTTCGTTAGTTGTGAATGTGTTGTTTTTATTCTCCCATGCAATATAAAGAGAAAGAAAATGAAAAAAAAAAAAATAACATCTATGTTTGGTGCTAACTAAGTCTTAACTTGAAGTGGGGTGCCACCTTCTCCAAGGTCCGATCATACTGCTGCTGTTCATGTGGAGCGATACTTACTTATCTTTGGTGGGGGTTCACATGCAACATGCTACAATGATTTACATGTTCTTGATTTGCAAACTGTAAGGCCATTGCTTTTCCTACAAGACGATGAATTGGAAAATCGTTTATCTAATCATTTGTGTGAACTCTACAGATGGAATGGTCTCACCCCACACAGCTGGGTGAAATACCAACACCACGGGCTGGACATGCTGGTGTGACAGTAGGGGAGAACTGGTTCATTGTTGGTGGTGGTGACAATAAGAGTGGTATGCCTTTTTTTCCACTTAGAATCATACTTTCGGCATTTGAGGAATGATTTTTCACTCCACATAATATTGCTTAGTATCTCAAACAAATATTATTTGAACTCTACGAGTGCACAAGTGGAACTTGTGGTTCAAATTAAACTGAAGGATTTGTATTCTAACAGTGTTGCGAAGTAAATTGGTTTATTCTACTTTCAATTATATATAAAATATTTAATTACTCATTTGGTTCAAGAAAACACTTTTTTAGAATAAGGATTATTGGACTGGCGCCATTCCCATAAAAGAAGATAATGTTCATATGTTTTAAGCCCCAAAAATTATAATATACGCACTTGTTATCTGTCTGTCCTTCTAAAATAGCGCTTTTAATATTGATTTTGTTGGTGCTAGCCTAGCCGTGTTGTTACCCGACTGCTTAGGTGTCAAAAAGATGGCTACCTCAATGTGTTATATCACTTTATATAGTTCTTATTTTAGTCTCGCTAATTATACTCTGTTTTTATCATGTTTCGGGTTGTTCACTTATAATTTTAGATTAGTTAATATTGCTCGAGTGTAAAATTGTTAAAATAATATAAACAAAAAGCTATCTGTGTAAATACATGTTTAGTAAGGACAATTGCATCAATTACATTTAAAGTGCATTTGGGTATTAAAGAAGTTGCTTCTCTTCAAATAGTGGCTTCATAATGTATTTTGGCCTTTCAGCAAAATGATCTAGCCCACTGTAATAGAGAAAGAACTTTCAGAAATGCTTTCAGAAAAATAGAGAAAGAGCAAATAAATCAAACAGACAATTGCTACATGTGACAATTTGCTATACTTTTCACCCCCTATTTTTTGGTTTGTCTCTGGTTTTGTATATTTCCTGCATAGATGGAGGTTAGTTGACACATTTTTTGGTCTTGATCCCTGTAACATACATTGAAGTAGGGTAACAGATATGAGTTTATGGCACTGAAAGGATAGTGAAGAGTGTCAAATCTTTGATTAAGCATGCATTGATGCAATGAGAGAAGTGCTTATTTATTCGAAAGTTAATGCACTGTTTCATTGTGAAAGAAAGTTATAGAGGAAAGCATTGCCATTTTATTGGGATCACTGTGAAGAGGGACAAATTCTGGGCTGGTTATCATATATCCATATGGTTTAGTTCGTAACCTGGGTTGTAATTTTACTTATTATTTTTGGATTTCAGGACATTTATGTTGCAATCTTGTGTCGCTATATATCTCTTTTAACATTTATATATTCCACATTATTTTGCAGGGGTCTCTGAAACAGTTGTACTGAATATGTCTACATTGGCTTGGTCAGTGGTAACTTCTGTTCAAGGACGAGTTCCTGTTGCCAGCGAGGTACTTTATCTATGTCTTTTAGCAATGCTGCATGTGATACAAAGTCTAACTAGAGTACTGATCCTTGTTAACTGCTGCAGTGTAAGAAGGTTATGTTTCTAGTGCCATTGGATTAACATAATTAAGATGTTCCCCATTGCAGGGATTGAGTTTGGTTGTAAGCTCCTATAATGGCGAAGATGTACTTATATCTTTTGGAGGGTACAATGGACGATACAATAATGAAGTAAATATTATTTCAAAACTTTGCCTCTGTTTCTGCTCTCCTTTGCCTTTGCTTTTATATTTTCTTCCTCATCTGAGTTGGTTTGCTGCATTCAGGTATATGTTCTTAAGCCAAGCCACAAATCAACCCTGCAATCGAAAGTAATTGAAAATTCAGTACCAGACAGTGTTTCAGCTGTTCCAAATGCCACAAATGCTACCCGAGATGTGGAGTCTGAATTTGAAACCGGCCATGAAGGGAAAAATTGGGAAGCTGTCTTGGACAATGCTGATCCAGCTGTATGTATTACTACAAAGGATTTGCATTATTTCTTTCTGGTTTTAAGATTGTCGCAGCATTCATTTTTGTTTGAAATCTAAATTGTGGTTCTCTACTTTATAAAAATTATTGTCTTGTGAATTTGGTTTAACTAGACATCTGTTTTTCTGGTTGCATTTGTTTGCCTTACAAGCCAAGATCTAAACACTTGTCATACTATTCTGTTTTGTTTCTCTTTTTATAACCTTGCACAGAATCTAGACTCTATTAAAGGTTTTTTTAACAAAATTAGAATTGTATAATTGGCCAAATTCAATTAGACATGCCTTTTGGTTTGCTTTTTATGGCCGCAAAATTTTTCCTTTTATGACTTTTATCATCATCCTAAGGTTTCGGACCAATCACTTCCCTGCCCTACCCTAGGTAACCTTCAACCCATTTAGTTCCTTTGCCTTGAATTTGTCATAAAAGTCTGACCCTAGCCTGCTAAATTATTAATCCATTTTTTCTGTCACTTTGAATCTCACGTGGTAACAACACAGTATAGTATGTTTGTGTTATTGTGCCAATGTGTGATTTATCTCTTATTGCCAACCAAACGAAGAAGGAAACATTAGTTGGGAGCTTGTAATAAACTTCAAAATTCAAACAACCTAATGCATTAATGCATTCAATTACACACTCACACACGTATGCTCTTTCCTCCTCAAGTAGCTAATGGGCTTGAAAATTATGCTCCTTTTAGATTAAAAATCTGGATTGTTTAGACTGCTCTCCAATCTGTGGTACCCATTTCATGATTTAACACACTTGGCCTCCATGTTGTTCCTGTCTAGTTCTTGCCTAAGGCCCTCATTTATATCCCCCAAAAGCATATCATTTCTATTTTGGCCATTTGATATTTCTTCTTGTGAGTAAATGCTTTCATAAATTTCTGTCATACAGAAATCAAAAAGTGATATTATATCAGTCCTGAAGGCTGAGAAAGAAGAGTTGGAATCATCACTCAGCAAGGAGAAACAGCATGCTCTTCAATTAAAGCAAGAGCTGGCAGAAGCTGAGTCTCGTAACACCGACCTTTACAAGGTAACCTACCTTAATTGTTGAAGTTCCTTTTCTAGTTTGGAATTATAGGAATGGATTCAGTTCAGGAATCAAGCACTGAATTGGGTAATGATTACTAGCAAATAAAATTTAGAATTCTAGAGAAACTATTCTATTGCCCTTTTTCTGTCTAGAGCTGAGTTACAGGACAACACCCCTTCTATTTGCTTTTAACTATATTGCTTTGTTTTGTCTCTTGGTCTCTAGGATCAGTCGGTTGGGTTTATAATTGAACTGGTTAGTAAAAAGGCAAAGATTGAACTTTATTAAGGAAACCCTACGTCCCCACTCCCCAATCCAGTATATAGCAGTATAAAAAAATCAGGTAATGAATAGATTGAATAAAGATTTCCCTGGATATTTTTGAAAGATCCAGGCCTCTCCCACATTTGTCCACGATGTGATATGATACTCAATCTTCCCCTATTCTATTTATTTCTTCCTCTCATTAACTTCAATAATAGACAATTAGTCATCAATCATCGTTCTGTTTCAACCTGTCTTACTACTAACTAACTTCTGAGGTTATTATCCTCTGCACTTCTCCTAGCTCTCCTTTGATAGATCATTCTGATTAAGGGCCTTAGCCTATCATTGTATAAGCCAAACTTATATATGTTGTATCAAAAAGGTTCAGGTTCATTATTTTTCATGACAGAATGTTGTGGTGTTGTTTGATCCAGATTCTTGAGCTCCACTCGATGGGAAATTTTTGGACTGATATTTATTAAGGAAGTGTGAACTATATCATTGAACTTAAAAGGTGCTGGTTAGATAAATTTATTACGGCAATCAGACAATTAAATATTGATAGATATCCTTACTTATAGAAATTAGACAGTTCTAGGATTTACACTTACTGTAATTAGGAAATTATTTTTGTGATTATTAGCCACTCAATAGTTATCGTTTTGTAGTGTGCATTTACAATCCAATTTAGTCATGCTGCTTGGTTTCTCTTCCCAACATGATATTAGAGTTTTTCCTCCCATCTTGAGAATAGACAGAGACAAAGTAAAGAGACAAATACAGGGGCACAGAACACAACAGAAAATGGTAGCTTAATGTGACTTGATGGAGTGATGGATTACAACTAGAACAAATATCACTCCAAAGAGCAATAGGAAGATTAGTATTGTTGGGTAAGAGGGCGGGAGGAGACAAATAAGTTGGGGCCGGGGTGAGTCAAAAGTTTTCCAAACATCAAGTGGAAAAGGAGGATGGAGTCGAGAATAACACTTGCATTGCAGGTGAACGAGATGGATTCTCGTGTGGATCAGGTGGACCATTAGGTATATATTTTTGGGTTGAGATGATTGAAAGAAGAAAAGGACGAATAGGAAGTGAGGCAAAAACATACTCAAACTTAGGTGAAAACCAGTGAAAGAAAGAGACTAAAATAAATTAACATTTGTTGAGACTAGGTAACAACTGAGTGAAGGAGAATAACTCTAATCATTGTGTGAACAAGTAGCAATTTTAGCAAGATCAGGACTATGACTGTTACAAACATGTGGACCCCAAGATGTGAGGAAGTAGAGAGTGAAGATCTTAATGGTAAAATAAAATAGAGGTATTTTTTGGTTGAACATTGAAGAGGGTATGCAATTATTGAGATAACAAGCATAAGGAATATCAACCCAAAACTGATGAGATACGTTGCCACAATTAACCTTGATGGGGCACTTGACTCCCTCAGTGCCCACTTGGTGACAAATGTTATTGGTGTCAGAACTTTGATTATTTTTTTTCACGTTTTCTTCTGTGGATAAAATGTCTCTTGTCATGTTTGTTCTTGTCCATAACTGATATTTATTATTGACCTTCATACCAACTGGTCAATAATGTCTTTTTCCATGGTGATCCGTTTGATGTTTATGTGGTACAACCTCCAAGATTTGTTATTCGGGAGAGTCTTTCGGGCAAATTCTTAAATTGACTCAAGTATTCTCTCAAGGCATGCTTTGGTAGATTCAGTACAATGGTTCTGTAGTTGAACGTGTCTCAGCATCTCTTACCAGCCTTCTATCTCCATTTCACTGCAAGATGTTTAGGTTGACAACATTGTTATTAAAGTAACACCTATGTCACCATTTTCAATCAAAAGATCTTAGTACTCCATTACTACTTGGGGATAGAGGTAACAGCACAAAGCAAAAGTAGCATTATCATTTACCAAAGTGTGCAATGGATATTCTGGTGAAAAACAAAACTGGCGAAGTTAAGTCTATTGACATAGCCATGGATCCCAGTTCCAAACTTCTATGATATCACTGGAGCCACTTTCAAATCCAGAGAAGTACCAGTGACTGTTTCAGAAGACGAATTATGTCATTGCTACCTGACCAGATATTTCCTTTTCAGTCAATTAGTGTTGTTTATCTGACTTTTTGCTGTGAAAGATATTGTGATGTCATTTGGTTGTGAAATATTTTAGAGGAACAAACTTTAGGAAAGAAGATTTTATACTCAAGTTCTGGAATATTAGGATGCAGATTTGACAAGTTCTTCCAGTGATAGGAGATCCATTTTTGGGTATTGCATTCTTATTAATGGTTAGATGATTTCTTGAAAGAAGTAAGAAAGAGAATGTTGCAAAATCTAGTGCAAAAGTTGAGTACTGAGTGATAACATCAGTCAATTGGAGAGATGTTACACAAATGATGCCCATTTGTAATAATAAGTCTGTATGTAGCACATAGTTTGAAATCTATTATTCCATGAAACAAATAAAAAGATTGAGATAGATTTTCTCTTCTGAAAGAGAGATGATCTTATCACGTGATATCACTGATTTTGTCAACATCAATTGGTAAATGTTTTCAAATATTTTGACTGGTCCTTGAATTGATTGTATTTTGTATCAAGCACAGTCCATACAACTCATACTCCAACTTCTAAGGAAATGTTAGGTATGTTTAATGATAATAACTAGGCAGTTATTAGATATTTTTTCGTATTTTAATTGATATAATTAGACAATTGAGGATTACATAATTTGGCATTTTCTTTGTAATTATTACCCACACCATAGAATAATACACTATTGTATATATTGACTACACAGATTCCGTCATATCTCTTACTTTCTATTTTTCTCCGTAGTCTCCTTAAACTTGTATTTTGTGCTGATAATGTAGGAGCTCCAGTCAGTTCGTGGTCAGCTTGCTTCTGAGCAGTCAAGGTGTTTCAAACTCGAGGTATGCATGCATTAATGCTTCTGAGAGTCTTGTCCCTATTGGTCTTCAAGTGTTTTAGAATTGAATTGTGTTTTAGGTAGGTGATTGAATGAAATTTATTGGACAAACACGGTGCATTATTTAATTTGATGGATAAACTATTCAGGTGACGAAGAATTTGTTTTTCAAAAATTTTCATTATCTGCCAAACTAAGTAACAATTTCAAGTGTTTAATAACTTCTGATGGTACTGCTTATGGGCAAATAGTTTTCTATAGTGGTCTAATTACCTGTTTAAGTCTGCTTTAAAATTTTGGTATGTCAGCTTTTTGTGGATGAAGAAATCTGTACTTATTATTGTTGAACTGAAAATGATATTTGAGAATGTAGGTGGAGGTTGCTGAATTAGGTCAGAAGCTCCAAACCATTGGAACATTACAGAAGGAGCTGGAGCTCCTCCGGCGGCAGAAGGCTGCATCAGAGCAAGCTGCCTTAAATGCAAAACAGAGGCAGAATTCAGGTGGCGGCGTGTGGGGTTGGCTTGCCGGTGCTCCCCCTGACCAGAATGCAGATGATGCGTGATCTCTTAGTTGAATAGCAGTGCTACATTACTTTTGGTTTCATTCAACCAATTTTATTTCCAATACTTACTGTGTATTGATTCAGTTCTTCTTTTAGTTATGTAAACAAGATTTAGCTTGTTTGACCAAAAGATTTTCTACACCTGAGGATGAGGACGAAGGTATAAATAGTAGATGTTACTTTTACTTTTGCCGCCATTTTTGTTGATGATTGTATTCAAAGTGACATACATTATTGAATGAAAAATATAGAAATTCTTTTGATTTAACATTTTCATTCAACCAAGAGGGGTTGTTTTATGGCTGCCTAATCTTCCACTATAATTCAGTATTATCTTAAGAATGATCTCCAAATTAACTCAAACAGTTTTTATGTGATTGTTTTATTGAAGAATGGTTTAAAGTATTTTTCTAATACCGTTTAACGCATTATAATTATAATAACAAATTCACAAAATCAACGATGAAACTAAAATCAGCGCAATAACCTGTAGTTTTCATAGATATTATGTGTTACTTAATAAATTTCTAAATTTTATCTCATTTTTAATATATTTTTTATTGGATTTTAATTTTATAAAAAGTTTGTTGGTATTTTTTTCATTCAAAAAGAAAATGCAAGTGTTCATGAAATACATGCTAGTAATAGTATATATGCATATGGATTTTTATATATAAAAGTAATTCTAAACATTATTAACATGTATTTAAGCAATTGATTTAGTTACAATTTGCTATCCATTGAGTATCATGATTTTAGTTAATTACAAGAATTTGGTCTTCTAGGTATTACCACTTGTATATTTGCCATTAAATATTTAACAGATTTTTGTTAATGTGACATTATTTAGTAACAGGTTGATGACAATCTAGCCTACTTCATATATTTTTTTAATGATTATTGACGTGATTTAATTATACTTTTAGTTTTTAGAAAATGCAAATAGGAAACTAAAAGTATAATTAAGTGATTTAGTGTTAGTGATGCGCAATGCCAGATAAATATATTATATGTAAGACTAATGGATGCTAAAATCACAGAACTATACTTGAAGGATTTGTGTAACTGATAAATAGGACTAAAATTACATAAGTAATGCTTGGAGGATCAAAAGTAAAAATAAAAACATATATTTTATATTTTCAAATGCTTTATATTATTCTATTTATATAAGGTTAAATTTTAAGAACTATTAGTTATAAGTATATTTGCATTCATACACACACACACGTATATATATATATATATATATATATATATATATATATATATATATATAAAAGCTTGAATCATATACTTACACACAAATAATAAAAAAATTATGAGTTAAGCAGTGATTAAATAATCACATAAAAGTGTAATATGCATTATTCTTAATTTTGCTAATTTAAAAATTTCTCATAATTACACCATATTTATTCTCACCTCCCCTACCCCTAAAACAGTTGAATAAATCCTATTTAATTTGCAACTTTTAAAGTTTATTTTTCACCCATATAAAACAACAATGATTTATAGCCTTTTAAAAATTGATACAGTTAATTTGTTTAATTTATTTACTCTCTTTTTTTTTTCATTTCAACATATTTGATGTCTTCTTTGTTTCTTTTTAATTTTTACTCTATCAAACTTAATTCACGTATACTTTATCAACTTATTTTTATGTATTAGTCTATCTCAAACTAAACATTAAATATTTGGATACAATAAAATGTTATCAAGTATTGATAAATTAAGTTAAAAAAAAAAAAACTATTCCTTAGATGTGAGTTATGTAAGTCTTGCAAAAAAAAAAAGATGTGACTTAAGTTTCCTTGTTTTAAAATTTAAAAATTCCTTTTCAATATCTATTTGAAGAAATTTGTTTTAATCTTATAATCAAACTATTGTGTATATAAATGTGAAGTAAATTGAGGGAGGTAGTCATAAAAATAATATGAAATTGTTTGTAATAAAATGAGGATCAATTATGTTTAAGTGTGCAGTATTTCAAACTACATAACTTCATATGATTAATTTTGAAAATGAAAAACTAATAGAAATTATTAGGGTTTTAATTATCTATTTAGCACTCTAATTTTTCATTTCTCAATTTATTATTATTATTTTCCTGAGGATGCCATAGAAATGGCGAGCTCTCTCCCATGCAAGTGCAACCTTTAACTCTGGCCATCGTTCATGGTGTTCTGTTCCGTAAAATTATAATTTCCTTCAATTTACGAAGCCCCTAATGACCGAATTGCACTCTCAAGACAATGCCGCGGCTGCTACCGATTCTCCAATGGTTTCGCGAAACCACAGAGTCCAGGGCGCTTCAACGGAAGAGTATAGCGTTGGGGTATGCTCCGAAAGTGGCACACCGTCCAACTTCGATCGATTATTGTCAGAATTCGATGAGTACGTGATAGCTGAGAGACACGTGTCGCGGGATCTGGGGTTTGGGTTTGAGGTCGGAGATATGGTGTGGGGGAAGGTGAAATCTCACCCGTGGTGGCCCGGGCAGATATACAACGAAGTGTTTGCGTCGCCTTCGGTGCGTCGCATGAAGCGGGAGGGACACGTGTTGGTGGCGTTCTTCGGCGATAGCAGCTACGGCTGGTTTGAGCCAGCGGAGCTTATTCCGTTCGATGCAAATTTCGCTGAGAAATCACAGCAGACGAATGCGAGGACGTTTTTGAGGGCCGTGGAGGAGGCGGTTGATGAGGCCTGTAGGAGGCGTGGGCTTGGTTTAGCTTGTAGGTGTAGGAAGAGTGATAATTTTAGGCCCACAAATGTTGAAGGGTATTTTTGTGTTGATGTGGAAGATTATGAGCCTGGTGGGTTGTATTCTGATAGCCAGATTGCGAAGGCAAGGGATAGTTTTAATCCCAGTGAGACTCTTGCTTTCGTGAAGCAATTGGCGATTGCTCCACATGATGGTGGCCGCGGGAGCATTGGATTCACTAACAATAAGGCCACCCTTTCGGCTTACCGGAAGGCGGTATTTGAGCAGTTTGATGAGACTTATGGACAGGCTTTTGGGGTGCAGTCTGTGCGCACCACTCATCCTCGTATCAATCCACTTGATCAGTCTGGGACCGTGAGGCACACTCCTAGAGGTATATATATACATATATAATGCTCCCTTTTCTGGTTTATTTGTTATTAGAGTCACATTGTATTTCACTATTTTTTTCTTCTATCTATTGTTTGTGTCGTTGTTGACAATGGATTTAATGACCAAATCTTTCTAGATCTTTACGGTTTTGGAATAAAGCAATCAAGTTGTTAGGAATATACAAGTCTTGGGACTTGCATACTCTTAGATGTTTAAGCACTAGATTCTGTAGTGAAAATATGAGTGTTCGGACCTTCTTTATTGCATAAAATTGTTCTGGTTAATTATCTTCTGGTTGTTGTTGTTCTGGAGATTGTCTGTCAACATTCTTCAATTATAGAGGGTTGAAGAGTTCTGATGTCTGTGTTTGGTAGCTGAAATGTTTGTTATTTGTGTTTTTGAGTCTCAAACTAACTTCAGGTTGAAAGAGAGAGAAATGGATGGAAGAGATGCTCAAAACTGTGTGCATGGACTACACAACAAAGTACATTTTATGTATGTTGATTCAATAAATACAAATATAATAATAGGAGTTGTTAGTCTATGTCCATGGTATGTATGGATATAAATCATATTGTTAATGATCTGATTCTAATTAGGTTTCTTAAAACTATAGATACTCTAAATAACAGAAGAATAAATCTTAAGATCATCTAAGATACTCTAAATTATTCTGGGATAAGATCTTATATTTCTCATGTTCCTAACCTCCTTCAACTAAGCTTACTAAGTTTTGCTTCTTACAAGAAATAATTTACTTTCCCACAAATTTAAAAGTAAGAAGCATAAAATTGACCATTATCAGCCTTTTAATTTGAACATTAGTTTAATTTTACATTATGAGCTCTTGTAGTTTATCCCCTCACGTATGTAAGGATGCTAATTTATGTTAAGTGAACATGATCTTATTCAAAGCCACTTCAATGTTAATCCTACCTTTTTCTGTTTTTTACTTCTTCTTTTCAGCTCCCTTGAGTGGTCCACTGGTGATTGCAGAAACCTTGGGCAGTGGGAAGAGCCCTACCAAATCTCTTAAAGTTAAGGAGGCTTCAAAGAAGGATAGGTACCTTCTTAAACGGAGAAATGATCCAAATAACTCTGTCCAATTAGCATACGAGGAGGACAATTCCGATGCCACAAATAGTTATGTATTTCAGAAGAGGGCTCCAGTTGTGCCTGTGACACCTAAATTGGAAATATCTGCTTCAATTTCAGATGCCAAAGAACATTTAAAAGGTCGTGTTCAAGCAGACGACTCTGGACATTCTTCTGCCATTTCTGCAGACATAAAACCTCTTCCTGACAAGGGAAAGGAATCTTTTGAAGAAATGACCCACAACTTTGAACATGATAATGCTTTTAGTAAAAGTATGGTCCGGTCTGATTTGTCTGGGGAATTGGCCACAGTTGATGAGATGTCTCAACGATCACATCCGGAGAAAGAAGTTTCTGTTGATGTTAAATATGAAGGGAATACAAAATTGTCCGGACCATGTGATGATTTTAACCAAGTAGTGCTGGGACCCCCGACTGTTGCTGGTGGAGTAAATGAAATGCATCAGATTAAGAGCGAAAATAATGTATATGGTTCACCACTTGAAGCAAAGCTTAAGTTGGAGAAGATAAAAGTTCACAAGAGAGCTGCAGCTGAGTTGAACTCTGAGACTTCTGCTGTTGGAGAGAGAAAGAATAAAAAGAAAAAGAACTTGAATTTAAGACCTACAGCTCAGTTGAACTCTGAGATTTCTGCTATTGGAGAGAGAAAGAAGAAAAAGAAAAAGGACTTAAATTTACAACCTACATTAGGCTTTCCAGAGAAGCATTCTACATTTGGGGAATCAGTTTCTGTAAAATCAACAGGAAAGGCTTTCTCAATTGATCTGGCTCCAGGAGAGAATTCTCCTTCAGAACAAGTGGTGGCGGATGCTAATACCCGGAATTTGCTGCCCGTGGATATCATTGGAAATGCTAATATGGAATTGCCACAACTTTTGGGTGATCTGCAGGCCCTTGCTTTGAACCCTTTTCATGGCATTGAAAGAAAGATCCCTGGGGCTGTTCAGCTATTCTTTCTGCGTTTCAGGTCTCTTGTTTACCAGAAAAGCTTGTCTGTTTCTCTACCAACTGAAAATGAAGCTCCTGAAGTTCGCCTCACTAAATCTCCTTCCAGTCTCAGGACATCTGACAATCCTGATGAGTTTGTCAAAGCTTCTCAGATTGTAAAACCTGTGAAACATATTGTTCGGCCTGATGATCCTACAAAAGCTGGGCGGAAAAGGGCCTCTTCTGATAGGCAAGATGAAATTGCTGCAAAGAGGTTGAAGAAAATCAAGGATTTAAAGGCTCTAGCTTCAGAAAAAGCAGTGACCAGTCATAAAACTTCTGAAGCCCGGCGAGAAGATGGCGTGGAAACCTTTTCCCAGGGTCCATCCAAGTTGGCGAAACTAGACACAATGAAGAAAGTGAACTCTCCAGCCAAGGCAGTTGAGCCCACAATGTTGATGATCAAATTTCCTCCTGAAACAACTCTTCCGTCTATTCCAGAGCTGAAAGCAAGGTTTGCTCGCTTTGGCCCAATGGATCAATCAGGTTTCCGTCAATTTTGGAACTCGTCAACTTGTCGAGTTGTTTTCTTGCACAAGGCTGATGCACAAGCTGCATATAAATACTCTGTAGGAAATCAATCCTTATTTGGTAGTGTGGGTGTGAGGTGTTTCATTAGGGAATTTGGGGATCCTGCTCCGGAAGTGTCCGAAGCTGCAAAGGGTAAGGTAGATGATGGTGTAAGTGACATAGCTAGGGTGAAGGATCCCCCAGTGGTTCATCGCCTGGCATCAGCATCAGCATCATCTATGCAACCACTTCCTCAGCCCATCCAGCTGAAGTCGTGCCTGAAGAAATCAACCGGCGATGAGTCCGGTCTGGTCTCGGGTAATGGAAGTAGTACTAAAGGAAATTCTCGTGTAAAATTCATGTTGGGTGGGGAAGAAAGTATTAAGGGGGACCAAATAATGGTGGGTAATAGAAACAAGTTCAACAATGCTAGCTTTGCTGATGCTGGCACACCATCTGTTGCAACGGATTTTAATAGTAAGAATGTTCAAAAGATGACATTACAACTCCCGCTGCCTATTCTTCCTCTTCCTACACAGTTTTCGAAACCCCCTCAACATAATTTGCGTAATTCTGAATTGGCAATGGCACCCCGAAACAGTCCGAATTTTATTAACGCCACAGCATCAGCTACTGCAAGCACGGTTGATATATCACAGCAAATGATACACCTTTTGACTAGATGCAGCGATGTTGTCACTAACTTGACTGGTTTATTGGGCTATGTGCCTTACCGTCCACTCTGACCAAATTTACTCTTCACTGCTTCCTTTTCCATATCATTCATACATACACAAGAAAAATTATCGAGCGGAATATTGTGGATTGGTCAGTTTCTCTGAGATTTTGAGCTCCATAAATGTAAACGCACTCATTGTCAGTAGCATCTTATTAGCTATTTCTTGGGTGGAATTGGGGGTTACTCGGTTCATATATATTTCCTGACTTTTTGTATACCTTAGGCATCCTTGACGCTATTATTGGCCCCAATGTTACGTTCACTGTGGGTTCCGTCCGTAATTAAGAATCTCTGTGACGCTACAATAGATGTGGATTTCATATTTATATACAGCATTATTCCAATATAATATTCTTTTAATATTTAATACCCCAATTCAAGGGTAGTTAATTCTTCAAATAGCTCATTTTCACTGTACCTAAAGGAATTCGGGCCCCACCAGCTGAATTTACACAACTGAAAACTCCACCAAAATTTGCTCTCTAGAGTTGAATTCCCAGCTTATTTCTTTTTTAAATGAGAGATGAATGGGAATTGGAAAAGTACAGTATGTGTAATAGACAGATAACTTAAAAGGTTAATTAAAAAAGATTAGATATATAAAGAAATAATGTTAAATTGTTCTACTTATCTCTAATAACAACTAATGTTTATTAATTTTTTAAAATATATATTTATTAATTTTTGTTTTATTAGTTAAGTGAATTCGTATTTGATCAGTTTAGCAATTAAAATTATAATAAATATTTGTAAGTTTAACTAGTCAATTTTGTGTATGAAATAGTATGGAAAAATATTGCTAATTATCATAGTTTACCAGGGAGATGAAAGAAATGGAAGAAAATGATTAGATGAAAATTGAAAAATAGAGGAAATGAAAAGAAAAGCAACAGAATATATTATTCTGTTCAATTGATTTTAAAAGAGAATAATCTAAAATGGATTTTCCTTTCTTAATATTAAGATTTTTTTTTTAATTTTTTTTTTGCTTTATTCCCTTTCCACCAAACAGTTTAAATGAAGAAGCTTTATCTTCCCAGTTGAAATAACTAGAAACTCTAGAGCTATTCATTGAATCTTGTGTATTTGTTACACTTTTCAAACACAATATTAGTGTAATAAATTGTGTTTAAACTGTTGCTGATAAGAAAAATCAAAGATTCAATCCAAGAAATAGTCAGAAATGCAATGAAGAACAATTTGTGTTTGTTATAATTAGGGTTAGCACCCACTCAGTGGTCTGCGAGTGAAACCTCTAAACCTCGCCGAGTTCGTTCCTAGGGTTTCATTTCTTCAATTTCTCATCTCTTTCAACAGCGACGCCACTAATGACCGAATTGCACTCTCAAGACAATGCGCCGGCTGTTGCGGATTCTCCTAGGGTTTCGCGAGACCAGAAACTCGGCTACTCTTCAACGGAAGAGTTTAGGGTTAGGGTTTCCTCGGACGGTGACGCATCGTCTACCATCGATAGATTGACAGAGGAAAATGACGGCGATAAATTTCCCGGTTCCGATAGCGGATCTCTGTTATCGGAATTCGACGAGTACGTGGCAGCTGAGAGGCACGTGGCGCGGGATCTAGGGCTTGGGTTCGAGGTTGGTGACATGGTGTGGGGGAAGGTGAAGTCTCACCCGTGGTGGCCCGGGCACGTTTACAACGAGGCGTTTGCGTCCCCGTCAGTGCGTCGCTTGAAGCGGGAGGGGCATGTGTTGGTGGCGTTCTTTGGTGATAGCAGCTACGGCTGGTTCGAACCGGAGGAGCTTATTCCGTTCGATGCCAATTTCGCGGAGAAATCGCAGCAGACGAGTTCGAGGACGTTTCTGAGGGCCGTGGATGAGGCGGTTGATGAGGCCTGCAGGAGGCGTGGGCTTGGGTTGTCTTGTAGGTGTAGGAATGCTGATAATTTTAGACCCATAAATTTTGAAGGGTATTTTTGTGTTGATGTGGAAGATTATGAGCCTGGAGGGTTGTATTCTGAGGGCCAGATTAGGAAGGCGAGGGATAGTTTTAAACCGAGTGAGACCCTCGCATTTGTGAAACAATTGGCGATATCTCCACATGATGGTGGCCGCGGAAGCATTGGATTCGTTAACAATAAGGCTACCCTTTCGGCTTACCGGAAGGCGGTGTTTGAGCAGTTTGATGAGACGTATGCCCAAGCTTTTGGTGTACATCACGTGCGCACCACTCATTCTCCGAATAATAAAACCGATCAGCCTGGGATTGTTAGGCACACTCCTAGAGGTATATATACACATATATAGTTATTCCTTTCACTTTTATTGGTTAATGGCTATATGTTTTTCAGTAACTTTGTCTATGCGTTGTTTGTGTCTGCTGACTATGAATTTGATGAC
This sequence comes from Vigna reflexopilosa, assembly GCA_027742785.1. Classification (NCBI taxonomy): domain Eukaryota; kingdom Viridiplantae; phylum Streptophyta; class Magnoliopsida; order Fabales; family Fabaceae; genus Vigna; species Vigna reflexopilosa. Next base: position 24,142,606 of record CM050926.1, on the reverse strand, counting down.
CAAATCTTTCTAGGTTTTTGGGTTTTGGAATAAAGTAGTTGTGTTGTTAGGAATATACACGTCTTCGTACGTAATAATACCTACTCTTAGATGTTTAAGCACTTGACTCAGAAGGGAAGATATGAGTCTCTGATATTCTTTATTGCATAAAATGTGTTTTGGTTTTGGTTAAGTCTTTTACTGTTGTTGCTCTGGAGCTCGTTTGTTAACACTCTAATAGAGATTTGAATCGTTTTGATGTTTGTGCTTGGTGGCTGAAACATTTGTTCTTTGTGTTTGAGTCTGTGACAAAAGTTTCATAGCTTACTGTCTAAAAACTTGATTGATTAATGTTCTTGATGGATATATCATCGTTAGACACACAACTAGTTTAGTTTATGATGAATATCGAGGTGAATGAGTGGGCATGCATGACGAAGACAAGGTTGATAAGAATGTATTTTGGAGAAGTTGGAGTAGCTCCTATTAAGAGGATTACGACAGAAACCTGCTTAAGAGTAAGTTGGATTTGGTGGCCGAGTAGACTACTAGGGGATGTAGTGGAATGGAAGAAAAGTATCCAATGGAAGATTATTTGATTAAAAACTGTATCAAGACCATAATGAATTTATGGAGAAACATAGACCTTAATCTACAGTAGCATTTGGTATGTAAAATCTATTGTTTTATTCTTGGGAATTGTCTTTCCTGCAAATCATGATTTTTCAGACTGTTGTAAATGCCTTTGGTATGCTTATAAGTTCCCTATGAATTCAGATAACTTTTTGATGAATCTTAAACTTTCCCACCTAAGTGGTAATCTTGGATTTGCACCCCCTCCAATTGCATGTTTTGTTGGGAAACATTAAAAAGAATTCCTAGATATATTTCGTTATTATTTTAACTTAAACAAACATGAGATTCTAAAGTTGTTAATCTAAGTTTATTGGGTAATATAGAAGAACCCTCTAACGAACAGCATAAATGGTTTTATTGAAATTTTCATCATAGGGCCCAGTGGCATAACTTGATCCTGGAATCGACCCACACTTAGTTGGGTTAGCCTTAGTTGTTATTATTGCAATTATTCTTAATTACTTTAATACAAACTTTTTGTGTTCAGAGCCTTGCGAATGTGATTTCAGTTTTCTGTGTATCCTTGCAAAAGGTTTCATGAAAGGTGAAGCTTGCTATAATGTCTTGAGTATAACTGGATTGTATGATTTTATTATTATCCTTTTAATTTGACCATTAGTTTAATTTCACAGTGTGATCTCTTGTATTTTATCCCCTCACTTGCATAAGGACTCTAGTTTATGTGGATTGAAGATTTTTGTTGTTGTGTCTCGCGCAATTCAAAGTCACTTGAAACATTAATTGCTATTTTTTCTCTCTGTTTTCAATTCTTTTTCAGCTCCTTTGAGTGGTCCACTGGTGATTGCAGAGGCTTTGGGTGGTGGGAATAGCAAATCTGTTGAAGTTAATGAGGCTTTGAAGAAAGATAGATACCTTCTTAAGCGAAGAGATGATCCAAATAATTCTGTCCAATCAGCCTACACGGAGGACAAATCTAATGCAGCAAATAGTTATCTATTCCAGAAGAGGGGTCCAGCTGTTCCTTTGACACTTCATAATTTAGAAAAAAAAGAAGACACTGGATTCGTCAGTCATGATGTTGCAGCTTCAACTTCAGATGCCAAAGAAGATTTAATGGGTCAGGTTCAAGCAGATGAATGTGGTCATACATCTCTTTCCATTTCCTCAGACGCAAAGGCTATTCTGGACAAGGGAAAGGATTCATCTGACAAAGTAACGCAGAGCTTTGAACTGGATAATGCTTCGAATAAAAGCATGGTTAGGTCTGATTTGTCTGGGGAGTCAGTAGTACCAAGCACAGCTGAAGACATGTGTCAACCATCAGGTTTGGAGAACAAAGTTGTTGACGCTATACATGATGGGAATGCAAAATTGTCAAGACAATGTGAAGATTTTAACCAAACAGAGCAGGGACCCGTGATGAGTGCTGGCGGATTAAATAACATGCATCAAGTTAAAGGCGAAAATAATGTATATGGTTCACCAGTTGAAGCAAAGCATCACAAAATTAGTGTAGGAAAGAAGATTAAAGGTCTTAAGAGACCTGCAGATGAGTTGAGTTCTGAAGCTTCTGCTGTTGGGCAGGAAAAGAAGAAAAAGAAAAAGAAAACCGACTTAAATTTTCATCCTACCTTAGGCTTTCCAGAGAGAAATTCTACATTTGGGAAATCAGTTTCTGTAAAATCAACTGGAAAAGCTGTCTCAGTTGGTTTGGCTTCTAAAGAGGATTTTCCTGCAGAACAAGTGAAGGTGGATGTTAATGCCGATAATTCGATGCCCGTGGATACCATAGGAAATTCTAGTTTGGCTTTGCCCCAACTTTTGGGTGATTTGCAGGCCCTAGCTTTGAACCCTTTTCATGGCATTGAAAGAAAGATCCCTGGAGCTGTTCAGCTGTTCTTTCTGCGATTCAGGTCTCTTGTTTACCGAAAAAGCTTGTTTGTATCTCCACCAACTGAGATGGAAACTCCTGAAATCCGCCTCACTAAATCTCCTACAAGTCTCAGGACATCTGACAGTCCTGACGAGTATGTCAAAGCTTCACCGATTGTAAAACCTGTGAAACATGTCATTCGGCCTGCTGAGCCCACAAAAGCAGGGCGGAAAAGGGCACCCTCTGATCGGCAAGAGGAAATTGCTGCCAAGAGGTTGAAGAAAATCAAAGATATAAAGGCTCTAGCTTCAGAAAAAGCAGTGACCAGTCATAAAACTTCTGAAGCCCGGCGAGAAGATGGCATGGAAACCTTTTCCCAGGCTCCATCCAAGGTAGTGAAACTAGACTCGATCAAGAAAGGGAACTCTCCAGCTAAGGCAGTTGAGCCCACAATGTTGATGATCAAATTTCCTCCTGAAACAACACTTCCGTCTATTCCAGAGCTGAAGGCAAGGTTTGCTCGCTTTGGCCCAATGGATCCTTCAGGTTTCCGTCAATTTTGGAACTCATCAACTTGTCGAGTTGTTTTCTTGCACAAGGTTGATGCACAAGCTGCGTATAAATACTCTTTTGGAAATCAATCCTTATTTGGCAGTGCGGGCGTGAGGTGTTTTCTTAGGGAATTTGGGGATCCTGCTCCGGAAGTGTCCGAAGCTGCAAAGAGTAAGGTAGATGATGGTGGAAGTGACATAGCTCGGGTGAAGGATCTCCCAGTGGTTCATCGCTTGGCAACAACATCAGCATCATCTATGCAACCACTTCCTCAGCCCATCCAGCTAAAGTCGTGCCTGAAGAAATCTACAGGTGATGAGTCGGGTCTGGTCACGGGTAATGGAAGTAGTAGTAAAGGAAACTCTCGTGTAAAATTCATGTTAGGTGGGGAAGAAAGTAGTAATGGAGACCAAATAATGGTGGGTAATAGAAACAAGTTCAACAATGCTAGCTTTGCTGATGCTGGCACACCATCTATTGCAACGGATTTTAATAGTAAGAATGTTCAAAAGATGACATTACAACACCCGTTGCCTATTCTTCCTCTTCCTACACAGTTTTCGAAACCCCCTCAACATAATTTGCGTAATTCTGAATTGGCAATGGCACCCCGAAACAGTCCGAATTTTATTAACGCCACAGCATCAGCTACTGCAAGCACGGTTGATATATCACAGCAAATGATACACCTTTTGAATAGGTGCAGTGATGTTGTCACTAACTTGACGGGCTTATTGGGCTATGTGCCTTACCATCCGCTCTGACCAAATTTACTCTTCAATCATTCACACATACACAAGAAAATTATGGAATGGGGTCATGTTTTGGCGAGTGAGCTGATTGGGCTTATTTGTAGATTTTGGGCTCCAAAAATTTGTAAATGCACATATTGTCTGTATTACAAGTTCTAAACTTTTCCCATATCATTCTGAGGGTTGTTGGGATTGGGATTGGGATTGGGGTGGATGTTCGCACGTACTAATGTATATTGTATGATGTGAATTCTTTTTTTAAAATTAGAATATTATATTGTTGTGCGTGGGTTAGATAACCCGACCTACTTTTCTGTTTTTCTTTCGTGGCATATACTTTTACATATGTTAAGCTTTGAAGATTTTCTATTGTCACCTAATTTTGTTGTCGTTGAAAAAATTAATGATTCATTCAAATAATCTATTTTTTGTTGAGATGGACTTTAATGTAATATTTTCCTCCCGTCAGAAGATATACGGTTTAATTGATTTTCTCGATTTTACAGAGTGATAAGTATTAATTTTGTTAAAATTATGTTTTTGTAACTGCCTTAATTTATTTCAATTTATTAGATATGAATGAGTAAATAAGTGGTTGCTACACTTTAGGAGCAAGTCTAGTCCTTATCCATCATTTTCTGAAAACTGCTATTGCTACGTGGTTTCTGAAAACTGCTATTGTTACGTGGATGCTTTCCATTTTATCAATATAAATGTATCTGGGATATATTGAATAAAATATATCCCTTTCCAGAGTTAAGGAATTCTCCACCGTCTTCCTTCTTCATTTTCCCGTTGCTTCTTTTTCTTCTATTAATCCAACAAATTGGTATCAAGAGCATTTTTTTCTTAAGGGACCTGTAGAATGGAAGGAGAGTCAACTTCCTTTCCAGTAACACTTCCCATCTTTAATGGGGAAGACTATGATATGTGGGCTGTAAAAATGCAGTCCTATTTAGAGGGACTGGATTTATGGGAAGCTATGGAAGAGGATTACACTGTTCAACCGCTGCCAGAGAACCCTACCTTGGCTCAAATCAAAAATCATAAGGAACAAAAAACAAAGAAGACAAAGGCAAAGTCATCCTTGTTTTCTGGTGTTACAAAATTGATCTTCACCAGAATCATGACTCTTAAATCACCAAAAAAAAATTGGGATTTTTTGAAGGAAGAATATGAAGGAGATGACAGAATAAAAAGCATGCAAGTGTTGAATCTAAGGAGGGAATTTGAGATGCAAAGGATGAAAGAGTCAGAGCAATCAAGGAGTACTCAAACAAGTTATTGGGCATTGCCAACAAAATAAAGTTGTTGGGCAGTGACTTTGCAGACTCCAGAATCGTCGAGAAAATCCTTGTGACAGTGCCAGAAAGGTACGAAGCGTCTATTGCCTCATTGGAAAACACAAAGAATCTGTCCAAGATTACTTTGGCGAAAGTGTTGCATGCTTTGCAGGCCCAAGAGCAACGGAGGCTTATGAGGCAAGAACATGTGGTTGAAGATGCTTTACCAGTAAAGCATCAAGTTGCTGGAACAGGTAAGAAGAAAAGCTTCAAGAAATTTCAGCCAACAAGCAGCGAAGATATTACAAACAAAGGCAAGGATAAAAAGAAAAATTATCCACCTTGTAAGCATTGCGGAAAAATGGGACATCCACCATTTAGATGTTGGAAAAGACCAGACGCGAAGTGCAGTAAATGCAATCAGCTTGGCCATGAAGCTGTCATTTGTAGAAGCAAACTTCAACAGCATGAAGCCAATGCCCAAGTTGTTGAGCAAGACGAAGAAGATCACATTTTTACTGCAGCATGTTTTTCTGCAAGGGGCAACTCAGAATGCTGGCTGGTTGACAGTGGGTGTACCGACCATATGACATATGACAAAACTCTATTCAAGGACTTGAAGCCCACTAAAGTCTCGAAAGTCAGAATTGGAAATGGTAGCTATATTTCTGCAAAAGGAAAAGGAACCATAGTAATTTCAACGAGCACAGGTACAATAACAATCTCAAATGTTCTTTATGTACCTGACATTGATCAAAATTTGGTAAGTGTAGGTCAGTTGATGGAAAAGGGATTTAAAGTGTCCTTTGAACATCAACATTGCCTTATTTATGACATTGCTGGCCGGGAAATTCTAAAAATTAAAATGAGAGGTAAAAGCTTCTCATTTGATCCAACAGAGGAGGAGCAGGCAGCCTATTACACTCAGTTCAGTCCTACAGAACTCTAGCATAAGAGACTTGGTCATTGTCACCTTGAAAGAATGTTAAAAATGAAGAAGAATGACATGTCAACAGGTGTACCAATATTTTCTGATAATTTGCCAAATTGTAATGCTTGTCAATTTGGTAAACAAAATAGGAAGACATTTCCCAAATCAGCTTGGAGAGCCTCTCAAAAGTTGCAACTAATTCACACTGATGTAGCAGGACCCCAAAGAACACCATCACTACAAGGTAGTCTTTACTTTGTTCTGTTCATAGATGATTTTACAAGAATGTGCTGGATTTTTTTCTTGAAATTCAAGCATGAAGTGGCTGGAGTATTTATGAAATTCAAGAAAATGGTAGAAACTCAAAGTGGCTACAAGATTCAATTTATAAGGTCAGACAATGGGAAGGAATATACATCAACCAAATTCAATCAATTCTGTGAAGAAGCTGGGATTGAGCATCAATTAACAACTCCTTACACTCCTCAACAAAATGGGGTTAGTGAAAGGAGAAACAGATCGATAATGGAGATGGCTAGATGCATGTTACATGAGAAGGAGCTACCAAAAACATTTTGGGCAGAAGCTGCTAATACAACAGTTTACTTGCAAAATCGGCTTCCAACTAAAGCCTTGAAAGACAAAACTCCATTTGAAGCTTGGTATGAATATAAGCCTTCTCTAACCTTTCTTAAAGTATTTGGTTGTGTTTGTTTTGCACATGTTCCTCAGGTTAAGCGTGATAAACTTGACAAAAAGGCAATTCTGGGCATCTTTGTGGGATACAGTACAGTTTCGAAAGCCTACAAAGTCTATCATCCTCAAACCGGAAAGATGACTATCACTAGAGATGTGCATTTCAATGAAGGTCAGCAATGGGAATGGAAGAATTCACAAAGCACAACTGAATCCTTTCACAGTATACAAAATAATCATCCTGGAGAGCAAACCACAGAGTTGTTGCAGAATGAATTGGAAGATGAACCTCCAATTAGGGGCACAAGGCTATTGACTGATATCTATCAAAGATGTAATGTAGCCATTTGTGAACCTGCTAGTTGTCAGGAAGCACTACAACTCCCAAAATGGAAAATTGCAATGGAGGAGGAGATGTCTATGATTCAGAAAAAAAAATGTGGGAACTAGTTGACAGGCCTAAAAACAGAAAAGTCATTGGAGTCAAATGGGTTTTCAGAACAAAGCTTAATGCAGATTGCACAATCAACAAATACAAGGCTAGACTCGTCGTTAAAGGGTACGCGCAAATTTTTGGTGTTGATTATTCTGACACTTTTGCTCCTGTGTCTAGATTAGATACAATCAGATTGGTGTTAACTGTAGCTACGCAAAAGGGCTGGAAAATATTCCAATTAGATGTCAAATCAGCCTTCTTAAATGGAGTTCTAGAAGAAGAAATATATGTGGAGCAGCCAGAGGGATTTGTGAAGCATGGTGAAGAAGATAAAGTTTATCTACTTAAAAAGGCCCTATACGGCCTAAAACAAGCACCAAGGGCCTGGTACAGTAGGATAAATGATCACCTATTGAACATAGGCTTCAAAAAAAGCTTATCTGAGTCCACTCTTTATGTGAAACATAAGGGAAATAACCTTCTCATAGTTTCTCTTTATGTTGATGATCTTTTGGTGACAGGAGATGACACAAAGCTAGTTGAGGAGTTCAAGCAAGAAATGATGCAAGCCTTTGAAATGACGGATCTTGGTCTCATGTCCTATTTTCTTGGACTTGAGATCAAACAAAGTGAGGATGAAGTCTTTATTTGCCAAAGAAAATATGCAAAGGAAATATTGAAGAAATTTCAAATGGAGGAGTGCAAAGCAATTAGCACACCGATGAATCAAAGGGAAAAGTTCACAAAGGAAGATGGAACTGATAAAGTTGATGAAAGATACTTTAGGAGCTTGATTGGATGTCTAATGTATCTCACTGCAACAAGGCCATACATTCTATTTGCTGTAAGTCTCTTATCTCGGTTTATGCATTGTGCTAGTGAAATGCATTTAAGAGCAGCAAAAAGAATACTGAGGTATATAAAAGGCACTGTTGATTATGGTGTTAAATTTAAGAAGTGTAAAGAATTCATGTTATATGGATTTTCTGATAGTGATTGGGCTGGATCCAATGATGATATGAAAAGTACTTCAGGATATTGTTTTAGCCTAGGCTCAGGTTTTTTCTCATGGTGTACAAAGAAGCAAGAGATTGTAGCACAATCCACAGCAGAGGCTGAATTCATAGCAGCAACAACAGCTGTAAATCAAGTTTTATGGCTGAAGAAGATTTTATGTGATTTACATATTCAGCAGAAGAATAAAACTGAAGTTTATATTGACAATCAGGCAACAATTGCAATTGCAAATAATCCAGTGTGTCATGGAAAAACTAAACATTTCAACATCAAGCTCTATTTTTTGAGGAAGATGCAGCAAAATGGAGAAGTAAACTTAGTTTACTGCAAATCTGAAGATCAATTGGCTGACATGTTTACAAAGCCACTTCCAATCAACAAATTTGAATTCTTAAGAGAGAAGATTGAAATTTGCAGTTCAAAAAGCAAGGAGGAGTGTTAAAATTATGTTTTTGTAACTGCCTTAATTTATTTCAATTTATTTTAATTTATTAGATATGAATGAGTAAATAAGTAGTTGCTACACTTTAGGAGCAAGTCTAGTCCTTATCCACCATTTTCTGAAAACTGCTATTGCTACGTGGTTTCTGAAAACTGCTATTGCTATGTGGATGCTTTCCATTTTATCAATATAAATGTATCTGGGATATATTGAATAAAATATATCCTTTTCCAGAGTTAAGGAATTCTCCACCGTCTTCCTTCTTCGTTTTCCCGTTGCTTCTATTAATCCAACAAATTTCATAAATTTAGATACAGTTTAAACTTATAATTAAATTGTTTTGTCCTGAAATTTTTTAAGATGTACTACTAATGCTGGCATAATCATTGTTTTAAAAAGTGTAAAAAAATATGTATTTCAAATGAGTAAATTATAGTAAATTGATAGTTTATGCGCCAATTGGCAAACAGCAATGTGACATCACTGCCAAACAGCATAAGAAAAAACATTTAATTAAAGATTATCAAATTATTGACAAAATAATGACACTACCAAAACATTTATTTTGAGATTATCAAATTATTGACAAGATAAAAATTTAAAAACTTCCAAAAAAAAAATAAAGACGAAATAAAAAAAAATTGAAATTGCAAATGGACATCCTTTATTTAAGTAAAGGATAATTCAATTAAACATAAAATAAAGTACCAATAAAAAAAAGAATGGAGACAAGGAACTTTCAATGAAACAAGCCACAAAAATGGCCTCAAATTCAACATCACAAAATTATAAAAAAGAAAAAGAAAAAGAAAAAGAAAGAAAAAACAGGGGTACGGTTGGGTGAGAAATGGTTCACCACCAAAATAGTAGAAACACTACGTAATTACAATCTTCATTCTTCTAGATATCGAGATTGGCTTCTTCAGGAATCACACTTAAAGTCACCAATTTATCACCCTTTCTTTTTACTACAACCTTTATGGGTACCCCAACTTTGTCGCCTAATATTTCAATAACCTGTGATAATCAATAATAAATTCAAGAGTCATAAAATTCAAGTGATTTTTTAATACTCAAGAATTCCCACACCAGTAGCACTAGTTACTCATTTTAAGTTCATACCAACTTATTCATTTAAACTAAAATAAGTTTAAACTCAACCAACACTTTCATTACAGGACTACCAACATACAACAAACCAGTTTTGTCAATAACAATATTAAAAAAAATTTAAATAATTACATTATATATATATATATATATATATATATATATATATATATATATATATCATTACCTCGTTTACTCTTTCCACAGGTTTCCCATCAAATTCAATGACAACATCACCAGGACAGAACCCAGCACGCTCCCCAGGAGATCTAGGAGTTACCTAGTAAAAAGCATTGAAAGGTCCTTCAGACAAATAGGTGATTTCAAGTATTTTATGCTTGAGTGGAGTGCAAAACATGTTATCCCACAAAAAGAATCAAATCATAAGGATAACTACAGATATTTCATATTATTGTCTCATCACAAGTATGATCTTGTAGTCTCTCCATCATTTACTTCTACATTAACATTGTAAGAACCCGAAGGTCCTGTCCTTTTAGTGTCTCAATTTTCTAGTTTGACAATGTACTATTTAATTTCTTTCACTAATACAAAAATTCCACCTGACCTTTCTCTCAACATCCATCCCTTAATTTGAAACCACAAACTAAATACAGGGAGTCATTGCTAAAATAAGCAGCCTGGTAATAGTAATAAGCTTGTGGCCACGTGAACTATGACAAAACACTATTAGTTCTTAGTAAAGCTGAACTCTCCCAAAAGTAAAAATGCCAACGAACTTTATGTTTAACATGTTGGACCATCAGCCCCAATGCCTACCATGTCCGCACACCCATCCATCAAATCCTTGTGGATGAATCCAACCGTGTATGAATAAAGTGTCTTTGTTTCAAGATAACATATTGCATTCCACTACCTAACAGTATCCGGCCCATTGAAAGACTAAAAAAGACACAAGAACCCGAAGGACCACAGAAGTAGATATCCAAAAGGATCAGTTAGCCACATACCATTGGCACAAGAATGCCTTTACTGACATTAGGGAATGAAGCATCTTGCTTTTTAAGCTGCGCAATAATCATCTCATTGAGATCAAGCATCTTTAGCCCAAGCCAAGGCCGTATTACTCTCCTGAACAAACGTTAAATAAAACTTATTGATTTAATCTATAATATGCAAAAGTTCAACTCAACTACAAAATTATGATTGACAAAATAATATATTTAAATCCATATTTGTTTATCAATTTTTAAAATGTGAAAAAATAAAAGATTTTTCCAAGTAAATCAACTTCTCAGAAGAGTAAAACATCATTTTTGAATGACACTCATGATAATATAAATGAAAACCTAAAACATACCCACTTCTCTTGAAGTGCTCTATAATTTTAGACACAGAATCAATTGGTACAGAAAAACCCAGCCCGTCAGCTGCAGTCAATTTCATCATGTTCACCCCAATAATTTCCCCATCCATGTTGACAAGAGGACCTCCAGAACTTCCCTATACCGCAGAAGCAGATGAAAACATACAATCAGAATATCAGATATTCATGTTAATATTCAATGATTACACCACATGTAAAAATAGTTGGGTAGGTGGATAAATCAAGGAGAGAAAAAGAGGAAGACTTACCATATTAATCGCACAATCGGTTTGTAAATACTCTCTCGGCATGCCACTGAATCCCAAATCACTACTTTTGCGGTCAACACAACTAAACAAAATATCATAAAAAATTAATTTCTTTAGTTCAAAAGACAATCAGGAGTCTCTTACAGCTTCCATAATCTATCTATCATGTGAAATTGCATAACCTAAAACAAATTTCAATGGCTTAATACAAAGAGACAACTGTTATCGCCTGAATCTGAATTTTTTTCTTCGTACCTTACAATTCCAGCGGTGACAGTATTCTGAAGAGAATGTGGACAACCCAAGGCTATTACCCAATCTCCAGGACGTAGCCTACTTGACGAACCAAGTTTAGCTTCCGGCAGTGGTGTTTCAGAGTTGATCTTCACAATAGCAATATCTGAATGAAGGTCAGCATTCACCACTTTCCCCTCAAATTTTCTTCCATCTTGCAATGTGACTTCAATCTATAGTATAATTGATATATTAAGATCCCCATTAATGAAACTTGTAAGACCCAGACACGAATGTCTAGACTCCAGAGTCATGATTATTTAGATATGTCTCCCTGGAGACTAAAACTTACGAGAATAGAAAGGTAATATATACACAAAAAGTCTGCATATTAATAGTCGAAAATAATATGAAGGTAAAAGTATTTTAATAAGCCAAGTAACTGCATCCTAAAAATGTCTATATTTCCTCTTAATACATTTGAGATGTGTTTGAAAAATATCCAACTTCGACAGGTATCACATTTCATTTTTCATCATGGAAAGCAATATCAAATCTACCAACGTTTTACAGGTTTGAGAAATATGCCCTGGCACGTAGACAAACCTTCCCTTTGGCGGAACCTCTTGTACCCATAAAATCAACCACAACATGAGCAGATGTCAAGATTGTTCCATCCTTGTTGATGATTGTTCCCGATCCTATACTCTTTCCGCTAACAATACCATAGAAATCTGCGTGGTGAAATGCAAAAGTCAACTCAGAGGACATAATTCAAAAGTTCAAGTTTGAAAGATATCAAGACAGATACCTTGATGAGTTGAAATATTAACAACAGCAGGCGCAACTTTTGCAGCTGCATTTGCAATAGTATCTCTACCAAAATAATCACTTGGCTTGGACTTATCATCAACAGTCCCAGATACATCAGACGAAGGAATGGGACCGACTCTATAAGAATAAAGAGCATCAATTCCTACATTTTTTCAGTTATATATATATATATAATTCAGACATCTCATAAAAATTTGTGCACATACCAAGTTCAAAAGCAAAATAAGAACGAACCAGACGAACCAGATTTATGGGAAAAAAGTAAACATTGAGAATCAAACAGCGTTGGACATGTCAACCATAGGGAACCCGGTGATGGCCCAGGAACTCGAACTGCAACGGATGCTCCTGAATTTGATGTTGAAGCCACATTAGCAGAACATCAATGTTACTTCCATCTAAATAATAAAACGACATTTTCTTTCAATTCACTTAGCACCCCACTACTCCACTAATGATAAAACAGAAATGTTGTTCACAATCATAATTATTACCTCCGAGATTATGTAGATTATGTTGGCAGAACATAAGGTCCTGATAGATACCTTTTAATAATATAATACTTTAAAGATTAAGTAAAGTAATTCAATTTATCTAATTCTATCTGTTAAATAGATTCTGCGAGCTTATCCCACATGAAGGTAACAACCTCGAAAAAATTTATGAAATAGTAGGAACTAGAAAACCGTAAATAAAGTGAAATTAAGGACCCTATTAGAGCTAAATTATTGTTTGTTTCATAGAACTACATAGGGAGTACTTAAAAAAACCTTCTCAATGTAGAACGATCGTATATGGATGATAAAAGGTTAGGTCGTATGTGGATAATAAAAGGTTAGGCACTCACTAAAACGATCATCAGCACTGCAGCACAGGACAGCAGAACCAAAACCTGCAATCGCCACAGTTCTGAAGAGCCCAAACCTTCTCTGCCCACATACAATTCATCTTCCATTCAGAAATTTAACTTCAATAGTCACGATTCAAACAGATAAATACCAAACACAAAATAACACTCATACCAGAATGCCACTCATGACAGGCTACACCGTCGTTATCACCACACCCTTCGCAAGGCAAATTCACAAAGTAAAAAACACTTACGACAAAATTAAAAAAGACAAACGCAAACCTTCGGTAACAATAAAATACAGGCCCCCAACTCAAGGGAAGGCCCAAACGTCCATGGCCCAAACTACTATGGCCCAACAAGAGCCACGTCGCATAAACCATCCACGCTCAAATTTTCTGTTTCGTAACTTCCGTTCATACATTACAAATTATGCTTCAATTCCACTAATTAGGTAATCATTAATGATTAAGGTAACAAAAAGCTTCTTTCATGAATGATTTAATTCAATACAGGACTACATTTAAATCATTATCATATCCAAAACATGAAAGACACCAAAAGTAAAAGACCATATGTTAGGCAAATGGCGATCAAATTTCTCCTGAACTAAATAAAAAATTATGCCTAAATAAAATTAAAGATCTACCAATAAGATTTACAAAATGAATCAATCATCTATATCTTCATAGGCGATGTAGGAGTAGGGAGCTTTTCATTAGGAGTAGACGTATTTTTCTTCGCCAACAGAACTGGATTAATATTAGGCAACACTCCACCGCTTGGTATTGTCACACCTTGAAGAAGTTTTCCCAATTCATCATCATTTCTCACAGCCAGAAGTACGTGACGAGGGATGATCCTATTTTTCTTGTTATCACGTGCGGCATTCCCAGCCAATTCTAACACCTACATTGTAAAATTTCCATTGAAATGTTGTAAATAACAACTAATTCATTTCAATTTTTATCAGGTAAACATAAATCGTTGAGTATTTACCTCAGCGGCGAGGTACTCGAGGACAGCGGCAAGGTAGATCGGAGCGCCGGCGCCTAATCGACGGGAGTAACGACCTTTCTTTAAATATCTAGTGACACGGCCCACCGGAAATTGGAGACCGGCTTTTATAGATTTGGAAACGGCTTTCTTCCTCACGCCTCTTCTTCCGGCGACGCCTTTGGAAGTTGCCTCCTCCATTGTTGCCTGGTCTGAATTACCAACCAAACTGTTCATTTGGAGGGAAAACGAGAAAAAAAAGAAAAAAGCTATTTCCTTTTGGAATTCTGATAACTGAGCCAAACAAGAGGGACGTTGTATATAAACTGCAATCATACTATAAATGTTACGCACTCCGATCTTGCCCTGAAGATTTTAAGGCTACTTTGATTCTATCAAAGCCTTCATTCATGTGACGGTTAAGCGATTATTAGGTTGGAAAAGAGATTAAATATGGTTCCATCTATAATGTGACAATAGTTTCATTTAATTTATATATTTAATGCATTTTTCACAGGTAATTTATATATTAAAAAAGGGTTTATATATTAATGTGATGTCATCAATAAAAAGAAATAGTAAATCTTAAAAAACTAAAATTATGAAAAAAGAAAACATAAAAAATAAAAAATGAAACTTGAAATGGATGAAATCATTTATAAATTGTTACTCTTTCACAATTTATTTTTACTTTCAACTTTTACTTAATTTTTTACCTTCTTTGAATCTAAGTAGAATCTTTGATTAATGTAGGATCAATCACGGGCTGAATACTCTGTAATTATGATTTTACCTTCCTAATAGAAAAAGTTAATTTTTGGACAGCTCATTAGTAACCATTGTAGACCAATCGGTTAATCCAATTACGATGTGTTTCTTCAATTGATTTGTTATGTGATTGACCGATTGACGGTGGTAGACTCAGAGGGTCCAATAGATAAAGTATAAACATAAGTTATAATTGAAAAGAAAGAGATTCGTATTTGAATTGTGAATGATTTTTAAAGAAATATACATACATTCAATCCCAAACATAAGGTTTACATTAGCCATGATACCAACTCATATAAACACACAAGAAAGAGAAAGCTTTCTACTAAATCCAAATAGTGCGAGGGGATTTCATAGACCTTTTAAGCTCATTGCACACATTATTTACCATACCCAGAAAGTCCCTTACTATTACAAATATTTGAAGTGGATTCGACTCTTCGTCACTCACATCCCCATGAAAATACTCAGTTACTTCTTTTACCCGACCCATCACTCTAGCTTCATCTCCATGCAACTCTTGCACCTTTCTTTCTGCATAATTCAGGAACAACTTCATAGAAATCACAAAGCTCTTGTTTTTTTCATCTTCACACAACAACCCTTTCACTAGCTTCTCTATGTTAGCCAACCCACTTGATAAGTTTGAGACAGAACTTGCAAGCACGTTTAAGTCAATTGTCGCAGTCTTTTTGACATTGCATAACTCAGCACTAAGACCAGACACAAGTTTTAGTCCCATTCTTCTATAATCTTCTTCCTCCGTTCTCTTTTCACTCTTCTGTCCCATCATGCTCTTTGAAGCTTTGGTCCCTTCTGAGCGAACTATCTCCTGAACAAAGAAATGGAGCAGGGTGGTTTTACCATCTGTTCCTTTAACATCAGCAAGCTTGAGAAGGGCATCGAGTTTGAAAGCTCTAGCACCTCCCCTTGTTGTCCCCACGTTCATGCGGTTTCCTGTTTTCAGCACTGCTTCCAGCAATTTCAAGAAGCACTTGCTTGACTTTAGTTCCTTGCATGCTTCCTGGTTTCACAAAAAACACAATCAACATTATACAAGGTTAAATTTTTTTGAAGCAAGACATACATGGCTTCATAGTTTCATGATTCTTTGTAATATTAAAGAAGATTGCAATAAAGGGTCTTGATTATTTTGCTGCTACCTCTAGCATTTTGAAAGAGTTACTGATGTGAGTAACTTCATCTTCGAAAGTTTCTCTGTAAAGCATGGCTTCCACTCGTTGAAAAGCAAATGGTATGCTAAGCATTACTCTCACGAAATTTTCAGCGAACCCAAGTTCATTGATACTTCCTTTGTAGCTCAATAGCTTATCCTCTTCTTCTTTCGTTGGTACCATTTTTACCAGTGCCTCCAGTTGTTGCAGAGACAAACCCTTCCCTGCATTTATTTCACTACTTTATGAGACTTTTCACTCAGCATCATTAATTTTATCCGTAGCATATGGGTGTAGATGTAAAGGTGCATGCATGCTGTTTGTTAAAACTTTGGGGGTCAAAGCCTAAATTATTATACATGTTTATAAAGTAGGATCCTTTACCTAGTATTAGAGCTTCACACACTTCTTCTGCCGTGATATTTAGAGCTTTAGAGAGTATTGCTATATTTTGCAGCCGTTTTGGCTCAAGTACATGCTCCTTAGGGGAGAGGGTTTTACTTATTGTTTCGTTGTTCTTTGTTGAATTCTGTAAATTGTAGCCAAAGAGTGACTCGATCATTTCCTCATCCAACCTGATTAAATTTCATCATTTTCTCAAACGGTGAAACTAAATACAGATACAAGACATATTACTTGCTAATTTTGAGAAAGAGCTTACTCAAACGAATTTGTTCGAAGCGTATCCCACACCATTGTTCGATCTGGCGTGGCTCTTACTTTGTCCCAGTGAAGTGGTTTGAGTTTTGGCAGTTGTTGAGAAGGTGGGGTTTTGATCACACTGTTCATGTTTCCTTTCAAAAACGGAGGTGGACTTGGCGGGGGAGGAATGCTAGGTTGAGAAGTTTCACTCCTCTTTTGCTCTTCGTCATTTGATATGGATGGTGATTGGTTAGATTCTACCTTTGAAGTTGAACCGTGAGAAGAACAAGGAAATTGAGTTGTCGCAGAAATTAAATTTCCAGGAGAAAGAAACAGTGGTTCTGTTTCAACACATGAATGAAAACTTTCGAAATCTGATGATGAATGACATTCTTCAGGGACTGTTCTTTCTGCAGAGGAAGCTTTGCCACCATCATATTCCAAATCCTCGTGAACAGATAGAGTTTCCTTGGTGGAAGAACTGCCAGTGCTGGCATTGTCATGTTCTTCTTGATTCAACACTTTCTCCTCATTAATTGCACGTTTTAGGGAACTACGACTTGAAGTGCTGCTTTGTGTCCCACAAGTTTGTTTCAAGGAAAGCAAATCAGGATCAAAGTTTAAACTCACATTGCTTGATGAATTATGGCACGTACCTCCTGTTCTTCCGTGTTTGCTAAAGAGTGGCATTGTCCTATTGGTTTTCCATTTCTGATTTCCAAATCTCTTGCAAACACAGACACACCCAAGTGCACAGATTAAGGTAGCAACTCCACCAGATACTACAGCAGCCACTAGTGTTGTTCTATTTGCGCTACCTCTATCTTGTTGTTGAATCTTGGGAAGTGGCATGCTTCTATGTGAGTGATAGGAACCAGGATGCACGTGCAGCTCCGGATTCGGAGCCTCAGCTTGGGTTTTGAATGACAGAGAATCCGAGAGGGAGACAAAGTCAGAGTAAAAAACGCTATAGCATGACCTTCTTGTACGAAACCTGTTGGGTGACTTGAGTCCAAGCAAAGTTCTGAAGTTTCCAAGTCTAGGAGTTTCCTTGTTTTCATTCTCATCATCCCCTGAGGTTTTCTTGATTTGATTTTCATTTCCTACTGCATTCCACGCGGCAGCCACAGGCAAAATGTTGGCTCTTTGCAATGATAAGAACAACAAGGTAATGATGAACATGAACCTCATGTTGAGTCTCAAAAAAACTAGACTCGGTATTTTCTAAGTTCTCAAGACATCAATGAAACTTTTCTCTCTTTAAAATCTGTTTTTCTTTTTGTTCCATTTACTTTCTCAAGGAGGGAAAACAAGACTTGTTATTTGGGTGAAGAAGATCCAGAAGTGTGTCTTTGATGCCACTCCAAGGAATCGCTGAGCCTGGTAGTTGTTGCTGTATTTTTCCCTCTTAGGGAACTAAAAAACTCATCTGAGTTCTCACCATAATCAATTCTATCAACCTATATGTATAACATAATTGTACTGCTAAGGCATAAGAGTGGAAAAATCTTCTCTACTAGGCCACTACCTTGACCTAATGCTTTTGTTTTGTTTCTTAAAGCTATTTTGTCATGAAGTAAATGGGAGCTACTGACTAATGCTCTCGTTTGTCGTGATCAAACACCTCTCCTTTTCTTATTGATAAATTCAGGATCAAAAAGTACAGAATCTGATAATTTGAGTCACGATCGTTGCAGTTGGATAAAGATTTTCAGTAGTTAAAGAGTCACATAATGCAAACGACGTAGAAGTTGAAAGTGGGTCCAGTTTGTTGAACTTGTAAAACTCTCTACGGGTGATTCAACAAGATTTCTCCATCCAAACTCATCAAAGAGAAGAGATGGCCCACTTGGGGGGACCAATAGTCCTAACTTTCTGATGTGAATTTTACTATGTTAAACTACTTTGCATTTTGCAGGTTTTGGAACCCTCATCTTACACCACATTTAATGGTGTTATTAAGCTTAACATAATCTTACAAAAATGATTTGTAAGACAAGATTTTAATGGTGTTATTATCTCTAGTTAATGAAGATCTGCACCAGATGTCATGTCAGTGTCTCTGTAGGAAAGATTTTAATATTACTACAATTTATTTCTGGTGAAGTTCTTATGTCGTCAGCATACAGATTCATCTTCTTCCAATATCGATGTTGTTTTCGTAGTTTACATTTAGGTTTGATGTTCTGCAATCCATGTATATAAGTTGTGTTGCTAGGGTGTAATTATCCGAATTTTTAATTAAAAATGCATACTACATATCATGCATGTTGCATCTCAAAATTCTCTCGTGCAATTATCTAATTAACTGATAGTATAACTATCATAATAGCTTCATTATATGCACTACACTTATTATCCTTTTAGCAAGTAAGACATACAAGTAAAAAATGATTGCATAGAAATTAATTAAAGATAAATGTATATATTCTAAGGTTTATAGAATCCGACATCCCATTAACGTCATCCATGAAGATATCAGATCAGAATCTAACGTTAAAAACCCAAAATAATATACGTTTAAAATTCATTTTGCACCAGTGAACAAAACATAACATTAATAAAATAGAGTTTAATCACATAAGAGTTAACACTATTTTCAAAATCTTAAAATAATAAATTTTTTTTCTTTATATAATGTTCATCTTCTCATTTCTACTCAATAATACGATACTTAACTCATACTTAGATTTCTAACATATATTTCGGAGCAAGTATTACAAGCTTAAAAGATATAAACAGAATGGTTTCCTATAAAGCATGTCAAGGCTTAGGAGGTTGCTGTTGTGCAAATCTAGCAAACATTTCTAGTACCCTCTACTCAGATTTTAAATCTTTTATCAACAGATTCAGCAACGAGCTCTTTGAAGCGGTTCTTGAGAGAGCTTTCTTCGGAGATGACCATTCTGCTGTCTTTTTCTTTTTTCTTCTTCCTTCCTCTTCATCCAGTGCTGGACCATATACACTACTCTTCTCTTTTTCTTATCTTTTTCTGGTTTCCATAATCTTTTGACCAGGTTGGATGATCTGGGTTATAAATGGTTTGGCGAAGTTAAATATTTCTGTGGTTAGATTTTCTACAAAGGCAAGGTCGAAGATGTCTGTGGCTATAAGGTCTTGTATGGTTGGTTCAGGTTGAGGTATAACAGGGCACCCCAGCACTTTGGATGCAATGCTGTAGTCTTCTGCAACGTTAGCATTCAGAACTCTCTCATCAGCTCTGCATATATCTTCTGAGTTTCTGCAAAAGTGTTGAATTCTCCTACATTTGATGTTCAATTTGAAAATAAAAACGTGCAGATTAATCAGTATATGAAATCCGAAGTTAGAATTGGTACACAACTTTATAATGTTTGGTTGTCATCATTGTTATATTATTTTTATGCATGATAGTAAGTTAAGATTATCATCATTGTCTTTTATTTTATCTCAAATGAAGAATTGACCACACTTTTTAAATCCAATTAAATTATTCATTACAAAACATAATAAATAATAATATAAATCATAATAATTAATAATAGATAATAAATAATAATATAAACAATAATAAATCATAATAAATAACAATAAACATATTTATTAATATATTTTCCAAATAATGTTTTTTTTGTAAAGATATAAAAAATGATATTTTAAAAGTGATAGTAGCTTAAAATAGTAAGATTCGATTATTTTAATATTGCATGATTTTAATATTGTTAAAATTATGTTTTTTGTAACTGTCTTAATTTAATTTAATTTATTAGATATGACTGAGTAAATAAGTGGTTGCTACACTTTAGGAGCAAATCCCGTAATTTATTCACCTGAAAACGGTTAAGTGGATG
This sequence comes from Vigna reflexopilosa, assembly GCA_027742785.1. Lineage (NCBI taxonomy): Eukaryota > Viridiplantae > Streptophyta > Magnoliopsida > Fabales > Fabaceae > Vigna > Vigna reflexopilosa. The sequence continues at coordinate 24,122,010 of CM050926.1, read as the reverse complement.
TTTTAGTTTATTTTTTAATTTTTTTGAATCATTATATATGTAGTGATGGTATATTGAATAAATTATCCTTTTCCTGAATTCAGAAATTCTCCACCGTCTTCTATCTTTATTTCCTAGTTGCTTCATTTTTCTTCTAAATGAATGTTGAATCAAATTTCTCACAAGTTGCACCTACAGTCTTTGATGGAGAAAGCTACGATCTTGGGACTGTCAAAATGGAAACTTACCTGGAGGCTCTAGATCTTTGGGAAGCTGTAGAAGCAGATTATGAAGTTCTTCCGCTGCCGGATAATCCTACCATGGCCCAGATCAAAATTCACAAGGAGAGAAAAACTAGAAAAGCAAAGGCAAAATCATGTCTATTTGCTGGTGTTTCTCAAACCATCTTCACAAGAATTATGACTCTTAAATCAGCCAAAGAAATTTGGGATTATTTACAGGAAGAGTACGCTGGGGATGAAAGAATAAGAAGCATGCATGTGCTTAATTTAATGAGGGAATTTGAATTGGAAAGGATGAAAGAGTTTGAAAAAATCAAAGAATACTCAGACAAATTGTTAGGTATTGCCAACAAGATAAGATTGTTGGGCAGCAATTTTCCTGATTCCAGAATTGTTGAGAAAATTCTGGTAACAATGCCAGAAAAGTATGAAGCATTTATTGCTTCTTTGGAGAACACAAGAGATGACTTAGCTTCTTGTGCCACATTTCTGTCACATTTTCCTTGAATGAAAAAATAGTTTGCTCCTCCTCCAATGGTTTTAGAGCAAAACTTTTACCTTTCATTTTCACCTTGAACATATCTTGACCAGCTCCATCTTTAATCAAGCAATTTTTGTCTTCAAAAATAACTCTAAATCCTCTTTCAATCAGTTGACCAACACTTAACAAATTTTGGTCAATTTCAGGATCGAAAAGAACGTTTGGAATAAGCTTTGTGCATGCACAGCTTGTAATTGCAATTGTCCCCTTGCCTTTGACTGAGATATAATCACCATTACCTATTCTGACTTTAGTGACATCAGTTGGCCTCAAATCTTTGAAAAGAGCCTTGTTGAAGGTCATGTGGTTGGTACAACCGCTATCCATCAACCAGCTCTCACTTGATTCACTGCTCAAGAAACAAGTAGCTACAAATAACAGGTCTTCCTCCTCCTCCTGATCAGCAGCGTTAGCTTCTTCCTCTTGTTGTTGATTTTGGTTTTTGCATATGACAGCTTCATGCCCAAGTTGATTGCACTTGGTGCATTTAGCGTCAGGTCTTTGCCAGCATCTGAATGGAGGGTGACCCATTTTGCCACAATGTTGACAAGGTGGGTAAGTTTTCTTTCCACCCTTTCCTTAATCGTAATTATTTGTATTGCTCTGACTACTGGCTGGATGATTCTTCTTGTAGTTTCTGGCTTGTTGACTTTTGACTAGAAGAGCACCTTCAACAACATGATCTTCCCTTATCAAACTTCGTTGCTCTTGGGCTTGGAATGCATGTAGCACTTCTGCAAATGTGATTTTAGACAAATCTCTTGTGTTCTCCAACGAAGCAATAAATGCTTCATACTTTTCTGGCACTGTTACCAAAATTTTCTCAACAATTCTGGAATCCTCTTTCATCCTTTCCAATTCAAATTCCCTCATTAAATTAAGCACATGCATGCTTCTTATTCTTTCATCCCCAGCGTACACTTCCTTTAAATAATCCCAAATTTCTTTAGCTGATTTAAGAGTCATAATTCCATTGAAGATGGTTTGAGAAACACCAGCAAATAGACATGATTTTGCCTTTGCTTTTCTAGTTTTTCTCTCCTCGTGAAATTTGATCTGGGCCATGGTAGGATTATCCGGCAGCGGAAGAACTTCATAATCTGCTTCTACAGCCTCCCAAAGATCTAGAGCCTCCAGGTAAGTTTCCATTTTGACAGCCCAAAGATCGTAGCTTTCTCCATCAAAGACTAGAGGTGCAACTTGTGAGAAATTTGATTCAACATTCATTTTCACAGGTCCCGTAAGAAAAAAGCTCTGATACCAATTGTTGGTTTTTAGAAGAAAAATGAAACAACTGGGAAATAAAGATAGAAGACGGTGGAGAATTTCTGAATTCAGGAAAAGGATAATTTATTCAATATACCATCACTACATATATAATGATTCAAAAAAATTCAAAAATAAACTAAAACATCCACTTAACAGTTTTCAGATGGATAAATTACGGGATTTGCTCCTAAAGTGTAGCAACCACTTATTTACTCAGTCCTATCTAATAAATTAAAATAAATTAAGGCAGTTACAAAAAACATAATTTTAACACTTCTAAAAACCAACAAATATAAATAGTTTCGTAACGAATTTCATAATTTTAAAACACATTATCTCAATAGAAACCATTCTTCTAGAGTTTTTTGACTTCTCTATAGGATTTCTTTTCCTCTATTCGTCTAATATAAGAACCGAGACGGTAGAATTAATCATTGTGATGAGCTCTTCAATTTGAACCGATCAGTTTTTCAAATAGAGTAAGTTTGTTTATGCTCATTTCTTTGACATTTTCGTTTTCCTTTTTGCATGTAAAATTTTCGTAGTTGCATGTGATGTTTGAGTCTTCCATAAGACTCTTTATTGACCAATGATCCTAATGGTATGCTCTGATCATGTTTTCGTTGTTCGTAGAAGCATATAGGGGTTCTAGTGTATTTGGTATTGTGTTAAGCCTTTTTAAGTGGTTTTGTCATCTATAAGGTAAAAGAAGTTAACTATCACTTTTTAATGTTGTTGATGCTTTGATAAATGTTATGCATGTTGAAATTGATCTGAGATTAGTAGCTGGTATGAGAAATTCTTGTGTGATTGCTTGTTTTATGAGTTATTGTTTTGATGGTTTGTGAATGATTTAAAGAGTTGTTTTATTTGATTGAATCAATACTGAAATCTATTATGGTTATTATGATGGTGTGTTGTTTGAATTGCTTGATTTGGTTAAAATTGATGTCAAATTGTGATTTGGTAATAGGTTTGAATGTTGGTTAGAAATTGGTCTAGAATTGGTGGATTAACAGGTGAAATTTTGTAAGGGTTGTTCTTTGAGTGAGTTTGATGTAGGGAGTCTATGTTTGTATTATTCAAGACTTGGTTAACTTTTTGTTATACTAAAATATGGTATTTTGATATGTTAAGTTTGTTTTTTTGGGTTGTGGTGGCTGTTGGTTTAATTTGATGTACTAAGTCGCTGGCCAATTGAGCAAATTAGTATTCAATCTTATGTTTAAACATGTTTTCGATCAACCACAGTGTCAAGAATATCAATTTGGTCATTTGGATAGGTCTCGAGTGCAATCAGATCAAGGTTTAAAGTTTTTGGTTTCTGATGTGGCATTGAGGGCCATTGATATAGCGTTGAGAACTAGCTAGCCTTTTAGTGGCATGGGTTTTGGCCTCTAGACACGTGACACTGAGCGGTGATTTTGTACCGTTGAGCATTGGCCTTCTAGTGGCCTTGGTTTAGTCTATGGACGCAAGGTGTTGAGCGGTGGTCCTGTACCACTAAACGTGCCCTGTTGCGAGTTGTGTTTTTGGTTTTTGTGTTTCCATATACTGAATTGATTTGATTTTAGTAATATTGATTATATATGTATGAATGGAATTTTGTTTAAGTTTAAATATAAATGTAAATAAGGTTGAAGTATAATTGTAAACATGTATAAGTTAATGGTTGATGAATATGGTGGTGTGTATGGTGGTGTGTATGATGCTACTTCAAGTATGATATGAGAGTGATAATTAATTTTGATTGTTAGTATGATATAGATGCTTGGTGTAATCCCATGGACCTTGTGGTGAGACTCCATGCACTACAAGAAAAATGGTCATTACCGACCGATATTTACATACAGATTTTGATTCGTATGTAACTTATATATTACATACGGATTTTACATACAGATCATGAAAAATGAATTACATACGGATTTTATCTACCGATATATCCGTATATAAAATTCCTATGTAATATTGGCGTATTTAAGCGAGAATTTTATCTAAGAAATAAAATCTGTATGTAATTCCAAAAATTATTATCTATCGATATTGTATACAGATATTTTTAACTGATTATTAAAAAAATAAAAAATAAAAGTAAGAATTTATTTTCATTTTTTCTCTCTAGAAAACTATACCATTGTTCTAAAATATACTTTAAGCCACTCATTCTCAGTTTTAACAAAGCATGACACCCTCGTAGGGTTTCTTCTCTTTTTTTCACGCAAACAACAACAGCCTCCTTAGAGCAGTCACTGTCGCCCCTTCCCATGGTTAACTGGTGGTGTTCTGTAGTTATATGTTTGGCATGATTTCATGGATCTTTTGAGTATATTCTATGGTGGTGCTCGGTAGTGTGATGTATTGATGTAGGGCCTCAGTCTTGGAAGTTATCTTGACGCTCCAATAATCATTTCATCTTAAGTAGAGAAGGGGGTTATATGGTAAAGAGTAGCAGAAGGTCTTAGTCTATGGTTTGATTCTTTGGCCATAGGTAGTAAACGGACTAATCTTGTGTAGCAACTTAGGGGGACAAGTTGTTTCACCACTACAAGTGTACAACTTGTCATAACCGGACATCAATACACATAATGACTTGTTCAAGCTATTAGTTGCAAAAAATTAGTGTTGCAAGTGATAAAATTGAGTTTGGTATGGTTAAGGTAGTAAGTTGGTTTGGGGTAGTCATTTGGAGTTAGTGATCAGGTTTCAAATGTTTTAAGGTGTTTAGAAGGTTCTAGGAATCATTCAAAGTTGTGGGAGAAGTGTGCAAAGTGATCTAAAATAGGTCTGGTTTTGTTGATAGCGATTGAGCGCCCACTTCATGGCGTTGGGCGCTAATTCCCAAAGGCGTCAGCGTTGAGTGCAACCCCTCTGAGCGCAAGTTTCCAGTGATCGGGGTGTTAAGCGCCAACTCCTAGGCACCTGAGCTCCCTTCGTGCAGGTTTTTATTGTTCCTTTTCTATGATGTTTTGTTATCTTTGATACACTGTTTTGGTTTTTCTGAGCACTTAAGTGTCAGTTTGGTTTAAGTGTTTTAGTTTGATGGTGATGTGCTTGGATGGATGCTTTAAGGTTTAATATGATAGTATGCAATGTGTGTGTGAAGTATATATATATATATATATATGTGTGTGTGTGTGTGTGTGTATATATATATATATGATCATGAGATGGTTATGATGATGAGGAATATGTGAATGATTATGTGAGTGGTATTGATGGACATAATTTCATGATCCTCGTGGGGAGGATAAATGATGGTGCCTTGTATTATTAATGGAGTTACATTAGAGGTTTATCTTGACGCTCTCAATAACCTCAACTTAAGTAGAGATAGATAGTTATGTCGTGGAGGGTAGCAGGAGGTCTTAGTCTAAGAGGTCTTTCTTTATTTGGCAAAAGAACGTTTGAGGACTAATATTATATGTGGCAAGGGCTTTGCAGAATAGTAAAGACTACCATATTCAAATGAGTCAAGGTCTAATGTTATTACATGAATGTGATGTATGTTTATTATCCGTAATATAATGTATACTGAAATTTTTATTATATTATAATGAATTATTGTATCACTAGTTAACTTATTCTTGTTTTTGTCTTTATTTCTTTGTATTTTTTTTTTAATGATCACCTTCAAATCTCATATGTTGCATAGGTTAAGATACTACTTTTCCTATCAGAAAATCAAAACTGCAATAAATAATTAAAATTATAAATTTTCCATATTATTGTCTCGTGCAAGTGAAATATTGTAATTTCTCCATCATTTACTTTTGTATTAACATTATAAATGTCCTGTAATTTAAATGTCTCAGTTTTCTACTTTAACCATATACATTTAATTACAATTTCCACCCAAAAATTCTATCAACATTCATTCTTTATTTTGAAGTCTCTAACTAAACACTAGTTCTTAGTAAAGATGAACTCCCCTACAAAACAACTTTATGTTTATTTTAGGTTAATACCAAACAAATTTTTTACATTCATTTTATATTATTTTTTATTATTTATTATTGTTTTAACAAATGTATAAGATTTTTTTTTAATTTTGCTTGATATTTTTCTGAAAATGTTATCACTTGTTTTAATTCCTAAATACTAAACGTAATGAATTGTCATCTTTTGTATACAGTTTTATAATATTGAAACAATGGTTTAGAAAGTTAAACCTTCAACCTAACTGTTCTTTTTTCTTATATTATTCATTATATTTTTTAAATATGTTATCACATAAATTTAGCACTGTTAAATAATGAGTATGGATAGATTGACAGTATCATATATCAACACATTCTGATTAAAATTACATCCATTAAAATATAATGTTTATTACAGTTTCATTGAATGTTCGACTTACTTTCTTACTGTTTCAAATATCAATTCACATATGTTTCAATTACCTTGAGAGATTTAATTAGTGTGAAGATTGTGGGGTTGCTATTTATAAATATTGATATATTGTGCTCATGTTGAGACATAAAGTTACGACATTATTATTTTCTTGTTCATGTTGGATTGATATAAAAAATTGAATCGTTTTATAAAATAGAAAAACTAAATTAAATTAAAATTTAAATAAAATGATTAAATTGAAAAAAATCATTATTATTTGACACTTTCACATTAAATGACTATGACTTTTCATGTAATAATAAATTTTTTAAAATTAATAAAAAATAAAATTGAAATTAAAATTAAAATTTTTTAAAAAATTAAAAATTTCAATATGTAACATGAAACCAAAGTTAACTGACATTGGAAGTGATCAAATTAAATTTTGTTAAAAAATTAAATTAAAACCAAAAATAATAAAAGAACAAAAAAAAATTAAACCAACATTGAAAAACTAAATAACATTTGTCAACAAACATATGCAAAAAAAAAATAGAACATATATATCATTAAACAAAGCAATGAAAACAAAGAATCCAATTTGATTGTTAATCCAAAAATATAATTTACTTCAATACATAGGGTTGTATTGGGGAACTATATGCTGGCAAAAAAAACACTTAATATTTATACTAATCAGCAACCTAATATAAGCAATTAAGAACAATTTGAACAATTTTTTCTTTACATCTTAAAAAAAATTGGAAATAAGATTTTCTGTCTACTAAAATTAATTTATACACTATATCTATGAATTTAAACAAGTCGCATTAGAAAATATTTATAAATTATTTTTTATCTAAACTAATGTTATCCTTTTCAAGAAACTTATATCAATGCTAAAAATAATTTCTTCTTGTGTATCATTTTAAGGCTAGCTAAAGAAAAGCATTAAAGAATAACGAAAAAAATAATTAATCATTATATTAGCTAAGTTAAACATCATTTTATAATCTAAAATTTATTAATATTTAATTTGATCTTTATTATTAATAACAAATTATAATGAGCTTGTGAATTACAATTTAATTTGATATATGATATTAGTTAATAACCAATTATTTTTAGTCTTGTAAATTGGTGATAATTTAATTATTTTATTGTAGATGATTACATGTAGAATTTAATAATCATAATAGACTTTCTTGACGATAATAAAATATTTATTTTATTTTTCATGTGTAATTCATAATAAATACACTAATAAAAAGTTTAAAGAATAATTCTGATGTATTATTTTAAAGAATAGAGTAATATATATATATATATATATATATATATATATATATATATATATATATATATATATATATATGCAAAGATCCTATAATTCTTAATTTATTAAAGAAAAGACATGTGTACAAATTTGTATAAATTATAATAATATTTAAAATATAACTAACATAATATTTGATTGTCTAATATCCATAAAATATTTAGCATATTTTAACCTACACGAATGAAAATTAAATGAAGACTAAGTAAACTTAGTCAAATTAAAACATAACAAATAATTTGAAAACATCTAAATAGTTTTCTCATAATCCAACAATTAAAAGGACAAGAAATGTATATATTTTGTCCTGAGTATTAATTTATATATATATATACACGTGGCAGGGTTCATTTAGTTTTCGTCAAAAAAGCGTGTATTTCATTTTAGAATGTGTATTGTCATTCAAAGAGGTGTTAGGTTTTGATTTATGCTTCCATAATTCGACTTTGTGACAAATTAAACAGAAGAATAAATGAATAAATAAATAGAAGTATTCTAGAACGTAGATTCTAGGTTTTGATTTTTCTCTGTTATAAGAAGAAAAAGCATTAAATAATTCCAAGTAAAACAGTACGTAGAAGAAATCTGAATATAATAAAAACATCTTACAATTATTTATTATTATTATGAGTTCTCTCTATTTAATTGCGTTCAGTTGAAGATTTAGTTGTTGAAAATTGATTAACTTGGAACGATTCATAATATATATATATATATATATATATATATATATATATATATATTTTCCAAGAATGAATATTCTGGTCAAAAGCTTTTTTGGTGTAACAAACCGACAGTTCATGATGCAAAGAGGAAGACGAAAATATTTTAACATGAAAATTCTTAGGTAACACAAATGCTAACAGACCAACCCTTTTAGTGATGCAGAATTTGAACACGATGTTATCTACGTAATGCTAATTAATCATGGTTCTTCATCTCAACGTGTTCGTCCTTTTCTCTTCAAAATTTACAATAACATGTTACAATTAATCTAAAACATTCCGAATGAGTCAGTGATTTGTGGAAACCTAGTTCTTGTTTCTTTCCTAACTTGGCATGTGTTATGTTTATTATCAACACACATATACATTTTTTCCGTAGTCTAACAAGTAGATATCTTTGACTTTTTCTTTTAGATAATTTCAGTTTATCGACTTTTAATTTCATCCATTTTTTTTTTCATCCTTCCATTTCCGTTGTTCAACAACACGTCAGAAAGAGATACTCCTTCACTTAACTTTGTGTTTCATTTTTAAATAAAATTATATTTCTTTTACTTTGTGAAAATAACGAATATTAATATTTTAACAAATATATAAAGTTCTTTTTATGTGACAAAGGTCTTACTAGATTATAATATAACTTTCAAGTTAATAGATTATAATATAACTTTCAAGATCGGTATTGACTTATAAATTTTTATCAAACTTTCATATGTGTAAAGTCAAGATAGATATATAATTTAATTTAAAGACAAAATAGGTATGCAATTTAAAACAATTTTTAAAATTAGTTTGAGTTCACAAACATATGTAAGAAAAAAAAACATATGTAATTTTAAACTAAGTGAGACAATCTCTTCTAATAAATTGGTTTTACAGTACGAATTAGATTTGTATAGATTTGATGACAGTTTTTTTTCCCTATATTGTAACAATAATTCAATTTTTTTATTCAATGTGTTCTTCGATTTTTTTTAAAAAAAAAAACTTAGCACATTAACTTCATTCCTTTATTTTGTACATTAAATTGGACGATAAATGTATAAACTAAGTTAGTTCTTTGTTTAGATAACGTTAACAGTAATTCTAAGAAACGAATTGCATTGAGTATTTTTTAAAAGTATAAAACAAATTCAAAATTAAAAAATAAATAAGAAAACATTAAATGATTAGGTAAGAAAAATGTTAAACTTTGACATCTACTCACTTTCTTTCATTCATATATATATATATATATATATATATATATATATATATATATATATATATATATATATATTCTACATCAAACATATTGAGTCTATGTCTTCGTGGAAAATAAGAATTATAATAATGTTATAAAATTATTCAGATCATAAAAAAAATATATTAAGTTGGTAATTTATTGAAACTAAAACTGAGATGGCTAAAGTTGAAAATCGATCTATCAGAATTTTTTTAAGGAATTTTAGAATTTAAGTTATTTCCCAAACGCAAAAGTCAAAGCAATATCTGACTTTTCTTAATTTGGGTCAAGCATAGTTATGTGCATTTTATCTAACAACCATCTCCACTATAATGTATATGTATCTTAAATCTTTTAATTTTCTCACCAATGTCTTAATTCATTGTTGAATGTGGTCACAAAATTACTATTCTATGCATTTTTTTTTTATACATTTATACAAGCATGCATATACAAATTGTCGGGTTGAATCTTTGACTTCAAAACCGATATTTAGTGGAGCACAAAAGGACGCAATATTGAAAAAAAAAAATACTTATATATCAATGTGAAAGGTAGAACCTTATCTGAAACTAAGTTTCTTCTAAAATTTCAGAAGATGAAACTTACATTCAGGATCCATAAATTAAAGAAATAAAGGTTGAAAGGAAATAAAAATTAAATCATAATAAATAAATACATGATACTTTTTAATTAAGTTGTGCATGTTTTTTCATGTCATAATGTTCTTCAATGATACAATTTATTTATTATTATTTTCTCAATATAGAATATAAAGTAATCAAACAATTAGTTAGAAATTTGTCTTTCATATTAATTCTAAGTCTATTTTTCACGATTTTCGTAACTGAAAAAAAATATATAAAAATTGTAACTTGATATACAAATTAATATAGAAATTTGTCTTTCATATTAATTTGTTTTCTAATATGCAACTTTTTCTGTTATGTAAAATTATCTTGATAAAATTTTGTTGTCAATTCATAATTTTTCTCTATATTAAATGATTTGTAAAACTCTTTTAATCTAGAATTAACTAAAAGGAAGTAACTTTATTATATTATTATAAAAATTATTATTAAGCTCCTATAATTAGATATTAAATGTATGAAGAAACAAATTAATGCAATAATAATATTAAATTGTAATATTATCAGCATTTTTTCTGAGCTCTATCTTTTTAAGAATATACAAGATAGTCATTAAAAAACATTCATTTCATGTTTATATATATAATTTATATTTCCTTTTTAAGAATACACAAGGTATTCAGTAAAAAACATTCATTTCATGTTTTTATACATAATTTATGTTTCTTTCTTAAAGAAGAAGTCAAGATCCACGTCTGCTCCTTTATATCCGTTCCTACTTACATTAATCCAATCTTTGTCAAGAGGCATAAATATTTTATTTATAAGACTAGATATTATATAATGATGCGACAGTAGTCTAATAATAAATGAGTTCTAATAAACTTTATTATGATCAAGTTGGATATTATATTAGAAAATATAATCAAGCTATAAGTTCAAAATTGTCTCTACTTTTTTACATTAAAATACGTTAGTTGATGATTTATAAACAATAATTTAAAAAAAATTATGTATTTAATTTAGTTTTTAAGTATTCAATAATAAATTAAAAATATCACATTAAATAAAATAATATATATATATATATATATATATATATATATATGAGCGGTATATAAGAAAAACAAAAATCATAAACATTAAATCTTAAGTTATATCAGGTCTTTTAAATGAGTAATTCATCTTTTAGAAATAAAAAAACAAGACTAAGAAGAAGTTTCTTGGCAGTAAAAAATAAAAATAAACAAAAAATCCCAACACTATTATTAAGAGATCTTAATTTACTTATTAAAATATTTTTTAAACCTAATATTCGTATAAATTATTGAATGAAATACATTAGTTTTATGTTAATTTTTGTTTTACTCATGGCTTCTTCTTCTCTGTCTCCCTCCTTATTATCTACAGATAATAAATAAATTTAGTTTTTTTCCATAAATACTAAATAAATATTTGCAACTAACTAATATAATAAAATAGATAAATAAAATATTAAAAATTGAAAATTATTTCAAATTTATTTTTATAAATTTATGCTTTTTAGTTAGGTTTGTGTTATTATATAGGAAGAATTATTTTGGTTTACATACATATATATTTTTTTACAATATATATATATATATATATAATAAAAAAAAATATAATAGATATTTAGACTCGTACAAATATTTAGATTGATTATAAAAAAACAGAAAATAAATTATAAATTAAGAAACGTGTAAATGTAATCAAACTCAATTTTTCTTCTTCACCCGTTATGGTAAATGTAATGGAACATAAAAAGCTATCCATTCTTCTTAGTGCTCAAAGAACTGTGGATCATTTAATACTGATATAAGCATTGTATTAATTAAGCCGACCTCTTATTCAAAAAAATATTTAGTATTAATATCCATATATAATTTTTATTTGAAAAAATTAAGGTTCGTGTTTTCCAACTGAAAAATCATCTTCTTTTATCAAGTCTTTAAATTTTCTGTTACTCATTCTTTTAAAATTAAATAGTCGTTATTTTAAATAATTAAGAAGCTACCTAGAATGTTTTTTAAAAATGCCAGTGTGTTAGTGGTGTTCTAGATTGTTTCTCGTCAACTGTCAACTGTTGTACTAACCAATTGTTGACCGTCATTAACTCGTTGCAAAATTTATTAAGAACAATTTAACTACCTAGCTTAACGATAAAAATTATCATAATTTTTATTAACTGATAATATAATTATGATAACTAAATGGCCATCCTAAATTGACAAGTTCATCAAAACGATATAAATTTATCAGTCGTAATTTAATTTAGTCTATTTCTAATTTTGTTAGTTACTTCCCTTCAACTACCATCGTATGTTTCATTATTTTTTATAATTATAAAATGCCACTTGTGAAGCCTTCAAAAAGAAAAACAATATATCCATTTGTCTGACAGAAATAATCTACAACACGTGTTTATAATACCTCTTCCCTCCCAAATTGACATTTTTAATATACGATAACAGTCATAACAATTATTAAGTATTAAAATTATATTAATATAGTTTCTTTTTTAAATTATGAACTAAAAACAAATGTTAGAATTATTTTCAGGAATAAAATAATATTTGTTCAGTAGTTACGACCTGAATAATATGAATTTATCTTTTAACAACGCGTGACACAAAGAGTGGTTTATTTGTGTGACTTTTAGAGTATATTTAATTTTTAACAGCATATCCAACAATAAAGGATAAGTTCAACAGGATTTTCTATTTTGAATTTTATGTCCACCATGGCAATTTAAATACTTTATATATATATATATATATATATATATATATATATATAATATTTTAATATTTTATAACATTTTCACCGTTTTCAAAAGAACATTAAAACGTTATCTTCCAATTCTTAACTTCTATAAATTAGACAGTTTTTTTTAAGGAGACTATCTTATTCTTAAAGTTCCATCATCATAAATCAAACATATTTATAAATAAAAACATGTAAAACATATTTATTATATTTATTGACTTTTGAATTATAATTACACCAATCCTAATTAAAAATCTATTTCAAAATCTATAAATACATAAACAAAATAAAAAAGTTAGTGATTATATTTATTACGAATTTAATATTTTACTATAATAATCAATCATATATATTTCACATATATTCGTTTACTTGACTCTAAAATTAAAAGTTAAAAATTAAAAATATATTTAAAACGAAACAATCACAATTCATTATATATGTGTTATATAAAAGTTATAAATTTTCTTTTTAACAGAACATTTTTCTAAAAGCAATATAATGATAACCTAACATAATGTTTAAAGATTAACATAAAAGTATAAAAGAGTATTTCTTAAGTATTTCTTGACCTCACCTCCGAAACCAAAATCATAGATATAGAAAGGAATGGTTGGAATAGTAAATTTAGCAAAGAAAAGCACGTGGTGATGAAAACGACGTATTTTTAATATTACGAAATCTGAAACTTGGAACCAGAGACGGCACGGACACATCCTCTCTCGCTAGTGTTATTAAATAATCACGGATCAATGTTTCCAAATTTAGTCTAACAAGTATAAGGAAAAAAACTAGTACGATAATAAAATAATTTGAAACAGTAGATCTCAAAAAAGATAAAATAAAACATAATTAAATGTCGTTTAACACACTGACACACTGACACAACACGGGTTGTAAATGCAATTCTACTTATGGTCAAATTTGTCCTACTATACGGTCAAACTCTAGATCCATATCCATATACTGTATACCATGTATAATCTACACTCAAAATACAAAACTCTATTGAGATAGTAAATTTTGATAATGACATGGAAATGGTACCCTGAAACAGTAAGTGAAAAATTTGTGACAGAATAGAAGACATAATGTGGCAGAGCATAGTGAGGGAGTATTTTGATAGTAGAATACGAAAGAAATACGTATAAGAAAGAAAAAAGTACGTTGATGATTACGTAAGAAAGAGGAAGGGTAAAATAAGTGCTTGTGAAGAAGCATCGAGGAGGCTTTGAATCTCAACAACTATGCACCCTCGTCAACTAACGCGCCCAAATAATTGTCCACATGCAACTTTTGATTTTTTATCATAGTCCCCTACATTTTTGACTTCTCTCATCCTTCACGCGTTATTTTCCCTTTCTATATCACTCTCCACTTCCTCTCTCTCTTTTCCTATATATATTTTTTCCCAAACACTATTTTTGCTTCGTAACACAACTTCATCAACCCCTCTCTCATTTTAAGACCTTAGTACAGATACAAATAAGCCGTTTTCAATACGTCTCGTTTGGCAGAAGCAGGGTTAATTAACTCAAGAGATTTTAATTTTAAGCTCATGGAGATTGAAGAGCATCAACTAGAGTCATGGTCGGAAACGGGGAGCTCCGGGAGCAGGAGCACCCGAGTGGGCTTCAGCGGGCCCATGAGCGGCCCATTGGTCTCCAACAAGAAGAGCAGCAAGAAGAGCGCCAGGTTCAAGGACGAGGAGGAGTTGGTGGAGATAACGCTCGACGTTCGCGACGACGTCGTTTCGGTCCAAAACATCAGGGGCGGAGACCCCGAGACCGCCCTCCTCGCCTCCCGCCTCGAGAAGCGGCCCTCCTCGCTTTCGATGCGGCTCCGGCAGGTGTCGCAGGAGCTCAAGCGAATGACCTCCTCCAAGAAGTTCGACAGGGTCGATAGGTCGAAGTCTGGTGCCGCTCGCGCTCTCCGAGGTTTCAAGTTCATGACCAAAAATGTCGGAACCGAAGGTTGGTCGCAGGTGGAGAAGCGCTTTCTTGACTTGGCCGTTGAGGGCAAATTGCCCAGAACGCGCTTCGGTCAGTGCATTGGTAAGCATTATTTCTCTTCCTTCTTACTTTCGCAATTATTATTATTATTATATCAAAAAACCAATGTGCTCAGTATATAGATAACAACGCACTTTTATCGTTTTATTCATCCTTTGTTAACATTTTTTGTACTATACTATGTACGATGATATATTTATAAAAAATGTCACTGCCACTATATATAGTTTCTTCTGCAGGATTGGTCAACATTGTATATATTTTTCCCTTCATTTTTACAAGTTATACACATGCATGCATCTAGACGTTTTTAATATATGTTTTTTTTTATGTAAGTCACTTAATAATATTTATAAAATAATGTATTTTTTAATATATCCCTCTACTTACTCATGCTTTAATCAGTAGAATAGCAAAAAGGTTTTACTCCAGAATTGATGAAGATCTTTTGGAAAAAAATGATGATGTCTAGGTATGCACGAAAAGGAGTTTGCTGGGGAATTATTTGACGCATTATCTCGTCGTCGAGGCATAACATCAGCTTCCATAACAAAAGATGAGTTGCGTGAATTTTGGGAACAAATTACCGACCAGAGCTTTGATTCAAGGCTCCAGACCTTCTTTGATATGTAAGCTTTCAATTCCTCGCTGTTTTTTTTTTCTTCATTAAAATCCTCATATGCATGCCATCATTCACAAATATCTAATATAGAAAATCGTCCGACATTATGAGATATTGCTCCGCAATCATTTTCCGCTATCAAACAGAAAGAAAAAAACAACAACAACAACGCCGCATTTAATGCATTTGCATATGAACATGCGTCATAATCCAGTTATTGACTCTATAATGTGAAACATGGGAAGCAATAATAGTAATGAGACTGCTTTTTTAAGTAATTGAAGGGACGTTTTTATAATTCTTTACGGGTGTGAGTTGTTTTATTTGTTGTTCAATTCAAACCTAAACATATTTTGTTATAGGATTAGGTGTGGAATAGTCCAGGGTAGGGTAGAAAGTAAGAAGAAATCAGCATATTGAATAGCAATTGAATATGCTAAAGACAAAGAAAAAGGTGAATTAATCAACGGTAGGCGTGCACACTTCTAAAAGAAAGGAAAAAAAAAAAACCAAAGCTTTGCCCTCTAAAGAAAAAGAACCAGTCAACGGATGGATGGGTTGACTATTGAAAACTCTGTGTGAAATTATCAGCAGCTATTTGAGAAACATTATGTGTACGTAGTATACATGTCCAAGTAAAAAAAACAACTACTAGTTCAAGTTCAATGTCAACATTATTGAATTTTGATTTGACCTTCACCCATTTCCTACGAAACTGTCCCTAAATAATTTGAATTCATGTCAGGGTGGACAAAAATGCCGACGGAAGAATCACCCAAGAAGAAGTTCAAGAGGTGAGTGTTTACTGTGATAAAAATAATTATAGGAGTTCACTCTTTTACAGTGACGATAAACTAAAGGTGATTTTACGAGAAACTTATTGAAATGTGAACGTTATTGTGTGACTGATTTTACAGATTATCGCCTTAAGCGCTTCGGCTAATAAGCTGTCAAAACTACAAGAACGTTCAGATGAATATGCAGCTCTTATCATGGAGGAGTTGGATCCAGACAACCTTGGATACATTGAGGTTTGTGTTCTATCAAATTACTGAAAACTAAAGAATACTTGATTGATTTGATTTGTGTTGTAAATTATCAAATTACCGACTTTGTATGCTTGCAGCTGCACAACTTGGAAATGCTTCTTCTGCAAGCACCGGCACAATCAACTCACATAACAACGGATAGTCGAGTGATGAGTCAAATGCTGAGCCAGAAACTGGTTCCCACCAAAGAGTACAACCCTATAAAGCGTGGCTTCCGGGCACTGGCTTACTTTGTGGAAGACAATTGGAAAAGAATTTGGGTTATTGCTCTTTGGCTTGCAATCTGTGCTGCTCTTTTCACTTGGAAGTTCATCCAATACAAGCACCGTGCCGTGTTCGACGTCATGGGATATTGTGTCACAGCAGCCAAAGGTGCTGCTGAGACCCTCAAGTTCAACATGGCCTTAATCCTCTTACCCGTTTGCAGAAACACCATCACTTGGCTCAGAAGTAAGACCAAGTTAGGCATGGCTGTTCCCTTTGATGACAACATCAACTTTCACAAGGTAATAACATTAGCAAAATTGAGTTTTTATCAACTTTGTTTCCTAACTGATATGTTTCGCTTTAAGGTTAGACACAGTTCGTTTTTCTTTGCTGATAATGGTTTTGATTTGCTACAGGTGATAGCTTTTGGAATTGCAATTGGGGTTGGGATACATGCAATTTGTCATTTAACATGCGACTTTCCGAGGTTGTTGCATGCGACAGATGAGGAATATGAGCCCATGAAGCCATTTTTTGGAGAAGACAGACCCAATGATTATTGGTGGTTCGTGAAAGGGACAGAGGGTTGGACCGGGATAACCATTGTGGTGCTTATGGCTATAGCCTACACTTTGGCTCAACCCTGGTTCCGAAGAAACAGATTGAACCTCCCCAAGCCTCTCAAAAAGCTCACTGGCTTCAACGCCTTTTGGTACTCTCACCATCTTTTTATCATCGTCTATGCCCTTTTCATCGTTCACGGATACTACTTGTACCTCTCCAAGGAATGGTACAAGAAAACGGTATGCACGCATGCATCAACTATTAATTACCCTTTAACTTTGCTTCATATGAAATATTGTTCTTAATTCAGTCACACAATTTATTTCCACAGACTTGGATGTATCTTGCAATTCCTATGATCCTATACGCATGCGAGCGATTGCTTCGTGCTTTCAGGTCTGGCTACAAAAGTGTCAAGATTTTGAAGGTACAAAGAGAATTTTTCACCTTCTCACTTGAAGTTCTAATTAAGTTCAAATTTTCGTTTTTTCTATGTATACACTAATGTTTTTAATGCATTTTTCTTGAAACTCAGGTGGCAGTGTACCCAGGAAATGTGTTGGCCTTACACGTGTCTAAACCACAAGGATTCAAGTACTCCAGTGGACAGTATATTTTTGTTAACTGTTCAGATGTTTCTCCATTTCAATGGTATAATGAGCATTCTTTTTTGTTACTACTATTATTCTGTTACACATTACTATTAAAACTCGGTGTTGACAAAGTTGACAACGTTGTTGTGCAGGCATCCTTTCTCTATTACATCAGCACCAGGAGATGATTATGTGAGCGTTCACATTCGGACATTGGGTGATTGGACATCACAGCTTAAGAATGTTTTTGCCAAGGTAAATTTTGCTCAAGACAACTATTTTTCCTCAAAAATGTTGCATATAATATAACTTACCTTGCTATTCCATTATGCAGGCATGTCAACCAGCAAGTGGTGACCAGAGTGGTCTTCTGCGAGCTGATATGTTACAAGGCAACAACATACCAAGGTAAGTTGAAATATAAAGAAAACGATTTTACTTCTGAAAACACCAAAACTGCTTCTTCTTAGTTTACTGATTGTAGTGAAATTGAAATTGTTTTTGTAGGATGCCAAAGCTTCTGATTGATGGTCCTTATGGAGCTCCAGCACAAGATTACAAAGACTACGAAGTAATCCTTCTGGTGGGTCTGGGAATTGGAGCCACCCCTTTGATCAGTATCCTGAAAGACGTGCTAAACAACATGAAACAGCAGAAAGACTTAGAAGAAGGGATGGTAGAAAGTGGAGTTAAGAACAACAAGAGGAAACCTTTTGCCACCAACAGGGCCTATTTCTACTGGGTTACTCGTGAGCAAGGTTCCTTCGAATGGTTCAAGGGTGTGATGGATGATGTTGCAGAGTATGACAAGGATGGAATAATCGAGCTTCACAACTATTGCACAAGTGTGTATGAGGAAGGAGATGCTCGATCTGCTTTGATCACCATGCTTCAATCTCTCCACCATGCGAAGAGTGGTGTGGATATTGTTTCAGGAACAAGGGTCAAGACACATTTTGCTAGACCAAATTGGCGCAGTGTTTTTAAACATACTGCACTCAAACACCCTGGAAAAAGAGTTGGTAAGTACTCTAATATTGCTCAAGTTCATCTTTTTCAATTCAATTTACATCATCTTATCTCATTTTTCCATACAATTCGATTAATTTCAGGTGTTTTCTACTGTGGGGCGCACACATTGGTTGGAGAACTTAAAAGGCTTTCTCTTGACTTTTCCAGAAAAACCAACACCAAGTTCGATTTTCACAAAGAGAACTTCTAAATTCTTTTGTCATAATTCGTTATTTTTTTTAACTGTGATAACGTGTGTAGTTATATATAGTTTTCTGGGTTTTTTTTTTTGTACTGGGTAGATAAGCAGCTAGCTGCAGTCGAATGAAGTTTATACATAGATGTATAAAAGAAATTGTATCATTTTGATGTAAAATGAAACGACGAATTAAGATTACCATCGAAGAAATCATTCAATGATCATCGCAACATATACCAAAGTGTTTGACTATTCAAGCTAACAACATTTTTCACCAACTTTTGTTCTTGTAAAAACCAGGATGTTTGTTCCCTTCGCCTAGATGTTCAAAAGAAAAATCGCATATTTAAGGAATGGTATCTGTAGTGATTGTAGAAAAACCTCTCATATAACGATGGTTAGGGGCATTTAACATTTTTTATTCACTAAATATTTACTTGTTGCTCATTTTATCACATCAATTTGGAACTAACTCCTACAAACCAAAAATCATACGTAGACAAAATGAAGAGGAAAAAATGTGTTACAAGTGACAAAAAAAAATGTAGAAAGAATTTTTATGTATCAATTAGATGTTCAAAAGCAACCAAGGTCGATACATCTATTTTTTTTCAAAAAAAGTTTTCCTTTAATATTTTCTTTCTATGTCGTGTTCTAATTGTTAATTTTTCTTGTTACTTTCATATTACTGGTTTTTTAATATATTTTTTCTTAATTTCTTTTGTTCATTTCTTTTTTTATCTATTCAAAAATTATTAATTTATCACAACATATTCATATTTATTAGTTATTAGTGTTATCAAAATAAGTTGTCTAATCGAATCCGTATTATTTGATGGGTCAATACGCTCTATTTCTTTATTGAATTTTAAAAAGATGACCTTAACTTAATTCACCATCTGTTAAATCTTAACTTCAAATAATTGTAGCCTTTTAGTTTTTTCTTTCAATCTATTTTTTAACATGAAAACTAAAATTAAATTGGCTAGAATAAAAAAAAATCGATTTTGACTCATGCTTAAATTTGTAATTTTTTTCAAATGTGTAGGGAATCCACTTACCTCAATTTCACCCAAGATCTAATGTTTATAGCATCATGTACGACAACATATCCAAACTTCTAAATCTATAATATTAATATTTATTGAAGAACAACCCAGAAAAAAATAAAAGCATCGACTGGAGATATTGCTATAATTATTAAGACAATAACAATAATAAGGAATTTCACCAAAAAGTAAAATACTTAAAATAGTAGAATAAATTTCTCTTTACTTCCATGGATCCAAGAATTTGTGAATAGCACTTCTGTCCTCACGATGTTTCTCCCCTCTCTCGCAGGTTCCTTGTTTTTTATTATAGTTCCTTAATATATATATATATATATGATGCCAAAGTCTAGAGCATCGTTTGCTTGCTTTTGAAGCATTTCAACCAGTTCCAAAGCACCCTTCTGCTACACAACTGAAGCATCTGAGTTAGTTTCTGTCTTTGTAATGGCTGCAACAGAAACAAGAGTCGAAGTTAGAGAAGGAGAAGAAGGTTTAGAACATCTCACGTGCAAGGTTGAGCATTCATTCTTCTCCCTTTCTCTCTCACTATTTCTCATCTCCATCAGATTCTAATCCTCTTCCTATCGCCTCTGTTCTCCAGAGCTGTGTGTTGAAAGTCTCCATTCATTGCCAAGCCTGCACAAGGAAAGTAAAGAAAATTCTACAAAGCATAGACGGTAATCATGTTAAAAACCTAACATCCTCGTAAATTTCCTTCAATCTTACCGCTCTATTGAGATTACCGTTAACGGTTTGATTAGTTTCTTAACTGAAGCTAATGATCGGTTGTTTGTTTTTCTGAATATCCAACGTATATAGTTATACTTAATTACTACGAATTCCTCTTTGAGCCAGGTGTTTATTGCACAACGATTGATTTGAAGGAACAAAAAGTGGTGGTAAAGGGGAACGTGGACAGTGAGACTTTGATTAAGAAATTAACGGAAACAGGGAAACGAGCAGAACTGTGGCCTGACCAACCGGAACTGAAGAAGAAGAAGAAAAAGAAGAAGAAGAAGAAAAAGAAGGCAAGCACAGAGAACAAAGAGAGACCGAGCGAGCAAGAAAGCAGTGAAGAAAGTAACCCAAGCGGCGACGAGAAACAAAACATCAAAAACGAAAAGGAAGCTGTTAAGGTTGTCGTTCAAGACACGGGCAAAATCATGGAAGGTAGCAACATGATCAGAAACAGCGAAGGGTTTTTCAACGTTAACAGAATGGGTGAAGGAAGAGCAACCGGCTTAGCCGGTTTGCAGTTCCAAGATCCGAGGCTGGAACTGAGGCAAGCCATGACTTTGCCACCTGGTTACCAGTCATCGATGGGGGAAAGAAGGGTTACTATCAACGTGCCGGGAATTGACGACGGAGGAGCGAACGAGGGTGGGAGTGGAGGGAAAAAGTCGAAAAGCAAGGGGCAAAAAGGGAATGTCGTCATCAACGGTAACGAGGGTGGTGTTACTGTGGTCGAACACCCCGGTGGAGATTGGAACCCCAACCGGAACCAGATGCCTGGTGGTCATGGACATGGGCCGGGCCCAGGCTTCGTTACTATTTTGGGCCCACCTAATGAGAGTCCCACACGGCATCAGTTCCCACCGCACTATCACGCACCCGCATCTCCGGTGTATGGTGGAACCTACAACACAACAGCGTATCCATCCGTCACCCGCTACGGTGCTGCGTATTATACGTCCTCGCAACCGTATTCGTATTCTCATGTGTATCGATGTGCTGGGTCGGAGTCAGACTCAGAAACTCATCCTTCACCTTCACCACCCTCCTATTCCTTCGAATTGTTCAGCGATGAAAATCCCAATGCATGCTTCATCATGTGAGGGATTATGGCATAACCACCTTAACTAACTTTCTTTTCATCGTTAGTTAGTTAATTAGTTACGAGCTCTGTGCTACAATTAGGTTAATGTTAATCTTGCTGTGCTCTCTTTTAACTTAAAGCGTGAAAACTGGGCGTTTTTCGTTTGAATTCTGAATGAAATCATTTTATTTTTGTCTCCCAGGTTCTCAAATCTCGTTTATTCATGGTAATTAATGTTGGTGCGCGGAGATGAAATTAATTAATTATGATTTTACATTGGTATTTGTGAATCAAACTTTTTGGGGAATTTTTTAAATCGGAATATAAGAAAATGGGAATGGGATTGAGATGTTGAACCACTGATGAAAAAGCTCTTTTTTTGCTTCGATTCCCCTTCAACTTGATTATGCTTTTTGGACATTCCCTTGTTATCTCTTAGCCAAACTGAATTTGGCTTAAGAATTTATTCCTTTTCTTTCACAATTCAAAGTGCTGGAAATTTTAAAATTTACCTTGTTATGAGGTATGAAATATGATGTCATTAGCTTTACTTTTTTTTCCTGTATTCCTTTCTGTGTTTTCATTTCCTAGTTTTTATGTTGGAAAAAAAAAAAAAACTATTTTAAGCTTATCAACATTGAGCAAGAACCAAACAGAACATAGTGGTAGATTTTAACTATAATAACAGTAAACTTTGTATTCATTCATATTGGTCGGATCAATATTCTGAGGAACCTGGTTCTTTCTCTGTATCTATTTTCTTTTGTTGAGTATTCCTTCTGTGTTCTATACAATTCCAAACCATCTTTATCTTTTAAGAGCCTAGTAGTTTTATTCACACATTCAAACCCACAATAATTGTTGGCTTCAACTGCAATTCTATTCATCTTCTCAGTTACGATTTTTTTTCTTTTCCGGATAATAGCAAGTATAGCTTTCACGTTGTTTGCACTTTTTGCTATGTACTGTAATGCAATTCAATCCAATTTCATCCCATCATTTGACAAAAATACACATATGAAATAATAATAATATTAATATATAATAGCGAAGACAAATTTATAAATTTATAAATCTGTCTATGATTACATATAGTATGTTAATTTCGAGTGTACAAGTGTTACAATGTTGTAATAAATTAAAGTCTGTACGCTCAAGTTTTATTTTATTTTTAAAAGCACTGTCTGTTTTAATAATTTTTCCACATTATTCTTCTTTGTAATTTTCTAATATATATGCGTGTGTGGGCTAAGAGTTTACTTATCTTCATAATAAGCTTTGTGTGGTTCAAGTGGATATAGTTTTATATTACTTGTTATGTGTAGAAGAAAGAGAAAATCACTTCAGTGACATTTGTTGAAAAATACTTGTTCTTCATGTTTCTTAAGATTCTCAAAAGTTGTAATTATTTATAAGTTACTTTTTTATAGAAAAAATGTTTCAAAGTTGCAATTATTCATAAGTTATATGTTTTTCTCGTAGAAAAAAAAAGTAATAATTATTAGGAAAGTTTGTGTAGCTCGTTGTATAGAAACTTAATACATGAGTGAAGATTTGTCAGCATTTTCTCGTTAAGTCACTCATGACTAGTTCAGCTAAAAGGAAGGTTACTCGTTTAATGAGCATAGTGGTTCGCTCAACAAGTGAGATTAGTTAACAAATGATAAGTTGAATTTTCGTTTAGCACATGCATACCTACTCGCTGAGTGAATTATATATTTATGGAGTGGTTATTAAGTTGAGAAAGAAACAAAACAGAGGGAGTTCTGGTATGAAAAAACACGAAAATATTCCAGGACATTGTGAGAGGCTACTTCAAGACATCAAGTCATCCATTTTTATGAAATTTAATCAAATGTGTATGTTTTAGATGATTAAGAGTAACTATTTTTTTTTTTTGTTGGAATTTGATATAATTAACTCACTGTGATGTAATTTTTGTGTGTAATATATATATATATATATATATATATATATATATATATATATATATGTTGTTCATATGCTCTTTTTGTTTTTACTATCGTTATATAGAAGTATGCTGTAATCTGAATGTTTATGAGTACTGAAAAGTAAACTTGAACATGTACATGAGATGTACATGACATAAAGCAACCAAAAGGAGTGATATTAGGAATTGTGTCAATTCTTCTAGTCATTCTTGAACATCTAATTTTAATGCAAATTATATGTGAAATGAATTAAGGAATTAATGATTTAACATATATATATATATATATATATATTTAGAACTCGATTTTAAGAAATTAAACCAAGTATACTTTAATGTGAATGTGTGAAGGACAACATGATATGTTGTACAAAATTTTATTCTAGCATGATTCATGAAACCCAATTCGAACGAAGCTTCTTTTCAATTTTCAATAGTAATCTTTAAATTCTTGTTATTTAAATTCAATTTCATCATTAAGAATTCAATCATTGTATCTAAGTTGGTAAATGATTAAGATTAGACAAACAAAACACATGTCCTTTTGGAGAACGATGTTTGACATTTACACTTACTACTTATAAAGATTTGGTTCACTTGACAAAAAGTTATTAATATGTTCAATAATTTTGTATAGAATTTAAAGATTAAAATTATTTTTAATTTAAATAGTTCAAAAATTTTAGTTAATATTCACTACATAGAATTCAATAATATTAAGAATAATAACATTATTACTTATTATACAAAATAACTCATGAAAATTGAGCCAAGCTAACCAAAATATTATTTTGGAATAATTCACTTCCATTAAGTGTGGTTGATAGTTTGGAGATTTCTTTTAATCATCACTAATACAAAATACATTTTTTA
This sequence comes from Vigna reflexopilosa, assembly GCA_027742785.1. Lineage (NCBI taxonomy): Eukaryota > Viridiplantae > Streptophyta > Magnoliopsida > Fabales > Fabaceae > Vigna > Vigna reflexopilosa. Next base: position 24,097,032 of record CM050926.1, on the reverse strand, counting down.
TAACTACTTTTTATACTTCTTAAAATCCATAGTGGCAAAATAAGATAAACTTTTTTGTATTAGTTACACTCTAAATAGATATAAAAAGTAAAGTGGCAAAATGATAATAAATGAAAAAAAATTCTATAATTGTTATAACAAAAGGTATAAAAAAGATGTTTTTCTATACCCATCAAACCTATAACCGGTATAAAAATATTATAATGACAAAAATATAAGATTGGAGAACTTTTTTATACCTATTAAACATTATGAAAAAAACATCTACTTCCAATTTAATCTAGAGCTGAAAACAATGTCGCACCTATGTTGAATTTGAATGTACTCTAGAAACCAAACTTTCTGCTCTTCATACACTGCCTCGTAATGCTAAGACCATAATCATGGTAGACGACATGGAAATGAAGGAGATAAAAGACAATACTGATTTCAACACTATTTGTCTTCCTCGTGAGGAAAATTACAGAATTGATAAGTATCTATTTTACGTTTTCCAATTTATTTTGTTGTGGCCACTAAAATGAACTGTAACTCTAGGTAAGGATGTTCTTAAACTCTCTTTTTTTTTTTTATAGTTTGGTACCATCATTATCATCGACAACCTCTCTGTCAGGGAGAAGTTTGAAAAATTCGAAGGAGTGATTAGCAAAATTTATAATCAGATTGGTGTTATAAAAGAGATGGTCTCTAATCCTCTCTTTTCGTATTCTTACCCTAGCCTCATAGTTAAATATTAATTGCCAAATTCATGCTAGTGACTAATTCCATATTTAAGAGCTTGTGCTTGATTTAGAATCCAAGATTTGTAGATTTTATTTTTGCAATTTTACAACAATTTTTTGGGTTTGTTAGATTGATTGGTACATACATAGATATAACAAATAATAATTCATGGAGATATACACACATGTAATTTAATTTACATTTGGGTTATCGATGATTTGTGAAGGTATTTTCTTGGTTAATTCTTTTATAGGCAACTGATGTGTTTGCCTTCAGAACGTGGAAACAACTTTTTTAGAAGAGTTTTGCTGCATTGAGTAAGTTTGTGTTCTTCATTTGATTTTCATTTTTCTTTTTCTTTTTAGCAGTTTTTAAGGTTTGTTTGGGTCAGTTATTGGGTAATAGATAAGTGAGAAACTGTTACTTGAAACTCTTTGGTTATTCGGAGTCTACAAGGTTAGTAACAATGGTCTCTGTTTTTGTTTCAAGCACAATAAATTATTCAATTGGGATGATCCTTAATTTTGAATGGAATGAAACAGTTGAAATTGGCTGCAGAATTTGACGTTGGTTTTCTTTTATTCATTCTTTTTTTTTTCATTTGGTGATTTAAACCTTTACAATATGGTATGTTTTCTAGAGCATTTTTAATCATGTGCTGCTATTGAAATTTTATATCCTCTGTTATGATAAGTTATTTCTTTCTTATTAAGTTAGAACTACAAATATTTTTAACTATTTTACTCATTTATTCTGACAATTATTGTTTACAGAATCGTTAAGCCAAATACTTAAAATCAAATATTTATTTGTAGTTTTAAGTAATTACCAAAACGGAGGAAAGAAGGTCTAAAGCCAGGCAACTAACTCTCTAGATATAAAATTAAACTTTAATGTGCAGATTTGTGCTTTCTTACAAATAAATTGACTAACAACAAGAATAATGTTATCTTATTATTAGTTTAACAAGAACTTTCAGGATAATGTATTTCATCTTTTCTAAAAAAAAAGTAATAACTGGATTAGAATTTTGTTTTCAACATTTTGAGAAAAAAAAAAAGGTGTAAACCAATAGATTTTGTTAAAAGCTTCTTTTTCTTTTTCAATTTTCATTATGCAAAGGCCTTGATTTCATTGAAAATAGAATAATATCATGATAACATATTTTTATACTTTTATATTTCGCGTAAAATACAAGAGTAAAACGATAAAAAAATAAACTTTTTTATTTTTTTAAAAGTAAAAAATACAAAAAAAATATATACTATGATATAAAAAAAATTATGTCTATGAAAATATATATTTTTTTAAGACATAGTCTTTCGTTCCTTCACTGTTTTTTCTATTCTCATGTAGAGATGATTGTTTGGCATATCAATAAATGTTGAAGTACATTCACTGTATGGTTTTCACAATTTCACAGATAAGGAAAATTTTGATATCTTGGAGTACACATTTGTACATGTATTATTTTGTATTTTATATGCTATATAGAAATAAGATAATCAAATATATTATCCATTATACATTATATTGAAGTTATTTTATAACAAAAAAAATTTATATAAAATGGAACATTTTAGGTATTTGTAATTTAATTATACTTATACTTAAAATGTGAGTAGTTAGTTTTTTCTTCCCGCCAAGGCGCAAACCCTAAATAAATAAGGGCGTTACCCACTGTGCTGCTGCGTGGAATGAACTATGGAATTCAAGTTAAGCGATAACTCTCTCAAAACCTTTGCACGGTGCATCACTTGCCTCGCTCGCATAGGAAACGAACTCGCCATTCAAGCCTCTTCCTCTCAGGTAACAATAACGGAATTTTGCTTGATGATAATTTCGAACTTTGATTACGGCTCTGTTTGGAGTAGCTCCTTACACTTTAGTTAGGGTTTGGCGGGCTTAAGTAGTGCTTTGAAGCGAGCTGGATAATGTTGACTGTTGATTGTTGATTGTTTAGGAGTGTAACGCACTTGTTACTACTAATTTTTTGTTTCTTGATTTGTTATTGCAGCTTCTTTTCCACACTATTAATTCGTCACGTTCTGCCTATGAATGCATCTCTTTCAAGTCTAGCTTCTTTGACGCGTATACTGTTGATGGTAATTCCGTGCAATGTAGTGTGCTTCTGAAGGTTCGGAGCCGGCTTTTCTCACTTTAAATTAAATGAGGTTTGCAAATAATAAATTCTTTCTCACATACTCTGATTAGGCTGTTTGTGCTGTTCTAAGGACACCTATTACAAATATTGATCATTTGACTGTGAGACTGCCTGATCCAGATGCTCCCAAAGTGAGGTGGATTTTGGATTGCTATAATGGTAAATTGCTTATTTAGTGTGTACACTAGCTCTGTGTTTGCTCGACAAGGGAAAGTTATAGTACAAGAAATTGCAATCGGATTTAATTTGGTTACCATGAGAGACCAATCATGTAGTTGGTTTCTGAATTGGAACTAGCCACATTTTGTACTTGGCCAATGTTATGGAAACATGCTTTTAATACTGATGGCATGCCCCCCTTTTTTCAAGTGGGTTAGGTGTAACATTGAATGTTAGCTTCTGCATGCAATTGCATCTTTTATCTTGGTGAGCAGCTAAGGGATTTGTTACTACCCATCACTTTCCTCTACAGATTTTGAAATCTGCTGCTTATTAATGTTCTAAAAGTCTGTTGTAGCAATTTTTTTCTTAAATGAGCTTAATGAAATTGTTGTAACTTCAATTCATTATAATTAAGTATCCATCAATGATTGGATTCACTGTTTAAATGGTGTTAGGCTTCTCATCATTTATGCTGCTATTTTCTGTGTGTTTTCAAATACATGTTTGACTCTGATGTCTATTAAAAAGTATACGGGTTTTCATTGACTGCAGGTATGAGAAAAACCTATTGGATTACTTGCAATGTAGAACCCGACATACAACAATTGTCCCTTGATAGGCAAAAATTTCCCAGCAACTTTGTTGTGAGGCCTCGAGATCTGAACAGGTTACTTGCTAATTTTCAGTCCTCTCTTCAAGAGATCACTATCATTGCAACAGAACCTTCTGCTCTACCACTTGATGGTGCAAATGAAATTGGTGGAAAGGCTGTTGAACTTCGAAGTTATATGGACCCAAACAAAGGTAAAGAGGATTATTTTGTTGGTAGCTATATAACAAACTGTATATATTTATGTCTGCGGATGTCATTGCAGACAGTGATACATTGCTGCACACCCAACTGTGGATAGATCCTAAAGAAGAATTTTTGCAGTATGTTCATACTGGAGATCCAATAGATGTGACTTTCAGTGTAAAAGAATTGAAGGTATGATAAGCCTAGCCTTTTGTTTGTAAGTTTTTGTTTGACATAGGTAAGTTTAGCAAATGCTGTTAGAGATTTAAGTCAAATCACATCATGTTTTTTAAATTTTATCATGTTATCTTCTCAGAATTTGTGTTATTCTTTCTTTCTTCCGTTCTAGAATAAATTAGAGTATTAAAATATACTTGGTGTTTTTCTGATCAAACTGCAGGCATTTCTTTCATTTTGTGAGGGCTGTGAAGTTGACATTCATTTACATTTTGAGAAAGCTGGCGAGTAAGATGTATTTAGTATCTAACACTGTCTATCTTCAATGGCATGATTGTCCTATTAATACAAATGCATACCTTCTCTTTTAAGTTATGGCATCATGTATATTGCTAAGGTGAATGTAATTATCATTGATTAAACCCCAAATAGAACTAAGGAAATGTGGAAAGATGCAAAGACAAATTGTCCTGGACTTTAGTGCGGAGAAATAAGCTACATACGCCCAAATAAATTGACATATTTTCTTGCATTCTGGATTTTCCTTTTATGTTTGTTTTTTATAGTTACTATTTGTTATTTTCGTTTATTCTTGTATGTGTTCGGCAAGCAGACCTGTTCTTTTGGCACCTAAGTTCGGTTTGGAAGATGGGTCTCACTCAAATTTTGATGCCACCCTTGTGCTGGCAACCATGTTAACATCTCAGCTTCATGAAGGGGCTGTCTCAGAACCTCCTAGGGGGGCCACCAGAGCACACCCTCATACTGAAGAAAGAAATGCATCTTACATGCAGCAAGAGAACTGCAGAGCAAATGCATCATCAGAGCTTCCATCTGATCACACCCGTATTTGGTCGGACCTCTCAGGTAGTTTAAATATTTGGATTTGATAATTTTTTATGGATCAAAATTCTCATTAGCCTTTTCATTTTGCAGCAAGTGCATTTAAAAGCATTAGTCCTTTGGAAGGGCGGCAGGCACAAGGAGAAACAGTTTTGAATGATGATGGTGGAAGAGAAATTCAAAGAATTAGCACAATGCAAATTTCTAGAGTAACATCAGTTGCAGGAAATAATCCCATTGACTCCAATTTGTATCCTGATACTGCTGTTTGTGCCAATATCTTAGAAATTCTATCATGATTTACATTCCCCCATGATGCTGCGGCTGCAAATGTTAATGTAATTTCTTTGTTTATATCTGTTACCTGGTTGAATTCTCGGAGCAGATACAAAGTATGGGGTGCTCAAACCTGACACAAGGTATAAAGCAGTTTATTTGAATTTTAGACTTTTTTGCCTGTTTGAAACCCTTTTACTTTAAAGCAAATTGCTATCTTCATCCTCTGTTAGTCTCTGTACCTTGACTGATGTCTCAGACCAACTGAAAAGAATCATGGACCAGAGCCTCAAGGTTAGTTAGTTTGGCTTTTTCAGGAGCGTGCTAAATGTTGTTGTAGTTCCATCAACAACTAATATAATTAGTACATTTTTATCCAGATGGGCTGCGAGATAATGTTCAAGCAATTTCACAACATCACCCAAGTAATTGGATTGATGCTGAAGAGGATGATGAAGACGAAGAGGAAGAAAATGAGCAATGCATTCAGTCAACACCGCCATACTATGAAGAGAATTAATTTAGAGAACTCTACTGTAATGGTTCTCCTTTATCTCGACTACCTGCTTGTGGTGATTCTCCTTTAATTAGAATATAACCTTATAGTTTATAGTTTGGTGTCAACTTTCATATCTCATCGTTCTGCTGTATCTTTTGACAGCTAGTTTGGTTGACTATTTAGAGGCGAGAAGACTTGGAGTTTTGGACCACTGAACAGAAACCATTAAACTCTTCCAGAAGGTTGTAGCTGCTCATATCTTATATTATATTTTAATACCTGGGATTTTCTGCAAAATTTGTTGTGTTTGGGATGTTCGACTTAATGGAAAAACATAGATTTGACTTTATCCTTTTATATGAAAATCTTCCTTTGACCTTTTATGTCCCTGATGCCGTTATTCCATAAAATACTGCTCATTAGCCAAGAAAAATCGCAGTTTTTCTTTCATTTAATCTTTTTATTTATTAAGTAATGCAAAAGTAAACACCAATGTGAATTGACAGAAGTGATCAGGTAGCCGGAATGATTTTTTAAACATTGTTGTTTAATTTTATTTTAATTTATCCTTAAAAGTTATCAATCTTTTATGAATAATTTTTTCCAAGCAAGTCTGAGTTAAATAATTTACATTAAAAATCTATATTTTTAATATTTTTCCTCTGGCTACAATTCATACTTTATAGATTAAAAATATAATAAAAAAATTATGTAGAAATGAAGAACAGCAAAAAAAAAAGTAAAAGATTTATTTTATTTTTACAAAAAAATTAATTGAGTACGTCTTTTAGTTGTTTAAAAAAATCTGGCTTTTAGTAAAAATCTAATGTAACATCCCAATAAATATATAACAATAGTTATAATTTATTTAAGGAGTTAACATAAATAATAATAAGGAACAGTGGAGAAAAGGCACATAAAGAGTAAGGAAAGGAGAAATAACATATAAGAAGTTAAACTATACAAGGTGTAGAAGTTGATACAATTTACAATATTGGACCGAACGGTCTTGGTACACTACTTGATCGCGCGATATTACAAAGAGGAGGGTATCTATACTAAGTGGAAGTAAAAACTAATCTAAGGATCGGACGGTCCTGCACAGTTCTCCGGCATGGTGTCTATGGGAAGCTCGACCTGCAGAGCATCCTCCACGGTATCTTTGAGATCGTCCTCTGCTCACACCCCAAACCGAACGACACATGGGTAAAACAAGAAAATAAAGGTAAACTTATGCAATTTAATTAATTATTTTCAAAATACTTTTGAAGCATACATACAAATCACACACATCAATATTTCAGGTAATATCATAATAATCAAATTCCTCAAGACACTGTCCGGACGGTATGAACCATGTAGCTCGCCGCTCTTTGCACCCGGGTGGACCTGGCTGGGGTACACTCAACAGACCGCCACCCGAGGTTAGTCCAGTGGAACCACCTCGGTATAGAAATACCCTAAGGCTAAAGGATCTCTTGTCATTCCCTCGCATGAGTTACCCTCCTCTATATGAGAAGGCGTAATCACGGAATATCAGGATAGAGCAGAACCTGAGTCTGGCCATAGTCATACTTTACTAAATCAATTTCCACTTCACGAGATATTCCTCTTTTGAATACTCATAAAATTATAAAAAATCAAGTAAAACACCGAGCAAGGATAAGCAAATCAAGTATTAAAGAAAATTTGAAAGTGACCGACGGTCGAATGAATAAGAATACTAACGTTTTATAATTTTAGCCTAATGCTTTAGAATAACAAGAATTCTCTTCAAGCAAGTGGGTGTCGGTATCCGACCGAACACTCCGTGGATAAGTTAAGTGTCAGTGTAAGACCGAGCACTCCATGAAATAAAAATATAAATTTTAAAACTGAGTACTTTCAAGAAATATTATTAACGAGTAAAACCGAACGCTCAGTGTATGACTGAACGTACTTCCAACAAATAATAAGAACCTAAAGCCGAATGCTTCATAATTTAAGTGTTAGTCTAAGACCGAATACTTTGTTAGCCGAAGGCTAGTATATGACCGAGCACTTCTCAAGGCCGGGTACTCTTCAAGACCGAGCACTTTTCTAGGACCGAGTACTCTTCAAGACCGAGCACTTAAACCGAACGTTTTATTTAAGAGATAGAATTAATATAGAATCGAGTACATAGTTTATGATTGAGTACCTTCTCGAGCCTAGCCCTCGGTCTATGACCGATTACTTTGAGTTATTGATCATTCGGTATGAGACCGAACGTTCTAAAATAGGGGAAAATCGAACGGTCCTAATGACCCTTCGATTACAGATTCAGTATTTTCTACTAAGTTACAAAAACTTTATAAGCAAATTTAATACCAAAGATCAAACATACAATTTATCAACATCAGAATCATGTATTTCACAAACATATACTCATAAAATTGCATACAAAATACTCATAATTAAATTTATAAGCTTCCCTTACCTGATAAATCCTAGCTGAGCTTCTAAGTCTTCAAAAACCCAAGTTGTCCAAACGAAAATCTGATCGGTGCAAACTGTAGAGCTTGACATCGAGAACGATTAATCTGGAAGGAGGTTAATGATTGAAGGAGAAAAAGTGGTTAGAAATCTAGAGGGAAGTTTTCGAAGTTCTAGAGAGAAGGAGGAGAAAATGGTGTTTTTGGAGGTTGAAGATGAAGAGTTTGCATGCAGAAAGTGGTACCATTTTCGAGTTTCAACTTTAAATACCGTCTCCACTAAAATCGTTCGGTCCACTCTCTGCCTGTTACTTGTCTTCCACTTTCTAGAAACTCACTCTCTCTTCCTGCCGCCACACGGTTTACGATGACGGAAAATTAAATGCGGTTACTACTTTGTCTCCCACTAACATGGGAGAGCTCTAAGAAGTGACACCGGTTTCACACTAAAGAGGAAAATTAATGGAGTGTGACATCTAACACTTTGACTTAGTGATAATTTTATCTTGTAAAATTCGAAGACCAATAATTATAGTCTATGTCATTTTATTTGAAAACACCGAATTTGATTTAACAAATGCACTTATTAATGATGACTTTTTTTATATTGTGCTTCGTTGAAGCATTTTTTTTCTGAAATTTGTTTTTAAAAAATTAAAGAATTTTAAATATTAATTATAATAAAAAAATTAGGTGTTTAATTAAATAAAATTAAATTTAATGACCCCTCATAAGAAATTGTAAGTTTAACATTTATAAAGAGGTAAAATTTAGGGGAATGAAATATTTTGTTTTCCTAATTTAAGTGAAGATCCTTAGTTTGAGAAGTCATTTTAAATTGTTAACAATCGCAAATATCAATTCTATTATGTGTAGGAAATAAAATTGATAATAGTTAGTTTTTTTAGGAATAAAAGAACGATAGTCACTTGATTTAATTATTTTTAGGACTAAAATTGATTAAATATTTCTATTGGGATTATATACTTCGAATGTAAATGAATTGTAAAATGTTGATGGTAAATTATAGCCGTGCCTCCCTGTCTCCTTTCAGCGAATGGATGAAAACCGAAAGCCCAGCGATTAAAAAATAAGTATAACTTACTGGTAAGAGTTCACTTAGATAAATAGGATTAAATATGTTTTTAATAATTAAATTTAATATAAAATTAAAATTTGTTTTTTTTTAATTTTGATATATAGTTTTTAAAATTTAAAAAAATAATAAATATAATTTTTTTATTTAATAATATACTAAATTATATTTGTTATAAATTATATTTGTTATCATACTAGGTAATTCAAATTAAAAATTTATTTATTAAAAAATAAATTTTAAATTTAATTTATTTTTACAAAATTAATTAGTTTGTAATTTTACTTGTTTGTATATTATAAATTAACTCTATGTTTAGAGAGGGTGAGACTTTTAAACTATTTTCTTATAATAACTTATATATAATATAAGTGAGATTAAATATTAATTGACTGTTTAATAACGGTTTAATAATAAATAAAATAATTTTTCAAGATAAATTTTAATTAAACTCTAGTATTATGTTAAATATTTAGTATTATGTTAAATAGTAAATTTTAAATATAATTCAATTTTGTAAAATTGAATTATATAATAAAATTTTTATTCATTTATATATTATAAATTAATTTTATATATACTTTTAATATTATTTGACAAAATTAAAAAATTAAAGTATTTAAATATTTATTTATTTTGAAAATTGAAGGATACCAAATTTTGAAATAGGAATATGAATTAATTGTAGTTCTATTTGTAAGTTTACGAAAAAAAAAATATATATTTAACAGAATAAAATAAGCATTGATGATTGAGGAAAGAATAAGATTAGTTATACCATTTGATTAGTTGATTTGGTGGTATGGCAGCTGGAAGCTTTGGAACGCGTAAGCACCGTCTGACACAGAGATGCGTGTGGGTCCCAACCCTTCTTCTCCCAACCACTCTTCTCTTTCTCTCTTTCCACTTCGCTCCTTAGTCAGATTAAACGTTAGTTAAGAAAAATAAGACAAAAGACTGGGTTTTTTTTACACAAAATATGATATTTTGATTTATGAATTCTAAGTGAAGTGGAATTTTATATTCTATTTTTTCTTTTGGAAGAATTAATTATCTAAGCTTAAATAAACTAAAAATGGAAGGACATAACCTAAAACCAAGAATTCAAATTATTTGCACTTAGATTTTCATATATGAATTTTAAGTGAAATGAAATTTTATTGTAGACAGTCCCACATAATATTTCATTAACCAAATCAGACGGTCGCGAAGAAGAAGAAACGGTTGAAGCAGTAAAGGAATGGTTGAACTAACGGGTAAGACCGAACAGTTATCATTAGGAACGTCTGACTTCATTCACTAAACGAGTTTTATCTGTAAGAATTGAGGTAAATTATAATTAGGAGTATTGAGCTGGGATTAAAACTTAACTAATCTCATAGTCTTATCAAAAATTAAGGTAAAAAGATAGGTGATCGTATTTACTGTGCATTTAATACTCTTGTATTGAATTCTCACCGACAATTTGTTGGCTTTATCATGAGAAAACCTTTGACAGATACATCTCTGGATAGTGGAGCCGATGCAAAGACCTGACTGGATATATGTCAGACAAATTGAAAGGATACATTGTGTAAGTGTTTAAAGTAACTCAATCTCATACCCGAAATATTTATATTCTAAATTTTTGTTGAAGTATTAATGATCTAAGCTTAAAGAAAAAAATTAAAAATGGAAGGATATATAACATAAAATAAATAATTCTATTTACACTTAGATTAACAATTAAGGCTTAATATTGATAAATCTTGCTTTCGATATATATCATTCGACCATTTTATTTGCAGTCAATGTTTGACTTTTAACTTATATTAATCATCAACTTAACTTCACTTTTGGTTTTTATTTTGGGTTAAATATGTTTTTAGTCTCTATATTTTTGGACAATTTTGGTTTTAGTCTATTTTTAAACTAGGTACAATTTAGTCCTTCAATTTTAGAAAACTCTGGTTTTAGTCCTTTTTACCAAATTTTTTTAACTTTATTTGCTGTTTCAAACGCGTTTCATTATAGCATTTGGATTATTTATACTGTTTGAAACATTTTTGCTTCAATGTTAACTGAGAAACGCGTTTGAAACAACAAATAAAGTTAAAAAAATTTGGTAAAAAAAGACTAAAACCAGAGTTTTCTAAAATTGAAGGACTAAATTGTACCTTAGTTTGAAAATAGACTAAAACCAAAATCGCCCAAAAGTATAGAGACTAAAAACATATTTAACCCTTTTATTTTTATACTACACCCAACTTTCTCGATGTGAATTTCTTTTAACTCTATTTGTATTTCTTGTATATTTGTAAAACATTGAAATATAAATAAATGATAAATCTATTTTAACCTTTAAGATATTTATTCGTCAATTTCTTATACTCAGATGCATTAGAAGTATATGCGAACTTCATAAGCCAAAACATGCCTTTTTGTTTGCTGAACATCTTAACAAGCTTGTCAATTTTTCTACTCTGTACAAATCTGGTGTGCTCTGTACTTTTTAAAATAAAAAATAATTATTTAATTTTTGTTATTTTTTATTTGGATTTTTTTTTTCAATTTTTGTTAATTTTTTTTTATTTTGAATTTTTTTTTAAATTTAATACATATTTTTTCTTAAACATATTTTGAAATAAATTTAAAAAATAGACTTATTTCAAAACATGTTTAAGAATAAACAATATTTTTATTTCTTAAATGTATTTCGAATTACGTTTTTTTATCGGTTTTTAGTTAAGAGTATACTTGTTTTTCGAAAATTGGTTAAAAAAAACGTATTTGAAATCTTAACAAAATTGTTGAACTCTTATCGAAAGCCAATTGAAGAATAAAATGAGACTATTGTAGAAGAAAGAAAAGAGAAAAATAAAAGAAAAATTAATAAAAGGTTAAATATTATATATGTAATTTTGGAGGAATAAGAAGAAGAAAAAGACACACAGAAAGAATCGCTCAAAAATTTAAATGACGTGTTTGTAAGTCAGAGTTGCAATATAAAAGAAAGTTTTAAAAAATTGGGATAATTTATTTCATAAATTACGAAAAAAAATAAAAATAAAAGTAGTTGTAATTGAAAGTAAGTCGTTAATAATTTTTATAACTTTTTCATAATTTTTTTAAAAAACAAAGTTGTTAGGAGTCTTAATAACTTTTTTTTAAAATATGTTGATAATAGTGATGAAAATTTTTAATTTATAGAATATTGTGTATAATAATGACTTCCAATTGAATAAAAGTTCAGAATTTCAATTCGAGACTTTAATTGAAAAATCATCTGATGACTTTAATTGGAAAGTTATTAGACTTATGACGAGTTATTCTTGAATTGTAAATTTTAAGTTAATTATTCAATTTTTGTAATTTACAGGTAAATTATTTCATTTTTTTTTTAATTTTGCCAGTATAAAAGAGTGGTATGTGGTCGTTTTTTCTGGTAAACTTTCTGATTCTTAAGTGCAGCAAGGTGGAGCCAGCATAAGCAACAAAGGGGCAGGTTTTTGGTGGCACTTGCTATCAATCCACATTATACCTAAGCAACTCTGAGCCTTGATGCTAACTTTCTGTCTTCATCTCTTCCTTCAACCACATAGACACTTTCAACCAAAGTTGAAATTGAACTAATAACAACCCTTTGTTCCCACCTTTTCCTTCACATAATACCTCCTTCACATAATACCAAAATTTATGTTCAAATAAAATAGGTATAACTTTCAAGACTGATTCTTACGGATAATGATACTTTGATAACATTTTTGTTGGAAGTTTCACATTGGCAAGAGATTAGGCCAATTTATAATATATAAGTGAGGTGCAAACCTCATCTTACAAGCCGATTTTGTAGGATTGAGTTAGGCTTAAAAAACCCACTTTCTAATATGGTATCACAGCCATGGTTAGAACCTATCCTAGCGAGTGCATGAAGGAGGTGTGTTGGAAGTCCCACATCGACTAGAGATAAGGTCAATTTATAATATATAAGTGAGGTGCAAATCTCATCTTACAAGCTAGTTTTGTAGGGTTGAGTTAGGTTTAAAATCCATTTTCTAATAATATTTTTGACAACATTTTAATATCATCTACGTGTCATTCATTTTGTGATTAGTTAATTACTTCACAATCAATAATAATAATCATAAACACCAACATAAACTAATTACAGAATGACACGTATATAATGTTAAAATGTTGTCAAAGTATCATTATCCATTTCTTACATCAAGAACCATATTACACCTACATCTAAGAACCATATTATACAAGACAATGAAATAAGGTTAAAGCATGATCAAGATCAATATATGACAACCTAAGATATTGTAATCTTCTTTTGTTTTGTTGCTTTATCTCCTGTTACCAAACAAACATTAATATCCAACAAAGGTAAAACTTAGATATGCTCTAAATCTTAATTAACTAAATAGCAAGTAAACACCCAAAAGGGCAAAAGGATTGAGTATCATTACATGTTTTCCCATTCTATATGCAAACTTCTTTATAGTTTTTGTAACTTTCTCAAAATCAATGGACATTCTAAGAAAGCTACAACTAATTTTTCTAAGAAAGGCTACAGCTAATAAATTAAAAGCATGTTCAAATATGAGTTTTTCTCTTTTTTTTTTCTAATATTTGTTATACATTAACATGCTATATTATAAATATTTAATCACTATCCTGAAAATGAAGTATTGAAGATATAAAAAAAAGTTAAATATTCTTTTAGTTTCTAAATTTCGTTGTAAAATAAAAATTTGCTATTATTTAAAACTTTAATATGTTTTTGCTTTTAAATTTAAAAAATAAATACATAGAATCATTTAAATTTAATTAAATTAATTTTAAGTGTCAAATATATTTTATATTAACATCTGAATTGTGTACACCATTAACACATTTTCATTTGAATATCAACTAAAAGATATATTTGGTAAATAAAAAAAAATTATCGTAATTTGATTAAAAAATATATATATTTATTTATTTTTAAAATTTAAAAACTAAAATGTATCAAAATTTTAAATAAAAACAAATTTCAATTTTATGTTGAAATACAAAACTAAAAACATATTTAATTTTTAAAAAAAAGTAAATAAATATAAACAGTAACAATGAATGAAGGCAGACAAGTGGGGTTGGGAAAGGAAAGGATCCTCAAAAGTGGAAAAAAAGTTGAGATGATGAAGTGGTATGATTCTCATCAATAGCCATTTACGTTTTCAAACTTTCACTTTATATTTAATACATTATCTATTAGTAAAATGTTGAAGGGTGAAGATGTCATCTTGTGATAATGCTATTACAGTGACTTTTTCGAGAAATTTAGGGATTGAAGGACAACTTTTGTATTAATTAATACATTTAGGTAATTCAAACTGTTAGATGAAGATTGAACTCACATTTTATTTCAACAAAACTAACTTAAAACATGTTTTCTAAATATTTCAATGTATAAATGCACGTTATTCAACAAATAAATAAATATATATGTATACATAGATGTTTGAAAAGATAACGTGTTCTGGTTATTGGAATATTAAACCTAACTTAGGAGTCGAGTTGAATGTTCTTGTCTCCAAGAAGAAGAAAGCTTTGAAGTTGATTTATTTTATAACATATAGAGAAATGTGGCAAAGTTTGTATCTATTCTTTTATTTTTATTTTTCAAAATATTTTAAAATTTGGTTTCTTTTTTCGATCACGATTAAAACAAAACAACTAATAATAACAAAGTCACTTTCTATCTTTAGATATTTTCAATCTTCCTTCTCGTTATACCATGAACATTGTTTATAATTTAAAATTTTGATAACCTTATTAGATTAGATTGTGTTTTAATTGATTTGGAAATTTGAATTATCCTATTTGTTTTGGCAGGTGGGGTTCATAATTATATCTTTACACTTTAGATTACTTTTCTTGATACAAATTGTTTATCTTCAATATTTAATCAGATCTTTTTTTTTAATATCTAAATTGTTTATTTTCAGCAATGTTTTATTATATTTTTTTCTTTAACGTCCAAATTCGAGTGGATGGATATATCTTAAAAGACACTCTCATGTTCGCGGGGGATACATCTTAAAAGACACTCTCATGTTCGAACCAGTTATACCGATCTATTATCATAGTTAAGTATTAAATGTTTAATAAATGTCATTTACCTCTTTACTTTACCTCTGTATTTATAGGCTTTGAACTTTTGATTCAGGTTGATTTAATCAGAATCAAATATCTCCTAAATATGTTTTTAGCTTGTTAATCAAATTGCATAATCTTTACTGGATAAAAGACGAACAGTTACTAAGTCGGTTGACAACAACTAATATGGTTTTAGAATTTCTAGAATTGACTTTTTATGTGGTTGACCAACCATATTACATATATCAATTAGTCTATATAGTATACTCTTAATAGAAATAGTTTAAAAAATATATAAAATAAGACAATGAACAATGTATAATTACATATTCAAGATTATGTGCCACAAAAATTAATGAAAAACATAACTAAACCACTACTAAAAAAATCCTTCATAAATGAGAACTGAACTGCAAAATTGGGAAAGTAAAAGTTTATAACTATTAAAAAAATGAGAGGAGACTTTAAAGAAAATAGAATCATGATCAAAAAATAAATTTTAAATTTGATTTAATTATACAAAATTGATTTACAAAATGGGATTTGTATTTATATATATTTTAAATTGTCTTTGTACCTACGTTAGACTTGTAACACACAATCTTCATATGAAATGAATAAATTTTGGACTTGACTGTGTTCCCACCTTCTATGGCACAGTTGTATTATTCAATTATGAATTAGTTATTCTATTTGCTTTCTGTTCTTTATATATTGAAATCCTTACGTGAGAAACTTAGCTGTTATCCATCATTGTATTGTAGAGAACAAGTCTTTAAAACTTTATCTCTTTCAATGCTATTCATTAAGTTAGACATTCTTAAAAGTCATATATATGTTCAAACATTGAAAATTGATAGTTGGAGTAGCAGCTGAATATAAAACCAATGCACACATCATAGATTATGCTTGTGGTTACAAATACCTCTTTTATAGAACAATTCAGAGTAGGAATTTTAATTAAGAGTCACTTTTAAATTATAAATTTTAAAAAATTTAGATTTCACATGAAAACTGTATTCATTAAATATTTTTTTAAAATAATAAATCATAAAAAAATATTATTTCATACACTTAAATTTTTTATATTTATTTAATATTATTTTTATTTATTTTTTATTTTATTAAAAAAGTATAAAAATTTATATTTTTAAATTTATTTTTCTCTTATATTTTATTTTATTTTATGTTAAATAAATGTAAAAGTAGACGAGGTGTAGAATTATTTGGAGATAAATTTACAAATAGGTTTAATGCAGTGGGAATGGCAAGAATGTAAATAAAAGGTAATCGAGTGTCATTGTTGAATGCAAGGGTCTTTTAAACTGGTTGCTGATAATGGTGCCGTTACTCTGCAAAACCAAAGCAACAAGGAAGAGACAGAGAGAAACATTGCTATCGTGAGCTCCTTCGGAAGCTTCATTCATTCCATCAACAACAACAGAGAGAATAAGAAACAAAGCAAAAAGAGGAAGAAACAAACATCGATGGCAAACTCGTATACTTGGCTCTTCCTCGCGATTTGCGCCACCGTTTTGCTCCTCTCTTCGTCGCCGACGGCGGAGGCGGGACCGCTGAGCATGGACATGACGTGGATGCCCTCCATGGAAGAAGAGTTCCAGCTGGACAGCGAGATCAGCCGGCGCATCTTAGCCACCACGAAGTACATAAGCTACGGTGCGCTCCAGAGGAACACTGTTCCCTGCTCTCGCCGCGGCGCCTCCTACTACAACTGCCAGCCTGGCGCTCAGGCCAACCCCTACAGCCGTGGCTGCAGCGCCATCACCAGGTGCAGAAGCTAAATTATTATTCTCTTTTTTTTTCTTTTCTTTTTTTTAATATTTGGTATTCGCGTTTCGTTGTACACATGGTGATGATATTCAATGTTTGTTTATTATTATGTATTGTCCTATTGCCGATAAATAATTACTATGAATGTCACTCATTCATCATCATTTTATTGTTGTTAATTACGATTTACTTCTTATATTATATCATTTAGTTTTTTCCATTTTTCATTTCTTTTATACTTTCACTCCCCAAAATAACTAGGTCAACTTTGTGTACAGTTCATAATTTTGATGAAGAAAAAATAATTTATTTTATTTTATTTTATGGTTTATTCGGTGGTTGCCTAAGCACACTGCTTTAATTACTCTTCACGCATGCCTATACACATATAGATGTGGAAAATTTGCACTTGAATTTTACACGTTTTACTATGAGATTTCTTTGGACCTGGGAATTTTATTTCAAAATCCAAGTAGAAGAAACCAAATTTAATTCTTAATTTTGTCAAATTGATGGAATTATTTAAGTCTTTCTTTCTTAAGAAGATAATAGATAAATTAATGGCAAAAAACAAGTTGCCGGCAGAAAAGTTTTTGTATTATAAATCACCAGTCTTTATGTATTATTTTATGGTTGGGTTGTTAAGGGTTCCTTCCAATCACATTCTATTATTCTAACCAAAATCATAGGATATTTTTTAATAATATATTTTTGTTTTTAATATAATACAAAAATTACAGTAATTTTAATATAAAAAGGCTTTGAAAAAGATTATTACTTTGGTAAGTATTTTTGAGTGAGATTTTGAATGTGTAATTAAAAGGAGAGATTCCATTAATGATGGTTTGGGACCACAGTAATTAGTATAAAGTGCTGGCACAGTTTAATGTGGAAGGTCAATTTTTTGACAGGGATTTTCATTTTCATTATTTAATAACTTATCAGAAAAATAAGTTGTAATGAATACAACATGGCCTAGCTAATAACATTGCATTTTTTTAATAACTATTTTCAGTTGATACTTAGAAAAATGTGCTATCTGTTTTCTCCTACTCCAGTTAACTTCAGAAACAAATTGTCATAATCACCTCACCACCCTCTAATTATGGTTGTTTAAAGGTCATTATTATATGATTCATCATCTTCTCTTTTTGCTTTGTCAAGCTAAAAATTACTTGCTTTGCTTTTTCTTACATTAAGTTCTTGAAATTAGATATTTGAATGAGTCAAACAAATACTGTCTCACTATTTTATTTTATTTTATTTTAGTTTGTTGTAAAATAAGTTGATCGTTTCCACATGATTTAATAAAGTTTAAATGAGAATATAAAAATAATGATGTTTTTATTATTTAAGAACAACATCATCATTACATAGAACTTTGAAAATTTTGGATCATTCTGCTTTTCTTCTATCAGTGTGTTTGCCTTAATTCAAGTTATGTTTATGTAGATTGAAAGTAGAAAAGAAATGTAAAATCCAATACATTGAAATTTGCGAAAAAAAAATATGAGACTGGATCTTAATTTTAGAGTTTATGTACTATTATAATTTCAATATGATTTATTACGTTTGTAATTTATTATGTTTATTATTTGGCTCCATATAAGAATTATGGTGCTTATTGGTTCAGTTTTTTTAAAATATATTTGAATCAGACAAACAAAATATATATATATATATATATATATATACGGTTTAAACATAAAGAAATAAAATAAGTTGTGGTTTAAATTAATTTTATGATTTTTATTATATTTCTTAATAATAAATGTACCCGGATTTATAATTTAATGTTATATTATAATGAAAAAATTATGTTTTTATTTTAGTATTATTAAAAAGGGCGCTCTTTACCATTACTTTTACTTAAATAACTTGGTTATATAAATAGGTTCTCTTGTTTTTTATTTATAAACAAATTAATTAAATAAAATATAAAGATATAAGGTTTTCTTAAGATGGGAGAAAAAAGAAAAAAAAAAAGGAAATAAGGATCGCGCGATCTGTTGTGTGGATTCGTCCCAGGAAACCAAGAGTCTTTCATCCTGCACTTCCAAGTGTTTTATTCTGCACCTCCAAAAAAATTTTAAAATGCTTATATTACCCATAATTAAGAAGGTTTTAATATTTAAAAAAAATTAAAAGTGATAAAAGATTTCACTTTGTCAAGAGATGTTATTCCCAAACTTATATTTCTCTCTCGGGGCATCTCATTTTCTTCTGTGCTTTCTTCTCGCATCTTATTTCCTTCCTCAGAATCTGAATTTTGGGTTTATTGTCCTCTCTTCCTTCTCTGAATACTGTGACCTTAAACTCATAAAAAATCATATATCTTTTTAAAACAAAAGTTCGGATATGGACATCCGATAAATATATAATCGGATATGCATATCCGATAAGCACTGCAAACTTTTTTTTTCAATCTAAATTATTTTTATTAATTTTAATAAGTTTATAAAAATTATTTTATATTATTACGTTATAAACTCATAAAAAAAATTTTAAAAAATTAGAAACTAATAAAATAATTAAATAAGTAATATAATTTAATTTTTATTTACATATTAAACTTCAATCGAATTTTGACCTTTGAAATTATAAGCATCAGATATTTACATCCGATTTATTTAGGTTCGGCTTTCAATATACAATAAGTTTATCTAAACTTATTTTTATTAAGAAACAGTTTTATTGATTTTAATAAATTATAGAAATTAATTACTATTGATTAAAAATTAGATAATACATTATAAATTCATAAAAAAAATCATATATAATTTTAAAAATAATTATAAACTAATAAAAAATTTAAATAAGTAATATAATTAAATAAGAAATGGGGTGCAGGATGTAGGGTAGATAAGTAGAAAGGTGCAGCATGTTTTCTCATAAGAGAAAAACGAGATGTAATCAATGGGCACAGAAATTTTTAACAAACAAAAAAATTAACAAATAATTAATTAGAGTTATTTTAGAAAATTTGAGGTACAGAATGAAACACTTAGAGGTGGATTCGGAAACCAACTTACTTCGTGATTGTTTTTCTTTATACTTTCACACGTTTCTTCCACATTCCAAAAATAGTCTTAGATTACGTTGTTTTTTGATGAATTTAAAAATCGGTTAAAAGATTTTTTATTCAATAAATTTTGAAATTTGTTAAAATTTTTAAAAAAAATTTAACAAATTTTGAAATCATTAAAGAATAATTTCAAATTTATTAAAAAGAAAATTCAACAAATTTTAAAATTTATTGAAATTTTTTTCAAATATTTTAACAAATTTCAAAATTTGTTAAATATTTTTTTATTCAACAAAATTTTAAAATTCAAATTTTTAATAAATTTTAAAATTTGTTGAAGAAAAAGAAAATTAGATATAGAATTTTTTAAATTACAAAATGTAATTTTGAATTTTTAAAAAGATGTGAAGATGAAAAAAAAAGTGTGTGAAAGGAGAGAGAAACAACCTTACTTTTTTGGGATCAAATACAAAACGGGCCAAAAAATATTGGCCCACATTTTCACTTAAAAAAACATGCATATATAGTTCAAATTATATCTTGATTTAAAAAACATGCATATTTATCTTGTATAAATAAAATAATAATATTTATATAATTTTAAATTGGTTTGATTTGCATGATTTCAAAATATTACATGCTAAATCAAACCGCTAAATTTTCAAAAATAATAATTTTTGAGTGTTTATATTTTCTTATTGATTTGCGGTTATTTTTTAGGCCCTTTTCAAATTATATATTCAAAAATTTTAAGACATTTACTGCTGATTTAGCAGTATTCCTCCTCCTTTTATTGCAAGTCTGGCGTCATCCACTCCTGTGCAATGCAATTTTACACATTTTGAATATGATTTTAAAATTTAAATTCAATTATTTTTTAAAATTCAGGGTTTAAAACTATGTATACGAGTATTGTTATTATGATGTCTTTTTGTTATTTAAAGAAAAAGTAATAAATAATGTTTATTTATATCAAAATAAATATTAGAAAGTAAAATCAAGAGGTTAATATTTTTAACAATTTAATCAAATTTATAAGTAATCAGAAATGAAATTCATATATTTTACAATTATAAATTAGAGTAGTTTCAAATTTTCTTAGATGAAATATATATATAAAATGTTTACATTAAAATTATATCGCACTATTATTTTTAGTTAAATTATATTCAATCGTTAAAAATGAATAATTATAGCTTTTTCATCTTAATTATTGTAGAATAGTTTGAATAAAGTCACTACAAACTAGAACTGTCAAAACCGGTAATCTGACTCGACCCGACCCGGCCTACCACGGGTTGGTCACTTAATAAGTCAACCCAACCTGACTCATTTATTAGTGAGTCAGAAAAATCTAAACTCGGCTCGACCCACCACAGGTTGGTGGATAAAGGGTTGACTCATTAACCCATTTAATTAAAAAATTTTTTTAAAATAAAAAAATTACAAACTTTCTATATTCAAATTTAAACAAAATTCAAAATAATAATAAAAAGTATAATTTAGTATACACAGTGAGAGTGAAGAGAGTATTTTATTTTCTAGGATTTCATAAATAAAATAATAAATTAAAAAAAATTAGGTAGGTGGGTTGGCGGGCCAATCCGACCCACCACGGGTTCAACCCGCATGAGTCGAGTTAAAATATGACCCACATAAAAAAATTCAATTTTTCAAATCCAACCCAGCTCGAATCTGTGGTGGACTGATAACTTTTTGGCAAGTATACCAATCCTTACAAGTAATACAGTGATAGAGTCCAGTATCGTTATCCCAAGGGATTTGAGTTACGTTGTTCAATTACAATTATTTATCAAAATCAATTTAACAACAACAAATGACAACTTGATTCGGAAAGTAAGAAATTGACAGTATATTAAAATTTTGAAATTAAAGTTGGAAGAAAGCTTCGTTGGAATTGAGTTCATAACTAACATCACAGTAACTTATCTGAACAATATAATTTGCATTCAAACATTAACATCATAGTATCTTGGTTTAATCCCTTAAAACAAGTTCTAAAGAATTATGCTCAATTATTAATTCCTTAAGTAATTAAACATAGACTTTGCATTAAGATCTGATGTTTACCAATGACCAAGAGAATTGAAACTATTCCTAGCATTATTCCTTCAGGTCTTTTCTTACGTTCATACTCAAATTTATTTCTCAGTACAATTTGAATATATTAAATATATTATACTTCCGTATAATGACAAGTAAATCAAGAAAAACATATGAACACAACTTATATTGAACAGGAAAAATTACATCAATTGTCAGCCATTACAATCAATTCCAACGAACAGAAATTTAGCCTATCATTTCAGTAATCCCTTGCATAATGTGCAATATTGATGTCTTGAGAGGTCTCCTGATGTTCTCCTGAACTTCTCCAGAGCATAAACTTAAATTTTAGAGATTTATTATTTTATTAGGTTTGGGTATAGTAATATGTGGTTTAATTTGATAGACATAAAAGAGAAATGGGTAGTTATGATTTTGTGTTTATTAGGTAGAATATTATTTTATGATAGAATAAGGAGATTTTATTTTGTAGGGAGTTGATATTTTATTGTCAGTTTTTATTATTTGTAATTGGCCCAAGACCCGATTTGCACATATTTTTCAGGTTGCTTTTCTTACGTTCATACTCAAATTTACTTCTCAGTACAATTTGAATATATTAAATATATTATACTTCCGTATAATGACAAGTAAATCAAGAAAAACATATGAACACACCTTATATTGAACAGGAAAAATTACATCAATTGTCAGCCATTACAATCAATTCCAACGAACAGAAATTTAGCCTATCATTTTAGTAATCCCTTGCATAATGTGCAATATTGATGTCTTGAGAGGTCTCCTGATGTTCTCCTGAACTTCTCCAGAGCATAAACTTAAATTTTAGAGATTTATTATTTTATTAGGTTTGGGTATAGTAATATTTGTTTTAATTTGATAGACATAAAAGAGAAATGGGTAGTTATGATTTTGTGTTTATTAGGTAGAATATTATTTTATGATAGAATAAGGAGATTTTATTTTTTAGGGTGTTGATATTTTATTGTCAGTTTTTATTATTTGTAATTGGCCCAAGGCCCACATATTTAAATGTTGCTATGGTTTAATGAAAATAACCCACAATGATTGAAGAGTAATATTATTTGTATGGGTCACCGTTTTAAACATCTTTGTAAAAATAATTATTTTTTATACTTATCATGGACGTTGACTCGCGGATTGTAACCTATTTTGACAACTCTACTACAAACACAAACACATAATTTTGTGTGATGCAAGTACATTATTTCATCTCACTAATCAAACATACACCCATAGTTTTGTCCTAAGCTTATAGCTTAAATATATATCTACATCACAAATTTTTGGCTTAAAAATATACATTAAAATTATTTAGGACTTAATTTAAGATACATCACAATAAAAGTAAAACCCTACACAACAAGTAAAAGTGACAAATCACATTATTACAATATTTGAGTTCCTCATCCTAGAAAATAAAGTAGAAATATCTCTTTTTTTTTATATCAACCAGAGTTATATCACAAAAATATTTAAAAAAAAAAAAAGAAATTGTCATTATTTATCATGAAAAAGCTACAAGAATTTAAAAAAAAAAAATTCAAAACAAAATTTTAGATACAAAGATAAGTAAGTCTGAATAAGATAATCCCAAAATTATCTTTAATTAAATATACATAATTTATATGTTAGAAAAAACTTTAATGTCTCGTTAGAGTTTAATGGTTTTTTTTTCCTCTAATATTCATCTAATATATGATTTGCTTTAATACTCATCTAATATGCTATATTATTTATTTGCTCTGATATTTCTCTTACTCTGATAATTTAATTATGCTTTCATGTTAATACATTCAATTTTATATTTGCTCTAAACAATAATTTATGATTTACGAGAATTTATCTATCATTTATACATTCTCTCATTAAATACATATTATATGCGTTGTGATAGTAGTGTTCTGATACTAGTATGATGGAAACCGTTCTGATTATATACTCTGTTATAAATTATTAAATAAAAGCTATAGTATGAATAAATACAATGATATATTAAATAGCTAAATAAATGACTAGTATGATAAAGTTGTTTTGATTAATGTGTAAAATTATTTTGATCAATTCTTATGTACTTTAACATACTAGATGACTAGCATCATAAAGTTCATATGATGCTCTGATTTGTATTTATCTTACTTTTCTGATACTTATTTCATGATTTTATAACTATTTGTTAAACATAAAAAAAAATTTATAAGATAAGATGTTTAAGAATTCTTATTTTAAAGTTTAACTAAAATGTATAATTAAATAGTGTTAGTAAAAAAACTCATTTCGGGTAATGAGCTAAATGCTAAACATGAATAAACAATATCATGAACGTTACGTCTATTTTAAATGCTAAAGAAAGAGTCTAATACAAACACAATATATTTGATAACCAAATCTATACTATATAGGTTACTTTAAACAGACTTCGCATAGATGCGAGTACACGTACCATACTAAACGCTAAAGAACGTCTAACATTTTAAATGCAATGTATTAATAATATTTATCTATCTATTGTGTTGTTTTTTTTATATCTGTGCAAATCATAAAGGACAAAACTTTATTTTGAAGTTATACATTAATTTAGAAGAACGCTAAACGATAAAAAGACATTTTTGGAATGTTTCCTCAAGTCTTTTTGTCTGCTCAATCCGTACAAGCAGCACAATTGCTTATACAAAAGCAACATAGCATTTGACTTTTCATAAAATGTTATACACCTACGTCGAGTCAATGCCTATGAGTAATGGATCTTCTTCAAATATGTATATATAAAGAAGATTGCATGAAGAGAAGAAAAGAAGAATCATAACTAAACATACTCCGCTATCAAAATTATATTTTATCTGCATCGTCTAAGCTCTTTGAAAAAGGAAATCTTTATTACGAGTTTTTCAAATATATTTTGTATTTTTCAAATATACTATTTAAGAGAGTTTTTATTTGTCCTTGTTTTCATAAAAACATTTTATTGTTTTTGTATAATAAGAAGTTATTGAAAACACTTATCTAAAGGAGTTAAAAGGATACAGTTCCTTAGATTATTTAATACCAGAAGTGGTTATACTCAATGTAAATAAGAAGTGATTAAACTCTTTTGTAATATTTTCAAAGATTAGTAAAACTCTTTAAAAATGCTTAAAGGAAGAGAATTAAATGTAGGCCACTTCGAGTGAACATGTATAAAAACAAACCTTCTTCCTTTGTTATCTGTTTACCATTTTTTTAAACCACTTTATAAAAATTCTCAAATGTTCAACAATGTGTGCAAACTGATTAACTCATGCAAACAACATCTAGCATTATATTGTAAAAAGTTTTAAACTTTATTGAAATATTCTATTCATAAAGTTTACAAGTGATTTTAGGAAATCTACGTTACATGTTATTTCATAATAAAGTGTTTTGCAATAGATATTTTTTTTATCGACCTACCTTACAAAGAATAGATAATTAATGTCATATTTTGAAAATATATTTTTTTATCTAAAATAAAAAAAATTGTTGAAAGCCTCTAAAAAGAAATGTTGAAAGTCTCTAAAATAAAAAAAAAATATTGAAAGTCTCTAAATAACATGAGGTAAAAACCAATTTACTTTATCTATTGAAAAAAAAAAGACGTTATTATTTTGTGAGATTGAATTATGAAAAAAACAAAAAAATCTACCGTGAAAATCTATCTTAAAACAACAAATTAAAGTCTATCTTAAAAAAATTTTCACTTAATATTATATATATATATATATATATATATATATATATATATATATATATATATATATATAAAGGTTGACAAACGCGTATTTCTATTTTTTTAATTGGTATATTTTAGGCTTAATACCTCAATTGGTTCTCTTATTTGTCTGCTAATCTCATTTTGGTCCTCAAGTTTTAAATTGTCTCAATTGGGTCATAATTTTTGTAAAAATGCACACATTTTACCCTAACCGTTAAGTTGTCTCAAACGGCGTTAATTGATGCTGGAATGAATTTTTTATTTTAGGCTTAATTCCTCTTTTGGTCCTTGTTTTTGTGCAGTTCGGTCCTCAAGTCCTTATGAAATGCAAACATTTTACAACATTTTACCCCAACCGTTAAGTGTATTGAGACGGCGTTAACTTTGAACTGAGCTGTAATTTTTTTTTTTTATGTTTTAAAATCATTAAATCCACGTGGCTATAGTCTTTCTTTTTCCTTTCAATCACTAATCACAGTTCACTCATTCATCTACCCTCAAACCCCCCGACTCACACCTTTTCTCCTTCTCAAACTAAAAAAAATGTCGTCGTTGTCGACAGTTCAAAAATTATGACCCAATTGAGACAGTTCAAAACTTGAGGACCGAACTGAGATTTTCACACAAAAATAAGGACCAAAAGAGGAATTAAGCTTAAAATAAAAAATTCATCCCAGCATCAATTAACGCCGTTTGAGACAACTTAACGGTTAGGGTAAAATGTGTGCATTTTTACAAAAATTATGACTCAATTGAGACAATTTATTAAAACTTGAGGACCAAAATGAGATTAGCAGACAAATAAGAGGACCAATGAAGATATTAAGCCTATATTTTAGTAATGTGTTTCGGATGTTAATAGACAAAATTATCATCATCTTTGTTATTCCTCTCAACCATTTCTTTTTCATTTTTCTTCTTCTTTCAATCTTTTTATTCTTAAATTTTGAGAATTATTTGTTTTTTAATTTTGAAAATTAAAATTATTCAAATATTCTTAAAATTCACAAGAGAGTATTTTTTTTACTAAAACTCGATAAATAAGAATTAACCGAAAAACAAGCTTTAGCAAACCCCGTGTATAGTATTAAACTCTTTAAAAAAACACAAAATTTTAACTACTAATTAATTTAACACAAAATTAACAAATTTAAACTGATTAGATTATTTGTAACAAAACCTAAATATATCAAATCCACTAAAAAAAAAGTTGTATATTACATCTGACGCTAGACGGTTCACTATGTGTGCTAATCCATTTGTGGCTGAAACCCAGTTGAAGTATTGCACAGTATGATAGGTGGAACCATGATGGCTGCGTATTTGCGAGTTCCCATGCTCACTTTCTCACAATCTTCCACAGCAACGACAAGGAGATGCAGAAATCAAAGAACTCGTTGTTCCGTTAACGCCGCCACTAACAGCGCCAAAATTCCAATGCCTCCTCACAACCCTAAAGACCCATTTCTCTCCAAGCTCGCCTCCGTCGCCGCCTCTTCCCCGGAAACGCTCCTCAACCCTCCCCGTAACTCCGACACCCCTCCTTTTCTCGACATCTTCGATACCCCCAAACTCATGGCTACTCCCGCTCAAGTAATTATATTTTCATTTTCACTTTTTTTCACTGCTGTGTCAATACTTGGTTTGGTTAGCTTATCTGTTGGTGTAACTTGAACGAATGTGTGGTTTGAATTAGGTTGAAAGGTCTGTTTCATACAATGAACATCGGCCCACAAAACCCCCGCCGGACCTGCCTTCATTGCTTCTCAATGGTAGAATTATTTACATTGGGATGCCTGTAAGTGTTCGGTTGATTTATGTGCTCTTGCATTTGGTGCCAGTTCTGCTTGTTGCCCTTAGTTAATACTTTTAATTTGTAGAACCTGCCATGACTCTTTCCGTGTTTCAGTTGGTTCCGGCTGTCACAGAACTAGTTATTGCGGAATTGATGTACTTGCAGTATATGGATCCTAAAGAGCCAATCTATATGTACATAAATTCCACTGGGACTACTCGAGATGATGGTGAAACGGTAATTGGCTTCTGCCTTGCTGTTTATATGAAACGTTTGGTGTACCATGGACTCTTTTTAGATGTGCTTTTGACATCCGTGGTTTAAGATAATCTGTAAAGCTGACAGTCTGCCTTTCTCCTTTTTTTTATCCTTGAACATTTTGAGTTCTTGTGTTCAGGTAGGCATGGAGACAGAAGGTTTTGCCATTTATGATGCAATGAGGCAGTTAAAGAACGAGGTTTGTTTGCTTTTATTGATTATCTACTGGTATGCCTTGTTGAGTTCTATTAGTGATGGTACTTTGTAGTAATGACGCAATAAGATTGTTGGTTGCCTCAGTTTTCGGGAAAATTTGAATAATGATGATATCATTATGGTGATTGGGAAATCATGGCATTAACTTTTGGGGTATTTTATGGATACTTTTTGCTACTGATAGCCTGGTGACAGTTCCTTCTATACTGCAGTTTATGTTTTATTGGCATATGACCTGGAATTAATATTTATGACTTAATCAGAGTAACTTATTTTGAAACAATTATGATGGACAGCAGGGTAATAACCTTTCTTCTAAGCATTACGAATTATTATTCTACCTTGTTGAGCTGTGTTTTTTTTTTCTTTTCACTAAGATTTTGAATATATCTTTTGTCGTGTATTTGGCTTTGGCATCCCGAGCAGATTCACACAGTGGGTGTTGGAGCTGCTATAGGTCAAGCCTGTTTGATACTTTCAGCAGGGACTCCGGGTAAACGCTTTATGATGCCACATGCTAAAGGTAAAGTTGGGATTTAACTTTGTAGCTTTGTTCCCTTAATTCTTTATAGATGTAATAGTTATCTATTGATATCTGTTTCAGCCATGATTCAGCAACCTCGTATCCCATCCTCTGGGTTGATGCCTGCAAGTGATGTTCTTATTCGTGCAAAGGAGGTTAGTCTATGCATTGTTTTTTCTATACTGCAGTTTTTATCATTACGAATGACAAAAAGCTTTGTTCCTCACATTATGGTACGAAAGCTCACTCGTCTTTTAGGGTCAAGAGATCCTGAAAATCACCTGGAAGCATTTTAAACCCATATGTTAATCTCAGGCAGATTACATGTTGTACAGTGCAAAATGTGAGTAGCGACCTTCTTTGGAACTGCTTTACAATGGTTTAGTGGAATTCTCGATGGGGCTATCAGCTCTTTTCCTTGGTTCTCTCACATGTTAGTCCAACGATTCACAGCTAACAAAATCAAACCCCCTAAGATGACCAATCTCTTTGATATCAAGTAGTAGGAAAGCAAGTCTCTAAAAGGTTATCTCAACCAATTTTTTGTGACATTAGTGTACACATCCATCAACCAAACAAGGAGATGTTCGTTGACGCCTTCAACAAGGGCTTTAGGGCCAGCTTATTCAGTGAATTCTGGTTTGGAATAAAGTTGAGTCAATGGCCTATGTTTGAAATAAGGCCTCCTCTCACATTCAAGTTGAAGAACTAATGCAACAAAAACACAACCGAGGAAAGACGCCACCATAGAGAAGATTGTAAAGAATGGAAGCCAAAGGACAATTCATTCAAGTAGAACAAAGGGCGAATAGGCGATATGTATCCTACGTCACCCACAAAACCTCTTGTTGACATCACCCACAAAACCTCTTGTTGACATCACCCACAAAACCTCTTGTTGACATCACCTACCCACCCCTAGCGGTCTTTCGCAAGGAGATCCTCACATATGATAAGGTGGCTAGTAGACTTCAATTTCCAAGATGAACCCTTTGAATCTTAAGCCCTAGCCACGACGTTTGGTGTGAGTTTCACCAAGCCCATGGGTATGACATGGAGAAATGTTACACCGTAACTACTCAACTAGCTCGACTAGTCAAGGAGGGTTGAGTACGTCATTATAAGTGAGCTACATCGCAAAGCCCATCATTTGGGGTCTTCGAAACCCGAACCTCATCAACTGACGAGCATAAAACGCTTATTCTTTGGGACTTCAAAACTATCATGAGAGTTTTATACGGGGATGAAGCTAGGAGCTTCAAAGTAAATAATACCTTATATGTGATGATTGACCTTAACGATGTGAGGATGGAAGAGGTTCCAAAGACTAACCCTCGTTCTCCTTAAACCTAACTAGGGGGACTTGTTTTGGTATGCCCTATAATTACATGTACTTAGGAGTCGAGACCAATGACAATTTAAATACAACTTCCTCTTCTAACCTTCCAAGGTGTCTTTTAAGAACAAAACTATGATTGAGTTTCGAGCTCCAAATCGGACAATATCTTAGATGATGATGTTATCTCAACAGGCTTAAGGTCAGAACATTGGCATTGTGTGTAGGGATAAGAATGAGGTTCCAAAGACAAATTATTGGGAAGAATGGAAAAATGGTTCCAAAAAGGAACTCTCGTTCTCCTTAGACTAATAAGAGGCTACTCCGGTACATCCAATAGTCTTATATCTCTTAAGAGTCAAGACTAAGGACAATTTAAATACACATTCCTACCTTAACCTTCTGAAGTGCCTTTTAAGAACAAAATTGTGAATGAGATAATTGATCTTAATGATGTTATCTCAACATATTTGAATTGAAACAAGAGCTATTCTGCATCTATATAAATGTGAATCAAAACATCTTATTTTGCCCTCCTTTTTTTCAACTCTTATTAACTTTTTAACCCTAAACAATGCCTAATTTTATCTTTAAACTCTGTTTATTTACAGTTATTTTATTTTGCAGGTGATAACTAACAGAGACAATCTGATTAAACTACTGGCTAAACACACGGGAAATGTGAGTATCATGTACGGGTACTAGATGTCATATTTATTTAGGAAAGATGAGGTCAAATCTTATATTTCTGTTATTTGCGTCTTTTCTAAATTACCAGTCAGAGGAAACAGTTGCTAAAGTGATGAGGAGGCCATATTATATGGATGCAATAAAGGCTAAGGAATTTGGTGTCATTGACAGAGTAAGTACTTATTTATATAGTGTGAATGGGTTGTCTAGTCTATTCTCTTGAACATGCATTCCTAACCAAGCCAACGCTGGAACACTGTTCCCAGGTTCTTTGGCGTGGCCAGGAAAAGATTATGGCTGCTGTTGCTCCTCCAGAGGAGTGGGACAAGGGTGCTGGTATTAAAGTTGTAGATGAGTTCTAGTTCCTCTTTTGTGGATACATACTTGTCAATGTAAGTGAATCATATTTTTCTCACTCATTTGGTCACTGTAAAATGTGGAATCTCTATTTGTTTTTTTTTACAATGCTTTCCTCGTTTTTTGGGGTGGCTGTGGGGGATACAAAGGTGTTTGCTGCTTAGTTCTGGCAGTGCGAACCAAGTGAAGCTCCTAAGCTGCTCTGTGATAATGCAGCATATATGGTGGTGTTAGGGAAAGTAGAAAACGAGCTCTGAATTGTTTAAACAAAGATGTAAATAAGTCCAAATAAATTTGAACTAGTTCAAAACATATTGATTTTGCCTAAAGTTTGTTTCTGAAGCAGTTTAATGAATAATGTTTGGGTATCTTTGTTTAAATTGCGCTCATAAAGCAAAAAAGAAAAAAGAAAGAGGGATGGGGAAAAAATTAAGTTGCCTTTAATTCAAATGGGAACTAGTTACTTCATAGCGTACTTGAAAATTTCTTTGGAATACTATAAATGGCCTGACAATGATCTAAACTTTTTTCCTTAAACATCAAGCGACGACTTGATATTCTTGTCGGCATGATGAATGTCTATCTGATTTAGTTTGCTGTGGCTTACTGATTTTTTAAAAATATCAAGAGCAAAGTTTCACTTATTTTTGTGTTGTGTGATCAGAATTTTTATGACGATGGTCTTTTTCAGGTCACAAGTTCCAGTAGGATTTGTTTTCACTGTCTACGAGTCCAGAAATGTGGCACAGCTATTGACAGAAAACTGACCTGTAGGTTATGAGCCGAAGTGCCCAGAAGGGAGAAAGTTGATGGACATTTTACTAAGAATGTTAGGGAAAAACATAGAAAAAGAAACAGCGATGTTCATCCATGTGGTCATATACAATGTTTTGGTTCTGGTCATTGGGTAGTCATTGATTGTCGCCCGATAATTATATAGGGACTCTGACGTTTATCATTATACTATCAATGAAGGACATGCAAATTTGTTATATTTTTGTTTCTATTTCGTTCAAGCCAGATGAATCTTTTCAAATTACGTACCCTTTCTATTATTCAGTTCGTTGTGTATGTTTGAAATCATTAAACTGATTCAAAAAATTATGCATTTTTCGAGTTACAAACTCGTTTAAAATGACCTAATTTTAAGTATTAGAGTTTTTGGCCTACAAGTAGTTGTACTGACATTTCATTATTTAGATCGTAATTAATGCACACCAAATAAATTTGCTTTATGACCAAGCACAAATACAATGATGCAACAAACAACAGCTCCTTCTCGACGTTAAATTTAACTCCAAAACTGTATTACTTGTGAGCTACAATTGCAATGAGTTATCCTTCAATAAAATTCCGATTCGCACTATTCCTTTCATTTTCTCTGACGTCGTCATCATCCTTGCCACCGTTACCTGTTTCTTCGAAGCGTTACGCTCCCTCATCTTCTTCCACTTCCAAAGCGACTCCCTCTGATTTGTTGTCTCTATTGGGTTCCAAACACCATTCCTCAGGTGTGAATGCCGTGGTAGCACGTGAGCTCAAATCATGCTTCAAATTTCTCGTTCCTTTCTCTCCGGTGGAGCAGCCTCCTCATCGAAAGTTGGGATTCGTCCGGTCCAAGCACACCGGCTCAAGTCGGAGAAAGCAGAACGAGCTTATTTGGTGGCCGCCGGAGGCCGTTTTGGAGCTGGCGCGTCTCGCTGTCGATTCTGGCGGCGACCCCGGCGCTATTCATCGCCTTCTCGACCCAACCATTATCCCGGTCAGTTAGTTTCGCTTTTCTCTTCGGATAGCAATGCCTTCACTGTTATCTGAACGCGTGGTGTTCTGAATTGTGATATCACAGGTACCTGATTGTGAAGGATCAAAAGAAGAACGGTGTGAGCTCACTAGAACTCCCTATGGCAGACGTTTCATTTGTGAGGTTAGTTCAACAATAGATGGAAATAGCTCTCACATTGATAGGTAGAGTACTTACGGTGCATTTCTCTCTCAAATATTGCAGGAACTGAACCTGTATCTGCAGTTTTTGTTTGAACTCATTGCTGATCGAGGTCCTTCTGTTGGGTTGGATGTTACCTTGAACCGCTTTGATCTGTTCCATGGTCACCTTTTTCTTGCGGAAGACTCTGGAAGACTTGGTATCTTGTATGTTCACTTGTTAACAATAGTGATTCTGATGCTTCTCTGTGTATGTCCACTTTTGCCTTGTTTGTTTCTTGTTCCGAAGTGGGATTTGGTTCCACTGTTATCTGTATTATATAGATTACTCTTAATTCACATTTTAAGAATTTTTAAGTTTGTTACAGTTATGAATGCTACAATTTTATATTTGGCAGATTCCATGCAAAAGAATACCCATCATATGATAAGCAAGTGTTCCCGTACAACATGGGTTTTTGTCAGAGAGGTACATTCTATCATTCATCCGTAAATGTTATGTATGGTTCAACTGGAAATACTGTGGTATTATATTGTCTGAGTCTTGTGAGATTCTTCACTTTTTTGTGTGAGGTGTGGGTTGTAAAGACATGAGATGAAGAGAAAGGGGAGAACCTTGATGACTTGATGTTCCTAATTTTAAGACCTCCTAGTGAAGGGCTGGTGTGTGTGTATATAAATATATGCTTATGTGTGTGTGTATTTGTCTATCTATCTTTGGTTATCTTTCTTTTGATGCTCAGCTTTTAGGAAAATGTTTATTTCAGTTTTTTAATCATTTGTTCTTCTTTCAGGGTCCAATGTGACATATGGAGATTCAATGAATCTGAGAAATATTCTCTGGCTGGCTCCAGATCCTGGTGATTCTGATGAATCTTGGGTGGCACCTGGTATCTTCACTGAAACTATTATATCTGTACTAAGTTTAAATGCTTTTTCATATGGCACATACTCTCAAGTTTCACACTACATTTTTATGATAATAAATGTTTAACACGGTAAGTTATCAATCTGTTCAATAAAAATTTTGGACTATTGTGATTTTGGAACTTTAAAAATAATCCTTAAAGCGATTCTTTAGATCCTGAAGCATGGTGGTAAACAATGCTTTAAAATTGATCTGTTCCTTTTGGCTTTTGATAATTTGGGATGGGTATTTTCCTCTGTTAAATTCATCCAGTAATTGGTTTATGTAGACTTTGTAGCATTTCTATTACGGTATTACAATAATGCATAGTCCTCTCAATTCTTACTGCATTATTCAAATGAGATTGCGTGCCCCTTAACTTTCCATGGTTAACGGTTCTATTCAAATACAACCCATGCTTTTGGTGTAGGACACATTAGAAATCAATTGTTTCTGACCATCTCTCGGACAAAAACCTGTGCGTATTAGAAAATGTGTGCATTACTTTCAAATTTCTTGCACCGGTGATACATGACGGTTGCACTCTTTTTCTTGAAATGACCCGTCACAGTTGTCAATGTTGTATTTAGCAAAACCATTGTGCTGATGTCTTGAAAATTGTGGCACCAGTGTCATACTTCTTTGTTTTGGATTTGTGGATTGACTCTTTGGAAGAGCTCTGGTTATTTGATGATGAACTGGCTCTGTGTTCATTTCTGGTGTAGTTTTATATCTAATTATTTTTTTACTTTCACATGTGTTCTGCACAAATGGTTTATTCAAGCAATCACTTTCTTTATATTCTTTCCTTTTTGTTTGAAGTAAACGAGGATGTGTTTGATATTCAGTAATTGTTATGTGTTTAAGAAAGAAAAAACTAATGTTAATAAGCAATTAACCTTGAAGGGAGCTTTCTATGCGTCGTTTTGTAAATTTAAAATCCTTACTAGCTCTTTCAAGTTAATTGCATATTAACTTTAATTTTTCCTTTAATAAACATACATGGCCATTTTAAATGCTAAATGCATACTCTTTTACCTTAATCATTAAACGAATTCAAATAAAACTAATGAAATAAAAGTTTTTGACTAAGACTGTTCTTTTTTTGTTATTGTACTAACAAAGAAACATGTCGACCGACTATCTACCTGTTTGTCTCTTTTTTCTTTTTTCTTTGGTTTATTTTTCAATACAAACTGGATGCAAAACAACTAACAGACCTTCAATAACTAGCTTATAATGGAAGGGAAATAAGCCAAGGAACACTAGGCGAGGTTGTAATTGTTAAGAGATAAGTTGTGTAAGAAATATTAGGGAAACTAGATTGCGGCGTCTTGGAGATCAAAATTTGAATTGGGAGAGGCTGGGTCCTTTTTGTAACCTCTTCCCATTCTTAGAGTTGCACCACATTTGGGCTCGATCTGGACTAATGAAGTTCGTTTATAATTAATAATGCATTTTCTTCTCTCATTCTGATCTATTTTTACCATTGATAAACTTTTCTAGGCGTTGATAATTTATCATTGGCTTAATAATATCTATTGCACAGGTGTTCTGGTAGTGCTGGATGCTAGTCCTGATGGAATCATATACAGAGATCTAATACCTGATTATGTAAAATTTGCAAGGACTATATATGAAGGTTTGGGTTTCTGTTTCTTTTCTGAGCTGTTGTTTTGTGAAGCCTAAAACTTGATATTTTTCTTGAAATTTTCTCAGAAAAGTTGACTTTTTTGTGTTTTTTCACCTTCCCTACCCCTGTAGATGATCTTGGGCATGTTGCTGTTGATGTGAACTACTTGAATGTTGGATCTGAAACAAGAAATTATCAAATATTCATATGTTGATGTTGTGATTGAGATACATAACTATGACGTACTGTCACATCCCAACGACAAACCAGCTTGTATAAATGAAGATTGCCGAAGCTTAAAGCGAATAATGTGTCAATTTCATTTGCAGTGGAGATTGCATAACATATTTCTTCCAAAATGATAGGTCACCTGATAGCTATGTCAGGTAATGTATATGCTCGTGTAATTTTTGTGGGCTATCAAATAATTTTAAACAATTCTATGCCATCATAACAAAAATTCTGTATCATGATTAGTGCCATGAAGGTGACTTAAGCTCTTGCACTTCCTAATTGATTTTGCATAGTCACTCAGCAATCATGAATGATATTTTTTTTTATCAATGTACAGTAGCAGTTAAAGTGTATTTTTTTTCCTTATAAAGTGAACACCAAATATTAGAATGGGATGAGACCGAGTGGAAGAATGAGGAGAACTGCCTTTGTTGTCATATAATAAAGATTGTGGAATTATATGCCGCATATATCTAAGTACTGTTTTCTACGCGTTTATAGGAGAAAAAGAAAAGTAAAAAGAGAATAAATAGTTTTTAAAAATTAAAACTAGTTTATATATAAATTATTCATCTGAGTGATATAATTAGAATATTTGAAGTATTATTTGCTTTAAAATCTATAACTAGTTGTTTTTAATTTTGATTCTTAAATAATATCATACTAATGGATGAGAGGATAAGAATATATTTTTGTTTCCTTAGAAAGAACATCAATATTCATAATGTATTGTCTCTTTTAAAGTTTGGAGTTTCATCATAATTTTACATTTTAATAAGTATTTGAAATAGTGAAAAGAAAAAAATATATTTAACTATTATTTATTAATTTTAACTCTTAAACGATGTAAGACTATTTGATATTTTGATATATAAAAATTACAATAATATTCATCTAAATAATCCTATTTAATGAATGGAATATCACATTATATTAATATTAATACAATAATTAATCAAATAGATCACAATTTTTTAATTAGTGATATTATAAACGTGTCAATTAGTGATACTATAAAAGCATAATCCGACAATTAACGATATTATAAATGTATAATCTATCAAATCAATGATGTTATCAAGACATAACTTGTTAATAAATAATATCATCAATTAATTATTTTAATTGTCCACATTGACTTACCTATAAAAATGATGCATTTTTTATTCTATTTTTCCATATATTTTTCTATTACTTTTATTTTTTTTGTGCTTTTATTAACTTGAGTGACCAATAATTTCTTACATTTGAATTCCTAAGTTGTTTATTAAATACCTAACATAAGAAGGATCTCATTTTTGGTAAGAACAATGTCTAAATATCTTAATGACAAACTAAGGGCCTTATGACAAAAACAAATTATGGAACGAAAAGAAAGAAAGATAGAATTAAGAAATTCTTTTGATTTTGATTTTTAATTTAGCCAAACCGAAAATTAATCAGAGCCGAAACATAAGATTCAAAGTTATATCTGACAAATGTGGTACTATAACTTGGAAGAAATATCTCATTTGCGGGTCCCTTCCAAATGAAAAAGCTAGACTTGTCATGCCTTTGAGTGGGTCATCCCTATCCAACCAATCACTAAATTAATTCATAAATATAAATAAATAATAAATAAATTACTACAACGAACGAGAGAGCTTAGTGCATACCCTAGTCAATAAGCGGTGTTAGAAATTGCTCCATCCCATCGTTTTCTCCTTCTACACTACGATTTGTTACTTCAGCTGTGCCACTAACTGAACGCCCCCATTCTTCGGAAACTCAATTCTTCTCTTATTCTCTTTTCCGTTTTGTTTATCGATGCCCCGTCTCGATCGCGGTGATGTTTGGAAGAGCAAGGCGCGATCCCTGCAGTTACAGCTCAGGGACCGCTTCCGAGTGGCCGTCGACCGCCATTGGCGCCGCCGCCAACACCACACCTTCATTCCAGCTGCAGACGTCTACTTCTCCTCCACTATTCAACGCTGGCTTACCAGATTTCGTGATTTCCGAAGAGAATCGTTGCCTTCCTCCACCTCTTTCTATCGCAAACGAGGTGCCTGATTAATTAACGATTTTACAATCAATCTGTAAATATATTTTCTCGAATATTGTGACGGCATTCAAATTAAATATACGATAGGTGCTATTTGCTAGGTTTTTCACTCGATGCTTTTTTGCCTGTGTATTTAAAGTTACTAGGGATTTCAGTTCGGAAGAGGATTCGACTCTTGTTCGTATGATGCAAGCAGTTGCCGTTCCTGTTATTGGAAATGTTTGTCATGTGTTTATGAACGGATTAAACCGTGTGCAGGTATGATATTCCACTTATATTTCTTGTTTGGTTTATCGTATCTTGCATTCTGATTTGTGATGGAACTGTTCTATGTGTGGATGAATAGGTTTATGGTTTAGAAAAACTGCACTCCGCCTTGCTGCATAGACCTCAGGGTAAACCTCTTCTTACGGTACGAGCTCATCCAAGCTGTTGGAACAGGAATATATGTTTGTTTGGGTTTAATTATTTGGTGAGGCTTTGCTTTTGTCCTTTCGTTTTCAGGTCAGCAATCATGTTGCTTCCATGGATGATCCGCTTGTCATTGCTTCTCTTCTTCCTCCCAGTGTTCTTTTGGATGCCAGGAATCTTAGATGGACGCTTTGTGCAAGTGATAGGTGTTTTAAAAACCCCGTTACTTCTGCATTTTTTCGATCTGTCAAAGTCTTGCCAGTTTCTCGGGGTGATGGGATTTATCAGGAGGTATTGATCTAACAGATAAGCTAAAAACCTTTTACATTGTTTGTAATATCGGTGAATGATCCTCATGAACTTTTGTCATCCAATTTGAGGTTTTTGAGCCTATGATAATAGCTAAACTCTGGTGAAGATCTCACTGTTCTTTGTTTTTACCTTCATCTGTCTCTTGCTTCCCCCTTGCCTCTCTGAACTGAAGCTTCTATAGTTAGGGATGATTGCAATTACTTTCTTCTTTGTAGGGAATGGACTTGGCCCTTTCAAAATTGAACAATGGTAGCTGGGTCCACATATTCCCAGAAGGTAGTCGCTCTCGGGATGGTGGAAAAACCATGAACTCTTCCAAGAGAGGTGTTGGGAGGTAACAATGTTCCTTAGTAGTTTGCAGTAAGTTTTGCTTGTTTCTTGTTATGCAGGCCGGTTTTTGCTTACACTTTATTTGTCTCGTAGCAATATTATTTTCTGATTGTTTAATGCATTACGATTTAAATTATTAATTAAAGAAATAGTTGGTTCTCAAGAACATTTTCACAATCTATTTTTTCCATATATTCTAATAGAAGTTAGGAACGTAGATAAGTTTTGAAAAAGAAGTTCTGTATTACCATTACGTGCCAAAAATCATTGTTATTTACTCAAATGACCTTTTGACCAAATGAAGTCCAATGGGAACTAATATTTATTGAACTGTCTTATTCTAAATTATAGTTCTGGAGTGTTGACGAGGATGTAAAATTTGCTAGTTTTCTTTAAAAATTTAATGATGTTATGCAGGCTTATGAATTATTTATTTTATTTATGTAAGCACGATCCTTTAAACTCTGATGTATTGATATCATTAATATACAATATGATTTTTTAGGTGATGCTCTCATGCTTTCAGGCCATGTATCTGTCTCTGGCTTCATAGAATGTCTTAGCAAGGGTCAAAGATATATATTTATGTGCGCTGTAGTCAGAATGTGATGGTAATTTACCATCAGCGATTTGCCATGGTCCATAATAATTGAATCATTAATTTCTAAAATAGCTTGTTATATTACATTCGGAGACCATGTTTCATATTTGTACTATTATTTCTTTTATTTTTAGTAAACTTGTTCATGTTTATGGGGTCAATACTGTACTTTTATCTGCTAAATTTCACTTCTCTTTATTTCTGCTATTTTTTAATTTATTAGTGTAAAACATGTTCTTGACTTAAACTTCTACCATCAGGCTGGTCCTGGATGGAGATAGGACGCCCCTTGTTGTCCCATTTGTACATATAGGGATGCAGGAGATCATGCCTATAGGTGCTAACTTTCCCAGAATAGGCAAAAGTGTACGTATTCTTGATTCTTGATTCATTTCTTAGAATATTTTATCATCATATATGAGGTTTTCATTGCTGCATGGAGTTAGACTGCTGCACTCATTTCCCTGGGATGAATATGTTGAATTACAGAATCTAGATTCTGCATGGCCTGGCATATATTTTTATTGACGGGATTAATTTTAGTTGTTTTTTATTTTTTAGTTTAAATTTCATACTCTGATCAGTATGGCATGGTTGGATTTTCTAGGTTACAGTGCTCATAGGTGATCCGATCAATTTTGATGATATACTTGAACTTGACACGGAGAAAGGCTTGGATGTGCCAAGAAGACGACTGTATGATGCAATAGCATCTAGAATTGGCGATCGGTTGCAGGAACTGAAGGCCCAGGTTGACACTTTAGCTGAACAGGAAATGCAACTACAAGATCACTCCCCACGCAGCACTGAACGAACATCTGAAATATTACAGCAGGTTGATTGGGAATTATTTGGAATGGATAGCTTCATGTCTGAAGATGATTCCAAACAGAGACAAGAAACAGTTTCCCTCCCAGTTGTTAGTGTTTCTCGGCCTCAACAATCTAATGATGGCGATCAGAGTTGGAGAGCCGGATTCTCATACAGAATGCGTGGTTATACTGATCAGATGGAGCTTGTGTCATTTGCTGCCAGAGGCATATTTATGAATTATGAAACCAAGAACAATGCCGGCTGTAGTAGAGAGGTAGGTCCCTTAAAGGCATGGAAGCAGTTTTTGGAAGCAAATCTATTACGGCAATGGAGTTACGTCCATCACTGAAAACATAGTTTATATCAGTGTGTAAATTCAAATAATCGGGTTCCGATTAAAATAATTGAGATTTTGTTTTGTTAGACAAGCGGTTAAACGTAGTTAAGTTGCTGAGAATTTGTAACTTAAATAGCTTTTGCTTATTCGTATAGTTTATAAGTTTGAGGGCGGAATTACATTGTGGCAAGGCGTCCTGAAGATAGAACTGTAAAAGCCCGTTCATACTATCTTTTGGAAAAACTATAGGAAGGAAGCACCGAGTAGGACAAAAAATAAAATTTGTGATATACACAGTTATTGTCTAATGTTTAATAATTTTTAGAGAATACATTTAGCTAACAGTTTTGATTTTCTAAAGATATATTCCCAGTTAAAAAAGAGAGCATACAAATATCTCGCGTGTATGCATCGTACTTTCATCAAAGAGTATATAATGCTTTCTCTTCTCACCTCAACATGGAAGTAATTGATCTAACTCAAATATTCATATATCTACACTTGAGATGGAAGATATTTTAAATTTGATCATAATATTCTATTTTAATTCATATATTTACTGACTAAATGCAAACTTTTTGTTAGATAGCTTAGTTCTATGAAAGAAAGCTTACTTCTTTAAAGCAAGAACATTGCATGTGCAGGTTTTATGCTGCCTAACTGTATGATAGAAGTTTTATCATCTACAGACGAAAATATTTAGAATTTCAAAGAAGTTGCTGATATTTGTGTAAAATTAGTGTATCTAGTGTTTTTTTGTTTTCAATCGGTGCATTAAATAATGAAAATTTTAAAAACAGTTACCATTACCGACATTATTTAAAACCTATTCATTCCTTCATAAATCGCAATAGCTGGTTTGTCTACTAGTTAATGGTAGTACTGCGAATAGGGGAACAGGAATATTGTTAGGTACTTTGAGCCTTTTTAGGAATTTATTGAAGTGGTAATGTAATGTATGATCTTGAGAGAGCGTGATAATGGAGCAAAATGATTTGAGAGCCGAAACCGGAAGCTATGGCCTATGCAATAAACTTTACAGATCACACACTAGCTCCACACATTACACAACGATGTATTAAGTATGATTATTAGACGAGGATGGGCCCATTATGTTTTCAATTGTGGAGCCCATCAGCCTGATTAGCGAAGAAGCCTTCCCTTCTCTTCTCTCTTATATCATTCGGAAAAAGACGAGACCACGACACAATGAGATCTTCATTTCATTTCGCATTTCATTTTAAATAAAATCGCGTTTTCTCCTCTGAACCCAGACATGGCAGAAGAAGAAGAAGAATCGGAGCTCAGCGATAAGCACAAGGTGGAAATCGCCAAATGGTTCCTCCTCAACTCTCCTCCTGGGGAAATTAAATACGTTGCCAAAGGTTCTTCTTCTTCTTCTTC
The DNA here is from genome assembly GCA_027742785.1 of Vigna reflexopilosa. Taxonomy (NCBI): domain Eukaryota; kingdom Viridiplantae; phylum Streptophyta; class Magnoliopsida; order Fabales; family Fabaceae; genus Vigna; species Vigna reflexopilosa. The sequence goes on along the minus strand of CM050926.1, from coordinate 24,054,923 downwards.
TTCTTTCCTTTTCTTTTCTTTCTTTCTATCTATTGTTCCACAATTCGATTAATTCACGAATCCTTTCTGCAGATGTCAAATCCATTCTGAACAACGACGATTTGTACAATGAGGCCGCTTCCGAGGCTTTTCCCATTTACAACAAATCCCATTCGATTTCCCTTCAAATGGCCAATCGTAGCGGAGACGTAACACTCTCTCTCTCTCTCTCACTCGCTCGTCCACTCACTCTCACTTAACAACTTATTTTCCTAGGGTTTCGTCGTTAGTTTTTAGTTCGTTCAGTGGATTTTATTTTCTAATTTCTTGTGGGGCTTCTCACGTTCTTGCAGGTACTGATTACTTCGTTTGGTGAACTTGAGGATAATGCGTTTCTTGAACCTAGAACTGCTCAAGTAGCAATTGTTGACCATGTTAAACAAGTAAGTACCACAAGTAACCATACTTTCTTACATACTATTTCAGGACCTATTTTTGAGTTTTAATATCCGTGCTTCGTTTTTCTTTTGGTTTCTTTTTTAAGGAAGGGAATGTGAAGACTAGACATTTGTTGTGCTCACTAGTTTTAATTTCTTTAGTTCAGCTTTAGTAGTAATGAAAGTGGAACAGGTTAATGTTTAGATTTACTTCTATCTGGATCTTCATGCATTGATCTCAACTTTAGTATATCAATGTATATAATGAAGCATTATAAGGTTCAACTCTATGCTTTTCAAACTTGCTCCTGGAACATGCGTTTTAGCTTTGAAATTGGGGATTAAGCAAATCATGAAATTTTTTGCTGCTTTAATTATCTGTGACTTTTGTGATAAGTAGGTTAAAGTGCAGTAGTTCTAGGCTGTGTGCTTGTTTTCTTATGATAGTATGCTTAATGTCACAGGTTTGTACAGATGTGAGACCTGCCACAGACGAAGAACTTGCATCTGCATATGTTGAAGAATTTCGGTAATTCTCTGATTTTCTTCGCGGTTGAAGTATTTCATGTTTGATAATCTAATGTTCCTTTACCAGAGCGAGCTTCAAAATCTATTCAGAGGCAGAACATACTGATTCATGTTAAACTTCATTGAATTTTTTCTCTTTTCAAATAAATTAATCTCCGTTGCTTCAGTAATATATTATTCCTTGACTTTTACCTGCCCAAACTTGTTTACGGTAGATTGCTCTGGAAATATCTTCTTCAATGCTAATTCGTAATCCACTTAGATTTGTGGTTTCCTTGGAGCTGTTTTATTGGGAATGTGTACTGTATTTTAGTTAGCAAGTAGACTCAATACTGATTCTAGTTAATATCCCGCTATTTATTCTTTTAAATAAAAAAAATTATATTGTTGATGTTTGAGGACGTGAAATAGTGATTCAACCCTTTAATAACGTAAATTGATTACCACATTTTTATATCTTTGTTCTTGTACATTGTTTGCATTTCACGGTATTTGTTTTCTGCAGATGCAATATGGACGTTGAAGTACTTAAATATGTTGAAGAAGCCTATCCAAAAGGTGTCTGCTCTGTTTACTGCATAAATGGGAAAGATGTAGAGGGCCCAGGTTCGAATTTTGAGCTTGCTGTGGTGATTTCTGCTGCTAGACACAGCCCACAGAATTTCTGGTTTGTGAAATAAGTTGACTGAAATTCCAACTATTTTTTTTTATTGATACATTAATAATGTCAATATACTTTGATTTTTCTTTGGCTTTTGTTCATAGCAACGGGAGTTGGTCTTCAGTATGGAATATTGAGTTCAAATATGATCAACAAGAAGTGGAAGTAAAGGGTAAAATGCAGGTAATATTGTATAGATATTTATGCATTAATTTTGAACGATATGGTGCAAGGTTCTTAAAACTTGATTATTTTTAACCCCTTTTCAGGTGGGTGCCCATTATTTTGAGGAAGGAAATGTGCAGTTAGATGCGAAGCACGAGTGCAAAGATACAATTCTTTTTCAGGTTACCAAAAATCAGCATTTGACATTTTATTTTTATTAGGTGTGGATGCACTGCTCAAGTCTTTCCATAGTTATTTTCCGATAAATGTACTTGTATTCTACAAGCCAAAGAATATTTTAGTAAATGTATGTCACACAATAATGAGGTTGAGATAAAAATGGATTGTTAGAAAGGAAACATTTATCTAATTATGTTTCTTTTAAAGGTTATCTATTGATATTTTATTGTTTTATTTTATTTTAGGCCCCCGAAGAATGTGCAGTTGCCATAACAAGCATTATTCGTCATCATGAAACGGAGTACTTTGCTTCTCTTGAGGTTCTGAATTTGTTTGTTGTAGCTAGGGTCTTTCATTCTTTCTTAATAATGTGCACATGGTTTTCTAATGACCATAACTTGACAGGCATCATATCTAAACCTTTCTGATTCGACTTTCAAGGTAACCCCTGTTATGTCATCTGCATTTTTTTATTCTAAGATGTGGTATTTCTGTGAAGTCTGGTGATTTTTTATTCTCATTAAACCATGTACCTAACATTTCTCATTAATCCGTGTCCTGACTGAGACTGAACATCTTTAAGTTGTTTTTTTTATTATCCTTCTTCTGACCGGATAAAGTATTTTATGTTATTGATATTATATATAATTTATATGATCAATCCGAATTACCTGGGTGTATGAGTGAAAAAGGTAATATAAAGTGCAAGTTATATGTGATACCTTTCTTAAGTATATCTATAGCATTATCTATTGAATTTGAAGGCTATTGATTATATTATCTGCAGGATCTTCGGCGAAAGCTTCCCGTGACCCGCACCTTATTTCCATGGAATAATACTTTGCAATTTAGCTTGACAAGAGACATATCAAAAGAACTTGGCATTGGAAAGTAAATACACACAGTCACACAGAACTAATAGAAGTTTGTGTTTTTACTGGAACTGGGTGGGACAAGTTCTTCATATATTCACTGCATGTCATATGATCAAACCAATCATTCTTTAGGTTGACGTTCTTTATATTCACTCATTTGCTTCATGAAGCTTCCTCCTTTGTCTGAGTGAGTATCTTCCGCTGATGTACTGTAGTTCATTGTAGTTCTTTTTTGACATTATTTGTATAGCAGAAGAGTTCGTCTTGTTTCTGTCCATCATACCTAAGAAGATTCTGATTGCAGTTCAAAATATTGCAAGAAGTTGGTTCACTACTCGCAATGGTTGTGTTTTAATTTTATTATTTTTTATTATAAAAACAGTAGGAGTTGATAAAATTTGTTAGATGAGAATAAATAAAATATAAAATAGTGATATAAATGGAAACTAAACCCATTTAGGCCATGCCAATTTTTTAAACCATTTATCATTATTTTAGGTGTATTTTAAAGTTTTATTATAAAATAAATGTTTTAAAGTTGGATTTAACCTTTTAAACGTCGAATTTTTAACTAAGAAAAAAGAGACTTATTTAAGTGCAGGTTCACTTAATTTTTTTTGTTTCAGTTTTTGTCTGAAAATGTTAAGTTGGATTTTAAAATATTGTAGTCTTAATTTGGTGAGGTTTAGATTTGCGAAAAATTGATATAATTAAATATTGTTGTTGGTATTGTGTAATAAAGATAGTTTCATATGTCAATCTGTAATTTTTTTGAAATTTTATTTATATTTTTGAAAATATTATTTTCATGTGTTATTTCAAACTTGTGTCATGTAAATTTCTGGCATGTGACATTTTAGTACGACATGACAGTATTATATGATAAAATAATTTAATCTAGTCATAATTTTTGTTAAGAAGAAACAATGTTCTTTTTTAAATTGGGATAAATTTTTATTTTTGTATAAATCTTAATATTTTTATAAATTTTATTAAATATTTCTAGAATTATATTTAAATCAATTATAACAAATTGTAATAAATAAATTTTTATTTATCTAAACTTATTTAATTAATAATTATATATATAATTTTTACGTCAACTTTTATCTATATTAATAAATTTAATAATTTTTATATACTTATTTATTTTAACAAAAACTGGGACGAAATAAATAATTTATTCTTAATAAAGAATTGTTTAAATGTAATTTATTTAAACAAAATCTATTAATATAATTCAATTAAGTTTAAAAATGTTTAATAAAATTATCAATTTTAATAACAATAATAATATAAGATTTATACCAAAAATTTAATCTCAATTTTAAAAAAATAAGATTATTCTATTTTAATAAAAATTGAGACTATATTAAAAAAATATATATATGAATTAAATTGAAACTATACCATGTTTCAGAATAATATCATAACGCATAAAAACAAATTTCAAACAATTTTTTTTAAAAAGTCTTGACATATGATATTGTTTTTTAATATTATTCAATAATAATAACGAAAATAATCTAATTGTATTAATTTTTCATTAGAATTGAGAATAAAAAAAGTGAATGATTATTTTATAATATTTTAATGAAAATTGGATCAAAAGAATAATTAAATCTAAAGTTTAAGTGATTAGATGTATTTTATTAAAGTTATTATTTGGTTAGACTATTAAGATTCTCGTGAAAAGTTTAACATGGTATGTCGTAAAAATATCAATTTGAATTTGTTTGTAATAAAAAAAAGTTATAATAAGAACGAATAAAAATATAAATATGAAAGAGAACAAGTATTTGCCAATTGTTTTGCCTATGATACTTCTATTTAGTTTTAATACTTATTTTGATTTTAGTTTTGTTTAAAATGGTTATCTTATTTTTGAGTTATTTAAAGTAGTCACTTCTTTTGTAAAAATGGTTTAATTTGATAATTTTTACCAATAATGTTTAAAACACTATTGCATAATATCAACTTTAACTAATTTTGAATGATTTGTTCAATTTTGCAATGTAACAACATTGGTCTTATTGACATGTTAATGTTAAAAAGTTTAAGTTATTATATAAAAGGAAATTATAATTAGGTTGAAAGGAAATTTGAGATTGAAGAATATGGTGAAATTGGTCTTTAATTTAACGTGAGAGTTCCTTCATTCTTGCATCAACTACGAATTCTTCATAACCTACAACAAACCTTAAATCCTCAATTTCCACAAACCCTAAATCTCCAATTTCTAAAACCTTCATCGTCAACCGTGAGAATGCCCAAATTCACGAATCAATCCCGTGATTTTCTCCTTTATCAGAAACCAAATCGCGCTCACTACAACCTCGAGATCACCATCACAAACCAATGTTCTCCTTCAACCTTTGAGCAACACCGCTCTCATTCAACCACCCTCTTCAACCATGAAAGAAATTGCATGACGACAAAACCCCAAATTGTGCCACCACCATTTTCGAGCTACCTGTAACCACAATATAAAAATTCAAACAAAGAGGAACCCCAACCACTGTCGCGCCTCTAATTCGTGATTTAACCTGAAAGAAACTATAAAACGCAAAAACTCCAACTTTCGAAACCCAAATCGCTTAAATTGAACCCAGAAACAAAGAAATTATCATTTCAATTGGACTGATGTTGCCACTTATTGTAAAATTAGACAGATCATTCAAAATTGGCTAAGATAAATATTACGCTCATAACATTCTAAACGTCTGGCAAAAATAACCAAATTGAACCATTTTTATAAAAAAAAATGGACCACAAATAACTCAAAAATAGGAATAACATTTTGAATAAAACTACAAAATAAGATGACCAAAATAGGTAATAAACATTCTCTTAATTATGCTTTCTAATGTAAATTTCAATCCAAACATTCATTATTCTTTTAATTATGTTAATGAACAACAATTTTCTAAATCAGCATATGCTAAAGTATTATAAAAAATATATAATATATTATTACATTTAGAAATTATTATACATTGATGCAATTTAAATCGATCTTATTTCCTACTTAGTTTGAAATGCTAATATGTTATATAATGATATGATAATATATAAATATATATATATATATATATATATATATTATACGGATATTAAAATGTAATAACTTTTAAAGTAATATGCGTTAAATTTATGTCAATTGATATATTTCAATTTTTAGAATAGTCCTTATCATGATTCGATGATTCATGAATGTGCAATTTTCTTTTTACTTTTTTTATTATAATTTGAAATATTTTAATTTGATTATAATTTATAAACGTCCATATATACTAAAATAATTTAGTGTCATTGTGACACCATGTTTATAATATTATTAATATTTAAATTTAGAAAATAGTGGTAAAATAACAATTTTTAATATTTAAAAGGTGACACTATTTATAATAATTTTTAAATTACTTTATGAGTATATATATTAAAGTGTTATAATTATTTTTAAAAACAATTTCTATATTAATTTCATCTATTTGAAGTTTCATTAAAAAAATAGAAGAATTTGAATTTCTCTCTCCTAAGTACACTTTTCCAAGCCCTTGAAAGCTTCACTCCCTCCATCCCTCGAAGCTTCATAAGCTTTCTCTCTCACTAGTTAGTTTAAGGTTTGTCTTCTTTTCTTTTTTCATGTCTATAATCTAGGACTTGTTAACTCAATTAATGTAGGGTTTGATGATTCAATTTGTTTTCCCTTGATTTGTGTTTGATTTTATTTCTCTCTAATTTCGCTTATTTCATTTTATCTCTATAATCTAGAGTTTGTTTGATCGATTTTTACCAAACTATCTTGAATTTGCATTTGTTTTTGTTTAATTTCAACACATGTCAAAAATGTAAAATATAGTGTATGTATGTGGCAGTGTTGCACTCGGTAAACATTGTTTTTCATCATCTTCTCCCCATATTTTTCCTACTGGTAGTCATTACGCAGACTCCTTGTTTGAAATGCATATCTGTGTTGCATAACCGCCTTTCAACTTTCGTTATGAGCTGATATCTCGTTTATTTGAGTTATTAAAATCTCATGAACGATGAAATTATAAGCAATTTCAAAATTAGACTAAATAGTTAGTAATGATGTAGATGAAGTAGAGAGCATCGCTTGGTGTTTCTCCATTTATTGAAAAGTAATTACAGCTAGTGTCAACACCTAATTTCGTCCGGAAAAGTAAATAATTAAAATTAAAGAATAAGAGAATAATAATTAATGATGGGTAAAAAAGTGGAAAAAAAAAATAATAAAATAATCTTCCTTATTGCAGAACACATCACTTTATAATGTTTTTTGAAATATTAGTTTAATATGGTATTAATTTGAATTAATATTATGGCAATAATAATTAGCAATAATTAAAAATAATATATTGATTGCTGCATCAGTTTCTTCCTAAAGAGAAAAATATAATTTCTTTTTAAAATGGACAAATTTTCTGACAATTATCATAGTCAATGTCTTGAATATTATTTGATTTATTTTTCTAGCAATCAAAACCATTTCTTTTGTCCATTGTCAATTAATTATGTCAATTAAGGCAAGATTGTCATAATATTACAATGTGTGTATATAAATAAATACGCACTCTGTGAAAGAAAAACGGACGGAAAAAGAGAGGAAAACACTTAGAGATAATAGAGAGAGTATACAGAATAGGTTCTCACATATAAGGGTTCTGTCAACAACAACCACTGAGGAAGCACAAGGGAATTCCAGAAGCTAAAAAGGTATGTTTACTCTAGACTCTTATTATTCTCTTTTTATTATACTTTGAAGTTTTCTTCCAAATATATTATTTTTTACTACACATAAACAATGCTTTTTTAAAATAATAAATTTTTTAAAATATAAGTACGCGTCGGCCTATGGACGGTTTCTTTCTTTTTCCCACCATTCTTAAAATATAAAAAAATACAAAAAAAAAAGATTGATTTTGTTAAACTAAACCTTTTTTTTAAGAGAACTACGTGATCCCTGATTTTTCATAATAAACATAAGAGCCAAAGTCAATCTTTGTCGGGTTCACTTTTTTAAAAATCTAAATCAATCTATAATAATTTTTAAATAAACTCACAAACCTTTTTCTAGAAAAAGAACTATGCGATCCATGATTTTACATTAAATGGATATACGTAGGAGCAAGGTCAATCCTTGTCGGGTTCATAAAATAAAAATTATTTTTTTTTCCTAATAATTTATTTTTTTTACTTTTATTTTGGGGAAAATTAAATATTTTGGAAAACCACGTTAATTTTATACCTTTAATTAAAGGTACTGTCTTCGGTAGGCGCGGTAGGATGCTAACACCTTCCTTACACGTAACCGATTCCCGAACTTGAAAATTTGTTTTTCGTAGACCAAATCTTATTTTATGGTTTTCCATAGTTTTTCCATAATAAATTATGGTGGCGACTCCCAAAATATTTTCTTAAACCCCTTTGTTTTTCGGTTCGAATTCCCGTTGCGATCCCGGTAGCACTAGCTAGAAAGCTATATGTCAAATTAGTGATGGGTTGTTTGCACACACACTGGAAAATGCTGATGGCATGTGTCCATTTTTATATGGAAAAAATTAGGGCAGCATGCTAGGGAAGATTTAATGAGATTGCATGGTACATGTATATAGCTACATTCGAGATGATTGACGATGTTAGCTTGTTAGGATTCCTCCCTGCTAAGGGATATGTATAGATGACAGAGACTAGCATGTATGTGTGCATATTGAGTAATAAGACAAAGCTACAGGGTTGACAATTTTAACCTTTATTCATGTGTGTCCTTCGATTTGTTATGTTGATAACTAGTAATGTTGGCAGCACTACTGGATAAATTTTTCGATAAAAAGAAGCCAAATGTGTAATCCACTCACGACTGTTTGTTGGAAACAGCCAAATGAGACAGCCTCAAATAGGCGTTCTTAGTTAAAATGGTTAAAGAAATTGTTACAGGTCTTGTTATTTAGTAGAGGTAAGATATTAATAGAAGAAGCATATGTTAGTCAATTTTAAATTGGTTAATTAGTTTTGGGTGAGAGAATCATATTAAATAAATTTAGTATTTGTTGTCACTTGGAAAATTGGCAATAGTGAATCTGAACATTGACAACCAAAAGTTGAGATTTTCTTTAGTTATCTTAAGAATCTTGGGTCAGTATCCCTTTATTCTGTCATTGCAAGTCTTTTCTTTACCAGCTAAGCTAGTCACTATTTTCTGTCAATCATAAAACAAAAGACTAAAAACCTAATGGTATATATAAAATACCTTTTAGAATTGATGTTGTGTTGTCATGCTATGCAATGAATTGATTAGTTCTTGATGAGTCAATATTTTCTTAACTTCACTTAGTTTATTGTGCTAGAATTAATCAGAGAATTATGTTTAAATGTCTGGTATTTTCCCGTTTTTGCTAATTGTGCTTAATTTGACCGAAAATTCTAATTTTAATTAATTTGAATTATCTAAGTTAATTATTTGCATTATGAATTGCAGGAAAAATTTTAGAAATACAATTTAGGACATTTGGAAATTAAATGAAAAATGGCAATTAGACCGGAAAGTGAAAGTTTATTCAAGATGTGTAGCACAAGAATTTATTTTGGAGAATCCATTTGATTTTCTTTTAGAAGCATTGAAGCTGCTGCCACATTAAAGGAGCTCACGGCCCATGGGAAATAAACATTAGAAGTGGTCCAATAGTTTGCACGTCCAACACGTTCATCCAAGCAGGCTGCAACACATTGGAGGAGGGTCTTCATTTATTGGAAAAGAAGCACTTGGCCCATGGAATAAAAACAGAGGGGCATCGTTGATTGAAGGATAGTGTGCCAGCTACCAACCACATGCATGTATTTTTAATTAAAGAGAGGAACACATCCAGCCCACCTTCACGCCCAGCTAAGGAAGCAAGCAGAAAGCACACCAAGGCCCAATATGTTTCTGCATCCAGCAGCTTGCAAGGCCTGCACATTTATAGAGCTTGAGGTGTGTGCTTGGAAATAAGGAAGGTGCAGCAGCCCACGGCATGCATACCTTCACTCCAGCGTTGGGAGAAGCTCACAAGAAGCAGCTCATCACACAACAGATCACAGCCTAAAGGAGCATTCAGCAGCTTGGGAGATTTTTATTTCATCCAGCTTCACATGGACAACAGCCCACAATCCAGCAGCTTTGGATGGAACACGCAACTGTCCAGCAGTCTTGGCATCCAGAAAATAAGAGCTCCAGCACGTTAAGAAGCAGCACAAGTCCAGCAGCTTGGACTATCACGGGCTTGAAGTGCAGCTGCCACACATAATTAAGGAGGTGCGTCCAGAAACTTCATGCCTGGCCAAGCAAGCAGCACCCCTTCATGCATCCAGCTGGTCCAACATCCAAAATTGAGTAGCAGCGGTTCAGCAGTTGGGAGAAAACACACCACCCGCAGCAAGTAAAGTGCAACACGCAAACTTTCTTGCTCGGAGAAATGAAAATAAAACTTCATGCACCTAGCAGCAACGAAAGCAAGGTCCAGCACCTTGGCAGCAGAGTTACTTCCAGAATTTCACGGCCTAGGCTTCAACAAACACGGTCCAGCTGCAGCCCACATGAGAAGAAGGGAGGCAGCAGCTTGGGCAACGACTTAGGAGGTCCATCACGTGAAGGAGAGGTGTGTGCTGGCTGGAGAAAAAGATGCGTTGCAGCTTCGGGCCTAAAAAGAGGTGTCCAGGTTGAAGGAGGGCTTCATATATATTAAATAAAGAGGAGAAGAAAAAGGGGAGCCGCCACTTGCTCTTGTTCTAAACGTCTTTGAGAGGAGAAGAACAAACATGGCGGGCCTAGCCGCCACCTTAATTTTGAGTTTTCTTTGAGCTTTTTCAATTGTAGAAATGGGTATCATGTTGTTACGGGATTTTGGATGAAATTGAGAAGCACACTTTCTTTGATAACTCACGGTCATTTTATTTTGCTTGTGCACATGGTGATATTATTTTGAAAATGCTGATTTCATTGAAAGAACTGTAGCTTTCAGCTTTCATTTGCTTAAGAGAAAAACGTTTTTCATAGAATTTTAAATTTAGAAGTAGCACAGTGTCATTTCTTTTCTTTCTTCATGTTAAGCACGGTGGTGATTCACTGAAAATAGGAAGTAGCGAATTTTTTCACTTTGGCTTTTAGTAGGAGTAGCGCTGATTCATTTCAGCAGGAGGCACGAAGCGTGATTCACTTTTATTTTGGCTGAGAGGTGCACGCTATCCAGCTAAGGAGGAGGTGTCACGGGTTGCTCACAGCTTTCCCTTAATTGTTATTTTCCTTCTTCACGCATGAAAAAAATCATTTTCATATTATATATGTTAGAATACATTAACCAATGAAGCTGCTAGCCATTTAAGTTTAATTCACTGTTCAATAGTTTTTAGATTATTGTTTTTAGTGAATGATTTGCCATGTTTACTCCTTCATAGCCGCATTGCAAGTGTTTCTTTATTTTCTGCATGTTAATTAGTTTACACATCGTGTTTTAGGATTGTTTAATTTAGTGTCTCCATTAACTATGTTGTCTGTTCTGTTTGGTAGTGATAATTTAACTGTCATGTAACTTAGGTTAGTCGGGTTGGTCATTAATGAAATTACTTTATTTCCTTGAGATTTCTTGGACTGTTCTTGCGATTATTCTGCTTTGCCTAACATTCTATGAAATCTTACTGTGTTCTTGCAACGGGTATACGCTTAATTGTCTAGTTGGTGATTGTATTTTCGCTTAGTTGATCAATCTGTATAGAACACATTGGATGTAATAAGTGTATTGCGTTCGCTTAGTACGCGATTATGATAGCATGATTAACCTTCGTTTAGTCGGTTAGCTGTGTTGGATTAGAGGTTAGAGTAGTTTATTCATGAGATCTGTGCACTTTTATTGCCATGTTGCTGCTCTGATTTAGCTCAATATTTAATCTGTTGTGTGCTTGCGATTAGGTATACGCTTAATTGCCTAATTGATGTTTAATCTTCACTTAGTTGATTAGACTGTATGGTGCATGACTGATTAAATTTGTGCATTGCATTTGCTTAGTTTGCAATTCTGAAGACCGAATTAGCCTTCGCTTAGTTGGTTGATTCGTGTTGGATTTGGATTAGAGTAGCATGTACTTGTCATTAATATTTGATTGTAAGCATAGTGATTGAGTTAATGACCAACCGTTTTTATTCTGTATTTGATTCTGTTTTTACATTTATGTTTACATTTCTGTTTTTTTTTTCATTTCTGTTTACATTCGTGTTTTGTTTAAAGTTCATCCGCATTCACAAACTCTTTCACCAAAATCCCCCCACTACGTGTTAGACCTAATTCTCGAACCACATTTGGTCCTTGAGAGACGACCTAGGAGTCACTTCCTAATCTATACTGCATTCTTTATGCACATTAAATTTTCATGGGGTGCGACACCCATCAGCTCTGTTGCATGGATTTGATTGATAATATTTTGTCCATTCAAACTCTAACACAAGTTTTTTCTTTTCTGAAAATAATTTCTTATTGACAACATTCCAATCAGATCATTGTCTTTAATTAAACTTATAAAGATATGTGTAATTAATTGGATCATAATTATCACTATCCTAATTGATAAAATAAAAAATAAGGAAAATTTCTAATTAATATAATCATAAATCATCTGAATAAAAAAATAATACCAAGGATCCAAAATCGTGAATTATGATTTGTAGATCTTGTCAAGATAGGGAAATAACGAGAAATAAAATAAATTAAAAACAATTCAATATTTAAATAAGAGATATGGTAATCCTAGTTGACAGTCCAAATGAATTTGGTATCAAAGTTTTATGTGAAAAAATATTTTATGTAAGGCACCAAGGATATTCGATGTTTACTTGCATTACCTGATATAGATGATGCATCCCAATTGTTTATTATATAATTGTTCTCTTATTTTTGTTTGTAGTAGGATATTAAGTTTTTTGTTAGAAGTTATCAGAAGATTCTAGAGTATATAACCCACAGGTCCTTGGACTTGATATCAATTAAAAAAAGGATTAATCTGAATGAGAGAAGTTTTATTCAATTGATTGATTTGAAACAGCACTCCAACCTTTATATATAGAGAATTTTAACCCTAAAGTATTGGTTACAAAGAGATATTTAGCTACTTTTTGGATTGTGCACCGTCGGTAAGCCGTCGATAAATACTAATTACCGATGGATTTTGGCCGTCGGTATTTACCGAAGGATTTTTGCCGTCGATATTTATCGAAGGATATTGGCCGTCGGTAAATCCGTCGGTAAATGTCGCGACTTGGTTCATCTTCTTCCTTTTCCTTCCTCGCTCTGTGTCATTTTTTTTTTCGTTTCCATGAATTCCGCCACCAAAACAGCATCACACGAATAACCATAGGGAATCATGAAGAGTTGAGCTCGCCGGAAATAAAGATTAGGACCGGTGATGTTGTGTCATTTTTTTTTTTCGTTTCCACGAACTCCGCCACTAAAACAGCATCACGGGAATCATGGAGAGTTTAGTTAGGCGAAAAAGTTTAGGACCAGTGATGTTCCTAATCGCACAAATGAACTTTACAACAGCTCGTCGGAAAACTTGAGAGCGCCAAAAAAGTGGAGCTCGCCGGAAAAGTTGAGAGCATCCCGTGATGGTGGAGAGTATCCTGCGATGGTGGAGAGCAACCTGCAATGGTAGACAGCAGCGGTGATGAAACTACAAGACGGTAAGGACAAATGAGCAGTGGTGGTGTGAAACTGAGATGATAAAGAAAAATGAGAATTTGGGAGGGAAAATTCCCGTTTTTTTTACCGACGGACGGAAGCCTTCGGTAAAGTCGTCGATAATGTTGGTAAGTGGAATAATGGGCGTGAAAATTCCCGTTCTTTTTACCGACGAACGAAAGCCTTTGATAAATCCGTCGGTAATGTTAGTAAGTGGAATAATGGGCGGGAAAATTCCCGTTTTTTTACCTACGGAATCAAGCCTTCGCTAATTCCATCAGTTAGTGACATTGTCATTACCTCATTTATCGATGTGTGCGAGCCTTCGGTAAATCGGTCGGTAATGTGTATGTCACTTATCGGCGAATTTACTGAAGATTTTTTGTCGTCGATAAAATCCGTCGGTAAAGCTGTCAGTAATGAAAATTTATCGACGGATAAATTTTTGTTTGTAAAAATTCGTAGGTAATATTAACAACTCAAATTTAATTTTTTATTTTTTTTATCCAGCTTGCATTCCATAGACATGGTCTCTTTTGCAAAGGTTAAAATTGGAATGGATGATGAATGGCAATTTATTTCATATCTTTAAACATATGTGATCAGTATGTACACAGTAATTAAGTCTTTGGGTTGCCTTTCCTCTCTGGCTCTGGAATGATGTGACTTAGCCAAATCATATAACGTGCTCCATGTGGGAACAAACATTGTTTCCAAAGCTTGCTCTCACTGTAAAACTCAAGCTTTGGTTGATGTTGATGGACCTCATGTTGAAGTGCATTTCCCTGATGATATACCAGGAGATTGGTTGTTTCCTGACCACAACTGCAACATTTTAGTTTCTCCAGAGTAGGGAAAAACGGTGGCCTATTTTAATATATAAGTTTATTCTAGTCCCGTGTCATTGTCTTTTATTGAGTAGCATCATTGTTCCCCATGGTTCAACCAACGGAAAAAAAGTAAGATAGGTGCATATGCTTTCGAGTCCTTGATAACACCCCGAGTTTTGAAGAGGGAACTTCGTTTTGGGGAAGAGTATGCCTGAACCTGTAAGCTAATTAGATTGGATTTGATTTTCTATTGTAACAACTTGTTTTTTAATTTTAAATATGCAACTGATCTTGTGTGACTTATGAAAAAGGAATTAGTTGTGCTTAGTTAGAGATGCATCACTAAGTGTACCCAACCTTGAGTGATAGATAGGTAGTGTTTGGTAGACATTTTAGAACAGGATGAAACTTGTTGGAAATTCCATATTGACTAAAGATATGATCAAATCATACTTTAGAAGTGAGTGTAAGCTTTGTCTTGCAAAACTACTTTTGTAAGGTTGAATTGGACTTAAAGTCTACTTTCTAAGATGATATAAAAATTTGTCTTAGCAATGGATGTTGAGACTATCATGCCACCTACTATTGAGTAGCTTTGGACAACTCATAAATATTCATTCCCACACTTGAGATGTCCATTCCTCAACGTGAAGGAGTTTATTGAAGATCCCACATTGATTAGAGATATGGAAAAATGTATCATATAAGTGGGTGCAACCTCATCTTATAAAATCAGTCTTATAAGGTTGAGTTAAACTTAAAGTTCACTATTTAAGAGGACTTAACAATAATTTTATTCCAACCAAGGAAAAGGAAGTAGAACTTGATATTCCATTACATTTTATTCATGCCCCAATCAAGGCCATGGGGTGCCTTAAATTTTGTTGCACCTTTGTGTCCATGCTTCTTAAGCTTTACTTAGTTTAAGCTCTGTATAATTTTAGCTTTTTAATGGATTTCATTTTAGCTTCAATTCATTGCTCTGAATTTTATGGTTCTTCTACTTGGTGCTTTTCTTTATTTATCTTGCTTGACAACGTTATTTTTTATGATGCAATATTTTTAGAAGAATAAATTGAATAACTGTCATTAGGTAATTAGTCAAGTTCAAAATGGATGAGAGATATTCATGAAATTTTTTTAGTATGATTCGTTTATGCTATTAGCCTCTGACATTTACATTAACAAATTACGGTTTATTTTGAGGGTTCCTGCAAACTATAGGTCTTCACTTACGCAATCTACTTTAGTGTCTGAAAAAGCTATCTTACACAAGGATTTCTTCTTCTAAGGACTTTTCCAGAAGAAGACTACACTAGAGGATTTCTCCTTGTAATGACTTCCCCTTCAAAACAAAGTAAACAAAAAATTAAGAACTTAACTTTCCACAAGAAGTCAGTGAAACCATATATGTAACACTATAACTGTCACATCTAAAGAATTAACACAACATAATTATAGGATGCAGAATTATAGTTGCCTACTACAGAACTTGGCCTATCAGAATGGAATCTGATATAGCCTGTGAATGGAATTTTGTGGCAAGCCTTGTCACTCCACTTCTTTCTGACCAATTCCATTTTGTTAGTGAATTTGCTGATTTTGTTATGGCCAGGAAATGGATGTAGTTGAAGCCGACACAATTTCCCTCTTCTTAGGCCCTTTTACTCTTGGAATTTTACCAATGTCTTCTAACATCAAATACACACAATGTGTGGTACTATCCAGAAGAACAATTTCCTCTTTTGTAAATATTTACCTGAAACTAACTTAAATTAACATAATGAGTAATAAAGTAATAAAAAATTTAACTATTATAAATGTTTACCTGCCAAAACATTGTTGTGATAATTTGAGCCATTGTAACCGTGTGTTTGTTCAATACCTTTTAAGCATATGTATGTAAATCCATATCACCTTTCATAGCTTTTCTTTTGGCAGCAGGAAGCAAGGATAAAACCTGCTGCCATAGGTCTTCTTCTTGCCCTTATTTTGTAAATTTCATCTAATGCTTTTGTGTCATTATGGTCATCTTCTTTCAATCAGAAATGGCACGATTACAACTTCTTTTTCACATGAGCTTCCGTGATTCTAAGCTTGATCACAAATGGTACTATTTGGCAAACACCAACACTCCTTCACCCTCATTAATGTCTCTTGACTCTCTTTATTCCGTTGGGTGTAGTCCTCAACCAAAATCACACGTGACAGCCGTTTTATTGTGAATGACCCTCAAGGAATTTCATTCCCAAGTCATATTAAGATTGTCTCCCACAGGCTTGACTAATACTGGACCATTTGAAGAAGCAACGTTTTCATGGATGGGTTGTTCACTTGTTGGTTAAGATGATGCCATGGTGGAAAGAAAATAGAGATAAGAGCCAATTGTATGAGAAACTAAGAATAATAGTCATGAACCAAGAAGAAAAGGGAATACGATCTTCACATTCTTGTAAAATAGAGGGAATTGAAGTGGGAAGAAGGAAGCATTACTAAGAGAGGTTTTATAAAACCCTTATGAATGGAAAATGTAATTGTTTCAGTATGGGTCGAGTCAACTAATTCCTTCACAATTTCTCCTCCATCCGGTCGGTCTCCCTCTCGTCCACCTTAGTCCTATTCACCCGTTTTCTGTCGTCCTCTCCGTCTTCCTTTTCCAAGTCTACCCGGAAGGGTACTTGCCAAAGGTCCTCTGATGCTAAAGTCAGTCAAATATCCGTTCGGTAATTCGAGAGCTGTATTAAATGCGTAATTAATGAATATGCCTATCTCTTACCTTTGAGCTGTATTTATACTGTTGGTTATGAGACTTGGATTAGGGAAACCTTAATCAGGACCCAATCACAGCCCAAGAACCCTTAATCCCTGTTTACCTTAATCATATCCGGTAACCTCCTTGCCATGGCCATGTCGTCAACCCGAACTGTTCGATCTACTTATTACTAGGGAGACGTCCGTGCGTACCGTCTGGGGTATACAATAATCATTAACATAATAAAAAAAGGCACAAAAGATAACGAAGGTTAAAAAAGGATAAATAAACTACAATGATTCCTAGAGGAGGACGTTTATAGGTGGTCCACCATGCAACACAATTATCGGTGTTCTCTACTGTGCGTTGTAACTAGAGATTATTTTTGACAGCGTGTCATCTTATTCTCACTTCTCCCTCTTCATTCTTTAATCTCTTCCTCTTTGCCAAAGCGTCCATGAGAACTTGCTCTAAGATCCTGGTTGTAGACACCATTGAATAATTGGATTGTTTGGGAAGCTTGTATGTTCATAGTAAATTAGTAAATGTTATTTAATTGGTCATAGCTTAGTATTGGGATAAAAGTATCGGGTATATGCTTAAGTGTCTAATAAAAATAAAAGAGAATAATAATTAGTCAAGTTAAAATTGGATATGTGTGGAATAAGATGTCTTATAGGTATTAAATGGGCATTATATTAGTAGAATAAGCTTGGTTTAGTGGTATTGTGTTGCGTAATTGTCTGTGAGATCATTGTACCTATGCTTAAACTTGGGTGACAAAAAAAATGAATTTTTTTTATTTTTATTGTGTTTTTTTTTTATTATTGCATCAAACTTGTTTTGGGCCAAATTAAGAAGCCCATAATCCACCTAGGTCAGACAGGATCGTGAGTGGGGGAAATTTTTGGAGAGCAGCTTCGTCCTTCAACCCTATTCTCTCCTCTTTTTCCTTTTTCGGTTTCTATAACATACCCTAGCATAAGGGAACCCGAGAGAGAGAGAGAGAGAAAGTGGCGTGAGAGAATCCAAGGCTCAAGGAAAGTAACTGAAAGGAGAAACTAAGAAGAAGAGAGGTGCGGTTATGAAGAAAGGGGAATCCGGAGTTGGTAGAATAAATTCTAGGGTTGAGAAATTAATTGGAGGTCGAAGAAGGTGCCTATAAATAGGGAAAGAGTGTGATTGAGAAATACACACAAGAGTAATTGATTCTAGAGTTTAAGAGTGAGGGTTTAAGTGAAAGGGAGTCGCGGGAGGTTGGAGAGCTCGGTGGAAGTTTTGTGCAGTGAGAAAGATCAAATTCCAGGTATGGGGAACTATTTTGTTTGATTGATTAAATTGATTCAATTATGGTACAAGGCGTAAACTTTTCTGTTTTTATGTCGGGTATATTTTGGTGGGGAAAATGGTGTTAATATAGGTTGGGTAATTGAGAATATAATGATGAATTGGTTCTGTTAGTAATCTAAGTGGAAATGGGTGTAATAGGATTCTGGAAAAGTGTATGGATGATGGATATATGATTATGTGGGTATGTATCTGACTAATATGCGTAAAGAATAATGTCTGAAGCTGGGAGATGATATATCTAATTTGTGTACATGGTGTTTGGTTGCCTTGATTTTTTTATGAACGGGGGTTTTGGAGATATAGGTCATATTAATGGGTTGATGATAGCTGTTCTGTTTTGGTCAAGTATAAAACACACTTTATGTGTGTTAAAGTGAGGTTAGAGTAGTAAAACTTGTTAGTATGATGATTTAGTTTCGAAAGGAAAATTTCAGAAGCTGCGTATGCATGATTGTTGACGAATTCTGTGAAATTTTATACTTGTTTGATCTTAAATATTAAGAGCATAATTGATATAAATGTTTAAGGCCCTTGCACATGTTTTTGAAGTTGACGCAGGAAATGGATATATGGTTATGATGTTGTCTTTTTGTAAATTAGTAATAATATTTTAGTGAATACGAGTTCTGGAAAAATGAGGCATGGTGTGGAGAGTGGAATTTTGAAAATGGTGTATGCAGTGACAATTTTTATGCTTAAAGTAATTTTTGGTGTTTTATAAGTGCTTGAAGGGTAGAAATATAATTGGGTGTATTAATTGGTTAAGTGTGTGCAGGACATTAAGTTTATTATTGTATGTTGGCCATGATTGGTACACTAGGTTATAATATATTATATATTATACAGCATGCTAAAATCATTTTTTTATTCGTTTGGGATTTGAATATATAATATTATAACGTAATATATGTTAGAAAGTTGCTATAAACTTTTCTTTTTGGAATACTGCGTATACTATATATGTGTTATGTTTGTTATGACGGGAACTTATTACTGGCTTTGCTTTATATTGTAGAGGCCGTGTAACTATAGTGCAGAGTGGTTAATTATATTTATTGGTTTGGTGGTTGTGTTAGAATGTCAAAGCGTGATTAGGAGTAGATAGGGGTTATGGTCTGTTATACTTGGCAATAATTTGATTAAATTGAATTCAATTATGATGATATCCATGGGGAAAAGGTTGGAGATAATTGAATATGTATAATTAAGATTCAGTGTCATATGTATGGGAAAGAAGGTGAAACATGATTGGTGGGATTGGAGGTAATGATGGTTGCTGAAATTGTTTGGGTACTTCAAATATAAACCTTACTAGCATGTGAAAAATTATTAGGACAAAGAAAATGTTTCTGAGATGTGTGCTTTTTAGAGTTGTTATTGTTTGGGTTAAAATGCTATTCCTAGGCACTATTTAAGTTCAGTGCTGGGCAGAATGTACTGAAGTAGATTAAGGGAATTAATATTTTGTTTGTTTTGTGTAAAAAAAATAACTACTGAAGTAGTTTTTATTTCTTGGTAATTTATTACAAAGTTGTGGTACTCTATAAATAGAGTACGTAGTAGGTGGGAAACAATCCCAACCATTGAAGTTGGGTTAAACAGTATTACATTTCAACACTTCCTCTCAAGCTGGAGTATATAGATCTTATGCTCCAAGCTTGGAACTTATAAACTGAATCCTAGGCCCTCTTAAAGACTTAGTCAAAATATCTGCAAGTTGTTCATTAGAATTGACAAATTTTGTAATGAGATCTTTGGACAGTAAGTTCTCTCTGACGAAATGGCAATCAATTTCTTTGTGTTTTGTTCTCTCGTGAAACACTGGATTAAAGGCCATGTGAAGAGCTGCTTGATTATCACAGTACAACTTCATAGTCTTATTTTCACAAAATTTTAATTTTTGAAGGAATTGTTTGATCCACATGAGTTCATAGGTAGCCAAGGCCATAGATCGATATTTTGCTTCTGCACTAGATCAAGCCATAACACTTTGTTTCTTAATTTTCCAAGATACAAGGTTTCCTCCAAGGAGTATACAATATCCTGTGGTAGATCTTCGATCATTTGGACAACCAGCCCAATCTGCATCACAATATCCTTCTACCTTTGTACCTCCCTTATTCTCATACAACAATCCCTGTCCTGGATTCCCTTTTACATATCTAAGGATGCGTATCACGACATTCCAATAATCAATGTGTGGATTTTGCATAAATTGGCTCACAACTCCCACTGGATAAGAAAGATCAGGTCTTGTTATGGTAAGATATATTAGTTTTCCAACCAACCTTCTGTATCTTTCTAGATTTGAGAAAGGTTCACCATGTTCTCTCGTTAATTTTTGATTTGAGTCCATAGGACTATCAATGGGCTTGCAATCTGTCAGACCTGTTCCCTCCAAAATATCAAGGGCATATTTTCTTTGTGAAATGACAACTCCTTCTTTTGATTATGCCACTTCAATACCAAGGAAGTATTTCAAACAACCTAGGTCTTTGGTTTGGAAGTGGTTGAACAAGTGATCCTTTAATTGAGCAATTCTCACAACATCATTTCTTGTAATCACAATATCATCAACATAAACCATAAGATAAACACATTTACCAGAAGTAGAATGCCCATAAAACACTGAATGATCTGCTTCACATTATTTCAATCCAAATTGTTGCACAACATGACTAAATTTATCAAACCAAGCTCGATGTGATTGTTTCAAGCCGTAGAGTGAACAACGTAATTTACAAACTAACTTATACTCCCCTTGAGCAACACGACTAAAACCAGGAGGTTGCTCCATGTATATCTCCTCTTCCAAATCACCATGAAGAAAGGCATTTTTAATGTCTAGTTGGTGAAGTGGCCACTGTCGAATGACAGTCATGGCAAGAAAAAGACGAACACTGCTGATTTTGGCTATAAAAGCTCTCATAAGATTCTAGATATCTCTTTGTAACCAATACTTTACGGTTAGAATTCTCTATATATAGAGGCTGGAGTGTTGTTTCAAATCAATCAATTGAATAAAACTTCTCTCATTTAGATTAATCCTTTTCTAGTTGATATCAAGTCCAGGTTTTGATCTTGGGACCTTGGGACCTGTGGGTTATATACCCTAAAATCTTCTGACAGCTTCTAACAAAAAAACTTAATATCGTGCTAACAACAACAAAAATAAGAGAACAATTATATAATAAACAATTGGGATGCATCATCTATATCTGGTAATGCAGGTAAATATCGAATATCCTTGGTGCCTTACATAAAATATTTTTTCTCATAAAACTTTGATACCAAATTCATTTGGACTGTCAACTAGGATTACCATATCTCTTATTTAAATATTTAACTGTTTTTAATTTATTTTGTTTCTCATTATTTCTCTGACAAGATCTTCAAATCTATGATTATATTAATTAGAAATTTTCCTTATTCTTTATTTTATCAATTAGGATAGTGATAATTATGATCCAATTAATTAGGCATATCTTTATAAGTTTAATTAAAGAGAGTGATCTGATTGGAATGTTTTCAATGAGAAATTATTTTCAGAAAAGAAATTATATAAATTTATGATTCGATGATTTTATGTTTGAAAAAATTATATAAATTTATGTCAAATTGATATATTTCAATTTCTCGTAATAGTCCTTATTATGATTCAATGATTCACGAATGTACATTTTGAGAGTTATTTTCTTTTTACTTTTTTAATTATAATTTGAAATATTTTAATTTGATTGTAATTTATAAACACCCATATATACTAAAGTAATTTAGTGTCATTGTGATGCCATGTTTATAATATTATTAATATTTAAATTTAGAAAATAGTGGTAAAAGATAATTTTTTAGTATATTTTTTAATATTTGAAAGGTGACACTATTTATAATAATTTTAAAATTACTTTATAAGTATTAAAGTGCTATATTATTTTTAAAAACAATTTCTATATTAATTTCATCTATTTGAAGTTTCATTAAAAAATAGAAGAATTTGAATTAAGTACACATTTCCAAGTCCTTCATAGCTTCACTCGCTCCATCCCTCGAAACTTCAGAAGCTCTCTCTCGGTAGTTAGTTTCAGGTTTGTCTTTCCTTTTTTCATGTCTATAATCTAGGACTTAACTCAATTAATGTAGGGTTTGATGATTCAATTTGTTTTCCCTTGATTTGTGTTTTGATTTTATTTCTTTCTAATTTCGCTGATTTGCATTTTATCTCTATAATCTAGAGTTTGTTTGATCGATTTTTACCAAACTATCTTGGATTTGCATTTATTATTGTTTGATTTCAACATATGTCAAAAATGTAAAATATAATGTATGTATGTGGCAGTGTTGCACTCGGTAAACATTGTTTTTCATCGTCTTCTCCCCATATTTTCCCTACTGGTAGACATTATGCTAAACATTAATCAAACTCCTTGTTTGAAATGGATATTTGTGTTGCGTAACCACCTTTCAACTTTCGTTATGAGCTGATATGTCATTTATTTGAGTTATTAAAATAAGCAATTTCAAAATTAGACTAAATATTTTGTAATGATGTATATGAAGAAGAGAGCATCGGTTGGTGTTTCTCTATTTATTAAAAAGTAATTACAAATCAGCTAGCATTAGCTAGAAAGCTATATGTCAAATGAGTGATGAGTTGTTTGCACACATTGGAAAATGCTGATGGCATGTGCGCATTTTTAGAAGGAAAAAAGTTAGGGCAACATGCTAGGAAGATTTAATCAGACTGCACGGTACATGTATATAGCTACATTCGAGATGATTGATGATGTTAGCTTGTTAGGATTCCTAAATGCTAAGGGATATGTATAGATGAGGGAGACTAGCATGTATGTATGAATATTGAGCAATAAGACAAGGCTGCAGGGTTGACAATTTGAACCTTTGTTAATGTGTGTCCTTCGATTTGTTATGTTGATAACTAGTAATGTTGGCAGCACCACTGGATAAATTTTTTGATAAAAAGAAACCAAATGTATAATCCACTCATGACTGTTTGTTAGAAACAGCCAAATGAAGCAGCCTTAAATAGGCGTTCTTAGTTAAAATGGTTAAAGAAATTGTTACAGGTCTTGTTATTTAGCAGAGGTAAGATGTTGATAAAAGAAGCATATGTTAGTAAATTGGTCAATTAGTTTTGGGTGAGAAAATCATATTAAATAAATTTAGTATTTGTTGTTACTAGGAAAATTGGCAATAGTGAATCTCAACATTGACAACCAGAAGTTGAGATTTTCTCAGTTAGCTTAAGAATCTGGGGTCTCTATCCTTCCATTGCAATTCTTTTCTTTACCAGTTAAGCTAGTCATTATATTCTGTCAATCATAAAACAAAAGACCAAAAACCTAATGGTATATATAAAATACCTTTTAGAATTGGATGTTGTGTTTTCATGCTATGCAATGGATTGATTAATTCTATTGCATGGATTTGATTGATAATATTTTGTCCATTCAAATTCTAACACAACTTTTTTCTTTTCTGAAAATAATTTCTTATTGGCAACATTCTAATCAGATCAATGTCTTTCATTAAACTTATAAAGATATGCCTAATTAATTGGATCATAATTATCACTATTCTAATTGATAAAATAAAAAATAAGAAAAATTTCTAATTAATATAATCATAAATTATCCAAATAAAAAAATAATATCAAGAATCCAACATCGTGAATTCTGATTTGCGGATCTTGTCAAAGATAGGGAAATAATGAGAAACAAAATAAATTAAAAACAGTTCCATATTTAAGTAAGAGATATGGGAATCCTAGTTGACAGGCCAAATGAATTTGGTATCAAAGTTTTATGTGAAAAAATATTTTATGTAAGGCATCAAGGATATTCGATGTTTACCTGCATTACCTGATACAGATGATGCATCCCAATTGTTTATTATATAATTGTGCTCTTATTTTTGTTAGTAGGATATGAATTTTTTTGTGAGAAGCTGTTAACCCACAGGTCCCAGATCAAAAGCTGGACTTGATATCAACTAGAGAAAAATTAATCTAAATAAGAGAAGTTTTATTCAATTGATTGATTTGAAACAAAACTCCAGCCTCTAAAGAATTCTAAACCTAAAGTATTGGTTACAAAGAGATATCTAGAATCTTATGAGAGCTTCTAACACGTTTAATATCCTACTAACAACAATAATTTTTCTAATTATTCACATACCACTTTTCACCAATGTAGTAAAGAACATGCTTCTTGGTATCCGACTCCAGCTACTTTTTGGGTTTTGCTTCAGATGTTGGAATCTGTTCTGACAAAGTAGAAAATATCTTACATTAAAACTTAAACAACTCAAATTTAATTTTTTATTTTTTGATCCAGCTTGCATTGCATAGACATGGTCACTTTTGCGAAGGTTAAAATTGGAATAGATGATGAATGACAATTTATTTCATATCTTTAAACATATGTGATCAATAGATACATAGTAATTAAATCTATGGGTTGGCTTTCCTCTCCGGCTCTGGAATGATGTGACTTAGCCAAATCATATAACGTGCTCCATGTGGGAACAAACATTGTTTCCAAAGCTTGCTCTCACTGTAAAACTCAAGCTTTGGTTGATGTTGATGGACCTCGTGTTGAAGTGCATTTCCCTGATGATATACCAGGAGATTGGTTGTTTCCTGACCAGAACTGCAACATTTTAGTTTATCTACAGTAGGAAAAGATAGTGGCCTATTTTAATATATAAGTTTATTCTAGTCCTGTGTCATTGTCTTTTATTGAGTAGTATCATTGTTCCCCATGGTTCAACCAACGGAAAAAAAGTAAGGTAAGTGCATATGCTTCTGAGTCCTTGGACCTTGAGTTTTGAAGAGGGAACTTCGTTTTGGGAAAGAGTATGCCTGAACTTGTAAGCTAATTAGATTGGATTGGATTTTTTCTTGTAACAGCTTGTTTTTTAATTTTAAATGTGCAACTGGTCTAGTGTGACTTTTGAAAAAGGAGTTAGTTGTTCTTAGTTAAAGATGCATCACTAAGTGTACCCAACCTTGAGTGGTAGATAGGTAGTGTTTGGTAGACATTTTAGTTTTTTAATGGATTTCATTTTAGCTTCAAGTTATTGCTCTGAATTTTATGGTTGCTCCTACCTGGTGCTTTTCTTTATTTATCTTGCTTGGATAACGTTATTTTTTATGATGCAATATTTTTAGAAGAATAAATTGAATAGTTGTCATTAGGCAATTAGTAAAGTTCAAAATGGATGAGAGATATTCATGAAAATTTTATAATATGATTCGTTTATGCTATTAGCCACTAACATTTACATTGACAACTTAAGGTTTATTTTGAGGGTTCTTGCAAACTGTAGGTTTTCAATTACGCACACTACTTTAGTGTATGAAAAAACTATCTTACACAAGGATTTCTTCTTCTAAGGACTTTTCCAGAAGAAGACTATACTAGAGGATTTCTCCTTGTAAGGACTTCCCCCCTTCAAAACAAAGTAAACAACAAATTGAGAACATAACTTCCCACAAGAAGTCGGTGAAACCATATATGTAACACTGTAACTGTCACATCTAAAGTGCCTAATAAAGAATTAACACAACATAACTATAGGATGCAGAATTATAGTTGCCTGCTACAGAACTTGACCTATCAGAATGGAATCTGATATAGCCTGTGTATGGAATGTTGGGGCAAGCTTTGTCACTCCACTTCTTTATGACCAATTCCATCTTGTCAGTGAATTTGCTAATTGTGTTACGGCCAAGAAATGGATGTAGTTGAAGCCGACACAAAATTTCTCTCTTCCTAGGCCCTTTTACTTTTGGAATTTTACCAATGTACACACAATGTGTGGTACTATCCAGAAGAAAAATTTCCTCTTTTGTAAATATTTACCTGAAACTAACTTAAATTAACATAATGAGTAATAAAAAATTTAAGCGTTGTTGATACTGTTGTGGTTTGCAAGTTCAACAAAATTTTGTCCTCTAATCTCTTCAACAAATAAATCCAAGAGTTCAAATGTGACATCCGGACACTGACGAGGGCGGGGAGTGATCGCCGGTGCAAGAGACACGAAGAGCGGCTCCTGGCAGGCTTTTAGTGGAAGCGGCACATGGAAGAATCGAATATATACTGGAATGAGAGGGATCTAGAGACTTTATAGGTATGAGACTATACAGTTGAAGGATAGCTTAAAGGAATTGATTTGGCTACTCATATCAACAAAATGTATTTGCTTTTTGGTAGCCTAACCCATAAGAACTCCATGATTAAGCGTGCTTAGCCTGGAGTAATTTAAGAATGGGTGACCTTTTGGAAAGTTTTCCCGGAAAGTGTGTGAGTGAGGACAAAGCACATTGGAAAACCTCGTGTTGATATGTGGGGGCAGTCAATATTCTTTGCCGGGGCGTTACATCAAATATCTTCAACCGTGTGTTCTTGTATCTTAAACTATCAAACACCTTATAAATATCATTCTGTTCTTGTACCTTAAACTATCAAACACCTTATAAATATCATTCAACTTGGATCAATGTCCTATTCTTTTAATTCCTACATACATTATAGAGGGCATCTATGGTGAGTTTTCTCTTTCTCATGCGTCTTGAGCATTTCTTTTGTAAACAATAATTCTCTTTTAGTGAAGGAACCCTGCTTAGTAGTCGAGAGTTTTAGGGATTAAGGTGAAACAGGGCAAGTTGTTTTCAATTTTTACCATGCATGGCATGATACCTTGGAGTGATTATTATAGGAAGGAAATCCCTTTCAACATTGTGCTCTCTAAATACTTCAAGATGGTGATTGAATGTATTAGAAATTATAGTCGATGCTTGAGCGAGGGTTCCTGACTAATCAATCCTGGATCTCATTGCTCAAGACAATGTATGAAGTTATGTTCAAAGTTTTTGTGCACACAATTTCAAAAGGAATCCCATTCCCATAGAAGGAAAAGAAATTGTATTGATAATTTTAGCCGTTGTAACCGTGTGTTTGTTCAGTACCTTTTAAGCATATGTATGTAAATCCATATCACCTTTCATAGCATTTCTTTTGGCAGCAGGAAGCAAGGATAAAACCTGCTGCCATAGGTCTTCTTCTTGCCCTTATTTTGTAAATTTCATCTAATGCTTTTGCGTCATTATGGTCATCTTTCAATCAGAAATGGCATCATTACAACTTCTTTTTCACATGAGCTTCCGTGATTCTAAGCTTGATCACAGATGGTACTATTTGGCAAGCACCAACACTCCTTCACCCTCATTAATGTCTCTTGACTCTCTTTATTCCGTTGGCTGTAGTCCTGAAACCAAAATCACACGTAACAGCCGTTTTATTGTGAATGACCCTCAAGGAATTTCATTCCCAAGTCATATTAAGATTGTCTCCCACAGGCTTGACTAATACTGGACCATTTGAAGAAGCAACGTTTTCATGGATGGGTTGTTCACTTGTTGGTTAAGATGATGCCATGGTGGAAAGAAAGTAGAGATAAGAGCCAATTGTATGAGAAACTAAGAATAATAGTCATGAACCAAGAAGAAAAGGGAATACGATCTTCACATTCTTGTAAAATAGAGGGAATTGAAGTGGGAAGAAGGAAGC
Source organism: Vigna reflexopilosa (assembly GCA_027742785.1). Taxonomy (NCBI): domain Eukaryota; kingdom Viridiplantae; phylum Streptophyta; class Magnoliopsida; order Fabales; family Fabaceae; genus Vigna; species Vigna reflexopilosa. The sequence goes on along the minus strand of CM050926.1, from coordinate 24,026,846 downwards.
ATTACTAAGAGAGGTTTTATAAAACCCTTATGAATGGAAAATGTAATCATTACCAGTTATCAAGGGGCATAATCAAAAAAGGCATAATAGATGACGAAGATTGAAAAAGGATAAAAAACTACAACGATTCCTACGGGAGGACCTTTTCAGGTGGTCCACCATGCAACACAATTATTGGTGTTGTTCTCTGCTGTGCGTCGTAACTAGAGATTATTTTTGACAGTGTCATCTTATTCTCGCTTCTCCCTCTTCATTCTTTAATCTCTTCCTCTTTGCCAAAGCATCCATGGGAGCTTGCTGTAAGATCCCGGTTGTAGACGCCATTGAATAGTTGGATTGTATGGAAGCTTGTATGTTTATAGTAAATTAATAAATGTACCATGTTATTTAATTGGTCAGAGCTTAGCATGGGAATAAAAGTCTCGGGTATATTGTTAGGTATTCGGGAAGCACTCTCCAAGTCCTAACATATATGCTTAAGTGTCTAATGAAAAATAAAAGAGAATAATAATTAGTCAAGTTAAAATTGGAAATGTGTGGAATAAGATGTCTTATATAGATATTAAATGGCAATTATATCAGCAAAATAAGCTTGGGTCAGTGGTTATGTGCTGTGTGCTTGTCTATGTGACTGATGTACCTATGTTCAAACTTGGCTGACAAAATTGAATTATTTTATTTCTACCGTGTTTTTTTATTATTATTGCATCAAACTTGTTTTTGGGCCAAATTAAGAAGCTCATAATCCACCTAGGTCAGACAGGGTCGTGAGTGGACAGCTCCATTCTTTCTTTCTTGCATTCTCTCGTCCATTCTCTCTTCTCCTTTCTTCTTCTTTTATTGAAAACCCTAGGCTAAGGGCATGAGGAAGAGAATCCTAAGCTAAAGAAAAACGGACAAGAGGGAAATTTATGGAGAGCAGCTTCATCCTTCAACCCTATTCTCTCCTCTTTTTCCTTTTTCGGTTTCTAGAACAAACCCTAGCATAAGGGAACCCGAGAGAGAGAGAGAGAGAGAAAGCGGAGTGAGAGAATCCAAGGCTCAAGGAAAGTAACTGAAAGGAGAAATTAAGAAGAAGAGAGTTGCGGTTATGAAGAAAGGGGAATCCGGAGTTGGTAGAATAAATTCTAGGGTTGAGAAATTAATTGGAGGTCGAAGAAGGAGCCTATTAATAGGGCGAGAGTGTGATTGAGAAATACACACAAGAGTAATTGACTCTAGAGTTTAAGAGTGAGGGTTTAAGTGAAAGGTAGTCACGGGAGGTTGCGGAGCTCGGTGGAAGTTTTGTGCAGTGAGAAAGATCAAATTCCAGGTATGGGGAGCTATTTTGTTTGATTGATTAAATTGATTCAATGATGGTACAAGGCGTAAACTTTTCTGTTTTCGTGTTGGGTATATTTTGGTGTGGAAAATGGTGTTAATATAGGTTGGGTAATTGAGAATATAATGATGAATTGGTTCTGTTAGTAATCTAAGTGGAAATGGGTGTAATAGGATTCGGGAAAAGTGTATGGATGATGGATATATGATTATGTGGGTATGTAATTGACTAATATGCGTAAAGAATAATGTCTGAAGCTGGGAGATGATATATCTAATTTGTGTACATGGTGTTTGGTTGCCTTGATTTTTTTATGAACGGGGTTTTGGAGATATAGGTCATATTAATTGGTTGATGATAGCTGTTCTGTTTTGGTCAAGTATAAAATACACTTTATGTGTGTTAAAGTGAGGTTAGAGTAGTTAAACTTGTTAGTATGATGATTTAGTTTCGAAAGGAAAATTTCAGAAGCTGCTTATGCATGATTGTTGACGAATTCTGTGAAATTTTATGCTTGTTTGATCTTAAATATTAAGAGCATAATTGATATAAATGTTTAAGCCCCTTGCACATGTTTTAGAAGTTGACGCAGGAAATGGATATATGGTTATGATGTTGTCTTTTTAAATTACTAATAATATTTTAGTGCATACAAGTTCTGGAAAAATGACGCATGGTGTGGAGAGTGGAATTTGGAAAAATGGTGTATGCAGTAGCAATTTTTATGCTTAAAGTAATTTTTGGTGTTTTATAAAGTGCTTGAAGGGTAGAAATATAATTGGGTGTATTAATTGGTTAAGTGTGTGCATGGCATAAAGTTTATTATTGTATGTTGGCCATGATTGGTACACTAGGTTATAATATATTATATTTTATATATTATACAGTATGCTAAAATCATTATTTTTATTCGTTTGGGATTTGAATATAAAAATATTATAACGTAATATATGTAAGAAAGTTTGGGATTTAAATATAAAATATTATAACATAATATATGTTAAAAAGTTGCTATAATAAACTTTTCTATTTGAAATACTGCGTATACTATATTTGTGTTATGTTTGTTATGAGGGTGATAGGGGACTAAAAGTATATATGCGGAAGAATAAAGGCAGGAAGCAGAGAGTTTCTGTTAGCAATTAGTTAGAGGGAAAGGGGAGTATAAATAAGGAGTTAGTTGTAAAGGGTGGGATTATTCAGATTGTATATTGTTTGTTGAGTTTACTGGAACTTAGTCCAGTGGAGGGAGATCTGGCTTTCTTGGGGGGATTCAGATACTTTTGTATTCTTGAATTCATTGAATAAGACGAGTATATTCAGTAGAGTGGGTCTGTTTTGTGTGAATCATCCGCTTTACTGACTTCTTGATTAAAGAAGTCCAACAGACGGGAACTTATTACTGACTTTGCTTTATATTGTAGAGGCCGTGTAACTATAGTGCAGAGTGGTTAATTATATTTATTGGTTTGGTGGTTGTGTTAGAATGTCAAAGCGTGATTAGGAGTAGATAGGGGTTATGGTCTGTTATACTTGGCAATAATTTGATTAAATTGAATTCAATTATGATGATATCCATGGGGGAAAGGTTGGAGATAATTGAATATGTATAATTAAAATTCAGTGTCTTATGTTATGGGAAAGAAGGTGAAACATGATTGGTGGGATTGGAGGTAATGATGGTTGCTGAAATTGTTTGGGTACTTCAAATATAAACCTTACTAGCATGTAAAAAATTATTAAGACAGAAAATGTTTCTGAGATGTGTGCTTTTAGAGTTGTTATTGTTTGGGTTAAAATGCTATTCCTAGGCACTACTTTATACAGATATCTTGATGTTTAAGTTCAGTGCTGGGCAGAATGTACTGAAGTACATTGAGGGAATTAATATTTTGTTTGGTCTGTATCCAATGGCTGGTTTTATTCCTTCATGTTTTCTGGTGGATGTTTCATAGCTGTTTTTACTCTGTTTCGGTCCAGAAACTGTTGTAGTTTTTACACTGTTATGCACCAGAAAACGTTGCTGTTTGAATGAAAATTTTGTATCAAAATACATTGCTGTTTTGCTGTTAAAGCTGCACTAAATTGTTTGTTTGGAATGAAAGTTGTATGTTTAAACTTGAATTTGGATTGTGACTTACGTGATTATATTCTAAAGGAATATTTTGGTCAAGTGATATTTGGTTATAAAGTATTATAGGAATCCTTAGTATGAGTGGATGTAAGGTAGAACTAGACAAACCAGTGTGATATAGTGATAGACGTTCTTAATCAAGTTAAGAACCTGGGTGGTCTAGTATACCTAAACACCTGTGATTAGGATTTCTTTCTCACCTGTGTTGGAAAAGAACACTCATTAGACTGTATGAAGCAGTAAGAGTAGGTGTGAGTACTTTGTTCAACAGCCTGTGTGGCGCGATAAAGAGACAAAGCCGTTCGTCCCAATATATAAATTATGAGGCTGAGTATAGTACTTGGTGTGTTGCACCAGAGTTTTTACTCGTAAGACTTGAGAAAGTAGGGGTAATCGGTCCTAGCTAAGTGCGAAAGGACTACTCAATCATTCTATCCGGGCAGTGTGACCTTAGTTATCTTAGCTGTATAGAAAAGTAAGGAAAAAAGAAACCTAAATAACCTATAACATTGAAATATTTATGTTACATGCTGTTAGACCATTAAAGGTCTATATAAGGAAGAATAAAAGAGGAGTCAACTAAACACGTGTAAGGAGAGTAGGGAGCAAGGCAGACACGTAGGGGGTGAGTCAAACACGTGTTAGGAGGAGGGTTTGTTACAGTTTGTTAGAAGAGAGAGATAATATAAATAAAGAATCAGAATAGGGGGAGGGGTATCTTATCTTTTTGGTGTCCTTTAGGTAGAGACTGGAGCGTGATTCCAGTGGAGGAAGGGAGGCTTCCTTGGGAAATACTCTTTTGTTTACTGTTCATCTATACTTTCACAGATAAATACAGTATAAATTCATACCATTGTTTCTTGTTGTTGGGAGTGTGTGTGTGGATCTTTCATCTGTTACGGTCCTTGAATAAAGGAACCTAACACATGCTTATTTCTTTTTACATTGATATTGTAAGCTGACCCATACTTTGTTGTTGTTGTGTATGTTTACTGCGATGATCGTATGATGTGTGTCGTATGGGAGCATATAAGAATGTTGAAGCGGATGGATTGCAATAGATGACGTGAGAGGGGATATTCTTTTGGGAGCTTAACGATCAATTGAAGTTTTATGAAAAGAGTTTTATTTATAAGTTGTAGTTTTGATGCTTTAAACTAGTTGGATTTATGGATATTTTAGTTTTAAAATTGTAATGAAATTAAGTTCTTTTGAAATTTTAACTTTGTCTTTACGAAAATGTCGACTTTGATGTGCTTAAGTGACTCCCGAATTGGGACGTTACACTTGCTACCCTCTCTTCCCTCCTACATTCCTAGTTAAACTAGCAACCACCTTTTCTACATTTCCTCATCCTGAAAAACTTTGTTGTCATTGTTGTTCATTAATTTTCATAACACAAGACATAAAACTTAATTGGAACAACATTCCAAGTTATTAAACATCATTGGTAGTGACACGTTTGGGTAGACAAATAGGCATGAAGAAGGGACCATGACTTGATAATCATGTTGGAGATCTTTTCTTTCAATCTAGAGATGCAAGGGTCCATTCTGAAAACTATTTTCTTTTTAGGAATTGTTAGTGATCCAACTGTGAAGATGTAGCGAGAGTTAGGGGAGAAGAAGGGGAATGAGAGGGGGATAAAGCGGAAAAAATGGCATCATCTTTGAAAATTGCATCTATTGGTGGCCCATGGTGTCAATCAAGAAAGGAATTTTTTATAGGGAGGGATTGTGCACCTTGTATGAATCTACGGGCTCTTAATTGTGGAGCATGGTCCTCCTTAGAATCCATCTAAAACTAAATACATTTGGGAAACACAATAACAATATGAATATTTGACGTTTTAATACTTTCTTCCCTAGCTTTTTCATTAAAGTCAGCTTCAATTGTATGTTCTTTTATCCTTTGAAATTAACCTCTTTATCTGATGAGGTGGTGCAGTTCATAAAGAGTGTTGCAATTGTTGAATATGATGAAAAACTATATTTGGGATTAATCTCCCTTGTGTTAAATACACACATAGGGTTCTCTATTTATAATAGAAAAAATATGGGCTAAGCCTAAAATACAAATAAAAAATAATAACAAACTAAATAAAGATAAAAGATAAAGATAAAAAATAAATATAAAATAAAGATAATATATCTAACAGTAATATTAAATTCAACCAAGTTTGAAATGGATCAATGTATACTAATACTAATCCTCTGCAGGTGTGAGTTGAAGATCTTGGTGTTTCATTGTCAATCCCTTGCATTTGCATGTGAAATATGCTTCTTCTGCTTTGCATTCTGCTTATCATCGTGAATGGCCCAACTCTCTGCTTTGGGAATAAGTGAGTGTATAAAAATCCTTAATTATAATTCACCTTAATTGTTTGGTCTCCTCATATCAGAATTCTCCTTTTTATAAACTTAGTTATAGTGCTCAACTGTTTGCTGTGGTAGCGTTGAGGACAAAATTTTGAAAGTTGGAGAAGAGCTGTGGAGAGAAACTATGCCATTGCAAGGTGGCTCTTGCTTTTATCAATTACAGGGCCTGAAACCTCACACGTGGTATGAAGTGAAGATATCATATCCGGCTTCTGTATGTATATTATGTCTTTCTTCAGTTCTTTGCAGAGGATCTTTCCTCTGAAAACTGACACACTAAATAAAAAACACCAGATACCTGCTAGCTTTTCCATACAACTGAAGAGAAACAAGTCGGATGTGATGCTGAACAATAACAGGAGATTGCTTAACACTGAAAAGCTAATTTTTAAGAACAACAATCAGGTCCAATATTAGTATCAAACCCTGTACTCCTAAGTTTCTGAAAAGTTTATACATGCTTAAGTTATTGATTGACTTTATTCAGGAGGAATTCCAGCTAGTATTAGTAACTGTTGAGCCAGAAGGGTTTCCTGCAAAACCGCATGTGCCGGAGAGGCAATTTATTATCTACAATATAGGTAACTTTTTTGCATAGTATATTAATACTTGATCTGATTGTGACTTGCTATGCTTCATTACAAGCTTTTACCCGAAAGTTTATCTGATATTTTTTAGATTGTTGGAGCAGACTCCACTCCGGTATTACGATCACTTCCATTATTTGCTAAATTCTGTATTCTTTTTTGTCGATGCGGCAGTATGTGATGAACTATTATTTGGCTTACCCCACGAAGCATGGTGGTTGGTGGCACTGGCTGTACTTGGTCTTGGCATTGCATTCATCGTGCCTTCTTTTCTTCCATTGTATTTGTTACCAAAGAACCAAGTCTCAATGGCAAACGATCATGTCTCCAAAACTTCTTGATCTGCACACTCTGTTGTTTGCTTTGACAATAGAATTTTGAAAGCCACCTTTGGCTGCAAATTTTCCATGTTTTCTAAATCATGATCCATCTGCCATCATTTTTTGTCTAAATGCAAGAGAACTTTGGAATTTATTGCCTCCACTACATTTTGCGTGTGTGATGAACATAGCTTTCATTTATACTGTTCTCTTAATTGATGTTTGGGTTGTTACAATTGCACGTTTGCAGATAAACTTGCTTTGCTAAGCAGATAGGGGCATAAAATAAGTTTCAATTTACTTATCAACTACTCTAAACAAACATAATCACAACAAAATGATTTTTTACGGAAACTAACAGTATTCGGGCTAGAACCCTTCTTAGCTGTGGTATCTAGAATTCTGAATGCAATTTTCAGCTGCGTCATTATCAATCCGTAGGACATTATCTGGAATTCTAAATTAACAGTCCTTATTTACTTATAAATGTAATACAGTAGATTATGACCCTGTAGGACATTATCTGGCTGGTATATGATTAGATTAACTATACCAATATACTTAAGGAAAAAGTGTTCTAATTTGATTAGGGATGACACAATGGATGAGTTTGATCCGTTTTGGTCCATTACATCGTTGATACGCCAAAAATGAGGTGGACTAGATAGTAAAACGTGAAGGGGGTTCTTCCTGCACCCCCATTGTTTTCTTTCTGCACCCCGAAGATTTTTCATAATACCCATTTAATCGTCAAAGAAAAGTCAAAAACCTAAAATCCTAAATTGAACACCTTCTCTGCAATTTGGAAACGCGGCGCTAGCACCCCCAAAGATCTGATTTGTTATTATGAAGAGAGTAAAATGAAAAAAGAAAAAGAAAAAAGTTTGGAGGTGCAGAAGAAAAATATGAAGTTCAGGAAGAAGCGCCCAAACTGTGAAGGTGGGTTTGTCCACCAATTTTTTTTTAGTTATTTTTTTAAATTTGTTTGTGACTATATATACAAATATTATTAACTGCATGTTTAATTATATATACTTTTTAAACTGCATTAATTAATGTTTTTAAATAAATATATTAAAATCAGGATCACATTTATACATTAAATTATTTTATAATGATTAATAATTAAAACTTAAACTTGGAAAGAGTTAATTATTTAAGTTATATATTACTTATTTACATTCATAAAAGAATATAATATAAAATAATTAATCTTTTAATTTTTTATTTTAATTTTTAATTTAAAAAAAAATGGATCATTATCCATCTACATTTTTTTTAACTTGTCAATTTAATATATTAGGTGAGTCGGATCAAAGCGAACAAATAAACTAAAAATTTTAACTTGATCCTTTAAATTTTGGAAAGTATGTTAAATTTGATATGTGTATACAACATGATATATACATGTAAGACATGAAAATTTAATCAAGTCAGGTGAAAAGTTAATCCTTTTTTGTTTTCTTTTTCACCATTGGTGACATTATAACATAATTTTAGATAATTTCTTTTTTCAATTATTTACTGCATTTTAATTTCTGAGGATATTTTCCGATTTTCAATTAAGATCACCTTGCATATACATTATATGCAAAAAATCCATCATCTTCTCCCTTGTTTCTCATATTTTTCACATTCCTTTCAATCATTTTACTAATGCATCTTACCTTTCTTCTCTATCGTTTGCATTACAAGTTCGTTATTTAAAATTTATACAGTATTATAGAATGTATTATACAAGCATAGTAATAGGCTTAACAACTACTATAGAATGTAATCACTTATAAATTACATAATTACATGTTTAACATGGAATTATAATATCATATTTTCACCACAAATTTAATTGGTTTTACTAAATAAAATTCAATCTAATGTAATAATGCACCTGAAAAATGTATTTGGATTATACTAATTTTCAAGAGGTATCAACCACTCAGCCATCTCTCCAAAAGCTAATTATATATATCATCTTTATTCTACAGGTTTCAAACTCAATCTCAAACTAAAAAACATTTTTTACATAATTTATAACACTAGACATCATAGAATTCGAAACAATTATGTTAGCACCACATTTTGTCAACCAAGCACGTATAATATGCAAACGATACTTTAGTCATGAGTCATATTCACACAATTCTAGACATAGGTTAGTTTTCCTACTTCCACTCCAGCAAGATGAGATCTATGAAACTCTCTTTAAAGCGGGTGGAATCATTGTCAATGGACAACCATGATCGGACCAAAAACCCTAAAACGAAAGGGAATGTGAAAACGACAACTTAGGGAGGTGACTAGTGAACTTGACGATTGTGATTAACGAACTTCGTGTGGATGGTTTGGTGACCGGAAATGATGAACGAGAGAAGAGAGAATGCAGGGAAGAGAAATTAGGAATCATGACTGCAGAGGAAACATGAAAAAAAAATGGATTTAGGAGTTAAGGATCGTAAGTGAAGATTGTAGAAGGAACGTGAATGATGAATGAGAGAAGAGAGGATGTAGGGATCATGATTATAAAGGGAATATGAAAAAAAATAGATTTAGGAGTTAACCACTGTGAGTGAAGATTGTAAAGGAAAAATGAAAAAACTGAATTTAGGAGATATTATGATGGATTTTTCAAAATTAGTCATAATATATTTTCAACTTCGAATTTGTTACTATGTCATGTATTATGACAGGTGCCCACTTAATAGTCATAAAAAATGTATATTATGACTTGTCTTCATAAATCTATATCTGTCATAATACATTCTAAATATATATTTTATTTTGCGACCATGTTAGATATGATGTCTAATTTTCAAAAATACGTCATAATAAGTCTTACGTTTATGATAAAAATGTCACAGCTAATATATTATGACAAATGGTTTTCACCAATCATAGATCATCATAAATTTTTTTTTACTGAATGAGCTTATGAAATGATATCTTTTTTCTATTGTCTATGTATATATGAAAAATATAATTTTTAATAATGTGCATTATGTAATTAATTCAATGTTATGCTTAATATTTTCATTATGGTTAATATTTTCAGTTTCATATGTATTTTTTTTTTGTTCAAGTACTTTTGTTTAGAGAAATTCCTCGAAGTCTAAGCTTCCTTGAATTGAATCCAACTCTTGTGGATATTATGCCAGCACTACATGGTGTACTCTTTTTTTTTTCTTTTAGCTTTTGTCTTGATAACTTTGTTTTAATTATTCGATGAAATTTTTAATTAAAGTGATGCTTTAAGAAATAGAGAATTTATCAGAAAACTAAAATTATCATTTTAACATAAGATATTATATATTTTAAATTTGAAACAATTGCAATATTTTTGCATAAATATAATAATAAGTTGATTCCAACAAACTAATAATATATCCTTCTATTTGTAAGCTATTTCTTAAAATTGATATACGTAAATTTTAAAAAAATATTGACTAATATTAAATTTCATCATACCTTGAATAAATATTTGTTTTCAATCATTCCGTATTTCAAGTAATTAGTAAAGAAAAAAAATCAAATTAGTTCTCTATGCAATAATTAAATGTAAAAAGCATAATATGTTGTACACGTTGGTAGAAAATACAATATTATAATCATATTACGTTTGATTTAACTAAATGTGAAATTTAGATTTTCTGTGAGATTTTTTTTTGTCCTGTTTTATATTTTCAAAATACCTTCCATGTTTTAAAATATATTGAAAAAAAATTAGTATATCAACATTACTTTCGATGCTGACCGTAAGAAAAAAAAAAAGAAAAAAATACTAAGAGAAGAATCTGAACTCTTAAATGTGTTTGCACAGCTTATCACTGTAAGCACGTGGATAAGATTCCCGTGGCACATGTTTGTATTTCACACGTTTGGACATTAAGCCTTAGGTGGATGTAATCCAAATAATAGCAATAATTTATTATTATAATATGAATAAATCTTTTTGTCTTTTCTGTCATGATATGATTCATATTCTCATTGATTAATAACAACGATTTAAAAATCACGAAGATATGCACAAAGTAGTAGATTGTTTTCTTAATCAATATGTTAATTAATATAAAGAAAAGATATTTTTGAGACAAACATTTTCATGATACAGTGTTATTTTTTCATAATTTATTTTTTATTTTAAGTCTAATAAAAAAAATACACGTGTTACATTAAAATATTATAATCATTATCCAATTAATATTATTATAGTAATTATTCTTCACTAGAATCAGAATTTACCAGAGTAGCATACTGAAATCAAGTTGGAGTTTGAGAAAAGCAATTCAGAAACAGCATGGCCGAAATGAAAGGCGAACACAGCCTCAATGTTTCCGAAGTGCTTCCTGTTTCAGACACAAAGCTGCCTAAACCAAAGCGTGTCGCGTCGCTTGACATCTTTCGCGGTCTCACTGTTGCGGTGCTTCTCTCTTCTTTCTTAATTTAGCAGTTCAGCTCTGTTTTTAGTATTATTATAGAGATTGCTATAAAGGTTATCAACTGTTTATAACTGAAAGCCTATGAATATTGCTATAAAGATCAAAATAATATGAAGAATGCTATGGGATTACAGTATATTAATAGATTATTGGTCACTGGTCCAATTACTTTCTTGCTTATTTATTTATTTTTTCATTCATGTTGTTATATAGTTTGGGTTTAGAAATTCAAGTATGAGTTAAAAGTTCTATGTAAATAAAAATGAAAAAAATGAATGTATATATAGGAAAAACAAAATCCATGTGAGAAAGTTGAATAGTATTTAAGAAAAACAAGACCTATATTAAATAAAGGTGTTTCATGTTGGAAGTAGTATATTTGAGCTGTTTTTCCTTAGTTCAGTGTTATCAAGTATCACTTTGAAACCAACCAAAAGAATGTCATTTTGCTTATTTTTTTAGGCTTGTATATCCTTATGAGTTCGCTTTAACATGTTCTGAATGTATGTGATGTAGTTAATGATCTTGGTCGATGATGCTGGAGGGAAATGGCCAATGATTGGCCATGCGCCATGGAATGGCTGCAACCTTGCTGATTTTGTCATGCCCTTCTTTTTGTTCATTGTGGGGATGGCAATTCCTCTGGCTCTCAAGGTTAGCTGCGAATGAGAAAATAGGTGGCTGTGAATGCTTCAAGCGTTAGTTTCTATGTTCCTTTTGTTTCTTCTTTTTTATCAAACCAGCCATAAATTCCTTGATGCTTCCATTTATCTACAGAGAATACCAAATAGACTTGTAGCTGTAAAAAAGGTTCTGGTTAGAACACTCAAACTCCTCTTCTGGGGATTGCTCTTGCAAGGTTAGTTTTTCTCATACATTTCCTTTTGCCCTCTTTTTTCAGCATAACTAAAGAGTTCCCCTGTTCAAGAGGGGGTGAGAAAAGGAATCAAGAACTTCTTGTTTGATTTTACATACACTGTTACTCCCTGCTGAAATATACTCACTCGGTCTTGTGAAAGTTATTCTTCTATAGTGTGCAATAATAATTGATTCTAGATTTCATTTAAGCAAATCTAATTCTGGTAACAGTCTAAGACATGCCTTGTTTTGATATGATGGATGACCTCAATGATGAAGGTGGTTTCTCTCATGCTCCTGACAATCTAACATATGGTGTTGACATGAAACAGATAAGGTGGTGTGGCATCCTTCAGGTGATTTTTATAATTTTTTCCAGCTCATTTTCTATTAGAGTATATTTTAGCTGATAAGTCTGAACACAAAAGGAATAATACTTGTTTTTGAACCATTATAGAGAATTGCTCTGGCATATTTGGTTGTGGCACTTGTGGAGATATTTTCAAGAAGTGCACAAGATAGAGATCCACCCACCCAACTCTCAATATTGAAGTTGTACTATTGGCATTGGTTAGTCCGTGAAAGTATGGTTCTGGCTAATGGCTAATATTATATGCTTTTGAACATTTCTTTATTAAAATTTCAGGCTAGTGGGGGCTTGCATACTTGCTGTTTACTTGGCTTTACTTTATGGAATGTATGTTCCAGACTGGAAATTCACTGTCCATAATCCAGACAGCATATACAATGGAACAACTTTAACTGTAAGCTTCCCGTTGGTTGTCTCTGATACTCTCTGTACACTCATGAAGTGGGAATACAAATCAAACACTATTGATACTCTCTCTGTACACAAAATACATGAACTGGGAATATCAATAAAGTAGTATTTGGTTTTCATTTCTGGTGATCATCTCATTTGAGCTAATATGTTAAACACCACAGTGGACTGTATTAAATGAGTTTTTTTTTTTTTTTTTTTTCATTTCATTGTTTCTAGTTTTTAACAGACTTACAGTTTTCTTTCTGTAAAGCTACGTATCATTGACTTACAACACATATGGGTGAAGTGTCCTATCGAAAAACATTTTTTTGTTTCGGACATTGTTGAAAGTTCCACATCGACTAGAGATAAGGCCAATTTATAGTATATAAGTGGATGCAAACCTCACTTTACAGACTGTTTTTGTGGGATTGAGTATATCAGAGCCAGGTTAAAATAGGTATATATCTCGGCGTCGGAGTGTGTTGGAAATATTATGATTATAGAAATAAGGAACAAATATTATATGATTACTATATTTGTTTTTATATTAGATAAATAAATTATATTATTTTTGTATTAGTTGATAATCTGTTTAGATTATTATATTTAGATGATTTTGACTATAAAAATACATAATGATCTAATATATAGATTTGTGTTCCCTTGTTCTACATTTTGGAGACTATACCTCTTGAAGTGTCTATATCGCTCTTGTGTTGAGGGTTCGTGTCAGTGTTACGTGTCCTACATTTTGGAGTCTATACGTGTTGAAGTGTCCATATCCATATTGTGTCTAGTGTTCGTGTCAGTAACTGTTCTGTATACCGTATTTCTAAATTTTTCTGTACTCTTGCTAATTTGTTTTCTCTGTCAATTTTAGGTGACCTGTGGTGTCAGGGGCAAACTCGATCCCCCTTGTAATGTTGTGGGATATATTGACCGAGAGGTGCTTGGAATTAGCCACATGTATAAGCGTCCAGCGTGGAGAAGATCTGAAGTGTGTTGCTATTTTTTCTACTCTAAATTTGAAAGACTTGCTCTATGGCTGTAGGAATTTTCACACACTGATTGCCTTCTGAGTGTTGCAGGCTTGCACAGAGAATTCCCCGTATGAAGGACCTTTTAAAAGAAGTGCACCTTCATGGTGTTATGCTCCTTTTGAGCCAGAAGGAATTTTAAGGTCTGTATATGGTCTCCAAATCCTCTTACTGTATGTTTGAATAGCTGAACTGACAAACATGCTATTAGCAGACTTCAATCGGTTCTTGACCACGTTGGCTTTGTTTTATTTGAAATAGATGATACTATTGTATGTGATCAAATAATTGAAAATGTCACTTCATTGTTAGTAAGAAAGAGTTGAGGAGTTCCATGTTCACTTTATTTTTTCTCACAATTTTGAAATTCTCAGTGACCCTTTTGAGGACTGTGTAGGATTATATATGAATTCACCTTTGTATGTGTAACTGCAGCTCAATATCTGCTATTCTCTCCACAATTATTGGATTGCATTTTGGACATGTACTCGTACACTTACAGGTGAAGCCTTTTCCCTCGAAGTAAACAGTGCTTGAAAATTACAATCCTTTAACCTGTGTTTACTCCTTCACTTTTTGTGACTTTAGGATCACTCTTCTAGGTTGAAGCACTGGCTTCTCCTTGGCTTATCGCTCCTTGCTTTTGGACTTATTCTTCACTTCACTCATGGTGTGCACTCTTAACTCAGTGTTGACTAAAACTTACCATCTAACTATTGTTGGCAGTCTCACGTCGACTAGAGTTAAGACCAAATTATAATATATAAATGAGTATAAACCTCACTTTAAAAGCCGGTTTTGTAGAGTTGAGTTAGGCTTAAAAACTATTTTTTAATATTGTATCAGAGCTATAGTTAGAGTCTATTCTAACGAGATCAATGTGGCATTCTATTCCACCCGCTATCGCACCACCGCTTAAAAACCACTTTCTAATAACTATTACTCTAACATCGTTTATTCCATTTGTTGCAGCCATTCCTTTGAATAAACAGTTGTACACACTAAGCTACGTTTGTGTAACATCTGGAGCAGCAGCATTAGTTTTTTCAGCCTTCTACATTGTGGTATTTGTTTCGTAATACTAGAAATTCTGCCTTTCTTCTGTCAAGGTCTTCTAGTTTTTTTTTTTCAGTTCAGGTGTGCTTCTGTGATTAATGTTCCACATTTTTCATCTGAAACGGATTTAGAATTGCAGGTTGATATTTGGGGTTTGACATTGTTGTTCTTGCCTTTGAAATGGATTGGTATGAATGCCATGCTTGTTTATGTCATGGCAGCTGAAGGAATCTTCGCAGGATTCATTAATGGGTGGTATTATGATGACCCTCATAATACACTGGTAAATTCATCTCCTGATAATCTCTATTAGTTAAACCTCCATTTATTTTATAGTTTCTGTAATTTTCTTTCTTATATTCGAATTTTGACGAGGTTGTTACTTTTTCGACAGACTTATTGGATACAAAAACATGTCTTCATTAACGTTTGGCATTCGAAGAGAGTAGGAATCCTGTTGTATGTTATCTTTGCGGAGATCCTATTCTGGGCCATTGTTGCAGGCATTTTGCACCGATTGGGCATATATTGGAAGCTTTGAATTTCTTTTTTGTTTTTCTCAAAATCTGTTGCTTTGTAATTGTTGTATATTGAATTTGGTGATTGACTGAAGAGCCATTTCACTGGCAAACTTGTTTGTTGCTATCATTGATACAATAATTTCACTAAAAATTGTATATGACAAAACTATTGAGATAAAACTCAAGTGCAGTGACTTATCTTATAATCTCCCAATCAAAATTATACTCTAACTTCAATAACAACCTTAATCTCTATAACACGAATCACGAAAATAAAACTTCGACTCAAATTGATGTTATTATATGAACTTTAAAGTTGTTTGGATTAGGTAAGGTGATTTCCTTTAGAATTAGAAGTTTTGTGATTTTTCTTGTTGGTGACTTAACTTAGTTTTTTTTACTAGAATCATCAATTTGGCCCAAGAAATTATTGGTTAATTTGATCTTTGACACTGACAAAATAGTAAAATAGTTGTTAATGTTGTAACCATAAATCAAATTAGTCATCGTGTTAGTTGGTGTCATCTGACACTGTTAGAAAGACAAGGTTGGTAGCTGCGTGGCATCCAACTAGGGACACCCACATCTGGCCCATAAAATGAACCAAACTGGCTTAAAATTTGACAACAATTTAGACGATTTATATAACAATTTGATTTGTACATTTAAAAACCATTTTCACCTTTTTCTTTAATTTTCACCATTATGTTCCTTTGTAAGATGAACTAATCCAAAATACATATACATATATTAATCTTTAATGAATTTATAATCTAATTTTTATGTTTTATTTAATTAAAAAAAATAATTTTAAAAAATTATATTTGTTTTGCATAAGGAATCCGTCTTAAGATGAATGTGTACGGGATGGTAATACTTTCTCCACACATATTATTTCTCATTTTAAGTTTTTATACAGTTTTTTTTAATAAACTATAGTGGTGACTCCTTTATATTTTTATATGTTTTTTGTTCACTATTTTGTTTCAATTTCAATTGCGATAGATGACAATTTTATTGGAGATTTTGTTTGACACTCGACTCTATTAGTTGAATGTGCAAAATACATGTTTTTAAATATTTGTTTCCCCTATGTTCTCGTATTGTCTTTCACGTATGTTTGTTTTGATGTCAAATATATTTCCTTTTATGTCTTGATATGATATATTGTTGAATTGTGGAACCTTATGGTAGATGAAAATTGTTATATATGTCAGAGAATTTTTTGACCGTTTTGTAAGTGTGAGTTTGGATAGTCTTAGGTTGTTTCCTTCAAAACACTACACATGTTATGTTACTGCATTCATTTTGAGATTGAGGTCTTATACCCGAGGTGTGAGTGAGCTTTTGGGAGTGAAGGTTCAATAATTTTTATGTTAGATCTCATATCTACTTGACTACTGTGAAGACCTCATCTAGAGTTTGCTTTTTCTTGATATGCCAAATTTATTAGGTTGTCTATGATTGTGTATTATGTTATGAGATTGATGTTAATTCCAAAGGCATATGAGATTATTTAGATCTACCTATGGAGTTATCATATAAAATCCCATAGACAAAAAATAAGTATTTTCTATCTTTCTTTTAATCTTTTCATTATTCATGACACCGTGTAGGTAATTTCTAATTCATCATATCTACATCAGCATATCATGTGAGTAAGTGTCCTTTGGGACACAAATATACATTGCATTTATATTCTATTTTCACTCTTGCATAGTAACATGTATTTAGTTTTCATGTAAATAACATCTTATAGAACGCATAACATGCATTCACATTTGCATCTTCAACCTACTTTTCCATAACATGCATCAATATATTATTATCATTTGCATGATGGTTTCCAAATGCCTGAAACTCTACATTTTTATGCCATATTGCATAATACATTACTTGTATCCATGTCAGTTATATTCAATAGTTGGTGGTAAAAAATATATTACTTGAATAGAGAAACAACCTTACAAAACTTGTGCCATAGTAAGAAAGATGAAGCATTAAAAACTTATATGAATTCTTTGAAAGAGTAGATGACTATGATTATACAAGCTATGGATATGATGAAGAATAATATGAACTTTTTTTCTATGAATGAAGAAAGAATTTCTCATTACCCTCTCGGCTTCAAACGTAGTCTAATGATAGCATCAAATGGCAACACTAAAATGGTCTTGTAAACCCCTACTTGTTACCCCCAACACCTCTTGCACCAACAAGGACCTAATGAGAGTCAATTGTGGACCTTCCCTCCTTATGGCCTCCCTTCAAATTACATGATACGTCTAAGAACCAACTCGAGGAAAATTTACATTCAAAAGGCCGAAAGCTATGCAGTTGCATGAGAAAATGAGCTTGGGACAACCACTTTCACGGGTCTTGGAGAAACTATTTAGCCAAATGTTGTGCACATGAAGATGACAAATCAACCTGAGGTGAAGTCGTCACCACATGTCATTATACCAAGGGGTGTTGAGGATGCCATTGAGGGCGAAGAAAATTTTGAATTCGATGATGTTGTAGGATTATGCTTACTCCTAATGTGGTTATATAGATAAAATTTAAAGTGAGAGAGTTTGAAAAGTACAAAGCGATATCATGTTTAAAGAGCCATATAATAAAGTACTGTAGAAAATGGCTCCCCATAGTCATAATGACAAGTTGTTGATTCAGTTCTTTCAAGAGAGCTTAATTGGCCTAACATTGAATTGGTATATGCATCTAGAACCAACTCACATTCGTTCATGAAAAGACCTTACTGATGCATTCCTAAAGCAATATGAATATAACAACAATATGGAGTACAATCATAAAGTATGACTAAGGGTGAGACAAAGGCATTTAGAGAATATGCCCAATGATGGAAAGGAATTATTTCCCAAGTGGAACCCCCACTAAGTGATAAGGAGATGATGACCATGTTTATAAGCAGTCTATAACATTTCTTCTACAAGCACATATAGGCAACATATCCTCTAACTCTATTGATAATGTTATAATTGGAGACAGAGTGAAGGATGGCATAAGTAACGGAAAAATTGCACTTAGCCTGAATATGGTAGCATATCTAAACAAATATGGGTCTAAGCATGGGAAGAGAAAAAATCAAAAAGTTAATATGCATCCCATTTTTCAGATTCAAACATCTCAATCCTAAAAATCCAATTAGGCCACTATGCAAAAAAATAACAATCGAGACAAGAAGACTATGAATTTCACTATAATTCTCATGGCTTACACAAAACTCTTACCAAATCTTCTTTGCAATAATCTAATATATGTTTATCTCACCATGCTTGTGAAGTCTTCGTATCATACTAAAAGAGTTATGGTGCAAATATGAATTGTGATTATCATAAAGGGGTGACAGGTCATTCAACATAAGCACACATGACTCTCAAGCATAAGGTGTAATCCTTGATTGATTCAGGGTAGTTGAGCTTTGAAGAAGGACAATCCAATGTTGAAGAAAATCCCCTACTCATGAATGAAGGCATTTCTACATCATGAAGTTTGTGTAAAAAACAATGTTGTGTTTGTCATTTTGTTTGAATGTTGGATTGTATTTCATGTATTGTTATGGTGGCTTTTCTCATTTGCATAAGGTGTTCTTTCATGAATTTCAAAACATACTAAGATTTTCAATTTTTCATCTAAAACAGTTCCTAAAGATATTGCAAAAAAAATAAGAAGAAAAAATAAATAAAAACAAGATTATTCTGTTTTGAATGATTTATTTAAGGATATAACATTTAAAAGTAATTTGGAGTGAAAAATATATTCAACCATGTAAAAGGGAGATTATATTCACATCTACATGTTATAAAAATTTATGAATGTAACTTTTTATCTTTTTTTTATCCAAGTTTTTTTTTTTCACATGTAGTTTGTTGAAGAGAATGTTAGTACATGTATGAAATAAATACATATTTAATTTAAGGATAAAAAAGTAAAATTTTAATGAGATGAATAATTCCAATCTTTTTTTTCTTTATGAAAATCCAATTAGATACTAATCATTTATTAAAAAATCTCTCTTTTTTAAGAATGTATGTAAGATGTAAGAATGTATATTTTTATCCAGAAAAAGACTTGGAATATACGTACAATTTTAAATTTTTTAATAAAAAATCTTTAATAACCAATTTTTTTAAAAAAGTTATTTATATTTTATTTAATTTTCTCATTTACTTAAAACCTAAAAATAATAACTTTAAAACATTATTTATGTTTCATTCAAATTTCTTATTTTTTATTGATGTAATAGTCAAACTTGTTAACAAAATAAGAAAATAAACATCTTGCTTTAATAAAAAAATTTGATGCATAGAAAAGTACTGAAAATTTAAATAATGATTTGATTCAAGAGATATATTAAAGACTTAAAGAATTTAGTTTTTAAAGTTTTGTAATGTGTATTTTATTTAAAATTAGTAAACTAACAGTCAATAAGTAGAATTCTAACAGCATAATACTCATGAAAAGTTTTATTATTCTAAAAATCTCAAGATAATCGATTATCTTATAGAAGAAGATAATTTTTGAAAAGGGTCCACTAATAATTAATTGTCACTTGAGATAAATCGATCACTTTAGATAATCGATTATTAGTGATAGATGCAAAATTGACTTTTCAGTTTCTAACTTAATTTTTAAGATATGAATCCATAACTATTAACTTAATCTTTTTGAGAAGTTTTAGTGCTTTTACTAAGGAACTCTTTGTACTTTAAGTGTGAGCTTGTAAACCCTTGTGTTGGTAGGGAGAAGTGCTTCCATCAGTGTTGTAAGGATTTTTTTTATTAATTTTTTAATAAAAAATCTTGAATGACAACCTCATTCAACCAATAATCACCATTCCCAAAAATGCTCTAAATTCAATAAAATCATTTTAACTAAATTATCAACATGCATTAGATTCATGAATTACAAAATATTATTTCATACACAACAACTAAATTATAAAATAATTTTAGCTTCTCTTACCTTACAAAATTGCCTATGAAGCCCTGAAACCACACTCTCATTGCTTCCGACTCAAGGAACTATAAATATGCCTATAAGACACTGAAAAAAATATACAAAGAGAGTCCTTAGGACCTCTAATTGACAAGGATCAAAGAAGACACACTGAATTGTACATGCAAGGGAAAAAACTCCATACATGAACTTGAGTAAAAGACAAAGAGTAAAAAGGAGCCGAAACTTACTTGCTCTATTACAAAAACAAATCGGATAGATGTGGAGATTACTTCTTGTGATCTTCTAAGTACATCATGATCGTCAAATAGATGATCAAGGAGTTAGAAAAGTTAGGGAGAAGGTAGAAAGAGCTGAGAGAAAGAATTTTAGAGAAATGAACTATGTTTAAAGTAATGAGATGAGTTTAAGAACTTTTATTTATAATATTGAGTTATTTTAAAATATAATACTCGCTCTCATTATTTTAATACACATATCAACTCTAATACTCTATTTTCTGGATTCTTACACCTAAAAGAACTTGTTCACTAGACCATTACTCAACCACATCATACTCTAACTGGTACTTGTATAAAATATCCTTATTTTTAATAAAGAATATTAACTTGATCGTATATTTGTATTAAATCCTCGGGTCTTACAAGGAGCATGAATTGAAAATTGATAATATTGAAAATCAATTCCAAATGGTTTAAAAGTTAAAAATGTTGAAAAACAATCTTTTAAGAAAAAGGATTTTCATACAACCAAAGGAACTCCTAAGCATAAGAATAAGAATAAGAGAAACCATAGGATATGGGTTGAAAAAGGAACAACTTATTATAGGAACTCAAATGCTATCACATGCTTTTATTGCATGAAAAAAGGACATGTTTCAAATAAATGTAAAATAAAACATTTTGATGTTTCTAAGAAAATATGCTTGGATTCCTCTTATAAAGTAATATGCTTATAACCTCAAAGGACCCAAATAAGATTTTGGGGACCAAAATTATTTTGTTTTGTCTTGTAGGTTAAAATTCAAAAATCAAAAAAGGTTTTATGATATCATGGTAAATTTTATGAACTTTGAAAAGTTTTAGAAATATTGAATGTGTTTTAAATGATTAAGAATACTTAAATTTTTTTTTTAAGTTACATAAATAATCGATTACCAAGGTCTTTGAATGTTTCATTTTGATTCATCTTGCAACTGTTAGCAGGCCTTTTTCAAAAATTATTTTTCTTTGGGATAAACGATTATTAATGATAATCAATTATCATAGTAAAAACATTAAAACTTCTCATAAATTTTTTTATCAAGGTCTAAGTATTTGCATTAAAACTTCTCATAAATATTTAACTTAATTTTTATGAGAAATTTTAATGTTTTTATTAAGGAACTCTTTGTGTTTTAAGTATTTGTGGTAGAAGGTACTTTGTGTAAGTGAATGCACATCTCGTATAGTAAGGATTAAGCTCTTTACCTTTTGTGTTTCAAAAGAGAGTAATAATCATCTCTTGTGTGTTTAAGAGAGATGAACTATAACCTTTATTCTACTTATTCATGTGTAACTTGTAGTTATTTGTGAGTTATTAATTAATCATTCTTTTAGAAAGATTAATCTTATAAAATTACTTGTGCAAAATTTTATATCACTACTCTTTTTAACTTTGTTTTTTTTCTTTGAAGCAAACTATTTTTTTTTTTTAATTTTAAAAGACAATTTTTATTAAAGAAATCAATTCACTCTTTCTTGTTTTTGTCTGCGCATCAACATTTGTCCATCCAGCTACATTCGTCCATTCATAAACATTATGCGGTATATTTCTAACAAAACTTATATTTAAATTTCAAAAGTTTTTAAAAATTAGTTAAATATGTTTTATATCCAACTAATTAAACATATTAAATAATTCATAAACTATATGAAAAATATTGTAAATATCTTTGTAAGATGGCATTTAGCATTACCAACCTCAAAATTACACAATTGGAATAATTATTTAACCATTTATTATATTATAGATTAATAATATAAATTGTTCTAGATATATTCCATGGAGGAACAACAATATCTAGAAAATATATAGGTGAATTGTTTATAATTTTATTCATAAAACAATAAAAGAATAATTTATAATTTTGTCCCGTACAATTATTAGAAAAGGACAACTTCAACGAAAATAAATACTACATCACAATAAAACAAAGTTTGATGTTTTGATTTTTGTATATATCTAAACCATTGTTAATTTTAATTATTTTTTTTAAATATTTTAAAGTTAGCAAAATAAACGTGTATAAATATAATTTTTATGTTCTAGGTTAAAAATTAATGTATTTTTTACCTATTGTACGAAATAAACCTTTAAATAATAGTAAGTAAAATACTTTTTCTACCAATCATTAAATTAGTACATTTTTAAAAAATTAATGCTTATTAAAATATATTATTAATTTACACTGAAATTTCTTTATAATATGTGTTTATTTTATTTTTATAATAATAATAAATAATAAAATTATAATTATAAATAAAATTAAATATAAATAGCTTGGTAATTTTTATTTATTTTAGGTGATTTTTTTTATTTTAGTTAAAAAATAGTTAAATTAAATACATTGTCAAATAAAAAAGTTTAATTCAAAATTAGTTATTTAAAGAATAAAGTTAGTAAGTTAATTATTTTAGTTGAAAAAAAGTAGTTAAAATAATTTTTACAATTGGTTTATTATGAGTAATTATTTAACTTTTAAAAAATAATTATTAATAATGTAAAATTGGAAATACGAGAAAAAAATTGATTATTATTATAAATAATTTTTATTTATTTTTCTGGTAATTATTTTTATTATAAAATATTATTTTAGTTTGAGAATAATTAAATTTAAAGACTTACGATTAAATTTTAAAAAAAATGATAAAATTAAAAAACAAGTACACAAAAAAAATTCTCTGTGTAATAATATAGATAATATAGATAATGATGATATAATAAATAAAATACTTATTAAATTAACATATTTAAATAAATTAATGCATATTAACATGAATTATTAATGTGCATCGAATGAATAAAAAATGGATTTTGCTACAAATATGGTTTCACAAATGTATAAAAGCACATTAAATTTTTCTACATAGTATTACATTTTTTTGTCCATAAACTAAGTTTTTAGAACAATAGTTTATAAAGCATAGTTTGAAAATCAATCTAAATATGTATGTAAATAAATTTAGAAGAAAAAAAAATAAAGCTATTGGACATTCAGTTTTTGTTAAAACATTATTATATATAATATACTTAAATATAATTTTTTTTATAATATTGCAATAAGTAATTGAAACACTAGACAAAGTTTATACACTAATGTTAGTTAAAAAAAATATAATATTGAACTACGTCAAAATTTAGATTTAAAAATTGTTATATGGTTTAAATGAATATTAATAAATTGAAATTATATGTATTTACACAAAGTTCAATTATTTTTATCTTTGATATTCATTTATAATAAATATAGCATTCAATATTATTAAGAAATATATTTAATTTAGAGTTAAATATGTTGTTTTTAATTACTTAATTTTAATACATTAACGAAAAAATTAAATTTTATGACAGAATACTATGACACCTATCATAATATATTGATATTGATTAGTGATAATTTTGTAATAAAACAAAAGTATATTATAACGTATTTTAAATCATATGATATTTTTGTAATAAAAATTAAATATATTATAATCACCTATGATAATAAAGTGGATGCTGTAGCAAAAATCATATTATGATAGATATTTAGAAACCTATCATAATAAGTCTAATAGCCTTCAGAAATCTCGCCCTCCTCGAGCATTCCATTTCTTCCAATTCGTCCCGCGTACAGCTTTTCTTTCTCCTTCACCATTTTCCCCGCACAACTTTCCTTTCTCTTCACCGTTTCTTCCAATTTTTTCTCACATCCCAGAGAATTTTTTTTCTCTCATCCCATAGCACATTTTTTCTCTCACTAGTTGGAGCATCCACGCCGTCTCCTGGTGGCCGCCGAGGATTGTGAGCTTCTGGTCTTCGATTTCAGCCGAGGACAGTGGCGAGACTGTGAGGGAAGAGTGCAAGTGGCACATTTCTAGGGCTTCACAGGATTGGGGTTTCCGGATTCCGTTTCTAACATTCTGCTTCTAGACGAACACGATACGTTGCTCTTCGATGATTCAGCACCGGCCACCGCAGATGTCTTCTCTTGCTCCCCTCTCATACCTATCAGATCGATTCCTCTTCAAACCGGTTAATTTTTTTTGCTATGGAATTCTCTCTTTTTGTTTTCCATTTCTGGATGAGTTTTTTATGAATAATTTTTGATTTAATACTGATTTACCCAATGCACATCAGAAAATGGAGTTGCGGATTCTGAAAATGGAAATTCCTCCGTTAGTTACAGTGCCAACAAAGAGAACGCGGATTGGAATAAACCGCAGAAGCTTAGCTTGGAGCCTCATCAAATGAAGAAGAAGAAGAAAGGAGGCGGTTACAATTTGCGCAAGAGCTTGGCGTGGAATCGAGCTTTCTTTACTGAAGAAGGCACTCTCTTCTCTCCATTATCCGTTAATTAACAATGAAAATCGATCACTCTAGTTGTTCTATTATTTGATTGGTTGATTAATTAATTAATTAATTAATTGGTTGATTTGTTCTGAATCTTACTTTTCAGGTGTTTTGAATCTGGAGGAGCTTTCTATGATTAGTGGCACTGGTTGGATTTGGAAGTGATCCACGAAGAAGAGTACGTAGGTACATCGTTAAATTTGCAGGAGATTGAAGAAAATTTGTTTATGCATTCATCCGATGCTCTTCCTTTTGAAGATAGAAAGATTGGTGCTCGGTTTTCTCCAAAGCCTGCTGCATTAGCCAAAGCTTCTACTGCCCCGGTTTCTCCTATTTAGCAGTTGTTAAAACTAGTGCAGTTGTCAAGACTTATGTAGAGTCATGTTAAAACACTAGTGATCTTATTATATATATATATATATATATATATATATATATATATCAATTAAAAGAAGGTGATTGAAATTTTCAGTTACTTAAGTAAGATCTCACTTGAATAACTTTTTATTATAAATGATTTTCTTGCACTCATAAAAATTCATAATGTGACATTGACTACTGCTTCTGGACATCTCAGGCTATTGAAGATTTGACTAAGGCATTAGAGTTTGAAACCAACTCAGCAGATATTTTACACGAGAGAGGTATCTTTTTTTGACAGTCTTTTTAATTTTGTTATTTGGCTAACTGGTTGATGCTGGAATAATTATTTGTGCTTCCTTCTATAATGATTGTTCATTCGTGCATCTTGTGGTAGCTCCTTGAAGTCTATACAGAGACTTCGTTAGTTTCATGTGAAATGAATATATTATTCCTTTTTAATAATTATGTCCTGTATACTGTTAATTTCAAGTTGAATTTTGATTATAAAATATTGTTGTGATAATGTTGATCTTTTATTTCTGTTGAGTAATGCTACTTATATATGTCTAATGTAAGTTTTTCATAAAATTCAATGTAGGAATTGTCAATTTCAAATTTAAAGAGTTTAATGCTGACGTTGAAGACCTTTTAGCCTGTGTGCAACTAGACAGGGATAATAAGTCTGCCTACACATATTTGGTGGGTCCCGAGTCTTAACATTTTAGTCCTCATTGATTATGAGCCCTTTATGTTGGGTTTCTCACACGTCACATGAAAATATATCTTTATTATTTTTCTGAGTAAACACTTTCTTTTACAGGGTTTAGCATTATCTTCAATTGGTGAATATAAGAAAGCTGAGGATGCACATCTAAAATCACTTCAAATTGATAGAAATTTTCTTGAAGCATGGGCACACCTGACCCAGGTATCTATCAACCTTATTGTACTGATAGATTGGAACATTTATTTATTAACTTAGCTGAAAGCTTCATTCTGAAAATCCAAGTTCCAAAAGTTTATTTTCCTTGGTATACTGTTTGAATTTATTCTCTTTTTACATTTAAACATGTACAAGAAGTTAATAGTGTTGATCTGGCTTTCATGTACAGTGTACAATTAGTGATGTTGCTTCTATAGCAGATAGAGCAGACGTAAGGAATTTGTTCATGGAAAAAATGTTTCCAAGCACGTTCTTATTTATTTTTTAGATTTGGGTATATGTATTCATGATTGGGTTTTCATTTATATATATTGAATGTCCATTTCAGTGTTTCATTTATGCTCTGTTATATATCATATTAAAGTTTATAGTCCTTGCACCAAAATAGCCCCCTTGAAATTAGTTATGATGTGCATGTCTATATTGTTATCTTTGTACTTTTCCTATACGTTGAACGTGATGTCAATAATTGCAGGGCCCTTCCGGGCAATGGGGCGATGTGATGAGAAGGAAAAGAGCCATTCATGAGAATATTATAAATTTGGTCCACCAACAACAGCAAACCAAGGATAATAAGAAAAAGGTATGTGGCTACTGCTGAAATTTGGATTTGGACAATTAAACCTCCTTTTTCTTTAAATAACCTCCAGTATTCTGCTGACTGATTGGAATCAATAACAATTAATTTTATTTTGGATTTTCTTTTTCACGTATTCATTTCTGCTGATCGAATAGAACTCAGTCCTTCCATGGATACATTCTTTTTTTCATTTATATTATTATTGAATATTCTTGAGTTTGGTCATTGTATTTTCAACTTTTAAAGTGAATAATCTTCATCATGATGTATTTCCCCCTTGTTTTATGTACTGCCTTATGCCTCTGGAACAAAGTAGTTGGCTGCTAGTACTGATATATACTATATATTCTGTGGTGGTTATATCACTACGTTCTTTCAAGTATATCACAGTAGAAAGGCACATGGCACCTCAGAATATACTTTATATCTGTATGAATGGATAGGATATTGTGGAAACTGTCTGCTTGGCTATCATTTGATATGCAATTTTCTTTCCCTGTTGCATCCAGCAAATACATTTCCTGTGTAAGAATTTTTCGGTTAAAATTGGTAGAAAAATTCAAGGTTTACTTTTACTTGGACATGCTTTATTAAGGATTTGAGTGAAAGAAGACTAGAAGAGTTAAGTAAGAAAAATATGATGATTAGTAAAACATTGACACTAATTTTGCTATGATTCTGTTAGGTTCCTTTGTTCAAGGAGCCGAACAGCAATTCCAAGCTCACACACACACTCAACAGTAAGCAAATATAGATGAATAGATATGAATCTGTAATTCTATTTCTGATGTAATGTGTAGAAAAAAGAAATACAAGTATACTATCTCCCCCAAGGAAGCCTCCCTTACTCCATTGACCAAGAGGTCCAGTCTCAATACCCAAAATGTTATCCCCCCTCTCTCTCTCTCTCTCAAATATGTTTGTTATTTATATTCCCTCTCTCTCTTCTAACAAACTAACCATCTCTCCTCTAACAGATTTCCCCCTCTACCCGCCACTAACTTTCTCCCATTTTATTCCTCCTCACATATACTTTTAATTGTCTAACAGATTCTCAGCAGTAAAAGCCAATGAAGACTTTGCTTCAAAAAGGCAGCAGTTCTCTTTATTATGCTATTGGGGTGATTTTATTGTAAACCATTTCTAAAGTAATTGAACTGACTTGTATATGTGGATGTAACATGAAGAAATACAATAAGTAGTATACAGGTCATAAATTGAGTGGCCTGTGGACTTGTTAGGTGTTATCTTACAGTTCATAGAGGGTATAATAAAGTCTTGTTGGTATAATTTTTTATTGAAGCCAGTTTTTAGTTTGGATATTTGTGATTTATTCTTTAATAGCATCCTGTTTTTGTTATCTTACTAAGCTTGTTTTGGTTTATTGAAGTTTCAGTGCTTTTAAACTAATTTAAAGAGTTTTCCTTTCAGGATATTATCAAAGATCAGGTTGCAAACATGTATTTATGGCCCAAAACCTTGGAAGTTCCACTTTTAGATATGTCAAAGTATGTTTCTTCATTTCTTTAAATAGTAGAAACTTGACTACAATGTAATGTAGATTAATGTTATATTTGGATTTAATACATTGTTTGATTTACAAATTATGTATTAAAAATATTATTACACAATTTAATGTTTGAAATGGATTTCATTATGTTAGTTTAATTGAATATGTTCATCTCATGTTATATTGATTATAAATTGATTGATGAGATTATAATACAGAAAATTAATTGTAAATTGAATGGATATGTCAAATGTAATAATGAACTTTTTTTTACAAAACAAGTTTTTATGGTAGGTGTAATAAAATGTTATTTCTGAAAAGTATATATTATGATAGGTGAACAATTACTTGTCATAATATGTTCTACATATTATGATAGGTGAAAAACTTTTCGTCATAAAACACTATATATTATGATAGGTAAATTTAGTTGCATCATAATAAATTCGCTATATTATGACTCATAAGTGAAAATTTGTCATAATACACTAGACTTATTATGATAGGTGATAGAAAGTCCGTCATAATACATTGGACCTATTATGATGGACTTTTCTGTCCGTCATAAAATGCACAGACATATTATGATGCCCACAACTATGATGCTAGGTTACCCATCATAATAAGTCATTTTTACACGTCATAAAAAGCGATTTTTTCACTAGTGATATGAAATTAAAATTTTTAAAACTTTAATATATTTTGATTTTCAAATTTTAATTCAATTATTGGTATAATAAATATTTAAGTGTTTATATAAATTTATTTTTAAAATATAAAAACCAAAATGCATTGAAATTTTAGAATAGAATTCCAAATTTCACTTTAAATTAAAATATATTTAATATTTTTATTTATAATATATTGTGTAACATCCCAATAAATATATAACAAAAACTATAATTTATTGTAGGAGTTAACATAATTAATAAAGGAGAATAGTGAGGAATAAGCATAAAGATGGATAAGAAATATGAAATATCATATAGAATTTAAAACTTATACAAGGATAGAATGTACACATAATACCGCACGATCAAGGGGTCACTAAGACCGAACGGTGATACAAAAGGTTGTGCCGAACGGTTTTACAAAACAATAATAATCGAACGACTATTCTAACTATAAAGGAAAAATAAAACTAAACTAAGGACCGGACGGTCCTGCACTGGTCTCAGGTACAACATCTACGGGATGATCGGCCTCTAGTGCATCCTCCAAAGTGTCTTCAATGACACCTTCTGCTCACATCCAATGGATGATCATCGCAGTGAAGAAAACAAACCGAACGGCCAAAAATACCGAACGACAATATAGGCAAAGACAGAAAAGATAAGGGTAAACTTATGTAAATTTAATTAATCATTTCCAGCATACTCATAAACATAAAAACTGAATAGTTCAATCAACATTTCATTCAGAAAATCCTCACATGCATAACTATCATAACCGACCACTTAGACATTGTCCAGACTGTATGAACAACATTGCTCGACGTCCCTAGCACCCGGTGTGGTGTAGTAGCTGGCATAACTCATCAGCTGCCACCCGAGGTTAGTCCTACAACGGTCATCTGGTCTTATGACCGCGGACCTCCTGCCATTCCCATGCATGAATAACCTTTCTCTACATGAGAAAGCGTCATCACGGAATATCAGGATCAGGACGACAGCAGAGTCTGACCATGTTCATACTTTACCAACCATCATCAATCATGAGACATTCCTCCATGGAATTCTCTTACTTAACCATTTCCAACCAATTACACACTATCACATTCATCAATATACAACAAAGTAAATGGAATGACCGAACGATCTAGCACTGAGAAGGGAAAATGGAGTAACAAGGAAAACTTTAGTAATTGACCAAACGGTCTAACACTGAGAAGAAAGGAGTACTATACCAAGCCAAGTAGAACTGATAGAATACAAATGATTTATGAACACGACCAAACGCACAATAGCGAATTTAAACTTTTGGGAAGTAGAGTACTATAAAATTCAAACCGAACGTTTTTGGAGTAAAAGAGTTCTCTTCAATAGACCGAGTGTCAGTACAAGACCGAACACTCTTTGGGAAGCAAGTGTCAGTATAAGACCGAACACTTTTCCAAATACATAATATTATAAACCGAGTACTTTTAAATCATAGCAATACTAGTTTGTGACTAAGCATTTCATAAGACCGAGCACTAGATCTATGACCGAATGCTTCACATGATCGAACATTCTTTAGGTGAGTAATCATAATAATATGAAACCGAATGCTTCATAAGTTAAGTGTCAGTCTAAGACCGAACACTTGTAAGACCGAACGTTTGGTTTATGACCGAGCGTTTTTAAACATTCTATATATATAATATGAGCATCGCAAGGCCGATTGGTCATCAACTGACTCTCTGTAGAAGAGGATTCAGCCAAGTCCGAACGGTTTAAGGGGAGGACCGAACGGTCCTAATGACCTTCGATCCCAGATTTCAGATTATCTCTAAACTTCATACATTTTCACTAAGTTTCTAACCAATATCAAACAATTTATGCAACAACATATAATAATCCAACATACCAATTAAATCATCAAACCTACATTAAATCATGCATCCAAACCATACAAAGAAATCATAACTAAATCTTATAAGCTTCCCTTACCTCTATTTCCAGCTAGGCTTCTAAGTCTTGGGCAACAACTACTTCTAAGGTTTCCAAGGTCCAAGGTCTGGTTACACGAAATTAGGTTTTAAGAGAAATGGCTTAACAATTACATGCAAGCTTAAAGTGGACGTGCATGCAAGAATACAAAGAAGCTTCAAAGACCAGAAACACTTACCGGTTCAGAACGAAAATATGATTGGTGCAAAAGAAGCTCTTGACACCGGAAGCAACTAATCTGAAATGAGATTGATGATCGAAGGAGAAATGGTGGTTAGAAATCTAGAGAGAAGTTGCAAGGGTGTAGAGAGAAGGAGGAGGAAATGGGGTTTCTGGAGGTTGAAGACGAAGGGTTTGCATGCATAAAAGTGGTGTAAATTTTCGAAAATCAACTTTAAATATGGCCACCAAACTGAACGTTTGGTCCACTCTCTGCTTGCCACATGTCTTCCACTATCAGGAAATTCTCATTCCTATGCTGCCCCACGATTTTCGAGGACGAGAAATTAAATGGTCTACATCTCTTGTCTTCCACTAACTTAGGAAAGTCAGAAGGGTGTGACACATGGCTTCCATTAAGGTGAAGCATGTGACATATTGCATTTCATATGTATTTATATAATATATTATAAATTCAATTAATGCAATTTATATAGAAAAAAAACCCAAGCATACTACCTTTAAATATCCTTTAAAATAATATTTTTAATTTTGCATATTATATTATATTTATTTATTTATTCATTGATAAGGAAAGAAAATCACTCAAGTAAATTGTTTATTTTTAATTAAATATTTCCCTAATTAAATTCTTGTATTCTTATGAAAGTGTTAAAAGATAGAAAATATTGAGTCATACTTTATTTGTCTTTATACTAATGGAAACCTAAAAATATAAGTGAAAACGAGTAGTATTAATTTAATTTATTTTTCCTATAAATGCAGGAATTATTATAATTGTAGTATAATAAATAGAAATTAGAATTGGTGAGTAACGTATACAGGAAGAGAGAGAAAAGAACCATGATTAAATGCAATAGAAAGTAATAAAGAAATGAATAAAGTTGTTTTGTTTGGACAACAGTTTTAGAAGTCCAACCACAACAACATCTAACGGTCCAAGTTTAAGAAACGAAAAGAAAATAAAAAAACAAAGAGAAAGAGATTTTGCTTTGTTGCCATCCTAATCTCCTTCCTCAAACTCCAAACCTTCTTCACTTTTCTCTGCTGAACCAAACCAAAAACAAAAAGATAGTTCAGAATTTAGATCTCACCTGTTTTATTACCTTGTTTTCGAATACTCGTAACATTCCCGTGTCTCCCAATTTGTGTGGCGTCAATGGTGTTACAGTGACGTGATGCCATCTTAGGGTTTTTGATTTGCGATGGGTCTTGGAAACGATGACGATGATGGAGACACCAAGAAGTCCTCCGGTTCAGTGGCTTGTTCGATTTGCCTTGAGTGTGTTTCGGATACCGGAGATAGATCCTGTGCCAAGCTTCAATGCGGACATCAATTTCATCTCGGTATGTGTTATGTCGATTGCGCTGTTTTGTTTTTTTAATTATTTCGATTTGACGCTGTTAGAATTGTTGGATTGAAGTTTGGACAATCGAGATCTGAGGGTTTTTATTTTTTTATTTTATGTCGGATGAGAGGATTGAAAATAATCAAATTTTGGTGATGATGTACTCGCAATTGTGTTAACCGTGCTACTGGATTGACCTGTTTTTGTGTATATGATGATTTAGGAGATGTTATTATGATGTTTGAGGGGTTGGTGGTATTTTTGTGAGGTTGTTTAGAATAGCTTGATTTCTTGAGTAAGCTGTGGTGGATTGAATTCAATATCTGAATATAGGTTCTTCTGTTGACGGTGGTAAATAAGAGCGTGGGGGAGGGAGAAAGTCTTGTGTGTTTTGTTTTGTTTTTTTTTTTTTTTTTTTCTGAAAAGGGTAAAGGGAGCTTGTTGGTGGATCTTTCTCTTATTTTTCGTATTCAATGCTGTGTTTCTCTGGTGGAGATATAGTGGCGAACTCCGAATAATTTTTTATGAATGAATATGGATAAGAATATGCCTCAAATTTCCTCAATTTTGTTGAATTGCCCGAAGTTAACTCTTTTGGAAGACATTCAATACTCCTATACTTGGTTGCGTAGTTTCCTAAATTAGGCCTAATTAAATTATATGTATTCCATTAGTATCATTACGAGCTATCATATAAAACATGTTAATTATCTGTCCAAAAAATGATAGATTGGTTTTGATTACCTGGGAAAATCTTAATGTTAAATCAAAGTGTCTTCCCTCTGACTTGAACCAGTAGCCTATATATAAAACACTCTCACCCCAACAGCCTGTTTAGTTTAGAAAATTTAGAATGAAAATTTCATGGTTCTTTTACGTTATTTCAAAACACTTGGTTTTATGGATGCACTTATTTCTTTTAATGCAATATTGCTTGGTTTCATGTTTTAATGAACCCAATTTTTAACAACCTGATAGCTGCATCTGCACAGCATCATGTCATATTGCTATACTTATTATATTCTTTATATTGTTCAGACTGCATTGGCTCGCACTTCAATGTAAAGGGCGCAATGCAGTGCCCCAATTGTCGTAAGATTGAGAAAGGTCAGTGGCTTTATGCTAATGGTGGTCGATCATATCCAGAATTTAGCATGGACGAATGGTCTCAAGATGAGGATCTGTATGATGTTAGCTACTCTGAAATGGTAATAGAAACTGCAAGTGACCTTATAATTATTTCTCCATTACGGCATATTTATGTGTTTGCATTGGCTCATTTTACAGTGAGCCTTAAATTTAGTCCTGCAAATTAAAGTTGGTTGCTATTTGTGAAAGTATCAGTCTTAAATGTTTGTTGTATCAGTCAGTGCTACCAAATACTGCTGTCCAGTTGAAAGACGTGATCTTAGAGGGACATTAATCGTTTATGATCCTCACCTGTATCTACATCTGTTAGGAATAAAAGAGGGAGCGTAGGACCGAACGATATATAGTGGCTAATACCGAGCAGTAGAAAGTGGGTTAGTTGTTAGGAGAGAGAGAATATAAATACTTACAGAATAGGGGATTATCAGAGAGTTTGTTCAGGGTTTAGACTGGATATTTTCCAGTGGAGGAAGATTAGGCTTCCTTGTGGGTGATTCTTGTATTCTGATTCATTTATACACCATTAATACATACATACATACTTTTCCATTCTTTATTCGAGAGTTGTGGTGAGAAGAGGGTCTCGATTAGGTTATTTGTATAAAGTAACCTAACAACATCTGATCTTCTACTGATCTTGAGTAACTTAAGTTGCAAACTAGTCTTAAGTAAAACTAGCTTATTTGTTTTTAATCATATCTAAGACTACAAAACTGCAAACATTTAATTTGCTATATTTTGTCAAAAAGGATTTACCAGATAATGTTGTAGTAGGATATTGTATGAGAGCATACATGAGGAGGGAAGGAAAAATTGAATGTTGTGTGCATTTCCACTTAAAAATTAAAAATATAATATTTTGATGTCTTTGACTTGCTTTGAATTTTAACTCCCACTCTTCTGCTTCATATTTTTTTTTTTTGCCTATTTCTATACTTTTGATGCTCTTTGAAGTCCCTATTGGTCCATCATTTTGCTCCATTATTGCTTCCAGTGCATTGTTCTAGCTGATATCTCTTTTATATGTATGTATGTATGTAATTATCTCATTCTTTTCCATTTGTATGCAGATAGATAGGTTCCATTTACTATGTTAGCTAAACTTTAGTTCTAAATGGTTTTTGCAGTCCTTTGGCGTTCACTGGTGCCCATTTGGAAACTTGACCCGGCTTCCTTCATCTTTCGAGTACGGTTATGAATTTGCTACTGACTAATCTGTGTTCTAATTCCCATTGATGATATTCTTTTGTTCTTTTAAGTGCCTTGCCCTGAGAAAACATGCATATGGATTTTTATGAAGGCTGTTTCCAAGACATAATTGGTATTTACTGTTATGGATACCATTGACTTGTTTTTAGGTCCCACACATGCTATAAAAGGTTAACAAGATGTGCTTAGCTTCTGAACCAAATTAGGTTAGTAAAGTTAAATCTCAAATGTGGTTAAAATATTAAAGCCATCAGAATTCTTAAATTTGGATTATATTTTAGAATAAGAATTTTGAGAACTTAGAGGGGGATAAATGGATATCTTGAAGCAAGAGTTCAGAATTCAAAGAGAGTAGTAGTAGCATCAGTAGAATTTGAAAAGGTATTTCTAATTTACTCCTTAAAGTCTTTGTATTCAGTAGGACTTAATTTCCAATTGATCCAGGACAGAACGTCCCGTATTGCCTTGTATGCACATTACTTCTAATACGTAAATATAATTCTTTATGAAAAAATTGCATATAGGAATTCTTAATAAAAGAATATTTCAAGTTGAATTCTAATATTCAAGTTGACATCACACTTCTCATATCTTCATTAAGTAGAACAAAAATGAGTCTGTATGAAATCAGGCTGGTTTTTGGCTTTATATTTCCCTGGCATTTAACTGTTCTGTCATCTAAAATCTGTAACAATAGTAAAGCGAGTAACACCATTTGCTCTACACATTTTGTTAGCTCTTGACTACTCTCCAAACCTTTCACTGTTCTCTTTCAAACTTCTGTGTTAATCCTTTTTTTCAGATAGCCATGCCACTAGTGCAAAGTATTTACTGGCTTTGATGATGACTAATATTTATCATAGATCTGACTAACTACCTTTGGTGGAATCTCTTCTCCCAATAATGTTTTTTCATTCCAGAAAGCTCAAACCAAGACTTTGTAAGGGTACTAAACACAGTTTCATTCGGAACAATGATTTATTGGTGTTAACTGTTAAAAAGATGTCAAATTTAATATTTTTTCAATAAATTTAAAAAATTCAGACAGACAAGCACTACCAAGGTAAGATTGGTTTAGAAATTAGAATGTTACTGTGGGGTTCCAAACTGATTTCTGTTCTTTTACTATTTGGAGCAAAATCATGGTATCTGACAGACAGGTTGAAATGGAAGATTGGTTGTGATTGAATAGAATGTTGGGATTGTGGGTGATTTAGAGAAGCAAAATTTGGTGCTAATGCTGCTTCCTCCTAAAAGGAAGTTTTTCTAATAAAATGGTAGCTTATATTCTGCTTTTTATTTTTCCAGGGAAGGGGATTTTTCATCAACTGCATGTAAGATCCTTTTTCATTTCCTGAACAATAGCCTCCTTTTCATCAACCTTGCATTTGACATAATTCGTTATTCATCTTGAACTTTGAGATGCAGATCCTGAAATGTTGGGACATCAAGCTATGTTTGCTGAACATGCAGCTGCAGCTGTATCATCTTCTAGTCATCCTTGCCCATATATTGCCTACTTTGGACCAATACATCCCTCCACTTCCAACTCTGGTGGAACAGTTTCCGAAGCTTCTAATTTCAGCCACTGGAATGGTGTACCTGGTGACATGCCAACCTCCTACACATTTCCTGCTGTTGATCTTCATTATCACAGTTGGGATCACAATTCCTCTCATTTTTCTTCTGCCAGCAGCCGTCTAGGCACCACAGATCAGATCTCAGTATCACCTGGTAGTCAAAGGCCAGCCAGGGGTGTTTCAGAGGTCCCCAGATCCGGATCTTTTATGCATCCCTTCCTTGTTGGTCACAGGTAACCCGTGTATAATTTGTGTACTTACTCTGATGCTTTAGTATTTGTGGAAGTTACTAAGTTAGTAAGTTAGTATATTGCTTAGGCCTCAAATTTATAGGCTCGTAGTGTTGTATGCTGTCCAATACTTAAAGAAATCGGGTTAATTTAATTGATCGATTAAAAATCGACGGAACTAGACATCTGATGCATCTGCGTGTAATTCTGAAGTTCTGCTGCTAGGGCTGGGAACACTGTTGCATCTTCAATGATCCCTCCTTATCCTGGTAGCAATGCTCGGGCCCGTGACAGAGTTCAGGCTCTTCAAGCATACTATCAACCTCAGCGACATCATAATTCTGCCTCAGTACGGACACCTGTTGCTTCTAGCACTCGAAGATCCAGTAGTCATAGTGGGTCAGTTCACTTACCACCAGTGGCCTCGTCACCGGACCAAAGTAGTGGCTTCGTTTATATCCCAGGTTCTTCAGCACACAATTTTCCAGAAGAAACTCATCTACATAGTCGCTTCCATGCTTGGGAAAGAGATCATTTGCCTTCATTGGCATTAAACCATGTTGGTAGAGAATCAAGTTGGCGAGCATACCACCAGACTGCCAGTGTGTCAGACCCAAGTATCAGATCCAGCAGCTTTCGATTACGGCATGAATCGGAAAGAATGCCTTCACAAAATCGGTGATATACTTTTTTTATGTCAAATGACATCTATTGTGGGAAATCAAAATTTATGTTTGCTTGAGAAACATTACATAATGCTTTTAGCCTGGCTGGCATGTTATGACAGACTATATACTCTGGCTAGCCTTGGAATTCATGTTTCTGGCAGCCATGTGGCAGTTTGATGGACATTGGTCTCCTCTGGTTTCTCTGCCTGGAGGGCATAAAATAAGATCATATTTAGCTGGCAAATTAGGTTTTGGAAGAAATACTGGTGCATTGTCATCTCAAGTGATGAATTAGTTAATGAGAGCATTTGTGGTTGGATTATTGTAGAGTATAAATTATTTACTTCTGAATCATCGAGGCACATTGAATCTTACCTCTAAATTGGATGTTAATGTTGGGTGGGGTGATAGCCCGTGTTAGATATATAAAAATAAGTGAAATCCAAGCATTGTAAGTATTTCGAAATTTTCAAAATATGTACAAGTTTATCAAGATTTTTTAACTTCTTGGCTAAAAGAATGTTTTCAGCGACAAAAATAACCCAGAAAGTAGGTACATTTGTTCTTTGGATTCAAAAATTTGATTAATTTAATTGGTGTAGTTTTCCTAATCTCGAAAGGACAGGAATTAGTTTGAATATCTTGCAAACTCGTTAAACTTAAAATAAAAACAAACATGACTTGTATTATTATTAACTTTTATTTCAGACTTTACTTAATCACTTATTTTTTATGACTTGGATCCACATATTAAACATGCAAATGCCTACTTTGAAAAATTCAAGCTAACTCTCTTTTTGGTTATCAACTTTTTCACTCGCTTAATGCATTTTTTTCTTGGGTAAAAATCCATAATTTAAGAGATACTAATGAAAATAAAATAGTTGATAATTCATTATAAACCAAGTTCGAATTTAACTAACAGACACTCACAAATGTTATATGCTTTATACTTCTAAACCTAATAAAAACATAACGATGTAACAAAACTGTAAAATTACAAATGAATAGTGTTGTTCAAAACAAAATTAATATCAAAACTTATTATAATGAAAGATAATTATAAAGTAATACCACAAAAATAACACGTAATAATATAATGATGTTTTTAAAAAATAACAATAAAGAAACATTACAATTGTTAAAATCCAATATGAAAACTTAAATATATTGGTAATAGAAAAAAAATCATAAATTATATTTATATATTGAAATTCAAAGTTAAATAGTGCTATTATTGTAAAATAAATACAAATAACGACCCTATATTACTACCAAAATGATACAAAATCGTAGAAATTAAAAAATAAAGAAAAATATTTATATAAAATCTGAAATGCTTGTAAAATAATACACAGGAAATATTAATCATACTTAAATAATGTTATTATTATAAAAACAATGAAAATAATATTAAAATATCAAACAACTAGGTGACATTACGAAGCAATAATAACCTTTTAAAATATTTAAATAATAAAGTAATGAAATACTAGTAAAATGATTTTAGAAGAAAGATAGATGATATATATGAAACAAAGTTTCTATACCATTATTTAGATATTCATTAAGAAAATGAATAAGATCAACATTCTAGTTTCGTTTATCTGGTAGGCATAATAATATATGTCATGTATAGCATATATAATAATAGCATGTTTCATACAAGAGGAGGAAAAATAATATCCTAGATAAACCATTATTAAAAAAAACAAAACAAAACGCAGCGTTTCATGTTAGAAGAAAACCAATTTCTGGATCCATCATATAAAAACTGAAATCCAAACCCTAAATATCCATCGCGGTTCTCATCTCTTCCCAATCCTAACCTCACCGCCGCATCTTCACGTCTCTCATACGGTACTACACTTTCTATCTTCTATGGAATTTTTTCTTCTTCTTCTCCTTCTTCGTCAATAACTAAGGCAAAATAGGGTTTTCACCTTATTTTATTCTGTTTTATTATTTGATACTTGAAGGTTTCACTACCATTTTTTTTTATCTGATCAGCAAAAAATCGATTCCCATGGAATTTCGATTAAATCATGTAAGTCACATAGCATAAACCTTTTTCGTGTGTGGATGCAGAGGTGCGTACAATATAACAGAGAGGAAAAATGAGTCGAGGAAGTGCAGCAGGAGCGAAGGGGAAGAAGAAGGGGGCGACATTCACCATTGACTGTGCAAAGCCAGTGGAAGACAAGATCATGGACATTGCTTCTCTCGAGAAGTTTCTTCAAGAGAGGATCAAGGTCGGTGGCAAGGCTGGTGCTCTTGGTGACTCTGTTACTGTTACCCGCGAGAAGACCAAGATCATTGTCACCTCTGACAGTAACTTCTCCAAAAGGTGATTTTCGTTGTATTACTGCATATAAAACGTGTGGCTATAGATTGCTTATATATGCGAAGTTTGGTAGCAGAGGTCGCTGTAAACGTTAGGGTTCTTTAATATTATGGTTAGTTGCTGACAAATGCCATTGATGTGGCCACAATTATCGTGGTTTTTAATCGTGCACAACATTTTGTCAATGTGTTTGGATAAACTTTTGGATCTTAGGTTATGTTAAGTGGGAAAATATGACGGGATAATAAATTGAGTTTCTTTGATTAGCTAAATGTTCTTAACCTTTATAGAAATTCTTTTTGCATAACTTTCCCATGGGTAAGGACATAATTGATTATGGGAGAAAGAAACGTAGTTCATTTTACCTTGTATACTTTTACATGAGTGCCAATTCATCCAAGTCATATTGTGATTAAAACTTTTCTTTTTCATTTATCTTGATATCCGTGAATTAGGGTGTAAATGTTTATCTGCTTGTATTGTTACAGGTATCTGAAGTACTTGACTAAGAAGTACTTGAAGAAACACAATGTGCGAGACTGGCTCAGAGTGATTGCTTCGAACAAGGATAGAAATGTTTATGAATTGAGGTACTTCAACATTGCTGAGAATGAGGGTGAGGAGGAAGATTAGTTGTCTGATAGCACCTTATTTCTCTGAGTGTTTTGTTTACACTTTTCTTATAGCTAGCTTCCTTTTTGGCAAGGATTGCTTGATATAACCGTACTTTGTTTTGATCATTTGCAATTTAACATTTTTTATCATTTAAGAATTTTTGTACTTTTAATGTTAGATGGGAATGGATTTTGCATATTATTCTGTTTTGTCTTAGTCTTTAATATGTTAAATTGCATTATGTTCCTTTCCACAATGTCAAATAATTACTACTTCCTAGATCAGCTCGTGTTTCATTCCAAAATTGTTTGCACGTGGTTGATAGCTTGTTGATTGTTTGTCCATTGTTCAGCATTGGGGGAATTATTTTTGGATAGTTCTGTTGCTTGGTTGGGCAAATTCAGTTGATGCTGTGTGAATCAGTGATTTTGGAAAAAGTGAATTTTCTTAACATTCCTCCTAGATTGAATTGTCTGGGTTATATTTTCACATAAACACTAATTTCACTTTATCAACAACCTAACCAATTTTTTTAGCTCGCAAAATCATATCTAAACACATTATTTGTTTTGTCAATCAAATTCTATTAATATCTATTGCAAGCGGGGTTTGAATTGTTAAAGGCATCAAACATGTTTTTGTATGTAACTAATATAATACTTTTAGCTATAAGACGAGTGCCTTAACCTTCCGATTTTGGATAGAGATAGGAAGGAAGAGGTAGTGAGAATATTATACTCTCTTCTCTTGGATAGTTTTTCTTGAAAATTAGTTGTTAGCATGTTGGGAATCTTCCATACACGTAGGATAATTTAATAATAATGAGTAGTATTATAGATGGTTTGATCGACTTCTGGGTGAAGTCATTGAAATTGCTAACTGCATATAATTTCCTAAATAGTGGTCAATGATTTTAGCCAAAGGGTATTGTTTTCTTGGATTGAGTAATCAATCAATTTGTACCAGTTTAGATAAGTAAATTATTTTGCCTCAAATTATCTGGATTTTAATATCATTGCTCGATGAGTTTTTTAGTATGTGACAATCAGTTAAAAAAACATTTCAAAATTATATTTTGCTCCTATTCTTTCTCTCGAAACCTATTTGAATAATTTTTTGGGTTAAATATGTTTTAAGTTCATGAAGTTTTCTTGATTTTTGGTTTTAGTCCCTGCATAAAACATTGATGACATTTCGTCTTTTTAGTATGGAAACATGTATGTTTAGTCCTTAAAAATGTATGGCGTCAATTTTTTGGTGAGGTAACTAACGGCTCTGCCACGTCTTCTCTGTACACTACTTGCCACATAGCATTTTTTTTAATGTGGTAAACCCTAGTCGCCGCTACCTCCTCCATGGCAGCCACCCAGCACTCTCACCGGCCACCATGACCTCGCCCAAGGCCGCCGTCGCACAATAACCACCACCATCATCATCGCACCACCACAAAGTCACACCACCACAACATTCTCCTTCCTCTCGCGAGTTCGTCTGTTCGCATCGCCACCGTTCAACCTCCATGGTCAGCCATCTTCAAACCTGCACTTAGAAAAAAAACCAACCCAGTAACAGAAAGCGTCCACAGTGCTCCACCAGCACTGCAAAGCCGCCGCAAAACGCCTCAGCCACCACTTACACAAGCCCAATCTCCACCGCAACCAACCTTCGAGAAGCCCAGGCGCGAGTGACGCAGTTTCTCCACCACCTGCAACCACAACCAGACCTCCAAGACAAAATCCAATCGTGAAATCCATCATCGAGATTGTTTCTCTACGGGAATCACTAGCTGCCACCGTAAGAGAGAAGGGAAAATTTTGATTTCGAGGGTTTCTCCATGTTTCTCCTCTATGTTCGGGTGTGAGCGGCACAGGCGCAAGAGAAGGAATTTTTCCCCTTTTCCCCAATCTGAAACCCTAATTTTGGGTGGGGAAGACGTGGTAGGCAGTATACAGAGAAGACGTGGCAAAGTCGTTAGCCACTTCACCAAAAAATTGACGCCGTCCATTTTTAGAGACTAAACATACATGTTTCTATACTAAAAGGACGAAATGTCATCAAGGTTCTATGTAGGGACTAAAACCAAAAATCAATGAAACTTCAGGGACTAAAAACATATTTAACCCTAATATTTTTTTTAAACAAAAAGAAAATCTTTGTTAACGTGTTCAAGCCTTCAAGTGATACTTGTCATTAAAAATAAGTGTTAGTAGAGTACCACTTTTTTCAAAATGTTCATTCTATGTTTATAAAATTGATATTATATAAATATTTAAATAAATGTATTCATCAATTTAAATAAATTTTAATTGATAAAATAAGTACCAACTAGTATTAAAATATTTTTCAAAGAAAAAAAATAAAATTCTTCATAAAGAGACTTTTTGGGATATCTTTTCACCTTCCTCCAATAAAACAAATATGTTTTCTGATGTCTCTTTCTCACATTTTTTCTTCCAAGAATAGTTACAAATAGAAAAGGATAATGTAAAAGGAACTACTTTACCTAAAAGTATGTGGCAAATAAATAATTAATATAAAAAAGCATTTTAAACCAGATTTTACTCAGAAAAACACTAAACATCACTTTGAATTTCAACGTCATTATAAGAAATTAAGAAAATATGGAATACAGTATTGTGTTAAGTGAGTTATACCATCTCTATCTCTAATAATTTTTTATTGTTTCACTTTTAATGCATTAATTATTTTTTAAAATATATTTTCTTTAATATTCAAAACTAATGATGTAATTTTTTTATTAAATTGATAGAAAACAATTCAAACCTAATCATTAACAAAAGGATGACAACAAGAATCCAGTAAATATTAAAGATTTTCTTTAAAAAATTGTAATAGTTGCTTAGATGTGATGACGAAAGAATCCTAAAAACAGTCCACAAGTTGTTACCTACACTATATCTGATCAATCTTTTATGATTTTGTCAATCTTGAGAATCATATTGAAAACAAGATCTAAAATTATGAATGAAGTGCCTCTCAATTACTTATTAAATATGTAAGAGTAATTTAAAAAAATAATATAAATCTATTAATTAAAAAAATGAATTAGGGTTAATAAAATGTTGTGTATTGTAGTAACATTTTGTGTTTCTGCATGAAATTAAAAAACAAAAAGTGTGTATGATGGCATCATTGCTTGTTTTATAAGATTGCAGCAACACACTGTCATGGTTTGTCTCCCTCTTATCTTAGCTTCAATTTCCAACACAACATGCAGAACTAAAATGAGCCAGCAACACCCACTCACCCCCACCTTCTAAGGCAATTTTCCACTTTCAGTGCTGCATGCATGCTTTCTGCTTACACAACAGAGTTTGAGACATTTCTTTATTTATTTTGTTTTTGACTGTCATAACATTCATTCCACTATTGCAATTACATCATAATATATTAATAATTTTTTTTATTGACAATAAATTATGATGTATTATTATTTTATTTATTCGTATATATGAAAAGATCCACCACAAGTTACAACATGAACTGTTGTAAAAAAAAATTGTTAAAAAAATATTTTCCTAGATTATATTATACATACTCATCAAGTTAAGTTACTTACGCTATCTCTTGTGATCATTTACTTACACAAACAACTCCACTGTCACTCCAATCCCATC
This sequence comes from Vigna reflexopilosa, assembly GCA_027742785.1. Classification (NCBI taxonomy): domain Eukaryota; kingdom Viridiplantae; phylum Streptophyta; class Magnoliopsida; order Fabales; family Fabaceae; genus Vigna; species Vigna reflexopilosa. The sequence continues at coordinate 23,982,850 of CM050926.1, read as the reverse complement.
CCTCAACTTTTGCATAAGAATTAACTCTGCACTTCAGCCTTCAGAAAAAATCACAAGTACCACTCTCTTGCATCATCTACTTCGTCACATTTGGTCAATTCAATTGCTTCAGTCAAACCCTCTTCCACTTTTCTGCATTAATCACTCAATTCTTAACACAAACTGCATATTCATTAGTTTAAAATTCTAACTCTCAATTCTACAGTTTCAGTCATTGGCCTCTATGCTGCAGAGATACCTGTTTAGCCTTATCATACCAAATTATTATTATACTATCAGTAATTTTTCTTTTCTAAGAGTTGATTTCAAATAAACACTCTTTCTTACTAAGTGAATACAAAATTAAAAGCAATATTATTTAATGTCTATTTTTATAAAATTCAGTAAAAGAATTATAAAATATTAATTTTTACATATAAAATATATTTACATTTATTTTGGGCAGTTGGGAATAACTAGCATTTTTTGTTAGATAAACAGGGGTAGACTGATATGACAAATGACAAGTAGATTAAGTATAAGATGATTTGCTCCAACAGTCTTGTGCATTATTAGCTCACTTCCTTTCATATCTAAATAAAGTGCAAATGAAAATAATTAAAGTCTGGTTATTATTTTGGCTGAGAGAGCACTTGCTTGAAAAAGAAGATTTTTTTTTCTAGAAGACATGGACTAATCAATGATAAGGAAACTGTAACAAAACAACATTAAAAACAAACATGTTTTTTTTTTGTCTACTGAACATACATAGTGCACGTCATAGTGCAGCAAGCTAATTAAACTTAGGAAAGCTAACATTTGAAGGGGAGGAAGAGAGAACAATGTACAGTTGAAGAGATGGAAAACACTATTCTGAGGCAACACCAGTGTCAGGAGAGTCTGAATATGTCACCCTTTTTCAAGTTCTTCTGTTTCTAACTATTCTCAAGTTTTGTGAATGAACATTCCAATTCACCTGTAAAATACCGATCACATGCAAAAACACAAAATCTATGTTTCTGAAGGTAAGACTCAATTCTTCTGTCAAAGAAAGTCCATTTATTATATGTTATATAATAAGTAATGTTTACATTGAAACTGAAATTTACATTACATGCAGGAAAGAAAAGAGAAAGGGAAAAACCATGGCATGGGTCTGTTATGTTATGAACTTACCAAAATTGAATTGGACCTTGCCTAGAGAGAAAGAAAATGGTGAGAAAATCAAGCTGGAAAAGGAGAGCACGTGCAGAATCACAGAGCAAGCATGGTTTGAGAGATGTTGCACGTGCCCTGCTTCTCCAGCAAGACTTAGCCACCAATGATGAGAACATGGAATGAAGCTGGTAGCAATGGGTGGTGAGTAGTGAGAGACATGGCATGGAAAGCTCATGCAGTGATGCACTTATATACCCTGAAGAAGAAGAGAAAGGAGAGTGAATAAGAGAGTAATTAGTATATGTGTCAGTGTGGAAAAGAAATTAAGACATTGAGTATTGAAGTGAACATTCTTTAAAGACCCAAATGAGCTAAAGAAGCAATATGAACTTCCCCACGTACTTTGCGTATGGTTTCGAATAAAAATAGAGAGGGGGGCACTCAGGACTGTGGAAATCTTCCTCTTCCAAAACCCCATTCATTCATTCATTCTTTCTTATTCACAATTTCTGCCTTAAAAATGTAGCAACATTAAATATCATAGGTGACTTTTTATCATGATTTCAAATCAAAAATGAAAAAACACTGCATTAATTTACTTGGGAACAGTTGCATGTTCTTGGTTGAATTGTTGGTGTGAGGAGATTGGAAAGTGATAACAGTCATGCTAGCATAGATTTGACCTTCAAATTTGACATGGTCCCAGTGAATCTTTATTCTCACATGTTCATCAATCGATTTTCTTCGTATCACATTTACTCTCCACCACCAGAAATCTTTTTCGAATGGACAAAATAATCATGAATAACAAATTAAAATCATTAAATACTCAAAACCTTACTTAAAGCAATGTTTTTTTAGCTGATTCATGTAGTTGGTATTGCTCATCAATGACCCGGTTGAATAAAGATGAACTGAATGTAGTTGCTTATGTAAGTGTCAGTTTTGTGGGGTACTTTTTGCAGCAGGGCAATGCCAGTTTTGAAAGAAACATTGTTAGTAAGAAGAGAGCAGAAAAGTAAGTAAATTGGATGAAATGTAAGAAGAAAATGCAGTGTGAAGGTTAACAGTAACAACCATATTTATGATTGTTAGTGAAAAATTGGATGAAATGGAAGAAGAGTTAATTTTAGATGTGATGTCAGAAGTTAAACAAAACGTGGAGATTAAGGCGGTGAAAAAAAAAGAATGGTAGGTGGTAAAAAGGTGGGGAATAGCGGCGAAGGCATGCACAGAGACCAAATTGGCATAAACAGGAATCATAGGTTGCGTGTTGCCTCTTACATTTTTCATTTTCAAACCAAACAAACAAAAAACCATAATACATAACAACATAAACCTAGAGAACTTTTCCTAGCTTTATAATCCAACACACACTTACATTCCACTGTTTAAACACCTATAAACTAATTTTCAATTTTTTACATAATCTAATAATTATATTATATTCTTTTTACTTTATGTCTCTTTAGTTGTTTTTTTACATTATTGGTTGTGATGTATAACTAAATTCATAAATGAATCAATCTTGAACAAAAATATATTTACAGCATCAGATATTAAAGGCTTACATCTTTTGTTTTATTTCTTAGTTAATATTTTAAAGAAATGTTAGCATTGCAATTATTTAGTTAGGGTTTCTAAACCTGTTATATGTTAGAGACTAAAACAGGGATTCCGTTAGGGTTTCTTAAGAAGAAAATGTCTTTTTTTCTTTCTGCACTCTGTTATTACTAAATCTACCCGTTATTAATATAGCATAAATAAAATATACTTCAGTATTCCACGGTACAATTTTTACATTAGCACTTCCTAGTAAAAATTATCTAGAGATTTTGATAGATAATACTTTCAATGTTAATATCTATATAGTACATTGACTTTGTTTATTTATAAAAGTAGAGACTTAAGTTAGTTTTATTAAAAAATAGAAACTTAATTGAATAAAAATATATATAAAAAAAACTTAATTATAAAGATCAAATTATTAATTCAAAATTTTAAATATTTATTTTGAAAACTTTATTCTAAAAACTTGTTTCAGAATTCATTTCATTTATTCAAAAGATCTTATGATAGAAATTTTATTCTTAAAAATTTTGTTTTAAAAAATCATATTTCAAATATTCTGAAAAAAATATTTTGAAAATTTAAAAAAATAAATAATTTAAAACTTACTTCTATAAAAGATAGAATGACCATTTTAGAAATTGGAAGAATGACAAAAGAAAATTGTGCAAAATTGAATATGAAAAGGTCGAAATATTCAACTTCTAAGATTGTTGAAATTAGTTAATAATACATGTCAACATCATAAAAGTGTTCCTCCAAATATATGTATTTTTCTATAATTTTTTTTCAATTAAGTATTCTAAAAAAAGTCTTCTTTTTTATATTAAGTATTCTAAAAAATAGTTGCATAAGACATTTTGACGTTCAATGACGTTCAAATCAATTTTAGTTTTAATCAATGTTATAATAAATGCTTGTGACAATATCTTAACTACCTTACTTAGAGACACATATTTATATTATCAATAATGGATTTTTACATTTTTGTACATCTAATATGGACTTAATAATCATAATTATGTAAGCTAATATTAATAATCTAATTAGGATATGTGCAAAGAGTATTTTTCTCTTTCAGTGGATGTATTACTTCTATTGAAATGAAGTGTTTGAATTGTCATACATCATCCATTAAAAATGTGACCTATAACACTGAATTCAATCCATCAATCTCTCACAAATGCACAATTACCTAATAATCAAACCCACACAATTATTCATAATACCAAACTTTTCAATCTTTCAAAATTATTATAAACAGAAAGCATCAATTCAAGAGTTTTATCATTTAAAATTTTAGGTAGTTCTATACTAATCTCAAAAATTTAAGAAACAACCAAAACATGAAAGAGAGGAATATGCATGTGTGGTTCGAAAATACATATGCAGTTAAAAAATGGTAATGACTATGAAATCAAACTTCATAACCAAATGTTAATGCTTACGCACAGATTTCACACCCTATCACCAAAAACAAGGCCCAAATTTTACAGTTTATTCTACAAACAAAACTTATCTCGACGATCCTTCTGGCAGCTAACACGACAGGGCCTCTAGACAATGTAGTGGATAATAACCAAGCAGTCTCCCCCGACGACAACAACAACAACAAAAAAGCACAGTAGTCACCATCGAACAAGATCCCTCAACACGAACAATACGTCATGAAATGTCACGGTAGGGTCACACCACAACAACGACCTCCTTACGATAAGGTCAACGTAGGACAAAGATAGGGTCACCAAATTTGAGACGATGGATGGAGTGAATGACGAGAGCAGAGCACGCTATTTTCATCAAAAGCGCAAAGTTTGAAGAGGGAAATCACAAATGTAAACCTAACTTCATCGAACAATCATTAGTAAATTAAGTCAACAATACCTTACCAATGACTATATTTGTCGGTAAATGAAACAAACACATTTGTCAATAAATCCATCGGCAAATACAACTTACCGACGAAAGTATCCGTCAGTAAATGAAACATAAGTATCTATTAGTAATTTCGTCGATAATTAACATTTACTGAAAAATCTTGTGTCATTGTTAATAATTTGTCGATAATTTTTGTTTTTCCTGTAGTGAGCATTCAAAGGCTAAGTAGATAAATATATTTTAACCATTTTTGTATTTAGAATTCAATAAGGCAACACGTCCAAGTAACTCAAAATTCTTTTGACCTTATCAGTCATATTATCCCTCAGTCAATCATTATACTTAATCGTGTTATCAGTCTAGTAAAATGGGAACTTAGGTTGGTTATTCTCATCATAAAATTATGAACCCCCTTGTTAGTCCTAAGAACTCTAAAGAAACCATTTTTAAACTTCTTGAATGACTAGGAATACGACTCCAACAAGCATGTTCTCGCCTGACTAACCAGAAAAAGGCCAAGTAATTGGATACCAAGGACGAGTATTATAAAAGTGAAAAATGCATTGAGGAGTATGATTTAATCATAGGGATTTGCATACAAGTTGAAAGGCTTGCAAGAAACCCCAACTATTTAGGTTTAGTTGGGTAGTGTCACATTTAAAATACGTAACACCCCCATCGTGAACTCATAAAAAAGTAAACAAACATGTAATTAAATGAAGATGACCATAATAAACATTTGCAAATTATGGTTAAGTTAAGAGTAAATGTTTAAAGTAGGCTCAAGCAAGGTAATTGAGTCATGTGACTTAGGCCTATCCAGGTAAGGGCTCATGAACAATAGCATAAATAACAAGTTGCATGAGGTAAATTAATTATGATCATTAGTTAACATATTTATTACCATCTAACACACTTAATTGACTTGAATGTTAGAGTGTCTCTTACAGGCACACAACCTATATTTAGACTAAAGAGGATGGGTATCCTTGGAGGGGGAGAACCTTGTGTTTGGATCTAAGAGTGTTTGAAGTTGGAGTCTTTGCATAGTATATTCGGCTTTGTAAGAACAATACACACATACATACACATACACACACATTTAAGACATGGGAAAATAAATTAATTTTAAAGAATGGTTGAGTGTGAAGAAAATATTAATATAAGAAAAAATAATGTACTTGACACAAGTGTTGTGTAGCTCAATTGGTTAGAGCTCATTGTTGTGGGTTAGTGGTCATGTGATCAATTCCTTCTAAGTTCATAAAAATGTGATTTATTTTTATTAATTTATTAAATGACGTGGAATGTGTGTGTATGTTTATGATATTAGTTGTGCATGTCTATATGAGGTTATGTATGTGGCTTAGGCTTTTTTTAAGTGCACATGAATAGTAGAAGAGGGTGTTAGAATGTGAGAATTGGATATCTTAAGACTTTTTTTCGGTGCTTTTGTTGAGTGTGAGGCCTAACAAAGGAAGCCGTGGAATTAAGATCATCAAGAGCTAAAGATTTGCTTTTGGAAAAGAGGTAACGGGTGTTAAACCTTTGACCCTTGGTTCTGTGAAATTGTGGTATGATGACCATGTGTGGTTGTACGTTTTGCGGTGTTTCATTGGACAAATATTATTTTAATGTCTCTAATGATATTTTTCTTCCTTTGGTTGTTTTTGTTGTTTGAATGGACGTGTGGTGAGATGTTGATGGATAATGTTGTTAACATGTGTTTATTTTGATGTTGGAGAGTAAAATTTCTATATATTATGGTTTATAACCAATTGTAGGAAAATGATGTTTAGGTAGTTAATTGGTTCATAGTGTAGGAAATCATGATCTCCTTATGTTGTTAAGTGATTGGGAATAATGTAATGGTTTAGGGTGAATTTGATTATTGCATCTGGTTTAGTGAATTGTAAATGCATTATTTCTACAAAATTTTGGTGAGTTAGCAGTAACTATGTTTTAATGGTGCAGTGATGGTTGTTGTTATGGTATAGTTCTTAAGTCAATAGATTTTTGAATATTTATACATGGTAATTGGCCTTCGACAGTGATGTTTTTGAATATGTGCTTTGTATGTTTGTGACCATGTATTTAAATTAGTCTAGGCTAAAAATCAATATTGGTTGTTTTAATCTATTATGTATGAAAATAAGCAGGTTCTGTTGTGCAAAGTCTTTGGGTTTGAAACCAAATTATGAGGATTGTTCTGGGTTAGATGAAATGGATTGAAAATTTCTAGGTTGATTTTTTTGTTTTGTCTATAACTGGATCTAAGTTATGGGTAATTGCAACAATGTTGTTGATTTAGGTTAATTTGTATGAGTGTTGTAAGTTGAACTTATGTTGGAGTAAGCTTGAACCATGGTGTTTAGAGGTAAGCCAAGCTGTTGAGTGTATGTTTTCTTTCTCTTTAGGCATTCTTAGGGTGTTATTTTATGGTTGTTGAGTCAAGTTGGAAGCTTGCCGAGTTATTTAAATGTTTTCGTGCTTTCTAGTGGCGATGTCGAGTTGTTTAGGTGATATTTGTTTTGTTTAAGTGATTCGAATAAATAAGTTAAAGTAGTGTTATAGGTATGAACCATGGTGTAGGGATGGTAAGTTGAGATGTTAAAGGGTGTTGCTTTAGGTTGTTGGATTGTTAAGTTGTTAAGCTAGACTGTTGCGAGAGTAGTCGAGCTGGGCTTAGAGGTTATCAAGCTGGGTTAGCGATAGGATGGACTGAGTAGCCGGGTTGTTGAGAGGGTTGGCGAGCTGGGATCTTGGTGTTGTCGAACTGTGTAGTGTTGCTGGTTGAGTTGTTAGTGGCCAAGAAAATCCAAATATATACTTAAGTTATTCCACAACCACTGCTTATACTTTATAAATAATTTTATAATTACCATCACAATTTCAAAAATTTTGTTTTATTTTTAATTGAAACAAATTAAACAAAATTAAATATTCTTTTCACTAATAAGATAAGTCTATCATATATCATTTGAGGATTTTGGTTAGTCATTTTTCTATAACAACATTTCTTCATATAAGAGAATAAATAATTTGGATAAGTGTGAAACTTTTATATTAATCGGATATATTTCTAACAGATCAAGTAAAGACATTGAAAGTGATACATAGTTGTTGTAAAAATAAAGTGAAATATGTCTATACTAAATCAAATCACTTAAGTGATATTTAAAAATTTATGAGATTTGTTAGAAATAAAGTCTACTAAATATATTTTTTTTAAAAGAGGAGAGTTATACATTGACATAAAATAAATAAAATTAGTTATTTTGTTGTGATAAAAATAAAATAAAAATTACAATTCCATGTACATTTTAAGATTATAAATAAAAATTATTCCCTTTCTCATATTCTATAACCTTATACCAAATGTTTGGTTAGGCTTATTTTAGTGTCATAGGAGATTGTTTACTTTTCCTGGTCCTTCCTGCAAACAGCGTGAGTAGAAGCATGGAAATGACCTTTTCAACTTTGCTATACTTCAAAAAAGAAAATAAAAAAGTGGTTATATTATAGATAATGATACTTAGACAATATTTTTTTGACAACATTTGAACATCATCTACGTGTCATTCTGTGATTGGTCCATAGTAGTGTTTATGATTATTATTATTGATTGTGGAATAATTTTGGACCAATCACAGAATGACACATAGATAATGTTTAAATGTTGTCAAAAAAATGTTATCTAAGTATCATTATCCTATATTATATCACTCCATGCAACATATTTAGTGTATTGGATTTATGCTCTTGCAAATCACCCAACATTAAATTAGTGCCCACTGATGTTAAAAATACATTATCAATAGTTGTTTTTTATTTAAAAGGGATCTCTAAGTATTAATATGTTGCATTTAAAATGCTATTTAAAAATATTATATATATTTAAAGCTTCAACCTTTTACGAGGAGAAAGCATATACTAAAAGAAATGTCTAGGAATGGAGTATTGGGCTTTAGGGAAGGTGGGTTTGGGCTTTTGATGTGTGGTAGGTAAAAGAAAAATTATTTTAGGATAAGAATAAATAAAGAAAAAAATTATTAGTGATTATAAGTTGAAAGAGTAAACGGAAAACGGGAGTGGGCTTTTTCTCTACTGGTAGATGTCTGTGTCTGATGTTAATATTGAAGAGCAATAAGGGAGAAAGTGATGAAGAAAAAAACATATTTTAAAAACTGAAAACAAAGAATGAAAAGGATTGAAGCAATTGCCTCCATTTAACGTAATGTATATATTAGTGAATCATATTGAAAGCTGAAGAAAGGTGGACCTTCCAATGAAAATGACTTTGCTCTCATAATTATTGTAGATTAGGTGAGTAAGGTGGAACCAAAAGTGTAACTGTACCCAATCTTCTGGGAAACTACCTTCTCTCCTTCAAATTATTACTTATCCTAAATTATTACTTATTTAGGACTTCAGAACGAATTACTTCAAACATCTGTAAAATTTTTTTTGTGGAATGTCTGGTATCAATTTTTAGTTTTTGTTTTTATTTTATCCTTCAGAAATATACCAGTCAAAAATTCTTCGATATTAAAATTAGTAAAATATTCATACGGTAATTTAGAACAATAATAATTAATACGTATAAATACCAACCATTCATATAAAATTAGCAAAATTCTAATCACAATCTAATCTTAATTCAATACTTCTAATCATTAGTTAACATTTGTAAAAAAACGTAATTATAGATTCTCTCACCGATCATTCATCCTCGGCCGCATGATTGATTATGGACCCATACGGTACATTACTAATACTTCTAACCTGCCATTCAAAACCCAATTAAGAATTCCTTCTTATTATAACTTTCCACACTTTCAAACATTAAATCAACATTAACAACTAAACCTCAATATAATAATATGCATTCAACAATCCACTCAAATCCAATATTTCATTATACCAGAAAGTCTTTGTACTTTCCTGTATCTATATTATACAAAGGTATATTTCCTTTAATTCTCTAATTTTTTTTTAAAAACAAAATTGTGTTAAATTTCAAATTTAAAAATGAATAATATTTAAAATATGATGATTGATTGACGTAAAAAACTTATAGGTAAAATATATGAATATAACTTCTTAAAATTAAAAGAAATCAACTATACCAAAAGAATAAATTAAAGATGCAGTGAGACAATAAAGCCATCACGGTCTTTTATAGATTAAAAATCAGCCACAAGTTTTCGTCAATAAAATAATAGAAAGAAAAGGAAATATATCACAACTTATATAGCCGCCTTAACATTTTGAGCTCGCGGTCCCCAAAAATGGAGTAGAGCACTGAACTGATAAGAAGAAGTCCCTTTATTTTATAGTTATATCACTTTCGATATAATGCTCATACAACAATAATTTAATTACAAATGCTTCCTTCTTTATGCTCCTATTTAACTATACAAATTATTTTAATATTTTTTTCATCTTTTATTAACAACAATTATTGTCATTGATCGATGGCTAATGCTTACAAGATATCTCATTTAGTCCAGCACTGAAATATCCAATGGACCAAATATTGACCATTAATTTTGAAGGAGTTGTTGGAAGAAAGTTCTAGATTCAAGTAATGAACTCATTAGATAAGTTGCAATCAAATCAGGGTACTTATAATGTTTTGGTAGGATCGATATCTTTGACAAAAACATTTAAAATTATCTGTTTTATCATTTAGTTGTGTTATTTTTTTTAATTTTTTTTTTTCTAATCGGGTATTTGTAACATTCTGATGTTCAAATTAGTGATTTTGCTTTTTTATAAATATTATAATGAGTTTATCATTATGTTTGATTCATAATCACTAATAAATGATTATTATTTTTATTAATTGTCAATCAATTACTATTATTATCATTAATTGTTCATTAATAATTATTATTTAGAATAATTTCTAAACCCATTGTATATTTTTTCATTATCAACAGATTCTTGACTAACCGGGTGATCATATAATACAATACATATATCCTCAACAAATTTTTATATGTACTTTACATTTATTATTTTATTTTTAATATTTTTTATAAATATAAAATTATTTTTTAATGATCAAAATGAATTAAAAAAATAATTTTCTATTCATATTACAACACTTGACATTATGGACTACCAAATTATGCGTTTTGTAAATTGGTGTTCACTTGTTGAGTTCGGACTCAATAGCATGTGCACGACCTAAATTAGGTACACTTGCTTATCCTTGGATTTTAAACTATAGTTTAATTAATTTCCATCACACCAGACCAAACCTTAAATAAATGAAACTGCAAACTTCGAATATAATCTCTAACCTAATTAAATGTTCCTGTTTGAAGCGATCATGGGTCAGCTGATGCAAATACAGGAAAATGGAGGGCTTACTTGTGGATTTTGATAAAAGTCAGGGATATAACACGGGAAAGAAAACTACTTATCACGTGATCAACAATTAATGTCACGTGTCTTGCACCCTCCTTCTTCTTCAGGTTTTAGTCTCTTAAAATCCCCGAGTAATGTAGGCCCATACGCTAAGCAATCCTTATCTCAACGTGAACGCAGATCCATGTGGCCACGTCACGGGCTCCATCCTAAATCGAAATGGACGGTCCAGATCTCTATCCACTCAAAAGAGTTGTTCGACCTTTAACACCCGGCCATCGTTAAATATGGCACTCATAGGGCGTGGTTGTATCTCTTACTCTGAGACCTGGTCATTGGGATCTCCATACGCTGGATCTGCTAAGATACGCGTGATCCATATGGGCCTCCTCGACCACTTGTGGGACGACACCGTCGCCGGCCCAAGGCCGGATAACGGTCTCAGCAAGCTCCGTAAACACCACACCTTCAATTTCCGACCTAGCTCCGGCAAGGGTACGACGCTGTGACACATATCACAAGGACCACGAGTCCTCAATTACAATCGTCAAATCAACTCTTATCATCGTTATTATTCTTACAACTATCATCGTTATAATCTAACCATTGAATCGGAGATGGATCGGGGTGTTTCGGGTTGCATGCTATCAGATCTGCAACCCAAACACGCCTTTCGAGCTCGAAGCTCCAAATCGTATAAATCAATTCCACACGATCTATATAATAAACAGGATACACGACGAGACAAAATTAACCTACACCTAATAGCTTTTGATTGAAGATTGTTTTATATGAAACGCTGATAGATATTTTTTTTGGAAGAGAGTAAAATATCCTAACGACTAGACATATTTACTATTGATCAGAAGCGGAGGGCGGGAGCGTGAGATCGTACGGTGACGAATCATCGTCGGGGGAAACGACGAGAGTGACGCGTAGTATCATGATCGTGAAACCGCCAGGGTATCAGAGTGGATCGCCTCCGGTTTCTCCCGCCGGTTCTACTCCTCCGGTTTCTCCATTTTCGGGTAAGGTCGTTATCTTCTTCCTACTCTTTTACTGTCACGGTGAAAATAATACGATTCATTAATTAATTAATCAGTTAATCAAATAATTACTACGTAAACGGTGGTTCTCAATATCAGGTAGCAAATATTTTGTCGTTTTGTAGTGGGCTGACAGAGGGGGATTGGTGAGAGTTGTTAGGAATTATGATATCTATGTGGTTGTCCACACTAGCAGCACAGCACCTTAGTTAGTTACAGTATGTATGACCATTATACAGTGATATCCACATATTGGGATCCAACTCAACCCATGGGTCAATTTCACAACTAGACCCAACTGGGTTATATTATGACATCATGAGATAATGAAAATAATATGTGGCACCCGATGATTTAGATTTTGTGTATGTGAAAGTGGGGGAAGGATGATGGGTTGTTGTACTGATCTGATGTGTGTGCATGTTTTTAGGAGCAAAGGATTCGACTCGGTTTCGAAGAAGGTCGGCATCAGACGCGTACGAGAAACGAGGGCAGAACAGATCAGACCCTTCTTCTCCTTACGATGTGTGAGAAATGAGTTGCATTTTCTCAGATCAGCAGCCCTTTTGGGCTTTTCTGTATTCATTTTTGTTTAGTGTTTTGTGTGTACGTATGGGTGTATAGTAAGGAATGAAGCAGGTTGAGATGAGGTTGTGCTGCAGTTCACGCGAGCTAGCTTTTTGTTTAGCTTCTTTAAGTGTTTGCTTAGGTGAGCTGGGTAGTGTTTGGTAAATTGTAAGTAAGAAGGTGTAAGGGTAGAGTAGCAGTGTATCATGTATCTGTGTATTTATGATCAATAAGACATTCCTGCGTTTGTTGCTGTACTTCATTTCTCCTTGTAAATTAATTAAGTTTTAGCTTAACCAATCACAACCTTGTAACTCAGTATTCATAGGCTTAATAGTGTATCTACCAAATGAAACAATTTTTTGTCTTCAAGGATGCTTTCAGGGGAAAAGACACTTCATAATGGAACAGCCGGCCAGCTTAAATTATTGAATTTGCTTGTCGGAAGTTATGAGTGTGCTGTTTTTCGAATTAACCAATGAACACAGTGGACTAGGGAAGTTAAATTAAAAATCTACAGTCTTCAATAAGTAAATGCATTTATTATGTACTCGCTCTTCTTTCAAAAACCTGTTGCACTTTTATGTCGATGAATGCCATGGGAATGCGATATGGAGAAAAAAAATCTGCTTAATAGACATATTTGCTATTTTTTTGGTGAATTGTGTAGAATGTTAAAGATTGATTAGCATAACAATGAACATTTTTTTACAGAGTACTAAACTAAAATTGCGTGCTAGAATGGAGGTAATCGTTAGTGGAATTTGAATCTGAATCTGTTTAGCTACAGTGGGAACAGGGGACAATAACTGATGTCTCTGCATTCTAATTTCTTCCTGCTACTCCAACAAAAGTACACATCAGAGTCCACATCTCATTGACACGCTTCCATTCGGACCCTTCTCTTTGAACACAGTTTATTTATTTGTAACCTTTGTTTCCATTGAGTTGCAAATCTCATCCATTATCGGCGCTTGTCCCTCTATTCATTATTGTTTTGTACCGAAAACATGTTTTAATCTCAGTGTTGACAAAATATAAAGGTTGTTTGTTCAACACGATCTTAATTATAATCACACACTTGTTCTAACTATTCGGAAATCGAAGCTTTTTTGTTTTGGCACAGACGTTTGAATTCATAGTTTTAGAGAAATAGCTATCAGCTGAACACAAAGGGGAAAAAGTGTTTAATTAAATGAATTATATGATGGAAAGAGAGGAAGAATCAGAACTGCAGTATACAAGTATTTGGATAGAGCCTACTAAGAAACATAGTATCTTGTTATACTAAGTTCAGTTGCTGACTCATGTTAGGCATCCTAATTAACATGTAAGACAAAAATAGGATAGGCAGCTTGACGATGTTTTCCTGGAATGGGAGAAAGAAATTCCATTAACTGGGAATGTTTCTTGAGCCATAGGAGGAATAGAGCTACTGGGCCTTGGAGACAAGAAGGTCAATAAGACGACTGACTCATGCCCCGTATAAACCTCTTAATGTTAAAAGGAAGAAGATGATTGATACTATGATACACATAAAATATTCATTTGATATTATTTTTTTTACTTTTTATTCTTATTAGATATATTATCTTTATATTTTTTTTTATCTTTTATCTTTAATTAGTTTGTTATTATTATTTATTTGTATTTTGAACTTAATCTATATTTCTTTTATTATAAATAAAGGATCTATGTGTATATTCAACACATAAAAGATTAATCTTATACATTGTTTTCACTATATTCAACATAATATCAAAGTCTGATTCCAATCCAAGAACCTTCGCATTATGGTATGAATGTAAAAAATGTATTGCTTAACGGATATTTCCAAGAAGAAATTTATATGGAACAACTTTTAAAATTTGTTGATCAAGGGAGTCTTTTGGGATGGTATGTCGTCTTCACAAATCCTTATATGACCTAAAACAATCTCCTAGGGTCTGGTTTGGAAAATTCAGTAATGTTGTTCAACAATTTGGTATGACTCGGTGTGAGACAGATCATTCAGTCTTTTACTATCACTCGAGTGTTGGATGTGTCTACTTGATAGTATATGTTGATAACATTGTTATTATAGACAGTGATAGTTATGACATCTCTCAAATGAAACAACATCTTTGCAACCATTTTTAGACCAAAGATCTTGACAAACTTAGATATTTTTTGGGTATTGAGGTGACACAATCCAATGATGATATTGTTATATCTCAAAGAAAATATGCATTGGATATTTTGGAGGAAACTGTTTTGATGAATTCAAAACCCGTGGTATCTTACTATTACTCGTCGTGACATTTCCTTTGCACTTAGCGTGGTAGGCCAATTCCTTAATTCTCTGTGTGAAGATTATTCGAATGCAATTATTCGTATATTAAAGTACATTAAAAGATCTCCCGGAAAAGAGTTGTTATATGGTTCTAATAACCATCCAATAGTGATTTGTTATTTTGATGTTGATTGGGCAGGATCTCCTTCTGATAGAAGGTTTACATTTGGATATTGTCTCTCCATTGGTGGTAACTTGATCTCTTGGAAAAGCAAAAATCAAAATGTTATGGCAAGATCCAGTGCAGAAATAGAATATAGAGTTATGACCTCAATCACTTGCGAACTTGTTTAGCTTAAACAATCACTTAAAGAGTTATAATTGAGGACCAAATACATTGATATTGTCATTTCATTCAAAAGAAGATTGTATTTGGACAAGTTTGAGTTCGTTAATTCAAGTGACCAATTAACAAATATTTTCAGTAAATCTTTACGGGAGCTAAGAATTGATTATATTTATAATAAACTTGGTATATATGATTTGTATGTACCAGTTTGAGGAAAAATGTTAGACATGTTATCTTTATCTTTTATCTTTAGTTAATTTATTATTATTTCTTATTTTTATTTTGATCTTAACCTACATTTCTTCTATTATAAATAGAGAACCCTATCGGTATATTACACAGGGAAGATTAATCTTATACATAGTTTTTAGTGTATTCAACAATTCTTTTCTGTTTTAAAAAAGTAAAAATGTTTGATATTGTCTTTATATTTTATTTTCTTCTTTTTTAAAAGATATAAAAATTTACTTTTTTTTTATGATTATTTTACTTTTATAATAGTATAAAGGTATCTTACTCTCCCATTACTCAATTAAAAAATCATTCAAATGAAAAGTTTCTTAACTAAATTTTGTTAAATGCGTTCTGATATTAATGGTGTTGTAAATCGGTGATTTAATGAATTACTAATGTTGAAATTGTTTGACGGTTGAACTTCAGTTAATAAATTTTACAATTCAAAAATTTTAAATATAAGATAAAGATTTATGAATTATTTTATAGTAAAACTAAAAATTATTATGTTTGCCTTAGGCCTAACATTTTTTATACACGGGCTAAAAGTAGGATTGGTATATAAGAAGTTACTGTACAATTATTTCCTTTAAATTGATGAGTGGCTGGGCATTTCTTTATGCCCTGTCGGTCAATCTCAGGCAAGTAAAAAACGTTAAAACATGTAGGCTTTGCATGCTCATTGTTTTAAAAATAATGTCTTCTAAAATTTGTTTGTTTACAGAATACATTTATAGTATTTGTTTACGATCTACAGAGTGTGGTCACGTTTCTGTTTCTAAAGTAAAAAAACTAGATTTGAAAATTTTAACTTATAACTTGTAAGCAATTTTTTCTTCTTAATTAAGTACTTAAAAAAGGATAATGATACTTTGACAACTTTTTTTTACAATATTTTAACATTATATACGTATTATTCTGTGATTGGTCCATGTTAATATTGATGTTAAAATGTTGTTAAAGTATCATTATCCCTTGAAAAAAACAACTTATCATCCGTGAATCAAGATGAATATCTTGCATCTGTTACATACATTGATGTTGTATCCTACTTTCTTTCTTTGTTACAGAAGATAATTCTTTACCTCCTATAAAGTTCCCAAGCCAAGAACTCAATCAACACAAAACGCAAATCTGCAACTACAAAACTTCCCAAGAACTGAAGTTGTAAGCAAAGGACCTGAAGTTGTTCTTATCGTGTTTCACCACTTGTGTGCTAGACGAGCTTATTTTCTTGGTTTACTTGACCTTGAATGATTCTATTCTAACTACAAGTAAAGCTTAATCAACAAATTCGTTACTTCTTGAGAGACAGACACGGTACGATGAATAAGAAAAGGGAGTTAAGGAGATAGATACTACATAAAGAAACTTTGAGACGCAGTTGCAGAACAGAAGCATCAGCAGAGCAGAATCGTCCAAGAAAAAGGAACAGGTTTCACATAATTCAGCTATCGCCTTAGGTAGCACAGAAAATTAAGATTTGTTTAAGTATTTTTATCAGTGGCATAGCAACAGCTTAAGTTAAGCCTCACGAACAGAAGTCTACCAAAAACAACATTCCTGAGAAGTCATTGAGATAAATGGCATAGAAATTTACGCATTTGGTAACAGAAATCTCTTTGCATTCACAAATTACATGCTAATTTTGCCAATCACAAGCAAGCAGCTGGTGTATAAAGCAATAATATCTGCCTCTGCACAGAAGAATGCCTGGGTGGTTCAGTTTACAATATACTATCATTGGCAATCTGTAATCAATAAGGCTCTCGCATGCCAAACTCCTACTTGACAAATTCAACTCCGTACGAGTTGAGTTAGCTGGATTGGATTCCTATTTGAACCGAAAATCTTTGCCAATTACTAGATCTTGCCCAGTTTGGGTGGCTGCTGAAAAAAGTTGTTGCATTAGATAGATACCAGTACGACGCACAAAATAACACAACACTACAAAACAATACAGCAGCGATAGTTCAAACTTTACCTTCTTAAAATTCATTTTCGAAGAACTACTTCCTGATGCTCTATCAGCGGGTTTCAATATCTCAAAGGAACATACAAGAGAATCATCAACGCTTAACAATGCACCAGCATTGTCAAATTCTCCACCATAATTCGGAGCAGAAAATATCGTGACTAATCTTCTTTTAGCAAAGAACTCATATCCATCCTCCACAACCTATTGAAAAAATTAGTCCTTGATCAGAAGAATCTGGAATAAGTAACACAAATAAGACAAAGATTGAAATAAAGGAGCAAGGATGAATGCCTGTAACAGCTGGACACAGCCTGATCTAGATACAATATGCATGCCAATTAAGGTAAGTAAGTGTACTTAGGCATTAGTCACTTAAGAATAAAAAAGATCATTAAGTTAGGTGTTTTCCAATAAATTTTCTGTCAATGAGAGAGTATGTTAAAAATGTGTTCTTAGTATACTTTTCATTAGCAGAAGGTAAGAGCCAACAAAATAAACCAGAATTAGGTTTATAAGAACAACAAAAATTTGTACTCACTACTTCAATTGTATAACTAGTTCTGTCTGCTGATATGAACTAAGAGGTGGTTTACCTGATGCCCTCTGCAAACAAGATCAAGGTCATTTTTATCCAAAAACTCCATAAGTACATCAGGTCCAAAGGTACATGAAACGCCTCGGTCACTATCCGCCCAACCCTCAATGCTAGCATCAGGATCAGACCAAAGCAGATCACAAAGGAGGCCACTATCTGGAATTTCAGTAGGCCTTTGAATCTCTCTTATCAGATCTAAATTTTCTAATTCTGGAGAGAGTCCCCCATGCATACAAAGTATTTTCTCATCAATGAGAGCAGCCACCGGCAAACAGTTAAAGCAGTCGGTGAATATCTTCCATAGCCGTACATTGAACCTCCTTTTACATTCATCATAAAAACCATATATACGGTTAATCTTTGCTTCTTCATGGTTTCCCCTCAAGAGAAAAATTTTGTCTGGATATCTTATTTTATAGGCCAAAAGCAAACAAATAGTCTCCAAACTTTGCTTCCCTCTGTCCACATAATCCCCCAGAAACAAGTAGTTTGCCGCAGGAGGGAAGCCACCATATTCAAAAAGCCTCAGTAAGTCCTGGTACTGACCATGTATATCACCTACACGAGCAACAGGGGATTCAGAAAATTCCGTAATTGCTTACCTATTACCGGATTTCACCTCTCTTAAGAATAAAGTCCTTATTGATTAAGAAAATTTAGGTCCAGAACTGTAACAAAATTAAATAAATTCGAATGTAACTGCGATAAAATTTGAAGTTAAATACAATTCCAACCATGGATTTCTTAATTAATGCTTATTGCTAGACTAATATACTCTAATCATTTTAGAAGAACCAAATCCGTTTTCCACACCAGACTGCAAAAATGGATCTTTAAAGGATTATTTTCTCCCAAAGTATCGGAGATACATGGAAGGAAGTATTCGGAAGAAATGCATCAAATGTTAAAACATGACATTCGAGCGAAAGTAATTCAAAATACAGCTGCAGTGAACAATTACGAGCAAATATCTCTTTCTTCCTGTCAATTTTCATTTAATAATTCATCGAACAAACACGGAAAACATCATTGTATCATTAATTATCGTCCTTGAAAGACAGACAGACAGACATGTTCAAAATCCGAAAATCCAAAGATCCATTTTCTTTTTTCAAAATTGGCGGAATTTTCCTTCACCTTCCAAACAAAATCAGACATCTCCTGCAGATTGTTAATACATATAGTAATTAAAACAAAAAAAAAAGGTGGTTTGGAAGGAAATGAAATCTCCATAAGATTTGGCAGACGGGGGAGATGCAGAAGGGAAAAAGGTTAGAAATTTGAAGAGGAATGGAAAAGGGTGGCTAACCGCCGATGCGGATGGGGGCACGGAGCTCGAGAAGAATTGGCTGAGAGAGGAAGATTTGTCGGGCATTGACGCAGAGTTGACGGATCTCGGACTCAGAGAGCTGAACCTGTTTGCCTCCTTTCCCTTCGAGAAGCCTCCGAATGACGTCATCCAAGACGGCCTTGTCCATCATCCCCTCCATTGTTGTCATCATCATCTTCCCTCTTCCCTCTTCCTACCACAACACAACACAACACAAGAACCCTTTTTTGGATGGATTGTCGAGCCAAAGACGGGAGAGGAAGATGATAAATAAAGAAAATTTAGCTGTGGGATGAGAATTTTCGATATATGGACAAGATCGCCCAACCGAAAAACACACACAAACAAACACAAACACCCTTTTCAGCTTTTATATCATCTTCTTCTTCCTTTAAATCAACGATCTCTCGTCAATTCATCACAAGATCGATGGATGGATTCCTTTTATTCCCCTAAACATTAATTAATTAATTATTATTTTGGGATATTCAACTCAACTCCCAAGGTGAGGTGGCTGGGTTCAACTATAATATTTGCAAATTTTGGGTTTTGGTCTAAAAATCTACTCTTTATTAGGTTGAAACCTTCAACGCAGGAGACCAAATGGCGCGTAAGAATATCATCCGCTGGTCAACTCTCCCTCTTCCACGTGTCTCTCCTTCGTTGGTTGTCTCTGTGTTGGTCAAATATCGGAATCGCCGTTCGCCATTCGCCAGGTCCTATGTTCCAACCTTCTCTTTGGACTTCGCCGCAATCCCCTCTACACGCCATCCTCACATTGCTCTAATCCTTTTCTCTTTCTATTATTACATAATAATAACAATAATTTACATCATAATAATATTAATAATACGGAATTATTAAACATTTTTAAAAAAATTCCCAATAATGGTCATTTTATGAGTTTTCTCACGTGTTTTTTCATAAAAAATTCTATCTTGATAAATTTAAGTTACTATTGTTATTTTTGTTTTGCAAATACAAAATATTATTTCTTTCCTTCGTAACTACTCAAGTACGGGACTTCTAGAGTGATTATCACTAAATATTTATTTTTAATTTTACAAGGTTTTCTTGATAATAAAAAAAGTGCATTTTAAATATTATGATTAAGCATTTATTTCCATTTTGTAAACACTTCGTGACATGGTATCCAACCAACAAGGATTTTCGTTATGATTATCACCATATCTTAATTAACAAACATATCTTATTCGTAGGTGTTATTTTTTCTTCAAATGGATAAGTTTGTCATGGTCTTTCTCAACTTCACCAGGAATGCTGTTAGGTTTTATTCTTTTACTAAACCTATGTTTTCTTAAAACTCGTGAGCCCCTGAACACACGAGTCAGCCATATCCATTTTCTTTGTCACAACTATCCAAAAGGCAAAAAAATAAAAAAATACGAGTTTGATCATTTTGCCATATAATAGACCTTATATTGTTCACCAAGGAACAATAATTTAAAGTAATTATTTACTTCAAAAGTTATCTTTACCCAAAACTTTTATTTTAAAAAAATGTTATAATCGAAATAATTTATTTTAAGGTACGATTCGAAATCAGTTTAAGTTCC
Organism: Vigna reflexopilosa; assembly: GCA_027742785.1. Lineage (NCBI taxonomy): Eukaryota > Viridiplantae > Streptophyta > Magnoliopsida > Fabales > Fabaceae > Vigna > Vigna reflexopilosa. Next base: position 23,961,940 of record CM050926.1, on the reverse strand, counting down.
AAATTTCAACTTCTCGTGTTCCAGTTTAGGCGAAATTTATTAAAATAGAAAAAAAAGAGATAAATATGATGTGAAAAAGTATAATTTCACAGTTTTAAATTAAAAATCGATAAATAAAGTGAAAGTAGATTGGATATCTAGTTTTGGGCCTTTGTTTGCCTCTTAAGCCACCAAGCCCAAAACAGAATCACGAGGCCCATATCCATTAGTAAAAACCCTAGCATACATAACTTCATTGTAGACTCGCTGCTAAGTCTGAGACATTACGATTCACAGGTGTGTGCTGTTCCAACACACAAAGCGGCAATGGTATGCTGTTTTCTTCTTCTTCTCTGTTTTGTTCCTTTGAACGTGGCTGTAATCAGTGTTAAGGTTATTTCAACAACGTTTTATGCATTTATATTTGCCTATGATACGCAGGGGATCGATCTTAAGGCTGGGGGTAAGAGCAAGAAGACCAAAAGAACAGCACCCAAGTCCAACGACATATACCTCAAACTACTTGTCAAGGTTTCTCTCTATTCGATATTACCATCCGATGTTTGTTATGAATATGATCTCCTAGATCCGATGTTTGTTTTCGTTTTTCACGACGATGATGATAAATGTGAATCCCAGCTCATTATGAGACCCTTCTCCATTTGAAAGGTCTGGGAATATGCCTTTTCCACATTTGTCTGAGCCTCTGCACACTTTTCTCTCATTCTTTGAAGTATTTTCAATTCGAATGTTGAATGGTCTCATCAACGAAAAGTCCCTTGTGAACACACCTATTTTAAAAAGTTTAGCGTCCTATTGTTTGTACTGCTGCCAAAGCTTCAATTTTTTTCCCTACGTGGAGGTAGTCTAATTTTTGAGTACGATATTGTCATTGCACGTCCAAGCATTTTAGGTTCCCAATGATGCTTTCTATTTTACCATGCTAATGCTGATATGATATGATTATTACTTCTATTGTACTGAGGGAACTAATTTTTTTTTATCATTGTTTATCAAATTTTAAGTATGTTAAGATTGTTCTAGCATTATTACTAGGATAAGAAATAATGGTTTCTTTGCTATGAATAATTTTGCATTCAAATCAGAAGTTGTTTATGTTTACTACTTATGCTTAGAGGGATTCTGATTAAATGTTACGTGGGCAGCTGTATCGATTCCTTGTTCGGAGGACTGGTAGCAATTTCAATGCTGTGATACTCAAGCGCTTGTTCATGAGTAAGGTGAACAAGCCTCCAATTTCGTTGTCGAGGTTGATTAAGTATACAAAAGGGAAGGTATGTATCTGTATGTCATACTTTTGCATCTTTTTGTACTGGTGTAGTTGTTTCTCATATCGGTTAATTATATATGTATCTGTAATGTTTTATTTTCTTGGAATGTAGGAAGATAAAATTTCTGTTATAGTGGGGACTGTAACTGATGATATCAGAGTATATGAAGTTCCACCATTGAAAATTACAGCACTCAGGTTTACAGAGAGGGCACGTGCAAGAATAGAGAAGGCAGGTGGTGAATGCTTGACATTTGATCAACTTGCCCTTAGGGCTCCTCTGGGACAGAATACGGTATGTTGGCTTTTGTTGTTTTTTGAGTGAATTTCTATATCCTACCACTTTAGTTGTGTTAATTAAAATACTATTTGGTTCTTGCGCACACATTGTGTTGAACAGAATTTCTATAGCTTATTGTTTATACTCTTTAGTGTTGTCTGTGGTTGAATTATATCCAATGGAAAATCATACGTGTATGTACTTGAATGAAGGTCCTTTTAAGAGGCCCAAAGAATGCTCGGGAAGCTGTGAAACACTTTGGTCCTGCTCCTGGTGTGCCACACAGCCATACCAAACCCTATGTTCGGTCCAAGGGAAGAAAGTTTGAGAAGGCAAGAGGAAGAAGGAACAGCAGAGGATTTAGAGTTTAAGAAGATAGCTTTCTATTTTTTAATAGTGTTCTGAAATTCAACTTTTTGTTATAGGCTCTGGTGACTGCTTTTCTCATATTTGTCTTATAAGAATTCAGTTATGGACATCGTTCTTGGCCCCATATTTTGCATTAACGTGTATTTACCCATTTGATGAATTGAAAACCCAGTCATTTCTCGTGACCTTTTTGATCCTTCGATGGGGTGGGCTCCCTTTTTAATGGTGCACCCCTCTGCCACAACCGTTTTCTCAAAACAATTTATTTGTATATTTTGCAAGCTAGCTATTAATGGGAAATTGTTTCGACATAAAACGAGTAAACACCGTAAATCGTTTCAATAAGTGTTTTATGATGCTTTTGTTTTGTCAATTGTGGTAGGTGTTTATTTTGATCCATGTGTTGTTTTTGGGTGTTTCAATTATATATATATATATATATATATATATATGTATGTATGTATGTGGTTCTTCAATTCTATTCACAGTAATCTTCGATTCATACAAGGTAGTTTTAATCCGAAATTGAGGCATGGATTGTATTATGTGTTATGGTGTTATGATTGTATTAGTGTTGTTTCTATCCATTATGTCATATTTAATGTGAAATTTAAATTCTTGATTTATTTTCAATAATATTTCTTTAATGGTAAGTTTCTTTCGCATAATATATATATATATATATATATATATATATATACACGATGTTGTTATTATAAATACGATGTTGCTATATTTTTTTTTTTTGGTTATTGTTATAGTCTAAGCACGATACATAATAATACACAATATATAATAATACACAATATATCAAATCAGTTAGAATTATCAAAACAACCAAATCCAACAACTCATTTTTGCCTTGGTGATTACCAAGGGAGATATAGTCCATAAACAAGTCAAATGAATGCCACATTATTACATATTAGTGATAATTGAAAGAAATACAAAAGATGGTAACAAATATTGAGATCAATAAAAAATGTTTTAGAAATTAAAAGGAGTTTTGTACACAATGAATAAATAAGATTTATATTCATTCAATGATTATAAGTAGATTTTGTGGAGACAAAACTTAATTTATGAAAATGTTTTACATTGATTATCACGTAAAACTTATTGGTGATGAATCTGAGAATTAACATGAAGAACTAACAGATTAAACAATTCGATATTTTGGGAACTTAGAGACCATAGTTGAATTTTGTAAAAAGATGAAGAAAAAAGATTAATACTTTTTTAAGATTGCAAGTTGATTTTTTGTGAAAAATAATGATGATTAAAACAGTTTATGAAATGTTTTATAAAAACACGATTATATTTTGGATTATAAAAACACGATTATAAAAACACGATAAAGATATGGTTATTCGAACTTTTACAACACATTTATTACAACATTAATTGCTGATCGAATTCAAATTGGTTTAAGCATCAAATTATCTTTAACAAGTACATTCGATTAGTTGGAGATTCAATTATCCGAACTGATAGGAAGACAACTGAAGAGTGGTAGGAATATTGCTTTAACTGGACACTCGACCCTTACACCTAAAACATTTTGGCACCCATCGTGAGGTCAAACCAAAACTTTTGAAGTACGAGAAGGAATAGGGTAAGTAACCAAGAACAAGAGGAAATCATTAACAACTAGATGGACCTAATGGAAATGAAGAGAATGTAAAAGCAAATGGATGAGATGTAGAGGAAATACGAGGAAGAGATAAAGGCATTGCGGGAAGAGAACAAGATCATGCAATAGGAGAATGGTGATAAAGGCCCTATGCCATTTACCCTAACTTGCATTGGACCAGCTAAAGCAAGCAATTTTGGCGCGAGCAAACAACACTACCACTTCATCGTTAATGTGAACACGGTCAGTATGTTGCCATTTGTTGTAGGGACTAATGAGATCCCTTTACCCGATAATTGGAGGATGCCATTGTTTAACAAGTATGACAAATCTATAAAACCTAAACGAGCACATCCAAATCTTCATGAATTAGATGACATTATACACTACAAGTGATACCAATTGGTGTCAGGTTTTCTCCACCTCTCTAAAAGGGATAGCCTTGACTTCGTTCTTTAAGTTGCCAACTAACTCCATAAATAGCTTTGCGACCATCTGAATGAGATTCAGAGCTCAATTTGCAACAAGATGACCACATCACTTGACGTCGATCACTTTGGTCAACATTAGGCAAGAGAAAGATGAGTCCCTTCGGGCCTTCATGGAGGAGTTCTGGAAGGAGTCTCTACAAATCTGGAACCTTAACCTAGATGTTGCCATTCACTACCCGATTACAGCGCCCTTTGCAATGACATTTTTTCCTAAGGAAAATTTTGGCCAGAGAGGTTTTAACGAGGCGACCAAGTTAACAATATCAGAAGTTGTCCAAGCAGTTGTATCAATCTATATTCTCAAATAATGCTCCTTGAATCGATCGGTTAAGGACGAGTTCACCCATTGAACCTCTGTCACACTTATTAGCTAATCAACTAAGGAAGAGTTCTACCCAAATCCTTACCGATGGAGCATACACAAACGATTAAGGAAGAGTTCTACCCGAACCCCTACCATCCAAAGAAACAATCAGTTAAGGAAGAGTTCTAAAGGAACTCCTACTGAAAGTTCACCATTAAAAATGGTTTAATTCATCTAATGAACATCTAACAATGTCAACGAATATTTAATGAAGAGTTCAAACAAACTCCTATCTGACGGTTGTATCTAAGTGGCTTGAAAACCACTCAAGTAAATTTACATTTGATATTTTTGCAAATCAATTGGTTAGAGATCTATGAATACATATCAAAGATATAGTTTTGAAACTTTTCAATTATTACATTGTTGAACCGATTGAATCCAAACTGACTTAAGAATCAAATCCAAAGAAGTAGAAAAATAGCTTAAGAGTGGTAGAAAGATTGTTTTACGAAGACACTCGACCCCATATAGTTTTCCTGCAAATCAGTTCCATCTTGTTTATAAAATAGTTCTCAAGTTTTTTCACTTTATAATCAATGGGACTTGACCTTGTTTATGATCAAGAATTCTCATTACAATCACTACCTATGTATTATGCACGTACGAGTAATTCATAGATACCCTCTTCAAGAACTACAGACCACAGAGCACAACAAAGGGATATGCGAAGATACATTAGATGAACTGCATAATCTTCAAAAGGCCAAGCACAACCCTTTGCTTTCAAATGTAAGGAAAGAATTAGTTTTGAACTGTCTCAATTGGGTCATAATTTTTGTAAAAATGCACACATTTTACCCTAACCGTTAAGTTGTCTCAAACGGCGTTAATTGATGCTGAGATGAATTTTTTATTTTAGGCTTAATCCCTCCCTTGGTCCTTATGTTTGTGTGAAAATCTCAGTTCGGTCCTCAAGTTTTGAACTGTCTCAATTGGTTCATAATTTTTGAACCGTCGACAACGGCAGCATTTTTTGGTTTGAGAAGGAGAAAATGTGTGAGTCGGGGGGTTTGAGGGTGGAGGAATGAGTGAACTGCGATCAATGATTGGAAGGAAAAAGAAAGACCATAGCCACGTGGATTTAATGATTTTAAAACATAAAAAAATAAATAAATTACAGCTCAGTTCAAAGTTAACGTCGTCTCAATACACTTAACGGTTGGGGTAAAATGTTGTAAAATGTTTGCATTTCATAAGGACTTGAGGAAAAACTTGAGAACCGAACTGAGATTTTTACACAAACATAAGGACCAAGGGAGGGATTAAGCCTAAAATAAAAAAATTCATCCCAGCATCAATTAATGCCGTTTGAGACAACTTAACGGTTAGAGTAAAATGTGTGCATTTTTACAAAAATTATGACTCAATTGAGACAGTTCAAAACTTGAGGACCAAACTGAGATTTGCACATAAATATGATGACCAATGGAGGGTTTAAGCCTAAGATAAACATATATATCATCAGGAAAAATTTGAGATGATTTTGTTTACGCTGAATCTCTCTGGTATGTTCACACACTACAACATTCTTTACTTCAAAATACATTTTCTTATTTATGCAATATGTCCTGCATAATTAAAAGTAACCTGAGTTCCTCAGTACTAACTTGTCATAAAATAAAAACACAACTACTTCAACAATTTTGATGCCATTTTGTGATCATATTAGAATTTCTTGATAAACTCGTATATGTAATTACCGATTTCTTCTGCTGATTCTTTATTGTTGAAGTGAGCTACATCTTTCTGCACAATCACTTCTTCTAAATTAGGCACATCTTGTTTGAAACCTCCACCGTGGATATACTCCTTCATGTTCAGAGAGGTGTACACCATGTCCAACTCACCTGTGATGAACTTTACCGGCACTTGGATTTTTCCTCCACTCCATGGTGCTGTCAGCTCCAAATTTCTGTAAGCAACAATGCAGTTAATTAATTACATGTCTTTCTGATAAATTTTAACCGAAAAGGAAACCATAGATTAATTACAAGTTCAAATTTCTGTAATAGTTCAAGGGTCCTGTGAAGCCTGTTTTCTCAAATTTGGATACGTAATAGGCAATATCATCTTCCGTGAGCCAGGAGGGTAAGGAATTCGGCATATCTGGATTGAACCCAGTTCCATACTCTCCCTTTGGAATTATCGGAGGACCAGGTTTTCGAGTTGTCAGAATGTTTTTCAACACATACTCAGTCCCAACTTCAGCCATCTGAGCCTCCATTTCGCCTGGTTTCTGTCACAAGGTTTCCATACAATAATTACCATTAGGTCTAACACTACTACACTAATTAATTCTCCTTTCACTTCACATAAAAGAAAAAGAGCTTAAAAGTAAAATGAAAAAAGTGTTGGGAAAAACAAGAATGAGTATATGCCTGAAATCTGCAGACGTAGTAGTCGTCTCCGTACAAAGCACGCATGCCATCGACGGTTCTGACGTTGGGGTGTCTGCGAAGAAAAGGGACACTGAGGCAGACATAGGCCTTGACTCTGTCGGGGCGAAACATGCAGAGATACCAACCTATGAGGGCTCCCCAGTCATGAGCCACAAGGAAGACTTGTTGGACACCCAGAGAGTCTATAAGCGCAACCAGATCACCCACTATGTGAAAGCAGGTGTAGCTGCTGATTGAAGCTGGTGCCTCAGTGTCACCGTAGCCACGTAGATCTGGTGCAACAGCGTGATATCCTTTAGAGCTGAGAGCCAGGAGCTGGTGACGCCATGAGTACCAGAGTTTAGGAAAGCCATGGAGGAACAACACCACAGGACCCTCTCCTTTCTCTGCAATATGCATTTTTATGCCATTCACTTCCACTGTTCTGTGTGCAATGCCCTCCATATCTCTGATCTTCTTGCTGCGAGAGTGAGTTTGATGCTAACTCAATCTGAAAATGAGTTTTTCGTTGTATTACCTTCAAGTTTGAGTTGTTTTAAGTGGTAAGTCATGTCTGTGGTTTCCATATTATCATCCAATCATAATTAGCATTGTGTATGTCCTTTAATTTGGATTTTTTGGAATTTGGAAAGTACTAGGTTATGGTCGTTTTTGTGTTCGTACGTCTGCTATATTGAGAAGGATTTGAGTTATATTTATCAAGTAATTAGTAAAGTGTTGGTATAATTTATTTTTTATATTGTTATTAATATTAATAATGTATTTTAAATGGTGGTGTATACTGTATAAAAAATTAAAAATAAAGTTTAATTATTTTTTTATAACACAATTAATAAGTTGATTACAAAAATTATTTTTGAATATTATTTTCATATGATACTTATAGAATTGAGGTGTATTGTTGGTTTCTTTTATATAAATGAAATAGTTATATATGATTTATGAGTGGGAGAGATTTTGTGTGGATAATGGTTAAACCTCCTCCTATCAAAATTGGAGATAAGGAAAAATAAAATATTATGTGTTTTGTTTAGTCTCTATGTGGTGGTGGTTGTATCACTAGTAAAAAATTCGGTTTATACAGCGCACATTATGCCACGGTTAGGCAGAAACCGTTGCATAATGGTGCGCGGTGGCAGTTTTGTAAATAAATTTACACTATATGCCGCGGTTCACCTAGCAACCGCGACATATTCTCCTGCCACGTACTGACATTCCCCAATCGTCAGCCCTGCAATAAATTGGCAGGGGGTATATGTCGCGGTTCCAACAGAAACCGCGGCATATACCCCCTGCCAACTACAGACATTCCCCATGAGTCAGCCCATGCATTAAATTGGCAGGAAATATGTCGCGGTCCTGCTACGAACCGCGGCATATTCCCCTGCCAATTTAATCCATGAGTTGACTCCTCTGGAAAGTCAGTAGTTGGCAGTGGTTATATGCCGCGGTTCCCCAGGGGAACCGCGGCATATACCCCTGTATCTCCCAACTGCCTTTTGGGGAGACAGTTGGTATATTCAGAACGACAGAGTATAGGCCGCGGTTCTCATTGTAACCGCGACATATACATGTATATGCCGCGGTTCAACGGGAACCGCGACATATAGTTCAAAAAAATTACAAAAGTGCCATTTTTATTATTTTTTAAGCCGTATATGCCGCGATTATCTGATGAACCGCGGCATATGCGCTTTAGAAAATAGAATGCAGAACAGTTTCTTCTCTGAACGACGAACGCCAAAACGCTGCTGCCGCCCATCCTCGTCGAAAAATCTTTGCCGCCGCGCCATTCCGCCGTCCGTCGATCCCCTGCCGCTGTCTCGCGTCCTTTGCCGTCGCGTCCTCTGCCGTCGCGCAAGCCTCTGCCGCCGTCAAGCCATCCTCGTCGAAAAATCTCTGCCGCCGCGCCATTCCGCCGTCCGTCGCGCCCCTGCCGCCGTCTCGCGTCCTTTGCCATCGCTTCCTCTGCCGTCGCGCGTCCTCTGTCGTCGCGTCCTCTGCCGTCGCGCAAGCCTCTGCCGCCGTCGAGCCATCCTCTCCGTCGCGCCATCTGCTACTCCGGGTACGTTCCATTCTCTGATAATAGTGTTGTTTTATATTGAAATGCACGGTTTGAATATGTTGTTGTGGCTTTGATGGTTTTTGAAAAATATTTGTGGTTTTGGTGGTCAAATAAGAGACAAAGTATGTTAACTTGTATGGGAAATGATTGGTCCAATAAGAGACAAATTTTATTTAATTTATTAATATGTTATGAAATTTTTTTAGTTGATTTCTTATAAAATCAAAATTATGTTTGAATGATTTCTATAGACAAGATATCGTATGTTTGAGTGATACAATGTGTGAATTGATCATTTCAATGATTATTAATTGTATGATTGTATGACTGAATTGATTGTATGATTGAATTGATAATCTTATATAGATATTCTATAATTTTTATTTTGTAAAATTTAGGAATGGATCGAAATTGGATTAATTTACCACGTATTAGTGCTGAGTACGAGAGAGGTGTAGAGGAATTTATACAAGTTGCTCAACGTTATGAGGGGAGAAGTGATGATGAACTGAAGTTTAGATGTCCTTGTGTGAACTGTTTGAATGGGAGAAAGTTGAACGCAACCCAAATTAGAGAACATCTTATCTGTGATGGTTTCCTAAGATGTTATCACATAAGTTTTCCTTTTATATATTTCCAATGATTACCATTACATGTTTTGTTAAATTAATATTTCATGTTGCTATTTATTTTGACAGATATATGGCTGATCATCCACAAACTTCAGAGGATGAGGCTCCCCCTACCAGATCCACTAGAGGACCCACTAGGATGAAACAACTTTTGATCCGAAAGAATAGTGGTGAAAGAACTCCAGTGAATGTGAACGTGGTCACGGGTGTGGCAACTGGCCCCTATGCAGATGACTTCCGATCATACCTTGGAGTAGTGGCACGTGATAGGATTAGTATTCTCACTCCATCTTTTGATAATGTGTCCGAGGTTGATCGGAACATTATATGGAACGATATATTGGTAAGTTAGCTAATATCATTTGAATTAAAATTTGTTTATGTTGATAATTTTGTACTAATAAAACTTTATTATGTTTATTTCAGCTGACATTTGACATTCCAAATGTCGCAACACTTAGAAATAAGTGTTTGTCAACTGTTGCTGAAAACTTCAGAAACTTTAAAAGTAAGTTGACATCAAGATATATCTTTGGACACCTTAAACATAAGTCTCCATGTAGTTCCTATAAGTCCATTGATGAGGAGACTTGGCGGCTTTTTAAAGAGAGTCGGATGTCAGAGGAATGGCAGGTTAGTATAATTTCTTTATTCAATTCCTATTAACAAGTGCTCATAATTGATATATCATATGAACTAATTAATTAATGTGTATGCGACAGGCAATTAGAAGCAAAGCACAAGGAACAAGTGCTCATAACAAAAACCCCCACCTATTATCTCGTGGTGGGTATAGGAAGCTTGAGGAGAAAATCCTCAAGAAAAAGGCAGATGCTAGACCACCATCTCAGGGTGGTAGCCCCCCTCAGCCTCCTTCTCCACCTTTTAGACATGAAAAATGGAAGTTGGCTCGTATGAGACCATCGGGCACCTACTCTTCCGACACTGTACGGGAAATTTCTGAAAGAATTGTAAGTAATCACTGTTCCTAAAATAAGAATAATTGTAATTATACATACTACATTGAACTTTTTAAAGAATAACTGTGTTTTGTAATGTTACAGGACTCCTTGGTTGAGCAGAGCTCCCAAGGTCAATTCACTCTAGAGGGTCGCCAGGATATTCTTGCTGTTGCGATTGGACGACCTGAGCACCCTGGACGTGTACGTGCTGCTGGTCCTGGAGTAGGAATTAAAGAATATTTTGGGAGCTATTCTCGTCATCCTTATGCATACAGTGAAGCAGAAAGAGAAAGGATGACACAAGAGATCACAAAAAAGGTTCGAGCCGACCTTACGGACGAGATCACAAACAAGGTTAGGTCAGAGCTCAAGGCTGAATTGTTTAGTGAGTTCAGCTCCATGTTCCAGCAGCAGTTTGAGACCTATGGCATGCGCCCGGTGCCATCTCCTGTACAGGAACAGGAACATGTTGTGCCTCCCACAGGTAAACTTAATAAACATTTATGTGAAATTATTTCTATCTTTTGTATAATCTAACATTTGCTGTGACAGGGAGAAGCGGGAAAGGAAGTTGTTCTGCACCAGCCGTCCCAGGGGATGACATGGACGATGCTAGTCCATGTCTGCTATACATTTTAGACGATATGGAGACGGTCCTGGTAGCTCGTGGAACAATGTTTAAGGCAGCGACTGTTGTTCATGGTGAACAGCTATCAGAGGATGAGGTGAAGGTCTCAGTGGACGAAATGATATTACCTGATGCCTTAGTTCCTCTGGCCACAGATGAGATTTTCACTGTGGAACAAGCATTCAAGTCCTTTATCGCTTGGCCTAAACATTTGGTTGGTTCAGTTTCTGAACCCCCGGTATGGAATTCTTCTTTACACTTCTCAATTTTAAAGTTTGCATGTTATTGATGTCAAAACTTATCTTATTTTGGTTCATTGCAGGCAGAAGAGAAGATTCCTCTATCTGAGGATGATCCTATTGGTTCATTGCAGCTACTTGCTGACATCCTTGAAGATAAGCCTTTGGAGGTTGAATATGATTCTAATGTATTTGGGAGAGTCTCTGAGGTCCCATTATACCTTCATGCCTCAGATGTCAGAGAGCTTGCTTCGGGAACAGAAGAGTTGAATATTACAATTATTCAGCTATGGATGATGTAAGTCTATGAGCAATTATATATATAATTGATTTGTATATCAAGTATCATTTTCTCAAAGTTACCTTTTGATTTCAGGTATTTGTGTGGGACCAGGAACAAGTTGGGGCACTCTGATGATTATGGATTTATTGATCCCCAATCCATTCACGAATCAACTGATTTTGATCACATCAACACAAATCTCATCAGAAATTTTGCAACCGGCAAAAAAGTATATTTTTTGCCTTATATATCTGGGTAAGTGAACTTTGTTAACTTAATAAAATTCCATGTGAGATTTTAAAAAATAATAGTTAAGTTATTATGAATTTCAGGCGCCATTGGCAGCTTCTTGTTGTTTCTATGCACGAGAGTTATGCTTTATGGTTCTGCTCATTGCACAGGCCTCCTCCCACAAATCTCAGACAACTAGTTGATTGGTAAGAAGGTCATTGTTTGGACTTTGTTTTTTATATAAATGAATGCTAAAACCATTTTTTTTATATATAGTTCTATTCCAGCAAGTATGATGATGGTTGGGAGATCAATTACACACAGTAGAAAGATTGCATGGATTTCTCTTAAGGTTTGACATATGGCAAAACCATACTTTCTTATAGTTGTTTTGTTTTAATGTTTTTCACTAACTATTTACAACTGTGTTGATATGTTGTAGTGTAACAAACAGAGTGGGTCATATGAGTGCGGATACTACGTAATGTATTGGATGACCCAAATTATTCGATCTCATATCACAAGAGACTGGGAAACGGTAATATTTAACTTTAACAAATGTTGATTTTTTCCAAAATTTAGAATTCAAAACACTAATTAATATAAATTGTCTTGTGCAGAGGTTCAAGACGACTACACCAGTTCCTGAGAAGCCCCTATCATTCATCAAAAAAGCTGCTGCAAAGTATATAATTAGATTATATAATAGTTCTTAGTTACTAGATTTAAAATTGCTTTTGATTAGATTGTATTTACTTAGACTTTGTACTTTATTTAAAGTTCAAATACATTTCAACATGTGATTGATCTGTTGTAAATGATATAGACTGTTTATTTGATATGCAGGTCTGTTTGTGTGGTAATGGATACCACATAAACAGACCTGCTATTTTAAAAAATTGCAGGACAATATGCCGCTGTTCTTACCACAACCGCGGCATATAGTTTCTCGTTTTATTTTTTTTATTTTAAATACACTTGTTGCCGCGGTTGTGGTAAGAACCGCGGTATATTCCCTACATTTTACCGCGGTTCCAACCGCGGCATATAATGCTACGATTTATATTTTTTTTAAAAAAAGGGGTTTAGGCCGCGGGTGTGGTACGAACCGCGATCTATTCCCCATACTTTTTACCACGGTTGAAACCGCGGCCTAAAGTCCTAGACTTTTTACCGCGGCTGGATATGCCGCGGTTCGGGAACCGCTGCATAAGCGCGAAAACAACCGCTGTCGTTTCCCCTGACTGCACTAGTGTATATTGACTTTAAGGTGATTATACTTTTAGAAATGAATTAACTTTTTGAGCCAACAATGATGTTATCAATTGTTTGTAATTGTCTTAAAATTACCTTAACATCTTGTTTAAAATGATTAAGTTTTTAATGTGATTTATTCCAATATTTATTATTTTATATTTTTCATTTACTTCTGCAATTGTAATTAATAATACTAACTTAATTTGAATTAAAATATATATTATTGTTGACAAATTTAATTTAAAATTCTACTTTGAATATTTAAAATGGTAAAAATAATTGTTAAGAAAATAAATAAGTTAAGTTGTATTGTCATACTCTATTTTTTTTTAAGAAAAATCATAAACAAAATAGGGATGATTAATATACTCATTTTCATCAAGTTAAAATTAAACTCAAATTTATATTTATGAAAAAAATAATTTAGACTTTTATACATAGAACCATTAAATTTAAAGAAGAGTGGAAGTCAGGTGTGTGTAACTGGTTGGACCGAACAGTTTTTGATGGTGGTATATAAGTGAATTTTTTCAAACTTCGAAACCACTTCTTGCATGCAACGTTTCTCTCTAAATTTCTGAGTTTGATGTTCTCCTCATTCTCTCTAAATTCATCATTTTTCTCTCTACAAATTCTCAATCTTTTCTTCCTCTGATCATTAATCAGATCGCGCCTGAGTATTCTTGGTGTCGAGAGCTTTCCTCTACACCGATCAAGTTGCTGTTTTGAAGTTGGTAAGCTAATTTCCTCCTCCGTTCTTTGAAGTTTCTACATTTTTGGTTACATGCAAGCACTGTTCAACTTGCATGTGTTCATCAGCCTTTGAACTTAATTCTAATTCTGTTTCTGGTTCGATGAATGGCTTATTTCACCAAATCTGAATTTTGTAGATGCCTTTAGGAGTTTTCGTGTAGTCTAAGCAAAGTTGAGAAGCACAGAAGTTGTTTGGGTTTCGAGATAAGGGAAGCTAGTAATTTAATTATGTTTTTCTGTTTGTGGAATTGTTGTTTGAACGTTTGCATGTATGAATAATTGTATGATTGATTGAATTGTATGAAAATTCTGTGTATGACCGAGACCTGTGAACAAATTAGGTTTCTAACTAGAAAGTGCTTGGTCTGGTCTGATCTAAGGAAGTGAATAGGTAAAATCTGTCATGGGATTTCTTTTGATTTATGTTATATTGTCTTAATTATTTAAATAGGTTGAACTGAATTATAACTCGAGAATTTAGGATTTAGAAGTTGGGCATGGTTCTTAATTCTGTAGAAGTTCTACAGAGCTATGTAGAACGCCCCGAGTAATTACTATTGATCGCTCGGTTTTGTTCTGTACTTGATTCTTAATTGGATCTGGTCTCCTTAGAGTCCTACTAGTTAATGACCGTTCGGTCTTAATAATGTTTGGTCATGAACTGACACTCGGTCTTAATAGTGTACGGTCATAAACTGACACTCGGTCTTAATAGTGTTCGATCATGAACTGACACTTGGTCTTAATAGTGGCCAGTCATGAAATGAGTTTGTTATCATAGTATCATTCAGTTGTATATAAGCATTCGGTCTAAAGGGTTATTAGTAGGATTGATATATAAGCATTCGGTCTAAGTTATTAGTGGTTGGTTTCATCTATAAGTATTCAGTTTAAGCTATTAGCGGTCGGTCTAACCTATAAGCATTCAGTCTTTTATAGTGTTAGGTTATTTCTTTAGTTTTATCTATTAGGGACTGTTCGGTCTTCAACTTCACAATACTCTTGATCTTTTATGTGAGGATAAAAATTACTATATGAAATTACATGTTGAATAATGATGATTATGTTATAAGTAATGTGGAAGAGAATTCCAAGGTGGAATGTCCTATGAATGGTTATGGAATGTTTAAGTATGAATGTGGATATTGTGCTAAGCTGGCGTTCATCCCGATATTTTGTGATTACTCATTCTCAAGTAGTCAGGAGTAAGTCATGTGTGAGAATGGCGGGAGGTCTCGGTTTAAAAAAGTAACCTTTGGTGAGGTAAAATGGACTAACCTCGGGTGGCAACTGTTGAGGGCATCCCAGCTACTACACCACTCGGGTGCTAAAACATCGTAGCTACACATTCATTCAATCCGGATGGTCAAGTTATGGTGTCGATTTATGTATAATTGGGTGTTCGGTTTGTATATGATTACTTGTATTCGGTTTTGGCATGATGTAGCGTTCGGTTTCGAATTGAATGAACTTGTATGAAATGTATGTATGTGTGTGTAATTAAATTACATTAGCTTACCCTTATTTCCTGTTTTGTCTATGTTTCCTGTTCGTTCTTCTTTTGCAATGATCACCTTTCGGTGTGAGCATAAGTAGAGGAGTACTCGGTGGAGCAAGCGTTGGAAGGAGAGAATCATGATGTTTGAACCTAGGACCGTTTGGCCAATAGAATTAGTATTTCTTTTGTATAATCGTTTGGTTTATACGTAATGTGTATAACCGTTCGGTTTATACGTAGTGTGTATAACCGTTCAGTTTGTTTTTTCATATTGTACCAGACTTTATGATATTTTGTAAAGTTTTACATATTTCGGACATTTTAGTTTATTTAGGATCCTATTGTAAATTCCTTAATTGTTTTATTATATTATTATATGTTGACACCTGAATGTAGTTTCATACTATATTTTTGAGATGTCACAACATCTAAATCTGAATTATTTAATTTTAATATTATTTTTAAATTCATATCTTTTAAAATAAAATTTGAAGATATATAATTTGGTTTATTTAAATTTAAAATTAGATGTTTATTTTTTTCAAGTTCATTTTTCATGAAGGAAATTGTTGCAATTTTATAATGAAATGATCATAATCTTATATCTTTAATTAATAAATTTGAATATAAAAAATCAGTAAATTACGTATAATTAATATGAGATGCTTAAAGTGTAACGGCTATTTACGATAATAACTTCTGCTTCAGCTACTGTCCTCAGAGTATATTAAATATACCGATTTCGCCAAATGGTCCTTTGCCTTGATTTTTTTCTTCTATATATATACATTATATTACTTTACATATTTAAACGAGGGGAACATTCGCAGTTTGTTTTTATTTTTTCTAGAAAAATATGAATTGATTATTTTTGTAATGCTGTATATACATTATTGAGTGATACAAATTACAAAGATCAAAACTTATCAATTGTTAGAGAAGAGAGAAGTTTATAAATAATTAAGAGGATTAATGATTTTAATTCTGGATGTTTGGTAAGAAGAAATAGAAAAGGAAAGAGGAAAATAAAGAATTAGAAAATTATATTGAAAAATGTTTAAATAGGATTGAGATACTTAATCCAAAGTATTTAATATTGTCTCCTTCGTCATCGTTCTCTCTTCTCCTTGTTTTAATCTCGGAAAAGATGTCTACAACTCGGATGTTTAAGTCTCAGTGACTTTGGATAATAATTTTATAATAAATATTAGTTAGTAGAGTTAAATTCCCTTTTTTTATCTGTTTTTTCTATCAGATATTATAAAAGACTTACTATTAAGTCTGACTCATTAATTATCAATAAGTGACTTATTTTTATTAATTGTCAATCAATGACTATTATTCTCATTAACTGTTTATTAATGACTATTATTATTCAAAATAATTTTTAATTTCTTACTAATGGTTAGTCGCCTGGTCCTTTGGTTGACCGAGTGATCTTACAATACATAAAGAAATGGAAGAAAAATAATGTAATTTTTTAAATTGTTTAATTTAGTTTAAATTATTTTTATTTATTTTTTATTATTTTATTCATTTAGTGTAATGGTAAGAAAAGATAGACAAAAATACAAATTGTTATAACAGGTTTATATTAACATTACTTTTTTTTTTCAATAGAATTACTTAAAACAATTTCATAGATAATTTTGAGTCAGACAACCGTCTTTTTTCTTGTGTTTAGTCTGATTCACTGACCTTAAATTTAAGACAATATTTAAACAGAAGAGAGTAAAATAGTTGGTTTTGTACAATAAATATCGATATATATTTTTTAATAAAATAAAAAACTGTACCATCTTAATATAAAATAAATATAATTATTTTATGAACGAGAATCTAAATTGTTCTTTAATATTAATTATCAAAGTTTTAGTTGTTTATTATTATTAGATTCTAAATTAATCTCTTATTAATAATAAAATTTAATAATCCTAAATAACTTAAATTTTAGTAAATAATATTAAAGAGAAATTTATATTTTGATCTGCAAATCGATAATAAATTTTTATTAATAATATAGACATTTTAGATTTAATAATTTTTAGTTTATAACATTAAGTAATATAATGACTAATTATTTTTCATTTTTAAATTAGTTGTTATTTAATAATTTTCTTGTAGTGAATTTGGTAGAAAATAAAATTAGATTTTAAGTATTGAGTTTCATTATAAAAAGATGAGTTGGATAGTAAGAGTAAATTCTGTCACTCGTATTTGTAAGGTAGAATTTATAAGTTTTTGTGTGAGATGAATAGATTTTATAAATCTCTTTGTGAGTATGAGTTTTAGTTGTGTGGGCAATGCTATCTTATGGACTCTCTAAGTCGTGAGTAAGAATGGACTACGTAAGTCTTTGTTTAAGTAAAAGTAGACTTTGTAAGTCTTTGTGTGAGTAAGAGTGGATTATGCAAGTCTTTGTTTGAGCATAACTAGACTTTGTAAATCTTTATGTGAGTATGAGTTTGTAATCTTGTATGGGTTGAAATATTTGCTAAACTTTGTAAAACGAGTGACTAAGAGTTCTATGTGACAAATAATGGATAATTCTGAGTAAGCAAAATACGGTAAACTTGTGTCAGAGTAATAGTTGGTAGTTTTACATGAATAAGGTATTTGGTAGCTTTGTATGAACTGGTGGAGGTTCTGCGTGAACCTGGGACTCTGTGTGAGTCTGAAATGAAATCTTATGTTTTGACAATGTTTATTAATGTGTATGTGTTACTATGTGATAAGTATATGTTGTATCTTTAAATTGATGGTTGTGTGTTTATATGTTAGCTTATCCTTCTATTTGTTATGTTTGTGTTTAATTATTATGATCTTGATTTATAACAGAGAATATGGTAATACATGTGTCTAGAAAGATGTACAATGGGGACGAGAGTTTTTGGCAATGAAAACAAGTTTTTTAGTTACTTTTCATATTTGTTCTTTTTGGTTGTAAAGATTTCCTTTAAGATGATAGTTTTACATTTTTTAACAATGAAATATGCATTTATCTTATTACTTGATAAATGAATTTTTGTTCATGTTTAAATAATGGTATCAAATTTATAAGTTTTATGTTTTCGGTATAAGTGTTAAACATCATGAATTTTAGTATCATCCTAATAGTGGTGTTACAGTGCACAAACCAATTTGGTTTTGATAAAAAATGGGATTAACATTATGGATGGTAGAGAAAGAGGCAAAAAGAAAAGTAAAACAAAAAATGAAAGAATCTAAACTTACTTATCACACACTTAGGGGACAAATAAGCAAAATTTGATTTGAAACGTGCACAAAAGACCCAAATGAAGCCCAAACCTTTAGGCACTTTTTAGTCATTCACTTTCAGAGTGTAGGGAGTATCTTAGTATGGAAACCCTTTGATAATGTGAGATTGTATGTCTTTTACAATACTAAAATATTAACAATAATCTTCCACATATTACAAAATACAAGAAAAGAAAGAAAGAAAAAGACAAAATTGTAGGTCTTATAAAAGATATAATGCATCAAATCTAGTGTATAAAGCCATATGAAGGAATCCTAGACTAAGAAACTTAACTTATAATGGAATTGGTATATATAGTAAGTTCTATGAACCAAAAACATTTAGTGTGTGTTCATAGTTAATATATCAGAATACACCTCCCAATTCTTGTTGTTATATATGTGTTGGGCTTATAGGTCATGTACATACCTAATATTTATAAGTGCTTTAGAGTTTGTGTCAAGATCGGCAACAAGCCCCACTTGACACTCATATACATGATTTCATCAAGTATATGTTACATCATCGTAAAGGATATGAAAAATCATTAAAAGTTTTGTTAGAAGCTAAAATTTTTTGTATAAAAAATTTTACCTACAAAGTTTAACCTCTCAATGATGCAATATTTACCACTTAAATCGTAAGAGTGGACATACTTGATTCTAAATCAACTTTAGTATTAGTAGAACTAATAACTAACTTGTTTTTACCCATATGAATCTTATTCATGAGATCTCTAATTACAAAAGTTGAGCTATCATTGTTTGTTTGTTTGTAAGTGACTTAAGTCTCACTTCTTTTGATGTTTCTAAAACCATAGTTTCATAAAATAATCTACTAGATTTCGTTATGACTCAACATAATCCATAGAAATTGTTTCACTCTTTACCAACTACTTTATCAAATTATGTCGCTATTGTATATGTATGTTCTTTTCATTGTAAGTTTTGTTTTTAGATAAAGTTATTGTTAACGGATAATCACAATGCATAAATACATATATAGGGTTGATTTCATTTTTAATCGAATGTTTGTTAAGAAAATTTTCAATTACTTAATTTCACTTTCAATCATTTCAAGAGTAACAAACGATAATTCCATTTTTGATCTTGCAACAATTGTTTGCATGACTGATCTCCATTATTAACCCCAAGCATAAATATATAACTACTAATATAAAATCTTGTCTCATTTGAATGATAGATCTAATTAGTATCATTATAGCCTTCTAGTTTAACAAGAAATCTATTATATTCAACTACATAATCCATTTTACCTCTCAAGTATTTCATAAATTTGACAAATACATTTTTAATGATCTGAATAGGATATTAAGTATTCAATCTACTTATAAGTAATGCATGATCTCAAAAATTTTATTAAATAATTATCTAAATATATTGAGATTGAGAAATAGATTCTCTAATCATTTTCTTTAAATGTTAGCATTATAAGAAATATTAAAGTTATAACATTCAAAGTTGCTTAGAAATTTTTTAATATACTGTTTTTAGATTGTAATATATTTTCTCCATTTTTAACTCTTAAATATATAAGTTGAGATAGAAATTTCTTAATATATCGTTGAGATATAATGTGGACCTATGTATATTTTGCAATTCAAAAAAACAAAATTCACACCACATTTCCTTGTAAACTATGTCAAAATTTTAGGAGTATACTAAAAATCATGCCGGCATAGCATAACAAATTGCTCATACAGGTAGCACCAACAGATACATGATGGAAACAGAATTGAAGTGTAAGCTTAAGTTGGCGAGTCTGAGAATTGAAAAGAGGATATAAAGAGTTTTACCATCATTATATTCAAACACTAAAATCATATTTATTAATTAAAGATAACTTTTCTTATGTATGCATTATCTCCTGCATGATTAAAAATAACCTTCGCTCCTCAGTACATATAATTATAAAATAAAAACACAGCAGCTTCAACAATTTATTCTACTTTGAAGCCATTTTTGGATGAGATCAAAACTTCTTGATAAACTCGTAAATGTAATTACTGATTTCCTCTGCTGCTTCTTGATTGTTGAAGTGAGCTACATCTTTCTGCACAATCACTTCTTCTAAATTTGGTACATCTTGTTTGAAACCTCCACCGTGGATATACTCCTTCATGTTCAGTGAGGTGTATACCATGTCCAACTCACCTGTGATGAACTTCACCGGCACTTGGACTTTCACTCCACTCCACGGTGCTGTCAGCTCCCAATTTCTGTAAACAGATGCAGTTAATTAATTAATTCTCTTTCTAATCATTGGATCCTAATCATGTTTTCCAAAACTTATCCCCAAAAAAGTAAACATTGATTTATAATATACTGTGGCAAACAATTATCCTACGAGTTCCCATTTCTGTAATAGTTCAAAGGTCCTGTGAAGCCCGTTTTCTCATATTTGGAAACATAATAAGCAAGATCATCTTCTGAGAGCCAAGAGGGTAAGGAGTCAGTCATATCTGGATTGAACCCAGTTCCATACTTTCCCTTCGGAAGCATTGGAGGACCAGGTTTGCGAGTTGTGAGAATGTTTTTCAGCACATACTCAGTCCCAACTTCAGCCATCTGAGCCTCCATTTCGCCTGGTTTCTGTCACAAGTTTTACATACAATTAGTTACTGCGATGCATCAGCATTAATCTGCACAACCTCTTTCCTTAGTTTCACAAAAAAAAAAAAAAAAACTGATTTAATAATTTTCATGTTTAAACAAGGAAAATGAGAGAGAATTTAGTAACCTGGAATCTGCAGACATAGTAGTCATCTCCGTATACGGCTCGCATGGCATCAACGGGCTTCACTTTTGGGTCTCTAGGCCAGAGAGGCACACTGAGGGAAACATAAGCCTTGACTCTGTGGGGGCGAAACATGCAGAGGTACCAGCCTATGAGGGCTCCCCAGTCATGAGCCACAAGGAAGACTTGGTCAACACCCAGAAGGTCTATAAGGGCAACGATGTCACCCACTATGTGCAAGCAGGTGTAGCTGCTGATTGAAGCTGGTGCTTCTGTGTCACCGTAGCCCCGCAGATCTGGGGCAACAGCGTGATATCCTCGAGAGCTAAGAGTCAGAATCTGATGACGCCATGAGTACCAGAGTTCAGGAAAGCCATGGAGGAACAACACCACAGGACCCTCTCCTTTCTCTGCAATATGCATTTTTATGCCATTTACTTCCACTGTTCTGTGTGCTACGCCTTCCATCTCTTCTCTTCTTGCTTCGAGTGCGAGTTTGATGCTAAATCGATCTGAAAAGGTGTTTTTGTTTCAAGGACAAGTTCCGACTGTGTTTTCGATTTTATCACCCAAACACAAGAATTCATTGTACTGTGTCTCTTTTTATTTGGATTCTTTCATGAATTGTAGTTTAAGACAGGCTCTGTGTGTGTGTTTCTATTTTAGTTTATTAAATGAAGAAAATTGGGTTATATTTATAAAGTGATTAGTAAAGTGATTTTATTATTTCTTTTATATATTACTATTATTATTATTATTTTTATTTTTATCTTATAAATAATATATTTTAATTGATGGTGTATATAGCATAAGAAATAATTTTAATATAAATTAAAAAAATGGTTTTATTTGTGCTGTTTTTGAAAAAATAATTAATAAATAACATTAAAATCAATTAATACTACAGATGCAAATATAAAATAAAGTATATATAGCTAGCACTGATCTGACTTGTGAGCGGAAGAGATTTTGTAGAAATAGATAATAGTAAATGCTTGAGATGAAATATGAGATAGTTAAAAATTCTAAATTAGTTGCATCATAATTATTTTTATTAAAAAATTAATTAATTTTTATATTTCAGTATTTTATTTAATAAATTATGATGTGTTTTGTGAATTTTTATGATGGTTTTATATTTACATTAATGGTTATATGTTTTCTTTAAAAGGCATTAATGATTGAGATAATAATTATGTTTTATATTATATATATATATATATATATATATATATATATATGTATATAGTTTAAATTGTGGATATATTAAGATTGTGAATTTTATTTTAACGAATAAAACACCTTTTTATTTATTATTTGAGAAAGGTTAAACAATTGTTAATACCAATGTGATATATTTGAATTTCTTAATTATGCTTGGCTAAAAATAAATTTTGGATTTGTATTAATTATTCATGAAACAAACTGAAATAAAATTTTCAGTAAATTAATATTTATTGATAAATTTTGAAATTTAAATTATTAACCTGTATTTTTTATCCTTAATTAATATAGTAAATTTTTTCGATAAATTATAATTTGTTATTATTGAATATTTTAATTGATAAAATTGTATTAACGTTATAGATGGCAGAGAAGAAGGTAAAAAGAACAATTAATCAAATAATAAAAGAACATGGACATTCTTATCATGTGCTTAAAGGGCAAATAAGCAGAAATTGATTTGAAACGTGCATAAAAGGCCCAACTGAAGCCTAAACCTTTATGCACACGAGACCATTTCTTAATCATCCACTTTGAGAGTGTAAAACCCCTTGGATAATGTGTGATGACAATGTGGGATTATATGTCTTTTACAATACTAAAATATTAATAACATATTACAAAATGCAAGAAACGAAAGAAGAAAAAGAAAAAATTGCAGGTTTTATAAAAGATATAATACATCAAAACAAGTGTAACAAGTTATATGAAATAATCTTAGATTTAAAAACTTAACGTATAATGGAATTGGTATATATAGCAAGTTATATAAACCGAAAACATTTAATGTGTTTTAATGGTTAATATATCATAATATACCCCTAATTCTTCTTGTTATGGATGTGTTGAGCTTCTTAGTTCATGGGTGTACCTAATATTCATGAGTACTTTAGAGTTTATGTCAAGATCATTAAGTAGTCATGCTTGACACTCATATAAGTGATCTCATCAAGTATATATTGTAAATCATACATCATTCTAAAGGATACGAGAAATCATTAAAAGCTTTGTTAGAAGCTAAAAAATTTTATACCAGGACAATTTTAACTACAAAGTTTAACCTCTCAATATGCAATATTTACCACTTAAATCATAGGAGTGAACATACTTGATCCTAAATCAACTTTAGTGCTAGTAGAACTAACAAGTAACTTGTTTTTAAACATATGAACCATATTCATGAGATCTCTAATTACAAAGGTTCAATTATCATCGCTTGTTTATTTGTAAGCGATTTAAGTCTCATTTCTCTTGATATTTCTAAAACAATAGTTCCATAAAATAATCGACTAGATTTTGTTATGACTTAACATTATCCATAGAAATTGTTTCACTCTTTACCAAATACTTTATCAAATTATGTCACTATTATATATGTATGCTCTTTCATTATAAGTTTTGTTTATAAATATAACTATTGAAGATGGGTAATCACAATGCATTGATATATATATATATATTGATATATATATATATATATATATATATATATATATATATATATATATATCAATATATATATATATATCAATGCATTGTGATTATTATATATTTCATTTCTAATAGAATGTTTGCTAAGAAATTTTTCAACTATTTAATTTCACTTTCAATAATTTCAAGAGTAACAAACGAAGATTCCATTTTTGATCTTACAACAATTGTTTGCTTGACTGATCTCCATGACTAGCCCTAAGTGTGAATACATAACTACTAATATAAAATCTTGTCTCATTTGAATCATAGATCCAATTAGTATCATTATATCCTTCTAGTATAATGAGAAATCTATTATTCAACTACATAATCCATTTTACCTCTCAAGTATTTCATGGGTTTGACAAATGCATTCTAATGATCTTTAGTAGGATATTGAATACTCAATCTACTTAGTACATAAGTAATATCTGATGTAAAAAGTTTTATTAAATGTAATAAGCTTCCAATTATCTAGACATACTAATGTTGAGAAATAAATTCTCCTTTATTTTATTTTTTAAAATTAATGTTAGCATTATAAAGAATCTTTACATGTCTAAAATTATAATAGTCAAAATTTCTTAGAAATTTATCAATATATTATTTTTGAGATAATAATATATTATTTTCCTTTCTAACTCTTAAAATTATATTTATTTCACTCATATCTTTCATTTCAAATTTATATTTCATAAATAATCTTTCTCTTGAAGTTGTTGATGTAGGTAACAAAAGTTAATATGTCATCAATATATAAACACATTATAACACATTAACTATTTTCAAATTTAGAATAGTATGGTTAGTAGAAAAATAATCAGAATGTAAAACATTATCAAGCTTTTCATGCTTGTTTCAATCCCAATAATTTTTTTGAAGAATTTTATATTACTTAAGTATTGTGTTAATTTATGCAATGAAAGATCATTTCTTAAGAATATTATTTTAAATATGTTTGCATTTAAATAAGTTTAAACAATATATTGTGGCTCCTTTACCCCTGCCTTTGATAATTTAGGAAGTGTCTTAGTATATAAATCGTTGAGATATAAATTGGACCTATTTGTATATTTTTTTACAATACAAAAAAAATTCACACCACAGTTCCTTGTAAACTATGCCAAAATTTTAGGAGTATCCTAAAAATCATGCCGGCATAGCATAACAAATTGCTGATACAGATAACACCAACAGAGGCATGATGGAAACAGAATTGAAAAGTCGATTTTACATTGCATCATGGTGATGGGAACCTATCAGTGTAAGCTTAAGTTGGTGAGTCTGAGAATTGAAAAGAGGATATAAAGAGTTTTGCCATTATTTTTCTTATGTATGCATTATCTCCTGCATAATTAAAAATAACCTTCGCTCCTCAGTACATAAAGTCATTAAATAAAAACACAGCACCTTCAACAATCTATTCTACTTTGAAGCCCTTTTTGGAAGAGATCAAAACTTCTTGATAAACTCGTAAATGTAATTACTGATTTCCTCTGCTGCTTCTTGATTGTTGAAGTGAGCTACATCTTTCTGCACAATCACTTCTTCCAAATTAGGCACATCTTGTTTGAAACCTCCACCGTGGATATACTCCTTTATGTTCAGTGAGGTGTATACCATGTCCAACTCACCTGTGATGAACTTCACCGGCACTTGGACTTTCACTCCACTCCACGGTGCTGTCAGCTCCCAATTTCTGTAAACAGATGCAGTTAATTAATTAATTCTCTTTCTAATCATTGGATCCTCATCATCATGTTTTCCAAAACTTATCCCCAAAAAAGTAAACATTGATTTAGAATATACTGTGGCAAACAATTATCCTACGAGTTCCCATTTCTGTAATAGTTCAAAGGTCCTGTGAAGCCCGTTTTCTCATATTTGGAAACATAATAGGCAAGATCATCTTCTGAGAGCCAAGAGGGTAAGGAGTCAGTCATATCTGAATTGAACCCAGTTCCATACTTTCCCTTCGGAAGCATTGGAGGACCAGGTTTGCGAGTTGTGAGAATGTTTTTCAGCACATACTCAGTCCCAACTTCAGCCATCTGAGCCTCCATTTCGCCTGGTTTCTGTCACAAGTTTTACATACAATTAGTTACTGCGATGCATCAGCATTAATCTGCACAACCTCCTTCCTTAGTTTCACACAAACAAAAAAAATAAATGAAAAAAAAAACAGATTTAATCATTTTGTTGTTTAAACAAGGAAAATGAGAGAATTTAGTAACCTGGAATCTGCAGATATAGTAGTCATCTCCGTATAAGGCTCGCATGGCATCAAGGGGCTTCACTTTTGGGTTTCTATGCCGGAAAGGCACACTGAGGCAAACATAAGCCTTGACTCTGTGGGGGCGAAACATGCAGAGGTACCAACCTATGATGGCTCCCCAGTCATGAGCCACAAGGAAGACTTGGTCAACACCCAGAAGATCTATGAGGGCAACGATGTCACCCACTATGTGCAAGCAGGTGTAGCTGCCGATTGAAGCTGGTGCCTCAGTGTCACCGTAGCCCCGTAGATCTGGGGCAATAGCGTGATATCCTCGAGAGCTAAGAGTCAGAATCTGATGACGCCATGAGTACCAGAGTTCAGGAAAGCCATGGAGGAACAACACCACAGGACCCTCTCCTTTCTCTGCAATATGCATTTTTATGCCATTTACTTCCACTGTTCTGTGTGCTACGCCTTCCATCTCTTCTCTTCTTGCTACGAGTGCGAGTTTGATGCTAAATCGATCTGAAAAGGTGTTTTTGTTTCAAGGACAAGTTCCGACTGTGTTTTCGATTTTATCACCCAAACACAAGAATTCTGTTATTTGGATTCTTTCATGAACAGTAGTTTAAGACAGGCTCCGTGTGTGTTTCTATTTTAGTTTATTAAATGAAGAAAATTGGGTTATATTTATAAAGTTATTAGTAAAGTGATTTTATTATTTCTTTTATATATATATATCATTATTATTATTATTATTATTATTTATGTTTATCTTATAAATAATATATTTTAATTGATGGTGTATACAGCATAAAAAATGGTTTTATTTGTCCTGTTTCTGAAAAATAATTAATAAATATATTAAAGACAATTAATACTATAGATGCAAATATATAATAAAGTATATATAGCTTACACTTATCTAACTTGTGAGTGGAAGAGATTTTGTTAGATAGATAGGTAAACTCATGAGATGAAATGTGATATATTTAAAAATTCTTAATTAGTTGTATCATAATTTGTTTTTTAAAATTAATTAATTTTTATATTTCAGTATTTTATTTAATAAATTATAATGTGTTTTTGTATATTTTTATAATGTAATATTAACATTAATGATTGAGTTAAATATGTTTTTTTTTTCTCAAGTGATTTTGATTTTAGTTTTTTTCTTAAACATTGATTAATTTTCATCATTTTTTTTATAAGTTCAAGATTTAGTCTTTAATAACTAACATGATTAATTTTTTTCTAACATAGATAATGGTTTGTCACGTCTTCAAGATATATGTACAATTAAGTGATGAACATGTAAATGAACATGGAAAATGAAATTAGTGATAACTTGCAACCCCTTAAGGTCAAAACTGAAACTTTTATGAACCGAAACTTTTGTTACTTCAATGTCTATTATAGTCACATCAAACCCAAAATAGGTAGTGTGATGTTCAAGAACAAAATTTATTAGTGTTGATAAATTGCTTAATGTGAAGAGGGAGTTCGAGTTCCCTAACATATTTTGGTTGATTAATTTCTCGGTATCCACAATATTTAAGGTTAATTGGGTCTCTTAAGGAGTGGAAATCATTTCTTGAATTGGTTGAATGAAATCACGAATTTGCAAAATATTGTTATTGAGAACATGATCAAGGAAGAGAGTGAGCAATTGGATATTAGGATTAGACTTAATTTCAAAGTGGAGTTCAATTGTTGCGGAGTTCTTTCTTGACATTGAATCATGCTCGATTCCCAAATGCTAATCAAAATGTACAAGCAAACAAAATTAAACTTTTTGCTTCAATCTGTCGACAATCTCCACCATCCCTTCACTTTCTATGTTGCAACTGCCAAGTAAAGAATCATGTTAATACGCGAAATCAAGTGCTCTGATCAAATTAAATATGGTTTGTTTTAAGCCTAACACATGTTTCAATGAAGGTTTAATGATAATCCGTCACACGTTGGAATTGTAATTAATGACAATGATCAACGTTTCAATTATGCTTGATAGAGGGACACATGATAAGAATGTATGAGAGAATTTATTAGTTAACTATACATGTGTTTTGAAGACATTGCATACCATTAGCCACATAAAAAAAAATTACAATGTTAATCATGAAAAAACTAAAACTAAAATTGCATTATAGTTTAGAGACTAAAAACATATCCTTAATGGTTATATGTTTCTTTAAAAATGAATGGTTGAGATAATAATAATGTTCTATATATGTTATATATTTATGTTTTGTTTCCAATTGTATTAAATTACGTGGATACGTTAAGATTATGATTTTTTGTAATAAATAAAACACTTTTTTATTTATTATTTGAGAGAGGTTCAACAAATTATTATATTCATGGTTAAAAATAAATTTTGGATTTGTATTAACACTACAATAATTTTATAATTATTGATGAAACAAATTGAAATTAATTTTTCAATAAACTAATATTTACTGATGGATTTTGGGATTTAAATTAATGACCTATATTTTTATCGATAATTAACGTAAGAAAAGTTTATTGATAAATTATAATTTGTATTATCATTGAATATTTTTATTGATAATGCATATGATGGTATGACAAATTGTGATTTTATTATTGAAGATATTTTTGTTGATAAATTCATTTGTAAAATGAACAACAAATTTCTTGTCGAGTTTAATGATTTTTTTTATTAAGAAAAGGTAAGTAAAAAGAGGAATAAGAGGAAGAGAAAGAAAAAAAAGGAGAAGGACAAGATGTAGTGACAAAGGTGGTGGCAATCACATGATAGTGTGACAACAGAACAACTCATTGACGATGGTGATCAAAATTGGAGAAGGGTGAAAAGATGAATGCTTTGTTCACTTAAGATGATTTGGGGAGATGATTTGGAGGAGAGTGATTGAATGAATTTGAGGGAATTTGAGGGTAAACTTTATTTTTGTTTATTTGAGTGGATTTGGAGGTAATTGAGAGTGAATTTGGAAGTAAAGTTTGTGAGAATTAGTGTAGAATTTGATTGATGTGACATATTTAAGAAATTTGTTTAATTGGTAAAAATTAAAGATTATAAAAATGCCCCTAGTTATTAAAGTAACATAAAATGTTATATTTAATAGTAAAAATATTTATAAAAAATAAAAAATAAAAAATAATTATTAAAATTAATTTTTAAAAAGTAAAAAAATTATAATTTAGTAAACTGAATTTATTTTTAAATTATAACCAAAGTTACACTAAATTATTAACTTCTCAAGAACTTAATATCACCAAAGAGACTAAACAGAAGGAGCAATTTATAAATTATAACCTTCTATACAAGATATCAACTAATCAATTCCATACCCTTATAAAAATCAAGTCACGAGCACATTATATTTCCAACTCTCAAGCACCTTAATTTGGGAAATCAAAATTCAATCTCAACGACCACTTAACAATCCCCAAAATCTAGCTCCAGTGTCACCTATAAACTAATTCGACGACTAACACCAACAAATTAACAACTCACTAACTAATTAAGCCCTTGAATTGAGCAGATCTCTAGTTCTCCACAAATTAACAAGTCCACCACATAACCACTCTAAGAACTCAACAGCCAAGAAAATAATAAAAAACCTAAAATAAAAAACTAAATTAGGGAAGCACCGACAGGAGTCTTGACCATGACTACTTCGACGTTGAGGTTGTGGCAGTGGTTAGGGGCGAAGCGATGGTAGTCTCCGACAGTGGCCAAGGGCGATTTCATGGAAGAGAAAGGGAGTTGGCGTTTCATGGAATGCATGATCTAATTAGGCGGGTTGGAGGACGCAGTGGCGGTGGCGGCAGTAGAAGGAACTAGTGGTGTTGACATCCACCGCACGAAAGGGAGATCGGTTTGGGAGTTAGAATTGGAGGAATCGAAAGGGATAGGAGAGGAAACAAAGATCTGAGCATTTGTTGAGTGGGAAAATAATAAAGCGGGGTTCTGAACAATGGGAACCGAATATCACCCACTGGGAACGAATACGGGTTCTTCAGAAATTCTTCACACCCTTGGAACCAAATACGGGTGGAAGGGAACTGAATACACCTCCACTGTTTTTCCTCTTCTTCAGCTTTGAACTCGTCTTCATCTTCAACAATCATCTTCATATGGCCATGAACGTCGTTTACCATAGACAACGCAACTTCGTCTTCCTCATCTACAACCTGCAATGTCAAAAACATTGCCAAATTTGCCAAATAATCCTACTTAAAAACTAACATCAAACTTGTTCTTCAATGCACTAACCACACAAAGATTACACTCTCAAAACGAGCTGGAATTTTATAACAGACAAAGGGTAAATAAGACATTAGATAGTAAATCCCTCCAAATCTCTGCATATTGTTTAAAGTGATGAAAAATTTCCAAATCCCGCAAATTCGCACATTTCCTCGCTCGCATATCATCTAAAGTGAACATGTCATACATCGCATTTCCTCGCTCTCAAACTTGCATTAATAGTTCTTTCTGTTCAAGTGAGCACAGTGAAAAAGAAAGGAAAAAAGGAAGACGGGAATGAGAGAGAGGAAGAAAAAGGAAAATAAAAAAGAGTGAAAGGAAGAGAAAGCAGACTCAATGAAGATATTAATTGACAAATTTTATCGATGATCAAAATTTATTAATAATTATTGATAAATATTTACTAATGGACATGAGATTATTTGTAATACCGATTGATTTCACAATCCATGAATATAATTTATTGACAACTATTTTATCAATAAATTTTTAATTATTAATATTTTTTTTTATAAATTTATCGATAAATTTTTACTATTATAAATGAAAAAATAAAAAATTCAAATTACTTGAAATTTCTGAAAATGACACCCACAATTAATTCTGATTAATCAAGTTAGGGATTTGTTATTTTCTTCTCATCAAACTCATTATTTTGTTAACTATTATTTTGACATGATACATGACATTGTTTGTTTTGTCTAATCAAACGAAGTTATTTAGAAAAAATTAGAATATTGTGATAGAAAAATAATTCATGAACATCTATGTTTTATTACAGAACCGAGCTTTGTAAAAGAAATAAATATACAAATATAATAAGTAGAAATAACAATATATAATTATGAGATTCATAATACATTTCTCATCTACAACATTAACTAAACAAATAATACATTTTTAACGAATATTGTAATTTAAAATTAAAATTTTGACACCTTATCACTTAAAACTTTTATTAATGCGTTAAGATTATATTAATGTTTAGAGTTAATTAATTAAACAGGTTGAGCGAACAACCCACCACATCTTATTCTTCATTACAAATTATATGAGCTGACTTAAATAAACCTACCACCTCAAATTTTCCACACACATTTTAAGGCAGTAAACAAGAAAACAAAAAGTCAACTTAGAATATCCTTTAAACTAAGAAACATATCAATAGTCTATAGAAACTCAAAATAGTAAATAAAATTACTTTTTTCTATCTCGAATTTCCACATCATTCCAAAACTATTTTTCAGATAAATTTATTGATGGGAATAAATTACAAATTGTATCATCATGAGACATGACATATCATGTCAATTTTAGGGAACATTATATTAACTTAAGGGACTCGATTGAAAATTTATGTAATCTGGTGACGAGTTTGAAAATATATTATTAGACGAAAAGATTGAAAACTTATTTTCCAGGAGTTTGAAAGCACACGTTTGATAAAATGACGATGTTGCACATAAAAAGATAAGATAAACCCATCGGTAACAATTCAGAGTCTTTGCCACCTACCACCTTGCGACTGTATTCCATATTCAATTCGTTTTTTTTTTTATCAGTGTTCTATTCGTTCTGTGATCAAAACTTCTTGATAAAATCATAAATGTGATTATTGATTTCCTCAGCTGCTTCTTGGTTATTGAAGTGAGCTACATCTTTCTGCACAATCACTTCTTCTAAATTTGGCACATCTTGTTTGAAACCTCCACCGTGGATATACTCCTTCATGTTCAGAGAGGTGTACACCATGTCCAACTCACCTGTGATGAACTTTACCGGCACTTGGATTTTTCCTCATTATATAGAGATAGCGGTTCACTTCATATACTGTTTTCGTCTACGTTTTTTTCTAAAAAAAGTGTTAGAGTAATAATATAATTTATAATTGGTCCATCTCAAACATACCTACCAATAAATTAATGATTATATGATGTAGAAAAACAAAAAATAAATAAATGATGTAAAAAAATGAACTTCTTAAATAACGTTTATACTAATTCGTGACATCCAAACTGAGCCTTAGAGTTATATTTTATTTATGATCATTGTAAGCAAACAACACAAAAATTTTAATATCTCGGTAATGTACTTAAATGTTAAATAATGAATGGCTGCCACTGCTAGTTAGCTACTATTTCCTTCCTTCTTTTACACGATTTTAGAAACCACTTGCTATCAATTCATTTATTTTTGTGGAGACTTCCTAAGGTTTACGTGGTGGTTGCCCTGAAACGATATTTACATAAATTCAAATAAATAAATCTCATTTTAAATCCATATTTATTTTAAGATCTGTAAATCAAGTGAAAAAAAAAATGTTCAGTTAAAACGAACAAAGTTTTTTCTAAACCAAACAACTTTTTGAAATGAACATTGATTTTAACTTTTTTAAAATCTAGAAAAACGTTAAATTCATTGTAACTTTTTTAAGTTGTCTGTCTTAAATTGTAAGGTAGCGCGATTGGACGCAAACGGAATCTTTGTTTCAGTCCAAAATCACGGTCCCCCGGTCCACGTGTTGGTGAAGAGCGTGATGAATTATTGAGTAACTAATTATGTGACGTAACTATTATTAATCAATTATATTTATATGGTTGTTGGAAGTTTCATATAACATTATTTTAAAATATATAATTGGATATAAGTTTATGAAATTAAATTAGATTAAAATTATCCTTTTTTAAATATGGTATTAAAATTATGAATTATAATTTATTTTAATGAGATTTATGTTGATTCAACATATTATTTCGAATTATTAAATTATTTATTAATATATAATCTTAAATTATATATATATATATATATATATATATATATACACCACGACATTGTGATGACAGAAACTTACAATATGAAGATTTGTGTGGCTCATAATGAAATCTTATTCTATACTTGTGGACATTTACTTTCTTTTATCAAATCCATTCAAATTGCAATTTATTGATGAAACTGTTTTTGACATTAGACAAAAGCAAACAAAATTTGTAAAAAGTTGGTCAAGCCTATAATTCAGATTGGGAATACATGTGAAGTTCATCAAATGCCTATAATTTAGATTATAATAGGTTTTCTCATTAAATTCCTGAAGAGTTCTATAGGATTGATTATAGCATGCTCTGGATGAGACTGAGATAGTTGTCTCTAGCTGTTAGGACCTTTTATAACTTTAAATTAGATATATTATGTATTTTTTGAAATACTCTGAAACGTGTATTTAAGTAAAATTTTAAATTTCAACCATATTTTGGATGAGTGTATGTTTAATACTATCATCTGATAACTCTTAACTGTTTTCTCATATTGTAATAGTTGAATCCTATTATATCATATGTTTATATGATATTTGGGATGTAAAAAAAAATAAAAATAATAATAATAATAATAATAATAATAATTTTTCTACGGATAGGCAATAAAATATAACATTTTTTAAGTAAATTAATTACAAATTATTTATTCTAAAATAATATTCAATTATAAGGAGTAACAATAAAATATAAAAATTACAACGTTATAACAACTATATATGAAATCTCAATTTTTATGTTGAATTTTCTCTATTTTTTCTTTAGTTAGGTTACAGTCTCTTCTCCACTGAACTAAAATGTCAAATTTATTTAGTTTTTTGTTTAATCAAGTTACGATCTATTTTTAATTGAGTTAGAATATCAAATTTATTCTCATTTTAATTTAGTCAGGTTACATTCCGTTCTTAATCAAATCGAATGTTGAATTTGCTCTTATTTTTATCTAATCAAGTTATGATTTGTTGTCAATCGAATTAGAATGTCAAATTTGTTTTAGTTTTTGTTCAAATGAAGTTATGATATGTTCCCAGTCGAGTTTGAATGTTAAATTTGTTTTAATTTTTGTTTAATCAAGTTTTGGCATGCTCTAATCAAATTTAAATATCGAATTTACTTCAATTTTTGGTTTAGTTAAGTTACGATATGTTTTTAACTAAGTTGGACTGTCGAATTTTAAATATGGAAAGGAAGAAAATAATCGTACTAGAGTTTTAAATTTTGAACCAAATTTTTCCACTTTTACAAAGTGCGAAAAACGATGTGTGGTATTCATAATTTATAAACTAAAATAATTATAAATTTTTTTACTAAATAATGAAAATATACTTAAAGTGATTACAACATAGAACAAAAACATAGAATGTGACTGATTGTTGTTTTCAGTAGATATTATAAGGTGTGGGACCACCGCATGATTAAATTAATGTAATCCTTGGATTCTTGATTTCTTTCCAAATGACACGTAAGCTCTTCCCATGCAAGCGTGTTTCACGTGTCACTGTATAAAGATCAATCGACAAGATCTGAAACATTTCAATCTTCCATCTCATCCACATGAAATTTGGATATATATTCTATGAAAATGAGGAAAAAAATTTGAAAGCACTTACTTAATATGAAGAAATAAAGAAGGGGTTAATTTATGCAATACAAAATTTTAATTGTTCTATAAATATTTTAATTCCAATTTGCTAGATTAGAAATTGTTTAATTTTGTAGGGGACCTTCGTTAACAATTTTGTGTTTATTTCTTTATTCTTTTAATTCAAATTCTTTTTAGACATTATTTAATTAACCAGCTTGACTTTTTCTATAAATGTAAACCTTAACCTTAAAGTTTTGAACATAAATTAAATCTGAACTTTTGCTCAACTACCCTCCATTATAAAAGTACCATGATATTTGATACTATCATTTTCTTATACATTTGACAATCGCGAATGCTATTATTTTATTTTGAAATTTTATTTTATTTTATTTTTGTTAAATGTATTATTTTATTATTGAAAAGAGTTATAAAGTGAAAGTAAGAGAATAAAAAATAGGCTTCAAAGTATACTTTTTCTTTTCTTTTCTTTTTAAAAATGGTCTCAACTTATTCACTTTCAATAAAATATTATTCTTGAGTTTTAAATTCTAAAAACGAATTGACATCTGGACCTTGTTAGCTGGTTTGGGCTTAGTCCTCATAAGTCCAATATGAGAGTTATTCTTTTCACCATCATACACTGCTTCTTACATCTTCTCATTCTTCTTTTATCTTTCAATCATGTTTAAATGAGAATAAATATGCATTAATTACTAATCGGATGTCAACATCCGTGAATGGATATCAACCTTCATTGGAGGAGAAACGGAGGTTGACATTTGTTTAAAGTTAAAAAGTGTTAGGATTTAATATATGTTAAGATTTAATATTTTGTTAGGATTTAATATATATGTTAAGATTTAATATATATGTTAAGATTTAATATCTTGTTAGGTTTTAAGATCTTGTTTGTATAAATATTTGCATCTGCATGAACAGACTATTTTTTATCTTCTTGTTTTTCCTCTCTATATTGCAATCGCTTTTTGTCTTCTTGTTTTTCCTCTCTATATTGCAATCGCAATACTTGGTTTGAATGATGATTCTCATTATTTAACATGGTTTGAATGATGATTCTCTAAATAGTTGCTTGGAGGAGATGAGACAATCCTACTTTAATAATGAGAATCATTATTCAAACCAAGTATTGAGATTGCAATATAAAGAGGAAAAACAAGAAGACAAAAAATAGTAGGTGTATTATCTCACTTCTACATCATGCAGATGCAAATATTTATACATCAAGATTATAATAGAATTAGTTATAAATCTATCTAATCTATCAGCAATATAAACAGAATAATAACAAACAAAAATAATAACAAACAAGATCTTAAAAACTAACAAAATATTAAATCTTAACATATATATTAAATCCTAACAAGATATTAAATTTTAACATATATTAAATCCTAAAAAAAAAAGTTTGCATCTTACTTGAACAGTGAAGGGAAGAGTAAAAGAAAATTTTCTGGAGCCACGAACAGAGGCAATGGCCACTAAACTCCCAAAGATTTTGATAATGCAAGTGTCGTCAAATCTCAACGAATCACAAAACCATACAACTCATCGGAAAGAAACGACACTAACCTTGCACTATGCGATAAGATGCCATGAATTTTGATAATTTAGTTATTTTCCTAGCCATGTCATTCCGTATTTAAAATCATATAAGGTATGTATCTATCTATCTATATTGTATATGGGGTCGCCAATTCAGATGCCCATCTTCCTTCTGCATTTGTTTGCTAGGGTTCCATATCCAAAAGGAGGGGGTGGTAGTTGTGGTGTTAGGGTTTGGTTGAGGTTGTTGGTTTTTGGGTCATGGAGACTAGGCCGATCTCTGCAGCCATGGTACAGTCACTTACTGATATTTAAGATAAAAGTGTAGGGGTGTAAGGGTGTAGAGAGATTTAAAATTTTAAAAAAGTAAATAAAATTAAATGATAAAAATTAAATTAATAAGGATATTTTTAGAATTATAAAAATAATAGAGAGGTGTAGGGTGGAGTGGTGGTGGAGGGAAGAACTCCCGTCCAATTTTAATCTGAGCCTTTTGGGTTGCCTGATTATAGATGTAATCAATTACAACATTATTTGTTTTTTCTTTTGTAATTAGACATTAAATTTTTCTTCTAATCCAATGAACTTTAAATTGTTCATAATTTGCAATTTGTATATGTGAAGAGTTGGGGCTAGCACGAAAACTTTCGTTAAATTTATTTTATATGCATGCAGCATACATGAATTTTCCATTGTAATAACAAAATAAAAACTAAAATCGGAAGCCAAAATGACTTAAATTAAAGTTATATTTACAATCGGTTAGATTTTAGTGATATTATAATCTCAATGTATCAATCAAATACGAAATCCAGTAAGTAATTGAATTTATAAAATATGAAATTAATTTTCAGATGATATGAAAGACAAGAGAATAATACAACTTAGCTATACCAATAATTAAGTGGGGTTTTTAGGTTAGTCTTCAAACTATCTATGTTTGATTGTCATTAAATAAATGTTTAAAATAGTTATTAATTTGATCCTCAAATTTATTTACCAACATGTTAGCTATTTTAAAAGTAGATTCTAATTTAGTCTATATTTATTTTAATATTTTAAAAGTAGCTATTTTAATATTTATATTTATTTTTTATTTTTTTTAAGAATTCGAGTCGTAACTTTGACCGTTTCAATTACCCACACCTTTAATTTATTAAATGACCTAAAAACTTATTTACTTTTTAATATTTGGTTTTTAGTTTCATTTTATTTGAACATTTTTTTCTATACATTTTTTTATTCATTCATTTAACTGTCCGACTATTTCTATATTCATAATTTATTCAAATTTTAAATATTTTTTTCCTTCCAATATTGTGCAAAAATATGGTGTATTATTAATTAGTTATTTGTGTTTTTAGTGAATCCTTCATTTTCATTGATGTGATTGTTATTTTTCTATAAAAATTATTTAATTAATTAATACTAATAAAAATACATGGATAAATATGTGTAGGAGTGTATCCACTAACTGAGGAAAATGAAAATGTTATAAACTTTTAATTCAAAAATAAAAAGAAGACGGTCAAATTCCCATCCATATGAAGGAAAAAAAAAGTTATTTGACACAGTTATTACATTTAACAACTCTAAGATAAAAATGGTTGTAACAAAATAATCTTTTTATTTTTAAAGAAAAAGAGACAGAGAAATAACTTTGGTGTAAAATCGACGTACCATGTAAAATGAGAATTAAAAGAATGGTGTAAAAATTACCTCCCATTTTAATGGCTGCTGCATAATTCAAATCTATGTACTTTGCTGTATTACAAATAGTATCGTTTTTTAGTTTTCTGTTATTAGCTTTATTGTATTCTTCTGCATGTATATAAACCACGCATTTCTGAATAATAAATGTAAGAGAGCTTTATTCCCTGATATACTTCGCCAAGACTATAAACTTTCTGTGTTGATTTTTGCTGTTCTCATTCCAATAGTGGTATCCAGAACCAGTTACAAAAACCTAGGACGTGAGTGGTTGCTTCCTTACACTGGTTGAGAAGGGTGGTTGAAGCATTTGAAGGAAAGCAAGAAGGTAGTTCTTGGTTAAGAGAGTAAGGTGATAATGGCTGACCTTTCTACGATACATTTTCCGATCCTCTTAGACAAAAATTGGAATCACTAGAACACCCAGATGCGTGTGGTATTTCGTGTACAAGATGTTAGCGGTGTAGTTGAAGGAGTAGGGTCGGAGGCTGATCTTTCTGGCACAAAAGAACAAAAGAAGGAGTTCAAACAGAAAGACGACAAAGCTTTGTTGATCATCCACCAGTGCGTGGACGATACGCACTTTGAGAAGATCCAAAGCGCAACTACAGCTAGGGAAGCGTGGAGTATTCTTGTGCGCTGCTATTCTGGGGGAGAAAATGTCAAAAAGGTAAGACTCCAAGCATTAAGGAGGCAATATGAGCATTTGCTGATGGAAGAAGGTGATAGAGTAAGTGATTTCTTCAATCAAATATTGACGATCGCGAATCAGATGAAAACCTGTGGTGAAGCTATTACGGATACTATGATAATTGAAAAGATCGTGAGGTCACTACCTTCAATGTTCGATCACATCGTTGTAGCCATTGAGGAATCCAAAGATCTTGGAAAATTCAAGATAGAGGAGCTTCAAAATTAATTGGAAGCATATGAGATGAGGATGCGAGAGAGAAATTCTGTAAAACGTGATGATTAGGCACTAAAGGTCAAGCATGTCAAAGGTGAAGAGAAAAAGAAGTCTAAGAAATGGGAAGGAAAACCAAGAAAAAGAAAATGGAAGAAAGAAGGCAGCAGTGCAGATACAAAAGAACCAGATGAAAGGTCTGATTCAAGTAGATCGTCTGATTCAAAAGACAAGAAACACTACAAAAAGGGCTTGAAGAAGAAAGACAAAAGGAATATTGAGTGTTTTAACTGCCATAAATACTATCATTTTTCTTTTGAGTGTTTTCCAGATAAAGCGAAGGAAAAGAATTTTCAAAGCAAGGAGAAAGAAGCTCATGTTGTCCAAGAAGATTCGGATACAGAAACACTGACATTGATGGTGATGACAACAACTGAATGTGTGAAACCATTGAACAAGAACTGGTATCTTGATTCAGGATGCTGGAATCACATGACGTGCAACAAAGGGTGGCTGGTCAACTTCGATGGCGCAAAGAAGAGTAAGGTAAAGTTTGCTGACGATAGCACACTAAAGGTTGAAGGTGTGGATGATTTGGTCATCAACAGAAGGAATGGCTCACAGGCAATAATCTCCAACGTGTTGTTTGTGCCTAACATGAAGTGTAACCTTCTTAGCATTGGACAATTGGTTGAAAAGGGATTTACAGTGATTATGGGCAACCTGAATCAGGTTGAGCTATATTACAACAAGAATAGATTGGTCTTGACCAGTAAAATCTCCAAGAACAAAACGTTTCAAGTTTGTTTTGATGCAGTGGAGAATATACAGTGTCTATCAGTTGTGAAGAGCGAACAAAGTTGGACATGGCATTTGCGTTTCAGACACTTAAATTTCAGAGATCTATAGAGACTTGAAGAAAAGACCATGGTGTCAGGTATGCCACACATTTCTTTACCTATCGATACATGCAAATCTTGTTTGGCAGGCAAGCAACCCAGGAAAGCCTTTCAGTCAAAGGTAGAGATGAGATCGAAGGGATGCCTTAACGTCGTGCACTCAGATGTTTGCGGTCCGCTTGAGGTACTGTCACTGGGAGGAAATAGGTACTTCATTGCTTTCGTAGATGAATTTAGTAGGATGAGCTGAGTGTCTGTGATCAAAATGAAAGGTGAAGCACTGGATGTTTTCAAGAAATGCATTACAAATGTAGAAAGAGAGAGTGGCAAAACTTTGAAGATTTTAAGAACTGATGGTGGGGGAGAGTTTACCTCACACGCATTTGAAGAATTTTGTCAGGAAAAGGGTATAACACAAGAAGTTACCACACCATATACGCCTCAACATAACACATTGGTGGAACGAAGGAATCACACAATCATGAACATTGTCAGATGTCTTCTCAAGGAGAAGAGCTTGCCACGAAACTTTTGGGCTGAAGCTGTAACGACAGTTGTCTACCTCCTCAACAGGTGTCCTACCAAGTGCATCGAAGGAAAAGTCCCACTGGAAGTTTGGACAGGAGCAACGCCTTCCGTAAAACACTTAAAAGTATTTGGTTCACTTGCTTTCGTTCACATTGCAGATCAGAAGCGTACCAAGCTAGAAGATAAGAGTGAGCTAATGGTGTTCGTGGGTTATCATCCTACTAGGGCTTACAAGCTTTACGATCCGATAAATCAGAGAATGATCATCAGCATATATGTGATCGTATTAGGAAAGGAATCTTGGAATTGGGATCACATGCATGCGAGTTCGAAGAGGACATTGATACATGGAATTACTGATAATCATGAAGAGGAGAGAGCAGAGGTTGTTCCTAGAACTGAGGCTGTTTCTGGCAGTAACAGTGACATTAGGGATGAAGCTCAACGACCAAGAAGACAGATCATAAGGTCATCCGGATTATTAGACTATGAAGTATATTCAGATGAGAGATTGATGAAGAAGGAAGTTTGATTCACATTGCTCTGATGGCTGGAGCATAGCCTGTAAATGTTGAAGATACCTTAGGCAGTCGGTGTGGAAAAACGCGATGATAGAGGAACTTAAATCCATCGAGAAAAATAGCACATGGAGACTGGTAGATCTTCCACCTGGCAAACGCAGTATCAGTGTCAAGTGGGTATTCAAGAAGAAGCTGAACCCAGATGGTACCGTGTCAAAATACAAGGCGTGACTCGTAGCTAGAGGCTTCTTGCAGAGAAAAGGTGTTGATTTTGATGAAGTGTTTGCACTGATAGCAAGACTAGAGACTATACGAGTGATGATGGCAATTGCATGTGCACGAAGATGGCAAATCTTCCAGCTAAATGTTAAATCTGCATTCCTTCATGGAATGTTAGAAGAAGAGGTTTACGTTCAACAACCTCCTGGATTCAGGGAGAGAGACAAGGAGGAGAAGGTGTATAGGCTATAGAAGGCTCTGTATGGTCTACGTCAGGCACCCAAAGCTTGGAATAAGAAGATCGACTCATCGTTGATCCATCACAGATTTGAAAAATGCAAAGTGTAGAGCACGGGGTCTACGTGAAGAAGACTACAAAAGGTAATTTTTTAATTGTTTGTCTGTATGTAGATGATCTTCTTGTAACAGGATCAAAGCTGGAAGACATAAATGAGTTCAAGGAGAAGATGAAAAACGACTTTGAAATGACGGACCTGGGGGAGCTTTGCTATTTCCTGGGAATGGAGTTTACACGATCAGGAAAAGGACTTACTATGCATCAACAGAAATACGCAAAGGGGCTACTTGAAAGGTTTCAAATGCATCAATGTAACACTGCTCGAAGTC
Source organism: Vigna reflexopilosa (assembly GCA_027742785.1). Classification (NCBI taxonomy): domain Eukaryota; kingdom Viridiplantae; phylum Streptophyta; class Magnoliopsida; order Fabales; family Fabaceae; genus Vigna; species Vigna reflexopilosa. The sequence goes on along the minus strand of CM050926.1, from coordinate 23,920,019 downwards.
CTTTAGAAGTGAACGTGAAGCTGAAGAAGAGGCCGATGAAACTGAAGAAGAGGCAGATGAAACGAGATTCAAGCAAATTGTTGGGTCCTTGAGGTTTCTGTGCAACAGCAGGCCTGATTTGGTGTTCGATGTAGGACTGATAAGCAGGTTTATGTGCCAACCAAAGAAAAGTCACATGGACTCTGCAAAGCGTATCCTCAGATATATCAAGGGCATATCAGATTATGGGATATTATTTCCATATGGAAGCCAGGAAAGTTGCTTGAAGCTCACTGGGTTCTGTGATTCAGACTATGGGGGTGACACTATGGAGCGGAAAAGCACATCAGGATTCATCTATTTCATGAATGGGACACCAGTTTCGTGGTCATCCAAGAAATAGTCAGTTGTTGCACTGTCAAGTTGAGAAGCAGAATACGTCGTAGGATGTTACACTGCTTGCCAAGGAGTTTGGTTCGAGGAATTGCTGACTGAACTGAAAGTGGTATTGGAGAATCCAGTGGAGTTGAAAATGGACAATACTTCTGCCATCAACCTTGCCAGAAATCCGATGAGTCATGGAAGAAACAAGCACATAGAAGTGAAGTTTCACTTCTTAAGGAACGTAGTAAATAAGGAAATGATTAAGCTGTTCTCCTGCAAGACTGCAGAACAATGAGCGGATCTGTTTACAAAGTCATTAGCTATTGACAAGTTTGAAATCATGTGAAAGAAGGTTGGAGTTGTATCACTCGAAGATTTGAATTAAGAGAGAGTAACGGCTGATGCATAATTCAAATTATGTACTTTGTTATATTACAAATAGTATCGTTTTTTAGTTTTCTGTTATTACCGTTATTGTATTCTTCTGCATGTATATAAACCATGCATTTCTGAATAATAAATGTAAGAGAGCTTTATTCACTGATGCCAAGACTAGAAACTTTCTCTGTGTTGTTTTCTCGCTGTTCTCGTTCCAATACATTTAACATTTTAGAAGACGAAAGTGTGCCAAAACCTTAATCTGAGAAAACCTTAAATCGGTAAAAAAAAATGTTTTCATCACTTGATTTCCAAGTCATACGTATCGACATCATACAAAATGAGAATATGTTGTAACTTAGCAAGTGGTAACTAGTATATTCATAAGGTGCAAGTTGAGAAATTTAAAATAGATTTTTCTTATTAAAAACAATCACTAACTTAGTTTTATGTAATTTTTAATACATTTTTCTTAGAAGTGAAAGCGACTTTCACTTAAAAGTCGTAATTACTGTAGATAATTTTAAAAGTCGTTAGCACTCTACAAATTTGATTCAAAAAATTTATAAAGAAATTATTAGAACTCATGAAAATTTATCTTTTCTGAATTTTTTGAAGAAATATTCTCACTCATGAATTCAATTTTAAATTTATTTGAGATTACTCTTAATTACTTTTTAATCTCTCATCTCTTGAAAAAATATATAAATATATACTTTTATCATTTTATTCTTATATTTATATGTCAAAAATGAATGTAAGAGTGTCTAATGGTAAAATTATTCACTAACAAATAAAGTACCCAGTTCCTTTTGAAGAGACAAACTTGAAAATTTTATTTAGTATTACAAAGGGACATAAACGGTTACTGGATGTGGGTTTATATCGAAACAAAGTGCATGAACCTTAACTACGAAGAACTTTTGGCTCTATGAATCTGCGACAGTGTTTAAGGTTGTTTTTGCATGTGCATGCTTGTTGATAAAATGGTATATGTGATCATTGACTTCCTCGGCAGCTTCTTGATTATTGAAATGAGATACTCCTATCAACACAATCACTTCTTCTAAATTTGGCACATCTTGTTTGAAACCACCACCGTGGATATACTCCTTCATGTTCAGCGACGTGTATACCGAGTCCAAATCTCCGGTGATGAATTTTACCGGAACCTTGATTTGCGATCCACTCCATGGTGACGTCAGTTCCCAGTTTCTGCAAAAATAAACACAACTTTTAACCGAGTTTCCCGAAAAATAAGCATAATTTATAGCAGTGGAAAACAGTATCCTTGGCAACCCGGAAAATCAAGAATTTACGTGTCAAAATTTCTGTAGTAGTTCAAGCTTCCAGTGAAACCCGTTTTGTTGAATTTGGAGACAAAGTAATCAAGATCATCTTGTGTGAGCCAGGAGGGCAAGGTGTCAGGCATATCTGGATTGAATCCAGTTCCAAACTCTCCCTTGGGAAAGATTGGAGGACCAGGTGTACGATTTGTAAGGTTGTTTTTCAGAACATACTCAGTGCCAACTTCAGCCATCTGAGCCTCCATTTCGCCTGGTTTCTGTCATAAGGTTTCAAACAATGGTCACCATCGAACAAAATCATTCCTTTATTTCACATAAACAAATATTTTTCATGAACCTTCCAAAATTTCAGGAAAATCTGACAAATCCTAAGCAAATTATAAATAACCTGAAATCTGCAGATGTAGTAGTCGTCTCCGTACATAGCACGCATGGCATCGACGGTTCTGACGTTGGGGTCTCTGTGGAGTAAAGGAACACTAAGGCAGACATAGGCCTTCACTCTCTCAGGGCGAAACATGCAGAGGTACCAACCTATGATGGCTCCCCAGTCATGAGCCACAAGGAAGACTTGGTCAACACCCAGAAGGTCTATAAGCGCAACCAAATCACCCACTATGTGAAAGCACGTGTAGCTGCTGATTGAAGCCGGTGCCTCTGTGTCACCGTAGCCACGGAGATCTGGTGCAACAGCGTGGTATCCTTGGGCGCTGATAGATAGAATCTGGTGGCGCCATGAGTACCAGAGTTCAGGGAAGCCATGGAGGAACAACACCACAGGACCCTCTCCTTTCTCTGCTACATGCATTTTTATGCCATTCACTTCCACTGTTCTGTGTACAATCTCTTCCATCTCACTAGTCACTCCCTTCCTAATTTCAAAATGTTTTTTGTCTTCTACCAATATGATCCATCTGTATGTATATATATGGTAATTCTGGTTACTGTTTGCTTCTTTATTTTATTAGAAAGAAGTTATCAATTTAAGTTTGAATTCAGTATAATTGGTGGATCAGTCTTTCCTAGCTGCAATGGTTTGGTTTCTAAATATTTGAAGAGTTTATAATAATATTTCATTACAGCTAAACTATTCCATTAGTTGACGCATAATACAATTTTATATTCATTTCATATATAATATAAGCATAAAATAATTATAAAAATATAAATATTTATATTTTTTAAGAAAAAAGAGAATAAAAAATAAAAAAAAGGATAATATAAAAAGAATGTAAAAATTTTATACGTCTGTGAAAGAATATTTTTGTTAGATTAATGCTGGCTGCTGTGAATATACTTTTGCTTTTTCTTTGTTTAATTGAGCTTTCACCTGCCACATTATTCATTTTATCTTTTCTTTCTACGCCTTGACTTCGTTTTTTTTTAATTGGCGTAATTCTAAATCATTTAGACCGATTCCATCTTGTGAGATTTTAGTATCGGTTTGAAACTGCAATTATTTCATTCTCGAATCTTATTTTATGTAACACGTTATTCATACATAGGATGATTTTGTGAAAGAGTAATCACAAACAAATTTTTTACACTCATTTAATATTATTCTTTATTATTTTTTATTTTTTCTTTTCTTTTACAAATTCAAAATTTTAGTTTAAGACTATTTTATTCTTACAATATATTGTCAATGTAATATATGTCAAAATATCATTATTTTTTTTGTTATACATTCAATGATAGACACCGGAAAATGATATTATAAAATGTAAGTTGTCACACTTTGAAATGGCTTTATAATATGACGATTTCAACCGTTTAAATTCAAATATCATATTATTTATAATTATTCACCGCATTTATAATTTCACAATCTCTTACATGTTCTACTATAAGAAATAAAATTTGTATAAGAAATGCAAGTAAAATAAAAAAACCATAGAAAAATTAATATTCCATAGTGTACAACAAAATATTAATTTTTAATCTCCAATAGCAATAAATTTTCTTTATTTTAAAAAAGAAACAGAATTCCAAACCTTAAAAGTTGATATGCACAACTTCCTCATCCAAATTGAATTGTATCAAAACTGAGGAATCCAAGAGTTAATATGCAACGTATCACGGTTAACGTTGACAAACCTTTGCAAAAGCTAAAGGGACTATGATTAAACAAAGATGAAAACTTAGCCTACTATTATGCACTTATCATAAGATCATCTCCTTCAACTCGCTTTCTAGTGGTACTATATGTTTTTCTCTTTTTATTATCTTCTCTTTTTTTTTTATCTTATCTTATTACCACAACAAACTTATTCTAAGAATCACTTTAGTAATGTTGTAAGCTAAAAAAACATTGAAAATCTCATTCATATTATTGTAATTCTAACTTAAAACAAAAAACTCATCCAAACAAAACCTTAAACGCTGAAGACTTTATCACGGGGCTTTTTTTAATAGGTTTGTGGGATACATTGAACACTAATTTTAAATATTTAGGTAGCTTGGCTGGACTTTCCTCTGTAAAACAATGTGTAAAGATGAGTTTGTTTTGAACTATGCCCATTTGCAAGTTTTCTCCAAATGTTTGGTGGAAGGCATACAAACCCTGTTTGGATTTGGATTGGCATGTGCGTGCTATCACATCCAAGCTAATAGAATATCTTATTGAGATCAGTGGGGTAGCTGAATATTTTGAGAATTTTTCTGTTATAAGTAAAGAAGGAATGGAAATTGTGTATCTTATTCAATAATAAGGAGATAATACATTTCATATATATAGCTCTTTAAAGTAATATAAAAACCGAATATAAATATATGAACATAAATGCAATGGAAAATAAATTAAATCCAATATCTCCCTCAAGTTGCAGCATATATATCCTTAATGTTCAGCTTGGACAACAAATACTGAAATTGTGCGGGATGCAAAGTTTTAGTATGAATGTTTGCAAGTTGAGCTGAAGTAGAAATGAGCAGGAGCTTAATTACACCAGCTTGAACTTTATCCCTTATGAGATGACAATCAATTTCAATATGCTTTATCCTCTCATGCATGGCTGGATTCTGTGCAATTTCTACTATCACGCACGAGATATCTATACATCGGCGTGAAGGAGGTGTGTTAGAAGTCCCACATTGACAAGAGATAAAGTCAATTTATAATATATAAGTGAGGTGCAAACCTCACCTTACAAGCCGGTTTTGTGGGGTTGAGTTAGGCTTTAAAACCCACTTTCTAATATGGTATCAGAACCATGATTAGAGCCTATCCTAGTGAGTTCTAAGTGGACATTTTTGTTTCCACCTGTTCGGGCCGCTATTGGACCACCCAATTTCTACTATCACGCACGAGATTTCTATACCTCGGCGTGAGGTTGAGTTAGGCTTTAAAAACCCACTTTCTAATATTTTCGATTTAGAATGACGAAAAGCTCTTAAAATCTCAAATACTTTATAATTGAATATTCAAGCATACTCTTATGTATTTATAGAGTAGAAGGTATCTTGCAAAAAGTTTTGTTCTATTTTATGAACCTCTTCTATTTGGTATTTGTCTTTCAAATCTCTTTTATTTTTTTTGGTATTCGTCCTCTATAAAATGAAGGGTGAAATGCTTACAAAAGATTCTTTAACACTCAAGTTATTGCTTTAAGTCAGAAATTCTTATTAAATTATGATTAATGTAAAAAATAAAGTAAAAACTCTATTAAAATATTACTTATAGAAATATTTTACTAATCATGGATCCTTACCTAGATGGATCTCGATTATGGACTTATGGCGATGTGTTGTCAGTTTCGGTTAAATTTTATGGTATATTAATGTTTTCGACATACAACAATAGGTTCAAGTAAGCGACACGTGACTCTAATAAAGAGCGCATCCATCAATGAATGACATGGCTAGGGAACACGGTACTTAATGTCCGACCAACAATATTTACTATTTAATCTTTACAAAATATTTAATAATCAGCCTATGATCTCTATCAGACACGAGGTACCCCTATCCTATTTATTTAATCAATCATCTTTGTAGTATAGTTAATATTTGACCTTGTTGTTGAGTTTTTTTACTCATTAAAAGTTTTTTTTTATGTTGCTTATAATAGTTTTGTGGCACTTGAGATTCATATTTTTTTTAGCTATTCTAAGTGTTTTTTATTTATTTTAGTATCTTGTTCTGCTTACCTTTCTACTAGTAATGATGACAAGACTTTTATAAACAAACATTAATTTTTTAAAATTAATGATACATCACCCTTGTTTTCCCCCAACATTTTGTCATTGGATTCATTGCGGTAATCACAATCTTCAACTTTTATTTTAAGTGGGTGTTTATAAACTCGCAGTTGTAAGATTAATATTTAAACATAAGACATAACGCTATAATAAAATATGATATAATAGGATATAAATATAACAATATAATGATTCATGTAAATTAGCAAACTTATAGTATAAATTATGTTTAAATGCTATCTCTGTATTAAATAATGTAACTTATTTAAAATTAACTTTTAATTTAATTATTTTATAAATTACGAAAATTAGAAAAAAAAATCATTTATATAACTATTTTTTACTTTGCGAATATAATATATTAAAATCAAAATTAACATCTAGTAATTTTTTAAAATAATTATTATTTAATTTTAATATTCTATTAAATAATATAATTTATATTATGTGTTACAATAATTATAAATACAAATAAATAACATTAAATTTTAAATAAAAATTATTATATGTATTATCTTATAAATTAATATTAATAAAATTATTCAAAATTTTATTTTATCTATACCTATTTTAAAAATTATTAATTCTAAATTAATAGTATGATTTAAATATTTTCCTTAAATAATATAAAAATCATTTTCATATTGTAACTATTATTATAATTTGACTTTGCATGTATAAAGTATTAACTTTCATATTTTAATTGTTAATATAATTTGAATTTACACGGCAACATCAATACAGTAAAAGGAGAAGAAAAGAATAAAAAAATAACTTCTTGTCGAACTTAACTCACCTTATCTCTTGGAATCAAAAAATTACTTTATATAATGTTAAAATAATAAACTATTGGATGCAATAGCTATAATGGATGGTAATATAGAATCAATATAAGTTGAACTGTATAAGTTCTTATTTTAGAAGAAAGAACTCATATTAAGTATGATATCTGTATCTTATTTTGTTTCTATTTATATATATATATATATATATATATATATAATTATTTTAATTTTAAATTATAAATATTTGAAATATCAGATATTAATCATAAACTATTAATTTAAATATATCCTATTAACGTTATGTCAAATTCTCATTATACAGCCATATCAATGTATAGAAGTTTATTTGTAATATTACCACATAAAAAAATGATGTTATTTTATTAAGAAAGTCTTCTGTAATGTAAGACAAAGGTAGATTATCCCATCAATGTGCGTACTATATAAGTTGGAGTTCATTTATGTTGCTCTGTCATACATTAACTATGTTAGTTATTAGTTATGTTATTTGACCATTACCTATTATTAAATACTCTGTGCACAATAAAGGTACTAAGAAAAGATAAATAAAGCAACAAATAAATTTTTCTTTTGAGTTTAAATTTTTTAAAATACTCTCGTCTTCTTGACCATTCTGTCCTCACTAACAATTGTTTAATATTTTTTTTTAATTTTTTTTTTCTACTCAATATGATGTTAATATTTATTAAAAAGAGTTATTATGATTTATTTTGTTAGGTGAGCATTAATGTTATTAGGTGGTGGCAACTTGATATAAACATTTTTTTTCTCGAAAAAAAAAATTATTTTCTTAAATCATTATTCTCTAACGAGATTACTATTAATGAAAGGGAAAAAATGATATTGACTCATTGACTCTTTTGTTTATAAATTTTAATAAATAAAAAATAAATAAATAAATTTCTTTATTATATATGATTGAAGATAAAATTTATGGATAATGATACTTAGACAATATTTTCTTTGATAATATTTGAACATCGTTTACGTGTCATTCTGTGATTGGTCCAAAATTATTCCACAATCAATAATAATAATTATAAACACTACCATAGACCAATAACAGAATGACACGTAGATGATGTTCAAATATTGTCAAAAAAATGTTGTCTAAGTAAAATTTATAGTGGGGAAAATTTGTGGTCATTCATTGTCGATAAAACAGTGCTCAAGAATTGTCAACACGATAACTAAAAGCAGTCGCTACAACAATAATTCATGCAAAAGAAGAAAGCCAACCTTCCACTAAGCTTCGAGAATAGAAGGATTACACTTTATGTAGCAGCAAACTACATATATTATTCTAAGGGAAAACATGCTTTTGTAATGGCATAATCATATGATTATTCAAATAAACCAGCCAGTAACATAGATGAACGGTGAGCAAATTATTTAACTGAACTAACTCAAAGTTCATTAAAAAAGCTGAAAACATCAGAACTTGTTGATAAAATCATAAATGTGATTGCTGATATCGTCTGCAGCTTCTTGGTTGTTGAAGTGAGCAACCCCTTCCTGCACAACCACTTCCTCCAAATATGGCACATCTCGCTTGAAAGCACCACTGTCTATGTAGTCTTTTATCCCTAGTGAGGTGTATACTACATCCAAATCACCAGTAATGAACTTCACTGGAACTTTCACTTTTGCTCCAGTCCATGCTGCTGTGAGCTCCCAATTGCTGTAAACATGACACACAAGGATAGAATAAGGTTTGAACCAAAAAAGCCACAAATTTCATTGTTATCAATGGACAATGTAGAACATTTATCCACATATGTTAGAAATAGCAACCTGCAACCTTAGGAACTTACAGGTTGAGATTTCTGTAGTAGTTGAGGCCCCCAGTTAGGCCTGTTTTTGAAAATTTAGAAGCATAATAAGTGACATCTTCCTGTGAGAGCCAAGATGGAAGGGTTCTTGAGGGAAGGGACCCTGAAGGAAGGGCAACCCCTTCTTTGGGGAGGATTGGTGGTCCAGGTCTCCGACTTGTAAGCATGCTCTTTATTACTTCTCCAATGTTATTATTACTGCTGTACAGAGCTTCCGCTTTGCCTGGCTCCTGCCACAACAATTAGGTACAACAAAAGTATCATAACAACCACCATAATATCAGATCACTGTTCTTTCAATGCATAGTCTACAGAACTGCTTCATATGGTAAAGATTGGCTATTTTTAAACTCTATCCAACTTCAAACATTTTGATTAAACCCATCCCATTTTTGTTCTTTTTTGCTCTGTGTATGTTTTCTACTTGTTTTCTATTGTCTGAATTAAATGGGAGAGGCTATCTGCATTTTGGAAACCTGGAAAACAAATACAGACAAACAACAAATCGGATGTTGAAGCTAAAACTAAGCAAATTGTTTAAGTAAAATCACCTAAAGATTGCATAAAATTCAATTTCATATATACAATCTAATCGAGGGTGATAATGAAGTATCATTCACTTAGATATTATTCATAATAATTGGAATTTCACGGAAGGAAGAAAATTGGTTGAATTCGAATCTCAAATTGAGATGGGTAGAAGTAGATGAGCGCAGCAAAACAGTGGGTTTAAAAAGAGAAAAAGGCATAAATAGGAAAAAGAAACACAAGAGGCATTATTAGGGGCATAGGAAAAATGAAGAAGGCAGAGGAAGCACCTGGAATCTGCAGATGTAGTAGTCATCCCCATAGAGGGCCCGCATGGCATCAACGGGCCTGACTTTTGGGTTTCTGGGCATGAAAGGGACGCTGAGACAAACGTAGGCCTTGATTTTCTCTGGTCGGAACAAACATAGGTACCATCCTACGATGGCGCCCCAATCATGCGCAACGAGGAAGACTTGACCCACACCAAGTGAGTCTATGAGTGCCACGATGTCACCCACGAGGTGCATGATGGTGTAGCTGCTCACTGAAGATGGTGCCTCTGTATCACCGTAGCCACGTAGATCAGGGGCGACGGCGCGGTAGCCTCGGGAGCTGAGAGCGAGAATCTGGTGGCGCCAGGAGTACCAGAGCTCAGGGAAGCCATGGAGGAACAACACCACAGGACCCTCTCCTTTCTCTGCTACATGCATTTTTATGCCATTCACGTCCACCGTTCTGTGTTCTACGCCTTCCATGTCTTCTCTTCTTGCTGTGATACTGTAAGAGTTTGATGCGTACTTCTGACTCTAATTTGGCCTTCTTAAATAGATAGGGTTGACGAATTTTACTCAAATCCAAAAGCCTTCACCTTCTCAACTGTAGCTTAATTCCTACTTCTTCAATTCAACCATTCTCACATTTTAATCCTGTATTTAATAATTATTTACTTTAATTAATTCTTATATTTATATATACACGTAAAGATTAAAAAAATTAAATGATATTTATGATAATTCATTTAATACATATTAACTAGATTTTGACTTTTAGTTTGTGTTCAAATTAAAGAGCAGATTTCACGGAGTGGAATGGAAGAAAATAAGGGAAAAAATGAGGATAGTTTTATTTAAGTAAAGAGGGAGAGAAATGAAAAAAAAAGTTTGAATAGTTCTTTTGTTGATGTGATAGAATAATGTTTTATATTAATATATTAAAAAGTAGTTTATAAAATTAAATTATAACAAGTATTTGGAATAAAAATAATTTTTAGAAATATAAATTAGAAATAAATAAAAAATTTATAATAAAAAATTATTGAAAATTTTAATAGATAAAAAATTTATTTTTCAAGATAAAAATATATTCAAATTAATTAATTTACAAAATTATATAACATATATTAATATAACATTAAATTAAATTATTTTATTTTATTTTATTACAACATAAGCATTTATTAATAAAAATTAATGAAATGTTTATAATACAATTATCAAAATTCATAAATATTTATCATTTATCTTTGTAATGGTGTGTATTCATATATCATAATCTATTATAATTTATTATACTTTTTTGAAAAATTAATTATGATTGAAATATTTTATTAATATTTAGAGTTTTTTAATTTCTAAAAAGAAAAATAAAATAAATATATATTAAAAAATTTGAAATTTTAGGGCTCTTCCTCATGTGACTCTTTAGTGCAAGGTTGTTAAATGACTTTTGATTGGATTAAGTGGTTTTTCTTGGACTAAATATTTTGTCCAAACTTTTATAAAACTCATTAAAGCTCAATATTAAGTTCATGTTGACCCTTATCTAGAGTATTGTACTTAAAAGTGATTTTCTTAATGACACTTGAAATTGATACACTTTTATCTTTAAATGATTATATCAAAAATAAGTTTCAAGGTTCTTTTGCACGTGTCTTGGTCGATATTGATTTTTCATCCGATTTGTCTAATTAAATTTTGGTGGAAAGACCATGATTTAGGTTTATTGGTTATGTAGATTATGAGAAATTATCTCTATTTTGCTTAAATTGTAAAACGATTGATCATGACCTATTTAATTGTGAACTGTTACAACATGATGTTACTATTATTTTTGATGAGGATCTAATGCAAAATATAACAACATTATTATCCTAAGGTGGTTAATGCACAAGATGAAGCTAATGACTCTTTAGCTTAATTAGTAGATTCTGCGGTGAAGCTTGTGGTAAAGCTTATTGTGAAGCTTGTGGTGAAGTCTGTAGTAAAACCAACCTATTGTGATACAACGTGTTGTTTAGTCACAACCTAAGTCAGTGCTGGTTAATCATGATAATATTGTATTGTGAATAAATATTCTTTTGTTAAGAATTTTGATGGTGGTGTGCTATTGAAATCTGATTCATTGGCTGATATGTCATCTTTGGATGATTTCACTTTCATTGTCAATAGTTTGTAACATTTACAACAATTATATTCAATTCATAAAGTCTAACGACAATTCATAATCCTTTGACGTTTAAGGAGAATCGTTTTACGAAATAATTGAAAAATAGTTTTTAAGTGATCTAATATTTTTTATGAGAGAAAATATTCTAATATTGAAAATGATGATGAATTGATTCAAATTATATTAAAACGTGATAGAGATAGATTAAAAACATTAATACTAAATTTTTCAAAACAAAATTTTTTTAAAATGAAAAGCTTTTTTAGAATGTTAGAATATTAACTAATATAATTTTTTTAATATACTGAGGAATTTGTTTTTCTTTCTGGGAAGTTCAAAATATGAAATAATTTTTATGAAAAAAATCATAATTTTTTTTTATAAAATGTTCTTGTTTTATATTTGATATATAATTCATGAGTTTTGTTGTAATTCCATATATTTTATTTCCTTTTTTTTTATTTTTTAATAAAAAGTTTATTCAACGACAGCAGTACTTAACCTAAACTAAGTGGAATAATCTATTGTGAATTTTTTTTTGAAGAAAAATTAATCTTATTTTTTGAGTTATTTTTTTGTTCTTTTTTTTGTGAATTTAATATAAATATCCATTCGGGTGAATAAGATTTCTATAAATACAAAGAGACCAAAATTTAATGATTAGATCTGGAACTCCACGTGCAGTTTCCGTCCAAAACTCAATAGATCTGAGTCCAATATAAAATATTTTTGAAGTTAGTGTCTTAATAAAATATATTCTTAATTTATTTTAAAATTTACATTAGTTTATTTTGAATGAGTAGTGATATATTCATGCTCAAATAATTTTATAACTTACTTTTTCAATTGAAAAAATATTGTTTTACATTCTTTTTACTTACCACATTGTCATATATTCTTTTTTATTATTTAAAAATGATCTTTCATTTATAATCACGTATACGTATCCTATTTTCAATATTAAATTTGTTTCAGTTTTCATGCCTTCTTTAAAGAGGTGTGATGAGGTTATGTGCGAAAGTTCTGATATTTAAGTTAATAGATGATTATTTATTAAATAGAATTAATTTTCAATGTAATAAATGTAATTACTTTTTTTTTTAATTTAAACATTGTATTTATAGATTTTAGAATAAGTTTTTAATTAGTTTTAGCCTAATTATAACCAAAGAGTTGATAAACATATTTTAACTCTAAACATATTTAATTTATAAGTTTGACTATTATCAAAGGAATTATCAATCGGATAATGATTTTCATTAATGGTCGTCCGATTTTCGAGGAGTTGTCTCTTGATGTGCTAAGGCTAACCATTACATCAACTACTGATCAGGTGGTCACACGGTACAAATGTGTTTTGAGTGTGATCGAGGTCAATGGTTTACTGTCGTATAGGTTGCAAAGCAGTCCATGTGTTTGTTCCCACATTGTAGTTCATTCTTTTCATTCGTTTGTTATGCTAGGATGTTACATACAAAAGATACTTCGTTGTCAAAGTCGGTAAAAGTTTGACTACTTAAGCGATTAATGTGTATTAAATGTCATCACTTACCTCTTTAACTCAAACATGTATTTGTAGAATTTGGAATGAGCTTTTGATTAACGACAGCCTAATGATGACCCAATTGATAATAATCATACTTTGTCTTAAACTTATCATAATCAGAGGTAATGTCTCCGTAGGCTGACTGTTCGGCTTGTTGGTCTTAGTTGTACGGTCGCAAGAGTAGTTTGTAGTCATTTGTGAGGTATCTACTGGAAGAGGCTAACACCTCCTACAACGTGTTCATTGAACAACCATGTTTGAACGCGTTCAATGTTATATTCTCCACACCTCACTTGGTGATGAAGTTCCCTTCTAATCGGGAAACGTTCTGCACGATCCACACCCACCAAAAGACTGCTTGGGAGTGATATGAAGTCGGGCTGAAGGTAGTGCCCTACATACCTCCTTGCAAGGCCAAACGATCAGAGGTGACCATGGCCAACCCATACCAAGAACAAAAAAAAAAAGACCGTGTGGAGTCGTAAGGCGATGCCTAATAGTTTGACCTAGGGAAGCAGGATGGCTAGGTGACAAATGTTGGTAGCGGCCTGAACGAAGATAATGAACAAGCCTTGGTGAAGGTGTTGAAAGCAAACCATGATTGTTTGCCTAGACCGCGACATATATGTCGGGCTTTTATGTTGGCATGATATCCCACAAGTTGGCTTTGTTCAAGGAAACACATCAAGTGGTGTAGAAGGAGAGACGATTGGGTGAGGAGAGGAGAAAGGTCGTAGAGGCCGAGGCCATGAAGCTATAAGAATAAGACTTCATTCGAGAGGTCACCTACACCACTTGGTTGACGAACATGGTGATGGTAAAAAATGTGAATGGTCAGTGGAGGATGTATACAAACTTCATATATTTGTATAAGGTCTTCCCTAAGGACGCTTACTCTCTCCCAAACATTGATAGACTGGTGGACGATGCCTCAGGTCATCAAGTTCTTAGCTTCTTGGATGTGTATTCTGATTACAACCAAATACTAATTAATGCATATTAAATATCATCACCTACCTCTTTAACTTAAATCTGTATTTATAAATTTTGAAATTAATTTTGATTAACCATAATTTAATTATGACCCAATTGATAATAATCACTAGTGCAAAATAGGGCTTTAATGTCACCCCATAAACGTCGGACCAAAAAATACCCAACGTAAATTATTGACCGGTGGCATTTTCGTAAATAAGTGGGCATATAGACGTCAGTTCAGAGGGGCACCGACGTCTATAATATTATAGACGTCGGTTCCCCTCGTAACAGACGTCTATATGTCTGACAGGTAGGTGGAAAGTCATTTCTTTCCGTCATATAGACGTCGTTTAGGAGGGGCACTGACGTCTATAATTATAGATGTCGGTGCCCCTCTTAAACGATTTCTATATATTTGTCAGGTAGGTGAAAAGTCATTTCTTTCCGTCATCTAGATGTCAGATCCCGCCATACTGACGTTTATATGTGATTATAGACGTCGGACCCCTACATCCGACGTCTATATGTACCACGAATATTTTTAAATCGAATGGACGTCTATTCGAAAATAGACGTTAGTCATTGGGGAAACCGACGTCTATAATATTCTTTTAAATAAGACGTTACGAACCAGCAGTTACCCGCACTTCATCGTCTTCCTTCGCCTCTTCTCTCCGCGGCATTGCATTTCCAGGTGTGTTTAATCTCTTTTGAACTGTTTAATCTTGCGTTTACTCCGACTAAAGTAATCTTTGATGTATTATCTTTCGTTTGAACTGATTAAAATGAGTTTTCGTTGTGTTTTGATGCGGTTTTTCTCGTGTCTTTGGGTAGCGTAGTGCACCTTCTTCCTTTGCTAGCTTCCTCGTAAGAAAAGCTTGCGTCTTTTGGATCTCTTATGACATTTCAACCTAAAGCCAAACCTGGGTCCTTGCCTAGTTCCCATGTCACCGTATTATTTTTCTTTGGCGATTGGAATGGAACTAGGCAATGACCCAGGTTCTGTTTTGGGTTGAAATGTCATGAAAGATGCAAAAGACACAATTTTTTTCTCACGAAGAAGCTAGCAAAGGATGGAGGTGCTACAACGCTACCCAAAGACTCAAGCAAAACTGCATTAAAATACAACGAATACTCAGTAGACGTCGGTTAATGCCATATCTGACGTCTATTGTGCCCTTAGACGTTGATTATTGCATAGACCGACGTCTGTATAACGTCAGAGGTAGAACTTAACCGACGTCTATAATGAAGTCGTACCTGCAAATAACCGACGTCCAATTAACGTCACCCATATAGATGTCGGATCTGAATTTAACGTTAAAAACAAAAAATAACTGACGTCTAAAGCCCTTTCTGTACTAATAAATCATACTTTATCTTAAATTAATTTTCATAAATCTATTAGTTTTAGCTGTATGATCACATAAGTAATGCTTAGTCATATTTGACTATTTAAATAATCCAATTCATAATATATCAAACAGTTCTATAATACAAAATACAACACGTAATGTTTGACTTACCTTTTCGTATAAATTCTAGTCCACAAAAACCTTAAGATAATCGTAATGATACTATGAAATAATAGTTGTACCTTTTAGATATTTTATATTTAAAGAAAAGTGTCTTCTTTGTCTATATTCGTTTTGTTTATACTTAATAACAAAGTTTTATTCACAGATATCTAAGTTTATATATATATATATATATATATATATATATATATATATATAACGGCTGTAAAGTTTTAAACTCTCTCAAAAAGTGAAAACAAAATGATTTTATAACAAATTAATCGATTGGGTTTAGTGTATACTCAATTAATATTAATCAAAACTTATATTTTTAGATTTGATAACAAATTACCCGATTAGGTTCAATAATAGTTAATTAATCTAGATATTACTAGACATTAACCAAATTTACAATTAGGAAAAGTATAGTTGTTTATTATAAGCTTTTTTTAAGAACTCGTCAACATATAAATAATCAATTAAGATAAGTACTTATATAGTGATATTAAGTTAGTATCTTAAGAAAATATATTATTAAATTTATTTTAAAATTTTTATTTTGAATCATTACTATAAGGACTAAGAAAATAAGTTAGCTTTAAAAATGGCCAAGTGACAGCAGATGGGATTGAGTTTAATAAAATAATTTTTTGTCATATCAATACTTTTCCTAAGCTCCTCCCAATATCTGAGAGAACTTGTGCCAATATGAAAGAACTTTACCTTTCTCTCTTCTATTCTCTTTGTCTTCTCTCTTCAATTTATTCTCACTGAGCCACCAGATTGTCGATCAGGTGGTGTTCCAGTGCTCCCATCGTAGAGAGCTCTACTTCAACCGATCACTTTCTTCATTCCGACTGGTAAGTCGCTTTTCTGTCTCTTCAACTGTTATTGAACCTAGGGCATGCAACAATGTTGGCTGCATGCAACATTCTTCCTCTTTTCGTTGTTCTTTCTAGCTCTAAGAGTTGTTCTCTACCACCAATGTCGTGGTTTGCAGGTTCTGTGGTGTCCTGTTGAGTGAGACTCTGTTAGGGTGTCTCTAGTGAACTGTGCAGTTCAATCTCCAGGTAAGGAGAGTTGGGTTTTGATTTTTGTTCATTAGGATGTGCATGAATTAAATTTCTACTTTGATTTGTGAAACAATGCATATGTGTGAACTGTACTATGTATGTTAAATTTTATGTCGTGGTGCTTAGTCTAAGTTTCAGTAATTGAAATGGCATGTGCTTGAGTGCCAAGTTATGAACCTGTGATGCTGTGTTGGTAAACTGTTCTAGATGAGTTTGATCTCTTAAAGGAGACATATTGGAAGTGTTTGTGGCAAGAATTTTGTTGCAGCCTTAATTAGATGGAAGGTCGAGTGTTAAGGTAATGTTTTTGGTCATTCTAGAGGAATTAGGATAGTGATTTTGAGTATTGGTGGTCTTAGGTACAATTGGGCTGTTTGGGTAGCTTAGATAGGTAAATTTTGACTTGGCAGGATCATAAAATTGGTCTAAAACACGTTATAAGAGGTAAAATAGAAGTTGGGTCACTAAGTGATTGATTTTGGTGTTTTTGAGTATAGATTGAGTTTAGAACGCTTTATATTCATTGTAGGAAGGTTAAAAATCATCTAGAGATGTTTAGTTAGGCATAACACAAGAATTGAAGGGGTTAGAAGTTGGCAAAGAGAGCTATAAATGATATAGAGGGTGTGTGTGAGTGCATAAATATGAAGAATTGCGTTCTGCAGATTATGCAATCTCGCTATGCGAATTGTTTCGCATAGCGAGACCCTGTAAAGGGTGCTCTCTGTCTTGTGACTCGTGTAATGAATCATATCGCTATGTGACTAGGAGAATTGGGGTATTCAAGTTTGTTAATTCGCAAAGTGAGGGCGCAAAGCGAAAAATGTTTGGGGCGTGCTCTCTGTTTGAGCTCTCGCATAACGACCTGGGTGCGCTATGCGAGAGACCTAGGGTCTGGCAGCTCTGTTTGCTAATTCGCCTTGCGAATTCAGGGTGTGCGCTATGCGAAACAATTTTGTTTCGCCTTACGAGAAGAGGGTGTGTTGTGCGACTCACTTAAGTATAAATCTTCAATTTTTGCTATTGTTTTGGCTGAGATAAGTATATGTACTGATTGAATTGCATAGTATGATGACGGTAATGTTATTTCATTGAAAGTATGTGAAAGTATGAAGTATGTTTGATGGTTGAAAGTAACAAAGTGTGGTTCATGGACGTAATTCCATCATCCTCAAGGAGAGGATCCATGGTGGTGCCCTAGTAGTGTGTAGAATGATTTGCATGGAAGCTCAATCTTGGGGGTTATCTTGCAACTACAATGGTCAATCATTCTCAATTAAAGAGGATTGAACCATGTGGTAAGTAGTAGCAGGAGGTCTTAGTCTTGGAGGCTTCCAGTATGTTCCAAGGCGCGGTACAGACTAACCTCGTGAGTGTGGTAGGGTGAAACCTATAGGCAATGGTTTTGCAAAGCAGTAGATGTCACCACGAGTGCATGACCCGTCATAGCTCGGTAATCATTCTAGTCTGGACGAGTCAAGTCATAGTATAACAAGTCTTGTAATTCAATTTAGTATGCTGAGTGAACTTTGCATGTTGTGTGTGATTGTATAACATGATTTTTATACCCAGCTCACCCTTGCTTCTATGTTTGTGTGTTGCTTGTGTATGTTTTCCTTTTGCAATGATTATCCACTTAGATGTGGGCAGATGTTGAGGAAGTGCCCTTAGAGCAAGTGCTGAAGGATGATGATGTTGCAGCTTAGTCTTCTTTTATGATTTCTTAATTAAGCTGTATTATTTTAGAATACTCTTTATGTCTAAATTTTAAGTTAAACCCTTTAACTTAAAACTTTCAATTTTAGTGTTGCTTTGGATAACTGTAATCATATACTTAAATTACTAGTCCAACTCTTAACTTTTTCTCTTTTATTTAAATGTGAACTATCTAAATTATAACATGTGTCATATATAATTGGGATCTCACTACCATTAGTGATATGTTATGATTTTATAACTCAATTTTTTAATTAGAAAAATATCGCCTTACTTTCATTTTACTCCCAACACATTGTCATAGATTTTTATTATTTAAAATTATCTTCCATTGTCTATTCACATATGCTTATCCTATTTTAATATATTAAATGCGACACATGATACCTGACTTACCTTTTATATGGTTTATTGTAGTCCACAAAAAACCTTAAATAATGGTAGTGATATATGAAAGAATACTTTTATCTTTTAAATATATTTTATATATAAAGAAAAAATATCTCATAATTTATTAACTAAAAGATAAACTTTTTCCTAATATATTCCATTTGTTTTTTTTTTTTTGTAATTGAACGTAAAATAAGTCGTTTTTGCTTTGTCCAATTTTATACTAGCAAATCAGACTAACCCTTCATAATAAAATATAGTTAAAGAGTGGTTTTAGCATGAAGTTGAATATATATTTCAAAATTTTAAGTCAACTGAGCCGAATGCTTTCAAAATAGATATTAATGGTTTACATTTCTCCAGAAACATAAATGAAGAACCACGTTATTCTTGCTTCATTTCATCTTCTTTACCTAATATTTTTAAAGAAAGATTCCCTTTGTGGAAGAAAGATTCGCATTTTAATGTGGTTCACTAAACGATGATTTCTGACCTTTTGCCATTTTAAACAAAAAAATAATGTCGAGTCTCATAGGATTAATCGAATGGATCAGATAAAATATTGATCAAATTCCAATGTATAGTTTCTTTATTTATATATATATATATATATATATATATATATATATATATATATCCTATGAGGTTATATGATTTATTTATTTATTTTGAAAGTGATTTACAATAGTTTTTTTTTTTTTGGATTTACACGAGTTTAAGTTTGATTTCTTTTAAATAGAACAACTAATTTCTTAATCAATGTGGGAATGTTTGACAGTGATATATTATCACTTTCAACTCTAATGATTAAAAAGAGATAAATGTATAATTGACTCTTTTTTATTTGAGGGTATTGTAATTTTTATTTTAACTTATCAAAATATAACTTTTCAAAAAAAAATATCCATATAAAAAAGTTGTGTGAAGGGAAAATAAGTTTTTATAAAATTTTATTATAACAAGTTGGGTCAAGATGAAATATTAATTTAAAGTTCATAACATGAACTAGTGTTAGAGTTATACGAATTTATTAAAGTTAAACTAAAATTGTATTATTTAACATGATTTCAATTTAAAACACACTTAATTATATAAAGACTTAAAAAAATGACATTTTAAAAGTGATGGTAGTTTAAAATAACGAGACTTAATTATTTTAATATTAAAATATTTTAATATAAATTGTTTTATTATTAATGAGTTTCATTATTTTAAAAAATATTATCATTACAAACAATTTTTTAGGGTTATCTAACTCCTCTCTAAAAGTTCTTTTTTTCCATTCATCTGATTGAAGAATCGATATTGTAGTATTAATCTTTGTTGTGAGCTCTTTAGTTTGGATCGATCAATTTCTTCATTCTTCTAAGTTGAATTTCAATCAATTTTCTTGGTTTTTTCCTGTTATCATTGCATGAGGAGTCTTCTTCCACTTGCATGTGTCTTTTTAATCATCTATATAAGTCTTTGTTGATAAGTAATCATAATGGTATTCTTGATCAATCTTTTGATGTTTCTATGTAGATAGAACATTATTCAAATTAGAAGAGTTTCATGGTTAGGGTTTGTGAGCTTGAATGGATTAGGGATTCCTTAAGAACAAGTTCATCTGTCTCTCAAGTAAGGGAAATTAATTTCATTGTTTTTAAGTTATAAATACTTTAAAATTTCTAATTTTATGATTGTACGGTGAATTGACTTAATGATTGATATGTGTGATATGTTGAAATATGAATTTGCTATCGGATTTGTATTTCGTATGAAATTGTTGAGTTAGCGATATTGTGTTGGAAGTCCCACATCGATTAGAGATAAGGCCAATTCAATGTATATAAGTGGGTGCAAACATCACCCTACAAGCCGGTTTTGTGGGGTTGAGTTAGGCTTAAAGTCCATTTCTAACATGGTATCAGAGTCATCGTTAAAAGCCTATCATAGCGATATTTGTTGTTTGTTGGGCATATTGTTCCACCCGCTATCGGGTATATACTTCAGCGTGAGGGGGGTGTGTTGGAAGTCCCACATCAACTAAAGATAAGGCCAATTCAGTGTATATAAGTGGGTGCAAACCTCACCCTACAAGCCGGTTTTGTGGGGTTGAGTTAGGCTTAAAGTGCATTTCTAATATATTGTTAATCTAAATTTTTATGTTTTAGCATCTGTGATTTGAATTTTGATTCTTGAATACTTGGACTGTTGTGACTGTGTGAATGGAAGAACTAAGCAATTGAACAAATTGATATAAGTTTAAATGTATAAAAGCTATGTTGAACCAACTCCCTAAAAGGAAATATCAATTTGAGCAATTGATCAGGTTTAATTTCACTTAATCACAAATCTGAGTTTGTTATAAAATAATATAATGTTGATTATTTTAATGTTAAAATGTTTTAATATAAATAGTTTTGTTACGAACGAATTTCATTGTTTTAAAACATATAATCTCTTTAGAAAACATTGTTTTAGAATTCTCTGACTTCTCTCTAAGAGTGTTTCCTCCATAATCGTCTAATTGAATAATCGATACCGTAGGATTGATCATTGTAATGAGCTCTTCAACTTGGATCGATCAGTTTCTTCACTCGTGTTAGTTGAATTTATGACCTTTTTCTTGATCTTTTTTGTTATCTATTGCATATGAATCTTCTTTCACTTACACGCATTTTTTTAGTCATTTATATGAGTTTCTACTAATTAGTGATTATAAAATATGTCTTGATCGTTTTTGTAATGTTTCTGTGTGTAGATAACATCCTACAAATTAGGAAGAGTTTCGCTGATTAGTATCCTCTAAGCTTAAAGGGATTAAAGATTCTTTAACAGTAAGTTCATTTATCTCTCAACTAAGAAAAACTAATTAATTATTTTTAAATAATACAGACAATTATGTGTAGATATAGATGTCTGAGTAAGATAGTTCCTAATGCTCTATCATTGTATAAAAGTTATTGAATTTTCACACCTTTTAAAAATTTACAATTATTTAAAAAATTTAAAAAAATTTATCAATTTATTTTGAGATGCAATTGATAAACAATTTTATTACTTTTTAGTTGAAATTAATTTTTAATTTTTTTCTATTAATATTACTTTCTATTAACAACTTTAAAACAATTTCAAATTAAATTTAATGTTAAATATAAATATAAATAGATTTAATATAATTATACATCATATTTCACGTGACAACTTTTTTATTTTTCTAAAAGAAATCAAAAAATTAAAAAAAAAACACAAACTGAAATGAAACACCTTTTAACTATACTAGTATATTATTAACAAAAAAAACTTGATTACATAAAACTTTTCAAAATAAAAATCAAATTAAAATATAAAAAAAAAATCAATGAGATTTCTCAAAAAAAAAATGAAGAATAGAATAATTTAATCTGGTATTAATTATAGATTTTAGCAATAAAAAAATGGGTTAAATATGTTTTTAGTCCCTATACTTTGGGGCGATTTTGGGTTTAGTCCCTCTTTCAAACTAAGGTACAATTTAGTCCTTCAACTTTAGAAAACTCTGGTTTTAGTCCTTTTTATCAATTTTTTTTAACTTTATTTAATCCAAATGCTATAATGAAACGTGCTTGAAACAACAAATAAAGTTAAAAAAATTTGGTAAAAAGGACTAAAACCAGAGTTTTCTAAAGTTGAAGAACTAAATTGTACCTTAGTTTGAAAGAGGGACTAAACCCAAAATCGCCCCAAAGTATAGGGACTAAAAACATATTTAACCCTAAAAAAATTGGTGTGGTACAGATCTCCTATCTGAGTCCTACCATGTCTAGCAACATATGCTACTCCATTTGTAAGAGCATTCTACAGTGATGTTACATATTTTCATGAGTAAGTTAATTTGTCTTCTTTCTGTTTGTATGTGAGAAATTAGTATCACATGCGTATGTTTTATCAAAGATTGAGTGAATTGCCACTTTGTTTCAATTCAAATCTGTATCGTACGGTACCCTGGGGATCGTACGGTATCCTATGCGGGGGCAAACCGTCCGGCCATACCAGTCAGGCCGACCTACCATTCCGATCAGTTACCCCGGGACCGAACGGTACCTGTTCAGATGACCATCAGGACAACCCCGTCCAACCAAGTGGATAGATTATAAACGATAACAACTGATTAAAGCTCCTAATGGAGGTTAAGGCGTGATTGGGCCGTCGACAAGCCCACGAAAGGTAAAAGCCCATTACAAATAGTATAAATAGAGGTCTCAGGTATGTCTTCAGACCAGATGGCACCCGCTGCACATTATGTGTTACTCTCATCCCTTGATATTATTGTTCGGTCATTTACTGACTTGAGCGTCAGAGTGCCTTTGGCAGGTACCCGCTCACCCGGTCTAGAGAACGAGGAGGGAGAACCAACTTAGAGCACGAGGAAACAACAAGAAACCGTTCGGCTTTCCACACCAGAAAAAGTGTCCAGTTTTCATCGATCGTCCGACCTTTCACACCACTTGGAACGCTCCAGGCCTCTTTATCCTGTCTTCAACACTCGGCACCACCTCATTCTCGAAATATCTTTTTATAAAGGTTCAAGCAATATTTTCATGACTCCTAATGTCAATGGGCCAAACTATTTCCTACATTTCTAGAAGAATATAACATGGAAATATGAAGTAATCTTTCTATAAGTTAAAAAAGGATCTTTTATAAAAGTCCATTACAAATAGTATAAGAGAAGTTTTATAAATTAATTTATATATAAAACACAATTTAATTAAAATGGAGCAAAACTGATTTATTTAGATAGTCTAATGCATTAAATTATTGAGGTTTTTTATTTGTAGTGTTTTCTTTTAGTATCACAGTATAAAATATATTAATGTGTTGTTGTCATAATATGTTTAAGAATTTATCATACATTGTGGTTGTCATTAATCAACTGTTCATTACAAGTGATTAATATGTGTGTGAACAACACTAACATTAATCTTTTGATTATATATTAGTAAAAAAATAAAATAATTTCATTTCAAATTACATAATTTCAGCTGTATTTTGAAGTAATTGAGAAGTTATATTCTGCTTATTAATGAACCATTTCTATCCATAAAAAAACAACAAGACAAGGCCAAACACCAACAATACCAACAAGGACAGCATTAGAATATGAAGTAATGAAATTGTGTACTAAAGTTCTATCATTTATTGAACGGTGACTTGCTCTAAGCAAAAATGTGTAAAATGTGGGCTTTTTAGGAGTATCTCTCTCTTATCTTCAACTCTTTTTTTTCTTTCTTGATCTATTACTTTAGCGTAAAGAAATTAATATTAAAGTAATAGTATTTATTTTTAATTAAATTATTACAAAAATATCCATAATTAATTATTTAAGTTTTTCAAATTATTAATTTCTTTATTTAAATATTATATTTATAACTATACATAATTATAACATTTAAATTTAATTATGAAAATAAATTATTTATTTAAATATAAAATTAACTATATTAATTTTATTAATACAAATTAAAAAAACAAAAATATATATATTATTATTATTAGTACTAGAATTAATATAACTAATAATATTATTATTAGTATAATATACTCTACCATTCTTTAATGAGATACTCTCATTTATAATTTTATTTGTTCCATATTACCAAAATCTAGATTTATTATTATCTTCGTAAAGATACATAATTATATATTATATATTATATAATTATAATAATTATTATGTATTTTTTTAAATATTAAAAATAAAAACAATAAAGATATGTAAATGGTATAAAAATGCATATTGAAGTGAAAATGAGCTCCTTTTCACTTTTCTATTCTCTATATCTTCCATCCCCATCCTCTTTCCATTCCTTCAAATTTTCTTCATTTATTGGAGTCACATATTGGTTTTTAAAT
Source organism: Vigna reflexopilosa (assembly GCA_027742785.1). NCBI lineage: Eukaryota > Viridiplantae > Streptophyta > Magnoliopsida > Fabales > Fabaceae > Vigna > Vigna reflexopilosa. Next base: position 23,895,061 of record CM050926.1, on the reverse strand, counting down.
GAGCATTCTTCAAAATTTTATATTGGATAATATATATATATATATATATATATATATATATATATATAAAGAATAGTAACAAATTTGTTATAAAATTGAAGAGTTGATGTGAGAATTGTTACCATAATTATTTATACGAGAAAGGTTTGAAAAACAAACATATATTGAAAATACAAAGGTAAGTTTAAATCTTAAATGAAATGAAAAATTAGAGTATTTTATAAAAAAAATATAAATTCAATATCTTAATATTTTTAATTTGATGTGGTATTAAATATTATATAGATTTTAATTAGGTGTAGTTATGTCTCTCTCTTTCATAAACTGTTTCTCATTTTATTCAAACCATCACTGAGATTACTCTTCTTTTATATTTATTACATGATTACATAATACCAAAATTAAATGTTATTATTTTTTGTTAATTAAAATTTATTTATGGTCCTACAAGCTTGGTGTTGTTTTTGTTTATAAATATGATCTGGAACCATCCAACTATATATCTTCATTATATTTTTACTAAGCCTTAACATTATCCACCAAAACTGTGTCAAACATGAATGTTGAAAGATAGTCATTGATTAAAGCATGAAACAATACTTAGATGTTTGGATTATTAATGATCTCTAAATAACACTCGCATGGAATCAAGTGACTTCATGTTTGGATTTCTAGGCATGTAAGAGACACGGAGGGTAAAATAGGCTTTGTTTGATTCTGTGGGAACGAAACATAGGTACCATCCTATGATGGCTCCCCAATCATGGGCTACAAGGAAGACTAAACCCACACCAAGTGAGTCTATGAGTGTTATGATGTCACCAACTGTGTGAAAGCAAGTCTAACTATCACTCAGGTTGGGAATGGGTGTAGAGGAACAAGACGACGGGACCCTCGCCTTTCTCCCCTATGTGCATGTTGATGTCGTTCATAGTCATTGTTCTGTATTATGTGTCTTCCATTGCTGTGAAATGTGAATCTCACCTTAGATGTGTTTCAATGGGAAAGGCCGACCAGTCTAATTACCTAAACTAACCCTTCATTCATTTTTTTTTATTAATTTAGAGTAAATTCAACTTTATAAAAAAATTATTTTAAATTTTAGATATGATTGAAATGTGAACAAGATTGAGTTACACAAACTTATTAATAATTTAAAAATTTGGGTAATGGAGGAGTGGGTTCATTACAGTGTGGTGCTCTACATGACGGTATTCAGGCAGTTTCTTCTTGCACTCCATACAAAAAGAAATTTTCATTTTATCCTACTTGAATTGTGTAATTAAGTAACAAAAAATGACGGTTAGATTATACAATCCAAAAATTAAAAACGATTTCCAATTAATTGAAGAGAATTAGAAGAAAAAAAAAACTTTTACATTATATTATTTGACTTTCAAATTATATAATTCAAAAGAATTTTTTACTTTTAAATTGTTCAATCTGGAAACCTTATTCGATCGTCAGAAGTGACTTTCAGAATCCATAAGTCATCTTTAACTTATAAATTATTCAACCTATAAACTTTTTTTATTAAAAAAAGGATTTCTAAATTGGACATCCGAAAACTTCCCGAATGCACGAATCAAAAATTATTTTTAACTTCTGGATTACTGACAAGTTCAAAAATGAGTAAAATGGGTATCTTGTCATATGAAACAAGTTTTGCCGCTATTCCTACTAAAATTTCCCAACACCTGAAAGAAACCACTCCAGTACCCTCCCTTTGAAAACAAACTAGTATTTATAACTTCCTTTCTGAAGATAATTTATCTGTTGCAAGATAAAAGAGAAAGAATAGACTGCTGATATTAAAAATAAAAGAGATTGATCCATTCAAAGAAGACAAGAGATGCCACAAAGAATTATAGTTCTACTTAGAAATGACATATCAATAAAAGGCAATGAAAAAGAACTGAACCTAGGATATTTAGGTTGATTCAATTCGATCCAAACCTATTCTAAGAACGCTCATTGGGGAAAAACCAAGAGGGGAACAAATTTCAATAATTCAGTCACATGTGCCCAAAACAAATAAACAATACAAGAAAAAACTATGTTGCCAAATAGCACAATGATTCTCCAATCTCAAAATACCATGTATGGAATTTGCTAGGTCGAAAACCCCTCATCTGAACGGGAACCATACATGTATCTCAATGGTAAGCACAATATAAAGATATACCCCCCTCCCCTTGCCCAAGGAAATGGAAGGCTGCTGGTTCTTATAATGTAAAAATAATTTATGCACCCATGTAAGTAAATTTGGTTCTTTGCAGATTTGCTTGTACCCACTAATCAAAACTAGCGTTTAAAAAGTTCAGCAGTTCATTTCTCTTGCTTTCCGCCACTTTATCTTCCTTCGATTTTTCGAGTTTCAGAAGAATCTACAAAGAAAATAAAAGTATAAAATAAAATCTAGATAGCTACTGCCAATAACAGTATCAAATCAAAGGTACAATCAAATAACACATCCCTACCTTCTTGCCAGACACAGCACTCCGACGTACACCATCATCTTTGTCACGTCCTAAAAACTGATCCATTACAAAAAACTAGGAAATTAGAAAACATAGACGCAACTAAATGCATTGAAAATCTGATATATATTACAATATAAACCTTGGAAAGCTGCACAGGGCTGCTTCTCCTCTCATCATGCTGCTTCTATATAAAGCTCCCATTGCCAGGACAAACCCCACCAAGAAACATCAATCAAGTAGATCAAGCGCCCAAACATTCCACAGATCCCAGCTCCAATTTCAAAGAGCCAATACATAAAATAGGCAGAAAGTATCATGAGCATCTTGGACTAAACTGTAGAAAAATTTGTGTTTGGAAGAAGGTTTGCAACTTTGAAAAAAAAAATTTATTGTTTTATTGTATACAAGGATTAATGACATCAAATCAGGGTTTTCAAGCTGCAGAAGATGATAGATGTGTCTTATGTAGATGAATCTTAGATTTATATAAGAATCCAGGGAGAAAAACTTCAGCAATATGAACATAGTCAACATTTCAGGGCCACTTACTTGAGTTAGAAACTTTAAATAAGAAGAAAATCATTCACATGAAAAAAACAAACAAGTATGAAAAAGTGACCTACCTCTTTTTCTTTATGCTTCTGCCGCTTATGATGGTGGCTTTTACTTCTATCCTTTTCCTTATTCTAAATGAAGGGAAGGCGTGAGGAAAATGGCCAAGAATAAAATCGAATAATAACTGTATTACTAACAATTCACCTTCTTTGGCCTGTCACTCCTTTTGTGCCTCTTTGAACGGTGAGATGCTTCACGCTCACTATCAGAAGAACTCTCACTTCTGAAGCAATAAAGAGAACAAAAAGAGTTATGGCAAAGCCAGATTAATCTGTTCATTACTCTTCTGTTGCTACACGTATTTGAAATCCATAACTCGTATAAATAATGCAGGCACGCTGAAGTAACTTCTTATGCAATATGCAAAAGGATTGGAGTCTTGTCAAACAACTTACCAACCACAAACATTATGAACAAATCATGTTTCGAAATTCACAGTCAATAGCAACATGTTTCGAACATTATACATAATAATAACGTAATGAGAGATCTTAATGTTGGAACAGGAACATTTATCTCAATCCCCAATTTGAAAAAATCAATTATGCTTAATAATCATCCCGGGACAGAGAGAATATTTGAATAAACTACTTATATTACAAGTGTGCGATTCCCTTCCCATGGTTGGAAATAGCTAATAACATTTTATCTGATTATAATCGATGTTTCAGAAATTAGGCTATTTTAACCAATATTTGAGACATATATCTCAAAAAGGATTAAGAACTTAAGCGCTATCAGAATTGAGAGTCTGTAAATTGTATTTGTATCGGAACAACCATTGAAACAAAGCATGTACATAAAAATAACAACATGAGATAAAATAATCAAAAGGCGTAGGTTATGCGAGGGTTAGATGGGGAACCTAGAGTAATCGGAGACAGACGATGATGAATGAGAATCGGAATCGGAATCGGAATTGGAAGAGTGGTGGTGATGCCTACGACGCCGTTTACCGCGGGACTGAGACTTGGTCTTCTTTCGGATCTTGAGGGAGTCCTTGTCGCGGTCTCGGCGGTGGCGGTGATGACGCCGGCGACGGTGAGGAGAGGATACGTCGGAGGAAGAAAGTGAAGAAGAAGAGGCCGCCATAAAAAACTTGCGAGGGTTTGCTTTGATTGAGTCGACTCACAAGTTTATTTCGATCCTGATCCCTCCTATATTCCCCTGTGACTTCGTGATGTTAATTATATCTTGAGTTAACGTTTATTTTGTACTGATTTAAAATTTTGTTTACAATTTTGTAACTTATGTAAAAAAAAAGTATTGGTAAAGTTATTTAATAATCTAAAAAGAGATAAATTTTGTTTGAATAAAAAATGAAAATAGAAAAAATATATATGTGTTGAAAACATTTTTTTAATAAAATATATGTTAAAAAAACTACGTAAAACTAAATTTTCATAAGCTTCTGATTAATATGAGAATAATTCTAAAGAATAAAAAAAAGTATGTGAAATTAATATATGTTTATATATATAAATAAATTTTCCAACATTAAAAATATATGTTAATTTATTATTTTATTTTATTTTTAAATATTATCAAATTTTAAAATATGTTAGCTTTTTTGTTCTCTGAAATTCAACCCTTATTTTTGTGGAAAACAGAAAATTTTCTAAATAATTACTCAATTAATTCAAACGTGTATTCTTTGTATTGTCACCTTAAAAATTACGATAGAATTAAAAAAAAAACTTAATTTTGTTTGCAAATGATATACAATTACTTATTATTTGGTCTAGAGTGTAAAATTAATCAATTAATTTTACTTTTAGATTCGTTCTTTATACAATCGATATATTGTGAATTCAACTTTTTGAAATTATGACATGAATTTCCGTATGGGTTGTGTTGATATTTATCAATTTTAGTATCATCCGTATATAAATTCAATTGAAGTTTTTCTAATGTAGTGTAATTATATTTTATTTTCCAATTTTTATATCCTCCACCCTCTAATTTCAAGATCTCTTAACAAAAAACGTATGGCTTTGGTTTTCCTCGTAAAAATATATGGTATTATGTATCTCATTTTTTCTAAGTTTAGACACCTCTTATTTTATTTTCCTTCTAACATTCTTAACAATTTACTTCTTTTTCATGATTGAAATTCTAGTTTGGTAAGGTAATTTTTCTCTTTCTTGTATTGACTTTTATATTTAGAGTTTTTTTTTTATTAAACTATTGCAATTTGTTTTGAAATTTATCAAAACGAATTTTTTTAAAAAATATTACGAATGTGGACAAGTCGTATGTGATAGATTTCATTGACTTTGTTATGAAAAAAACATTTTTATGACACGATTTTCTGACTCTAAATGTGAAATTATGCTAGATCAACATGACTTTAGTGTAATAAGAGAATTTACGTGGTTAATACACAATTTTGATTAGCAAATATGTTTCTGTTTTATTTTACTTGTTTTATTTGCATTGAAGTTGTGTTTGGGGACATGACTTTTTAAGTAGAAGACATACCATGATTTCATTCTTTTGAATAGTCTTAACAAAAGCTAAAGTGGGTAAGAAACATGCTCCCTTCAAACCATTCATGCATTTTGTTAAGTTTGTTATCACATGACCATACCTCTTATTTCATATGCTTGAGTTCATTTTTCTAATGGTATTTGATATAATAAAAATATCGCTTCACTAGTGCAGTCAGGGGAAACGACAGTGGTTGTTTTTTCCCTTATGCAGCGGTTCCCGAACCGCGGCATATTCAGCCACGGTAAAAAGTCTGGGACTTTAGGCCACGGTTGAAACCGCGGTAAAAAGGATGCGGAATAGATCGCGGTTCGTACCACACCCACGGCCTAAACCCCTTTTTTAAAAAAAATAAAAATCGTAGCATTATATGCCGCGGTTGGAACCGCAGTAAAATGTAGGGAATATACCGCGATTCGTACCACAACCGCGGCCAAAAGTCTATTTAAAATAAAAAAAAATTAAAACGAGACACAATATGCCGTGGTTATGGTAACAACCGCGGCATATTGTCCTGCAATTTTTTAAAATAGCAGGTCTGTTTATGTGGTATCCATTACCACACAAACAGACCTGCATATCAAATAAACAGTCTATATCATTTACAACAAATCAACCACATGTTGAAATGTATTTGAACATTAAATAAAGTACAAAGTCTAATTAAATACAATCTAATCAAATGCAATCTTTAAATCTAGTAACTAGGAACTATTATATAATCTAACTATATACTTTGCAGCAACTTTTTTGATGAATGATAATGGCTTCTCAGGAACTGGTGTAGTCGTCTTGAACCTCTGCACAAGACAATTTATATTAACTAGTGTTTTGAATTCTAAATTTTGGAAAAAATCAACATTTGTTAACTTAGCTTGAAGTTTTAGTTGCTTAATAAATTCTGATAATGCAATAAATTAAATTAGCTAAACAAGATTAAATTTAGTAACATGGTATAAATAAAGTGAAACAATAATAGTATCCATGTTAATGACTTGTCTCTTTCAAGGCAAGATTCTTGAATTTTTGTTGAAGTTGGATGCAATATGATGAATGCAATAGATTGTGTGTAGATCACCTGCTTCCCATCCAACTTTTTTTCATATTGTAATGCTTATAATGTGATCATTTCCATGTCAGTTATCATGCATATATTATATTGAGGTGTGACATATTGTTGTAACAATTAGAAAAATGATACGAATGTTTCATTTGTCTCACTTTCAACAGTTGCAAACGTTAAAACTAAAGGATATATACATTTCAGTTGTCGTCTTGAACAATTGCACTCAACAAGATTTCATGATATTTGTCAATCAAGAAGTGTCATCAACTTAAATAATCGACTTGCAATAATCAAATTCGTCAATTGAAGATTTGAAAGAATAAAAAAATGTGTTTCATTATGTAACACGGGGCCTATCAAATAACTTTAATTCTAAAAAAAGCAAGCTACCATTTTTCTAACTTTAAGAATACAAAAACATTTGAGAGACAAAAAAAAATACTAAGTAGGAATGATAGTATAACGCCTAAATACGCGAATAATTACAAAAGAAGGAAGGAAAGTGAGTGTTTTGGAAGATCATACGAGAAGAAAAGAAGTTTTGAATGATTGCGGAAGAGAATTTATTATAAATTGTTAAGCAGTTGTTTTTTCTAGAAGGGGAAGAAATTTAATTTTATAATGAATTAAAATCACTCTAACCTTAATTAGTTATACCTCAGGAGTTGAGGTTTAAATCCAATAGTGACTAGGTCAATAAAATATTGTTTATTTAAGAGTAAATAAAATGATCAGTATGTAACATTTTTATTATAGGACAACATCTAAAACATTTATTATTTTTTCCTTTGATCCAATATAGAAACACGAGATTCTTCCTATTTTTTCTCTCCTTTTATTCCACATATCTGCTGTTGAAAATTTCTCACTGAAGTTTTGAACTGTATTCATCCATGTTAAAGTTGATTTGATAGATAAACTAATGCAAGTTGAAAGTTTATGCTAAGAATGGTGTAGTGTATGTAACAAAAGAAAGAAGATAAAATGGAGTTAGGAATTTTAAGCTGGTTGACCACAACTTTTTTTTTCCATCAAAAGTACCGTTGAAAAAGACTTATTTAACACAAAATAACCATTTGAAAACTTATTATAAAAGTAAAATAATCATAAAAAATATGAATTTTTGTATTTGTAAAAAAAAAATTGAAATGGTAAATGATAGCATTAAATGTGTATACAAACTTTTTAAGTGTAAATGTCATTGTACCTTACTGATTTGTAATAGAAAATTTTCAGACTTACATTATAGTTATGTATTATCTGTATAAATAACCAAATTAAATAATTTAATGTTTTTTTTTATATATTAGATTATATTTTGTCATATATACGAGCGCTTATACATAAGGAAATTTTTCGTTTTTCTTTTACATAGGAGGTAGAATAATGTATAGTTTTTTTTTTTTCTTAATAGACTTTTTTATAAAGTTGACTGTTGTTTGATTAAGGATAGTTTAAGGTTGGAGGAGGTGGAAAGTTAGAAAGAAATATAAAGTAGAGGAGGCAAAAGTAACTGGGAATCTAATTAATTAATTAATTACGCACCCTACAAGCACATAGAACTGTAGGAAAATCCCAGTTCATACACACTTGCATTTGAGAGCAATTAATGAATGGGAGAAAAAAAAGAAGATTAAAGTGATAGGTGATGAATTGGCGATTTAATTTGGCAACACGCACTTCTCTCCCAAAAAGAAAAATAAAAGTGATCAGTGAGTGGCGGAGGGCATGCCAGAGTCGTAAGGAACCCTTGTGACCCTAATCCAGTCATCTCCATGGAAGAATGGTGATGGCAAGAATGTTGTTGCTACGTCCTTCGTCAGGGACTTGATTCCTTCCCATTTCACGCGCTTCGATACGTCTGCACCAGGGCCATGGTTGTTTATCTCAGCGTAGAAACATGTGTCCATTCCGCTTAAACCTTCCAATGTTTGCCATGGCATGTAGCCGTCGGGTGTGATCAAGTCATCGATGAATGAATCCATGAAGATGGTCCTTGAGAAATTCTTCCATGGACGAGCCAAGTACGCCTTGTTGTCGAACCTAACTGGGTAATACAGGGGGTCTGACACAATCGATCCTCCATGGATCACCAGACCCGATGGCTGGTTGCTCTCCTTTCTACCTTGTGCGGTCACAATGCATTGCTGGTTTTCCAACGGCTTTCGGACAACGAATGTGCAGTTCTGGAGCACAGCCACTGCATCGCCGAAAACAAAGTCTATGGTACCGGAAATGGTGCAGTCGCGGTAGAATTGACGCATGGCGTGGGCGTAAAGAGTGTCTTGATACCCATCCATTCGGCACTTGTAGAAGATGGACCTGTCAGATTGAACCCTCAATGCCACGGCTTGATGTTTTTCAGCCCCGGCTGTGTTTTCAAATCCCATTCCTATGGCGACGAAGAAATCTCCAATAATGGCTGCAATCATTTATAAATATTTTCATCAGTTTTCTGCTACTATATTTATAAGAGATTTTTAACATAATTAACAGAATGGAATGAAAGGGACGTACCAGCACTGGCGGTTTTGTAGGTTCCCACACCATCGATGAAGTTTTTGCTGCCTGTGATCCTCGACTTCTTACCACCATCACCGATAAAGACGACATGGGTCATATTCCTGGAAACTTCCACGTACTCGTCGTAAACGCCCTCCTTGATGTAGATGATAAAAGGCCTTAGGTTTTTCATGGGCACGTGCTTCAAGGCTTCGTTGATGGTGGTGAAATTTCCACTGCCATCCTGGGCAACCACCACATGGGCCATTTGTTTGCGTCCAGTCATACGCAAGAGTCTGCGAAGGCCAACGCGGTTCTCAACCCAATCGGGAACGTCAAAGTCGTCGCTTTCGTTTCCAAGAACGGACAAATCGTCGGCGGTCGTCAAGAGGCGGCGGCCAGACTTGGGGACGTGCATCTCCGAGAAAGTCTTCGACAGCTCGGAGATGATAGCGAGGCCGTTGCTGGTCATGTGCATGGCGGTTTGCAAGAGCTCCTGCATCTTCTTGCCAGCGTCGGTGGTGGTGTTGTCGAACGCGTCAAGGCACGATTCCTGGTACGTGACGGCGCCGCTGAGCCACACTTTGAGACTGGTGAGGATGCGATCGATGTTGTTGAGGTCGAACTTGCTGAACCTCTGGAGGGAGCGATTGAACTCTTCGATGGAGAGGTTCATGAGTTGCTTGCAGGTGTCGAGGGCCTCCTTGGTTCTGGGATCGCTCTCGACGTCGTGCATGAGCTTGGTTTGCCCTAGCCCGTCGCTGATTCTGGCGATGGTGACGTTGAAGGCGACTTTTATGAGTTCCCTGGGATCAGTGATGTTGCCGGCATTTGCATTGAGATTGTCCTCGCATTCTTTCTGGTACTCCGTGGGTGCGCAAAGGGTTTTCACCGCTTTCATGGAGGAAGCTACGTGTGATTTTGTTTCTTCATTTTCAGCATCCTTTTCTCCCTTGTTGTTCAGGCTCACGCTAACCGTAACGGCTACCACCATAGCCACCAGCAAGAAGGTAGAAACGCCAATGATGACGAGTCTCTGCTTCTGTCCCCCCATCGTTTTCTTTTTTCTTTTTTATAAAGCAGCTCCTAGTTCGCACCAACCTGCAAAAAAAAATTGAAAAATAAATAAACATTTTGTAAACAACGTATTATATTTTCTGGATTGAAGAACATAAAGAATTATACGTACGAGGTAGGAAAAGGAGCCGCCAAAAGGAAAAGTCTTGGCGATCCTCCGATTGCCCTCTGGAGAGTGCGTTGTGTTGCGATTATGGATCGGGAATGCGTGCTTATTTATATGTTTTTGATGGAGCAACAAAATCTGAGTTAGTTATGACACTGCAAAAACGTAAGGCTGGGAGTTAAAAGCTACCTTTTTTTCTGCTAAATTAGAAAGGGGGAGCGGGTGAAGGGCCTTATCAAGCGGTAATTAATTCACCTCTATTGTCATAATTTCTCCCTCCATTCGATTGACTTTACTTTCATTTCAATATGAAATAAATTAATGTAATGAACCATGACCATTAAAATCGAGGAAGATTTCTCAATTTTATTCTCTTTATCCAACACCTAATAAAAGTTATTTTTCTATTTTTTATTTAATTCTTCTTAAATTATTTTATATTTAAAAATAAAAGTATAATCTTATTAGTGTTGAGTAAATATAAAATAAAAAATTAAGTATCATCGTTAAGGTAACATGAATGTGATAACTATAGAATTCCATTGAATATAGGGAATTTGTAAAAAGATATTCAAACTCATAAACCAATTCACTACATATTAAATTTTAAAAAAAAAATTGATATAAGTCAATTTTTAGTTTGATTTATTAAGAATCCAATTTATTCAAGTTAAATTTGTAAGGAATCGAATTACTTCATCAATCCACTCATTTTTTTTAAATTATATTATTGTATTACAAAATTTGTTATTTTTTATTACCTATTTAAATTTTAATTAAAAAATTATTTTTTTATGAAAGAAAAAAAAATTGTAACTAAATGAATCAGTAACTCAACCCGTTTAACCCACCAAATTATGATGGAACGAGTCGAATTCTAATTTTTTTATTAGTTAATAAGCGAGATTTAATTAACTTATTGTGTGTTCAACTCGTGATAGATCGGACTGAACTGAATCAAATGATCCATTTTGACAATATTACCTAGAATTAAGAAAATAGTCTTTTAGTTATATGTATTTATTTTAAAATAATTACTTGACCAATGTGTTAATTTAAAAATTACAAGAAAAAGAAAATGAAAGAAGAGAGTATAGTCCAATATTATAGTATGCTTTGACAAATTCATTTAAATGTAAAATTTGCATTAATTCATTAATCTTCAATTTATATTAATTTGTATGGTATTGCTGTTAAATAGCTCTTTTAAAACATAAAGTATTAGTTTCTTTACACGACTAATAGTTGCTAAAAGACTTGGAGAGAAGCAAAGCTTTAGATTTTAAGGTGATTTACTAGATGATGAAGTTGGATATGACGTTGAAAAAGTCAATCAATTTCATATAATTAAGTTAAACGAGGTGTTTCAAGAAGCAACAACAAGAAAAATAAAAGTGATGAGATTACAACATCAAGGAGAACAATAAGAAAGAAAAAAATGGAAACAAAACAAAACCAATTTAAGTTTTTTGCATTTGCTAAGGTGTAAGTAAATCAGGAGAGTAAGGTAGTCCTGTTGCAGGCAGCCAGAAACCACCTTGTATGAAATTAGAAACTGTAAAATTAACTGCATCTGTAGCATTGATCACATGGTACCCAAGCCAAGTAACCCTATTACTGGTATCAGATCCAGGCCCACGATTATCAAATTCCGTATAATAAAGGGTGTCCAAAGCAAAGTCCCCCGACCAAGCTACCCAACCCAGTGGATCTATCAAACTGTCCACGAAACACTGCATATAAACTGTTTGTGAATATTGCTTCCAGGGTCTTCCTAGGTACGTTTTTGTGGTGCCATTACTTCCGGCCAAGTCACTCGCCCCTGTAATGGTACAATTGTGTATGGAGGTCCCAGTATTTTGGTTCACGTCAGTCCTACCCTGTGCAGTAATGGCATTGAATTGGTTTTGCATTGGGAGTCTAGGGTAGATGTTACAGTTTTGCAAGACCACTGCTGCATTACCAAATATGAAGTCCACTGTACCGTAAATATCACAGTTTCTGTAGAATTGCCGAAGAGAATGGGTGTACAACGTGTCTTGGTACCCTTCAAAGCTACAATTGTAAAATGCAGATAAGTCCGCTCCGCTTCTGAGGGCTACTGCTTGGTGCTTGATTGCTCCTGCTGTGTTGCGAAATGTTATGTTGATTGCCACAAAACCTTGAGCAGTCACGGCTACAGAATGAAACTTATGCTTACTTATCATTATGAATCACTTTTTTAATCAAACAGGTGAGAAAAATAAAATGTGGTTTTTGAAAAAGTGAAATGCTCCAAATATGAAACGGACATGAAATATGAAATATAAACAAGCATGTAACCATACATGTATATATGTTCATGCTTGCATTGTCAATCATCTATATGCATAGACTTGGTTGCGTGTGATCAACATGCAATTACTCAGCCTTTTTTGGAGTCAAATCATTTCGTGCTAAATATAACTTTCCTTCTAAAAAGAACGTATACTAGAAGCGAAAGGAAACAAAGGAAATATAGTTTATCATCTTTTGTACTATCATAGAAATATATTGAACATGATGTGTTTCCCAAAAACAGATATTCCACATGGTTTTGTATTGTCTTTTTGTATTAACCAGAAAACAGATTCCGTATGGTTTTGTATTTTGATTTAAAAAAGTTAATTTTTTTTTTGTATTTGTAAAGAAAGAGAATTCAAAAGTAAAATAGCAAATGTAGGTCAAAATAATACCTTAGAAAATATGTAAGAGTGCATTGATGGTATTACTGTATAACTATTAGATTGGTTTGATGTATTTCTTTCTAAGCATTTTACAACTTCTAATAACTTTTCATATTGGAAGTCCCTTACCACGAATTGAAACAACCTCGTACTCAAACAGGCATGCATGTTACTGGAAAGTTTTTAAAAATTACAATATTTAATCATCCCAAAATAAGAAAATGAAAAGAGGCTTAATTACCGAATGTAGCAGAATTGAAAGTAGTCCAACCATCAACCACGCTGTGATTGCCCGTGATTATGGTCTGGTTAATTCCATCTCCTATCATCATCAAGTACTGCTTCTGTCTGGGAATAGAAACGTACTCTTCATACACTCCACCGACCACATGAATCACGAAAAACCCGTTACTACCCTGTGAGTTATTTGGAGCAGCAGCCACTGCATCATTGATTGTCGTGTAGTTTCCAGAACCGTCTGGGTTCACCACCACGCTTTGGTTGACTACAACGTTGTCTGCACCCAACTGAAGAAGTTTTCTTCCTTTTCTTCTGATTAGGTCGTACAGCTTCTGTTCCCACGTGAAGTGATCATTTCTTTCAAGTTTTCTCTCTGTGTTGTTCTTGGCTTTCCATCCCCTCTTGAAGATGGCAAGAGATATGCTATAAAGCTTGGTTCCATTGGAAAGATGCGTTAGTAGGTCTTTGTCGGGGTTTGACGTGGTTTCTTGAAGGCTATTTAAGCAAGTTTCTTGGTTGGTCAGTGTAGCACTAAGCAGAGTGTGAAAATTTTCAGCTTCTGAGCCTCCGAGGGCATCAGTGGAATTGATGGTTTTTAGGGTATTGGACAAAAAACTCTTGTTTATATCAGCTAGAAGATGACAATCTTGAATGGCAAGGATTGTGGAGTTTGAGAACTTGGATGGCGATTTAAGGTAATGAGAGAGTAATGAGAGAAACTTCTTTGAGGATGACAAGGATTTGTCTACGAAAAAACGACCATATTCGTGTATGTCACCATGGCCATAAGGTGAGTTGGATTCGCAGAACGATGGATATGGTGTGAGGTTGCAAATGGTATCGGAGGAGTCCGATGAAGATGCAACAAATGCAGAGTTAAAGAAAATGCTTAGAAAGAAGACGAAGAATAAGCCCAAGGATACCTTGTAAATAGCCATAAAGATTACGAGGATGGACAAAAACATATAACTTATATACATTACTTACAAGATGTATTTATTACTGTGAGTTTACTTTGTCATCATATTATATATAATTATGTATAATATATAAATAACAATGTCATTATAGTCGGTCCACTCATTTATATATATATATCATTACTGTTGGGACAAGTTACTTTATTAATTACGTATAACTTGAAACATAACTTTTCTTTGTAGGTGTTTTCCAACAAATTATATTTATATGTTTTAGATTTTATAATTGCTATTTTAAGTTTAATTAACAACTTATCATAACTTTATAAAAATTATTTAGTTTATAATTATTTTTAATAAATATATTTATCTATAGTTATTGAGAAAATATTCTTCATTATACTGTTTTTAATCTACATAATTTATTATCAATATATCTCATCTTAGTTTCATAACTATTTTTTTTAAATTGAATTAATAAACTACAACAAAAGATTATCAAAAATAAAATTATAAAAATTACTTATTTTATGATTATTTTTATAACTATATTTTTTATAAACTTAATAATAATTTTTATTTTAATAACTTTTATTATTTTGAATATTATTGTATATATTTATATCACTTTTAGTGTAATATATCTTTAACATATATTTGTCTATAAAAAATATTTATTTTTATATATTTTGTTTAAATTGGATATATTATTTCCATTTTTAAATTTACTATTAAACAATTTTAAAATCATTAAAAATTATAAATCAAATTAATGAACCCAAATACGCTGGAGAATCGTTTATTTCGATAATTAGTTGAAAAAATAAAATAACTTTTACATATTTTAAATATATTAAACAATAAAATCCATGTACACATTTTTCTTATATATAATTATAGATATTGATAATGGTGTATGTACCATACGGTCCTCCCTACTCCATATGTCGAATGGTTCTTCTCAAGACGACCATTCAGGCCGAACGGCTCTTCCCAGGTCAAGCGGTTCTTAGGCCAACCACCAGGCCTACAACCCTGGTCGACCACATGATCCA
This sequence comes from Vigna reflexopilosa, assembly GCA_027742785.1. Classification (NCBI taxonomy): domain Eukaryota; kingdom Viridiplantae; phylum Streptophyta; class Magnoliopsida; order Fabales; family Fabaceae; genus Vigna; species Vigna reflexopilosa. The sequence continues at coordinate 23,879,802 of CM050926.1, read as the reverse complement.
GGCTAACCAACCATTCAGGTCGACCATTAAGGCTAACCGTTTAGGCCGAACGGTTCTTCTTAGGCCGAACGTATGGTTAGATTATGAATGATAATAGCTAATTAAAGCTCCTAATGGAGGTTAAGGTATGATTGGGCCGTCATCAGGCCCAAGAAAGGTAAAAGCTCATTGCAACTAGTATAAATAAAGGTTTCAAGTATGACTTCTGGATCAGGCTGCACATTACGCACACCACATACATCACTTATAGTGATAACCCGTTCGGTCATTTTTACTGACTTGAGCATCGGAGTGCTTTTGACAGATATCCGTCCGGCTTGGAGAAAGAGGAGGGAGAACAAATAACTTGGAGTATGAGGAAGATCAAGGTGACCGTTCGGCCTTCAACGAGTTCGTCGAGTCTTCAAAGTTCGTCCGATCTTCGAGACAACAAGGAAGGTCCGCCCGATCATCAACCTGGAGCACATTGAGCCTCGTCCGTTTGGTCTTCAAGGCAACATGGAGTGTTTTGAGCAAGAGTCCTCCAAACCTGACCGAAACAGTGTAAAACATCTATCAATATTTAAATTAAATTACCTTTTCAAAATAAATTAATGTTTTCAATTCAATTTCTAAATTTTATTTTTCATTTTTTTTAATTTTGAACTATTTTGTTTAATATCTAACATAAGATTTACTGACAAAGTTTGTTTTTGGTTTAAGTAAAAATTGGGATTCCTCAAACCATTCCATTTTAATTACATGCAACTTTTTATGGACATTCAATTACTCTGACAATTGGATTAATTATGCTTTTATTGCTTGAAAATATTACAAGTATAACGAAGGTTTTTCTATATTATCTACCAGACGACTTATGAATATTTATGTTACTATATATATTCATCAGATAGAAATATTAAGGTATTAAATGTTAGTTTATGGTATGAATTACTATGTTGCTGTATGAATCATTGGATATATAGATATTATGTTACTGAATGTTAGTTTTGGATAATGAAAATAATAAATATATAAAGCCATTAACTTACACATTAAATGAGAGAATAGACAGAATCACAAAAATGATTTAATTTTTGTTTTAAATTATTTAAATATGTAAAATTTTAAAAATTACAAAAATAAACAATCGTGAGTACAACTTTATTGTAAAAAATTTATACAAACTTGAGATAATTTTAAATTAATACGATTTCAATTAAAATTTAAAAATAAATAAATAAATATATATATATATATATATATATATATATATATATATATAACATACTAAAATTATATGAAGATGACACAACTTTAATTTATCCTATAATTAATACATTAAAAAATTATAACATACACTGAATTAAAATTAAACTAATACAATATTAAAATTAAAAGACACGAAACTTAAACTAAACTAACACAACTTCATTTTAACGAGTAAATGACTTTCTCAAGATCAAACTTACACAACTATTCTACTTCTTAAAATTAACTTGCATCATCATTTTAATGTTCTGTATAGATAATAACTAGCATTATTACTATTCTTAAATAGTATAGTTGAAATTCTATATCATTAATTTATTTATATGTTTGTCGTCACCCAATTACTCTCTCCATAAATTCTAGTGCTTTTTTTATGTTTAATTGCTGTATAGTATATTTTAAGTTATAATAGTTGTTAATATATTTTACGTAGAATTTAGTGAAACTGGTTTAACAAGAAAAAGAAAATGAAGGCATGGATTGAGGATGAAAAGGCAAGCAAGGTATTATAATGAGAATGAATAGTAGAGGCAAATAAAGTCCAGACAGGATATGCTTCTCAATTAAGGATCCTGCGTTTTGCTTATTCATTAAATCAGTGCAAGTCACAAATTATTAAAATGAGTTATTTTAAAATATATTAATAAAGTAAAAAAAAATCATCATAAAATAGTATTTGTGCTTTTAATGGTGTAAATAATTTTATATAAAAGTAATTTTTTTTAATTTAATATTAAATTATAATTTGGTCATATTTAGATTGCACAATGATAAAAAAAATGCATGTTTTAATATTATATGTTATGTTATTTAAATCAACTAAAGAAAATATTATAAATGTTATAGCTAAAACTTACCTATACTTTCGACAACATTGAAAGAGTTTTAATATAAAGGAGATAATTATAATTAATTTATATTAAATTCAATAATTAATTTGTTGAACTTAATTCATAAATAAGTTAAATTTAGCTTGAAATCAATAGATTAATTTGATATTGAATTCAATAATTAATTAAAGGAAATCGGAGAAATAGTAGGCAATTTTTCAGTAGTTTTTTGTATGGATACAAATTTCAACATCTAATTTATGTAATCATTTATGTTTGTGAGCATGTTTGTGATAACTGTCAAATATAAAAAATAATTTCACATGAAATTTTGGCTTTTAAATTCCTAATTTAAAAAATATAAAATTTAATCCTTTCAAGTTTGAATTTAAATGAAATAATTTGATTTTTATTTTACTTATTTTTCAGAAAATTTAAGATACATAAAAGGAGGAAAAGATTTAGAAGAGTAAGAAGAAGAAAAGAAAACAAAGACAAATGATTAGATTCTGTCATGCGCTCTAGCTCAAGCGAGAGTGACCTCACCTAAAACTAGAATTGTCGTCACTCTCACCTAAATAACAAACACCTCGCTCAGATGAGATTCATCTAGTGAGTCGTTAATTTTGGATGTCATTCTTGCTTAAGCGAGAATAATTTAGTTCAAGCCAGAAGATTTTCTTCACCTTGAAGTACCTTCTTGCTTAGGCCAGAATCAGTTAGCTTAAGTAAAAACTCGTGCAATATTTATATATCATGGGTTAGAACAAAGGGAGGCAATTGGATAGAAAAGCTCTGGAAGAGAAGAACTGAGGAATGAAAAGACAGATAAATCAAAGTTTCTTCAATTTCTTCTTCTTCAACTCTTAGGATTTCACCGGCACCATAAGTGATTAATCTTTTCTCTAGAGATTGAATGTAAACAATATGGTGATATTTATATGTAGTTATTTTGTTTTTACTCAATACTGATATTCTTGTTTTGTTCTTAATGTTTGATTCTATCTTATTAATAAATTCTTGATTGTGATTTTTGAATTTGACTGAGAAGCATTTTTGAAAATCATATCTGAACAAAAATACTTGATGTATTAGGATGCTAGGAATGAATTTTAATATATCAATTGCTTATAACCCTTGAACATAAAGTTTGATAGTTTGTTGGATATGTGAGGAGTTAATATTCAAAGAACTCATCTTATGAATTTATACACGAGGAATCAATAAAAATTATTGTTGTGTGTTGCATCAATATTGATATTTCTAAATATTATATGTTGATATTCATTCATATTACACACTAATGAGATAAATAAAATTCAATCCCAACATCTCTTATTGAAACTTTCTTTATATGTTTTGTTGTGCTAATATTAAATTTATGCAAACTTAGTATAATTTTATAACAATTAATTGTGAACCAATTTTTACTCATTATACTAGAGTTGGTTATTTGTAAGCTTATCAAGAAATCAACAACTTGGAAGGAGTATTTTTAGAAACTTTGGTTAAAAAGTGATTATTGTCATGATTTTGTAGTTTAATTAATTATTTCTTAGAGTCTTAAAGAGATGATGTGGATGCTTGTATTTTTGTAAGGATATGTAATTTTTTTTTTATGTTTTTGGTAAAGAAAATAATTATACTAATAAATTTGTTTTGTGTTATTTTATTTTATTTTTTCTTTTTAATAAATTTTGATTGATGACAAATTAATCATGAATTTTGAAGTGTTAGAATAAATGGCAAAAGATATAAAATTAAAGCTCTATTTAGAAATGGTCTTTAAAAATTGTTTTACAGAATACATTTTAAAAGTAAAATCTCAAGTAAAAACTATTTCAATGTGCATTAACACTTGTAAATATAAGTGTCTCAGCATGCTTTAACCACTCAGCCAAAACAGTGCCTTCACTTAGGCGTACTATTAAACACAAAGAAAACAAAATCCTGATTAAATCATGTTTAGATCTTTTCTTGATAATCTATATAGATAAAAGTTCAACAAATAAAATATAAGTAAATAAATATTCAAAATAAAAAGTTAGTTATTATTTTAAACTAAATTGTCTTACATTATGTTAAATATCAAAGTATTTTTACATATAATATTAAAAAATAGGTGGTTTTAAGTGTAGTTCAATTCCACAGCTCAATCTTATAAAATCAATTTATAATAAAATGAAGTTTCCACTTCACTTATAAATTATAAATTTATCTTATCTTTTTAACATATCATTTTCATAATTCAAACATTAAATTTAAGTTTAAGGGTCGAAAATTGAAGTTGTCAAACTTAACTCATGATTTATGGGTTAGGGTTAGATTATTATTGAAAAAACTCTTTTTTAGTGTAAATATTTTTAATGTGGACTTTTTGGTAGTCTGATTCTAATTCTAATTCATCTAAATTAAGACCAAAGCATCTGAGAGACCAAATTTAATGATTTTATGCAATCTTGTAAAAACTTTTTGAGACGACAAGACGGAACACTTTTTAGAAGATGATTACACGTGGCTAATTTGGTAAACGAATAAACGACACTTTGCCTCACCTTAAAGTGAGCAAGTTGAACCTGCATGCCAATGCAATGCACCTTAATTATCTCTGACTTTTATAAATTACGTGTTTCCCACATGAACCCTAATTAATCGCTACGAAAGGATATTGTAAAAAGCTAATAATGCTCCATAAAAAAAAAAAAAAAAACACTAACAATACTCAACAAGGCACGATTACTTTAATTTATAATCAATGTCACAGCATATTAATCATAGTATAGAAAAATTATGAGAGGAAATTGTACAATAAAAGTATAACAAACCACCAAACCTAATCCCAAATTACATATTACACAAACTTAATTCCTAAACATCCACCTACTAAAAAAAAGTATTCCTCTTCCATCAATCAGAGTAAATGGAGGATATGATAAACTTATTTGTTTTTCATCTACAAATAATAGTAATGAAATGATCTCAATTGGTGAGACCTGCTGTGAACTTGACACCTGTCCTTGGCAGCCACGTGTCACCATTAATGAACCTCTGAACGGTGAAAAAACTAGCGGTGGAAGCATCTTTAATTACATGATAACCGGGCCATCTTACCCGGCCCACCACCGATGCACCGGGCCCATAATTTCTGTACTCACCGTACCACAAAGTGTTGAGGGCAAAGTTTCCGAGCCACTCAAGCCAGCCTCGGGGCTGGACAAGCCCACTCATGTAAGTGTTAATGTAAACCGTCCTAGAGTATTGTTTCCAGGGCCGGCCCAAGTAGGTGGGCTGGGTGGCGAGAATATAGCTGTCCTGGATGGCGAAGCCCGTGCTCTGGTGTGGGCTTTTTCTGCCTTGCGCCGTGATGGTGACCTTCTGCAAGGGAAGTGGGACCCTGGTGTATATTTTGCAGTTTTGCAGTACTGCAGCACCGTTGCCGAAAATGAAGTCTATGGTGCCGTAGATTTCGCACTCACGGTAGAACTGTCGCAGGGAGTGGGCGTAGAGCGTGTCTTGGTGCCCTTCCACACTGCACCTGTAGAAGGCTGATTGGTCTGAGTCCACACGCAGCGCCACCGCTTGATGGTTCACCGGCCCTGCTGTGTTCCGGAACGACATGTCCCTTGCAATGAAACCCTTCCCAGACACAGCTACACAATGAATTGCAACTTTGTTTCAGTTATATTTTCCATGAACATGAAAACATCTTACAATGGTAGTTATTTAGTTAGTTAGTTACTTACCAAGCGTGGCCGTTCGAAAGGTGGTCCATCCCTGCATGAAATTCCGGTTGCTGGTGATAATGGTTTGACCTATACCATCTCCGACGAGCATGATGTTGGTCATCTTCTTCTTCATGTCGATATTCTCCTTGTAAAGTCCCTTTTTCACGTAAATAATATACCTTCTTTCACTGTGACTGGGAGCTGCATTAACAGCTTCGGCGATGGAGCGATAGTGACCACTCCCATCCAAAGCAACAACTGCATCCGCACGAACACCATGTGGCTTGGCTCTGAGCAACTCTTGATCACCCTCAGTCATCCATTCTGGAAACTCCGAGGTTCCATCAGATTCCGCAGTAGTAGCGTTTCTCGGAGGCTTAAATGGTAAGGTATGCAACTGAGTGTAGAGGGACAAAACATTGCTGATGAGTTGTGTGACTTGTGTCAAGCTTCCACTGATGTAGCTCTCGAGGCGTCTGTCTGTGCCTTCAAAGCCTTCAAGGCACGTGTCTTGGTTGCTCAGTGCAGCACTGAGCCAGGCTTCAAGGTTTCCCTCGTATTGCACGTTGGTATCTCCTGCGCGAATCCTCCTCATCTCTCCCAAGGACCATGCGAGCTCAGAAACCGAGAAATCCAAGAGCTCCTTGCAATCTTCTATGGCTTGTTGCTCGCGGTAGCTGACGGAGAATGTGGTGATCTTTGTCATGTTGTCAATGGCCACTATTGCTTCGTTGAGTGTGGCCTTCAGTGCCGCACTCATCACTGAAGTGGGGCTTGGAGGGCCTATTTTAGTGAGCTCGTTGTGGATGTTTGTGAGGCAGGAGTTTTGGTTTTCAATGTCCATGCAAGCTTGTGCAATCAATGCTTGCATGTCTTGGGTTTGGATTTCTGAGGGAATGCCTTCATATGAGAGAGCCTCAAAGGAGGGTAAAAGCACCAGAATGAAAAGGAAACTTAGCATGGCCATCATCTTTTGGAGGTTATAATGTGACACAACTAACTATAAAGACATAGCAACCATGCTCTTCTGGTCTTTCCAAGAACCTTTTATTTATACGCAGAAAATGTAGCAGTCAGAATCTTTGTTTGAGTTTTAACATTGTTGCTTTATGCTTTTTCTATGAACAAAGTCCCAAGTTATTCTAATGCTTTCTTTTGTTGGAGGCATGGCATGATATTCTATGCTTCGAGCTTGACGAGATGATTCTCACTTTCTCAGCAGTGAGGTGAAAACAAAATTCCTTCTCTCACATTTGATGACTGATGAAAAAAGTATAGTTATACTATGAAGAATGAATCTCTTAAGTGACATAAAACAAATATATATATATATATATATATATATATATATATATATATATATATATATATATATGAATACAAAACAGGAATAGCCAACCTATGAATGCCAAAACCACTCAAGCAAAAGTAGTATTCTTTGCTTCTTAGTAATTGAAAACTCGAGTTAAACCATGTTCAAATTGCTTTCCATCGCCTTGCATTCATTTTTACAACATGTTTTATTATTAATTAAAAATTATTAAAAGATATAAAATCATAACTCATTTATCTAAGAAGTGAGATTCATAACTTTTTTATGATTTTCAACAAATTTAAACTTATAATAAATGGTACTTTAAAAAAAAAAGTCTTAGAGTACATGTTTCTTAACTTCTTTTCCTATTATATAATCGGATTTTATCATGATTCAAATGAAGAAACAAAACGAAAGCAAGGCAGATGAAGAACACACAGAAAAAGAAAACAGAGAGCCTAAAACGTGAAAACTGATAAAAAGAGAAAACTTTGTATCTCTCTTTACACTAAAACAAGGCCCAAAGGCCAGTTTATAAAGCCGAAAAAGGAATGGGCCCAAGGCTTAACCTGGGTAAACAAAAAAGAAGAAAACTAAATATTATCTGTCAAAAAACAAACTTCTTTTTCTATATTTTAATACTCATATTCAAATTATATTACTTGTGGATATCAAAATATTTAAAAAATGGCATGAAGGAAGATACAATAATGGAAAAAAGAGAGAAAAATTTACTGTTAGAAAATAGTTTATACAAGAACCGCTCCATCAATGTTAATATTCACTAAAAAATTATTGAAAAAAAGTCTAAAATTTTACAATTTGGTAATATTAATCAAAGTTCCATAATCGTGGCTGCTGGCCAATGCTGGTAAATGAAAAATATTATATACTTCATTTTCTACGTCCACATTCAGACTTCCGTTTTGCTAAAAAGATGAAGTTAAATTTCTCTTTTTTTGTTCATGAAAGGTAGAGTATATAAGAAAGGGCTTGACAAAAATGGCATTTTAGAAATCATGTTTCTAATGTTAAAATATAAATATATAAAACATCGTTTTGGTCTTGATATGTAAAATATTAATATGACATTAATTCTTGAAATTGAAAAACTGTAAACAAAAAAAAAAATCCCTAAAATGTTAATTAGAATCCTCGATATTTTTTTACCTATTATTTTAAATCATACTAAATAAATATAATGATTTAAATCCTGGCCTTTTAGTTGGTACAACTCTTTTTAAAGTTCTCTTTTTTTCAGAAACTATAAGTTCTTCAAAAACGAACATCGAGTTTTTTTATACACTGAAGTTATCTCCTACTTTTGATTCCATACGTGGATTGATAACAGAATAAGTCTTGTAAGTGTAACAGATAAGATTTGATCAAATTTAATTCCAAGGGAAGTAACCTCGTACTTGATTGGAGAATATAACTTTGGAAGGTGAAAAAATACCTTGTCTAGAAATCTATCAATGTCCTCTAATTGAACTGGTATACCTCTTACTAAGGTACAAGAGACTAAGGAAAAGAGAATGCAAGAGATTTAAAATTTAGGATCAAAAAGATCTTAGCTTCCAGGAAAAGAAAGTATACAGAGTAATAGCGTGGCTAATCCCATCTGATCTTGCACCCTCTTGCATGCATTGTCTCCAGCATTTCTGAGGAAAGCAAGAACCTGAGGGATCTCTGCAGTTTAACCTTTTTAATCCGACCACAGCAAGCTCTAAGGGCAACTTCCAATCCATTTACAGTGACTTTAGGGAGACACACCAGTTTGGAATCTTGGAGGCGTTTCAGGTTACCCATAAGGAAGCACAACACCACATCTGACACAATACAGTAGCTCATATTTATCTGCCATCATCACCACCATGTTGAATTAGAAACTAGAATTGGAATCCATAATCCTAACACCAGTCTTCATGTAAACAAACATCAATACTTAACCTATTTGAAGAAAAATTTACATATGCACTCCAACAGAATATGAGTAGAAGCTTTGCTTTGATTATATAAAACATTAGGGGGGAGAAGAAACCGCTTGTAAACAAAACCCATTTTCAAAAATTAAATTTTGAAGAGCATATACCAGACTTTCAATTGGAAAGGAAATAAAAGATTATTGAAGCCAGTAAGAAACATCAACTTCTTTTAAAATGCAAGACTAAGAGTTGTAATATGATAACGAGAAGCGAAGCCAAATAGAAAATCAGATTAATTGCACACGACTCCAAATTATGAAGGGTTATAAATAAGATAGTTGGTATCGTCCAAACAATAGATATATGCACATAAGATTTCTTATTTTTCGACAAATGATTTTCCTTTCTTCATTTGCCTGAATTAGAATTTTCTATGCAACATTTATTATCATTAACATCCAGCTTTATGTCAATCCAAAATGGGTCTGAATAAGAGTAATATTTGTAGGAAGACATGGTAGAAACATCCAGCTTTATGTTAATTCAAAATGGGTCTGAATAAGAGTAATATTTGCAGCAAGACATGGTAGAAACTTCACCAAAGAACAAAATATTTCCTAGAAAGAAAAAAAAAAAACTAAATATATTCTTCTTTTTACGACCAGGACAAAAGATGGACTAAACGTGTGACTGATACGGTATCTAACAGAACACAAGATATCAGGAACTAAAAGAGCTTGAAGAATCTCAAATTTCATGAAGTTCTATAACAGAAAGAACCTCGAGACTTTCTTGATATAGAGAAAAAACAGAGAAGAAAAATTACAGTTTTCTGTCAAAACCAAGAGAGCTTTCATTCATGTTCACTCAAACTATTTTTAGAGTTAGTTAACTAGTAGTAGCTGTCATCAGCTAACTAATTTGGTTATAACTACTTAACCAACTGCTAAAAATAGAGACTCTAACAGTGACTGGAAGTACAAGAACATATAAATGAAATTTAAATGTGTATAGTTACAAAAGCATGGAAAGAGACAACAAACAAGATAATTGAAGAAGGATTGCGGTGAGCTCAGACAACCATCCAAACAATGGTTCTTTGATCTTCGGGGAATTACAGTTTAGAATTCGTCAATTAGATCAAACCATGTTACAGTTTATAATGAAGTAACAAATTGAGATGAGTATCAATTGTGCTCCTTGAGGTAATACTTATAAATTTCATACAATGTTGTATTTTTTTAGAGGCTAGCTTACTGTGTTAGTCAGATCTCAGAAAGACCCAGAATATTGATAACTTGATTGAGTAAAAGTAAGCAAAACTGACCTGCCGCAGGTTTTGTGAATAAAAAGCAAGGGCCCAGAAACCTGAATCATCAATTTTTTCACAGTGCTTCAAATCTAAATCTGCCAATCTCTGGCAACTTATTGCAACTGATTTTATACCAATGCTAGTGATAGTTGAAAGCCCACGCAACTCCAGATCAGATAGTTCACCGAGCTGGCTGATATACTCCATCCCTCTGTCAGTAATTCTATTACAATATGACAAGTTAAGCTTTGTCAACCTCTTGCATCCACTCGTCAGTGCTGCCAGCCCATCATCTCCAATACGTACACAGCTGTGATAATAGAACAAAATGAACTGAACATCATAACACTGTTCAAAATTTCACTGAATAATAGGCAATTAATCATGCTGACTTTAAGTTTCAATTACCGATAGAGATCAAGTTCAGTCATGTTTGGGCAGTTACAAGCAATGTGTGCCAACCCTATGTCTGATATGTTTGTGCATAATCCTAACTTCAGTCTTACAAGTTTTGAACATCTTGATAGATATCTTAGTGCTGCATGAAATAGAAATTTGGAAATAAATTAATCAGAACCATTTGAAGGTTTGAACAAAACTGATATATTATGTAAAGGTAGAATTGCATAGTTTACCTATGTCATCAACACCAGAGCAATCAGTAAGATCAAGCTCTTCAAGCAGCGAGCAATTTAATCCAAGTCGATAAAGACACTTCTCAGTCACCATATCGCAAGATTCTAGCTTCAGACAGACAAGGTTTGGACAATAGTCTGCTATAGTAGAGATGGCTGCGTCTGAGATGAACCGACAACAAGTCAAATCAAGCACCTTCAAATTGCCACAGCCAGATAATAGCTGTATAATTCCTTTGTTGGTCACCCCGACACATTTGCTTAAACCAAGTTCCACTAAAGACTTGCAATTGGTGGCCATTGTCTGGAGGATGAAGTCAGAAACTCGAACACCATCAATTCTAATTATTCTCAGCTGTTTTAGATTCTCCAAGCATTTAACAAGAGGTGCTGAAAGCTCCTACGAAAATGCCTGACATGTTAGTGTATGTAAAACTTATTACAATAAACTAAGGTACACAACACGCCATAAATTTTAGATATAGACTTACAGAGAGGCAATATCCTGCATCCAACTGCTCGAGATCTCCATGCCCGTTAATCACAGAGATTAAACCGCATGAGCTAACACAACCACACCTGGATACATCAATAGCCTGCAATGCATGGACATATTCTATGTTTAAGCTCCAGAGAATCCTCGTAGTCAACTTTATGACTTTTCTTAACCATTATTGGCATAGCTTATGAATTATAAGAAATAAATTACCTTAAGTAATGGACATCCTTTTTCGAGAAACCGCAATCCGCCATCATCCACTAAAGAGCAGCCCACCATAACGAAAACCTCAAGCTTTGACAGAGAAGCTATCGATCTCAAAGATTCGCTTGTTACCTAATGATTCAAAAAATTTAAATTACATAAAAGATATAATTTGAAGAAGAAATAAACTCACAAATCAATTCAGGCTGATTGATAGCTAAGGTAATGATGGAAAACAGAAAATCATAACGCCATTGACGTATGCTGCCTTGGGGATGGTGTTAAGAACAACACCACAAACACAAGTACTATAGTGTATTATCTACAGTCAAGGAACAATGATTATAAACATACACTCATTTTTCCTTTCATTCCCTTTCCACTCCAGTTTCTTCCTATCTGTCTCTTTCTTTTCATCCCATTACTTATGACATCTGTAACTTCTTCTCTTTACCTTTTCTTTTTCTTTCTCTCTCTTTTTTCCACCTCTCAAGCTGGGTGTACGTTTAACATAACACTCGTCAAGGAACTTATTTTTACAACTCTATTGAGTCCGCATTGCTCTCAACTTTTGTAAACCAAAAATATTATGTCTACCTCTTCTACAATTACCCTAAGCAAGAACGAACAAGGGTGACTTATTCAAATCACATGAAGAATTTAGTGGGTGCTTCCTTCAAAACCCTTCAGGAATCAGAAATTGGATTTAAAAACGTACAACCAATAACAAAGATAGCGAATGAAGTGGTTTGCTGAAGTCACTATCCCGTTTCGTCAACTTTGGGACCTCAACCAAAATTTGGTACAATTGACAGATAATCATTCCCTCGGACATATGATCAGAACTCAATCTACCCGTTAGTGCGTATAGAATAACATACTAAAAAAAAAGTTTATTAAATGGAATCTCAATATCTCGAAAACTTAGTACTTGACTAAAGCCAAAGATAGTCCATATTTCACCTAAAAATAAGACTCTAGCATCCACCATTTCTCTCTCCCTCCATTTATGCACATTGTCAAAGGAAAAATTATACTAAAGCACCCACTTTCTAATCCATATCATTTTCATCCCATTTTTTTCTGTCTCTTCATTTAATCCCTTATCATGTATATTCCTTTTCCTCTCTACCTTCTTTCTTTTCTCCCTATCCCTCTCCTCCACCCACTTTCTGTTTCTTCAATAATATAGAATCATTTTGAAAGAGAAGGCAACAAACCTTTAGATAGGACACGTCCAGAAATTTCAAGTCCAGGCACTTCTTGCAAAGAAGATCAATCCCGAGATCAGAAATCTCCAAGCACCACTTCAAACTCAGCCTTTCCAATTTCTCACAACCCACAGCAATCTTCGCCAACCCAATATCAGTAACTCCCAAACACTTATCCATGTTGAGTTCCCTCAACCTCGCGGCGCACGATAGCGCCGCGGCCTCTCTGTCCCCATAGCCCCAACAGTGGGACACATCGACAGCCTCCAACATTGGACACGCCCGAATGAGGATCTCCAAACCCACGTGGCCCAGCCCGGTGGCGCGACTCAGCACGAGCCTCCTGAGTCCCCGAGTCCAACTCGCCGATCCCTGACTCAGCAAAACCGACACAACTCCGTCCTCGATCCGCGGACACAGCGACAGGTCCAGCGTCTCAATGTTGCAGAACTTCTCCAGCAGCGGAAGCAGGAACTCGATTCGGAGGATCCGAATACTCTTCCGGCTCACCAACTCGACCCGAAGAAAGTCCTTGCACACCAGCCTCCACTGTTTCCGATCCGGCCCGAGCTTCTCCAGGAGGCGAATGAGAAGGTCCTCGGTCAAGAGGCAGAGAACAGATTCCGACAACATTAGAATTTCAGAAAATTGGTAAAATTGATTTTTTGAGTGATTGTTGTTTTGATGTGGAATTGAAGGGAAGAGATTTAGGTAGGAACAAAGAGAAAGAGGAGGCGAAGATGGAGAAGAGGGTGGTGGGTCCGTTTGGAGAGCGTTCGAAGTGGTAACCTGCAGAAGGATTTCTCAGGGTTCATTGTTTTGAAGTGATTTTGTGAGAGTTTGAGTGCAAAATCGACAAGGGGAACGAATAGAATGGCAATGGAAAATATCAGATTTCTTCCGTTTCAGCTAAGGCCATGTTCTAGTACTTACTGTTTTTCTTTTCTACACCCTTTCTGCTCTTTACAAAACTTCAACATGGATCAATCATTCTCTTTTTCGGATTCAACCATACTTGTATGCTCAACTTTGTTTTTAATATAAAAAAGATAAACAAAATTAGTGTTCTCATTTTGTCATCTATTAACAATTTAAGACAGGATGCATGATTAAATTATATTTAATATCACTTTTATTTTTACAATTCTTACTTTATTTTACTTTCCAAGTCTAGGTGACTTTAAATACTTTTTTAAAAATAAATTCAAACATATTAATAGAATAATAATATTTGTCTGTTATATATCAAAATCGTTTTTCTTATGGTTGAGTGAATTAAATGTTTGTTCATCAATTAAAGGTTTTAAAACCATATCATCCACATAAGTTTATATATTTTTCGTTAGCATTAATTGTAAGATCTTGTATATTAGCACATACTATCTCGTGCTTATGTTAACAACTTGTATTGATTATGAATGTCGTCTTATTTTTACTTTTTTTAAGGTGTATTTTTATTTGATTGTATAAAATTTAGAAATTAACATTTAAAAACTTTGTTGATTAGACAATTGATATTTGAGAGAAGATATAAACTTTTTTGGCAAGTTTTATTAACATTGGTTAAATTTGTACATATTTTTTAGGAAAATGATACTTTGACACCTTTAAGGTGACAAATTTTTTATACTGGACACGTGTCACATTCTCATTAGTCGACGTTTGAGAAAATAAAAAAATTATCACTTAGAAAATTTGTTTTCTTAAACATCGACTAATGAAAACGTGACACGTGTCTGGTGTAAAAAATTTATCATCTTAAAGATGTCAAAGTATCATTTTCTTATTTTCTATTGGTTTCTAGTTTTCTTAATGATAACAATGGTATAACCAACTTTGGTGGATACTATATTTCTGTATGTGTGATTCACTATTAAAAATTTATGAGTTTATTGTCTAACTCTTTCTTACTTTTATTTCCACCAAATCTCTCTGAAACACAACTAGGATTCCATCAAAGGGCTTAAGATAGTGGATTAGGATGTCTAATCCTACAAACACCTCAAAATATAAGACATCTATAAAACTCCCTTTATCAACCAAGATACGATGAACATTCCATCGAAATTATTACATATTACTGATGCTATTGAGACACGAATCTCACTTAATTCTATCATTACTTGTTAGACATACTTCTTTCATGCAAAAAAGATGTCAACAATAATTTCAATGAAATGTATTCGTTTGTATATGCATGGTTATATTTTGGTTGATATATTAAATATTGATTTGATTTATGTTAATAGGTAGAAGTAATATAGATGAATTCATGAGTTTAATAAGATAGCTTTTTTTTTTATAAAAGGTTGAGAGTTAAGGAGAAATAAGAATGCTTTTAAAGAGAAATTTGTAGTATTGTTAATGTGTTTATAAGGTGTATCTAACAAAAAATAGGTTTTGAGAGACAAATTATTTATCAAATGAATTAAAAGAGAAGTTATTTGTTTATCATTAACCCAAAACATTTATTTATCTATAGATTTTTTTTATATATGTAATTAGAGATATAAAAAAAAGTGAAGAAAAATATTTATTATATTTCATTATTTTTTTATTTATAATTTGTAACTTTTTCTTCCTCATTTTCTTTCTTTTTCCTGTTTCTTTAAACAAATATATTTTCTCTAGTTATCTATATTCAAAGTTAATATCATTGAAGGTTAATATCATTAAGAGGTGTTTAGGTGTAAATTCAAACTCTCTTTTTTCTCAACTTCTTTTTTAATGACACGATCGCATAAGAATTGAGTCCTTTAGATTTAAGATATTTGTTTTCGTTTACTAAATTGTAACTTCAATTGTGACTTTTGAATTTGTTATCATGGTTCATGAAAGTCAATAAAAAATTAATCAAATTTGAATGTAAAAGATTTTAAGATTCAATTGAATCAAAAGAAAAATATAAAAGCTAAACTACTAATTAAACATTTTATTAAACTTACACGTGATTATATCAAAGTCAATTTAAATATAATAGTAAACTATTAATTAATTAAGTTTATTATTAAAATACTTTTGAAACTAATTAATTTTATTATTGAAATTCTAGATTAAATATGTTTTTCGTTCTTTAAATATTACTGATTTTTATTTTTATGGCATTTAGTCTCGTAATATTAAAACATGTCAAGGTAGTCCTTAAAAAGAGATGACGTGAACTTTTGGTTCATCTCGCAAACGGCAATGCCACCTCTTATCCTTCACTGTTCTCTATCTTCACCAACACACCAGGTCGTTCGAATCCGATTGGAGGTGCTGTCGGCGATACGGGTTGCCACCGCATGGACGTTGCCGCCTCAGTCACCACTCGCAACCACCATGTCGCTGTCCACGGTGTTGCCGGTACTTGCGCCGAAAAAGCTACCGCCCTTCACGGCAGACCACCACCACTTTGCCCCTTCTCCTTCGCGCGAGAGGAAGACACATTCACCTCTGCAGTGCATCCAAGCCATTCGCGCCGCACCCAGTCGCCACCTCTTAGACCATGAGTCAAGGTCGCACTGGTGATGCGGTTTGCTACCGAAGCCGTCGCCACCCGATCCAAGGTGTCGCCGGCGACACCCATCATCAACAGGACCCCTCTGCACGTGAGAGAGGAGAACCGTTGCTTTTTTGTGACGAGTTTCCACCACCACGAACGAAACTAGTCCCGTCGACAAAGCTGGCTGCCACTGACCTCGCCGGAATCGCTCCCTCACCGGCGCCACCACCGCTGCTCTCCTCCCTCTCCATGCGTCGGTTACGTGCCCAACCTCACCCAAGTTCTCTTCCTCGGGAACCAGTTCGACGGCTGCTTGCCCATTGAAATCAGAAACCTTAAAAAAGTTGTCGTCTTTGATGTGAGTAAGAATTTTCTCACCGGCCCAATCCCTCTCTCTTTCGGGTGCTTGAAGAGCATTCAGTATCTGAATTTGGCGAACAACAAATTCTACGGCTGTGTTCCTGACAACATTTGTCAAATTTCTTCTCTCCGCAACAATGGGAATCTCTCCTTGGCCAACAATTACTTCAACGAGGTTGGCCCCTCCTGCTGGATTTTGATCAAGTCCAAGGTTTTGAATGTCTCAAAGAATTGCAACCATGGGCGGCCAAACCAAAGATCACCCTAATCAGATCCAGTTTCAATCAATATATAACAAGATGCTTCAGTTTATTTCGCAGCAAGATTTACACTTTTTTTAAAAACCTTGGAGCATGTTTTAATGAACAAAGGTATCAAACTTCGAAACTTCTTTATTCTAGTGGGAGAAACATTTATTAGTGTCATAAAGAAACTAAAGATAGAAATGATTTTTTATTATATGGAAAAAAGAAAGAATCAGAGCAATACAGTTAAACATCCATAACAGAAGAACACTACAGTTATACCCTAGTAGAAACGAAAGAATAATATCCCAAGTGTACTCAATTGAAATCCTTTAGTCTCTTTTTGAGCACGTCCATTGATTTCACTCCCACGACTATGGCCGCTACGGAAGGCTACCACCAGCAGGGTGGCAAAAAGAGTGAGGAAAATCTTCTTCTTGTATAAAGATTTTTTAGAGAGAAGTCTGGTTGCCGGAGATTCCGGTGTAGGAAAGTTTTGGGTTAGTGATGACTTAGTCGGATAGCAAAAAGACTTGTCAGGGAAGCAAAGAGAAAAAAAATATAAACGTGGCACAGACTTGTCTTGTCAGGAAGCTCATATTTCACTTTCACTTTACATAAACTATCATTGCAATTCAATTCTTGAGTTTGCTTAGAATATGCCTTAGACAAAAACATTTTAACTCAATTTTCGATCACTTAAAAAAATGATTTTTTTTTTCTCATCCTGTGTTTGTTTATATTATATATATATATAAACTAAAATATTAATGTATATATTTAATTAATTTGCCACTTTTGTTATTAAATTATGTTATACGAAAATAACCATTAAAAATGGTAAAAAAATATATAAATTTGTGGAAAGATATGTGAAGTACTATGATCTATCTGTCACTGTTTTTCAATTATAAGTTGAATATCTTAATCTCCAATATGACATTTTATCATAAATCTTCCCAAGTACAGTAATCCATCTTTATTATTAATTTATAATTTATATTCCAATTTCAATATCATGTTTATTTGTTTTTTTCTTGTCATTAATTTATATAATTCATATTTCATTTTGAATTTCATGTTTATTTGTCTTTTTTTGCTTGATTTCATTTTGAATTGTTAATCATAAAAATCATTTTATAAAATATCTCCAAAAATTTATTTAAAAACAAACATTATTTTTTTCCAAAACTAAACATCAAAATCATTTCCATAGATTTGCATCACCCATCATTGTTCAAGATCTGTAATTATATTTTACGTATTTGAATTAAAAAAATTATAAGTAGCTAAAGTAAAAAATAATTTAATATTATTATTTATCGATTTCAAAATTTTCATATATTTTTTTTTTCTTTTAATCTGATGGATTATCGACCAACGACCAACAAATAAGTCATTCGCCAGTTATATGATAAGTATAAAAAAACTGCACGATTGCAATTCAGTCACTTTTGAATGAAGTAATCAAACAGTTATCAGTTCTTCAAAAAAACAATTTCATTTAATTTAAATAAATCAAACCAATCACATAAAGAAACCCAAAAAAACTCTAATGTTAAAAAAAAATTATGTTCATTTTTTACTTATTGAAAAGTTTGAATAATTACATAACCAAAATTATTCTCATAGAGAAGAAGCTCAGATAGATGTGGAAAATTCCATTCCCAGACCTTAAAAAAGGTCTCATAATGAGCTGGGATTCACATTTATCATCACAGCGAACAAACCAAATCGAAGTACAACACCATTCAACAATTAGGGTTCAGTAACATTTCATCAAAAGATAAAAAAAAAATCAATCTGAAAGAACGACGTGAAAATAGAAAAAACCTAAAAGTGAAGAACACAACCACGATCAACGTTAGGAAATGCAAGAAACCCACCACCACGGCGCCCACCTTCATATTTTTCGTTATGAGAATTGCAATTGCGAAACCGCGGAGGAAGATTTTAAAGACAGCGCTTGCTAGGGCTAAATGGGAAAACGAAACAAAATAAGTGTCATGTTCGGCCCACAACGCACAAAATTAAAAAAAAAAAAACGTAAACTAGTTAGGGCCCATAAGCAGAGGCCTTTTCCAAGTGTTTGGGCCTTATTTCAAGTCCATCAACTATGAGGCCACCTTTCAAGTGCACACCTTTAACTTCCTTGAGGCACATCCTGACCTCTTCGTTTGAATGGGTGTAAAAACTCCCCAACTCAATCTCCGACCATTCTTCATCTTCAAAACGAAAAGAACATTTGGTGTCTGTTTTTCGACATGAACGTATGCAAACGGTTCCTTGTGATTTATGTTTGCCAACTTCTATGGACACCTCCGATGGTAACACGTCTAACCCATAAGCTCGATCCGCGATTTTCACTTTCAGGTAGGCTCCGTATAAAGTATTCGGAGATAACATTCCGCTGTTTATGCTGCCCTTTATTTCCAGCCAGCTTATGGTTCTCAGTTCAGCTGCTTCTTCAAATCTACGCACAGATTTCAAAAACGAGTTTGCATTTGGTAATGACGTGCCATTAGAATAGTAATCGAATTAGGTAACCTTATGTTGTGATTATTAAAATCATAAAGTATTGGTAGAGTTAGGACATGACATGACACCTATGAAGAAATTGAAGTGGAAAGTTACAGTTAAAAGAGAAAGTGTTTGAGAATTGGAAAGATGAAGATGATGATGATGATGTCGACGATGCAGAAACAAACCTTGAACCTGGGATCGGTTTCCAGGACCAATACAGAGGGCTGTTTCCCCATGCAATTGAAAGTTGTCTTGCGCTCAACAGGTAACAGATTTTGCCACTTCTCTTCTCAATGGAGAATATCTGTTTTTCTCAACCATTTGTCACCACTATCATTCAAAATAAATTCAACTCATACCTTCTTTCTTTAGTCTCTATAATTATGAAAAATTTACTTTAGCTTATATCCTTAAAAATACATCATCTCTTTTTTAGTAAGTAAATGATACAAATGTTGTATGGTTTATCTATGGTATAAATATATCTTTCCAATTGTCATTTTCATTAAGATTTTCTTGTTGCTGTAAACATTTTAACTTTCAGAAAAGGTGAATTGAGCAACCACAGACAGTGTCGCAAATATGAATTAGATAATTCATATTTGCCCCACCGCCTGAGGATACCCCATCAACCTTGAGCTTGCAACCATTGTACTTAGTTGCAATTTCTGCACTTTTTTCTTATATTTTGGTGCTGCATGGATTCGTCAATACTATACCACTCTATCTTACAGTATTTTTCATTTTACAAAATTAAGAAACACTTGTCATCATAATTATGAACTTGCAGAGTCAAACACAATTGACACAGTAAGTATAAAAAGGCCATGTGTTGTGTGTCAGTGGTGGGGGTAGGGTGTGTTCATTTTATCCATCATTGTCATACGTAAATAACAATCAAACCATCTTCAATTTCCAATCTATTAATCATTTATTTTCTAGCATGAGTTGCCACTTATAAGACTGTAGCAAATGTACAAGGTTTTGGTAAAATATGCAAACTCTTCAATTACAGTTTACACTGGACCAAATTGTGATTTTGCTATGAGCCTTTACAATCTGCAAAGGGACAAACACTGAAGAAAGTTACCTTGTTACCGTCGTCAATTGGTCGTGGATTGCATAACATGGAAAACAGTTGTTTCTTCGAAGAACACGACAAAGAGGAAGTCACAAACCTAGAAACAATTTGATGATAATTGGATGGCAAAAAGTTCTCCCACACAGCATCTGAATCTGCCATTGACTGCAAAATGGAGGAGACCAGAGAGGACCTGCACAGGTCCTGAGGGGAAGTGAAGGATAAAATGTGTGCAAAGCAATCGTAGGGCAAAAGTTCCATCTTCTGAAAACACAGTTAACTGGAAGAAGAGTAGGAAAATCAAAATTTTCAATGCACACTTGCTTCCAGAATGAACAAGTTATGGTTGTTATATATAACATTACTGTGTGGACGTACATGGTCCAATGAATGATGTATATCGCTAATATGACGACATTCTTTTCACTCTCAACAACTATGTCAACATGGAGGCAGAACATGACCACATCCAACAAAGCACGACTTTTCCTAAATTTGGAACTTGGAAGAGAAAGTGAATCACACGGATCTGCAAATTTTTTAATTTTAATCAAACATCACATTATGTTGTTTTTCATAAATTATGGAATTTAAATTACTATCAATATGTTTTGTCCTCAAGTTTAATATACCTCTTCAGCGTAATTTATGATAAGATATTCTCATTTTTTATTTTTAATTTCTTAATCAACTTTTGTTTTATATTCATAAGGAATTTGTTGATGTACTGCTTTACAACAAACACTTTCTGTATATGCACCCTAAAAAGTCGTACAGATGACCCCAAACCGCATAACATGTAACTAGTTGAAATGGAGGGGCCCGTTGTTGATACACAATTTTATATTGATTTAATATTATTTAATGTTTTATTTACATAGATCAAAAACTCATATAATTAATAAATATTTTTCATACTAATTAAAATATGAATAATTCGATTAGTTTTATTATTTCGAAGAATGGTTGAACCATTCGAAAAGAAAACATGATAGAAATCAAGGGGCATGATATGGCACGATGTGTTTGGGTCTAACTTCGATGCCTTCAATGATAAGGCCTCCTTTCAATTGATAACTATCTTCCCTGAGATTCATCGTTATTTCTTCATCAGCTTCAGCTTCAGTTTCGTCAATGAAAAACTCTCCCAGCTCAATCTCCATCCACCCATCTTCTCTTTTCAATGGAATCGAAATCACTTCACCTTCCTCTCCAAACGCTGCCCTTCCCATCACCTCTCTCCGGTTCCTATAAAACAGACTCTCCATCTTACACTTCTTCTCTTCTTTACAACCCAAATAAGCTCTTCCTCTCTGCACTTGCTTTCCAACACTAACCGATACCTTCGACGGAACAAACTCAACCCCGAATGCCCCATCACAAACATTCATTATCAGATACGCCGCGTATGTCGTGTTTCGCGTTAGATTCTGCCTCCTCATCTTCCCCTCTATTTCTAACCAACTTACTGTTCTAAGCTCTGCCACCTCTGCAAATCTGCAAATTCTCGCAATTATATATAACTCTCTTTTTTTTTTTCTTAATAACTATGAAATTAATTAAATTCATTAAATTACCTTGATTCAGGAAGTTGTTTCCAGCACCACATCATGGGGTGATTGCTCCATGCTATTGACAATTCCCTTGCAGATAAGATAAAAGATTTTTTACCCGAACATTTTTCCAATTTGAATATCTGCATGAATCATAGACAGAACCGAAGTAAAATGAATTAGATATGAAATGCGTCTTGAGAAATTGAACAAGGTGGCAGATTGCGTACCTTGCTGCCCTGGTCAATGAGAAGAGGGTGGCAGAGATAATGGAAGAGTAGTTTGTATGAAGAGAAGTGAAGGGAGAAAGGATTGACGGCCCTGGAGACAATGGCCTGGTGATCAGAGGGCAAGAAGCTTCTCCAAACCATGTCAGAGTCCGCACATGAGCGAAGGGTGGAGGAGAGCAGTGAACACATGCATGCCTCTAATGGTGATGCACGTGACAAGATTTCAGAAACGCAATCTAGTGGCAAAGATTCTATTTTGGAGCAAGATCCCATGTTTGATGATGTTTGGTCCTAAAATGAGGAGAAGAGATAGTTTATTACATAGATGTTTTGAAAAGTTTGAAAAGAATGGGGTTTCTGTTTTCTTTATACAAAGCATGGCACACTTTTTTGCAGTTGACAGTAATGAAAACATGATGCGTTGAGGGTGTATGCACACAATTTGCAATATGTGTAGTCAAGAATTGTGGGTGGTCAGAGTTTGTTTAGGTGAGAAATAAAAATGGATAAGGTATTAAGGTAAGGTAAAGTAGGGTATAATGGGTATGACAAGGAAAAAATAAAAAACATTGACTCCATGGATGCTTAACAGTGTATTCTGTTCTTGTTTTGTTTGTATTGGCGAAAGAGAAGCAGTCATAACAGTGCTGAAAGAAATTAGGAATGGGTAAAACATAACATTGCTTAAAGGAGTTAACAATAGACGAAAACACAACATGAAATAAAGATAAAATATTGATCAACTCATCAATTTGTATCTGACATTCATTCATTCAAAAGTTCATCTTAGTCAACTATCTCATATCACAAGTTATAATTAAAAATATAAAATTATCTTACCTCGTTCTAGTATACATAAAAAATACTTAGATTAATGTGAAACATACATTAATATAAATATTAAATAATAATTTATTTTTGTAAATCAAATACAATATATATATATATATATATATATATAGTTATTTGAAATTTAAGAATACATGCACAATGTAGATATATTGAAAATATTTGGTCTGAATTCCAAGCACATCCCTTTAGGTTTTAACAAATAATTTAGTTCACATGAGACAAAGTTTTTGTAGAAAATGTATAGTTGAAAATTGAAGGGTAATTGGAGATGGGGACATCATATATATTAAGATTGAAGTTGAAGCCTGGGGAGAATTGACTAATCAAAGTGTATTGTTTTGTCTCAATGGAAATACTGAAGGTTCTTTTTACGGGATTATCACTCCATTCAATATAATCCTTATACAGCTATTTTCTCACGTGATCTTTCACTGCTCAATTTTTTAAAAAATATTTTAACATGCCAATTTTTTTTATAGATATATAAAATTATTAAAAACAAATATATATATATATATATATATATATATTAAAATTAAAAAAATATTTTTATTAATATATTAATTTATGTATAAAAGAAAATTGAGATTTAACTGTCACAATCCACTAAAATCGTCATTAGTTATTTTGTGAATTTTATACAATAAAATTAATAATATCAATAAAATTAATAGAATTGATAATATGTGAGAAAAAAAATGATGTTCAAATTAAAAAATGTTAATTTATATGATAATGATAATTCTTACCATTATCTAAGGTCATTTTAGAAACAAAATCATTTCTCCTTTAATTTTTAACTTGTTTAAATCCTCTCTTTTATCTTGTTTTAATGTTATTTATATTTTGGACTACATTGATCACTAATCCCTTTTATGTTGTAGTTAATACTATGCTTTCACCACTGTAGAAAACTGAACCAACCACAAGAAGCAAGCAGATCTGTTGAAAAAGAGAAAAAAAATACAGTGCAGAAAAATCAGGTTGAGCGTCACCAGCACAAACTGCACAGAAGCTTATTTCTGGTGTGCTTGCGTTGAGCGCCCCTTAACAGAGGGCGCTGAGCGCCATTTTATTGTTAGAATTTCTCCCTGGGTGCCTTTCTAGGGGCATTGAGCCCCATTTGGTTCGCATTTCTCGCGCCTGAGCACCCCAAAAAGGGGTCTGAGCGTAACTCTTGCGCCCGGGCACCCTAGAAGGGGGGCTGAGCGCTGACTGTGCTGATATGGCAGATCTGTTCTATTTAAACCTAAAACGCGAAGGGGTTTGGGTCTTTGGTGGTTTGGAGGCGCGATTTCACTCAGAGGAGAGCTTAGAGGGCTATTAGGGTTTGTGGGAACACCCCCTTCTTCCTTTTTGGGTTCTTCTTCTTCTTCCATGACCATTTTGTAAACTTAAAGGCTCTCCATGGAAATGAAGAGCCAAACCCATCTTGTTGGGGTTAGTTATAGCCTTTGAATCTTGTGTAATTGTTGAATGATTTGAATATATATATATATATATATATATGTCTTTTCTATTAATTGCTAGTATTTTTGTTTCCAATGTTAAAGCTTGCATGTAATGAGGACGTTCATGACTTCATTTTGGGGTTTCATGGGTTATGGGGACGTAAGATGGAACCCAAAACTGAAACAAGAGTCCTTGTGGTTCATTGAATTCTAGGGATGGAAGATGATTCACATGTTGTCTTAGATCCTAGTTCTTAATGCGGGTTTTGCTTGTTAATTAATCAAGGGATTGATAGTTAATAGGTAAAAGTCAGGCTCTTTCACTTAAGGGATTAGGGTTAGAGAAATTTTGTGGATTGACTTTAGTCAATTGATTGAGAAGAGATGAAATTGGGTATACACAAGAGTGAATTGGTGAAAACTAACTTTAACATTGTCATTTCATACCTTTTCTACTCTTTTCCATTTCTAAGTGTCTTCAATACCAAAGTCCAACCTTGTAATTATTTTTGAATTTATCATTTTGCACATATTCTTAAATGATGAGTTGTTCTTGAGTTTAAATGAGTTACTAATCGTGCAATTAACTAGTATTACATGAGTCTCTTGGGTAAACGATACATGGTCTTACCATGGTTTATTATTTGAACGATTCGGTACACTTGTCGAGGTCTTAACACTATACTAAGAATGGTAATGTAGGAAGGGTCAAGTGGGACAATTTGCAATAAAAAGTATGTAAGGTTGACTAAAATTTTGAACACATTAATTCATATAAGTATGATTCATATAAACTACAACTCACACAAGTCTGTGATAGGACTGGTTAAATAAGTCTGCTGACCCATATTTTTCACAACACATAACTTTGTCTTTTGTGATCCTTTGTAATTTTTTTCGTGAAATAAGTTTACGTGTTTGTTTAGGTCATCTTCTACCACTAAAAAAAACTAGAAATGGTGAATTGATGTCATCTTGGTCCAATTTTGTATAAATTTTAGTGTTGAAGACATGAGATTTAATATAGCGAAGAATAATAATGGTGGTATATTAGGTGGCATATTGAAAGATGTTTGCACTATAAAATTTTTCAAAATAAGCCCCTTTTTTTAAGAAAATATAATTATTTTTTAAAATGTCTTTAAAAGACAGACATGTACTTTAAAACTCTAAGATGGTGTGGACGCTTCTTCTTAACTAAGCAAGACTGGGTTGAATGATTTGATTCTGAATGGTTGGTTATTGGAAGCGAGCTATTGACCTTAAACGAGCTTGAGTCCTGGAATCTAAAGGACCATGTTGGGTTGGTTTAACTATCCTCAGCCTCGTCTTGTGAAATTTTTTTTGCATCCTTTGTCTCGACCTTGTCTTGAGAAATTATCGTGTCTTTTGCCTCGACCTTCGTTTCCTTGTTAAATGAACCGAGCTAAAGCGTCATTGCAAATAAGTTCTTTGATGAGGTCCCTTAAATGGTGTGTCCTATGCTTTGGTGGTAGGAACACCTTTTTGTAGGATTGTCTCGCGAAAAGGTTGTAAGGGATCGAGAAGCTGTATGAGCTCTAAATTGCACGCTTATCTAAGTATGGTATCTTTGCTAGCGTTCAGGGAAGTATATTGGTTGTACTGGGATATAGTGTGGTCAACGACATTGTTCTTCCTACTTTTTCCTCCTGTTGGGGCGTTGGGCTTCTTTGTCCTCTTTAACCTATTTTCTTTGATGACCATGTATTTGGTCACCCATTCTTTTAGATCATCCATGTTGTCTGGTCTTTATGTGAAGAGAATTTGAGAAAGGTCTGGATTGTAGACCACAAATCAAGGAGTACATGATCACAAACAAAGTGAGGTTTTAGATCATGGTCGTTGTAGCGATGAATCTCTCTATGAAATGCTTAGGGATTTTGTTTTCCCTTACTCTATGTACTTCAAGGCGGTCGATGTTGAGCACGCGAGGCTTTAAGCTTAGAATCGTAGTTGTTCTTCGTTATACTAGATTAACATCTATATTTGATTCTAAAAGGTTGTTTTTGAGTTGGATTCTATCTCATGAGACAGTTGGGCTTAAGTTCGAGTGGTGACCATGGAAGAGTGATGACGGGAGAGATTTTCACTAGAGCCCCACAATGGATGCCAAATGTTCTAACTATAATCTAAGTGTGGTCCTTACAACATGTTGTAGGATCTGAGTGGATTGAGAAATCTGATGTGTACTTCTTGAAGATTGAAATATAGGAGAGATTCACTTGCAAAGACCTCTAACATTCAAATAAACAAAAGAGTTTGGATATTTATGAATAAGAAAAAAATAAATACGAGTGCAAGAGTAAGTATTCTAAAAGAAGTATTTATAGGATATTTGAGTCTTATAACTTATTTTATGAAACTATTAAATAATATTAATAAAATAAATATTTCAAATATGTAGTAATAATAACAATAAAACGTTGATATTAAATAATATTAATAAATAAAGACTTAAAATATATAATAATAATAATAACAATAAAATAATATCTTACTTTAAATAACAATAATAATATCATGATATAATCAAACTAATAAAATTTACCATAATTATCGTTAATACAGGAATATTTATTTTAATATATATATATATATATATATATATATATATATATATATATTTAACCTGTCATATTATAAGACTTATTAGAGCATATTTTTTAATTAGATAGATACAATATAAAAGTTAAATAAAAAATTACATCATATATTTTAATGTTATATGTAATATAATTTTTTTATATATAAATATATTAATCTAATGTCTATTATTTCAAGTAATTCAATTGATTTCCTTTGATAAATTATTCTCTTTTAAATATTCAAAGACGATTGAGTTTAATTCTGTTCATGTAATTTTTTTTTCAATTTTATTGATTTTTGACCTTTTTGTTTTTGTCACGGATATGACTGAAAATTACACATGAATTAATAATATATTATTAAATCAAATATACATAATGAGCTAAAATAAACCATCATTTAAAACTCCAACTATTTTTAGTTAGTATTGAAGTAAAAATCCTCATTTTTGTGCCCACGAAGAGGAGTTTCAATCATCATAGGAACTACTTTTGTCCAATTCTATGTTTCCTCTTATTCTTACATTCAATCAAAAGAAAAGGCACATCAAGAAGGGATGTGATGTGCCTCACGTTAATGTTGACTCTTGATCACAAAAACAATTATGCTTATAGAGACTTAATGGAAATACTTGAATTAAACCTCTTCTTTTGATAAGAATGGATAATATTTTATTTTTAAATTAACTAAAAGAATAAGAACAATTTGTGATATTTATTTCATCTCCTTTTCGAATTACCAAATTCAAACATGACATCTTAGTTACCCTTTAATTTTTCTCTTTGACTGTTAAGTTCTAAATGACAAACACGTTATTTATATATTGTTTTTCTAATTAATTTTTAGATACTCTTACTCTTATTCGATGTATAAATTTGACTCATAAGTTATTCATTTTTTAATCTAATTTAACTTGTTTTCTGCACTATTCAAACAGAAGATTTTTCATTAAAATTAAAAAGAACATAAGTGCGATAGTAGCGAATCACGCTCATGTCATTGTCTTTTTTCATGGGCGATGACTGTGTCAATTTTTTATCCCAAGTTGTTATCTTTGTCCAATTGCTTAATTATTTAATGCCAGTCACTAATATGATTCTTACTCAAATTCTGTAGTAACTAGGATCATACTGCACTTATCTTAATAGTTCATTATTACAATAAACATGTAAAAATTTAAGTTAAGCAAAAAAAATTATTATATCTGAAATGTTTTTTTTTTAAATAGTTATGCATAACGAGGTAACATATTTAACACTTACAGCACTAAACCAAACATGTTAGGAAGAATTTTGCAGCACTGAAGCACTGAATGATGAGTTGAGTGCATTTGCAGGTATATATATATATATATATATATATATATATATATATATATAGAAATGTCAGAAAGTTTTACATTACTTAGCACCAAAGAAGACTTATGCAGAATCTAACAACCAGCTAATGGAGTAGAGGCATCACCATTTCCTGAGTCATGATGATATATTTACGCCTAAACTCAAACTACATTATGATATTACTCACCTAACTATGAAACTCTTTTACAACAACACGTAAACTATTTTCAACTGTTAGAGAAAAATAGAAAGCACTGTTGTACACATTTTTTAATTGTTATTGTGAGAGTGAAACACATAACCGTTATGAATGCGAGAAAGTGCAGACCCACCTCTCACAAACTGTCTGCTCCACACTCTCCTTTGAATTTTCTGCCATTATTATTCCTTTGTTTCCTTCTTCCGTTGAACACTTTCCCCCATACTTCTTTTCTGCATTTGGAACCCAATCAATTATACACAACGTAACAAAAACACACTCAACATCATTACATTACTCCCACCCCTTCTAGGTAAAACTCGTCAACAACAAACACAACATCCTTAATCATTCTAACAACATTACTTTCACTGTTTCCTCGGCATCACCGAATCAGACCACCCATCTTCGTTCCCCAATGCCGCCACGTCAAACGCCCTTCTTCATCGTCTTTCTATGTTTTCTCAATGCCTGTTCTTCTGTCTTCGCCACCCAGTTTGACTTTGGAACCTTAACCATGAGCACGCTGAAGCTTCTTGGCGATGCCCATTTGAACAACAACACCGTCAGCCTCACCGGCGACCCCGCCGTCCCAAACTCCGCTGCTGGCAGAGCGCTTTACTCCGACCCCGTCAGATTCCGGCAACCGGGGTCCCCTTCTCCGGCGAGCTTCTCCACCTTCTTCTCCTTCTCTGTCACCAACCTCAATCCATCCTCCGTCGGCGGCGGCCTCGCCTTCGTCATCTCACCGGACTCCAGCGCTGTCGGCGATTCCGGCGGCTTCCTCGGTCTGCAAAACCCCGCCTCCGCCGCCGGCGGTGGCGGCGGGTTCGTCGCTGTTGAATTCGACACCCTGATGGACGTGGAATTCAGCGACATTAATGGAAACCATGTGGGGTTGGACTTAAACAGCGTTGTTTCGGCTCAAGTTAGCGACTTGGGAAGCGTCGGAGTGGATCTTAAAAGCGGTGACTCGGTGAACGCGTGGATCGAGTACGATGGAAGCAGCAAAGGGTTGCGCGTGTGGGTCTCGTACTCGACTGTGAGGCCGAAAGATCCGATTTTGAAGATGGATCTCGATGTCGGTATGTATGTTAATGATTTCATGTATGTGGGGTTTTCTGGGTCTACCCAAGGTAGCACGGAGGTGCACAGTGTTGAGTGGTGGAGTTTCAATTCCTCTTTCGATTCCGCGGCGGCTCCTGCCACCACGTCAGCACCCTCCGCCACTTCACCACCTGAACAGAAGGAAAGTAAGTCTTCTAGGAAGGGTACTGTGGGGGCTGTTGCTGGGGTTGTGACTGCTGGTGCTTTTGTTCTTGCTCTCTTTGCTGGTGCATTCATTTGGGTGTATTCTAAGAAGGTGAAGCGAATGAAGAAATTTGATCAATCTATTGAGTCGGAGATTATTAGAATGCCTAAGGAGTTTAGCTACAAGGAGCTGAAATTTGCCACTAAGGGGTTCAGTGCTAATAGGGTCATTGGTCATGGTGCTTTTGGGACGGTTTACAAGGGTGTGCTGCCTGAGAGTGGTGACACTGTTGCGGTGAAGAGGTGTAACCATACTGGTCAAGGTAAGAGTGAGTTTTTGTCCGAGTTGTCTATAATTGGGAGTCTCAGGCATCGGAATCTGGTTCACCTTCAAGGTTGGTGCCATGAGAAAGGTGAGATTTTGTTGGTGTATGACTTGATGCCCAATGGGAGTTTAGATAAGGCTTTGTATGAGGCTAGGATGCCTTTGTCATGGCCTCACAGGCTCAAAATTTTGTTAGGTGTGTCATCTGTGTTGGCCTACTTGCATCACGAATGTGAAAACCAGGTAATTCATAGGGACATTAAGACTAGTAACATTATGTTAGATGAAGGGTTCAATGCTCGGTTAGGCGATTTTGGTTTAGCAAGACAAACACAACATGATAAGTCTCCTGATGTCACTGTGGCTGCCGGAACAATGGGGTATCTTGCCCCAGAGTATGTGCTTACTGGTAGAGCAACTGAGAAAACTGATGTGTTTAGCTATGGTGCGGTGGTTCTTGAGGTGGCCTGTGGGAGGAGGCCTATTGAGAAAGATGCCGCTGCAAATGGTAAAGTTGGGGTTAGCAGCAATTTGGTGGAATGGGTTTGGAGTTTGCATCAAGAAGGCAAGTTGCTAACGGCAGCTGATCCAATACTTGAAGGTGAGTTTGAAGAAGGGGAAATGAGGAGGGTACTCTTAGTTGGGTTAGCTTGTTCACACCCAGATTCAATGGCAAGACCAACTATGAGGGGTGCGGTTCAGATGCTGCTTGGTGAGGCTGAAGTGCCTATTGTCCCTAGAGCCAAACCGTCTACTAGTTACAGCACTTCTCACCTCTTGTTGAGCCTGCAAGATAGTGAATCTGACTGTAATAATGCTATGATCACCATCTCTACCTCCTCTTCAGAGAACACCCTCAGTGGCAGACTTATACTCTGATAGAAGTCTAGAGCTGGAATCTTGCGTTTTTTAATTATTTACCAAAAATGTAGATACACCGATATTTATTCTTTGGTTCATGTATATGTAAACGCCAATAACATTACAATTAAAGGCCTTGAGAAAGGAAAGAATTTTGGGGATTGAGCAATTTTGCCTGAAGCATTCACAGTTTGTAATAGAGTGATTCTGTTGTACATTTTTTTGTATTAAATTAAATGGATCTGGGTGCAGAGAAATGCAAGATGCTGGTGTTGAATTAGAGCAATTACATGCAATCTAGGGAGGGTCATTGATTTGCATATATTGTTGTTAAATTATTCCACTTCTAATTCATGTGCAATAGCCGAGAGCAAGTTGGAATCAACTAACTATTGCTAAACAGCAATATCTCTGTAGCCTTCCTTTTTCTAGAAATCCAGGATTTGTACTATATCTTCCACTCATAAAAAATGGCAATTTTATTCCGTTTTCTGTTTTGATGTAACCTATATTTTAGTATCATGTTGAGGCACCAAGTCTTTCAAATTTGTCAAATTCGTTTGTAGAATTTTATGTAAGGATACATATCTATTCAAGAACATTTTTTTTATCCTGGAGCTTGACTGGGAGCTTCTGCATATAGCTTATATATTACATATGAACTCCTGCTGCCATATACAAAAATCTAGAGTAAGGAACCATCACCGAATTTTCAATTTCAACTTTGTAATTAATTTCTAGTCACATTTGAAGGTGCTTTTCTCCTTGTTTAGGTTGCTATCCATGCTTCTCTGTGTGATACTATTACAACTCACCATGGCTGCAAGTCTGTCACATTGACTTTTCTTGCAATTTTTGGATGGTGACATTGGAACTGCTTTGTTGGCACATCAGAGTGAGAATCATTTACTACTTCAGTCTTTCTTTTTTATTTTTTTTTATTTGCTTTGTATGATGGACAGCTGGATTAGAACGTTCAAGTTGTGTGCTCATGCTAGGACCCTTGTAAAGGATTCTATGGTAAATAGTGAAAACCAACAAATAATGCCACTTTTCTAACAAGTAGTTATTTTTTGTCTTGTCACATGTTTTTGTTATATTCAGCACGACTTGAATCTGAGTTTACACACTTTTGTTTAGTATTCAAGTAATACCTCCCCTATTATGCAGAACACAGTTAGTCTTTTAAGGCATACTGTGAGGAAGAGTTGTAGCTTTTGATAACTATTTAAATAGGTTTCATTCTCTCATAGATTTTTGGGAGACATACGCATAATTTGAACTTACAACAAAAGGATTAGGACAAGTGAAGATAAATATAATCCATGTTCATAAAACAAAGTGAACCAGACTTACATAGGTAATCGCGTCTAGAATTTTGCCTCGGATAAAATTAACAACCGAATCTGATAGATAACTGGCTTGACTCAATGAAACGTACACATTGCCCAAATTATACATTAAAAAAAACTACTAGCAAACACCATTCATCTTGTCATTGAGCTTCTTCCTCTCCAACACAAACTTCTTCCAAACCGCAGTGATTTCCCTCTGTGTCTCCAGAGCACTCTTCTTAACCACTTTGCCATTTTCTTCTGTGTTGACTGTCACAGTGGTGCTACTGATCACCCTTGCTGGAAGGCCATCAAGCTCATGCAACACCTTTTCCACATCTGCCACCAGACGCTCTGCAAGAGTTCTTGAAAAGTCCTCCCTGATGACAACACGAAGCACTGTAACATGTTGAGCATCTGGGGGCATGGTGTATGCTGGCACAATCCATCCAAAACGTCTCAGCAGGTCAGAGATTTGAAACTCGTCAAAGTGAGTGTGGTCTTTCAGGGTGAAAGCAACCAAAGGCACACCATTGTCTTTGGACACAATGGCAAACCGCCCTGTCTTCTCGAGTCCCTCTTTCAGCACCAGCATGTTGTCTCTGCAATTTTCCATCACGTTTCTGTAGCCCTGCACACACATTCACAACATCAAGTCTGTAGAGAAATATGCTATTTCTATGGGAAATGTTAGGAACACTCTTTTGAATACACTATCCATTATTCGTTGAAATTTACAAAAAAATTAAAATTGTAAGTGAAACTCGTTAAATAAGAAATAAGACCCACCAAATTTTGGATTTTTAATAAATTTCAACTGTGAAAGAGAGTTCTAAAAGAATGTATTACAAGTAATCCTCTTTTGTTCATTTTTGTAATGTGAATTAGAGGGATTATAGTAACCCCACTTCAATTATAACTCGGTCACTTGGTTAAACTTATTACCTCAATACCAAGGCGAATTAGTTGGTAGTATTGAGCAATGACTTGGCTGGAACCTGCATTGCATAAACCAATGAATGTTAGGGGTAAGAAAGTGTAAGTAAATATAGAACTTGTTGCTGGTAGTACTTAGATAGACTAAAACAGGATAATTCAATTATGTGTTACCTTTGGAGAAGTTAAGTGTGAAGGTGGGTTGATCAGCTCCGAGATAGTTGATATGGAAGATGAGTTCTTCAGGCAGGTCCTCCTTGCTCCTCCAGATAACCCAACCGATTCCAGCATACACCAAACCATACTTGTGTCCACTAACATTGATGCTCTTCACTAGTGGTAATCGGAAATCCCACTCAAGCTCTGGGTAGATAAATGGAGCAATGAATCCACCACTGGCTGCATCAACATGAATAGGAGTGTCCCACCTACCAAACAATTTCACATGTCAGTTCAAAAATCAGCATGCATCAGAGTTTAGAAAGCCATGCATTATCAGTACAGAAAATTTCATACCCTCAATCAATCAGAAGACACTGAAGGAAGGTGCCAGCATATTCAATCTAAACATGGTGTTCAAAGCAAGGAACATTTAAAAATAGGGAGAGTAAAAGAGAAAGAGTGGTACCCAGTTTGCTTATTCTTTTCAATAAGAAGATCATTGAGGCGTTTGACATCCTCAAACTCTCCGTTTAGTGTGGAACCAAGGATAGCAGCAACACAGATAGTGTTCTCATCCACCAATTCCGCAGCCTGGTCAGGGTCCATTACATAGTATCCATCACGCAGCTTCACTTCCTTCAACTCCACCTCGAAGTACCTTGCGAATTTCTCCCAGCAAACCTTTACAGGAACAGAACCAAAACTCTTACCAATTCCACACTCAATAGAACAAAGCTAGAACTTATTGCATAATGAAAATTTTTGAAGTGTACCTGAACGTTGGCTCCAGTGACAATGTTGGGTTTGTCATAAGGCTTTCCCTCTGCTTTCCTTCTGTTTTGCCACCTCCTTTTGAAGGCCAATCCAGCCAACATTATGGCCTCTGATGAACCGACTGTGCCAACACCAACAGCAGTTTCAGATTCTTCTAGTGGTGCATTAAAAAGATGAGCTATCATGTTCACACATCGGTTCTGCATGCATACAAGAAAGAAATTAATCTCCATACTTTTCTCAAATGACCATTAATTTTGCTTAGCACCCTTCAACCATAAAATCACCAACTAATCCTATTTTTCTTTCTCAATTCTCATGTGTAATCCTCCTATTTTTATAATGCAAATTATAGTCTTACAGTTGCAGCAGCCGTGGAAATCATAAATTTAAAAGGTAGTTGTTTTTTAAAATAAAAAAATAAAATAAAAAATAATAATTACTATGGATGATAAATCTTTTATTTTTTTATTTTAAATTAATTTTAAAATTATTAAAATATTCTTAAATTTAAAATATATTTTTTTTAATAAACTTCTTTTATAATCTAAAATTTGATATATTTTACTAAAATTACCAACTAAAAAAACCTTACTTAAAAAACCTTACTTTAACTATTTTTTATTAATAAATATTACATTATTTTTATATATTTAAAATACAAAAAAGTGATATGTATAATGAATCAGTTACATAGGCACCACAAAATGCTACATGACGCACTGCTGTATTAATCTTCAACTGTGCATTGCACTGTCTTTTTTAAATGTGAAGTATCATTAATTTAAATTATATATAATTTATCAGAGGAAATTGCTATGCTTTTAAGGGATTTTTTTAATTAACTTTTTATGAAACTCTTGTCTTTTATTAAGTTATGTTTTTGGTAATACGACAAGAGTATAATAATATTCTCATTAAATTATTATTTTAGTGTGATAAATAACTAAAATTTCTAATATCATATCCTTTTTTTTTACTTCTAAAGTACAAATTTTTAATGAATAATTTATAAACAGACCTCAGTTATTATTAAAAATCATGTTTTTATAATATATTATTTTCTAAAACAGGAGAAAAAAAATATTTTCTTATACTAAAATGGCTGAAAGGTAGCATGCCTGTCCTCATCATGACACTGCAAGTCGTGAAACTTTCAAACATACCTTAATTTCATGAAAAGGGGAAACAACGATGATGAGTAGACCTCAACTTTTTTTTTTGTTTCACTTCCTTTAGATTAAATAAATTTAAAAAAAAAAGCATATTTTTTTAAAAGTTTTATTTTCTCCTTCCAATCGTGCCATTAACTTTCTTCAAGCTTTATATCATGAGATGGGTCATTTCAAAAGAACAGTGAAAGCCCATGCGTGTCTCTGAATGATTCAGAGCAAAACATCACTAGTAAAGTACTGCCATTTGTTTCTACAATAATAGTCCAAGTCAATATCCTTAAACTGATATTTTTTTAATAATGAATATCTTAAAATATAAAAGTACCATCTTACTAAATTATTATTATTTTTTTATATTTTGTAATTTTTTTATTGATCATTTGAAGAGGTTAAAATTAACTATATAATTGAGTTAATAAATTGTTGATTAATACCTAATATAGGTTTGGTAAGAAAATTTTGAAAGAGGAAAAGAATATTCAGACAGCTTGAAGAAAAAGATCCTCGTTGGTTGTCTGACCTAAAATTTTTTCTTTTTGCTGTGCAGACACATTAAATGGTCCCAAAATTATGAGGGTCTCTTTCAAACACGTGCCACCCAAAATTATCAAACCATTAGTTTTGTATTTCTACTTCATTCAGTTTTTTTTTTTTTTTGTCCTTTAAGTTCGAATTACATATATATGCAAAAAGTTACCAAATAAAAATAAATAAAATTGTAGAAAAAGAATGATCTAGACAAAGCGAATTTGTTGGGAAGGAAAAAGCTAAAAAAGGTTTGATTTGATTATCTCTAAATATCATAAAGTCATAAACCAAAAAGACTAATTACATAGCCGACAAAAAAAAACAAACAGAAATAAATATTCAAATAATACCAAACAAAAATAATAAGTATCTTTCTTTTAACCTCAAGCATTTCTCACCAAAGAGCAAGAGATTCAATTTTCCTCGATAAATTATTATTTTTTAAATAAAGGAAGATAATTAATTAATAGTAAAAGAAGTATAATTAATTAATTGTTAAAAAAAGTAAAATTAATTAATACGCTGGCGTGATTGCTGCGCGTGATGGATGGGGAAACTCTAATTAACTAAAGGTTACGGCATTCGGAAGAAGACCAATCAATTCGGGAGAAAAGGAGTGATCTGATATATTTCAAAATGATTTTCAATATCCACATAGATGCAAATTTTGTTTTCAAGTTAAGCAAAATTAGATTTAATATAATTTATTTTGGATTTTAATTACGTAGAAATAAAAAAAAAATCGATATTTACCATCAATTAATCACATTATCGTATTTTAAAAATTAAACGACTAAGCTCATGCAACTTTTTATTAATAGTATTGTCAAATTAACAAAATAAGAAAAAACAACTAAACCTAAAGTACATTGATTATTATGTAAGTCAAATCACGAAAGTTGTCTTAGCATTAAAGTCAGTGATTTTCCTAGTTAATGAATTAATTTATGTATACATTTTTTATAGTAATGCATAAATAAGTTAAAATGTTACTTACGAGTTATTAATTTATTTTAACTGACTTTTTCGCAAATGTCGATCCGTTTAATAGAAAATTAAAAATAAAAAAGAAAAGTATGCGTGGAATATAGTTACAAGAGTTTGACTATTCTAATAATTAATATACATATGATTCGTTTAATACAATCAAATCAGTTTTTCTCCGTAAACTTGATGAAATTGGTTTTGGGATAATTAATTTTATTTAGTAAAAAACCATTTTTCATTAAAAAAAAATAAACAGTGTTCAAAACTGAGAACATAAAACAATTAAACAAAGATCATATTCCACGCTACAGTCATTAATAACTTATTTAAAAGAAAACTTTACTAAACGTAAATTGATTTCTCAAATTCTACACAGAAAACAACATTAAAAAAAGGAAATATAACATTTTTAAACACTCTCTGGATAAAAATAAAAGTGAGTCTCACATCAACATTTATTTTCTACCGTTAATTATTCATTATTTTTCTTTAAAAATAAGATCTGCTTCACAAGTTCTTGTGTTTATTTAGGAAAATGATTATTTCACGTAACTAAATTTTTTATATTCTTCTGACGTTTACTTTTTATTATTTTCTTTTTTGAAAAAATATAAAATTTTATGATCATTTTATTTATACTATCATAATTTTTTTTGTTATTAAAAAAAAAATTAATATCAAAAGGAGACAAGAGAAATGACATTAAAAGAAAATTTAGACAGTAATTTCATTGAAAAGTCAAAGAAAACATAAGCAAGAAATTGTGAATTTGATTTGAGAGGTAGAGAGAGAGTTACCTGAAGCTCAGTGGTGACAGGGTACTCATCCATGTCAACATAGTTCTTATTGATGGAAGCCATGATGAGTTTATCACACTCAGGTTCCATCCATGTCGTCACAAAGGAAGCCAAGTTCAACCTTGGGTTCCCATCCAACATCAACTCGTCGTTTATGATCTGGTACGCTGCTTCCTTTGGAATCGACTCCTCCGGCATCCTGAACCTGTGTCGTCTCTCCAAATTAACGTTAGTTTCAGATCCACACCAAACAAACAATCTATCATACATACTTTAATCTGTCGAAACAAAATATGCAACATCACATGCCTGGGAAGTGAAGTTCTCACATAGCGAGAAGCGAAGGTGGAGTGGACAGAAACGTCGGATTCCGAAGCGGTTTTGGAGAGAACCATGTCGGAGAGGGTGAGAGTTTCGGAGATTGAAAGTTTGTGTTTCAGAATGGAGAATGGAGAAACGAACACGTGGGAAAGTGTGGACTTTGGATATATTTATATATATAAGACAAGTAGGTATACGTATTTTTAACCCAATCAGTAAACGACATATCAGATATAATTATTGTCTAGATGTAATATATTGAGTACTGATTCAGAGTAGGCGTTGCAGTACAATCAATACATTTTAGTTAAAGCAATAGATTTAAACACAATTTTACTTTATACAACTTATTAAATTTGAGGAAAAGTTAGTGTTAAATAATTTATAATTTCTATAGGTAAATTTTTTTTTACTTACTATCTTTATGTCTTAATTTTAACGTACATGCAAGAAAAAGATACAATATTGATTATTTTCAATAATTAGTAACAATCAAAATATTAAGACAAGTAAAAAACACAAAAGTTTTTTGTTTTCAGTTACGAAACCGAAACATAAAAATTCATATTTTGTTTTTTACAATTGTAAAAAATACTTGATTTTACACTTCTTAGAGCTTAAAATTGTAATTGTTTATGTATTTTCTTATAGCAAAAGTTGTAATTAGAAATAGAAAAGTGTATAGTAAATTTTACAGGAATTTATACATGAAAGTGGAGTGTTGTCAGATATTTTTCGTTAAGTCAGCATTAAATCGCTAAGCTAAAAAGAGTTTTATTCGCTCAGCGCACCAGCACAACTTGCTGAGCGAATAAAGGACAATTAAAGATATGTTGTAGTTGAATATTCGCTTAGCGCATGAAGAGTTGCGCGCTTAGAGAATTAGTTATTTTTAATTGGCTTTTAAAGTGGGAAATAGACAGAATGTAGGAGTTCCTGATAGAAGTTTCGGACAAAGGAAAGAAACGAAAACATCATAGGAACTTCAGGAGACTACTTCAAGGCATCAAGACACCATTTTTGCAAGGGATTACTTCAAATGTGTATGTTTAGATGACTAGGAGTAGTTTCATTTCGTTGGAATTGGATGTAATGAACTCACTGTGATGTAATTTTCCTGTTCAATATATCGTTGTTCGTTCCTATGCTCTTTCTTGAATTTACTATCATTGTGTGAAAATATAATGTTATTTGAATGTCTTTGAATACTGGAAAGTAATTTTGAACATGAACATAGATAGAACACCTAAGTGATTTGGGATCTAGGGATAAACTCAATAACTTGATCATTCTTAGCATCGGACTTAATGCAAAATGTATGTTAAACTAACTAAGGGATTAACAGTTTGATATATTAATTTAGAACTAGTTGCTAAGGGATTATGACTAGTATACCTTGATGTGAATGTTTAAATGAAATAATGAAATATTGAACAAAGTTTTATATTCATATGATTCATGAAACCCAATTCCAACGAAGTTTCTTTTATATATAAATTCTCAGCACACCAACTATTTGATAAAATACCAAAAAATGTTTCTTGTGTTGTTTTGTGTATTTTGATGTCTAATTGAGTTGTAAAAGGAAGAATTGTCTTGTGTTGCACAAGTCTCTTGGGAGGGAACGATATTTATCACTTACTACGCTGCGATTGTGCACTTGTCATTGGTTTTGCAGTCAACAATTTTGACTAAAAAAACAAAACACTAAACTGAAAATAAAATAAAAAATAGAATTTTGGGTTTTAAGGACAATCAAGACCATATACCCTATTGATTTAAAATAAATATTTAATTTTAAAGATCTATTGTTTCAATTATTGTTATAATCGATGTCATAGGCCTTATTTGATTTAACATAATTATTTAATTATAAGGATATTTAGTCTCGATTGCAATCAGAACTGAGGTCATATAGGATTTTTTGTTTTGATTTTCCTAATAACCAAAGTCAATTTTTTTTTCTAAATTGATATTTAGCTTTGTTATGTCTGCATTGAAACCAAATACCCCTTTTTGCTTTGATTTTTGTCGTAATTGTTGTCTAATGTATGCATTTTTTTAATATCTTCTTGTTTCTGTTTCAACCTACACTTACAACCTGCATATTAAAACCAACAACCATAACACAAAAATAGGCCAAAATATAATTTTCAAACAGAAACATAATTATAAGCCAAAATCAATGCAATTGTACAATTGTGATATCCTAATGTACAAATTATTATATCCTAATAATTACATACTATTGTATATTTCTATTACATATTTTGTGCAAGATTTTCTTATATAATGAATAGACTTGTCAGAAATTGGAAGATGATTCTTGAATGTTGAGTAATATATCAATTAAGGTATCACACACATTCTTCTTTACATGCATTACATCTATGCAATATCTAAAATCTAACTTTGTCTAATATAGAAGATCAAATAATATTAATTTTTTCTTCCAATGACTTGTTACAAATGACTTCTTGGATGTTTTTCCAAATACGTGATGACTTTTATTAATTTTTTCATGAATTTAAAGGTCAGTTAGGGGTATTGGTGCATCGTCATTCTCTTGATGTCCATTAAATACTTTTTTTAACCTTCGATATGGATTATTAGGTTGCAAACATCTCCAATGACACATATATACTATCTTCCTTCCATGTTTCAATTGATAATGTTTTCTTCACAATAGAACATGCTTTATGACCCTTGACATTATACCCTAACAAATTAAAGTAAGCAAGAAAGTCATTAATTGTGCAAAATAACATTGCATACATCATGAAAATTTCATAAGTGAAGGCATCAAATATTTCAACCCCATCAACCTACAACAACTTCAAGTCTTCAAGGATTGAGATAAACATCTATGACCTTTTCAGACTGCCTTAGACCAATATCATCATAGACAATATCATGTATTTTCTCTTCATGCAATATCTAGGAGATAAGTTGTAAATTATCAATATAACAAGCCAGTAACTGTGGTTGGTACTTAAATTATCAAATTGATTCATTTCATCAGTAGCTAACCCAAGTAGAAGATTTCTACATTCTTGACCAAATTGGGAGAACTCGTGATCAATATTTTTTCATTGCATTGAATTGGATGACGAAACAATCCGTTAGTTGTTCTCCCATCTACATGTCATCTAAGGTTTTTAACATCTTTTGAATTCATAAACAAACACTTAAGTCTAACTATGATTAAAAGGTATAAAACTACTTTAAAAACGAAACCATCTTTTTCTATCTGACACTATCCTTACTTTTTGGCTTCTATAGTAATAATACACATTTCAGACATTTTTTTTCAAATCTTCAAACTCTATCCTGTATAATATAAAATCATTATACATTAGGACGTAGATATATCCTTTTATACTTCATTGGAATATTTAGACAACCATATACTATGGGTACATTAGACATTATCTTAAATCTTTTTAGTTATATATATATATATATATATATATATATATATATGTGTGTGTGTGTGTGAAAACAAAAAGATAGTTAGTAGTATATTTAACGTACCTTAGTTCACCTAATAAAGAAATGAATTGATTTAGTCTATTTTACTTAATATATAATTTGGAAAATATTAGTTGAATAGGTCGCATAACATAATCAATTAACTTTTGAAAAATTTCAAAACCAAAATAGTTTACTTACCTAGCATGATTTAATGACTTGCACTAAAATGTTATTAATATCATTTTTGTATGTTATAAAATGTCATTTTTTAATTAATGATTGTAATCCATTAAATATTTGTTTCTCTTATATATCAAAGATGCAAAGTGGTTTAATGACTTACACTAATTTTATTCATTTTGTTTAATTTGTGTCTACTAGTGTTATAATAAATATCCTGCACATATTTAAAGACTTGAATTTGAACGTAAGGTGGCTGAGATCAGTATTCCAACATCAACACTTCATTCCCACATCGATATTATTTAACTATGAATCAAAGTTATGCAGTTTCAAAAATTAATCAAAAAACATTGCTAAAATGATAAAACTAAAATCGAACCTCTTACGAAACATAGACTAAAAATTTAACATTTCTTGTTGGGGAAATAGAATAATACTCAATTTTTCTCACATTCCTTTATTAATCTAGAAGCGTAGACTTTGTCTGACTAGACCATTTTTCGTTATAATCACGCGTTTACACTTTCTTGAAAAAATCTTGTGACTGTTCGATTTTTACTTTTTGCGTGAACACAATTTTAGACAAATACACGCAACAAAAATATTAATGGAGCAAATAAATATAACTTAAAAATACTCATTTGATCAACTTTAGTAAATCATTTCAAGATTCATTTGTATTTCCAAAATATAATTTGGAAAAAACGAAAATATAGACTTTTGTCTAAAGAATAACTTGTTATTTTGTGAAGATAAATCAAACAACATTACATAAACAAATTCATGTTTATTGCTAGTATGACCGTCTGGTCACTAAACATTTAACATCCCTTAATCCATTGCAAAACGTTTAACTTGTCGGAGAATCAAACCACAAACAAGATTAACAATAAAAATAATCAAGTTAATTTTAATTCTGATCATTATTGAATTGGATTGTAATTAGGCTGACACTAATAAAAAACTTATCTAAAAATCTATAAATACATGTTTTATATCAAGATAGTTTGTTACATTTTACTACATATTTATTATCAAAGTATTCGGACAAACACTTACTTTAGCATTAGAGTGTTTTTTAGTAGGTAGCACCCGCCACACTCAATCATACCAAAGGTGGAGAGATAGAACCGAAAACTGGGACTTTGACCAAAGCTTGGAGTTCGGAGATTTTTTTGTGTAAGATTAATTAACTTCAATCCTATAAACCAAAACAATCATCAAATTTTCACTACAAGAAAAACAAATATTACCCACAGTTAAAATTTGTCGAAAATGTTAAAAATTCATCAGTAATGACTTTTTCGATGGATTTCTAACGACCAAAATCTATTGGTAAAATTGCAATCGGTAATATTTATCAAATAAATTTTATATCTATCAGTAATTATTTATGTTGGTAATTACATGAAAAATCTATCAATAAATTTTATCGGTAAATACAGCGATCTAGTTTACCTTCTTCCTTCTCTCTCTCTTCTCTTTCTTGGCTTTTTATTTTACAAAATGGAAAATTCTACATAAATTCGCTTACGAATGGAAATTTAGCTCAACCGATTTCATACAAAGAGCCAACATTACTATCAATTTTTTTTTATGAATTTAGACCTAAGAGCAAGCTGAGAATTTTTTTTGTTAATTTTGATAAACTATTTTGAAGGCACTAGGCATATCCATGATTTTTAATTAGGTTTAATAATATTTTTAACCTTTGATGTTAGTTTTATAGTGCCTTTGAAATCAATTAAAAAAATTCTACAATTCAAACTATGGTTATTTTAGAAACAAAGGTCGAGTTGTCACTTTTTTTGTTGATGTTATTTCGATTTTCAAACTTTTAAATTGTGTAGATAAATTATTTTTGAATTTTAGGACTTGTAGATGTTGGAAGTCCCACATCGACTAAAGATAAGGTCAATTTATAATATATAAGTGGAGTGCAGACCTCACCTTACAAGCCGGTTTTGTGGGGTTGAGTTAGGCCTAAAACTCACTTCTAACATGGTATCAGAGCCCGGTTAGAGCTTATCCTAGTGATATTCGTTTGGCATATTGTTCCACCCACTATTGGGCCGTGATTAGAGCTTATCCTAGTGATATTCGTTTGGCATATTATTTCACCCGCTATTAGGCCGTTATTGGACCACCCATTAATATCTAGTCTCACACTTGAGATGTATATACCTCAGCGTGAGGGGGTGTGCTCTGCGAGTTATACTTTAACAAGGTTGGATGAG
Source organism: Vigna reflexopilosa (assembly GCA_027742785.1). Classification (NCBI taxonomy): domain Eukaryota; kingdom Viridiplantae; phylum Streptophyta; class Magnoliopsida; order Fabales; family Fabaceae; genus Vigna; species Vigna reflexopilosa. The sequence continues at coordinate 23,835,625 of CM050926.1, read as the reverse complement.
TAAAATTTTGTATGACTTGTTATCTTTAATAATTATCGTGAAATGACTTATGTTTTATGAGTTGTTTTTAAATTGTGATGCAATATAATATGATATTTGATGTGATGAATGTATTGAATGTTATTGGTTTAATTTTTTTAAAATGATATATGTTGAATTGATTTAAATGTAATGTTTATGAATGATACATATGTGAAATTAAAAACAAGTCTTATACCATTTGTGAACTAGGGTTGAATTGGTGTATTAAGTAGAGGAACATATGATATAGGTCACCTTGTTTCTTTAATAGTATAAGTTGTATAAACTAAAATATCAGATACTAAAAAGATGTAGGTAAGTTCTCGCATATTTGTAAATACACTACTTAACATATTTTGTTAACATATTTACGAACAAATTTAAAAAAAAAGATATATTTTGTTAACAAATTTACTGATAGATTTTCCATGACATAGTCAAATCCTAAAGTGAAAATTTCACAAAATTTATCGACAAAATTATTTATTGGTAATAAACATTATAAATTATTAACAAATTTGATTAACAGATATTCAATAAATGTTAACAACAAATTTATATCTAAGACAAATAATTATATTGGTAATACAAATTTTAATTTTTTAATTTATACTATTGATGGATTCATTACTGAAAATCAATAATTACAATTCTAAAATTTATTAATAATATTTATTTAGCTGATAAAAAATTTTATTAATAAAATTTCACCAGTAATTTAATTTCCGTTAGTATTTATGGATTGATTAATTATTAATATAAATGGCATATGATTTTATTATTACAATAAAATTATATTAAAGAATTTTTATTATATTATCATCTTAATGCTATATAACTATTAATATACATGCAACTTTCAAAAGTTATATTTAAAAGAATAGAACTTAGAAAATCAATCTAAGGACTTGATACTTAAATTAAATTGAGAAATGTAGAATTATGGCCTAATTATTTATTTACTAAAAGCTAACTAAAACTAGGTGGAGATAGAAAATGCATTATTAAAAATAAAAGAAACAGATGCAAATGCATGATTAAACCTATCTAAATGAATGGTGTATGAAAAACAAATAAAAGAAAACAAATGCGTAATTCTAGAAAGCATATGTAAAACAAAACCTAATAAGCAAAAACCTAAAGTTACACTACTGTTCTGTTACAAGAAGAAGAAAAAAATACTAATGAAAGAACCAAAACATGAAAATGATCCTAATTCTACTAATGAAAAATTATAATGCAAAGTTAAAAAATAAATCTCAAATGGAAACAACAATATTGAAAAAAATAAAAACTGAAACGGAATTGAAAATGAAAGAAACCAAAATTAAATCATGAAAAATGAATGCAATGCATGAAACATGTAATCAATGCATATGATTTAGAAAATAAAACTTGATATAACATAACAACTTGAAAGAAAACAAAGGATTTCAACTTTCAGACTAACCTAATATCTGCTTAACACGGATACCAAAAATTCAAATGAAAAAAAAAAAACTAAAAACATTAAGTAAAAGCAAAATTCAAGAGCAAATATGTATTAAAATGAACAAAAGAATCTCAATTACTCTTATAAAGACATTTTAAAAAGTTAAATCCTTTGTGAAATCTTTTTAATTCATATTTCAAAATTTAAAGTGGTAATTTTTATTCAATCCCCCAATTCTATACCTATCTAACTCAGAATTATAGCTTTAATCTAAGTCATCAACTAATAACATCAAAAACCTAAAATTAAAAAAAAACACATTAAATTGAACAAAATAGATGCGAGAAACATAAAAAAATAAAAAAAATCCTAAAATAGCAGTGTTGGAAAATTAAAATGGCATATGAAAAAAAAAATGTAAATTGAATTGAAAAAGGCAATCTAAGAATTGTAAACTGGAACAAATATCAGTTACTTACTTTTATAATTATAACATTTACATTTTATCATCAACTTCCTTCCTCAATTTTATTTATTAAACGTTTTTTCTTGTATTTTACCATCACATTTTTTAATTTAATCTATTTTACTGTGTTTAGTGATTAAAGCATGTGTACACTTTTTAAAAAAAAAAATGATGACAGCTAAACAAAATAGTTTTACGAAAATTTATTATATATATAAAACAATTTTTGGCTTTTTCCATAAAATTTCAGTATGAAACACCTTACTAAAAAAACTACAAACTGAGTAATATAATAGTAAGATAGGTAAAAAAAACAAATAGTAAAGTATATAAAATAACGTGGAGCAGTCAAATTAAAATAAAAGCAATAATATTACCTAAGCACGTGTTTTTTAAAATATAAAAAGTTTGAAACTAGTGTCAATTATTATATTTTTCTCTCTCAAGAATGCATTATAATATATAAAAAAATAGAATATATTTGTCGGTAATGAACCCCACAAGCACGTGCTCCAAAGAGATAAAAGTCGATGAGATATTTTCAATGGTTTATTTAAAAAAAATCTTTAGATGGTGATTCTGATGTGTCGTTTATTTCATCCTATCCTACTTTATGCTTTCTCCAAAATATATTTGTTTTTTTTAATTAATTAAGGATTCCTTTCTAATTGTACCAAACTAGTTCTTTCTCTTTAATTGTTTTCTTCATTTTCCTTAATATTTCTCCTCCTTCTTTCATAACCCAAAACCAGTCTCTTTTTTTTTTTTTTTTTGTATCTTTCCCGTGACGAATTTGTTAATTGGAGAGTAGCTTTGGTAAGTTTTTTTCCTTCCTCTTTTCTTCCTTTAGAAAATGAATGCATGTTAGGATGTTCGGATAAATGGTTTCTTACGAGTTTGAACTTAATGGTGGACTGTTTGATGGTTGGTACATAATTTTTTTTTCTATATTTATCTAATTAAGTTGGTTTTTTTTAATTGCATTCTTAATTTAATCATCTTTAATTTAAATATAAAAAAAATTGGAATTTTACATGAGCTTTAGTTTTATGTTTAAAATTTCAAATATTTTATATTTATGTTGTCTTTTTGTATATTTAAATATTAGTGTGAAGATACGAAGTTCATTAAAAGTATATGAAAATTTTGAGTGTTGAGATTGTAAAATATATATATATATATATATATATATATATATATATATATACTTTTATTTTAAAGGTGTAATGTGAAATGCGAAGGATATATGTTGCTTGTGTTATGAAAAATGAATAGTTGAGGAACAGTGATTCTGTATTTTTGGTGTGATAAGCTCTATGTGAAATAAATATGATGAAAGAAAATATGTGTTTTGTGTAATTCTAGGAATTTTGTAGGGAGATTCTATAGTGACATTTATTTAGAGTATTCATTGATGTATGGATTTAAGCAAGGATATATTTCAGACTCTAATAATCATTCACATTTATGTATAGTAGAATGTGTTGTGTGGTGAGAGTTGTAAAATATCCTAGTTTGGAGGTAGATAATGGTTTCAGATGCGAAAGAAATTAACCTTGTGCGTAATAGGATGAAACTCGTTGACAATGACTCAGTATATTAATATATATTACAACAAATGCATCTCTCGAGTGATTTCGATATTAAATATATGTATCCGGATAATTGAGCCTTTAATTGTATGTTTGATTATTCTATCAATGTTTAAAATATGTTATTTTATGATAAATTTAGTTTAATAGTTATATGTTTATTTATTTTATAAACTACCTGATCCTTTATTGTGTTTGTGTTTCTTGTGTTTGTTATTCTTTTTTTACAATGAACACCTTTATGGTGTAAGCAAGTCGTAAAATAAGTGTGGGGTTAACTCATATAAAAAATGTTGATGTAGTTGTATAAATATAAGATTGTAAAAGTTGAATTTAGCTTCTATCTTTTAAAAATTTTGTAGTGTAGTAATCAATTTTTTATTCTTTGAAGTTATTGTGGTAGAAACTCTTATATGTTAGTATAATTATTTTGGATATTGTAATAATATAATTATAAGTTTATCTCATTCATGAGAAATTTTATTTAGTAGTGTTGTAGAAGTGTTACATTGTTTATATAAAGGGTATCATATTTTAAACTTGATGATAGTATTCAAATTATGATTTTGACATTTATTGGAATTTAATGGTATAAAAGTTGATTTTGTTGAGATATAATTTAAATGAAAATGTGAGGTAATTTAAGGGGTAGATTATTGATATATGTTTAAATTTTTTTAAGGTATTATTTGATATGATTATGAATTGAAAAGTACTGCGTGAGGTATTGGTGGATGAATAATGTGTGAAAGTTATATGAAATCATTCATATATGATTGTAGGAAATGAATGAGATAATTTAACTTTAATGAATAATGAAATGTTTGAATGTGATATATTTAATCAGTATTGATTAAAATTAGTGGTGAAAAATTGACGAAAAAGTTATCATATAAATTAGATGTGTAAAGAATTATTCTCTCGTATATTAATTACAATATAGATCAAATTGAAACAAAATTATATATTGATTTTGAGAAAAAAAAAAGGTTAACTATTTCAAAAAAGAAAAGACAATGTTAAGCTTTAGATGTTCAAACTTAATATAAAGTCATTTTATTACATAACTCTATATATGATTTCTTTTAGTGTTTCTAATTGAGAATAAATGTATATAAAGTTCTTTTATTGAATGAATCTTGTACTTCCCTCTAATTTTAGACTGTAATATATTACTTAGTTTATTACCATGCCCAACTTATAAATGATACATATAGTTGTGACACGTATTCCTCTTTTGACATGAGAAGGTATGATAATATTAGTAAATAACTATGAATTTTAATAATAGAGGAGCTTCAATTATTCTCATTTAAAACTTTTATTCCCAATTTGTTTATAAAAATTAATATAATAAAATATATTACCATAGATTTGTTAACATTTTTTATAGCAAAAAATAATAAAATTATAATTATAAAAATAAATATAAATAATTTTTATGTATTTTATAAATATTTTTTTATTATAAATAGTTATTTTAATTTTACAAAAAATTTTAAGTTAAAAAAATAGTTAAATTCTAAGAAATATTACTTAAAAGATAAAATTGGTAAAATAATTATTTTAATTAAAACAAAATATTATTAAAGATAAATTTAAAATTTGAAAAAAATAATAATTTAATTTATAATGGTATAGATAAATATTATTAATGATTGTGTTTTGGAATTATTGTATATGTTACATTTATAATGTGAATGAACATTATATATATGTTATTTATAATTATTTTTATTAATTACAGTAGAATCATTAGAATAATAATAGCTCATTGAATGAAAATTTAAAACAATTTAAGCAATAATTGTTTTTTCTTTCTCACTTAGGATTATTTGTTTAGGGAACTTAATTATATTTTTAGAAATAATCGAAGAAGATGAAATAAAATACAATGACATAGGTTTTTAATTTTAAGTACTAAAACAGATAAAATTAGTTTTTATAAACAAAACAAAATAATGAATAAATTAGTAAATCAATAATCTTAAATGATACATGGCTACACATTTTGAAAAAAATACATTACACATTAAAATTTATTCTAATTCACACAGTTCAGTTTTCTTAACCAATGTTCTGCATTTGAGAGTCAACAATTCACCCCTTAGAATAAACGAGGTTCGTTTACAGAGGAACTTTTTTTTAATAAATACTTTTCTATATTTTAATTATATGTATAAGAAATAAAACTATTTAAAAACTATACATATTTATTTCATACTACTAATATAACAAATTATTAATTTAACTCATAATTTATTAGCCCAATACATTTAATTTATCAACTATACTAGAGCTGTCAAAACGGGTCACCTAACCCGACCCATCATAGATTGGTTACTTAGTGAGTCAATTCAACTCGATTTATTTATTAGTGAGTCAGAAAAATTCGAACTCAGTCCGACTTATCACGAATTGGTGAGTAAATGGGTTGGCTCATTGACTCACTTAATTACAATTTTTTTTTTAAAATTACAAACTTTCTATAATTCAAATTTAAATAAATTTAACTCCCATGGATGTTTAATTAATTTTGAAAATAGGTAATTTAAATATTTTTTTCAAGTAAAAACTAATAATAAATATTTTTTATAAAATTAAAATTAAATTTTAATAAAATAAAATTAGATAGGTGGGTTGGTGGGCCAACCCGGCTCACCACGAGTTCCATCCAAATGAGCTGGGTTTAAATGAATCGGATTAAATTCTGACCCGCATAAAAGAAACAATTTTTTCAAATCCAATCCGGTCTAAACCTGTGGTGGACCGGATTAACCCGCGAATTGTGACCATTTTGACCACTTTAAATTATACTTCTTAATTTAAAGAAACTATACTACTCAATTAAAAGAAACTGTAAAAATTAAAATATTACTCTTAGTGGCAATATTAATTAGCACAAGTTGTAGCCGTGATTAGGATTGATTCCAAATATCATAGTAAAGAAAAGTATTACAATGTTGGTATTAAATTCAGTATTTTCGTAAAATTAATTATATACCATCTCACACTACAACAAATGAAGAAAACGACATTAATCAATTGCTTTTAAGAAAACGACCATAAGGGGACCATATCAAATTGATACATAATTTGTTGTATCTCTTGAAGGAATATACTTATGCATAGTAATTATACATTTCTTCTTAAATATGGGATAAGAATACTACATGTTTTATTAAATAATTTAAATTACTTGATTTTTAAATAAAAAACAAATTATGGTGTAAATAAAGTTATAGAGAAGTGATCAGTTATGGAGCAATCTTCGCAGCTAAAATACAAGAAAGAGACCCACTTTCATGGAACCTAAATTAAATATTGTATAAAAGTATTTATTGTGTTACTGTTTTTTAGATGCAGTTACAGTTTCATCTTTTAATAATATACACAATAAAATAATTGACTTAATTATATATTTAAGTATTTTTAATTATCTTTCTATTAATTTTGCTTTATATACTTTTAATTAAATATTTATTATTTGATATTTTTCTTGATTAAGTAACATAGTATTATCTTATTCTATCTATGTATAGAAATTTGAAGGATATGAAAAAAGATAAAGGAGATATTTAGAGACAGAAAAAAAGACATATCACATTTTTGTAGTGTTTTTAGTTTAATGGATAGAACAAATATCATGACAGATTGTTGATAAAAAAAAATGAAAATAATTGTAAGTAATGAAAGAGATTAAAATTAGAGAGTAGATTTTCTTGAGCTTCATTGAAGACAGCGCAAATATAGTTTTGGCCACTTGCAGAAGTAGTCAGAAAAGTTTTGATATTTTGAGAAATATGAGACAGAGAATGAAAGAATAGTAGTTTTCAAAGTTTCTAATACAACATAAGTCACATCTCACAACTGTATATTAATGTCAATAGGCAAGGGATTTTATCATTCCCTTTTCATCATGACTTCTTCTTCTACAAAACTTAAGCCTTTGATAGTGGAAATGGTGGAAGCTTATAGCAGCATTAAATGACTTTAATATGGACTCGGCCTAAAACCTAATATTCTTTCGGAGACTTTTCAAATTTCAATGGCTAATGTTCCATATCTGTTCTCCATTTAGTTTCAAAAAGCCTTATTCTTGGCTTTTTTAACTTTTGACATTATAACAAGCATGTAGACGGCATCTTTATGATGAAAATTGTATATTTTACACGATTACTTTTAACGTGTTTGTTCTTTTCCGAATACGATCCACTGCACTAACAAAAGCTACCTCCCGAACGTATTCAAAAGGGAATATTGAACATTTTCATCACTCTTATTTTTTAATCAATTTGCTTGGAAAATAAGTTAAGTGCGACAGAAGATTGATTCTAATAAGAATTTAACTTCTCTTTTCACACAAACACCATCATCCTTCGGCTATACCTTCTCATCTTCCAACATTTTCTTGCTTTCTCTTTCATAACTCTTGATTTTTTCTTGATCTCCCACTACCTTTTCAACTTTGCACTTTCATTATTGGCTTTTACAAAAGTACTATAATATTTTATCAAAATTACAGATTTTGAAAAAATTACGTGAAAAAAAAAAATTAAAGACCAAGAAAAAGAACTCGTATAGTCATATTACGAATTCCATAAGTTAAAATTATATATATATATATATATATATATATATATATAATTTAAATATATAAGAGTATAAAGTGAAGTCATAAATAAAAATAATGATTTTTTATAAAATTAAAACTTGTATTTATAAAATAAGACTTCATCATTTTTAATAGTTTAAAGTGGTAGTTACAATATACGACTTAATCCATTTAAGTTATACTATTTTTATTAAAAAACCTTCATTACTTCCTTTGTAAAGATCAATATACGTTGATTATAAATATAATCCAATTATAATCATTTTATAGATACTACTAAGTAAATATAAATCTCATTTTACATATAAATTTTACAAGTTAAACTAAACTTAAAATTAATTTTAAAAAATGATATTAAAATCTGTCTAATATAATTTTGTTTTACAAAATATATGATAAAAACTAGTTTTTTTATTAATTAGGTTCGATATAGTAAAAATTATATATGAAATTAATTTTTCTTGTATTGAATATATACTTAAGGTCTTTTATTTATAATACAAGGAATATAGTCTTAATAAAAAATAATAACAAATTAATTAAAAATAAAAGATAAATATAAAATAAAAATAATATATCTAATACTTCTTTCAAACTAATGTATACAAATCGTATGTAACAAGCTTGTTAGTGATATAATACATAAAGATTTAATGAAAATATTTGTTTCTGCACTCGAGTGACACCAAATTGTTAATGATTTGTGTAAGAACCCAGAAAATACGTGTCATGGGGGAGGGACAGATGTCTCAAAATAAAGAGACCAAGTATTTCATGAGCATATAAATAGAAAATTTAAAACGAAGATGACCTCATTATTTTCAGACTCTGTATCCCTCTAAAACATAAGTTTCTACCTTTTCTCCTCCTTCTCTCTAGGTTTCTCTCATCTCACTTCATCTGATTCACAATCATGCTACGCCCAAGCCATCTTGGTGTCAAAAGCTTCAATTCTCACCGATCACGGTCTTGGTTAGAGCTGGTAAGTCTTGATATCTTGAGTTCTTGTGGGATTCTGAAACTTTCTGGCACATGCAAGTCGCATTTATGGTTGCTGGTCCGAGTGAATTGTGAGGAAGTGTGGTAGTGAAAATGGGAATTTTGTGTCCGTTGTGAGTTTGGTCTGTGTGGAGAATCTCGGTAAGTTGTTTAAGACTTGTTAGAACCCTTAAGTCACTCAAAAATGTACCAAAAGTAGGAAATCTAAGAGTCAATTCTACCAAATGATTTTGTAGAATTGACTCTCAAATCTAAGAGGAAACTCTCTCAAAGATGTTAGGAAGGGTTATATGCTCTTAGTTAAGTGTATAAGTTCTTATGAATCAAGTTTGGAGGATTAGAAGTTGGGAAAAATGTTTAGTTTTGGTAAAATCTAGGAGTGTTCATAATTCTGCAAAAGTTTTGCAGAATTATGCAGAAAACTGAGCGTTTGCTGTTGACCGCTCGACCATGTTCAGGTACTCGGTCATTAATTGGGTTCGGTCTCTTTAGAGTCTCACCCGTTCATGATCGTTCATTCTTAAGGGTGTGGTAGGTCTCTTAGTAGTTCTCAGTCCACACTAGTACTCAGTTTGTATTATGTTCGGTCTTAACTGTGTTCGGTCACTCATGGGCCTTACCTTTTAATGACCATTCGGTCACGCTTTAGTGATCAGTCCTAATAGAGTATTCTGTCTAAGTTCAGAAGTGTTCGGTCTTAGGTGTGTGGTTGGTATTGGTAGCAATCAGTCTTGTACTATCACTCGACCTTGTACTAATGCTCGACTTTTTACTAGGGGTCGCTTGACCAAAGCTACATATTCATACTTGTCCGGATGGTCAAAGTAAAGTGGTCGATCATAATGTGCTTATATGTTATATATATGTGTAGGAGTGTATTATATGTTTGTTTGAATTGTATGATCACGTGATTCTTAAATTACACTAGCTTACCCTTCTTTTCTGTTTTGTCATGTTTACCCGTTCGATTTATCCTTTGCAATGATCATCCTGTGGGTGTGAGCAGAGGGTGAGGATGTCTCTGTGGAGCAAGCTCTGGAAGGAGATGATCCACCCGTTTAGTATAAGACCGTTCGGTCTTGTACACAGTTTTGCAGTAGATTAGGACTTTGTATAAAGTTTTAATTTTATAGTTATTTTGGGATAACTGTACTGTTAATACTTCAATACATAGTGGATAATTGTTCTATCATATCATTTCATGTGATGATTCTACTATGTAGCTTATACTATATTTTGGGATGTTACAATTTGCAAGATGACATAGAAAACCAAATATCAATCCAAAAAACTCTCCTCAGTAACAAATCTGAGAGGTTGCTTTATGTTAACCTCTTCTTGTAACACTGTTGAGGAATACATTCAGTGGATAAATATGTCATTATTGAAGAGTCACCACAACTATCAATAAACTAATATAAGTCATCTTTGCCATGGAAGAAAAAACATATATGGACAGGTCAAACACAATGCTGATAAAAAGGAACGTATATACAATAGTGGAAGAAGCCATGAATGAATACAAAAAAAAACCTTAAAAATAAAAAATTCTCCAATCAAGACATCTGAAAAAGAAAAAAAAAACTATATATGAGATTATTTCCCTGTGTTGAATATATAAAAAGTGTTTTTTATTTATAATAGAACAAATATAAGTTAAGCCCAAAATATAAATAAATAATAATAATAAACTAACTAAAAATAAAAGATAGATATAAAATAAAAATAACATATCTAATAAATTATATATAAATAAAACTCGTTGTATATCACAATTAGTTTGATAAAAACTAATTAGAGTAATTCTTATAAAAAGATTTGCTTAAGAAAATTAAAAAAAAAATCCACAACGTGAACAGGAAAAACAATGTTGCGGATATCAGCACCCTAGGCTCATGAAAATTCGGGTCAGCCCAGAAATTACAAAAAGTCAAACAGCCATGTCTTTTGGGTCCAAAAAAAATACAGCCCAACGTTTTTTTATGGTTTCGATTCATTACAGTTTAAAGTAAAATTAAATCCAGACTTATCATATTATTATAAAGTAAACATTTTTTTTATCTTTTTGACTTATTGACTATTTTATATAAATAGTTAATTAATACAACGAAAAAGTTCCTTAATATTGAATAAATAGTTGTTTATTTTATTAAGAAATTTAAATTTGAATAGTTAGAATTTTTTGGTGAAGATTAAGATAATGAAAGAATTAGAGAGTGAATTTGAAGAAATATAAACCCTAATAATTGTTGAGATGGTTAAGGTTACATGAGAAAGGGGGAGGAAGAATGGTCACGTGGCAACCCCCATGCTGCTGGTTGCACCATGCGGTTGGTGGACAGTTAAGTGCTAAAAGAAAGCAATAAACGAAGCGACATTTGCAGCTATAACTACAGTTCTACTTTCTATATTTTGCAGTGGCAGCATCAAATAATTAAGATTGAGTGTGTTTTAGTATAGAAAGTTGAACTATGGTGGTGAAGGTGTTTGGTGATGTAAGGGCAGCATGCCCTCAAAGAGTGATGGTGTGCCTCTTGGAGAAAGGAGTAGACTTTGAACTTGTGCCTATTGATCTTCAACAGGGACAACATAAGACACCTCAATTCCTTCTCCTACAGGTCCACTCATACAATTTTTTCACACACTTTTAATTATGGCTTCATTTTGATGAAGACTTTGATCAATATATTTTATTTATTTGTTTTGGTAATAAATAGATTAAATAAATTTATGTATGGATGAAGAAATCACTTTGTCACATTTATTTGGATAATCCAAAATTTCATGTAGTGAATTTTATAAATACAAACCTGACTATATTTTGAGATAATGTTTAGGGTTTAGTTTATATGTAATTATATGTGTGAGGATATTTGTTGCAGCCCTTTGGTCAAGTTCCAGTTGTGGAAGACGGTGATTTCAGGCTCTTTGGTAAGAATTCAATCAAATACTTTGGGTTAAACCTTTTTATGTTATTCCTTTTTTAATGATCTTCCAGAAAAATATTACTTAGTCATCATCATCCATTACTTCACAGCTATTGATAACAAAAATGTAGTTCAAGTTGTAACACAGTAATAAACTTCTTTGGTGTGTGACTGAGAAGATGTACAAAACTTGTTACTTTTCAGATTCACAATGGATCCAACACAAACTGGTTTTTGTTGTATTGTTTATGCAGAATCAAGAGCTATTATAAGGTACTATGCAACAAAATATGCAGAGCGTGGTAGTGAGCTATTGGGTAAAACCTTAGAGGAAAGGGCTTTGGTGGAGCAGTGGCTTGAAGTAGAAGCACACAACTTCAATAATTTGTGCTTCACTATAATGTTTCAGCTTGTGATCCTACCAAGGATGGGTAAGGTTGGGAACTTGAGCTTGGCAGAAAAAAGTGAGAAAGATTTAGAGAAGGTGCTTGATGTGTATGAAAGTAGGCTCTCTGGAAGCACATACCTTGCAGGAGATTTTTTTTCTTTGGCTGATCTCAGCCACCTTCCAGGGCTTGGACATCTTATTGAGGAAGCCAAACTTGGCCACTTGGTAACTGAGAGGAAGAATGTCTATGCTTGGTGGCAGAAAATTTCAAGCAGGCCAGCTTGGAAGAAGTTAAAGGATCTGGCTCACTGATTTAGACAAGAGTTAATTTATTATATACTTTAAAACTACATCATCACCATCAAACTTTAATATATATATATATATATATATATATAATGTGTTGTGTAAAAATTACTTGGGAGAATAAGTTCAAGTCACTTAGTAAGTTTGTCTTATCATATTGAATCTGTTGTTAAAAATTTCTTATATTGGTCACGAATAAGATTTAGTTCTACATTCCCTTATTATTGAAGTAATTTTATTGTTTTGATATAAACTTACTTTTATCGTGAAAGTCTTAGTGTCAATTGGTTAAATATTATTGATCGATTATGTGCACAAAGATTTCAAATTGACAAATTGGTATGTATGTAACAGAAGAGCCAAACTTGCATCCACACACAATGCAGCACAAGCATTAAACTCCTGTTAATTGTTATCTGGAGAATACCCTTTAGAAAAGATGGGAATATCCAAATACAAAATACCCCCTTCATTAATTCTCCAACTTACTTTATCAGGAATTTACAATTAAAAGGGTATTCATAAATCCAAAAGAAAAGACACAAATACATGAAAATATGAACATATACTATCCAAACAGAAGATCAAATTGAAAATATGCAAAGATGGATCAGATTTATTGGCTTGGTTTCTCTAAAGAGAAAAATCGCACAGTATATTCAGTTTCGATCATCTGGGGAAATAATCATCACTTCCATCTTGCAGTGCAATTTTAATGCCAAATATCAACTAGTTGATTCATAAAATTTATCCATGAAGTTTCCAATAATTGTTCGAAGGCAAATGCAACCGCTTCTAAAACAAATACTATTAAAAATCCAAAAACACACGGTAATGAATAAATGCACATGAAAAAGAAAAATGCATTTTTAAAACAAATATAAAATTCTAAGAGGAACATAATAAAATATACAATAATGGATCAGATTTATTGGCTTGGTTTCTCTAAAGAGAAAGATCGCACAGTATGTTCAGCGTCGATCACCTGGGGAAATAATCATCACATCCATCATATAGTGAAACAAATTAATATACAATAATTGCATTAATAAACACCAAATTCCTACAAACAATTAACAAAACCAGGTTCACATTAATCAATTTTAATAAGAAATTATATAATCCATGGAGTTTCCAATAATTGTTCAAAGACAAATGCTACCTCTTCTAAAACAGAAAAAGAATCAAAATTCAACAACATCTCTCATGAATAGCTGCACATGAAAAAGAGAAATGCGCTTCTGAAATAAATATCAATTCTAAGATGAACATACTAAAACAAAATAATGGATCAGATTAATTGGCTTGGTTTCTCTAAAGAGAAAGATCGCACAGTATGTTCAGCGTCGATCACATGGGGAAATAATCATCACATCCATCAAACAATGCAACAAATCAATGGACAATAATAAATCAACAAACACAAAATTGCAACTAACAATTAACAACATTATGCTCAAATTAATTAAAATATTTGAAATCATAATATCAAACAAAATTGAAACGGTAGAAAGATCAGAGTTCTGGCTTGGAAATTCAATACTCAATATATGAGACTAAATTATGAGAATAGCACAGTTAGAATCAACTTCGATCATATGGGGAAAGGCTCATCACATCTTTTATCCAACTCTACCGCTATTTACTTCTGTACCAAGATTCGTAAACACAAAAAGATAGCATGCATCATAAACCCATTTCTTCCCACCACAATACCAAACAACGATGGAAAAACAAAATCGAAAGAAAAAAACTTAGAAGCTTTTGAATCAAGGAATGAATTTTCCTGCTCTGCAATGGAAACTGAGACAAGATGAATAAAACAGTATAAAAAATATTGCAGAAAGGAATTGCTATGGCGTCAGCTCATACACAGTACCCACGATGATCAGAGCACAGGTAATCAGTAAATGACGCCTACACATACACACATCAGGCATACCCATAACACAGAAAAGAATCCTTAATCAATGGCAGTCTGAAAGATATAAATTTTGAAAGAGAAGAGTGGCGAATGTGTAAACAATAGATGAAAGGCGCTTATAAAGGGGTGAAACAAGAATGCGCCGTTGAACCCAAGATTAGGGTTTCTTTGATTTTGAAAGAGGTTAACTGCATGATCTAGTGGGCCTTTTCTGTCCATTACATGCCAAGCCCACAAATGACATTGCTCTGAATAAAAAGGGATTTTCTTCTTATGGCCCATATATGTAACAAAAACTTATTTTAAAGTTTTAAAATTACATATTATAGATAAATAAAAAATAAAAAAGATGGGTGATATTTCGAGCTGCATTAATTATACATTTTAAAATATCAAATATTTTCTTAAGTATAATATATGGTTAAAGACAATTTAAAGTATACTCTCAAGAATTATATGAAATATACAAAATTTACATAATTTTAGTAACACATACATATGATTTAAAAGAATATTTTAACGAAGAAGCTATATTTTAAAACATAAATAGATTTTTTTTTAATTTGTTAATCTTTTATTTCCAAAAAAACATCTCTAAACGATAGAGATAATATTTATATATTTTTCTATAACTGTGGTACCATAAACTATTTATTGTGCAAACAAAAATGATATTTGTAACAAAGTTTATATCTTTTTATATCTAAACAATTCATATTTAAATCTTTAATATTTGAATCTAACATTTCTTATTCTAAACAATTCATATTTTAATATATTTTTATATTTTAATAATTATTAAAATATAATTTATATTATTATAATAGTTATATTAAAAAATTAAAATTAAAAATAATTAAAATAAGAGTAGTAACAATAAAAATGGAAAATAATAAATAATAAAAATGAAAAGAAAAATAATAATTTAAATCTGATTTAAATTTATTAAATTATATTAAAATATTAAATTAAATTAAATAATTATTACATTTAAAAAAACAAAAATTAAAAAAAAAAATTGTCCTGTCGTGAAACACCCTGTCTTAAAATACAACACTGTAAAAAGATAAAATTAATTACTTTAAAATAATTTTCAACAATCTTTTCTAAGCAAAAAAATTGATTTTAATTATATGGTTAATTATCAAAATAATCTAAATTTAGCAACTGTTCCAAACGTGAAATATATATATATATATATATATATATATATATATATAATACGTATTTTATTGTCAATTTTGTCTTTATTAATATAAATAATTTTATAATTTTAGTAGTCTTTTAATTTTGAAAGTATGTTTTAAATTCAATAATTATCTAAAAAAACACTTCCTTATAATAAAATTATAAAAATTTATCATTTTATACTTATTTTCTATTTTTTTTTTCTACACATTTTAAATATAATTATATAAATTAATTTTTATTTTTTAATTATCACGAGATAAAAGTGGACATATATAAATACAATGATATATATATATATATATATAAATTGAAGTTTTAAATCTAAAATGGATTCTTTTAGTAGATATTGTGAGCAATCTTGGACGAAACTCAACAGTTTGGTATCATACAGTATGCAAATGCCTTGAAGAAGATGACACCTTTGCATATTCTTTTTCTGATGCTCACATACAAACATATAGCACAACAACAACTACATATATAGAAGAAAAGAATGATTCTGACTTACTGATACCATTCACATTGTCCATTGCAAATGTTCTTCCTCTGTCGTGGGGCTAATCATAACAATTATGTATAAATAGACAAGCATATAAATTGAAAATGAGGCACAGATCCTTAGAACCACCTTAATTCCTTCATTATCATTATCTCATTCTTAAAATGGCTTCTTCACCGATCTTGAGAGACAAAGAATTGATAACTGATGACATGCTTGATGATGCATTGAGGCAAAGTAGGCAGCATGTGAAGAGGTGTTTTGCTAAGTACATTGAGAAGGGGAGAAGGATTATAAAGCTCCATGAATTGATGGAAGAAATGGAGCAAGTTATAGATGACAACATGCTGAGAAATCGAGTATTAGAGGGGAATCTTGGTTTCTTATTGAGTTGTACACAGGTTTTCTCTTTTCTTTTTCTTCTGTTTGTTACAATGTGATATTATTTAGCATTTGGATTATAATGTTGGGCATCTGAAACTTGCAGGAAGCTGCTGTTGATCCACCTTATGTGGCCTTTGCAGTAAGGCCAAATCCTGGAGTCTGGGAATTTGTAAGAGTGAGCTTTGAGGATCTTTCAGTTGAACCAATCACTTCCACAGCTTATCTCAAATTCAAGGAAATCGTATATGACAAAGAATGGTATGTCATTTCTCTTCGTTTTGTACCTTGCCACATGAAAATAGTCTCCAACAGCAAGACTAATTATTTTGGCACTTTGTTTTCAACATTAACTTGGGTATGTGTTGCAGGGCAAACGATGAAAACGCATTTGAAGCAGATTTTGGAGCATTTGATTTCCCTATTCCGAACTTGACCCTGCCTTCTTCAATTGGAAATGGGCTCCATTTTGTTTCTAAGTTCTTAACTTCAAGGTTTAGCGGGAAACTGACCAAAACACAACCTATTGTTGACTACTTGTTATCACTAAACCATGGTGGTGAAGTACGTGGAAAAACAACATCAAGTTCATAAAACATTACCAACAACTTTTGTTTTTTCATCACACATACTTTAGAACATTGATCTTAATCTTCCCTTTTGTCATCTACAATGGTAGAACCTGATGATAAGTGACATCCTCAGCTCTGCTGCAAAGCTTCAACTGGCACTGATGGTGGCGGATGGATATCTCTCAGCGCTTCCAAGGGATGCCCCTTATCAAGATTTTGAGACAAAGTAAACCCCTTCATATTTCTTAAATTGGACTAAGTTTGTATTCACTAATTTAGTAATCAACACCATTTTCACTCACAGGCTCAAAGAGTGGGGGTTTGAGAGAGGATGGGGAGATACTGCAGGAAGAGTGAAGGAGACAATGGGAACTCTATCAGAAGTACTCCAAGCTCCTGATGCAGTGACCCTGGAGAAATTTTTTAGCAGAGTTCCTACAATTTTCAATGTTGTGATATTCTCTATCCATGGTTATTTTGGACAAGCAGATGTTCTTGGCTTGCCAGACACTGGTGGACAGGTAACACTTCTGAACTTCAGTTAAGTGAAGATCATGGAAATGATTTTACAAGTTACAACCCAAGCCAACCCTTAACATTTTGCACTTTGGAGCAGGTTGTGTACATATTGGATCAAGTTAGAGCTCTTGAAGCAGAATTGTTGCTTAGAATTAAGCAACAAGGCCTAAATATAAAGCCTCAGATTCTAGTGGTAAGTTGTAATTCAAAAGAGTTTCCCTTTTCTATGTACCACTTGCTTTGAGAGAATTATGCAAGTATATTATTGAGCATGACAGGTCACAAGACTCATCCCTGATGCTCAAGGAACCAAATGCAATCAGGAGTTGGAACTAATCAATGGAACTAAGTACTCCAATATTCTACGTGTTCCTTTTCATACAGATAAAGGAATCCTGCGTCAATGGGTTTCTCGTTTTGACATCTATCCTTATCTTGAGAGGTTTACTCAAGTATGTACATATGATATACGAACCTTTACTTGGTAGCTTTTATATGTAATTTTTCCATCTCATCAAATCTATGGCCCATGTTAAAAGGATGCCACAGCCAAGATTCTCAGCCTCATGGAAGGAAAACCAGATCTTATTATTGGAAATTACACTGATGGGAATTTGGTAGCATCTCTCATGGCTAACAGACTTAAGATAACTCAGGTTAATACCCTCTGACTGAAAATTTCATATTCAGCAACTTTTGTGGCTGTAAAGATGTCCTTTCTGCTGGATAAATTAATTCCTTAGGTTGCACTGAAAACCAGGGAACTATTGCACATGCTTTGGAGAAAACTAAGTATGAAGATTCAGATGTCAAGTGGAAAGAATTAGATCCTAAGTACCACTTCTCATGTCAATTCATGGCTGATATAATAGCAATGAATGCATCAGATTTCATCATAACCAGCACCTATCAGGAAATTGCTGGAAGGTTAGATCTCATATTAAAATAAAAAAGAATTTACTTTTGACATCCTTTCTCTATTACTTGGAAATTGAAATATTGTCACACTCAAGAAACTAGGAAGTTAATATAAATAATGACGATAAATCAACTGAAGTTTGCAATATTAAGTTCTGAAAGTTGTTGTTTGCAGCAAGGATAGACCAGGACAATATGAAAGCCATGCTGCATTTACACTCCCAGGGCTGTGTAGGGTTGTTTCAGGGATAAATGTATTTGATCCAAAGTTCAACATAGCTGCACCTGGCGCTGATCAGTCTGTCTACTTTCCTTACACAGAAAAAGACAGAAGATTCACTCAATTTTATCCTGTCATTGAAGACCTCTTGTACAGTGAAGTGGATACCAATGAACATATGTAAGCCACTTAGTTGCATCTGTTTTGTGGTTACTGTTTAGATAAGAGTTACTATATTCTTCCAAATGGTTAACCTTATCTGCTGAAAAAATCATTGAAACAGTGGATATCTAGAAAACAGGAGAAAACCGATCATCTTTTCAATGGCAAGGTTTGATGTTGTCAAGAACTTAACTGGGTTAGTTGAGTGGTATGGAAAGAACCAGAGGTTGAGAAAAATGGTGAACCTTGTCATAGTTGGAGGCTTCTTTGACCCTTTGAAATCCAAAGACAGGGAGGAAATGGCAGAGATAAGAAAGATGCATGATCTGGTAGAAAAGTACCGACTCAAGGGTCAATTCAGATGGATTGCTGCACAAACTGACAGATACCGCAATGGAGAGCTCTACCGTTTCATTGCTGATACAAAGGGAGCTTTTGTGCAGCCTGCTTTGTATGAAGCATTTGGTCTCACTGTCATTGAAGCAATGAACTCTGGTTTACCTACTTTTGCCACCAACCAAGGAGGTCCGGCAGAAATCATTGTTGACGGAATCTCTGGCTTCCACATTGATCCCCACAATGGAGAAGAATCAAGCAACAAAATTGCTGATTTCTTTGAAAAATGCTTACAAGATTCAGCACACTGGAATGGAATTTCAGCAGCAGGATTGCACCGCATAAATGAATGGTAAACATGAAACTTGAATTTCATCGATCCATTTTTAGCATTATTCCCTTCTTATGCCTTTGTTTCGTAGCTACACATGGAAGATCTATGCAAACAAGATGTTGGATATGGGGAACATGTATAACTTCTGGAGGCGGGTGAATAATCAACAAAAAGTGGCAAAGCAAAGTTACATTAAGATGTTCTACAATCTCATGTTCAAGAATTTGGTAAGGAAGCATACACAGAACAGCCATTATCATGCAATGCAAAATGACTAACTACCACTTTTGATATGTCAATGTTCCATGTAAAGACTATAACTGTTCCAAGTTATGAACCTCAGCAACCTCAGCAACCAGTGACTAAGAAGAAAAGTGTCAGAAAACAAAGCACAAGGTATGCCGCACGATCAACAAATAATCATTTTAGAAACAAAATTGAAGTTAATAAAATGTCGAACTTCCTCTAACATTTTCTCTTTTTTTCCTTGCCACAGCAAGCGTTGACACTCCGGTTTGCACGCAAAGGTAAGATTAACAAGTTGTCTTTGATTAGCTCATGATTTTCACTTGTCTATAAGCTCATCAACTCTTGCTTCTTTTCAGTTGATTAGGAGATCACTAATCTAAAGTCTCAATCACAGAGCAGTAAGCAAGCCCATCTTGTGATCTCTCTCTCTATACAATTTACTTCAAAATAATCAAATTCTGTACTGCTACGAATTGACAGCTATATCCCTGTGACTGATAAAAATTGTGAGGAAATTTCTGTATGAAACATAGAGAAACTTGAAGAGTTCTCATCCCTGCCATTTCGATTTAATCCAATAAAGTCATTCCAAAGAAAAATTTTACACTTTGCAGGACTATTTTCGTATCTTGCTCACATTCTAATCTTTGAATTTGCAGCTATTTATTTCGATGATAGTTTATGTGAAAATTTAAAAATATTAAACAATAAAATAGCAATCAAATTCATATTTATTTATATTTCAATATATTTATATTACTACAATTTAATATTTAAAAATAAATTATTAAATGATTTTGAGTTAATCTAAGTTTTTTAAACATGATCTAAACAAAATGAGTTTTTAATTAAATGAAGAAGAATTGAGAATAAGTTACTAAATTTTGTAATAGTTACTATATAAATTACACTCATATAGTTTGATTCATTATATACCATTAATCCACCTGAATTAGGTCATACTTTTTTTTTTAAACTTATAGTTACAAAAGAAAATTATTATTACACAAATTATTTATGCAAAACTTATATTGATCCAAAACTATTTTCTATCTTATAGTTTTTTTTTTTCTTGCACACTTTCATTTTACATTATACCCTTTAAATGATTTTTTAATTAAAATAATTACTTTTCCAATGTTATCCTTTACATGATAGTTTTTTCTTTTAATTTAATTATTTTTTATTCAATGATTTTTTTTAAACTTAATCATTTTTTAAAACTAAAATAACTATCTATAATAAAAACCTTACTTACAAAAAAAAAAACTATCTATAATAAAATTATAAAAATAATGATATTTATTTTAATGATTATAGAAATAATAATTTTATTATTTTTATCATAAAAAATAAAACGTATCTATTTTCACTGGTATATATATATATATATATATATATATATATATATATATATATATATATATCAATCAATATATATCAATAATGTATGATTGATAAGAAAAACTAAAATTAGTATAACTGGACTATTTATTTTATATAAATAAATTATTCAAAGTAAATCAATTTGACACATATAAATTAAGTAAAAAAATAATTATTTGAATTCGATTTATTTATTTTATGAGTCTTTGACTCGATTAATTATGTATTATGTTAATAATCTAAAGTATGAGTTAAAACTGTAACGTCCCGGCAACTTATAGGGACTGTAGATTGTCTTCCACATCAACACGAGGCTATCGAAAAGCAAATGCTGATATGAGTAGCCAAATCAATTCCTTTAAGTTATCCTTCAACTGTATAGTCTCATACCTATACAGTTTCTAGATCCCTCTCATTCCGGTGTATGTTCGATTCGTCCATATGTCCCTTCCACTGAAAGTCTGCCAGCTCCTTGTCCGTGCCTCTTGCACCGACGATCACTCCCCACCCCCACCCTCGTCAGTGCCCAGGTGTCACAAAAACTCTCATACTAAGTAAAAATGAAAAATTGAATGTCATTTGAGAAAATAAGACCTATAAACATTAATCTTAAGGTTTTTTATTGAAAAAGATAACAATTTTTTATATGAATAATTGTAGTAAATTTCCTCAATCGAAAAAAGAAATGTAAAAATTAAAAAATTTAGTACCACTACATCCTTTTGAAACTTCAGCACATAAAATGAGTAATTACTTCTTTTTTCCTTACATAGAATATATGCTAAAGACATTGATTTTAGAATAGAGAGGAGCAAAAGAAGTTGAAAAGGTTGATGGAACCGTTGAAGGAAGCAACATGGTGGTGCATTTCTTCATTATTTATATAATAAAAAAATCAGTTATTCTAATATTTATGTTATGGGATTAGTATAACTTAATCTCTCATCATTTAACTAGTATATAAAAGTTTAATTTTTCAAACAAGTCATGATAAAATAAGATAACATCTCTAATATTGACGATTTAAGGTAAAATGACTGGTTTATCTCTTTTAAAAGATATGATAGTGTTTTTGTTATCAAAATTGTGAAACCTGTATGAACTATCTTTTTTTTATCTCAAATTTTATTTTTATTTTTTTTTCTAATTTTCCATTTATAATTGGATCTGAATATAAATAATGTATGTATGTATATAATAAAAATATATTTTCTTAAAATTCTTTTTGAATGATAAGTCTTATTAGAAATAATAAAAAAATATAAACTTACATGAAAAAAATAAAATAATAACTATTTAACAAATAAATAAATGAATTATATAACTTAATTTATTGTTTTATAAAACTACACTAGAACAACCTTACTCATCATTATGATTATAACAAATGCTATCATACATATAATTTATTCCAATATATTGAATCAAACTTTTTAAATATTTTTATCTCATTTTATAAAAGTGTTTACAATTTCACATTAAGAAAATTTAATATATATTAAATTATCCATTTTAGAACTTAATCGCACTTCAATCATTAAAATGAGTTTCAAAAGATTAAGAGGAGTTGTATTATTTATTAGGATAATGATACTAAGACAACATTTTTTTTATAACATTTGAATATCATCTACGTGTCATTATGTGATTGGTCTAAAATTATTCCACAGTCGTCAATGATAATAATCATAAACATTACCATAAACCAATCACAGAATGACACGTAGTGATGATGTTCAAATGTTGTCTAACTATCATTATCCTATTTATTAAAGAATGAAAATCCTTTCTCTCATTCAAAGGAGATGACATGTTTGTTCATGCAAGAGACAAACTTACCAGAAAGAGGCAACTTTGGTAAATTCTTATCTGTGTATCAAACTACTATAGATACTATTAGTTGATTGCATAATAATAACTAAAATAAAATACAAAGTATAGATCCTAAATTCAAAAAATGGGATTTCAAAAAATAATACAGAATAGTGTTGTTGACTGTTTATTTTGTTTATAACAGTATACCTATTTTTGAACTAGAAACATAATCATCCACATGCTACTATGGTAGGATCCATCCCTATAGATGTGTCCCTGTCACACATTTCCGGACCAATATTTATAGGTAATTCTCCCTGCACCATGAAATAACACCAAACTTTTAAAATACCAAAAAAACATCTTGCAGTTTCTCTAACCTTAAACAGCAGTGACAGCATACCTTTGCAATGTTCCTAAAATATGTTGTTGTGTAATTCCCAGTTGGAAATAAAACCTCAACTAGATCTGCTAGTGCCAATTGAGGTTGTGACACTGCTCCATTATACCAGTCTTCACAAACATATGATAAATGCAAAAACATGATATTGAAAGTTATCACACAATCACATCATAAGAAAAGTAAGTTAAGTACACTAGATTTATGCTAAAACATGTTTCAAAGTCCATTTAAGTTTAATTAGAAAAGACGGGTGAGTTTGTCATATAGATCACTAAAAGTTATGAAGACTTGTGAAATACATCAGAGAATTTTATCAAAATTAGTCAATGATATAAGTAAACTCAATAAGCAGTTAAATTTGCTAGTCTTTATGGCTTATAATACACTTATTATTATCTACTGTAGAACTTCTTATTCACAACCAACAATATGCATATGATAAATGCATTTTGGATCGACGTACTTACCTACAGCTACAGAGTTGTATACCCTTTTGTCATATCTCCACAGACTAGTGTTTGAAATAAAGGAAAAACAAGAACGATCTTCAACGTTTAGATTTTGTATAAATGTTGACAAAGTGTAGTTGGTAGGATCTGAGGTTAGTGTTTCATCAATAACTACTTCCACGGTCTGCATAATAAATAATGTTTAATCAGCAAAACCTAATAAATAAATCAAAATTTAAAGAAATGAAAAAACAAAACTCTTCTTTTCAGGTTATATTCTAGGATTTTCTTTCCATTCTATGAAGTACTTGATTTACACAGCAACGTCTATTAAGGATAATATTAGTTACTCAAGGTTCCTATGTTGCATTTAATTTTCTCTT
Organism: Vigna reflexopilosa; assembly: GCA_027742785.1. Classification (NCBI taxonomy): domain Eukaryota; kingdom Viridiplantae; phylum Streptophyta; class Magnoliopsida; order Fabales; family Fabaceae; genus Vigna; species Vigna reflexopilosa. The sequence continues at coordinate 23,811,138 of CM050926.1, read as the reverse complement.
ATAATGAAGTATAATTCAACTTACACATAGGATTGCATGAAATTCCTCCAAGTCATCAGGATCAGAGATATTGTAAGTGTTCTTGGCATCCAAAATCTCTCCACCTGCATCTTGCACAAACTGTTTGCAAAGTTTTCAGAACAAAAACTTACACATTGATAACCAGAAGGATAAAAGTATAAGCACCAGATTAACTGAAGTATGAGCAGTACAAGAGTGCATATTATAACTCAAGCATTTAAACAAAGGGGCACAGGTTGGTCATAATTCTGAACAAAATAGTTATATCTGAGAAACATGTCATGTTTAACTTCTCTAAAAACACGTGTTTCATACCTTCAACTGATACTTTTCCTGTGTAAAAGACCAAACACCCTGCAATGATAACACTTCAGATGTTAACAATTTTTTATGTATCAATAAAAGGCTAAAAGTCATGTATCAGAAGTTGAGTCCAGCTGACTTGAAGAGAGAAGAGCAATAAATTTGAAAGGGCTAATTGGGGTTAGAAGGTCTATTTCTATTTATTAGATGTTAAAACAACACTATAACATTAAATCAATTTGAAAATATAATGTATCAATTTGAACAAAGCTCCAGGGTTGTATTTAAGAAGTGGGTGTGCTTTTGAAGGTACTTACATTTTTATACTTCATCCAAGCTACTGTTGGCTTGAATGTTGTCCTAGTTGAGCCAATTTTAGCCAAGCACAAATAGCTCTCCTTAACCTATAAAATAGTAAATCACTTGGTCAGACTAAAATGTATCATAAAATATAATCAGTTATTAGCACAGAGAATTATGAAAAAGATGGTGGAGTACTCTCCAAATGCAACTTCAAGCATATCCACACATAAACTTATGAAGTTTAAAATAAACTTATGTTACAAGAAGTAGAGGCTTGCTGCCACACAAACTAATAAGTTATTCTTAAAACATTTAGAGGAAAGAAAAAACACTAATCAGTGCTAATTGAACACTACTTCCATTTGTTGAAGCATTCCAAATTTCAATTTCTGCACTCGGTAAGTTATGTATGACAGAATTCTAAGGATTAATCTAATGGAAGTTTCAACTGTTTTATCCCATAGAAAGTGGTCCCACTTTTTCTTGTTCAGAAATCATTGATATGATGTTTAGAAGACCAAAGAAGTTGGAAATTTTCATGTTTGGTAGATGGAGCAATGGGGTTGCTAGTAATATGCACTATACTATTGGTTAAAACATTAAGAAGTTTCTACAAAATCACGAGAAAGATTCATTTAGCATGAGCACTTCCCAATAAGTTTCAGTTAATAATAACATGAGCTTAAGAAAATGTGTTCTGGATAAAATCGATGCTGTAATTAAAATCAAGAATATTTATTGCATTTTAAGCTAAAATACTATACATGTGCACATTTTTCAACTATATGATCCAACAAATTCTTCTGCCCTTGCACAAATAAATGCATTTCCTGTGTTTTGGTCTTCATAAGGATTTATTTACATTGTAAGCAACTGAAACTATTGAAGTTAGTTGTATTCTGTTAGTATTTAATCTCAACAGCTTAGATTTAGCAAGACCCCAAGTAGAAATTTCAAACAAGAAAAATTCAGTCTAGATGTTGGACTGAACAACAAGAACCTGCAAGGTTACCAAATCATAGTGATGGTAGAAGTTGCTGAAAATATATTCAATCATACAATAATATAGTTATGCCTTGGACAGAATAGTATGCTTACTGAGGCATAGACTTGATTAGCTCTAGCTTCAACATTTGCAAAAGCTCCCATGAATTTGATCCATTCTGCTCTCTATCAAAATGAATACAGTAAACTATTAAGCAATCCTTGTCAATATTTAGAGGAAAATGTTTACTGGTTATTGAACTGTACTTTAAGCAAATGTTAGTTTCACAGGCATCTTGGTAATCTACGTCCATTACACTACCTTAAACATGTGTTCTGATCCTTTTGGCTTTTAAAAATTTATAGAGAGCTACTTTTAATTGCTTACCTGCAAAGGGGTATTCTCCATAAAGGGATCAAAAGTTGCAAAATTGCAAGCTGATTGCTGATCATCGTCACTGGGGAAGTACGAAGTAAACTCTGCAAGCTTTTGGTAATCACTGTTGTTGAACATTTCTATCTGTCCTCCTTGATATAGTTTCAACACACAGGGAGAAGCAACATTGTCTGAGGTTATGCCTTTCAAGCTCTCCACTAGACCTAAAAGCTATTCAAAACAAGAATATGAAAAATTAAGAAAGATGCAATCCATTCTATCTGATCTTGGCAACCCCACCAAAATCTTAAAACTTAAACTTGTGGTAGTAAGAGATTCTCACCTCTAAGAAGGAAACTTGAGTTACAATCCCCGGAGGCAAAAGAAAAAGTTAGTCACAACATGGGTCTAAGATATAATTACAGTAAAAATATGTTGGTCAATAATAAGACATCATCAATTTTGTGGTGAAAAAAATACATGAATCTGACTAGCCAAAACATTTGTTTTAGCATTGACACATTGAACTGATTTCGTAATTGATTTGCAATATTATGATTGGTGGTGTTATATGGTGCAGAATCTTGATTCCTTAGAAGAACAGAATGATCAAGAGTGAGACTGAGTAGCGACATAGAAATATGCATGGCATACCTGGAAAATAAGTAGTATCAACAGAATAGTTTGACAATGGTACGACAAATGACTTAATTCTTGATGTGCAATATTTAGTTCTTGAAGCAATCCTTGAATTATTCTGCCAGAATTGACGGAAGAAAATTGATTAGGCAAGAAACACAACTTAGCAGGAAAAATTCAGCAAACATGTAAATATTAGAAGAACAGTAATTTCTATATTTGATTTCTTCTAGCATGCATCCCCAGCAGAAGAGCAACAGAGTCATTGAAGTAATAGAACGTGGTTACAGGTGATTACCATCAGCTGTAAACCTAATGATCTATTTGAAAATTCCCGTATCTTATTAGATTGAAAGGACTTTGACACTCAGCTAATACAGGTAACCATTGTCCCTAATCAATTATTTTAAAATTACAAACTGGGCTGCTAGATAAGTGCATCAAACAAATGCATTCAGTATTTTATAGAAGATTGCAATAATCAAATGGTTAATACATTTTTCTTTTGCCTTAAAATATATTTTCATCTTTTTCTTCAATAGGAGAAAGTACTAAATATAGTCATCATTTTGATATCAGATAACATAAATACAACCTTTCCTACTGAGTTCCACTTCCGGTGAAGCCACTAAAAACCTGCTTAGTGGAAAAACTCTATTTAACAAGTTATCAAAATCCCGAGGTTTTATTTGCATTCTATCTAGCAGTACTGGGGTGGATTCCCATTCTCCCAACTTTTACTCAATTGACAAAAAAATAAATATAAAATATAACTAAAGAAAATCATATACAGCCTTAAGTTTCTTATCCACACTAGTTTAATATTTAGGTTAAAACAAATCCCTATCATCTCCTATTTTAATATTTGCTTATATAAACGAAAGCAACCCAAAGAAAAACACAAACACCCATAGCTATACCTTAAGAATTCAGATATAGTAAAAAATTATATCCCCAAAAGGAAATACCTGCAGAAGAAGGTAGCTCTGCCCATCAGCGGCGTTCTTAATGACTTTGAAGGTCTGGCCATAGTAAATATGAAAGTTCCCAGCATCTTCTACCTTTGAAAAGCTACCAACTTTTGCTGCTGGGGTAGCTCCATGAACACATCCATAGTTAAAGAACCAAACCAATGCTAAGAAGAAGGCTTGCAGCCAAGAACAAGAAAGACCCGATTCCATGAGCTGAAATAAGCCAGTTCTTGCTATTGAAAAATAATATGATCTTTGAAGCTAATTATATGCAACATATGTTAGCTCATTATCTCTATTATGAGCCACTGTTAGAAAGGAAAAAGCTATTTAACTTTTTGGGCAATAATTTGCAGCTAAACTGCACAAATTCCTAGTAGGAGAGAGGGAGCGGTTTCAATTTGCAGCTTTTTCAAGATAAATGGATTGGAATAGTGTTAAAATTCAAGCTGATGTAGCTAGTGGGGTGCACACTTTCTTTAATGTTTTACAGAACAAGAAGAGGAAACAGTAAGTGACCCGTGAACCTATATTTGAGTTATTTTTGTCATCTTTTTCTCATCACACTTTGGTGTTGGTTCTATCTAGTTACATCTTTTTCTTTTGTCACTTTCTTTGATACTCTGATGAATGTGAATGATAAACCTAATCAATTATCCATGTGCTCTGCACTCACTTTTGTGCAACCACTACCCATCAGGTTCAAATTCATTTGGGGCAAACTTGATTTCAGTATCTCTGATCAGGTGAAGCACATTTTTCATGTGAAACTAATGAATAGTTAATGTTTTGATGTTCTTAACCTAAAAAACAAGAACATATAAAAAGTTGCCATATGACTTGTTCAGAAAAAATTATTAAATAAAGTATTTTGAAAATGGTTGAGAAATAGTATAAATCGTAGTGAACAAAACTTCTCTTTTTGATATGGAAATGAATTATTTTATGGTATATTTTCTAGTAAGTAAATAAAGGAATGAAAAGTGGAATATTTTCCTGAAGACCTCTCACATCTTTATTATCAACATTAGACCTAGATATATTTTATTTTCTCAACTAGATTCTTTTACTGTTGACACATTTTATTTATTTATTTATTTACTTTAAAAAATATAAAAATGGATGTAAACTATTGAAATTTAGAAATTTTTGTTTAGAAAAAACAATTTAATCAGAAAAAAGTATAAAAATATAAATTTAAGAATATAACAAAATATCAAAATTTTAATTGATATTTATAACATAGAAAAAGTATTAATTAAAAAATAAATATAAAAATAGAAGTTTGAGATTTTCTATGTAATATCTTTTTTATTATTTTTTAAATTTTAAAAGTTTGAGTACTATAAAATTTGTTTTTCCTCTTTTAAATTATTTGAATAACAAAAAAAATTAAAAAATCTAGTTCAGAATTCGGTTCATTAGAAACTAAATTTTGACTAATTTTCTAGTACATAATGGTCACATTGAAAACAAAGAATTTGGTTCCAAAAGACTGATTATGAGATAGAAACAAAATCATGTTATCATTGAAAATACTACACACTATATATATATATATATATATATATATATATATATATATATATATATATATATATATATATATATATTCAACGATTCTATGTCAAAAAAACAAATTAAAAATTTGTAGAAAAAAATTCAACAAAAAAACATCTTTACTTTTAAATGATTAATATAAAAACACTGAATCCTTAAAAATATTTCTTTACATGTACATATTTAAATAAAATAAAAATAATCAAATTTATTTCAAATATCTTAAATTATTATATTTTATATTTCTTCTAAAATAAAATTTCTTAAATAAATTTCTATACTTTTTTATTTTTAAAATTTTATTAATTTCAATTAAAAATTCTATATTTTAAAATTTTAAAATTCCTATTTTTTTATGTTTTTCTAAATATTTAATAAATTATAATAGTGTTTTTATTTTTAAAATTTTATAAATTTCAATTAAAAAAATTGATATTTTGTTATATTTTTATTTTCTTTTTTATATTTTTTTCTAAATAAAAATATTTTCTAAACAATTTTTTTATGATTCTATAATTTTAAATATTTTTTTATATTTTTCAAATAGAAATTTGTATTTTTTTCAAACAAAAAAATAGTTAAACTGCATCTTCAGTAAAATGGTCTAGTTGAGGAAAAAATGCATATGGGGTAATAAAGATGCAAAAAAGTTTACAGAAAAAAAAATTCAAGAAAGTATGAAAAAAAAAAACCCTAAAAGAATGGAAGAATTATAGTTTAGTTTTATTGGATAAGTAATTAAGACACTTATTGTTGCACTATGTATTTATTTATTCTTGTTTTTGAATTATTTTTTATTAAATTTAGTAAATTATTTATATGAATCTGACTCATTATTTCAAGTTTAAATAAGATGAATATAGTGATAACTGAGTTATGTTTTATTTTACTATTATTTACTTACATTAATTTGACTTAAATATATTGATGACATCAATCCATTAATATTGATCATTTTGATAGCTCAATAAAAAATGGTAACCCTAAAACCTGAAAAAAAAAATGTTGGGGTTGCATACATGACAATAGATAAGGGGCTGGAAATTTTCTTACTAAAATAACATAACATAAATTTCCTTCTTCTTTGTTTGAAGAACCACTGCATTTCATTTCCATGTTTTCTTTTCTCGTGTTCTACACCTTCTCTCCACCTTAATCCCAAATTGAACAATTGATTTGTTGAACAAAAGTTGCATAAACGATCAGGACTTCAAGAACAACACTTCCAATCGATCAAATTTTGTTTCCTTCAACTGGTGAGTTAAATCCCCTTTCTTGTTCACTCTAGGGCTGTAAGCATACAATAACTGATTGCATGTAGCCCATTTCTCATTCCTTCAATTTTTAGCTTCTACTAGGTTTTAAAATTGGTATTCTATCATCAATTGATGATCCATAGGTACTATTAAGGTTTCCCTAAGGCGCAGACACTGTTGAGCATCCTTGAGCTTAACTATTTGGAGTCAGAGGTAAGGGAAGCTTAGGTTTTAATTTTTGTTTAATGAATTAGGGTGGCATGATTTCTGATTCTGTTTGAAATGGAGGAACAATGTGCATGTGAAACTGTTTTGGGTGTCTTTTGGCTGTTTGAACTGAAATATGATGAAATTCCATGTTAGAACAGGTGCTAATTAATCCGTGAATGATGAGACTGTGAATTTATGATTTGAATCGGGTAAAAACAATGTATGATGATGATGCAATTGAGTTTGTGAAATCTGTAAATGGTCATTATGCATGTTACTAAGTAAAGGTTAATTGATTGATAGTGTTTTAGGTAGTCAAATGGAAGTGAGGTAGTCAATTTAGGCAATTGGGATTGGGAACTGATTTGGTCAATTAGGATGGTCTAGGTAGGTCATGTGTGACTTATTAGGCATGTTTAAATGGTTAAAAACAAACTCCAAGTTGTAGAATGGAATTTAGGCCTCTAGGTTGATAAAATTGAAGTTGTAGAACCTAAATCAATGCATAAACACTTTATAATAATGTTAGAAAGGATTAGAATCGATTAGGCAAGTTTAATTTAGCATAAAAGTTGATTTAGGGGTTTTAGAAGTTCACCAAAATGATTAGAATTGGTAAAGGGGGTTGGAGTTGCTCAATTATGCAGATTTTGACTGCTACAGATTTTGCAGAGTCGCACAACGCACCCTGTGCACTATGCGACTGTTTGTTGTCATCCTGTGAGGAAAATTCGCTCAGCGCACCACAGGGTGTGCTCTGTGCGAATTTTTGCTGTTAGACCACCAGGAAAATTTGCTCAGCACACCACAGGGTGTGCGCTGTTCGAATTTTTGTTGTCTTGCCTTTTCACCTATGCGCTACGCAACTTATTTCTTCCTATTTTGATTCCTTTCTTCTTCTGCTTTGTTTGGTTGATGATATATGGGTTTGGTACGAGCTAATACAACATGAATACTCTTAGATGACTATGAAATTGTATGTTTGATGAATCAAAAGAGGATTATGAATTGATCAAAATGTTGTGAATGGTATCAAAATAAGATCTCTAGGTGAGATCACTTAGTGTTTAGAATGAATGTAAGAGGCTTCCATATGGGAGATTATCCGAACACTCTAATGCTTTTTCATTCTCACTTAGAGAAGATTGACGCATGTGGTGAGAGTAGTGGGGGGTCCTAGTGTAGGCGCTTCTTGGAAGGCCTATTGCGCGGTAACGGACTAACACTTGTGTGTGGTAGGGTGAAACTCGTTGACAATGGCTTTGCAAAGCAGTAGAGGCCACCACAAGTGCACAACCCGCCCCAGATCGATATTCATTCTAAAGTTCGGACGAGTCTAGTGAGTCATAATATGATAGGAATGTTTTATCTGATTACTTGCATGTATGTGACTCATATTGTTCAACTACTTATAGATAACTTGCTTGTTTTTCAACCTAGTTTACCCTTGCTTGTTTGCTTTGCCTTGTATGTATGTTGTTTTCTTTTCTTTTGCAATGATCATCCAATCTTGGATGTGAACAGAGGAAGATGAGGTTTCCCTAGAGCATACATTGGAGGAGACAAATGCAGTTGCCCCTAGTTCTTAGGTTTCTTCTTAGTGATATCCTGTATTTTGAGATACTTTTAAGCTTGTACTTAAAGTTTTAAATCCTGCCTATAAATTTGGAGGATTGTATACTTAATACTATCCTTAATTAACTCCTAACTGCTTTCTCATATTATATCCGTTAAATTCTATTATGTTATATGTTTAGTGTAATATTTGGGATGTCACAATAACTCTCTTTTATTTGAGTTAATCAAAGTTTATTTTTCTGTACATTTATAAAATAGTAATTACGATGACAAATATTATATTGAAAAAAATTCTTAATAAATAGAAAAATAAGAAAAAAAAATTCATATAAAATAAAACTAATAAATAAACACGTTTAAATAAAAATTCATAGAAGTTGAATAGAAAACATTCCGCCAATTAACTTTTACCTCAGTTAATTTTAATTGATAGAAAATAATTTCCTTTTTCATAAATACTTATTGAAAATGTTTCAAATCAATTATTGGACTGCCCATATAAAATGTTTCAGTGTTTCATAGAAAAAAAAAATGAAGGGTGGTAATAGTTAGTTCTGCGGATGATGTGGAAATTGTTTATAGTGTTTGGTGACAAAATCCAACAGAAAACGACGCCTGAATTAAACTAACAAATAACAAGGATTCTGTTTCTTGAATAGAGTGATTGCAGTTTTAAGAGGGATAAAAAATTATGACGATAATATTGATTAAAAATTAACAGCAGAAATTTTAACTATTTAAAATTTTATATATTTTATACGTGTTGAATGTCATTATAATTTTTAAATATTGGAATTTTAATTCATAATGTAAATCCTGATAGTACTTTCAAGATTTTTTACATGTCACGTAACAAAATATATATACCTCTCTCTATGTATATATATCATAAATTTTAAGAATAAATTAGTTTTAAATTATTGATTTGTGTGTATATTAAAAGAATTAGAAATCGAAATTTGTTTGAAACTTTTTTTTTTCTTATAATAGATAATTTTGATGTACACATAACAGTAAAATAAATATATTAAAAAAATTAAAAATATCAAACGACTAAAAATTAAATTGAATTGATAATTTTGTTAAAATTGAATAAAATTACGGGCAAAAATAAAGTTTTCTTAATAAATTATACGGTATATATAACCATCGGATAAGATCAAGTGGTTTACTACGCGCACTAGGTTTCAAATCAATCAATAGTTAGATCGAACTCTAGGTTTTGTTCACTTGAATGAATTTGAGGAGAGTAATTGAGGGAATTTGAGAGGATTTGAAAGTAAATTTTTGTTAGTTGTTTATTTGAGTAGATACTTTTAAGTATCACCAATAATCGAGTTTACATATTATTGGGTCATGATTAAGCTTATATTAATTATAAGTCCATCTTGAAACTTATAAATACAAGTATGATGTAACGAGGTAAGTGATTGCATTTATTGCGAATTTAAAATTTTATTTTGCTAATCAAAGGGTCGGAGTATTGATTGAGCGTCAGAGTATTTTTCACTGGTACAGTTCTACACAACTTAGAAACAGAGTATTAAAAACTTGGGAGAACTTTGTAACTGAAACTGAAAACGATCCTAGATGACTTGGAGAGAAAGTGTGAATGAGTGTTTTGACTGTGATCTCGCACCCATAACATCCATGTATTATGTTAGTTTGATATATTGAAATAAATGTAGTTTTTACTTTTAATTTTCCTAAATAACATAATCAAATGATAAAAGTTTGACATTTTTTTTCCAAAAATTACCAAAATTAACAATTTTTAAGAAGTTATAGAAATAAGTAAGTTGTGATGTACGGTTTTGTGTTGGAAGTCCTACATCGACTAGAGATAAGACCAATTTATAGTATATAAATGGATGCAAACCTCACTTTCCAAGTTGTTCTTGTGAAATTGAACTAGGCCTAAAGTTTATTTTTTAACATGGTATTAGTCTATCCTAATGAAATTTATGTGGACATATTGTTCCATCTTGGTGATTTGTTCATTGTCATTTTTAAAAAAAAAAAAAACTATCTATTTCAATAATATTAATAATATTTTAAAAAATTATAGTAAAATTGTGTTTTGTCAAAGATAGATGTTATGAGCAATCAACTAAAATAATTGAAAAAATGTAAAAATAATAATTGTTAATCAATTTTAGGCACAAACATAAAATTTTGATTTGCATTTTTATCAAATATTTTTCATTTTGAAAAAAAAGTAATGATTAGCTACTTTTTAATTTTGTATACTATTAACTTGTTAAAAAAAATTTAGTTTGATAAAATGGAAATGTAATATTCGATAAAGAAAATTAAACTGAACTGATCTATATTTAGCAAAGTGTGGATAAAGTTAAAATAATATATTTGAAACATATAATTTTAAATATAATAGTTATATGGTCTGAGCATAGAATTTGAGGTGGCGCAAGATAAGAGGTAATGGAAGCATTACGATATACTTATAAATAGCGAGCTTGATTATGAATATACATATGCTGATAAAATTAATAAAATTTCCTCAAAGGTTTAATTACATAGGATTCATGGAAATTTTGTTTATGCAAGACCATACAAATTATTTAGATAAAGATAAATTGAAATTATTCGCAAACTTTCTATGACGTTATGAATTTAATTGTAAATTTAAATTTTAGACTGAGTATGAATATATTTGCAAAAAGAGTAAATATTCTTTGACATATATTTACATTAATTTGACACATTATTTTTTATTTTCTTGTTATAAAAATTATGTCAAATGAGTGTAAATGTCCTAATTTATCATTATCCTTTGCGAAAACGTAAATAGAAATAAGTGATATCAAAGTTAATATATATAATTATTGAATTGAATATAACTAATTATTATGAGAAAAGGAATGTGAGCAAGTAAAATTAATACAAATATTTGAAGGTATGAATGAGATGTGAGAAGTTAGAAACTAAAAAGAAAATAAAAATTAGGGTATGTATGTATGTATGTATGATTTCTAAGAGTCAACTATGATATGGTTAGCCCACATGGTAAACAGAGCCAACGATATAGTGAGAAAAATGCTTATCTTCTTTAAGACCATGCTAAAACCTTTCCCATATTTCATTCCAACCAACCAAACTTTTTCTTCTTCATTCCTCCTCCCACTCTCTTCTGCTTCTCTCATTCTCTTCATCGTGTAAACACTGCCACCATTTTTAAGCTCTGATTTCCAATCTTCCTTTACAAAAACACAATGCATCAACAACAATGCAAAGATGAATTCAAGAGCACTTCCTATTGTGTTTGATGGCTTTCTTAGCTTCCCTGTCACATAGGCCTTAAACTTTCTTAAGAAAGACAGTCCTTCGCTAACTCTTGCATTCTCTATACACTCATTGCCAGCCATTACTGGATTCAGTTGAACTTTTAGGGTTTGTGAAGGAGCTACTTGATGAAAGAATGTATCAGCTACTTGATGAGTGGAGACAAACATTCCATGATTGGTTTTTGTTTCCTCAACAACATCAAAGTTTGTAGAATTTGAATAGTCAATGTTTTCCTCGTTTAGGAAGTTCTCATTCGGGTCTTCATCATTCATGAATCCCATTGAAAAATCATCAATCTCAGTATCAGTTATTTCTTTGTTGCAGCTGTGTTTCTCAAATCCTACTGCAAATAAAACATCTGTTATATACTAAAAAAAAAGGTTTCATATAAGAAATTATATGAATGGAAATTACCTTTCATCTCGTTTTCTTCCGTGTTAGTTTCGAAGTTTGAGATATCATCAATTGGAATAATATTTTGCTGCTCTTCCATAAAGCTCTGCCAAATTAAGTGGAGAAAAGTTGATACCACAAGCATTCTTTTGTACAGACAGACTTACAAATAATCAATAAGAAAAGAATTTTAAAAAAGTTTAATTTTTTAGGTATGGTTTTTAATATATATAATTATGATAAAAAAATTTTAAAAAATGTACATTTATTATTTTTAATTTAATTATTATAAAATTAATAAATCACAATGTAAAATTGTTTTAAATTAGTATATAGTTAGCACTACGACATACCTTTCCGACATCTTTGCTGGACATTCCCACCCATCTCAAATTCTCTGTCTTGAATCCATCATCAAGATCTCCGATCTCTATTGATCTTGTGTTTTGGTCTTCCCATGCTTTGTCAACAAATCCCATGGTGTTCATATCGCTGACATGGTTGTAATTGGTGCCAACCATAAAAGTGAAGTCACTTTCATGAGGAGCATAGTTTTCATTGGCATTCATGAATGGCTGTGATGAGTAGTTGGATTGATTTATTAACTCCTGGGAAGCATGAGCAACCGAAAGAATTTCCTGCAAGATATCTGTTTCATTTCTGGTTCCACTCATGGAACTCGACCCTTGTGCCATCTTCAGCTTGGAAATTCCAACTTGAGGAAACTCCAGATCCTGCATCTGCAATGGAGGCATGCTAAACCTGTGCTGCATCCTTGCACACTCCAGTGCTACATCCACCTGCAAAACAAAATCATTTACACACAATTTAGACTAATCAGATATTCATATAGTATTATTTCATATGATTTTAACGGATTTTTAGAAACAAAAAAAAATGTATATATAAAGATTATTAATGAACCCTAAGAGGAGGCTGGGAGTTACCTTTGATGGAGGATAGCTCATGGATCCATAATTGGGAAATGAACAAGTGGATGTTGTTGGAAGATTGAGCAAGTCTTCTGATAAGAAATGCGACCATGTTGTCTCATTGTCCCTTCTTCCACCATTGATATTGAAGGTATTCACATTTATGTTCGAGGAAGGGCATGCATCCAATGACATAAAAAAATTTGAGCTCTCTAAAACTTCACCTCTACCTTCAGAGTATAGCTCGTTAATGCTTGATGATTGATCACTGGTAATGATCTGATTTGCATGGCTGGTGGTAACATTAACATAGTGTTGATCTCCAACTTTTGGAGGAATCACTGCAGTCTTCTTGAACACACGACAAAGAGCATATGCATCCTAAAAAGTCATATGTAAAAAAAAAAATAAAAAAAAAATGATTAAATATAATTTTTACAATAAAATTGTATATATATTTACTCATACGTTCTGCAGAAAAGAAATATACATAAAGTGGCTTAAAATAATAATGCAGAGGAAAAGAATCTTGATAGGAACAGAAGATGAACCTGCAAGCCTGTGTTGGTTTCACACTGTGTCTCATCAAGACGATACTCATGCATAACCCAACCTGTACGACAACCATGTGGTGCCCTACCTCGATAGTAAACTAGGGTTTTCTTCATTCCTATTGCACAACTCTGAGAATTCACCTTACGGTCTTTTCCTGTGGCTTTCCAGTAACCAGATTTGGTTGCACGATTTGTTCTTGATCCATTTGGATATTTCCTATCTCGAGGACTGAAGAAATACCACTCCAAATCTTTTCCCGGTAACAATGACTTTCCTGTAACATTGATTTCAGACTTGCATTGGTTACCGTAAGAAAGCATGGTCTTTAAAAAAGTAATCAAAGTTATTAGAAACTCCAAGTATACGCATTGATTGCATGGGGGAGTTATATGTCATGTGGAGAAGGTAATTCTTTTTCTCCTGTTGACTGTTTTTGACTTGGGAATCCCACTATTCCCTCGTTACTTTCTCTTGAACTTCACAATCACAATATCATTATAGGTAGTAAATTTGAATCAATGGCCTACAACTTACATCTACGTTATCCCTAGATATTCGAACGCAGAAGAATATACTTGACCAATACAGCAAGTATGTGTTTCATGCATGATTTTCGTTAAAATCCATAACCAAAATCCTTAATGAAGAACTAATGATTAACCAACTAATAATGATTTGTTTATCAGAAAAATGTTTCAGGTGTTTTCAAACATCTATGAAATTTCGTGGGAAGAATGAGAAATCATGTGAAAAATTGTTCTTAAATGTTATATATATATATATGCTTACCCGGCAAGTCCCATGGTTCACACTTGTAAAGATCAACTTCAGGGATTATCTCTAACTCGATCTTACGACCATTTATCTTTCTTTTGAGATAATAAGAAACAAGTTCTTCATCTGTGGGGTGGAACCTAAACCCAGGAGGTAGTGAAACAGGAGCCATATTCATATATAAATGTGAACCTAAAAGAAACAAACTGTGTAGGATCTCCTTATTGGAATAAATTGATAACAAAGATTATAGAGAAAAATCTACAGCTATACTTGTATGTATCCCTAATCAAAACCCTGCCATAAAACAATAACAGAAGAAAAACTAATTAGTAACTCAAACAAACGTGTATATATATGTAAGAAAACATAACACAGATATATGTGACCTTAATTAGGAGGAAGAAGACCCAGAGAGACAGAGAGGAAGAGGTTGAGAGAAAGATTTGGAAGGAAAAGAGGAGGGTGGAATGTTGGGGTTGCTTGGGGTTTTGATAAAGAGGATTGAAAAAGAGAAGATTGGAAAAACAAAAAGCAAATTAGGACCTGTTGTCTCTTTCTTTCTTTGAAGTACTTTTCGTTTGTTTTTTGATCAAACGAATGATTCCTCTTATCTTTGAGTTGAAGTTTGAGGGATAGTTCTTACATGTATTTCTGTAACCTTAATTATAAATAACTGGCTTGTGTTCTCCAATGATCCTATGCTTCGTGATTGTTCTTTCTTAGATTCTGGCCTTCCATGCATGACCATACATATGAATAATGGATCTAATTCATACCTTTATTCGTTAGATTAAGAATCTATACATTAACGTGAGGAAACTATTGCCAACGAACTTTGGCGGCTGTTCCCAACTGAACTAACGACCCTTTTCACACTTCTTTTTGCTTCAATTCATTCTTTTGAGCTTCATAAGGGTCCTTCCTTTTTCCCCCTTCTTCTTCTTCTTCACCTTTGTTTTATGCCATTTTTAATAATCAATCAAAACTTTGATTTTTAGGTTTGGAATTCGAATCTCGATATCGATCGGTTCAGTTCGCAATGATTTCTGTTTATACTATTATTATGGATGTAATAAGAAGGCTTTAAAGTAGTACATTTAATCTTCCAGAGATGTTCAGGTTGAAATAAATAAATAAATAAATAAATTGGTTCTGCATTATTATGTCTACTTGTAAAATTATTATTTAATCATACTGGACTTTCTCACTTCAACAAATATATAGAATTGATTTTAACAGATTAGATTATTCTTTTTTTACATGGTTTAAGTCAAATCAATCAATTAAATTCAATTTTTGAAACCAAACAATACACAAATTATTTTAAATATTCTACATAATGATTTTCTTTTATAAGATTCTATATAGATGATAATATCAATATAAATGCAATTGATTTATAAAGTATGAAAGTTTTTATTTCTGATAATAAACCATATAAAAACTTGACATTTCAAGTAAGATAGTTTCTGAAATCGATACTTTATACAGGAAGATTTATTCATGTAAAGGTTGATCAACATTTCAAATATACATATAAAAAGAGAGTAAAATTTAGAAAATGTATAATGTGATAAGAAAAAAGGATAGAAAAAAAGTATATAATATAGAGATACATGAAATTAAAGTGTAAATATATATCATCACTATTTATATATTTATACTATATATATTCAAATTAGCATAAGATGATACTTTTGTATTGGTTATTGATCAAAATTAACGTAAAAAAGTTGTCTAACCAATCATAATAGTAATAGTTGGATTTACGATTACAAAATTTTGTACACAATTAAACAAGGTACTACCAACCACAATAATTAACGTAAAAAGTTTTTTTAAACAATAACAATAATATTTGATTTAATATTTGATTGAAACAAAAAAAAATATATTAAAAAACTTAAAATATAGGAATTAAAATAATAATTAAACGTAAACTTAAAGAAGAGAAGAAGATTCATGATTTTCATAACACAACAGTAGAACACAAGCGGTGACCCTTGAATAATTTGAAAAATAAAAGTAACCTGCACATTTATTTCCTTATTATTTATTTCGTTAATCAAACTATCTTTATTTCCATTATTTTTCTTTATTTATTTATTTTCAACCGATAACTTCCTTTCCGCTTATTATGATAAATAAAAAAAATAAAATACTCATTAAAAATATAATATTAAAATAATACTTTCATTAGAAAAAGAATTAAATTGTTATATCTATAAAACTTCAAGAAAGAGGTTAATCTCTGCATTTGATGCAGATACTTATCTGGAAGGTGGGACCCACGTGGGACCCACGTGGCATGATGGGATAAGTGATAAGTTATCTGATGTTCTTGCTTTCCCTTTCATGAATCCATGTTTGGGTGTTTTTCTCCTTTACTGGATTATGCCGCCATTGCTTCTTTCTTTTCCTTTCCTGCACTATTATCTTAATTATATCTTTAAATCATAAAATAATGCTACTTTAGTTTTCTTTCTTCATATTTATTATTTATTAATAGATAGATAAGAATATTTACATCAAATTAAAACAAACAAGACCATATCTAGTATTGTTGCTATTCGAAACCACCTTTTTAACTATGAAAACGAAGTTAAAATTGTTTATAATTTATAAAATATAGATACCATCCCATGAAAATTATTAAACAGCAATCAAAATATTCAAATAAAATTAGAAATTATCTTATAAATTAAAAATTATTAATATATAAGTTTTATTATAAGGAAAAAATTATAATTAATTTTTTATTATTGTTTATTTTAAATTAGTATTTAATTTTAAATTAAAAAATAATTTAGATCGAATTTAGACTTTAACTTATAAGTTAATTGTAATATTTTTAATCATAATAAAAAACATTTTAAATATAAAAAAAACTATTTACTAAATGATATCTAAATTAATAAATATAAAGACTGATAAATTTTTATTTTTAAAATTGATTGTTATTTAATAATTTTTTTATAATATACTTTTTATTTAAAATAAGATAAATATTAATTAAATATAATTATAAAATCAACATTTTAATGTCCCGAGGTCATATTTTATTTTAGCTTATTATAATATTAATCTGAAAATGAACTTATATTTTAAAAAAAACAAATAAAAGAATTTTAAATTTTGAATTAAACAATTAGAAATATATTTCTAAAATTTTATTTTATAATATATTTTTAAATTTTTAATTATACATTATAAAATATATTTCAGATTATATAACAAAATGATAATTTAAAAATATAATTTGGATCATATAGTTTAAAATTTTTAATTATGTTATCTAAACTCTAAGAGAATATTATTCCAAAATTTGAAAATATATTTAAATTATATTTTAATTTTGAAAAAAAATATTTAAGATGGTGTTACCCAAACTTTTGTTTTCAACAACAATTGAAAATTTTTCTAAGACTCATAAAGAGTCCAGAAAACCCATAATGCATGCGGTTTTAGCCCAACGTCTTAATGTGTACAAAAAGTATATTGGCCCACTTCAGGCTCCAAATTTTGTTTACAACTCCATTGCTTGAAAATTGTTTGAATTATCTAATTTTTCTAGGTTTAATGTTTCTTTATGTTTTTATTTATTTGGAAAAGATATTACACGCACGACCGGGTCATAATATTTGATTTATGACGAGATTAAAGTAAGATGTGATTAGAGTCATTGTCGGAATTGAACCATGATTAAGATTCGATTACACAACTGGTCAATTTAAAAAAGGAGTCGTAAGAGTGTAACCGAACGATATTCGAAAAAAATAAAAGAGATCTGAAAGTGAAACCGAACGACGAAAAAGACATTGTGGAGATGTCGGCGAAAACTCGGCCTCAACCGAAACATGCAAGTTTATTTATCATCTCTAAATTTTACAATAGTTAACCTACTTGTTCAATTCTCATCAATCTAAGTAACATTTTAAAAGACTCCGTCAATTTACTTGACATTTAAAAGGACTATACAGTACGAACAATGTCGTGTGATAATTTGATTGGTTTTCGTATTCATAAGCTGATTCAACTCTATCAAAATAAAAGTTTCACCTCAATAATTGTCAAGTAGCTGCCATTGCAGTCGTCGTAACAGTCAATTGTGAGTGTTTGATAAAATTCAAAACTTTGTATAGAAATATTTTCATTGAAAGTATCACATCATAGAGTTATTTTACATGAATGAAATATCCTTGAATATAAAAATATAAATAAAAATAACAGAAAATCATGACAAAATACAATTAATAAAACTGATAAAAGGAAAAGTGAGAAATTTGAGAAACTAATACATTTTAGAACAAATGCAAGGTTTTTTCATAGGGAAGAAAGAGAGGGTTTATGCAAAAAAAAAATATTGAAAAAAAGTATCATAAGATATTTTACAGAAATAAAATATGCTTAAATATAAAGAAAAAAATACAACCTAACAGTCAATAAAAGTAGAATGTCTGAGTGAGAATGAAAGGCTTTCATGGTGACAGAGAAGTTGGAAATGGGAAAAGGGATAATGAGAGAAGATGGGAAAGTAAGGTACATGCATGCACGTGCCCTTTCTGTCTTCTTGTCGTGTCGACTGTTTTATTTGTCTGTCAAGTTCGACAGAACGTGCAATAAAGACATTGCAGTCATTACTCGGATCATCACTTCCACCACGAATCTTTCATCAATTCATAAAAATCCTCAAGTCGGATTTTGTCGCTCTCAAACAACCACTTCTCTTTGTGTGACAATCAGTACACAAAAGGATAAATAACAGAAAAGTTAAACAAAAAATAATAATAAATTCTACTGTTTTTATGGTATTAAGAGACACGTTGTTATTTGTGACTGTACACAGGAATGCATGCCCCAAGATGCTGAACAAAGACACTATTATTTGTGACTATACACTTGATCTTTCTTTGAGACCTAAAGCCAACATCACCTCTTTCCCACTAAGAACTATTGGTGAAAACTGGTAGAGATGAATGGCAGTAAAAATTAGCCTTTCACCTGACTTTGGCTGGTGTTTATATATCCTTCAATCCCATACTTGTGATACACCGTGCTCTGATTCTCTTCCCACCATTTTTCCGCTTCCTTCTCTGAGAATCGCTTGCGACTGCAAACCACACGTCATCACACTCATTCAGACAATACATTATTGTGTAATTGTCTTCTGCTACCATCCATAAATAAACTAAAAATCATAACATATAATATCATGATAAAAAGGAGTATCCATCTTCCAGCTCATGGTTGAACCATGATGAGATATTACCAAGTGTTCAAAACAAAGTATGTGCATGATTTACATTTTCAAAACTTTCAATACATGATTTAGGTAAAAACTTATCTTAAAACGTTTGCCCAGAAATCAGTTTGAGGATTCTCCTCGACAGAAAAAGGAAACCTAAGTACTAGGTGAATAGATAGACATTAAATGGTACGATGAAAAAATGTATGAAAAAATATGATTAATTAGTGAATTTGTTATGGCTAAGCACTATGTGAATAGAGATTACCTAAATCTCACTCGCTTAAGGCCTTTTTTCCCACATGGTAAGGTTGTAAATGTGATGTAAACACCTGGCTCATATTGTTCTACCCAGTCAGCCTTCAATCCATTGATATTGTCTTGTTGAGACTCACCACTACTAAAGTTAGAATTTTCATTTTTGGGAAACATGCTTCTCCCAAATTTGGATTTTATTGTGTTAGAGAATACTATAGGAGAATTGGATAGACTGTCCCCACTGTAATCTCTTGGACTCTTCATATCTGTAACTATGGTTGCCAGATTAGGCACAAATTCATGTTGTCCAACTTTTGCTTCTTGCCCGGCGTTATCTTTTCCTGATATTGTATGAAGCTGCAATGGTAATAAATACATCAATTATTTTGTTCGAGGAATGCAACTTAAATATAGACCTACAAAATAGAAAAATCATGTCGAATTTTTTTTTGGGAGACTTTAACCAAATAATGCTAAAAGCTCTGATAATGATTTCATGATTAGATATGTACATTTCAGGAAAGTTATTTTTACCATGAATCCTTGTTCTGGAAATGCTAAAATAGTTCTAAAGCTTGAATCTCGTACATGATACAATTGATTGATATAATAACTTCATTTAACATATGTTTATTACATTTCGCTACCTACCTTACGCATATACAAATTAAATTAAATGAAGTTGAAAATTCTAGATTCCAACTTAAACCTAAATTAAAATAATTACACTGATAATAAAGAACTTACCCTTAGTGCTAAAGCTTTTATGACCTCTTTTGCTGCCTTGCATTTAGCAGCTTCCTCCCTTGCCACAAACCAACTCTCCTCAATTTTTTGTTGACACTCTTGTATTTTATGATTTTTAAGCTCACATTGCTCTTCAAGTCTCTTAGCCTATCCAATGATATGAAATATCAGCATAGGAAAAGTGAGCACAATCAATACAGAATAGAAATGTTATGTTACTAGTAATTGCGTAGTAAAAGTTAAAATACTATTGAAGGGCATATGTGGAAAGTTTAGAAGAGGAATGTTACACCCTAAAGGCTAAAACTGACTACAACTATAACAAATGAAGTTAAAAAAAAAAAAACACATAATACAACTGCTTAAAATGGAAATAATTCAAAATATAGTAGTTGATTTAAAAAAAAAAAAACACTTAACAAGATTTCAAGAAAAATAAACATGTAGAGTGCCAAAAAGGCATTATTAAAGACAAGATTCAATAGTTAAGATGTGAAGCAATACGTGAACTTTTTTGTATTAAGAAAAATGGTTTCAACTATTACAATGTCATGAATTTCACCGTATTGTTATGGGTGTATATATACAAATAAATTGATAAATTGATAATTGTGGTCTAAAAAGGAACAATGATTTTATATTGAATTGTAAAAAAGTCATTAAAATGGAAGAAACGTAGCAAGAAAAATAATATAATTTTACAGTTTTCGACATGTATGTACCACATTGTAACAAAAGCATGTTAAAAACTAAAGCAATTTAAAGGGTGATATTATCTAGAGTTAATACCTCGGTTCTCAGCCTATGAACTTCTTCAAGCAGCATCTTCTCAGATTTAGTTGTATCTGTCTCTACATTAGAGAAGTTATATGTTGTAGATTCCATACTAAAAGGAGAAACTGTGGCTAATTTATTTTTGGATGAAGAAACATGAACAACTGGATTTTCTGTACCATTAATTTTAAATATGGGAGGACATGGAACTTGCCCCCACTGCGGCATTCCACCTAGCATAGAAGAACTATCTTCTACATCCTGTTGGCTTTCTGGGTGGTTTTTCCAATCCTTACGTCCACTTGGCATACTTTTCCTGTAACATGATTGACCAAAAGATAGCAGAGGACCTTGTGTCACGGTTGTCTCTCCCCTGTCTTCAGTGACATCAACAATTTTTTGCTGATGCTTCAACAACTGTTGACTGTTGTAATTTCTGGATTTAGATGCCATTATTGAATGTGTACCTCCCTGTCGTTTATCAAAACACTGATCACAAACCCTAAAAGCCTTGCTCTTACTGGGGGCTAGAGGTGCATTTATAATCTTCTTACTACTACAAGCACGGCAGAACAAAAGACCACAGTTATAGCAGTTATGCTTCTTCCTTGTGAACCCAAATGGCAACCTACAACCACTACAAGTTGATTGGTCACTAATAGAAATAGGTTTGTGTAAACAGATTGCAGCTGTGAAGCTTGGACCACAAGTGATAGTATTTACCTGTCTATCTCTCAGAGCCTCAACCAAACAAGGTGTATATCTATCTTCAGTATCACCTAACCCCAGTTGGCCACTTTCACCCCTGCCCCATGTATAAACACTCCCTGCAGAAGTCAAAACAGCAACATGATATGAACCGGTTGATATAACTTTAACAAACTCTTGTTTGAGTTGTCCTTCAACCATGACTGCTTTATCCTTCGCATGTGGATTTCCTAACTGTCCATATTTGGCACTTCCCATTGCAAAAACCTTGCCCATGTTAGTGAGTGCTACAGTCAACATTCTTCCACATGACACTTGAACAAAATCATAGTCGACAAGTTGTGTAACACATGTTGGTACGAGCTTGCTTCCGTTATCCGAATGACCAAGCCTCCCCTCATCTCCATCACCCCATGTAAACAACTTACCACTGGCACTACTGTACCTAAAACGATCAATCATAACTTCAACAATAGCAGATGTATGCCATGATCCACATGCAACAGACCTCACCCTTAGTCCACTAAGAGACTCGACTTCTTTTGGACTTGAATAGCTCCGAAGATCGCCATGGCCAAGAACCCCAAATGTACCATCTCCGTAAGTAAATAACCTCCCACAACTAGAGACAATCGCAGTATGCCATTCTCCACAAGCAATACTGGAGATACTAATACCATCTAAGGATCCGCCAAGATTTTGTGGTATCCACTGACTTCTAGTTCTCCCTTCATTAAATAAATCTGCACTGCAGACATCATTTCCCCAAGTATATACTTCACCAGAATCTGTCAGAGCACATGTATGATATTCACCACAAGCAACGTGCTTTACATGAAGACCATTAAGAGAATCCACTATTTTTGGGGAGCTAATGTCCATATCAATTTTCTGCCCGAGTCTTCCCCACTTTCCTTGACCCCAACAAAAAACTTCCCCTTGTTTTGTAACTAAGGCAGCATGTTTTCCTCCCAAAGCTATGTTCTTTACATCTAACATTGCAGTTGATTCTAGTAACTTCGGCACTAAAGAATAGACCCCACCTTGAACAAACCTTTCATTCACAATCCCTACAAGACACCCAATCCCTCCACCCCATATCATTACATCCTTCAATACATTACTTTTTCCTAAATGTACGGAGGTAGAATGCGTCAAATGCCTATAGGAAAAATTCTTCTTGTGCTCCTTATCAGTTCGAGTTGATTCAATGTTACTATGAACCTCTGGATCAATGTATGGAGAACTTGGCACTGAATTCTCCGTTACACCATGAGCGCTGGAGAGGAAAGATGTCGATGAATATAGGTTATCAGAAGTGCATGACAAGCCATCAGAAAAGCACCTTTCGGAAAGTGACAAAGAAGGACTTGCACATAAGCTGTGTACCTTCAAAATAATAACAAAGTTACATTCGATGTCAGCGACAAGTTTTTTTTTTTCCGGAGAGAAAGTGCTAAGTTATTTATATTAACATGTAGACTGCTTCTAGCATGATATTATCATCAAACCTTCAGCATTCTGTTTAGCTTCAGTAGTAAGTTTTTTAAAGTCTATAATCATTTATGCCAAAAAATAAATTCATTTGAAGATTAAAGATAATGCTGTTTTCTCTGTCATCAAATGAATGATCAATTTGGTTTTAATGTTAAGAATTTAGACGAGAATAAAGAAGACAGAGTAGTCAAAGGATATGCCAATCATACTAATAAAAATACATGTTTGCAGAAATTCAAGCACGTCCATAACGACATACATCCTTTTTATCATTGCTTCTCTTATTCCTAACGTACACGGACAGAAAACTCAATGAAAATTAAGCCAGTGAACTATAATCAATGCCCTAAAAAGTTCAATAAAATAAAGGACGTCTCTTTTGAACCTAAATAATCAGAAATGACATTATCTTATTCAGCCTTTACCTCCCTTCAGAACAGTAAATATTTGATAGCAACAAAGGAAGCTCAATGTAATCATAAAGCGGAGGTGAAGAAACATTTTCGTTGTTTAATAAATTAAAAAAAAAAATCAATTTACAACTACAAAAAAAAATCCATCATTTTTTATTAACAACTAAAAAATTAGATTATGCATTCTTATAAACCCCTTATGTTAGATTATTATGCATGTGGGGTATCTATAAAAGATTTTTTATTAATTATACAGAGATAACCACACAAAAGAAAAAGTGTTAAACCTGAGTAAACTGAGAGGTATCATCCAAAAGGCCAAGATTTTTCTTTCTTCGTAAGATCCCAGCAGGACTACTAACACAACTCTGCACACCTTTGCAACTTCTTAAACTACTAAAAGCTCTAGGATGCTGACACCTAGAGATGACAGCTTTCAAGCCAACAAACCAAGAAGCAGCTTGTGCCTTGTCCTTGCATATCTATAGTTCAAAAGAAATAAATGTCAAATCAATCTACAACTATGGGAAAACAAATGCAATTATATCATGTCATGTATTAATCACAATTCACAAATATTACCAGATCAAGGGAACGTTCACCATTAGCATAGATTAGTGAAAATGAATGGCACTCCTTTTCGGATTCATTTTGCCTCTGGGACCTTATCTGAAATTAGTGAGCCATTTATTAGACCAAACATGATTTGTACTCTGTTCATTTCAATTTTAAACCGTCATATTCAAGGGGGGAATGCATCAAGTCAGAATAGACGGATGTTCGTTACACACATTTTCTTGCCCTTGAACAATTTTTGTAACTACACTCAATCGCAAATGCTTTTCCTGCTGTCCTGAATACCAAATCAAATTTCTCTCATCCTAGAACCAAAGAAGAGGAAGATAATTTCAGCAACTTTATCATAATGCAATGAAGAAAATAAGGACAACTATTGAAATTTCAAACCCAATAATATTTACCATTTCACCCAACAAAAACCAAGACATCTATTTTTTCTTAACTGGTATTCAATATAAGGCAAACTTAACTTTTCCTCTATCAATACTATTATACAAATGTTCACTGAAAAAGTGAAAAATAAAAAACAGTAGCACTTCACCGAAGAGTAACTTGCTTCTTTTTTTAGGATAGTATGGATAAAAAATAACATCAGAAATTCAAAGCCAATATCTTGAGAAAAACCAAGGAAATAACAGTTTGGAACGTCCACGTACACGGGCTTCTAAATACAATACTCATAAGAAATTTGCAGAAGAAAATGCACTAAGAATGTGATCTAGGCAAGTTTCGTACTAAAGGAGTGGTCGTATAAACCTCCCAAAATGTTTTGTCATCTCATTATAGCTTACCTGGGAAAGTCTGAAAGGACAGAGCTTCGGCTTTCCCCTACGACCACACTTAAGTAAATATGCACCTTTCTTTATTGACACAATTGCCTGAACAGAAAGACACACCAAATTTTGAGTCTTGGAAAAATGGAAAATCAATTCTCTAAAAGTGATAAGGTGAGCAAACAGTAGAAAAGATTGGACTCATAAAAACTAAATCAAAATATTAAATTACATTAGCTATTTGAAGACAAAGACTAAAGGTCTAGCCTTATACTGATCTACATCATAACACCAACATCAATGTGTGAATATCGTATAGGAATGTGTGCATACTCAAAAGAAAATAAGTAGAGTGAAACAACAATTAAGATCAGACACACGTTAATGTGTTCTGAGAATCTTTTGGCCTAAGAAAATTACTCTAAAGCAAAAGATGCCGAATTCCAGCCTAAATAATAAAGAATCCAAACTGATAAGTATTGATAACTACCGTCTCGTTTTGTATGCTTTTAAAACAATTACATTGAAGGGACCCGGAATTTTTACCAATGAAAATGAATGTAGATGAATGTATTTTGGGTGATTTCATCAAAAAATATGTATATCGGGTGATGTGTGCTAAAAATAATCAAGAACTCGAAGTATAACTTACGTTAATAAACAAATATTGTATATTAGAAATTCAACATGTATCATTGTCATGAACAAATTGTAAAGGGTATAGGATAAAGCTTTTAGCTTTCTGCTTCTGGTTTTAAATAATTTGTTTTAGTGGATAGCTGTTGTACATTTGGTGGATTGCTAGTTAATCACCAACTCTATAAATACATTTGATCTCATTTTGTAATAGTCCTGGATTTGTTTCTTTTCAACTTCTGATAATCAAGATTTTGTCTTCTCTGATAAACTTTCTTATCTCTTTTTCAATCTTTGTCCATAATCTTTTACACAAATGAATTATAAAGATGGCGAGGGGTTCCAAATTTTTAACAAGAATCGTAAATGCCCTCACTAAAGTTTATGCACATTAAGGAAAATGTACTTTCAATCATAGGATCAAACAACTAAAAACTCACTACTAAAGAGAATGTTTCATTAGCAATGAAACCCAGGAATCATTTCAAAACTAAAACAAATTGAAAGATTTGAAATTAGAGAAAAAACCTGAGAACAGTAAAACAACACTAAAGAGAGCATGACTTTGAAATGTTGCTAACAAGAAATAGAAATGAAAAGCGTAACCTGTTCAATAGCCCTGTCAAATGGGACTGTTGCCAAGGACTCATCTTCCATCGTCATGTTGTAGTTTCATGGAAGAGAGAATGGCAGACAAGGGACACAGAAAGGAGTCCTTCCTTGGTTTTCACAATACGTGGAACTTTATCATTGACAGCAAAATGATTGAAGAGAGGTAAGAATGCAGAAGATACTCTCTCTTTCTTTTTCTTTTTCTCTGTGAAGTGTCTGGATGAACACAGGAACAAAGTGTAAGAAACAACAGAGAAAATATTATATATATATATATATATATATATATATATATATATAATATAGAGGGTTTGCTAACTCTTTTTTAAGTATTAAACACACGTTTTAATGACCAATAACACACTTCATATACAAGAAAAACCACATTGAAAGAAAAATTCTAGGTTTGATATCAAAATTTATGCATATAAAATAAGATCTTATAAATTATCTTATGGATGTATGAAAAATTATGCATATAAAACGATATCTTATAAATTAGTACTTTACTGAAAATTATGTTGCGGGTATATTAAAATGATGATGATGATAGTAATAAGAAGATTGATTAATAATATTTTTAATACAAAATTATAATTTAAAAATACTAACTATCAATTCTCGTTAGAAAATTATTGTACGAAGTTTTCACCATTAACTTCAAACCATATTTCAATACATTATTTGTCGAATGTTAAAAAAAAAAAAATCCTCTAAAATACAATAGTAATAATAATAACATATAGTAATTCACTGCATATAGGGAATGTTTATATTTGGACAATACCAGCTAATTAGTGTAAATCATGCTAGCTAATTGCACATGAATTAAAAAATACAACTACCTTTTGTCATCGGTATACAAATTCAATGAATAGGTCACTACTCTAAAATTTACTGCATCAGGTAAATGAAAAAAAAAAAAAGACAATTAAATACATGTAACTGAGTAATTGAATTATGATACTGACGCAAGATTGGCGCTTTATTAATTCAGCAGTAAGCTTAACAATTCAACAAAACTGAATTATGGAATTCATTTATTGGTATACTATCTACAAGAACGATCTATTGAAGGAGAAAAATTAACTAGTTAGGGTTTATATCTCTCTAATCGTAAGTTTGTCTCCAGTAAAAAATAATAAGGAAAAGTACGTCTATAAGTGCACTGCACATCAGCCTACCTTTCTCGTATTCTCCATGCATGTATCCCGGTAAATTTTAGCCACACTTTTAACTTAATTGGGAATGTATATATTCTGTGTCACGAAGGAAACGCATATGACTTTGTCAATCTAATTCTTTAGCATAAGAAAGGCAGCACCCAAGTACTTTGATGCCTATCATTACATTGTAGGCGACTAGGGGAAACAATATCTCATTCCTAAACAATAAATTGATGATTTGCACCTAGTTCAGAATAAAATATATGCCCATTTTCAAGTATAATGTAATAATATGGCCAACCTGCATTTTAGCACATAGTCCTTTTCAACCTTTTTTCACTTATAAGGTCACTTTTTTAAATTTCTAATTATATATATATATATATATTATTTTAAACTGAAAATAAAGGTGATTGAACAAAAATTAAATTACCCTATTTGAACAAAAACAATAAAAAACGTAAGAAACCAAGATTTTGTTGCACAAAATACTATCCTTGAGTACTAAATTTTCAAACAAATGGGCCCTGCATACAACAAGATCCATAACAAAAATAAAGTAAAAACCGGACTGGCCCAGTTCTCCCTTGCACCTCAGCAAATAAAAATAAATAAATAAATAAATAAACTTGGAAGACAAAATAAGCCCTACCTACACCTTCTTCCTAGCTCCTATATCAAGCGGCGTACGGAGTAGCAGCGCCGCCGCTACGGCGACCTTAGCCACGTAGAGAACTAGGACGAGAGAGAAAGAAAGCGAAACCGTGCGATTGGATGCGCTCTCAAATTCGTTCATTCGATATGCCTTAGATTTGCACCCACCGCCGCAGCAGAAAACGACGTCGACGAGAGAAAAGTCAGCAAGGACCATGAAGAAGACCTCCACCGGTGGAGATAAAGGCAATGTGGTTGGTAGTGTTCAAGTGAATGGAACCATACAGAAGGAATTGACAAAAATGCCCTTTCTATCATCTGACTTTCTGAATTTGTTTTTTGAGAAACTAGTTTAGAGAGAGAGAGAGAGAGAGAGAGAGAGAGAGAGAGAGAGAGAGGGAAATATCAGAAGGAAAGAAAGGAAGACTGTTCGGTAAAGTGGGGAAACCAAATCAGAATCAGAATCCAATCTTAATCGAGATGCTTTCATGGCAAAGGAGTGAAAGTTGAGCGCGAGTAAAAACGGTGCCGTTTCTTTCTCTCCGTATTACATATATCAAACTAAGATCATATTCAGTAATCCACGCTTTACAGAATCTAACAAAAACAACTTATAGAATTTTAAATTTACTTTTCCGATGCAGTTTTTGGGGGTTTGAATATGAATTAATACAATTTTAACAATCTAATCACGGATTCATTCCTTCTAAACGACTTTCCAATTATGCAAATTGTGTGGATTAAATTCCAAACACACCGTAAGGTTTTAATTTATCAATGCTTGGTGTGTGTGTGTGTGTGTGAAGAAGGGATAATCAGAGAAAGAAAATTCAGGCCTTGAATGAAAGGAGGAGAAAAATCTGCAGCAGAGATATACATAGGAAACAAGAATGAAAGCAAGTAAAAAATGGAGAGAAAGAAAGCAAGAAATAACCTGAGAATTTGGGTTGTTTCCAGTGCAGAATGATGAAGGGAATGAAAAGTGGGTTCAGAGGTAGACAATGTGATGATGATTTCTTATAACTGAACTGAACTGAACGATCACACTCTCTTGTCTTCCTTCTTCTCTGACTATCTCTTCACCTTAAAACTTTCTGTTTGTTTTCACTGTGCATCACTCTGAACACTCTTCGCAGAAAATTCTCCTCGAGTCGAATCATTGCTCTTGTCCCAATATATAATACAAGTCTATAGGATATGGACAATCTGATACAAACAAATTCTGAGTAAAAAAATAATTAACTTCCTAAGCTTACGATACTATATATATATATTCATTGGTTCTGTCAAATTGGGTCTGTAAAATTCCAGACATCAGTTTTACCTACAAAAAATGTTAGATTTACTGCAATAATATTGTTATGAAAGGATCTAGCTTCTAGTTTAGTACTATATTAAGGAATGATTAAATTTTTGCAGAGTAAAAGACAAGCAGTGTTGTGAAGAGGGAAAAAAAAGTAAAATAAAAGAGCTGTTAATTCAGCAACTTGCAATTTCACATTCAACGGATTCCTTATCTCTCAATGATTGAAGCAAGTTTCTTTTGACTGTTGACAATTGTAATAATTCTATCCCCACGAGGATTCTTCGTTATGATGAAAGTTTTGGAGTAATGTCTCTAAACTGAGTGTTTAGGGTTCAAAATTCTTGCTTCAAACAGGTCAAGTTACCATGATTGTGTTTCCAAAACACTCCCAAAATGCAAAAACCAGAGCATCTGAAACGAGATTAGTATCTAAATAGTGAGTTATTATCCAAAAGCAACTTTAATTTGCATGTCTTTTTAAAAGGGTGGCTCTTTTAAGAAGAATCTTGCTGACGCCTAAAGTCTAAAATAGAGACAAAATGGTCTTTCTATCTTTCTTTTCAACGCATATATAACAACATTATTATTCCATCCTTCTTATTTTCTTAAATCTTCTTCATCATGCTGCACCTTGCCAACTAATACCATCAATATATTAGTAGAAACTCCACATTCATGGCCACATGAATTCAATATATTATTTCTACACTTTCCATCACACATTCTAAGTCGTTCAACAAATAAGTTCTATCACACACAAAAATTCATTTTTAAAAGAAAAATAAAATAAAAGAAGCCAACTTTTGAATTGAAACGGTACAATGCCATTTAGTAATTTATGATGTTCTTTTGCAGGTTCTTTTGAAACTGTGTTCACCCTTTTTTATCTTTTTGTTCATTCGAAATGATTTGTCATCACATGGCATCACGGGTGGATGCCAGTGTCTTGGGTTTTAGTTAAGAAAAATTAATGAACAGTGAATTACTTAATCCCAAGAAATCACTTTGTTAATCCCTTGGCTCCAAACAAACCAAAATATTATTAATACAATGATTAATTAATGAAGCAAAAAATAATCTTAAAAGGTAACTTTCCCTTTGGAGGAGGAGTGGTCCATGTTGGACATAAAGACAAGTTTGTCCAAATGAAACCAGCACAACAGCAAGATGTAATAGAATTATATAACATTGTGTTTGATGCATAATGCTTAACTTATGTGATGCATTAAATGTTCCTATGCCTTGTGTTATTCACATACACAACTTTTTTATACCTTCTTTATCTTGTGGGTTAAATACTTCAAGGCAAAAAAAAATTATCAATAAAAGCTATTTTATATGTAATTTTAATATTGAACTAAAAAACATGTTCTATATTATATATATGAATAATTTTAATAAAATTAATGTTATAAAAATTAATAATATAAAACAATGTCAGTACATATCACTTAATTTTGTTTTATGTTTTAATGGGAACTGGGTATTTTATACATAATAAACATGTGTATTGGACAAATATGAGCATGGTTGTATGTAGCATACCATCATCAGGTACCAAGATTTCAAAGTGGGGCTATATTCGCATAAAAAAAAAAAAAAAAAAAAAAGTGGGGGCCATGTATTAATGAAAGTCGTCAAATTATTTCAATTTTCTTTTACTACACTGTTTAAATATTGTTTGAGTAAATCATTTAACTATTTATTAACTATTTTCTTTTGTTAAATCAGAGTTTCTATAACTGTTTATTTGTACTTTTTACCAAAATATGTTTAACAATTATTTAATTTTGAATGAAATTTATTGAGCGACATATTATCTCATCAATACCACTTGAGGTTAGCTTTTAGAAAACTCATTCAAACATGAAAAATAATAAAACTATTTTTCTATTACAAATCTTTGTATAAAGTTTAATTATTTTTTAAAGAAAAAAAAATTATCCTTTATTTTGAGTGATTTAGTTAAAACTTAAACTCATATTTCATATTTATACACACTTTATGTTGTAATACATTTTAATTACTTATTAAAAGTATGTACAAAATTTTAAGAAACTCTCTTATGTAAAAAATATTTAGAACTATTACTTTAAAAAACATGCAAAAAAATAGTTTGGGTAGAAATGATAGTTGATTGTAGAATTATTGTTCATAATCATTAATATACATGAACATTTATATAAATTTTTTGATTTTAATCATTAAAATGAATAAATGTAAAAATCTTTTGGTAAATTAATAAAAATTAAATTTTAAGTCTAACTTATACTTCCAAAATAATATATATTATAAATTGATTTTATCTTTGGTCGTGTAACTTTTAATACCTTTATTTTTTTACCTTTTTCCTTTGAAACATATTTGATATACTTTTTTGTGCTCTCTAAAACAAATTAATTTTTTTAATCTGCAATTCAATTTCCACTTATTTTTATATATTGAATCATCATATCATTTTCATCGTTTTAGTTTTTTTTTGTTGACATTAAGCGTTTATAAGTTTTCTAAAAAAATTTAATTGAAAATTTTGGTTTTGTGGTGGTGCTTGAACAACCCTTCCAAAAATTATAGATAGGAGTAGTTCTGGAATTAAATAACTGTTCAAGAAGTAGTTTTTTAGGGCATTAAAAAGTATATTTTTCTTGCACGCAAGTGGTCTGAATAAAAACGTGGACCATTTGAACAGTGGAGTAGGTAATAGGTTAAGTGTTGTTTCATTTAAAATCAAAATGGTTATGATAGTGTTCAAGATAATCAATTTGCATATCGTGTTTAGCTGCATTTCGCTGTTAAAATAGCAGAAAGGAAACAACAGAAGAAGACATAATGCTGACTGTATGAGACGTTGCTGGAATACTCAGGTTTTGAGCTGTTAATGAAGCATCTATATAATACTTACACTCATAAAAAAAAATATCTATATAATACCAATAATTTTTTTTATTGATAATAATAATAATAAATTTATTTGTATATTTTGATATTTTGTTGTTGAAGTTTTTGCAAGAGTGGACAGGAATATTGTCAAGTCAGTGAATTGAACAATGATCTTTTGAAGGATTTGACAGGTCTTCCTTCTGAACCTATTCAGGGCATAGGTGGTTAAACCCTATTTTAACCATTACCAACCCTCCAATGGCTATCTAGGTCTTCATTCTTCATCACCATTATCTAAATCTACCTGACATTTCAAAACACTGCAGTACCAACTTTGTTAGATGTGTAACAATTTTTTCTGGTTTTCTTTATTAGGTGTGTTAGTCCTTACACAAATGGCATCACTTTCTTTTCATAAATTTCTTAAAAAGAAAATTTATAATTACAAATTACTTATTAAACCTAAAAAAAATTAAAAATTTTGTAAAGGTGCTTGAATTGAAGCCCATGCAACAGAAATGCATGAGAGAAAGAAATGCAGAAAAAGGAGATGGATGGGTCACTGTGTCTGAGGGGAACATCATGGAATGGTCTTGAAATTTTGTTAACGTGACCAAAAATGGGCATGTAAGGGATAGACATGGCCGTGCCCATGTTGTCTTCTTGTCAAGTGTCCTGTTTTAAGTGTTTGTGTTGCTAAACATAACAAGCAATTACTTGGATCACCAGCTCCACCATAGATCCAACTTACAGGGATATTTCTTTCATGAATTGACACACCCATTTGCTCTGTCATAAATTCTAAATCCTCAAATCGGATTTTGTCGGTCACAAACAACCCCAATGTGCGTGTGAAACTAAAGGGGTCCCCAAATTGCTATACATATATGTATCTTCTTGTTCTTGGTTTTTCTATCCTTTTGCTACGTAAGATGTTTTAACCAATCTTTATCATATGTTTTGGACCAGCTGTCAGAAGAGAAAAGAAAAAAAAAATAAAAATAAGGGGCTAGGGAGGTTTCAGTCTCAAGAGCTCCTGCATTGAAGACTTTATTATCCCAATTATTGATATATACTACAAAACAAGATGAAAGGTTCAGCATCCATAAGTTGCTCACTGACTCAGATGGAGAAGAAAACGACTACATTTTCAAAATCAATTAGGTAGATGAATAGGACCCTTCAGTGGAGATAAGTTTGGCAGGGGAAAATTATTCAAAATCTGATAGCGAATGGCAACTACCTTGTGAAATAATTGGAAAAATGCAGCTATGCAATTGAATTTGGATATAATTATGCTAATCATTAATGCTACAAGGGAGTGATTTGACTTGTTAATCACAAGTGTTTCCTCTGAGGCCAGCATGCCCACTAAATTTAATGGATATAAGCACTTGATATGATACTATCACTGCATTTTTGTTTTTGACACTTTGAAAACACACATCTAAACTTGTTGTTCGTGGATTAGTCTTAATTGTAACTTGTAGTGGATTAACGTCTGTGTTTATCATTGTTCATACTGTTTAAGACTGACTGACTCAATTAATGAGTGCTTAACAGATCAAACTTATCCTAAACTCTGACAAGAACCTCACTTCATGTAATGTAATGTAACCAATTAGTTTATCTTTCTCAACCTCATGCCTCTGTCCATTACCATATATATATGACATGTAACTTCACCCTGTGGTTGTTGATGATATTATGTGCTCAAGTAGCATTGACTGGCCACAACAAAAGTTGAAATCTTTTATTGTTGTCACTTGTCAGTGATGAAGCTCCAAGAAAAATCTGCCAACACTGCCTAACACAAACAGAAGAAGAGTCAAGGGCAATCACACGGATGCTTATTGCTTACTTGCTGCCATCCTATGAAGTGGTTTCAACAAAAGCACTTTGAAAGGGATGGAGGAGGGAGGCATTAGAGCTAAGTCCATACCATACCAGTTATCATCAGAAATTTAACTTGAATTACTTCAATAGATTTCATGTTAATCTGGAGCATGTGAATGGCCTCATTGTAAAGAACATTTGTTGAGAGTGACATGTTGAAATTGGGCATGTGGATATGTTTTGAATTGAATGCCCTCAAAGGGCATGTCATACCCTGAACACATGCAATGATAATGTATAGTGTAGACAAGCACATGATTTTGGAAGATGTTACAAGACATTATAGCTTGTCACAACTATTAGATAGTGAGGGACATGCTACAAAGCTTGCTTATAAGAGCCCTGTACTTTGGTGGGATCCATATAAGTGGACTTGTCTGCTGCAACCAGACATGATATGATTTCACCCTTTGGACCATTTCTATGCTTTTCTTACCTTTTCCTTCCACCTAGCTTCTTTCCTTCTTTTCAAATACAAAAGGACTAAACTCCATTCAAATTCATCACTTCCTCTTTCCTTAACCCTTTGCCTTATCTGTTTCCAAGTTTAAAGCTTCATCCATTGGCATATAGTGAAAATTTTGTCAAAAGTTTCACATCCACACTAGAGATAAGATCAATTTATAATATATAAGTAGGATACAAACCTTATTTTACAAACTGATTATGTAAATTGAGTTAAATTTAAGTCTATTTCTTAATATGTTACCAAAACCATGATACAAAACCTATCTTAACGAGATTTATATAGTTTTATGATTTTAAATTAGACTTAAATTTCATTTCTTAATAAATTTTACATTCATATATAAGTAAATATAAATCCTGATTTTGTAAAATTCTATTAGAATTAAAGTTTATCTTTTTTGAACCAAATTTAGATTTTGAATATTTTTCTGGACAATACAATTCATTAAGAGTTTCTGGTATTGATTTTGTACCGGAATTCATGTTTTACTTATGATAATCTAATTGAAAAACAATGCTAGAAAAACCCAACCAGAGTAATCTAACATAACTGTTGCTGATATATTGTTTTACAGTATTTATTACAAAAGTGGCACTGAAAACAAGTTTTAATTTGTTCATGAAGACCCATGCCAAACGTTTTTACTGTTCATAATTTTGGTAGGAACCTTGATGATGTGTTCTTAAAGATTGCACTCACACAGAACTAATATGTAATAACATATATATTATATTATTGCTTGTTTGATAGGATTGGGTAGAAAGAAAATTAATCATTTAAACTTTCTGATATAGCCTAACGCACGTGCATCTGAAAGTGGTATACCTACACAAAACATTGATAAATTTTAGGTTTATGTTATTTGAAAATTACCAAATATACATGATACCTTTTCATTTTGCATGAATGGTTTGTTTGGACCACTGGAGTTTTAAACTTTGCAGTGTGGTCCAAAACTAAGCATTATATAGCTCACAAAGTTCTGTGTTTACTTCAGGCAGATGACATTTTTAAATGTATATTTAATTCTTTTTTACCTAATGTTTCTACTTATATTAATTTCACTTCAATTTGTAGAATGGAAAAATAAGTTTCCGCCGAATTATCTGCTTGATTTCCATGCTGGATAGTGTAGAAACAAATATAATATGATGGTTTGAATAGTTTAAAAATATTTTTTATTCCAAACCTGAAAAATAAAACAAACCAAACTACATCTTATATATTTATTATTCTAATCTAACTTTTGTATTGATTATCGTATAACATATTGTACGTTTTAAAAAGTAGATATTATTAGACTTATTTTTAAGATTTAATACTTATTTTGATTTTTCGATTTAAAGATGTTTTTAAAGTTGTTTTTTTTTTCAAAAGTATATTAATGTTTTATATTTTGCAAAAAGCGGTTCACGTTAGATTTTTTTGTTTACGACGTTAAAAATGCTAATGGTAGACTTTTTCCTTTCGTAAAAACTGAATGACTTGTACACTTTTTGATGATGTGACACGATGAGATCATTTGAAGTGTTAATTTTGAGAATAAAAGTAAATGACGTGGAAATGTTATATCAGAGAGTTAAAATCAACTAAGGGATTAAAGACGTGAAATACATTTAGGGTAACATCAATTGACGATTTCGGGTTCAACAATCTGCTTCTTCACCAATTTGTGAATTGGACCAATTTGTGATTGAGGGTAAACTCAACAATTTGGGGGTAAATGACATGAACTAGGGTTTGCTTCTTCACCCAGAAACCAAGGAGCAATGCCAACACCAACCACCGCGCCACTGCGATGCAACTAAAGACATCGTCGGCGTCATGTTTGACGTCATCGTCAGCTTCCATCTCGTTCTTCTTCTTTGCGTCGTGTTTTCTTATTTCTTGTTGTTCATCTTTGAAAATGGAGCTGTTGATATTGGTAAAATGGCATAAAGAATTTGGAAAATTAGTATACATGAGATCATTAAGTCAAGTCTCATGTAAATTCCTTTGTCATAACGAAAAATTACAAACAAAGAAAAATTTGAAAAACAAAATTGAATGTATAGGTCAGGAAGAAAAAAAGAGAGATAAAAATGTTTGACGGCAAAGAGTGATGTGTATGGGCTGGGAGTTGTACTTCTGGAACTTTTAACAAGAAAGAGAGTTATATTCAAGTGGAACTAGTGGCCTATATTGCTATCCATTGTGTGAATTTAAAGGGAAAGATAGACCAACCATGGCTGACATTGTGGTCAATTTAGAGAAGGCTTTAGCTATTTGTGATACAATTTCCAGTGGCTCTATCTCTGTTCTTTCAGAATGATAATTCTGTGAATTCTTATTCATTTTTCTCAATTTCATATCTTCATTCATTCTTTCCAATATAGGTTGATTAATGCATATTAATTGTTTTTTTATTACACGACAATAATTTTGTAATATAAACGAGCCACCCACCAAACGACCTTTGAATAAACTTCTCTGTTTTTCTTATCTACCCTTTATCTTTTATATCTTCAGTGCTTGGTCTCACATTTTGGTCTTTTTCATTTATCAGACTACAAATTCAACTCTAATTTTGTCTCTTCCTACTCCTCCCTGGTCAACTTATTTCCATTTTGGAAGCTACAGGACTCAACTTTCTTAAAAGAAGAAGTTAAGTTTAAGCTTAATCAACTTATTTCCATTTCGTTCAACCTCAATTTCCTCTTTCTTCAACCTCAATCACACAACCTGCATAGAAAACCCTAAAATCCTAAATCAAAAAATTCTTAATGTGCAAAAACTCAAATCGCAGCATCACTCCACCTATTCATTTTCTACACCTCGAGACAACCTCGTCCTTCATCACAAGCAGCACCTACAAATAGGGGTTATCCCACCTCTCCTTTAATCACCACCATGTGAAGAATGCGAAAATCCTTTGTCCCATGACTTCGAACAAGAAGAACAACTTCGTGAATAAGTAATTCCTAACCCTAACCCTTTTCGTTACTGTACCACGAATCACAAACAATCCTAACCCTTTGCTTTTAAATTTGGGAACAACAATTTGCTCATCGTAGCACAAATCACTTTTCATAGGATGAATCAACAATTGATTTTAACACATCAACCATAATTGTGCAAGTCATCAACTTTTTGCGAGTTGGGCAACTTTGTTGTTAGCTTTTTTAACGCCGTAAGCAAAAAGGACTAATGTGAACTATTTTTGTAAAATATAGGATGTTAGTGAACTTTTGAAAAAAAAGGCGAACAACTTTGAACAGACCCTACAAACCGAAAGACCAAAATAGGTATTAAACCTATTTTTAATTATAATTGTTTCGGGTACAAAACTGAAATCCCTTACTCAAAGCACTCCAAGTTTCGGGTGGGTACCTATCCAAGGCATTCCGATGCTCAAGTTAGTAATTTAATCGAATAGTTGACACAACAAGTAATGCATATATTGTGTATCGTGATCCTAAAGTCATACCTGAGACTTTTATTTATACTAATTGTGATGGGCCTTTACTTTTCGCTGGCCTAATGACAACCCAATCACACATTAATCTGCATTAGATATTTAATGAATCATTACCACTTAACACGACCTGGGTGGTCTGAAAGGACAGTCATGAAAAAACAACCTCGATAGTCGATCTTGGAGAATGGTCCGAAGATAGTACACATCTAGAAGGGTGGTCTGAGGACATACGGTATAATAATAAAATAATTATGTTTAAGAAGAAAATAGAGAGAAAGAGTAAAAAATAAATAGTTTATGATGAAGATAATGTACATTATTAACGTGGGATCAAATCAATCAATCCAAATATTTGTTGGGAACCAAACTGATTTATCTTTGAAACCCTTCTTTGATCAACTTATTGTCGAAATCAATTTAACATATCAATTTCAAAACCTACTACTTGGGGTGATTCAGACATTGTTCACCGTGAATAGAAAGTTCAAGAAAGATGAAACGGAAATCGACAAACCCAACTCAAGTGGATTCAGCCTTCTCAGCATTCATGCCTTTGTTTTTTTACAAGACTTCATTTTTAAGGTATTATTACTTCAACTCCTTACAATTTCATCCAAAAGGCATTGTGTTAAAATACAAGTTGCAGAGTTTACTTACTTTTTGGAGATATGCAAGTTATAAGAGAATGGTACAAATCATACTAACTAAATTTGTGAGAACATGTTTAGCATAGAACTATAATTTCGTTAAGATTGTCTGAGTTAGCAATGATTCAAATACACATCAGACTCTTCAACTACATAAACAAATTTCTATTTAACATCGACAAAGTAAACTATTATTGAACTTGGTAGGTACAGTGTTGGTTTCTGCTTTGTTTTTTTTGTGATATCCAAAGTTTTCTCATTCTGTTTCCCTTCCTCTTCCTCTTTCTGGTCGAGTTGTCTGATTAGATATTTGTTTCAAACTGATTGACTCGTTTACAGGTTTTCTTTATGCACCTTATTAATTTCTAAATACACCCCCGTAATCTTAAAAAAAAAACATTTTACCGTTCTTAAAAGTGATTTCTAGATTAGTAGTTTTGAAAATCTTCCCGAACATGATTTCCGTAATAAAATTCCCAGAACAAGTTTTCTGAAACATATACAACATCTTTTAGAACGAAATTTTCTTTTTGAAATATTCAAAAACAAGTTTTTTCCAGAACGGCTCCCTTTCTTCGGGGGGTTTTCTAATCTTTTTGTCTGAATGTGATTGTGGAATTAATAATAGTGGAGTGCAGAAAGAAAAATAGATTGTTAACCCACTACAAACGGTGATAGTTGGTATATTTATTCTTTCGGAAATTGCTTTTCGCACTCCCATGATTTCTTTTTGCGCCTTTATAGGACATTGGAAAAGTTGAAAATACCTCCATAACACATCTGATGCATTGCAATGCAGTAAAAATAATCTTGAGTCTGGATCTCAAATAAATTGTTGGCAACCACAAACGTATAACTGACCTTTTTCTGATCTAATTATATGTTTCCTTGTAAATTTATGAACAGTAGTGGCCAATTTATGAACGTTGAAATCACCAAAGGTACATGATTTAAAGGACAAACTCACTTCTTTCATCAAACAAATTTTGCTCTAAGAAGAATTAGTAGGACAAGTATGAATTATAGGGCTTAGATATATTATCACTTTGATCTGTTTGAGAAATATTACACAAGTGAATGAGAATTCCAATGGTGAGGGAGAAGAAAAGGAAGGAGAATGGTGCTTCCTATTATCTGTGAAGGGGAAATTGTTTTCCTTGAAAAGATTGTCCAAAAGTCCAATCCTTGGGAGCAACATTGTAAGATGTAACAGTGATTCCATCACTACCAGTGACCTCAAAAGAGAGAGGTTGATTCTGCAGTAAAGCATTAACATGCCAGTTCTGACCCCAGTTTCTACCCATTGAAAGCCAACCAGTTTTTGAACCCTTAACCTTCACACCCACAATGTTTCCCATCCCACCCACATTACTAATCAGTGCCGAAATGAAGATTCCAGAACCACTCATTGTGAACCGCATTCCCCCTTCTCTTCTGCACTCTATCCTGCTCCAAACACAAATTCAAATCTCACTTTTCAATTCCATGCTGTCTTCTTCTATTCTCACATTTCAAATCTACTCAATTTTCTCAAACACTTTCTTTCTGTTGGTTAAACTTACATATTCAAAAATATTCTTTTCAAGATAGTAATCAATTTTTAACTATTATTATTAATAAGTTTTATCACATTGCTATAAGGAGAAAAGAGAGAAAATGATAGAGTGGGTGAAGGAATACCTGCGATACTGCACTGGCATGTTGCCGGTGCCACTTTTCCAGATTGCGATTTTCTCGAAAACTTCGGTGGGAAGAACGAAATGCTGCTTCGGAGGGTTACAGTGTCCGCTGAGGCTCTCGGCGTCGGATCCGTAGTTCGGTGCGCAGAAATTGGTGGCGGTCACGGCAACCGACGCGCCGGAGATGCACCAGCGGCGGTCGAAGTCCGCGTCCTCCTCGTGGCAGCGGAGCTCGAAGCAGGCGCCGCAGATCTGGCCGCGGTTGAAGAGGGCTTCGCTGAGTGCAGCGGTGGCCATCCCGTTGGGAAGGTCACCGTAGCCGCACGCGCCGCCAAGAGCATCGGTGGCGGCGTAGTGCGTGGCATGGGCGAAGAGCCACTCGGGCGGTGGAGAGGAGTCGGGGTCAGGGGTAGATTGGGAAAATGGCGCGGCGGGAGGTGAAGGAGAGTATAA
The DNA here is from genome assembly GCA_027742785.1 of Vigna reflexopilosa. Classification (NCBI taxonomy): domain Eukaryota; kingdom Viridiplantae; phylum Streptophyta; class Magnoliopsida; order Fabales; family Fabaceae; genus Vigna; species Vigna reflexopilosa. Next base: position 23,770,125 of record CM050926.1, on the reverse strand, counting down.
ACTGGTGACTGTTGAAGAATTGAAGAATGAGAATAGAAGAAACAAGAGAACGGTTAGTTTTGACATTGATTTGCGTTTCGTTGTTGTTGCTGCTGCTTGCTGCTGCTCCCACAAGCGATGGCAAAGTGATGCAAATCATATCTTCTTTTTCACTTTTTCATAACCTTTCTATCTCTTTACTTGTTTGTCTTTTTGGTGCCTTTTACTGCATTCATTTCTGAATAACTGTTCCACGTGCTGGCTATTACTCACTCAATCTGCGCAATAAAAGTTTCATAATTTCTGCACATTAATTATTCATTGTCAACCAAATGATCTTAGAGGACTTTGTATTGAATAGAATTTAGAATACACATGCCATTGATTGCAATGCAGAGAAGATGCTTTTTTCTTCGTCAAGTGGGGTCATGTTTCCCAACATGAACGTGGAATCTCAGATGGAAATTTGTTTTGGTTCCTTTCTTAATTCTTTATCCATGAAGAAATCTAAATTTCCGGGTTTATCTATCTGAACCTATATTATATAGCTTCTAAACAAGGCTCTCATTCATTTGTGGGGTATGTATATAAAGGGAGATTGAAATGGAAGAAAACGCCTGCACCTATATTATCCAGCTCAAGTAAATTTCGTTCTTATGAATCTACAAGTTCTTCTTCTTGGACAGAAGGAACAATCCAAATTGGAGCATTCATAAATCCAGGTATCATTATAGAAATATGTGAATTTTATAAAACTCTTGCCCAAGTTGTAAAAATATTATAAAAATAATGAGATGATAAAATTCAAATAATATAAAATCTTATAATATGATTTTTGCATTGAATTATTTAGATAAAGTTAATATAGATTTAGCACAAATTATTCTATAGGTTAGAGATATCATATTATTACATATATTTTATATTTATTTTTTATTTTAAGTTTATCTTATATTTTTTTATTATAAATGTAATATTTTATGTGTATATTCAATATAAAGAAGATTAATCTCAGTTTTTATTATCTAAAATCTAAGGTTTTTTTGAAAAATTTTCATCTCACTTGCCCATTGCAATCGTTGTCGTCGTCATCGTCGTCCCACTGTCATTATCGTTGGAGCATCAATTTCGACTGACAACCACTCAGTTATGCTCGTCTTGGCCAAGCAACCACAACTCCATCGAGATTGCTGCCAATAGAGTCCAGACATGTTCTTACGTGTCGACCACATTTTCCTACCGCCATCCTTTCTTGTCGCGCATGATGTCATGTGGGTCGCCATCTCTGACACTGACCACCTTCGTTGGACTCGTCACAACCTCTTCTATCTGGATTTGGCCTTGCTACATTGATGGGCTATCTTTCGGTTTTAGGTTTTTTCCCTCTCTTGCTTATTCATGGCTTCCTCCCCTTCTTACCTTTCTTCTATTACCAGTGTGTTTGACCCGTTCATATGTACTAACTATGTCAATGTGCATTTATCTATTGATAAGTTAAATCGTACTAATTATGTGATTTAGGCATCAAACGTTAAACTTTGGCTTAAGAGTCAGGGGTATGTTGATCATATTACTCTGAACGTGACGACTATTAACTCTGTTACGGTTACCCGTTAGTTGAAAATTGATATGCTCAGTTATGCGTTGTTCTGAAGGGTAACATTCACTTTTTTTAAAACAAAAGTTCCATCCCTACGAAACATGTTTTGAAATCTAGGAACATGTCAAATTATTATACACTACTAATACTCAACGTATTTATGGTGTTTGTCATGATATTTTCAAAGTTGTTGCTCCATGGCATCAAGACTCTATGACTAGGACTCTATGATGGATTATATGGGTAAAATTTATGCTCTTTTTCATGAATTTAATGAGTTATTGTCTCTTATCTCTATTGATGTCCAATAATTAGAGCAACGGTCAAAATTGTTCATGATATTGGCATTATACGACCTTGCTAATAAATATTTCAAGATCCATGATTAGATTTTGGGTTCAATTATTGTACCTACTTTAACTTCTATTTGTTCCATTCTTTTACATGTACCTAGCAAACCCATCAATGATACACCTGTTTTTGTTGATGATTTCTCTGCGTTGGCATCTCAACGCGATAATCACAATCATTGTCCTAAGCCGAGAAAAGGATGTCAGGAGTGTGACCATTGTTGCAAACTAGGCCACAAGATTGATAGTTGTTATGCATTACATGGTCGTCCTCCTAGATCTATTGTTGTTGTTCAGATTGCTTCTCCCTCACAATTACCTATTGGGGATCTTCCTTCATCCGATATCACCGACAACTCTGTTATTTTTAGTAAATTTTTCAAATGGTATAAGGATAAATAACCTTATAGTATCACATATGTAGCACACATAGGTACATCTTTTGTTGGTTTGACTCAATCTTATTCTCTTGGTCCTTGAGTTCTTAACTCAAGAGCCACATATCACATTACTATTAACAAATCTTTGTTTTCTTCTTTATCTTCTCTTGATCTTTTACCTTCTGTTACAATGGTTAATGGATATAGAATTTTAGCTCATGGTATTGGGATTGTTAATCTTTTTTTTTTTTTTATCATTGATAATGTTCTTTATGTCCTTAGGACTCCTTTTAACTTATTATCCATTAGTCATGTAACTTATTCTCTTGATTTTGTTATTTCTTTTAACAAAAAATTTGTTTGTTTACAGGACCGAAGTTTAAGACAAGTGATTGGCACTGGATGTGAGTCTCATGATCTTTATAATCTCTGCCCTTCTATACATGTTAGCGTGCTTATGGATGTTCATCTATTTTTCATGCTCAGTTAGGTCATTCATGTCGTGCCAAATTGCAATAGTTTGTTCCTAACTTATCCAAGTTGCCTAATTTGGTCTGTAAGTCGTGTCAACTAGGATAACATATTCGTAGTTCCTTTCCTCGTAGTGTCTCACAATGTGCTTGTCTCCTTTAATATTTTTGGGGTAATGTTATTTTTACTGCATGTTATTTCGTTAATCATATGCCCTCTTCGGGTTTAAATAATAAAATATCTCATTCTATTTTATTTCCTCGTGAACCCTTTCATTCCTTACCTTTGAAAGTTTTTGGGCTACATATTTTGTTCATAATTTTAGTCCTGATCTTGATAAGTTATCTCCTCAATCACACAAATATGTTTTTTTAGGTTTTACTAGATCAAAAACAGGATACAAGTGTTTTTCTTATTCTTTTAACTGTTATTTTGCTTTTTTAGATGTCACCTTCAATGGGTCTTCCTTTTATTTTAACAATCATTCTTTTTTTTTATATGTCTTCCTCTAATACTATCAATATTCCTATTATTTGTACTCCTCCCATTATGTCTAATCCACTACTTATTTCTTAACAACCACCAAGTGACTCAATTCAAGTGTTAATTCATTTGTCTCATTCAACTCCAACAATTGAGTTTGTCCTTCTATGCCCTCCTAAAAAGTATACATTCTCTTTGTAATCTCTTTCCACATTATATTTCTTTAAGTTATCATAAATTGTCTTCACCTTTTTATATATGTCTTTCATCTATTTCTTTTGTGACCATCCTAAAATCTGTTAGCGATGCCTTAGCCCATCTTGTTTAGAGTCAAGCCAAGATAGATGAACTAAGAACTTTTCAGAATAGTGGAACTTGGGAGCTTGTCTCATTACCGTCTCGAAAATTTGTTGTTGGTTATAAGTAGGTTTTTGCTATCAAAGTTGGTTCTGATGGAACTATTGGTCGCCTTAAAGTTCGTCTTGTGACCAAAGGTTACACAAAAAAATTCTGAGTTGGATTATGATGACATTCTTTTCTCTAGTAGCAAAGATGACATATGCTTGTTTATTTATAACCATGAGATTTTTCAACAACAATCTCTTTATCAACTGGATGTCAAAAATGTGTTCCTCGACAGAGATTTACAATAAGAGATTTATATGGAACAACCTCCAGGATTTGTTGCTTAATTGGAGTATCTTGGGTTATTGTGTTGTCTTCGCAAATCCTTATATGGCCTAAAACAATCTCGTAGGACCTAGTTTGAAAATTTTAGTAACGTTGCTCAACAATTTGGTATGACTCGGCATGAGATAGGTCATTCAAGATTTTATCGTCACTCAAGTGTTGGATGTGTCTACTTGATATTATATATTAATGACATCGTTCTTACAAGGAACTTGATAGTATATGTTGATGATATCGTTCTTACCAACAACGACAATCATGACATCTCTTAGATGAGACAACATCTTTGCAATCATTTTCAGACCAAATATCTTGACAAACCTAGATATTTCTTGAGTATTGAGGTGGCACAATCCAACGATATAGTATTGTTATATCTCAAAGGAAATATGCATTGGATATTTTGAAGGAAACTGGATTGATGAATTCAAAATCTGTTGACATACCCATGGATCCTGATACTAAACTTCTACCAAAACAGGAGAAGCATATGTCAGACCTAGAGCAATATAGAAGACTAGGTGAAAAATTGAATTATCTTACAATTATTCGTCATGACACATCTTTTGTAGTTTGTATGGTAAACCAATTTCTTAATTTCTCGTGTGAAGATCACTAAAATGTAGTTATTCATATATTAAAGTATATTAACGGATTTCCTGGAAAAGAATTGCTATATGTTTACAATAGCCATACAAGAGTTATTTGTTATTCGAATGTTGATTGGACATGATTTCTTTCTGATAAAAGTCTACATTCGATTATTGTGTCTCCATTGGTGGTAACTTGATCTCTTGAAAAAGCGAGAAACAAAATGTTGTGACAAGATCTAGTGCAGAAACAAAATATAGAGTTATGACTTTAGCCACTTGTGAGCTTGTTTAGCTTGAGCAATTGCTTAAAGAATTACAATTTGAGGATGTCATTCAAATGATAATTATATGTAACAATCATGATACTCTTCGTATTAGTTCTAATGTAGTCTTTTATAATAAGATTAAACACATTAAGATTGATTGTCATCTCATTTGAGAGAAGATTGTATCTAGAGACACCAAGACTGAATTCGTTAATTTAAATGATGAAATTAGAGAGGTTAGTGAAGATGATAAAATTGAAGAGATCTTGAATGAACCTTTTCCTGAAGGTGAATATGTCAATGACTCAACTCTTTACAAAAACAAATTGTTTAACCACGGGGACTAGTGTAGGGATGACAGAGAAAATGTTGGAGTAAGAGATATGAAAGAAAAAGAGTTGAGAGGAAGAGAGAGGTGAGCAAGGGTTTTGGAGTTTCTTTTTTTTAGTTTTGAGAATAAAAATTATTAAAATACCCTTAACCTTAAAGCTTAAAATCTATGATATATTAGGGTATTTTTGTCTACTAAAACTCGATACACATTGCTAAAATGTACCAACTGAAAAAAAACATTTACGCAAATTAGCAAACCTATATATATATATATATATTTAAGATAAAAGAAATTAATTTTGGTTAAAATTGTCCGATGATTCTCATCTCTGTATAGAAATTTCAATTTGATATTTTCTGTTTAAGTCGTTTTAATTGGTCCATAATTTTGAAAATGTGTACCCGTTAACCGGAGAGAAACAGGTTAATGAGTACACAATAAACATGGATTTAATTGGATGACGTGGAATTGGGTCTCATTTCTTCCAAAACCCTTGGCTCTTCTTCTTCCCGATTGGCTAGGAAGGATGTCTTCTCCTTTCCCTTTCTTTAGTTTTGGCTCGGCTTGTGAAGGGGGAATGATCCTTTCTTCTTTCCCTTTTCTCGTTCTGGCTGGAGTTTTTCGCAGGGAGGGGATGCGAGTTCCTACGACAGGCACAACCTCCATCCTCGCGGCACGGTAGGTATCACGGCAATGTCGTCTTCACGACGTGGGGGTCTGCGTTCTCCTACGGTTTTGCGATGACGATGGACTTCACATTTGGAATAGGGTTCAATTACGGGTTTTTTCTGATTTTGCGATTGAGGAGTTTTTCAGGTTTTAGTCTTCCCCTTCCTCTGGTTCCCCTTTGCTTTGGTCCTGTGATGTGTCACGACTTAGGAAAGAGTTTTCTTATTCTTCTCTGCGGGTTCGGGTTTTTTGCTTGTAAATTGCAATTGGATATTTGTTTTATTTTCTGTATATTGGTATTCATAATCTTGCATTTTGGGATTTTTTTTTTTCGCTTATGGCTCGAGGTTAGGAATCTGTTTTGGAATATATATTTTTTTTGTTCATTGCGACTCTGGATTCTTGGTGGAAGACTTACAGTGATGATGGACTTTTGGTTTGGTTCGTAAATTTGAGGGAGGAAGTTCGTAGAATTGCTTGTTTGCCTCACAATTGCGTTGCGGCGTAATCATGTAAATTGTGCTCCACGTAAATACCCATTGACGTCATTTATGTTTGAAAAAACTTATTTGTTATACATTTTCAAAATTAAAAACTTAATTGAGAGAACGTAAAATAAGAACAACCTCAGTTAAGACAACTTTAAACAAACAAAAAAAAAAAAAAAAAAAAAAAACCTCAATTAAAACAAGAAAAACAAATTGAAATTCTCAATTGAGACAACTTAAACGAGAGAAACAAACTGAGATTCTCTGTAAATATTGTAGAAGACTATATGAGGATTTTAACCATTAATTTTCTATATAATTTCAAATATATTTTCCCACCCCCACAACTCATTTGGTCACCAACATATCCTAGTCCCGACAATATTGCTCTGAAATTCTCAAAACATGACTGTTTTAAAATTTTCCATCTTTTTAAGCTTTAGAATATATGAACAAGTAGGTTCATAAGCACGGCACAAGTATGTAACTTACACCCTGCGTGCTCATACGGAGCGTAAAAAGTTGGAAAATAAAAACACTAGATATAATTCACAGTTGAAACTTGAAAGTAAAAAAAAATACAAAATGACAGGTTTACGACTGCCGGAGAATGTGCGATGCAACAGAAATGTCAAAATTTTCAGCTACCCCCTTTTCCACCTGTCATGCCAACTCACATTCAACAGCTCATCATCTCAAAGGGAACACCTTTTGAAGGAAAAACCATCTCGGGTAAAGCTACAAGGAAAGGTGGATGCATTGCTCTTCTCTATTATCATTTGTCACAGATGAAGACTGGTTTTCTCTCCCTGCCATGCACCTTCTATATGGCACAAACCCTTTCCCACCACATGTTTCAGGACCCTCTCTCACCTTTAGTAGGGATATGCCTGATGTTTCACTGGGTGTGATGTGCCCAATAAGTTCCAATCTTCCATCCCCCTTGCATATGTTTACAGGTATTGGTTTGCATGCTTCAGTTGTTGGAGAAGAGGGTTTGCATGTCTCTGTTACAAAAAGTGTAATCCCAAAGAGTTTCAAAGTCTGGCCGGAACATTCTTCACTTTCCTTTGTAGGAAGCTTTAATTTCTAGACATTGAGATCAAACAATAATATAAGGTCATATATCATTTTGTCAAGACTCTCTGGTGATGATATTGTAATCAATAAAGATTAGGAAGTATACCATAAGAGTTTTCTCATCATGAGAAGAATCAGCGTTTATTCCAGCTTCTTCGGATGTTGTATGGATGTCGCTGATGGATGACATGGGGGACAAACTTTCATTTGGTGTGTCTGAATCTGAGGAGCTAAGGATGTCTGAACCAGCTCCTGATAATACTGATTTCGGAGATTGGTTTTCTTGATCAAAATCTGATGACTTCAGAGAACCAGACTTCATAAGTTGTTCTGGGATTGAAGAAGTTTCTTTATTAGGAGTCTCAACTAGTTTACGAGGGTAAGGATGCATTGGCTTTCGTTTTGGTCTCGGAGGAGGAATTTCAATTGACTCCGCTCTATTTGTAACATTCCCAGTAGGGTCGCGAAGAACCTGCCATGAAAAGTAAAGACAAAGTAATTAGAGTGAATTCAAGGATAACAGATGAACCCTTAAATCCCAAAGAAGGTAGCGTTTGTAATATCCTAGGATCATCAAAATCTTAACTTGCCTGATGTATGGTTTATGGTAAGTAGAAAACATGACTCAGAATGATTATTAGAATAGAGCAGTAAACCTTAGAAAAAAACTTCTGAGCATGACTTCGAATCTGAACAGCAGTCTTTGTGCCAACATGTTCTGTTGTCAAAATAAAGTATCTCAAAACTCAGACCATTCATTACTCATACATCACGCACAAATTCTTGCCCAAGATATTGAGGCTCTTAAATTAATAATACCTTCAATACGCCGCCAAGCCCGACCATGCAGCTTTAAAGCTTCAAGGAACTTCTTATGTTCTTCATCTGTCCACCTCTCTCTCTGTTTTGTGATAGTATATGGTTTCCTTACCTGTTGAAGAAGAAAGAAAACTGATTAAAACAAACAAGACCTTGACAGAAGGAAAAGAGAAGAATCATAACATGCAAGTGCTAATAATTCAAGAATTCAGGTAGAACCTTCAGAGCGTAGTCACTCCCACAAGAAAACTGGTCATTAAGTTCAATATGTGGAGCAGAATGCACTCCAGAACTCAAAGATACACCACTTCCTACTGAAGGATCATCCTGTGATCTGTTAAATCCATTCTGATCCTACATTCAATTCAAAGAGAAAAGAAATATAAGGAATTATAATCATCAAAAGAACCCCAAATTTTTCACATATATACTGGCCAACCAGGCCAAAATTATTTGTCAACTAAGGAATCAGAAATGTTTCAAGCGAATCTTTCACTCCACAAGAAGACAAGCAGCGACAACACCTAAGAAATATTTGAAGGAAAAAGAAAACATTGAAACAACTCTTTTGATAAAGACATGAACAAGTGTCATTCACAATAGGTTAACCAGGTCTACTTCTAATAACTGTTTCCCCAAGGGAAGCATTCAAATCCTTTTTAGATGTGTAAATTCAACCGTTCATGAGAAATCTATGCATGTTTGGCATTAGAAATGGGCAAACCAAAACGCAATTAAGGTTCTCTCTTTTCCACACTTTTTAACAAATACTCCTAACATATCCCACCCAAAAAGATTACAATCAACATTGAAATTGAACCACAATCTCAGCCACCCCTTACAAATATGAGTTTAGTATCAAAAAATTCATATCAAAGGAAAACATAGCTAACTGAAACTTATGTATTACATACTCGAATCGCCATAGCTTCAGAAACCAAATCACTGATCTAGATCTTCTGCTCCTCTTCGCAGTTGCAAACTTCCACGACTTCACCGTTGGATATTGCTTCCCTCACTCACAATCAGATCACAACCTAGGTGTACTAAAACTTCTCTTTCTGAATACAAATCCCAAATAAGAAAAGTACAACTCAAACAACTCTCCCTTCGAAAGCTAGAAACAGAACCAAACAAATTGTGTACAACAATGGACCCACCTTGATCCAAAAGTCAATTTATCATACAAACACTGCCTTGATTCTTTACTTCACCAACCACTAATTCACATCTCAGAATCACATAACAAAAATGAACCCTCTCCATCATCTACAAATCCTGTGTTCAAGCACTACCGAACGATGATCGCAGAAAACAAACTAACCCCTCCTCAATCAACAACTGCATGGATAGAAATCCACCCACCGCACACCTTTCCCCTAAGAAATTTCCAATCTTTTTATAATAGAAAGGGGCTCATAACTCATAAGCCACACCACTAACTCAGCAGAAGCAAAAAATATATATATAAGGAATAGAAAATCAACAAAATTACACAAAACCCAGAAAGGAAAATGGTTAATTGTGTGAGGAAAAGAGTTATTGATGGGTGTGAATTAACAGAGAAAGAAAGATAAGAGGTTGCAGATAGATAGATAGATATATGGAGAAGTTGGAAAGGAGTGAAAGCTCAGACTCCGAAAGTGCTTCTTGTGATTGTTGTTGTGATGGACAAAGAAAAGGAGCAACAAGGGAGTGACACGTAAGATTTGAACTTCTATTTTCTCGTACGAAATTTTGAAACTTTATTTTTCCCTTATTCCTCCGACACCGAAATCTCGAGAATTCGAAGGAATCTTGTGGCTCTCGTCGAAAGTTTTCGAGGACACGTGGCGTACGGTCTTGGACCCCGTTTTCTCTCTCTCTAAAAAAAATTGGTGTTTTAAATTCGGTGGGCGAAGAAAAAGTGCTGTGGATAATTTCGGACACGTCACACTCGCGGGTGAAAGTGAAGCACCACGCTACTCGCGGGTTAGGCACTGCCACGCGTCCACTCACTCAGTGCACAATTAAAGCGTGGCCCATGTTTTTTTTCCAGAGATCGAAACCGATAAATGCCATTATTTATTAGCTTCTGTTCTAATATGCTCTCTGTCTGCTTTTATTTTAATGGATCTATTCATCTCTGTTTCTTATTTATTTACTTAAAAATAATATATGTGAATTAAGAACTGTAATTAATATTTTCCATATTGATCTGCAGAATTTTAACTATTTTCTTTATTTATTTATAATTGTAAACAATTTGTAAAGGGTTTGTGAAAATAAGGATAAAATCAAGAAAAAATTTAAATTATAAAAATTATTTTTATATGTTACAAAAATATTTTAAATTAACGATCAAACTTTTATAAAAAGTTGTTTTTTTTTTCTTTGTTGTTTCCAAAATTGACTCTCCTGATTGTCTATCTCATCAAGTTATGGTTACTTATTTTAGGCAAAAATGCTTTATTTTTACTGAAATATAATTGAGCACAAAATAGAAGTTTTCCTTTTCATTTATGCTTTATTAACTTATTATAATTTTGGAAAACTTTATAGTTTGGACAATTTATTTATGACACTAAAAAAGAACCTTGAAATGTACCAATGTAATAGAGATTAATTGTGAAGTCAACAAAAGTAAGTATTTTTTTCTACCATATTTAAAGAACGACGTGGATGATCTATACAATAATTTCATTTTATGATTGTGACATGGATAATAAATTTACAATGAATGATTAAAATTAAAATGGCGGCATTTATTATTATTATTATTATTATTTTAAAAGAATTGGATATTTCTGAAGTTAAAATATCTATCTATTTATTAGAGGCTCTAACAAAATGAAAGAGTGTGAATGCGACTTTTTGCTCTGCGCTTTTTGCCACGTCATGCCACTCGCCGACTCACGCACCAGATGCTGCCACGTGTACGAACAGGAAAAGGATAGCATTCCACTACCTTCTTCACAGCCACAACTTCTTCTTCCTTTTCTTTTAATCGAAATATTTCTGGCCACATATTTCTTTTTTTGGGGTTTTAATTTTTTTAATTGGACTTTTATTGAAGTGAAGGTTGCAATCAATATGAATAAGAGGCCCAACATTCTGTTCCAACCTAAATGTTTGGTGCTTTTATTAATTAAACTTCTCTATAATCTTTTTATTTATCCAATCATATATTTCAACTATGGTTTATTTTCTTCCATCTTTTAGTTTACTAAGATTGAGATAAGATCAAATCCAACTAAAACAATTCTTATAAACTCTATTATTGTCTTCTATATAGTAAGAGAATGTTTTCTAATAATTATGATCATTAATGTGTTTTTTTAAACGAAATCATTATTTATCTACTTCAATTTTTAGCTCTTAAATAGTTGTAAAGTTTCCTTTTTGATTCCATAGATTAGTCATATATAAGGTTAATGTTATGGTCTTAATCCCTTCAACTGATAACTCTATGTTTCAATTTGAACCAATAATTACCAAACATCCCAAGTCATGTCAGAAGTTAAGGACTAATGAACCAAACATTGGACCTAAATTCTTGTTAAATGTTAATCAAACGTCTCAATCATTAATATGTTCTACCTAATGACATTGGCAATTACTCACTTATATGTCTGACTAATTTAATGAGGTCCTACTATACATAGATTCAATCATAATAGGAAAAAAGTGAGATATAACAATAAATTTGGGCATATCAAACCTTTTCGACCAAACTAAAACTGAGTTTAGTATTGACACAAACATTAAAAATTGAGACTTAATAAAACTTATTTAAACAACATTCACGTTTAAGGTTTTTTTACTACACACCTTACTAAAGTTAGGAAGATAACTAAGAGAATAGGGTGGTTAAAATATACTGTAGTTTAATGTCAATAATGACGACTGAATTTTTAATTCAATTTATACTACGGGTCTGTCAAATTCCAATAGATTGAATTTGGCGAAGTTTTGATTCTAGATGATGATGCTTTTTAGAATAACTGGTAAAGATAAGATGCAAATGAAAAATGGTTGATGGTATCGAAACCAAATTCGGGTATATGCCCAAATTCTTGAAGAACTCAATTTCTTTAAACACTTTAGTGCCCATGCTACTTGGAGTTAGGATAACTAGATATGAAGGAAACAGTTCCCCATGACAATTTAGTAGAAATAATTCAAATTCAACGGTGAGAAGAATTTGCTATACTAAGAAAAAAAACTTGTATATTCACATCAGTTAGTGAAAATAACCCTTGTAGCACTTTCAATCATTCAATTCAAATTCCCTAAACTTTCCTATTCGATTCTAAGATGTTTTCAATAATTCTCAATAAATAAATTATGTTTATCATACAACAACAGAGTTAGAGATAAGCACTGCCTGGCATAGAAGAAAAGGAATGAACAAAACACCATCATTTATGTTTCCACATCATGTATGTTTCCACGGATAAAATTTCATCATTTACACAAAATGAGATTTAATCATAAATAATTAAACCAAAAATCTAATGCCAATGTCTATCATTCAATGAAACTGAAAATGTAACACCTGCATACAACAGAAATTATGAACTACGTCTACTTGTTACAATTAATTACAAAATTTGAGCACCCAGGTTACTCATTATCAGTTGAAACAATTCATAGAAGGATCACAGTGGTTTGAGCAGTTCATAAAAAATAACTCAGCAATTTCTCAAGCATTTTGTGTCTGCGGATCACTAATAATATTCTCAACTTATAGACTGAAAATGAGTGTGGGTTTGACAGCACAATGTTGTCAATTCGAACTTTGCCGCAAAAATATTCCAAGTAATCAATGACGTGGAAGATAATGAATTGTTCCACCAAAAGTTTCCTCATTTTGAAAAAGATCAGCTGCATATCTTCAGAGGCTGAATGCCAACGGGATGATTTACTCGCTAATTAGCAGCAGCTACCATTCAGCTGAAACTTCACTCTGGTTCTAGCCAATTGCATCCTAACGTCATAGACAGCTATCTGCTGGAACCGTCTTCAGTAATTTGGCAAGTTCATAAGACTTAAAATCTTTCCCATAGCATAAGCTCAGATCCAGAGCTGTTTTTCCGTCCTGAAACATGAACAAACAATCAAATTCTAAGTAAGGGAAACAAATAAACCCTTGATGACTAGTTAGAAAGGAAGTTTCCAGCTTCATCAATTTCTATCTTTAACAATACGGACTTGAAATCAAAAGGAGCGGTACACTAGACAACATTAGCTTCACTGGACTATAACAGTGTAATCCAAAAGGATTAGAAATATAAGAAAGAATAAAGGGAATGAGAACAAAACATGTTCAACCCGATCCATTTAATTCATTATAACTGCCTTATTCTGTTGTGGAATGTATGACAAAATTACCTTATTTTTCCTTGTCTTATCAGCACCATTGACTAACAAAATTTTTGCTATATCTCTATTTCTGCTCTGAATGGCAACGTGCAAGGGGGTCCAACCATCCTGACAGATTCTTAAAGTCGTAAGTATAAACCATATACATAAAATAGAAAAACATAAAAAAAAAAAAATCTAATAAAAACAAGCTTGTGTTAAAGGAATGCTCACGTTATCTTCAACATTGACATCAGCCTTGTGTTTGATCAATAATTTCACAGTCATCTTGGCACCAACTTGAACTGCATAATGAAGTGGAGTGGCTCCATCCTACCATAGGAATAGATGGACAAACACACTTCAGACTGCAGTTAACAGTTTATGACAGTTATGCAAAAGAATGCTTCCTCACCTTATCCTTAACATGGGGACTTGCTCGTCTCCGTAGAAGATGGCTAATCAAAGTATCTTTTTTACCTATAATTGCCTTATGAAGTGCAGTAAGGCCTTCCTGTTTGATCAAATAATGTTATTCAAGCCCAGGCAAACACTACGCATAAATTGAAAAAATATAAACAACAAACACCTTATCAGGCAAATCAATGTCCATGCCATTATCAAGAAGCTTATCCACGCAACTCATCTGCATTGATAGCACAAGAGTGTGCAGTGGGCTCCATTTTTCCTGAAAACATGAATACAAGGGCTTAAGTATAAATAAGAAAGTGAACACGGGGAGAGACAGATGCAGAGTCACAGACTTACGGTTGATATTTTTTCCAAGTTAGGAGTAACATTCTGTTGCAATATTGCTCTTTCTTCTGGTTCCAAAAGCTGTTCAACCTCTGCAATAATGAAAATATCTTCTTGTAGTATCTGATTTTCGTCCAGGATCAAAAAAGATATTCTACAATCTACTTGTGAAACTACTTTAGCACATGTCAGGAAGTTGTTCAACCTTAAAATCATATTGAAAGTAACAACTACAAGCACTAAAGAGGGAGAAAATGTAAAGCAGTAATTTAAAAATTGAATTGTTTATTAAACCGTTAAGGTTAGTAGTTCACAGCAAGTGTGGTTCAACTAGTTTAAGTGACATTTGGCAGTTAACAGGATCTTATAGAAAAAGATATATGAAAAATCAAGGGTTCATCAAGTTTTTAGTCCCTGAAGATTTTACATAAATCACTTTTAATTCCTAAATAATTATTTTTGGATTTGTTATCCCTACATTTTTCCTTTGTTGGCAATTTTAGTTCTGTTGTGAAGTAACAGGGCGAACTAATGATCAAGCTGACATCAATGTATCTGACGTGACAATCCTGTGCAAATTTGTGGTAACCTGTTGTTTTATTCTCCTATCAACTATTCTGAAGTTATCAACTAGTCTGAAAATATGAGATTAAAAACACAGTTTAGCACAAAAATTATGGTTGTCAGTCTAGAACTATAGTGGTCTAGTTTTCAAAACCATGTTATGGCTCCAAAAGAAACAAAGCAATGAGAAAAAAAAATTAACCTTTCTTAATAAGTTCTTCATAGTTGTCCCTTGAAGTTACATTAACATCAGCAACAACTGAATCCCTCATTCCGTCACTTTCAAATAGAAAGTGGTCTTCAACTTCCTCACCATCAGACTCACTGTCACTACCAGTATCTGGTTCTTCCCAAGTTCCTACTTCTTGTTCAGTTTGAAAATATGATACATCTTGGCCTGATTTAATCACACCAAGACTCCTAAGTTTATAATTATCCCAAGCAAAAGAGAGACACGGTTTTCTATTATTTGTATTTCTGTACATTTTATAAAACACAGCGCCTAATTTGGAGTCCGTAGCAGATTCGGCATTGATTGTAGACCATGGAATAGTCAAAACAGATACTCTAGCCCAAGAACCCATTTCCGCTTCCCTGAAATGGAGATAAAAGAAGCAGCAATAAAAATAAAGCAAAGAATTTACATATAGTGGTTGCTGAAAACATCATCATGATGAGCACACGTTACACAAACAACCATACCCTGGGAGGACACCATGATGGGAAAGTGCAAAAGAAAAACATTTGCAGAGAAGAAATTGCACAACTTAGTTTTTGCATATATGCAACCAGAGAAAATTTGGGAGTCCAATTACATGTAAGGTTAAAAACCTACAATCTCACTAACATGTGTCGACACATCTGTCCACAATCAACAATGTGCAAACACAGTATTACAGGATTCTAGTTTCACATCCAAAACTAGCAGTAATACGTCAAACAAATATTAATTTTTTTCCTTCTAAACTTTAAATCATATGAATTTCAGTTCACCTTAGAGAAGAGTTTTTAAAATTCAACAAGACCTAATAAATTAATATATCACAACATTTATCACCCACGCCAAAGGAGTGAAATTAGATATATTTATTTATCACTAAAAGTCAGTTCAATACGGTTTGGAAACATAAGTTTCAAAACATTTTTAAATTAGTCTAGTCATTTCTATTTAGAAATGAGTGAACCCAAAGCAACAGAATGCAATATATATCAAGGAAATGTCATAACTGAACACCAACATCATAGGTAAGACGAGTAGCGTGGGTAGTTCACAGAGAATGTGAAGCATTCCTTTAAATGGTTGAAGCTCTGACATTCCCTCTTTTCACAATCTCTAAACTGCCAAGAGACGACTAATTAGAAAAAAAGAAAAGAGCCAAACCCTAAATTCGCAAAATTCTCTTCTATTTCTCAGTACAAACCAATCGGATCCTGAACTCGTTCCCCAACTCGATATTTAAACGAGGACAACAAAGTCATGCACCAATCCAATTGAAATACTAAAAGCCAAATCATACGAACTAATCACTCCGTCAAAATCAAGAACCAAACTCGTGCACGCGGTTCAATCAACATCTCATCAATTTAAATATTAACAGAACAAGAACATGTTTCATTCGAACCTTATGTAGTAGACTATAAATGTTTCGTAGCAGAAACACCAATTTTCAGATTACGGAGAAACAGAATCACATCACAAATCCGAGAAACATGGTGAATTCGAGGAGACTGTCGACTGTGTCTGGTTTTCTTATCGCAATGGATTTGATTGAGAAAAATTCAGGCTTGCTCACCGGATAACGCTTTTGATCTATTGCTTCCTGCACCTTCTAAATTGCTCCCTGCACACCCAATACGATTTGTATTGCCAATTTTGCCCTATGGAGTGGCTGAACTTTGGAAGAGGAAATTGCTTCTTACCAACTTTTACCAACTTTGACCTGTGATGACTAGGGCTGGGCATAATTAACTTAATTATACTAAACTATAAATTATCTATATTTTATTATACTATAAAAACTAAATTATTTTTATTAAAAATTGAATTATACTATTTTGTATTTCAATTTAAGAAAATTAAATTTTTATATTAGTAGTTCAGTTAACTTAGTTAACTGTTTTCAAACTGTAAAAAAATCCAACTTGGTTAAAACAAATTGCAACTCCACTACTGTTTATGTTTTTATCAAATAACTTATTGAAAACTGATTTTAAATAAATAAATATCCTAAATTAAATTTCTAAAAGAACAATTTTAAAAAATATTCTAAAAATTTAAATAAACTTTTCAAACTTCTGAAATATTTTTAAGACAAAAGAAAAAACACATTAAATACTATCTACAAATCGATATGAATTATTTTCTTCTCATAAATGTAACTTAGTTATTTATATTAATTTATATTTGTATATTTACCTTTTCAAAATTATATATCATGTTCGTTTATTAATTTTTTTTACTAAAAAATATTATACTATTAAAAATTATAAATGGATAGATTTTGACTAAAGTTTTTCTTATCAATTTTTTAATATAATCTATGCAATTAAATTTTATTTAAGTTAAGAATTTAAATAAATTTTTTAAATTTATTTTGAAATAGTTTTAAGATAAAAAAAAGAAAAGAAAAGACATATTTAATAATTTTTACAAATTGATATGAATTATTTTTTTCTGATAAAACATGTAACTTAGTTATTTGTGTTAATTTATATATGTATATTCTACTTTTCATAATTATATATCATACTCGTTTACTATTATTTTTTTTACTACAAATTATTCAAATTTATAAGGGATAGATTTTGACTAAGGTTTTTCTTATCAATTTTTTTAATGTAATTAATGCAATTAAATTTTATTTAAGTTAAGAATTTAAATAAAATTTTCAAACTTATTTTGAAATAGTTTTAAGATAAAAAAGAAAAAAAAAAAGAAAAACATGCAGTTTCCGTATGTTGGCTATGCTAAGTAGAATTGAAGTTTATTTTGGTTGCTATTGTACGGTTTACTATTTGAAACAGTTAACTGAAGTTAACTACTAATAGTAAAGTTCAATTTTTGTAAATTGAACCGCATAACAGTATAGTTCAGTTTTTTATAAAAATAGTTTAGTTTATGTAGTATAGATATAGTTTAGTACAATTACACTAATTATGCCCAGCCCTAGTGATGACCACAGAGCCATAGGTCTGAAATCGTGGTTTCGCGGTTGTGGCGGCAGTTGCTCATGACGATTTCAACGGTGTCAGCGGCGGGCCGGGAATAAAGGAAGAAGAGTTGAAATAAGGGTTCATATTTTTAGGATAATGATACTAGAAAACATTTTTTTTACCATATTTGAATATCATCTACGTGTCATTCTGTAATTAATCCAAAATTACTCCACAATCAATAATAATAATAATCATAAACACTATCATGGACCAATCACAGAATGACACGTAGATGATGTTCAAATGTTGTCTAAGTACCATTATCCATATTTTTAACATGTATATAAGATATTCTTGGTGTTCAAATTTTTTTTCTAATTTACCTTGACTTCAATAAAAAAAAATTGGGTGTTGCTCCCTCCACCACCACCTTTGCTCCCTCCACCTCTCTAATATTATGCAAAAAAAAATTAATTATAAAAATAATCTTTTTTTACTTTGTTTTTACTTTTAACCCTATTTAATTACTTTAATATGAAACCCTAAATTTTTACCATTTCCAGTCCCAGCAACCACACTTCCCAACTCTCCTTCTCTCTTTTCATATTCTCACCCCTAACTCTCACATCTGTTTGGTTTTCTCCTAACTCTTACTTTTCTTCTCCATAACCGTTTGTTTTCATGCGCGCAGCCCACCCCCAACTCTTACTTTAGTTTCGTACTCAACACTTGCTTTGCTAAGGAACTCGGCTTTAAGCTTCTATGTCATAGTGAGAGCGTTCATCCTCTCAACCTCTCTCTGCAACTCTGCTTCCCTTAGTGCCACTGCTTTTATGGCCTCCACTTTTGCCACCTGCGCTGTTTTTGCCTACACAGCTTTCTTTTTCGCAAGCTCAGAATTAGCCTCCGCCACCATCGGCTCTCGCTCATTCTCAAACACCTTCACTTCCATCTTCACCTTTTTCTCCTCCTTCACTCCCTCTCCATGCCTCTGCATCGATATTATTTTTGTCTCCGCATCGATCCTCGCATTGTTCTGCAACGTCTACCCCTCCCTCGACTTGGCTCCAACCTCTCCCTTCATCTTTGCATCTACCACGTCATCCTTGGCTTGGTTGACAACCTCCATCTTAGTCTTCTGACCCAAATAAAAAAAGTATTTGTGGCCAGCCACATCCACTAGTTTCTTCACGTTGGCGTTGTAGATGAGAAGCCCAAATTGGTTTAGCTTCAATTGAACCTTGTCAAACACTTCCTTTTTAAATGACTTGGTGTCTCTGAAAACATCCTCCATGGTCATGGATGCCGCAAGGACACGTGTCTCTCCCTTGATGATGCCCTATACTAGCTTCTTAACATGGTGAGAGAGCTTGTCGTGGGAAGAGAAAAGTTTGGAGTATTTGAAATACTAAAAAAATTAGTTTCAAATACAATAAATTAATAAACTAAAAACTACAAAAAAAAAAATATAATCAACCTTCAACGGGTGTGACCACATCCGTTAACGGATATGGCATATCCGTTTAACTAATGAAATAAACTAAATTTAAATAATCAATTAAATAAAACAAAAATCAATTTAAATAAATTAATAATAATTATTTCATTAAATAAAAAAATTTAATTTACATATAATTATCCAACATATTATAAAAAACTAAATCCTTAAATAAACTAAATTTAAAAATTTAATTAAATAAAACAAAAACCAATTTAATTAAATTAATAATAATTATTTCATTAAATAAAATAAAATTAATTTTATTATAATTAACTAACATATTATAAAAAAACTAAAAAAATTAAATACTAAAAAAATTAATTTAAAATACAATAATTTAATAAACTAAACACTACAAAAAAAATTAAAAAAATAAAAATCAACTTTTAACGGATGTGGTCACATGATGTGACATATCCGTTTAAATATCAAAAATCAAAATAAACAAAAATAAAATTATACATTCCTACGGATGTGGCATTTCGTTATATGTTACATCCTTTTAGCTTAATGTTTTTTAACAATATTTATAACATTATTAAACATATGGAAATAAAATAAAAAATACAAAAACATAAATATATATTTACAAATAAATAAATTATTAAATACAAAATAATCTAAAATAAACAGTAAAGTAAAATAATCTAAAAAGATATAAAGAATAAAGTAAAATAATAAAAAGAAGTTATATAATACTTTAATGGATGTGATAATCCGTCGACATATATCAACATCCGTTGAAGGGGTAACAGATATCAATATCTGTTTCCCCTTCAGCAGATGTTAATATCCGTCGACAGATTATCACATCCATTATTGAAAGATTATCATAACTCTTTCCCGCACCTGGGACGAAGCTTTCCTTTGTTGCCTCCGATAACCACGACCACAAACACCGAGCTGTGCCACCACTTGCAACCTCTCACCAAGCAAAGCCCACCACTACACACACTCATAGCACTACACACT
Organism: Vigna reflexopilosa; assembly: GCA_027742785.1. Classification (NCBI taxonomy): domain Eukaryota; kingdom Viridiplantae; phylum Streptophyta; class Magnoliopsida; order Fabales; family Fabaceae; genus Vigna; species Vigna reflexopilosa. Next base: position 23,749,631 of record CM050926.1, on the reverse strand, counting down.
CCCTCACAGAGGACAATGAAACAGAGGAAGAAAGAAAGGGATAATTGATTTCCTTGTCCAAGTTCGGTGTGAGGGTGAGTTCTTATAAAAGAGGACCATTAATGTAATTAATGAAGTAGGTTAATATTGGTGAAAATTTAAGGGCAAATTTGTCATGAGGAGGTGTAGGGAGTATTCGGTGGTGGTGAAGGGACCAAAGTTCAAAAAATTTATGTATTCCACATATATATTTTGTTTAATAAGGCTTTTTTTATATATTCAATAATATTTAAATTTTTGTCAAATTTGATATTTTTTTTAAACGGAGTTTAAATCATTAATAGGAAGTAACACTCTTGTTAATTTGTAATATTTTAAATTTTTAATTTTTTTTTAATTTAAAAAAGTTTTCAACAAGTTATAATTTATCAGGTTAATGTATTAAGGTTTAAACCCTCCATTGGTCCTCATAATTGTGTGTAAATCTCAGTTTGGTCCTCAAGTTTTAAACTGTCTCAATTGGGTCATAATTTTTGTAAAAATGCACACATTTTACCCTAACCATTAAGTTGTCTCAAACGATGTTAATTGATGTTGGGATGAATTTTTTATTTTAGGCTTAATCCCTCCCTTGGTCCTTACGTTTGTGTGAAAATCTCAGTTCGGTCCTCAAGTTTGGAACTATCTCAATTGGGTCATAATTTTTGAACTGTTGACAACGGCGGCATTTTTTAGTTTGAGAGGGAGAAAAGGTGTGAATCGGGGGGTTTGAGGGTGGAGGAATGGGTGAACTGTGATAAGTGATTGGAAGGAAAAAGAAAGACCATAGCCACGTGGATTTAATGATTTTAAAACATAAAAAAAAATTACAGCTCAGTTCAAAGTTAACGTCGTCTCAATACACTTAACGATTGGGGTAAAATGTTGTAAAATGTTTGCATTTCATAAGGACTTGAGGAAAAACTTGAGGACCGAACTGAGATTTTCACACAAACATAAGGATCAAGGGAGGGATTAAGCCTAAAATAAAAAATTCATCTCAGCATCAATTAACGCCGATTGAGACAACTTAACGGTTAGGGTAAAATGTGTGCATTTTTACAAAAATTATGACCCAATTGAGATAGTTCAAAACTTGAAGACCAAACTGAGATTTGCACACAAATATGAGGACCAATGGAAGGTTTAAGCCATGTATTAATGTCACGTATCTTATGTGTTAAATTAGTATCAGTAAGGTCAGTTTCGTATGTCAGTATTAATTTAATACTAGTTTTTGTTAATCTGCTTCTATTTAATATCAATTTGTGTTAATTTTATTTTATTTACTCTCAATTTTTTCTCTCTTAATTTAATTTTTATACAAATATTATAATAAAACTTATATTAAAATTCATATTTTTATTAAAAAAAATTATCTAATTTTAAAAAGAATGAAGTTTTTTTCTTTTAATTTTAAACCAACTTTAATTTTATGTTTTATTTGAAGTAAAATTAAACATAAATCTAACAATCATATTTTAATAATATTATTAGAGTTAATTTAAAAATAATTAAATAAATATTTAATAAATCTATGAATATAAATGCAAAGTTCTATATAACATTTTTATAAAAAATAAACTAAGATTGAATAGTATAAAATTAACAAAAATTTAGCTAAATCAAATATAAGACATTACACTCACATTAAACATTGATACTGACTTTATGTGTAATATTGACACTGTCACGTGACACAACGCTGACTTGACAAGTTAATAACTTTTTTACAATTAAAAATAAATTAAAAAAACTTAAAATGAATTTATATATATATATATATATATATATATATATATTGACACATAATGTAACATCTTTATTTAGGAACGAACCATTTTAAACATATAAGTAACGAAAAGTCATTAAGTAACTCGTAAATAATAATATTCTTGAATAAAACTCAGAACATTCCTGTTTAGCATAACGAGTCAATTTGAGTGGCCTTCCACCATAGCTTCGGACCTGTCTCTCCTACTTCAACTGTTCACCTCAACACTAACTTAGCATGAGTCGCAACCTTATGAGCAAGACATCATGTTGACAAAAATCCCTAAAGAAGTAAGATAGAGTGAAAGAAAGCCTTTGTTAGGAAAAGACTATGCATCCAACTTTCCAATAATAAACAAGGTTTCTAGAAAGGGATTGTCTCCAAAAGACCATTTTAGTGAAGCAACAAGTTTAGAGGAGTTAGAGATACATGTTCTTTTATTACTATAGTTTATAAGAAGAAAGTTTGACTTAATCAGATTTTGGAACCTTATAAAGGTTAAATCATCTTAGTTCATGATTTAGGATGTAACTGTCTCCAAACTTTTTTTTCCAGCTTTACACAACCATGTTAATGGTATTTTTCAATTACAACTATTGTTTATGTTGATATAAGAGTTGGAGTAACCTATTATATTGTCTTATTTATTTTTGCCCATGAAAAAGTTAACATCATATTTTCATGAGTGTTTTCCAATTGACCTCAACTTGTTCACATCCTTTTCATTCAATTACGTGTCTCCCTCTATTCAGTGGTTTACCAAATATATAATACCCATTTAGCTTACAATAGGCAATACGTAATCCCTACTTTAGTCAACAATAACAACCATTGCAACCATTTATAAAACCACAAATACCATTGCGAGTCATAAGTCTACAAAGACACAACTTTTCCAATAACAGTTAACAACCAAACACATGTATACCATATTGCCTTCAATTTTCAAACACATCCCATATATTGTACCAGCCCACTAACAATTAACACCTTGGCTAACAAAAATCACCAAACACACACTTACACTAAAGGCTACACGAAATTTGACAAATTTGCAACAATGTACATGATTCCATCTTCGATTAGGGAAGATCATAAAAAAAAACAATAGATTGCACACATATAAGGATGAATAGGGCAATTAAATTTGAAGTATCATTCCAAAACGCAAAACTTATCTCTCCCTCGACAATACTCAACACGCAGAACTAACACATTATCGATGCTCAATTGTCGTCGATAATACATTCAGTGTCGTTCGCCGATAAATCCGTCAATAATCAACCTTTATCGACGAATCTAAGACCGTCAATAATCAAATTTTTTACTATAATTGAAAAATGTCAACTTAACTTGAAAATGTAGATTGCTACATTAATATATAAAAAATATTATATATAAACTAAAAAAGATAACTTTATTATATGAAAATGTAAAAAATAAAAAACATACATAACTATCATATACAATAATAATAAATTGACATAAATAAATTATAGTATTAACATAACAAACCATTAAAATATCTCAATATAAAATAATAGGATTAGTTAGTCTAACATAAAGAAACAAAGTTTACTGAAAATCTTACAATTTTATAAATTTAACTCTATTCAATTTATTTTCTTTTAAGTTTAAAATTTTAAATAAAAAGTAAGGTTAGTGTTAAAAAATATTTAACGTTCTTATTGCTAAGAAAACAAATCATTCTAATGTATTATAATTAATATTAATATTCTATAGTGCCCTTTAATATTTTTTTATTGTATTGATATGATGTAACATGTATTATAAGAAAAATTTGACTTAGAAATAAAATAAGGTCATTATTTTTATTTTTCCAATCTTTGTTACGATGATGATGATCATTTACATTCTTGCTATTTTTTCTTCTCTATATATATTTTCTATCACACTACTTATATATATATATATATATATATATATATATAATAGTTATGACTTATTGTAACGTTCCAGCAACTTTCAGATAATATTGATGGTCGAAAGTCACCCATTCCTAAATTACTCCAGGCTAACCACGTTTAATCACGAAGTTTCTTATGGGTTAGATTACCGAAAAACAAATGCATTTGTTGATATGAGTAGCCAAATTAGTTCATTTAAGTTATCTTTCAACCATATAGTCTCATACATACAATCTCTAGATCCCTCTCATTTCGATATATGTTCGATTCATCCATGTGTCCTTTCCATTAGAAGCCTACTAGGAACCGTCACTTGTCCATACCTCTTCCACCAGCGATTACTCCCTATCTCATCAGTACTCAGATGTCACACTTATTGCTACTATTATTAATATTACAATAATAAATACTTTTATTTTTATTGTTCCGAATAACAAATATCACTGTTTTTACTAGTCACAATTTTGTATATTACATGACTTCTAGCAGTTATTTTGTGTCATAATTCTTTTATTATTATTATCACCATAATCCTCGTTATCATTGTAAATATATATATTTTTTAACAAGTTGATGATTGAATACAACCTGTGGATTCAAACATATTTGTAAGAAAGAGTTGAAAGTATTATATTACATAATAAAATGAAATAATATAGGAAAACGGTTTTTTTCACCTAAAGTATTCTTGACAATATATTTCTAGAAGCAAAACAGTTATTAAAAAAATGAACTTTTTGTATTTATAAAAAAGTAAAGAATAAAATAATATATATTAAATGGGTGTAAAAATTTATAGGTCAAAATAATGCTATCTAGTAATAACTTATGATAGATATAAGTTTTAAATAATTTTATAAAGTAATAAATTTATTATCTTTAATTGAATGAAAATTGTTGCTACTAAAACATTTATTTTTTTGAATTAGAAAGTGATAAAATACAATAATTATCTTTTTTTTGTGTGTGTGTGTTCATTACTGTTCAACATGATTTATCTTTTTAAATTATCACTTTCTCAAATTTGTTTTTACCTTGTCCCCTCAACTTTCTATAATGAACCCTAATTTTCCAGATGAACCCTAATATTCCTACTTTGAATCGTCTTTCCTCTCCTTCTATGTTTTGGTTGATGCTTCTTTTCCCCCACAACCTACCACACATAGTATATATATGCGGGCATTGAAACTCTGATATTCAAACCCTGCGCAGTTTCATTGCCCGGAATTTGGGTTCGTAAATTCGCAAATTGGAGAAAAACAGAAAACACGAAGAGCGTCTCCTCACCCGAGACAAACTTAAAGTGACTGAAAAGGTTTCGATCTTTCCTTTTTATTTTTTGCGGATTTAATTTTGTTTTTCATGCTTGCACTGTGATTTTAGAATCAAGAAGACCTAATTTATTCACTTTTGCGTTTTAAGCTTTTTTCCCCTTTGAATGGATTATTATTAATTATTGGATTAATGAGTGAGGTTTGTGATTTCTTCATCGCACAGTAATGTGAAAGGCTCCACAATTCGTTGTAGCACTTTTTCTTAATATCTCTTCGAGTTCTCAACTGGCCATCTTTTTAACAACGGGTACAAAACTATCCTTCAAATTGTGGTTGTGGTTGTTACTGTAGCAGAAGTAACTTGTTATTCTCTAACCTTGCTTGTTAAGATTCTTTTGGAAAAGTTTTGTGGTTTGTATTTTATTCTCATTCTTGCATTTTTTGTGTTTGTGTTAATGCTAAAGTTAATGGACTGTTATCTGAGAAGTACGGACCTGTGGTGTATCTCATGATTTGTTACATCTAAATGTAATTTCAGCTTTCTTAAACTTAATATGGAGGATTGATTTATCTCCAAACAAACATGACTCTAGAATTTATTTAAGACAAAAACCAAACAAATTAATAGAAGAAAGGTAAAGAAACCTCCCTCCTAATTGTGTTTATTTTCCTTAAACACTTTCCTTCATCTTTGGTAGGGGTTAGGAGCCCATCATCCTTCCCATCTTGGAGAGAATTCAACAACGAATTCCTCAAGGGCTTCTTGATTGAGTTTGAGGCTCTGAATTGCATTATCAATGAAGTTATGTCCTTTCCTAAGTGTTTACATTCTTAAGTACTTGTTGACGTGCCACTGCTATTGTTGTATTGCATCTGAAGCAATTTGAATGCATGCTACTTTCATTTTTCACCAACTTTCTGGATTTAAGGTTACACTGAGTTATTTATAATTATTTTCAAATGTCTTAGTTCTTGGTTTGTGCAAGTTTGTGGATGTGTGCATCAAGATTGTTTTTGTGCTTGCTTTTTATGGTAGAAGGCTGGGTAGTTTTGCTAAATTTGACCATTGAACATTGCTTTAGTGTCATTATGAGGCCGTATACGATATTTTATTTGATTACTTTTTATTTCTAGTTGCTTCTGTTGCTGCAGTGAAAGGTTGTAAAATCAGTTGTAATCTTTCTGATGGTTGTACATGCATTATTTTGTGAACATGAAATAATTGGAGATCACCCAATCTCAGGATTTAAGGATTTTACTGACTTACTGATGTTACTGTGTCGTGATTTTCTTTTTAGAGTGAAAGCAATCTATGGCAGACCATCGAAATGGAAGTACACAACCATCAAATGGAAAGGCCAGTGCAGCTGGAACTGGATATTCTATTGATCTGAATGCATTTCAATCCAGATTGAAAACATTTTATTCACATTGGGATGAACACAAAACAGATCTGTGGGGATCTTCTGATGCAATAGCAATTGCATGTCCTCCACCTTCGGAAGACCTGCGGTACCTGAAATCTACTGCTCTGAACTTATGGCTGCTTGGATTTGAGTTTCCAGAGACAATTATGGTTTTCATGAAGAAGCAGATACATATCTTATGTAGCCAAAAGAAGGCTTCTATTCTTGAATCTGTAAAAAAATCTGCCAGAGAGGCTGTTGGGGCAGATCTTGTTCTACATGTTAAACCTAAAAACGATGATGGGACTGCTCTAATGGATGCTATATTCCGGGCCATCCGTGCTCTGCCAAAGTCTGATGATCACGATTCTTCCACTGTTGGATACATATCAAGAGAGTCTCCTGAAGGCAAACTGCTTGACACATGGACTGAAAAATTAAAAAATACTAAATTTAATCTCGTTGATGTTGCCAATGGATTGTCTTCTTTATTTGCAGCAAAGAGTAATGAAGAGCTCACATCAATTAAGAGAGCTGCTTACCTGACAACCAGTGTGATGAAAAACTTTGTGGTTACGAAACTTGAGAATGTAATCGATGAGGAGAAGAAAGTCTCTCATTCAACATTGATGGAGGAGACTGAGAAAGTTATTCTGGAACCTTCAAAAGTGAATTGTAAGCTAAAGGCAGATAATGTTGATATTTGTTACCCGCCAATTTTTCAGAGTGGTGGAGAGTTTGATCTCAGACCTAGTGCTGTCAGCAATGATGAATTACTGCACTACGATTCAGCCAGTGTGATTATATGTGCTGTTGGAGCCCGATACAAGAGTTATTGCTCCAACATAGCTAGGACCTTCTTGATTGATGCAGACCCTCTTCAAAGTAGGGCATATGGGGTTCTTCTAAAAGCCCATGAAGCCGTCATAGGTTCTATGAAGCCAGGAAACAAGTTAAGTGCTGCATACCAAGCTGCAGTCTCTGTCGTGGAAAGGGATGCTCCAGACTTGGTTTCATATTTGACAAAATCTGCTGGAACAGGCATCGGCATTGAGTTTCGTGAATCAGGATTGAATCTTAATGCAAAAAATGAACAGATAATTAGAGAAGGCATGGTCTTTAATGTGTCAATTGGTTTTCAGAATTTACAAATTGAGAAACATAAGTCAAAGAACAAGCATTTCTCCCTGTTGCTTGCTGACACAGTCATCATCAACAAAGATAAGACTGAAGTTGTGACTTCGATGAGCTCAAAAGCACTCAAGGATGTAGCATACTCTTTCAATGAGGATGAGGAAGAGGAAAAGCCAAGCACAAAAGTGGATGCCAAGGCAGCCGAGCCCTTTACTAAGACAACTCTAAGGTCAGACAATCATGAAATTTCAAAGGAGGAGCTTCGAAGGCAGCATCAGGCAGAACTTGCTCGTCAGAAAAATGAAGAAACTGCTAGGAGGCTTGCTGGTGGTGGAAGTGAGGCAGGAGATAACCGTTCGTCTGCTAGGGCTTCAACAGAACTTGTGGCCTACAAGAACATAAATGACCTTCCCCCTCCCAGAGAAATGATGATTCAGATTGATCAGAAGCACGAAGCAGTTCTCTTGCCTATAAATGGAAGCATGGTGCCTTTTCATGTGGCTTTCATTCGAACTGTTTCGAGCCAGCAGGACACCAACCGCAATTGCTATGTCAGAATTATTTTTAATGTTCCTGGGACCCCTTTCAGTCCTCATGATGCAAACTCAATGAAGTTCCCTGGATCTATATATTTGAAGGAGGCGTCATTCCGCTCCAAGGATTCAAGGCACATTAGTGAGGTTGTGCAGTCAATTAAAACCCTCAGGCGACAAGTTGTGGCAAGGGAGTCTGAGAGAGCCGAGAGGGCAACCCTTGTTACTCAGGAGAAGCTGCAACTTGCTAATAATAGATTCAAGCCAATACGGTTGTCAGATCTTTGGATCCGTCCTGCTTTTGGTGGGCGTGGAAGGAAGATACCTGGTACACTAGAGGCTCACGTGAATGGATTTCGTTATTCTACCACCAGGCAAGATGAGCGTGTAGACATAATGTTTGGCAACATTAAGCATGCATTTTTCCAGCCAGCAGAGAATGAAATGATCACGCTCCTGCACTTCCATCTGCACAATCATATTATGGTAGGAAATAAGAAGACCAAGGATGTTCAGTTTTACGTTGAGGTTATGGACATGGTCCAGAATGTTGGAGGTGGTAAGAGATCAGCGTATGACCCTGATGAGCTTGAAGAAGAACAACGGGAGCGAGATAGGAAGAATAAAATAAATGTAGAATTCCAAACCTTTGTGAATCGGGTGAATGATCTCTGGGGTCAGGCCCAATTCAATGGGCTGGAGTTGGAGTTTGATCAACCTCTTAGAGAGCTTGGCTTCCCTGGGGTTCCTCATAAATCTTCTGTGTTTATTGTTCCTACTTCAAGCTGCCTTGTTGAACTGATAGAGACCCCTTTCCTTGTTGTCTCGCTTAGTGAGATTGAGATTGTGAATCTTGAGAGAGTTGGGCTTGGGCAGAAGAATTTTGATATGACAATAGTGTTTAAGGACTTTAAGCGTGATGTACTGAGGATTGATTCTATCCCTTCTACATCACTGGATGGAATCAAGGAATGGCTTGACACTACAGACATTAAGTATTACGAGAGCAGGCTGAATCTGAACTGGCGTCAGATCCTGAAGACAATCACGGATGACCCTCAGAGCTTTATTGAAGGAGGTGGTTGGGAGTTTCTGAATTTGGAGGCTACTGATTCAGAGTCTGAGAACTCAGAGGAGTCAGACAAAGGTTACGAACCTTCTGACGTGGAACCTGAATCTGATTCTGAGGATGAAGCCTCTGACAGTGAATCACTTGTTGAGTCTGAGGATGATGACGAAGATGAAGATTCTGACGAGGATTCAGAGGAAGAAAAGGGAAAGACGTGGGAAGAACTGGAGAGGGAAGCGAGCAATGCAGACAGGGAAAAAGGAAATGAGTCTGACAGCGAAGAAGATAGAAAAAGAAGAAAGGCAAAAAGCTTTGGTAAGTCTAGAGGTACTAATCTAAGCAGTAGCATGCCAAAGCGGTCTAAGTTAAGATAGATTTTTGGTCTTCCTTTTAGCCGGTTTAAGGTTTAGTATCAGTTTGTTTTGTGCTGTTACTCCGGTTATCATAGCAGCTTGTGTTTGGACTTGGAGCTGCCCTATCATTGTAACTAAATATTTTTCACCCATCTTATAGTTTAGCTACTCGATTGCAATCCTTGAATTCAATTGAAGTCCTTAATTGCCTTTCTTTCCTTAGTTTGGTGATTGCCTTTTGAATATAATTGTTCTACCTGTCTTTATATTTAACTCGTTCTTGTATTAGAATATTTTATTGTAAAACAATTGATACCATAAACAATAGCTACCGAATGTGCTCGAGAACAATTGATAAAAATTTATGGTGATGTTGAGTTTGAATGTCATGTATCTGAACTTAGTAATAAATAATCATAAAGAACAAACTTTATCATTTATAATAATTTTATATCGTTGTGTTATTTTTTAGGATTTTTTTACAAAGAAATTCATTTTTATAAATAATTTGAAATATATAATTAATTGTAAAGTTTAATTTATCCTAATTTTCTTAAAATTAGAAAATTGTCTGTTGAAACATGCTACGTACTTAAAATACTTAAAGAAATTTTGAGTGAACAAAATATAGATATTTTCGATCTAAACTTTGAATATACAATGTCTTAATTAAATAAGTTTAAATGTTACCCCTACTATTGAAAGGTATAATAAAAGATCCATATGTTATAACGATAACAAGGTGCTACTTTTAGAAGAAGAGCTGAAGTTCAATTACTACACAAAAACGAGAAAGACTTTTAATTAAAATATTAAACAAAAGATCACTCTCAATAGCCAAATGTTAACAAAATTAATGGAAATAGAAAGTCACATGTGATGCTAAAATAACACAGTAATTCAGGTTGATAACTCTCTTTAATAAATAATATATATATATATATATATATATATATATATATATATATAAATAAAATATAAAATAAAATATAATTAAAATATTATTATTTAAGATTGTAGTATAAGTATTTTTTTTCTCCTTTTAATAGTATTAATATATAACCATTCAAATCTAAATTATAATTGTAAAACCCACTTTCTTTCTAAAGTCAGAATTAGAAATACAATTCCCATGTTATCTTTATTTTTCTAATTTTCTTTTACTCCAACTTCTTTTTTTTTTCCTTTTTCCTAAGCTAGGGTGGGCAATACAACCAGAAAAGGAGACTTCTCTATTCCATGTCCTAATCTAATTCAATGTACATCCTTTTTTCTTTCGTGAGTTTAATCTATTTCACAATTGAAGTCTAGTCTTCTTTTTGCATGTGATTTGTCTAGATGTCCAAACTCTTTTTTATGAAATGTGAACCTAATGCAACGTTTGAATCACTAATCCAAGCTAATTTTTGTGTGTATAGCTATCAGGGTCTGTTTCTCAGAATAGATTGGAGGGAGTGTTTTTTATCCAACTCCACAAGGTGAAGGAAGTTAGGGTTTTTAGAAACTTGCAAGTTAATTTTCTGCTATTTTGGTTGTGTGTATGTTGAATATGTTGTGTGACTAGGAGTCATATATGATGCATATTTAGGAGTGGAAAAATGAGCCAATCTTATTCGTTTTAGCCCAACCCACCTTTAGCCTACCAAAATCAGACCACATCGGACTGATCTGTAATATGGCAGCAGGTTGAAATGCATAACTTATCTCATAACAGTGCCTCGTCAATTTTGATTTTTGTGTGTGTGTTATATATGCTTTTGACCCCTAAACTATTAAGCGATTTTAGTTTTAGTCCTTTTTTCAAAGTTTGGTCTAATTAGGTCCTCATCCTTTTAAAATTTATGAAAACAATCCTCAATGACTAACAACAGTGTTTTCTTTGATGTGACAAATGGTAATCCACATTAAAACTTCATTTGTTAAATTAACTTGGATTACCGTTTGTTCGCAACAAAGAAAAAACATACACTATTAATCATTGAGGACCAATTCTATAAATTTTAAAAGGATGAAGACCTAATTAAATCAAACTTTGAAAGAGGGACTAAAAACAAAATCGGTTAATAGTTTAAGGATCAAAAAATATTTAACCATTTTTTTTACCAATGAAACCCAATTTAAGTTTTTTTTTTATAATGTAGGCACAATTATCCATGTGGTAGCTTTTTAAACTTATAAGGTGACAAATTATAAAATATTATGGTATTAGTAAGCATTCTTAAATATGCATGAAGAGACCAAACAAATAGATGCAAGACTTATGTTCAACAAAAAAATTAAAGTTGATAAGTGTGAAAAATACTTGTTTTCATACTTATTAATTATCTCAAAGTTGTGATTATTCATGAATTATGTGTTTTTCTCATAGAAAAAATGTAATAGTTATTAGGAAAGCTTGTGTAGCTCTTTGTACAAGAACTTGATACATTATTGAAGATTTGTCAGCACTTTCTCGCTAAGCTACTCATAACTTGCTCAGCTACACAGAAGACTACTTGCTCAGCGAGCAAAGTGGCTTGCTCAACGAGTGAGATCAGTTACAGAGGAACAATTGAGTTTTCACTCAACGCATACATACTTGTGCTCTGAGCGAATTATATATCTCTAGAGTAGTTATTAAGTCAAGAAAGGCAGGAAACAAGGAAGTTTTGGTCTGAAAAAGTATAAAATATTCCAAGAACTTCAGGGAGACTACTTCAAGACATTAGGACGTCGCTCTTCACCAAATTTCATAAAACATGTATGTTTTAGATGACTAGGAGTAGCTAATTTCCTCTTTCGTTGGACTTGGATGTAATGAACTCACTGTGAATATATCACTGTGTTCATATGCTTTTCTTGTTTTTATTGTAATTATACGAAAGTATGATGTAATATGAATGTTTATGAGTATTGGAAAGTAAACTTGAACTTGGACATAAGATAGAGCAACCAAAAGGAATGATACTAGGAGTGGTGTCAATTCTTCTAGTCATTCTTGAACATCTGATTTTAATGCAAATTATATGTTAAATGAATTAAGGAATTAATGATTTAACATATATATTCAGAATTAGATTTTTAAGGAATTAAATCGAGTATAACTTGATGTGAATGTTTGAACGACAATATGATATGTTGTACAAAATGTTATTCTCATGTGATTTATGAAACCCAATTCCAATGAAACTCTTTTCAAATTTCAATCGTAATCTTTAAATTCTTGTTATTTCAATTCAATTTTTATCGTTGTGAATTCAATCATCATCTTTTCTAAATTGACTTTGGTAAATAACTAAAAATTAGACAAACAAAACACAAGTCCCTTGGGAGAACGATACTTGGAACTTACACTTATACTTGTAACGATTTTGTTCACTTGCCAAAAAGTTATCAGAAGCAAATGCAACTAATAGGGCAAGTAAATCAGCAAAAACACATTTAGAAACCAAAGAGAAAAAAACATGATTGTGCATTACTTGTAGCTAATCACAATACATATACATGTCAATTCCTCCTAACACACACAATGACAAACAAAAAGCCTAAATACATATAATATAATCTTATAATGTCAACAAAGCAACATTGTACACATATTAGAAATTTAGAATGCATCAATACCTTTAAACATAAATCATAGAGTCATTAACAACATTTGTTCAAAATAATATTGTCTCAATCTTCATTTTCCTTTTCAGAATTGTTAGATGCACGCATCCTTAGAATAAGTCCCTTCCACTCTTCCATCTTTGTCAGCTTCATCATCATCTTCAATAATATCATATGAAATGGAATTGAAAAAAAAAGTTAGGTTATTTATGAAAAACAAATTAATAAAATATAAATTAGAGAAGTTACCATCATCACAGAACTCATGCTTTCAGTTGCAAGTACAAATACTTGCTTCCTCGTTTTCTAACAATAAGCGATTTCTAAACTCTTAATCGTATTTCAAGAAATTAAAGTTGCATTAGGAATTAGATAATTTATCCAAGTTCTAAGCACTTCATACTTAACAAATTTGAATGGTAAATCATGTCGGATAATTAAATTAACACACATTTCACGGGAAACCATTTGATATATTTCTTTTGCTTTCAACTTTACTTATGCTTCCATAATCATTTGTCTCACATCTTCACATTTACTTTTACTACATTTTTCAATATGACATTTTAAATAGGAAATTCCATATTTTTTTGCTACCAATTAAGTATTTTTGGTTGCAACCATTACACCTTGCGTTCTACTCTCCATCATCACCAACCCTATCCTAATAAAGTATTTCTAATAATAGGAACGGGTTGCCTTATCCATTTTCGTATTAAGTTCAACACTCTCATTATCAATATAATCTTCAACCTCATCATTGTTACATCATCCTCATCATCAACATTCCCAACACTTTTACTAATTGACTCATCCATCATTACTCAATCCAATTATAGAAAAAGAATCAAAATCCTAATGAGTAACACAATTGATTCATATTACAATTAACTCATCATACACAATAACACAATAACAATTGCTATTACAAAAATTGACTCATTTCATCATACAAAATACCAATTGCTTGACACATTGAGGAAAGCAACCTTAATAAAAAAATTGAATAAAAATAGGGTAACACAATCAACAATCTGGAATTGGATCAACACAAAATCGAAAATAAAAAAATCGCAAAATGTTCAACACAATCAATCCTAAAACAATAACTACAAAATATGGTAAAATTGTGAAATTTGGGTTTATAAAATTGAGAAATCAAACATACTTGTTCGTAAACTTCATGGTGACCATTACTCTCTCTCGCGTCAAGTAGACTGTGACATTGTGTTGGTGGTGGTTGCATTGGTAGCTCACATCGTGCTCATCCTTCACTCCTGTTGGTGGTTGTGAGAGTGAATGAGTTCGTAGACTCGTCGTGGTGGTAGGAGGGAAGGAAGAATTTCTTTTGTTTTCCTGAGGTTGAATGTAATGTGAAATGAGATGACAAGAGTTGCATAAATGAGAGATACTGAGAAATGAGATGAGAGTTTGAAAAGAAATGAGTCTGCACAACACAACAAGCAAAACACATGTTTATTTTTTTATTAACGAAACGGGCTGGTCCGACTTGACCCGCTGATTGGCCTGACAGGTTGACAGGTTGGGCAGGCAAGACTAATGCGAGTTGGTAGGTTAAAGTCTCTGTCTCGATCCAACCCTTTTGAACAGGCTGATTTTTCGGGCTTGAGCCATTTTTCTATCCTTATGTATGATTGGTATATTAGAGTTATGAACTGGTTTGTTTTGTACTAATTTATGGATCGAATCTATGCTCAAGCTGTGTTGTTTGAAAGTTTTGTAAAATTTAATGTGTTTGAAGCTTGAAGTGTGATTTGAGGTATAATGAAATTAAATATTTCTACTTGGACAATTGGCCAATTTTCTATTGTTAGGAGAATGTTTTAAAATGGATTTGAAAAAAAAAATAAAGGGAGCCAAATTGAGCAATTGTGCAAGAATTGAAAATCTGATTTCACAAAACCTATTGACATGATGTTGAGTGGTGACATAGCTACACAAATAATTTTATTTCAAATAGTTACTTTAAAAATAAAATCTTCACCACTATATTTAACACTCAAATAAAAATGAAATTAATGTCTTACATCACCATACTTTTATTAACTTGACAAAATTTTAAAATAACAATTGAAATAAAAACAAGAGTTCCCATACCTTTATTGGCCCCGCCCAACTCTCATCTAGCCCCGCCCAACTCTCATCCTTCACTATTGTGCATCTTCCTTAACCTCTATACGATCATATGCTCCCATATAAAAATACGATCATCATAGGTAGAAACCACAATTACAAACGCAAGGGTAAACTAACATAACAAAGTGGTTAAAATCCCAAAACATCTTAAAAAATAACATTTTCAAAAGAAGTAATTAATTAAAAGTAAAACATATGAAAGTTCATCAAGTTAGACTCCTAGAAAAAAGATGTAAGTCAAAACTTAACAAACTTAAAATCTTGTCTTTCCTAGTCTTTCCAAGATTACTTTCATATCTCTCAATAGTCAATCAAATATTTAGATAATTGAAAGCAACCTACCAATAATTTTTAAAACACAAAAAAGCCTTGACTCATAGATTTCTTAGTCTAAGGACATCCATATCCTTTGACCTTGACACTCAAGAGCCAAGAATCAAACACCAGTAAATAGAGTTTTGTGTCCAAAGACATCTATCTCAGCTTTCGAAACTCTAAAGCCCTCACATGTAAGCTCCAATTCATAGAGTTCTCAGTCTAGAGACATTCCTCCGTTGACCTTAACACTCAAGAACTAAGTATCAAACACTAGTCAATAGAGTTCTTTTCTTAAAGGCATATGTTCTCTGGCTACATTCCATAGACCCTCCACAAACAAGCACATGCAAGCATAGTTCATAAAGTTCTCTGTCCAGAAACACTCCATCAAGCTTTGACACTCTAAGAACCCTTCACTCCATCAAGCTGCCCATTAAGAAGGATCCTTTTAAGGCACCAACTCAAGGAGCATGCTTTGAACATAGCCTTAAACAATGCTAAGAGTCTAGCCTTAACAAACAACTTAGCTCTAACGAGAGCTCACACAATGCTCACATGAAGCTACTCAAATTCATTCAATCAGAATTCCAAACCAACACAACTCAACAAATACCTAACAAAACTTAACACAACTTTCTATATCTACACAAGCACAACACAAACATGAGAGAAAGAAAGTAAACAAAAAAATAAGAACTCAAGAAAATGAAAGTAAATAAGAAAACAAAAACTCAAGAAAGTTATCCTTTTAGAAACCACCATTTAACAAAAAAATTTCCAGTTTTAGAATAATTATTTAAAAATCAAAACTTTCAACCTTCGGAACACATTTTAATAATCAAATAACATCAATATCATCAAATAACATCTATACACAAAACTGAAAAGAAAGCATGATCTAGCTTCCTTTGTAATAATAGTTTAACACAACAAACATAAGCAAAAAAGTTAGTTTTCTTCACCTTAAACATTTATATTAACCCTTTAACCTTCACTCTAAAGTGTGTGCCTCTTCTCACATGTTCTTGTTAAAAAGTGCTTCAAAAATACTTCTGTTTCTTTTTAAGAAAACTCCTTGTGCTTCATTATTTAAATCACTGAAAATGTATATAAATTTGAGTGTTTTACTAGTGTCCCAACTTATTTATAGTAAACCTCTTAGTCTAAAAAAAGTAGTTATCTCCTTTATATTTTATGACTAAGAAAAAGGATAAAATATAAATTTATTTTGATAAAAAATATGATTTAAAAATAGGGTTAAATATGCTTTTAGTTCTTGAAGTATCAGTGAATTTTGGTTTTAGTCCCTGCATAAAACATTGATGGCATTTCATCTTCTTAGTATTGAAACGTGTATGTTTAGTCCCTAAAAATAGACGGCGTCAATTTTTTGGTGATGTGGCTAATGGCCCTGCCACGTCTTCACTGTGCACTGCCTGCCACATTGAGGTTTTTTAACATTTGGAAGGAGATTAACATTGTAGCACGTGTGTTGGTGACTTGATCTTTTATAAACCATATTTGAAGACACGTTGGGGTTGTTCTTCGTGATCTGAGTTGGGGGCAAATTAGGTTCGAGATCGTCTTGTTCAAGAGGGAGATAGTCTTCTTCAAGAGGTAAGTTGATAGTTGTTTTGCTGTTGTGCCTTTGAATTTAAGGATTGGGGATTTAGGGTTTGGGTTGGCATGAAAGGTGATGAAGGTATTTGCTTCTTGTAGTGAAATGAAAGGTGAGAGTGCAAAAAATGGTTGGACGCGAAGGACGATTGGTTCGGCAAAGTCGCAAAGTTGTGGATCATCTTCACGGTTACCATGTAAAATGTGTGGTTGTGGTGAAACATTGTTGCTTTTGAAGGCAACTACTGCGAAGAACAAAGGAAGACTATTCTATAGATGTAGAAATTGGGCAGTAAGTGACTAAATCTTTCAGTTCATGTGGTCAACTTTCTATTAATGGTGTGTTATTTGGATTGCAGAGTAATTCAACTTGTAATTACTTCGAATGGCATGAAGAAGAAGTTTCTGAAATTCAAGGAAAACGTGAAGGAGTTGAACTGTGTTTGGAAAATGATATAGTTGTCCTGGATCTAAAGAAGATAGAGAAGCTGAAAAAGAAATTACAAGAAGAGAAGAAAGTTGGGAAAATGTTGTACTTGTTTGTGTTGTCATGGGCGTTAACCATTTTCTTTTGTATTATGTTTTCACTGAAGATGAATTTGTAATTAAGAATTATGATTGAATAAAATTGAGTTCAAGACTTAGTTTATTGTTCAACATCTTTAAATTTTGTTCAAGTGCTTCACTCAAGTTTAATATGTTGAGTCTGACTGCTATGGTAGTCTTTACTGTTCATTTGGTATTTTTCCAGCCAATGTACCAAATCACATTTTCAACCATCAATTTTGCTTGAATTAAGATGTGAGCCACTCATTTTTCAGTGTAGTATGTTTCCTTACTGTTTTAATCACTAGCCATGTTCCATTTGATATTGTAGAGATGTTTGAAGTGTCATTTTACCATATGAATAATTGCAACTGAATTTGGTCACTACAGTTCCAGTCACTCTGCCACTTTTACCGTGCTGCAGCAGTTTTGTAGCTACTTCATCATTTCAGCATTTCCATTTTACCAAGTACTTTTAAGAAATCAATATGCCATCTACTTAATTAATGGTCACTATGAGTATCAGTATCAATAGTCAAATTTACAATAAAATTGACAAGAGCAACTGTATCAGTAAAGATAAAGTGGTGCCAAAGTCAGCAATCACGTGAACAGCAACTCACTATTCCCAATTCAAAATCTGCAGCAGTAGTATTCCTAAATTCAAAAGTAAACATAAAGTGGTCCCATACTATTAAGTAATTGAAGTGGTCCCTAACCACTCACAAAAAATATTGTGCATTCAATAGTAAAGTAGTGCAAGTGGGCCCTGCCAACTACATCCTGCCAACTACATCACTTTAATCAAAGTACTACCCACTACTATTGTTCCCTAAGTGGGTGTGTAATACAAAATACATTAAAATAAGGTTGTTCTTATTGCAGCTTGGTACTAGCTTCAAGTGGTACTAGCTTGGGAACCGAGATGTTGTGCTCCTGCTCCACTGATTGATGTTCCAGTTTGTGCTGTTGTTGGAGGTCCTCCTACTTGAGAAGTCCCCCTTCTTGATGTTCCTCCTCCATGTGACGTTGATGGTGGTGCTTCTGCTTCAGATCTGGGCCTGCTACCAGATCCTCCTGCACTTGAAGTGCCCCTTGTGGTCTACAAAAAGAGTAAGCAACATTAGAAGCCATGCTGTGAAAATAATTAGGTGAAGTTGTAATAGAGAGATTTTGTACCTTATTTCTGTTCTTTCTTCTACATGTTCTTACATTGTGCCCAAATTTGTTGCAGCTGCTACACTTCATAATAGCATGCTTCTTTGACAATTTTGTATGGCTCACAGGTTCATCTGCCTCTCTTCTTCTTAGTTTTTTGGGCCTCCCGGGGTGTTTTATAAATTGGAGGCAGGAGTAAGGGGGTGCTTTCAGAAGTAGGCCACATTTGTTGATCATTTATTGGAACTATTTCAGGGCCATAACAAGCGACATAAGCTTTTTTCTTGTAATAAGGATGGACATAATCTTCAGGGTTTTGAATTTTGTAATTTATGGAAGCAATAGCATGCCTGCATGGTTATCCTATTAAATCCCAACTGTAACAACTACATGAATGGTTACTTAAGTCAACAACAAACTTATCCATTGTAAACCCGTGTGTGACTTCAAAATTTTCAGCCCCTACCCAAGTTGGGATCCAATTTCCACTCTTTTCTATTTCCTTATCAAGCCTTTTTCGGGGTCTAGGCATTACAACTCCTGGATATGTCATTGCTTTCTCCCTAAGTGTTGCAAACCGTCTCATAATGTAAGTTCGTATCCATTCCATCATAGTTATTATTGGTTTGTCTCTAGCTAGTAATATAGTACTATTAAAGGACTCAGTCAAATTATTTATCAACACATCGCATCTAGAATAGGTACTAAATGCATGTTTACACCAACACTTGGTAGGAATACCTAGCAACCAATTGTATGCATCAATGTTAATAGCTTTCAACTCACTCATCTTCTTTTCCTAGTCCTTCTCAAATGTAGCCTTTGCAACTCCCATCATGAGATCTCTAATGAGCACTCCTCCACCAAATCGCTTCTTGAAATTGTTATACAAGTGCCTTAAGCACAATCTATGTTCAACTCCATCCATCATGTCATCAAAAACTGTCATTAGTCCCTACAAAATTTAAAATGTATTGGTGAGTGATTAGGAAATGATGAGATTGTTAGAAAATAAAAATAGACAAAGTGAAATACTTTTTGTTGATAAGAAATAAACACCTAACGTTGACAATCAGGGCCACCTATATCATCCATTAGCAGTGATAAAAACCATCTCCAAATTTCCTTGCATTCATTCTCGACCATTGCAAAAGCCAGTGGAAAGTATTGATCATTGGGGTCTCGGCCAACTGCCACCAACAATTGGCCATCATATGTTGTCTTAAGATGACAACCATCCACCCCTATGAAGGGCCTGCAACTTCCTAAAAAACCTTGCTTACACCCCTCTAAACACATATAAAAAGAGCCAAATCTTGTTGGCAATGTTGGTTGGGGTTGATTCACTTTAATTTTAAAAGTTCCACACTTAACTCTTAGCAATTCCCCCAAATAATCATATAGACGAGCATATTGTCTTTCCCCATCACCAACCAGAGAATCCAAGGCAATTTGTTTGGCCTTTCCAGCTTTCCAAGCAGTGATACCAACACTGAATGACTTTTTAATGTCATCAATGATTTGGTTGACAGTCATGCTAGCCACATTTACAAACCTGTCAACTAAAACTTGTGCAATCCAATTCACACTTGCACTTTTGTTTCCAAAAACTCTTCCACAGTTGTGTCGTCCAACTAAGGTTTTCACACTAAATGTTTCCTTCCCTCCTACCTTGCTAGCCATAATAACAAAGCCACATTTTTTTTACATTCTGCCCTTACTCTTATGAGATCATTCTTCACAAACTTAATCTCTTTTCCATTTAATACACTATGCTCCATTAGTGCATTTTTAAACTCCTTCAATGAACAAAATTCCATCCCCAATGAGAATCTAAAATCCTTGTTCATATCATCTTGTCTAAACTTTTTAAACTCGCCCCTTTTCAAGCTGCCATCCTCATCACTTTCTAAATCTGAATCCAATTCATCAATGTTGTATTCCTCATTGATCTCATGGTCTTCAACTTCATCATCCATTACAAATGAACCTTCCCCAACATTGCCTCTTCTAGTCACACGTTTCTTTTTTCTTTTCATTGCATTCCACATTTTCATAACTGGATTAATGTTTCTATGAACATCATCCACCCTATCATTCTCATCCACTCCATCATTCTCAACACCAAACCCATCATCATCATTATCCATTCTTTCTTCTTCACTCTCATCCAGATAATCTTCAGCTGAAGCTACTACTTCCCCCTTAACCACATCCAAATCATCAACCTCATCATCACCAATTTCAACCTCTTCCTCATCAATTTCAACCTCTTCCTCACTAATTCCTACCTCTTCCTCACCAATTTCTACACTCATTCCACCCTCTTCTACAATCTCAGCCACACCCTCCATGTTTCCATCATGTGTCTCTTCACCACAACTAAGAAACAGAACTTCCACTGCCTCACTAGGAACATGTTGAACATATATTTCTACCATGTCCCCAGTCCCCTCTGCATACTTACACAAGTTCATTGCTTCCCTGTCATCACTCAGTAATCTCATATTATTCATCAGCATTTCCCTAGACCCCTTCCACCATAGTTTAAAGTCTCCATCATACTTAAATTCTTTAACAATTCCAATTACTTCAAAATAAGACCAACGATCTGGATCAAGTCCTACTATCACGTGTACCTCTCCGCCAACATACCGTAGCCCCTTATCACTAACAAACTTTCCCATGTGATGGATACAAACTTCGAACACCATTTCTATACCTACATTCACACATTAACACTTAATTCACAAAATCGACCCAGCAATGATACACGAAATATGAGAACTTACCTTGATACAATGCGCGATTGCCTTTCACACCCAACGTCTCTTTCACGACCACCGCAAGAAGCACTGCAACGAACCACCTTGAAACAATGCTTCGAGAAGAAGCTTTCCAGGACAGTTTTCGAGTAATGTTTCTATAAACGTACTTTTCCCCAATTGCAAAAAACCAATTTGCCCTAAATCCCTAATTATTAATTTGATCCCTAATTGATCTCAAAACTCAACACACACGTGCAAATCCAATTTTGGTAATCCAAATGTTAAAAAACCTTAACGTGACAGGTAGTGTACAGTGAAGACGTGGCAGAACCGTTAGCCACATCACCAAAAAATTGACGCCGTCTATTTTTAGGGACTAAACATACATGTTTCAATACTAAGAGGATGAAATGCCATCAATGTTCTATGTAGAGACTAAAACCAAAATTCACTGATACTTCAGGGACTAAAAGCATATTTAACCCTCAAAAATATTATTATATTTTAGACCTAGACTTCTATAATTGATTCTGTTTTTTAAAAAGAGATGAACAAAACGTCATAGACTTAAAAAGAAAATGTTAAAAAAGATAAATAAAATAATTTTGCAAAAATGATAATTTTATAAAATAAAATTTGACTAAAACAATTTTTTTATTTATAAACTTAGTATTTTTAATCAAATTTTTTATTTATAAATTTTAACGCACTAATATTATTATTGAAAAATATTTTAATTTCAAAAAAATGATAAATAATTAGTATTAATATATTTCATATTAATCCATTTTTAATTCAACTCTATTTATTTAACTCACTAATTAAACAAGTAGAGTGTAGTAAACCTATATTTAAAAAATTATACCTTTTATTAACCCAACCTATTTCGAATATAAATCAAAAGTTAGGTAGAAGTTTAAAATTATTTTGATATGGTTATATTATGAGAATAATTGTTAATAATTTATAAAATACAAAATTATCTTTTAAATATTTTTCTTAGTGACATTTGTTTCTCTCTTGCCGGAACACAACTTTCTATGATAGTATAATTATTCTTCCCATATGAACCCTAATTTCCCTCCTTTTCATTTCCTCTCTTCTCCTTTGTATTCTTTGGTGATGCTTCATTTTCCTTGCAACGCACAGCAGAGAGTATACATATGTTTGTGCGCGCGCGCATTGGAATGCTATTCAGACACTACATAGTCTCGTTGCCCCCGATTCGGTTTCTTGAATTCACAAATTGAAGAAAAACAAAAAACACGAAGAGTTTTCGCTCACCACAGACAAGAGGTCGAGTGTTGGAAAAGGTAACGATCTTCCCGGTGTTTTTGGATATGTTTTTTCTTTTCATTCTTCCACTGTAATTTTAGAACCACGAAGTTCTAATTTCTTCGTAGAAATTGGTAGCCATTTCTTTGCACGATTCGCTTTACTTTTTCTCTACTGAAAATTTTGATTATTAGGTGTTATTCGATTAATAAGTGAAATTTGTGATTTCTTCATCTTTCAGTTGTATGAAAGACCCTACGATTCGTTGTAGCACTTTTTATCGATCTCTGTTCTGAGAACTATCCTTCGAATTGTTTGTTACTGTAGCAGAACTATACTTGATGAAAAGTTGTGTGGTTTATTTTTTCTTGAAGTGCTTGCAATCCACGTGTTTGTGTTAACGCTCAAGTTGTTGGTCTTTCATCTGAGAAGTACAATATTGTGGCATATCTTATTTATTATACTGGGACGTGCTTTTGGCATTATTGAACCTAATATTGGGGATTAGTCCCGCCCGCTTGTTTTACTGATTTGCTTCATATATATAGCATGAAAATAAACATGACATGCCCGTAGATATTATACCGAGTTTGAGCCTACACAATTGTGGATCCAATGAAGTTATGTGTTTTCATTTGTTTTCAGTACACTTTGACATGCTATTGCTCGTGCTATATCTGAGACAATTTTATGCGTGCTCCTTTCGTTGTTTTCGAACTTTCTGGATTTATGGGTTGTACTTAGTTACTTATTATTAATTTCAACTGTCTTATTTGCGGGTTTGTGCATGTTTGCGGATATTTATATTAAGATTGTTTTTGTGCTCTATTTTTATGTTATACGAAGGCTCGGTAATTTTTATTGTGATCATTGAACAATGCTTGAGTCTCATTATATGGCTGTTATCTTGCTCGATTATTTTTCTTTCTAGTTGCATCTGTTGCTGTACTGACAGGTTGTAAAAGCAACTGAGTTATCTTTCCCATGTTTGTTCATTAGTTATTTGTGAGCATGATATAACTGGACTTCAGTTGCTATATGATTCTGTTTTAGATAGACTTCTTCTAACTTCTTTTGTTACTATCATATTCTGATTATTCTTTGACTATCACATTCCAATGTTGCAAATGGTGCTTAGATCTACACTATCCTGCTTGTTGCTATTTCCAAAAGTATGTATATTGGAGAAATGATTATACCTTTTTGTTTTGATTGGCTTCCATTCTTTATAATATTTTCCAGTGGCTAGTTTTATTTATGCTGCTTCATCATCTATAGTGATTGCATGCTGTTTGTTTCTTTGCTTTGTTGATATTAACCCAGTAAAAGCAGATAGCACTTGTAATTGTTATATTACATTCTTCAAAGTTCAATGTATAATTAGAATTAATTATTTCATCTTTATGGTTTATTTATTCATGTCTGGCTGGTTTTTTAAATTTTAGTTGTTTGAGTTTTTAGATATAGCCAGCAATGGAAGGGATCCAGATAACTAGGACTCCTTGTTCCTTTGAGCACTTACTTTTCCACTGGCTGAAAGAGAACTGAAAACTATTTTGCATCAGTAATTGTATGCCAACTTTTCACTGATGTTATTGTGACTTAATTTTCTTTTTTCCAGAGTGAAAGCTAACTATGGCAGACCATCGAAATGGAAGTACACAACCATCCAATGGAAAGCTCAGTGCAGCAGGAAGTGGATATTCTATTGATCTGACTGCATTTCAGTCCCGATTGAAAACACTTTATTCACATTGGGACGAGCACAAAACAGATCTGTGGGGATCTTCTGAGGCAATAGCAATTGCATGTCCTCCACCTTCAGAAGACCTGCGGTACCTGAAATCTACCGCACTGAACTTATGGCTGCTTGGATTTGAGTTCCCAGAGACAATTATGGTTTTCATGAAGAAGCAGATACATATCTTATGCAGCCAAAAGAAGGCTTCTATTCTTGAATCGGTAAAAAAATCTGCCCGAGAGGCTGTCGGGGCAGATCTTGTTCTGCATGTCAAACCTAAAAATGATGATGGAACTGCTCTAATGGATTCTATATTCCGTGCCATCCGTGCTCAGCCAAAGTCTGATGATCACGATTCTTCCACTATTGGATACATATCAAGAGAGGCTCCTGAAGGGAAACTACTTGAGACATGGACTGAAAAATTAAAAAATACTAAATTTAATCTCGTTGATGTTGCCAATGGATTGTCTTCTATATTTGCAGTAAAGACTAATGAGGAGCTCACATCAATTAAGAGAGCAGCTTACCTGACAACAAGTGTGATGAAAAACTTTGTGGTTACAAAACTTGAGAATGTAATCGACGAGGAGAAGAAAGTCTCTCATTCAACATTGATGGAGGAGACTGAGAAAGTTATTCTGGAACCTTCAAAAGTGAATTGTAAGCTAAAGGCAGATAATGTTGATATTTGTTACCCGCCAATTTTTCAGAGTGGTGGAGAGTTTGATCTCAGACCTAGTGCTGTCAGCAATGATGAGTTACTGCATTACGATTCAGCCAGTGTGATTATATGTGCTGTTGGAGCCCGATACAAGAGTTATTGCTCCAACATAGCTAGGACCTTCTTGATTGATGCAGACCCTCTTCAAAGTAGGGCATATGGGGTTCTTCTAAAAGCCCATGAAGCCGTCATAGGTTCTATGAAGCCAGGAAACAAGTTAAGTGCTGCATACCAAGCTGCAGTCTCTGTCGTGGAAAGGGATGCTCCAGACTTGGTTTCATATTTGACAAAATCTGCTGGAACAGGCATCGGCATTGAGTTTCGTGAATCAGGATTGAATCTTAATGCAAAAAATGAACAGATAATTAGAGAAGGCATGGTCTTTAATGTGTCAATTGGTTTTCAGAATTTACAAATTGAGAAAAGTAAGTCAAAGAACAAGCATTTCTCCCTGCTGCTTGCTGACACAGTCATCATCAACAAAGATAAGACAGAAGTTGTGACTTCTATAAGCTCAAAAGCACTCAAGGATGTAGCATACTCTTTCAATGAGGATGAGGAGGAAGAGGAAAGGCCGAGCACAAAAGTGGATGCCAAGGGAGCCGAGCCCTTTACTAAGACAACTCTAAGGTCAGACAATCATGAAATTTCAAAGGAGGAGCTTCGAAGGCAGCATCAAGCAGAACTTGCTCGTCAGAAAAATGAAGAAACCGCTAGGAGGCTTGCTGGTGGTGGAAGTGAGGCAGGAGATAGCCGTTCGTCTGCAAGGGCTTCAACAGAACTTTTGGCCTACAAGAACATAAATGACCTTCCCCCTCCCAGAGAAATGATGATTCAGATTGATCAGAAGAACGAAGCAGTTCTCTTGCCTATAAATGGAAACATGGTGCCTTTTCATGTGGCTTTCATTCGAACCGTTTCGAGCCAGCAGGACACCAACCGCAATTGCTATGTCAGAATTATTTTTAATGTTCCTGGGACCCCTTTCAGTCCTCATGATGCAAACTCAATGAAGTTCCCTGGATCTATATATTTAAAGGAGGCGTCATTCCGCTCCAAGGATTCAAGGCACATTAGTGAGGTTGTGCAGTCCATTAAAACCCTCAGGCGACAAGTTGTGGCAAGGGAGTCTGAGAGAGCCGAGAGGGCAACCCTTGTTACTCAGGAGAAACTGCAACTTGCTAATAATAGATTCAAGCCAATACGGTTGTCTAATCTTTGGATCCGTCCTGCTTTTGGTGGGCGTGGAAGGAAGATACCTGGTACACTAGAGGCTCACGCGAATGGATTTCGATATTCTACCACCAGGCAAGATGAGCGTGTAGACATAATGTTTGGCAACATTAAGCATGCATTTTTCCAGCCAGCAGAGAATGAAATGATCACGCTCCTGCACTTCCATCTGCACAATCATATTATGGTAGGAAATAAGAAGACCAAGGATGTTCAGTTTTACGTTGAGGTTATGGACATGGTCCAGAATGTTGGAGGTGGTAAGAGATCAGCGTATGACCCTGATGAGCTTGAAGAAGAACAACGGGAGCGAGATAGGAAGAATAAAATAAATGTAGAATTCCAAACCTTTGTGAATCGGGTGAATGATCTCTGGGGTCAGGCCCAATTCAATGGGCTTGAGTTGGAGTTTGATCAACCTCTTAGAGAGCTTGGCTTCCCTGGGGTTCCTCATAAATCTTCTGTGTTTATTGTTCCTACTTCAAGCTGCCTTGTTGAACTGATAGAGACCCCTTTCCTTGTTGTCTCGCTTAGTGAGATTGAGATTGTGAATCTTGAGAGAGTTGGGCTTGGGCAGAAGAATTTTGATATGACAATAGTGTTTAAGGACTTTAAGCGTGATGTACTGAGGATTGATTCTATCCCTTCTACATCACTGGATGGAATCAAGGAATGGCTTGACACTACAGACATTAAGTATTACGAGAGCAGGCTGAATCTGAACTGGCGTCAGATCCTGAAGACAATCACGGATGACCCTCAGAGCTTTATTGAAGGAGGTGGTTGGGAATTTCTGAATTTGGAGGCTACTGATTCAGAGTCTGAGAACTCAGAGGAGTCAGACAAAGGTTACGAACCTTCTGACGTGGAACCTGAATCTGATTCCGAGGATGAAGCCTCTGACAGTGAATCACTTGTTGAGTCTGAAGATGATGACGAAGATGAGGATTCTGACGAGGACTCAGAGGAAGAAAAGGGAAAGACGTGGGAAGAACTGGAGAGGGAAGCGAGCAATGCAGACAGGGAAAAAGGAAATGAGTCTGATAGCGAAGAAGATAGAAAAAGAAGAAAGGCAAAAAGCTTCGGTAAGTCTAGAGGTACTAATCTAAGCAGTAGCATGCCAAAGCGGGCTAAGTTAAGATAGATTTTTGGGTGTTCTTGTTAGCCGGATTAAGGTTTAGTATCAGTTTGTTTTATGCTGTTGCTGCGGTTAGCGTAGCAGCTTGTGTTTGGACTTTGGAGTTGTCCTATCGATGTAACTAAATATTTTTCTCCCATGTTAGTTCAGCCATTTGATAGCAATGTGTGTCCTTATTGTTTACGTAATTTTCTTCTTTCAATGATTGCTTTTATTTATTTATTTATTTCTAAATATTAGTTCTCTCTTTCACTAAGCCAACAGGCTATAGAACCACCATGAATTAATTGAGTCAATCACATTAAGCACCAACGAGGTTTTATGAAATTACTACAACTTTTATCATTTTTACCTTACTTTTACATCACCAATATTTTATGTATTTTTAAAACATTACGGTGTGAATTCATTGAAGGAATTATGTGAGTATTAAAAAAGAAGTGTAGATTATATAATTTTACAAAGTTTTAAGATTTGATTAGAGTACTTTTCTCTAAAATACCGAGTATTTTTAGTTTGAGTACATATGATGAATGTTAAATTTTGGCGGAGAAATTAATGAAAATGAAATACATTGAGGCTTATTTAAGACTACAAACTAATTTGGCAAATAAAAAGGAAAGTTTTATAGTGTGATTATCAAATTTGTTATATTTTATAAATGTGAATGTGGGACTTTAAAGGCATAAGTAAAAAAATTAGGGTAATAAAAAACGAGAGTCTTGAAAATGAACGAGTGATTATTAAAAGAAAATTAAATAAGATATAACAATAGATAAAATTCGAAAATTATTGTGCAGACGACAAATTAGTTAGTTAAGGTAATCTAAACATTTGAACCGGTAACTCGCGGATAATTATTACGATTTTATTTAGAGCCGTTAAAATGGGTCAAATTCGACTCACCACGGGTTCGGGTCGGGTCGGGTTTGAAAAAATTGATTTTTTTTATGCGGGTCAGATTTCAACCCGGCTCATTTAAACTCGGCTCATGTGGATTGAACCTGTGGTGAGCCGGGTTAACCCGCCAACTTACCTACCTAATTTTATTTTTTTAATTTATTATTTTATTTATAAAATCCTAAAAGATATAATACAGTATCAATTGCTTCGAGAATTTTGTCTCCATGTATAAATTTTGAAATACTATTTTCAGTCATTATAAAAGAGTAACTTTGTTAGTATCTATAAATATTTTTTATTTTCAAATAAATAAAAAATATTATTATAAGGGCCTTGTCAAATTTTAGTTTTGTTCATATCATATTTTATTCATACAAGATATGTTGAGAGAATTTAAATATTTTAAAGATAAATTTTAGATGCATAAAGAATATAAAGTTTATAAACAAAGGATATTAGTACCTGTGTAATTGTTTTATTTAAAAAAAATTGTAATTAAATGGGCTAATGAGTCAACCCATTTATTCACCAATCTGTGATGGGTCAAGTCGGATTCAGATTTTTTTGACTCGCTAATAAATGAGCCGGGTTGGATTGACTCATTAAGTGACCAACCCGTGATGAGCCGGACCGGGTCGAGCCGGATTACCCGTTTTGACAGCTCTAATTATATCATTGTGAAAATTAGTGTTGAGACCTAAAAAGCTTATAATTTTTCATGTAACATTATTCTATTTTTTTATATCATTAACCAATTAACAAGAGTATTAATATATTGAGAATAACTTCCTTTTAAAATACCACATTAATATAATAATAATGATAAACATAGAAGTTTAAAAATCTTATCATTATTAACTATTATTATTATTATAGCAATTAATATTAAAAAATTATTTTTAACTGTGCATTTGTTTACACATTTCTTTTACTTATTTTTTTAATAATTTCTTAATTAACATTTTATTTTTTGTAGTTTACAAGAAAATGCATACAAGGGACAATTATAATGAGAGTTTCAAAATATTTTTGTTATATAATTATAATAATTAATAAAAAGTAAATTATTTTTTATAGCTATTTGTTATACATTTTGTTATTCAAAGTGGGATTATTTTATTAAATATTTAATGTGGTTTCAAATTTAATTATTTATGTTTAATTTTGTTTTTTTTTAAATAGTTTCATAACACGTTGATAATGTTTGAATGAGTTGTTAGATTATTGTGTATAGGATCGTCTTACAGGATTGCTTACATGGTCATGCGACTTTGTTATCGAAGCATGCAGTCAACCACCGTTGGAGCAACTTTATTCCTCTACCACCATGATGCATCGGATTCCACCACTGCAGTACCAGCCAAGAGGAATCATGAACCACCTTACCCCTTCAACACAAAATGCAAATATGTTTTCTCGAAGTCCCTAATCGCAAACCATAGCACAGATCTAGAATCACTCCCAAAATTAGGGTTTTGTGATGGTTGTATTAGAGTTTGTGCTTGCGATTTCCAAATCTCTGCTTCAATTTGGGTGGTGTAATTTAGGGGCTTTGAGGATGTGATTCAACCAACATTGCAGTTCTACTGTAGTTGCTTGGTGGTCCGTTGCTGCTCGTGATTCTATGTGGTTCATCAGAATGGTGAAAGAGACACATCTGGGTTGGTGATGGAGGTGCAAGATGCAGCGAAGGTCCGACGTGATGTGGTTGGGTGGTAGCGTTGACACGTAAGTAATTATGCAAGACGATAATGTAATCAGTAATTCAACAACTCATTCAAACATTAAATAATGTTAAAAAATTAATCAAATTAAATATAAATTACAAAATTTGGAACGCATTGAATTTGAAGTATTTAAAAAAAGGTATTTAAGTCTAAAAATTTATCAAAGAATTTTCTTATCAGGTTTTCTAATTTATTGTTCGATTTTTATTTTAAACAAGTTTAAATATTTTGATCTTACCTGGCTTTATTTGGGATCAAAATGACGAAATCATATTTTGACCCATTAAAAAATTAAAAGTAAAATACAATTTTAATTTAAGTAATTTTAATGAAACTAATTTTATTTTAGATATAATAATTCGGAATGTAGATGATAATATAGATATATGGTCTGATAAAATATATTCTGTTTAGTATATTTGTTATAATATTTTGTATTTAAATATGGTATCTATATTATTATATAAAGAGATTCGGTTATACATGTATTTTTTTTCAATTCCTTTTTTTCAATTTTTTTAAAATTAAAATAATTATTTTATAATTTTACTTTTTAAGTGATTTTTTTTAATTTAACCATTCCTTTTATTTAACTGTTTTAATTATTTTTATTAAAAAATATACACTAACTATAACAAAATTATAAAAATTATTTAAATTTACTTTTATAATTCTAATAATAATAACTTCATTATTTTTTATTATAAACATTCATATGTATTTTTACTGCTTATTTTATACAGCAAATTAAACGAGCTGAATAAAAAAATTGATTTGGTTTATGTCTTAATATTCTTACTTCAATCTAATCTATTCGGTAGATTTTTAAACTGAGTTATTGTGTTATTAACATCTCAGTTATAATTTAAAGAAACTCACCTTAACAATGTACACACAACTTTTGAAATATCACAATTCAATCATCCTTATATACTAATTTTTTGTCTCATTCCTGAAATTAGTTATTTTCTTAATTTAGAAATAACATTCATTTCAAAGAAAATATTTAATTTGAACAATAATTATTTTTTTATTATTTAGTTCTTCTTGATCGAAAAATAACTGGTTTGAGTAAAAATTAATTTGATAAGGTTAACTTATACTCAAATTTTCATACTGACTTCATTATTGAACATTAACCAAATTAATTTTCCAAATAAATAAACTTCCAACACTTAGATTTTCAACACTAAGATCTATCATAAAGAAATAAAAATAAACATTCAAACTAGTTTTAAATTCAACCAAATAGTTGTATCAATAGCTTGAGCAACTCTTCAATCCACCAACAATTTCACAATATAAATTAATTCTTCTCAGCAACCTTTCCAATATCAAAAATCAAAATTTATCTATCAAAACTATCATATCTTTATATTTTCAAAACATATAAAAACCATTCATGCACATCCAAATTACCATCCCTACATAAAATATAATTATTGTGACAATTAAACAGTAAGATATTCTACCATATGATTATGTCAAACTTTTGCATGAAAGATTTTCATCAACAAGATATGTTATATTCTTCTACTAATAAAGATTTATCTTTATTCTAAAAATCTTATATGCAAACTCTTATGAACATGACATCCTTCTTGTAAAGTCAACTCAAGAAAAATATAAAGAAAAACTTACTCAATAATTTCTAATCCAATATAAATGTTTTATTTTTCAACATAATCTTTAAAGTGAATTCAAATTCAGAAAGAATGAACAACTATTTTAATCATTAAAAAGAAATATAAATAAAAAATATATTTATAAAGAGATATTATTTTTTTAAGAATAATCTTGACATATTTTATATTCATAAACTTTTTACGTAAATAATAAAATATACAATTCTTATTGATAAACTCAATTCTTACGTAAATATATTTATAAACTCAATTCTTATTTTTAGAATACAATTTCTAACCTTTCAATTGTAAAATTCAATGTATTGATAAAAAAAAATTACTAGACAAGAAAATAGATGCATTAAACATGAAGTAATTTTCACCAAAATAAAATTTTGTTAGACTATGATAAATAATTTATAATTTATAGTGTGATCCAAAATTTTTGTTGCTTATGAATAGTTTGTTTAAAAAATAAAATCTAATTTTAAAAGTAAAGATGAAATAATAACTTTAAATTGATAAAAAAAATATTTTGTTGGAAACACTATGATGTATGTCATTCTATTCTTTATTTTTTGATATAACAGTTTTTTCTAAGTTAATTAGTATTTTCATAAACAATGCATTTAAAATGTTTTAATAAAAACATAACATAATTTAATTTTACTAAATTGGTTGCATTTTACATAATTTTATCCTTAAAACATACATTCATTTATCCACATTGCATATTTTTTTTTCTTAAAAAAAAGTAGTTGGAAATTATTTAACCTAAGTCATATTGATAAAAATAAAGGTCGAATCATATATATATATACTAACTTCACTCTTCTATAAAGTCCAAGCTAGGAAAGACTATATCTTTTAATAAGAACATGAGAGCTAACTTTTCTTGGGTAACCCATTGGAGACGTGGATGACCAACAATTCAATGCACCAACTCATGAAGATTGTGAATCAATCAACTTAATTACTAGAAGTCCATTTAATTACATTAAAGACCAACAAAATTTCAATAATTAAATGCGTTATATTATGTGGATCATTCAATTGAGAAAACAAAAATGAATTGCTCCAATCAATTTATTTAATTGTAATTAATTTCAAGGATGTGTTTTTGTAATCCTTATATATAGAGTCTTGGAAACAAAAACATAATATACTAGATGAGGGGAACAAATATTTCACTTTTTTCCCTTATTTTCTTCAA
The DNA here is from genome assembly GCA_027742785.1 of Vigna reflexopilosa. NCBI lineage: Eukaryota > Viridiplantae > Streptophyta > Magnoliopsida > Fabales > Fabaceae > Vigna > Vigna reflexopilosa. The sequence continues at coordinate 23,716,408 of CM050926.1, read as the reverse complement.
TATAATCAAATTCTATTATTATTTTCAGTAAAATAATAAGGAGTCTTTGTAACTTTATAGTTTGTTCTCTTATTACTGTATTTTTTTTTTCTATTTAATCTTTTAATTTTATATTATTCAAATTGTTTTATTTATCTATACTCTTCATCTAATTTCTTTTAGCAATTTGTTTTACCATTTTTTTTAAACCTAATACTAGTGTTTTATTTTTTTACTTTTTATTTCACAATTGCATCACAATTTTATTTTATTTTAAACTTAATTGCTCGGTTGGCTCCACTTTTAAGGTAGTGTGTAATTTTAAAAAAGTATTAATTAAATTCATTCACAATTGTGTTAATGTATATCAATCAAGTCTATTTTTATTTATGATATTTAAATAATTAATGTTGATTTATTGGTCATGCTATATTGGAAATTTTAGGATGTCTTGACTTTTGTTTTCTGAATGTAATTCATAAGAGCTATCTGATGTGGAAATTTTGGAAAGAGGGTTTAGAAAAAAAATTGATACGTGAATGTTTACAAATTGGGGTTTCAGACATAGAAAAAGAGAAGTAAAATTGGAGATTTCATTAACGGCAAAGTTAAAGTGGAAAATCAATCTTTCTTTGACAACGAAGTGAGTTCCATTGAATGTCGAAGGTGCATATGTGTTGAATTGGGGATTAGGGTTTACAAAAAAAAAACTCTTACGAATTGGGGATTCCAACAGTAAATAAGAATAACGATTTTACAATATTTCGCAGATCTTGTACTAGGAAAATTCAATTTGCCAAAGAGATTATTGTCATCATATTTGGAATCACCAAATGACTTAGTTTTATGAAAGACAAGTTGAGATTTACTTGGTAGTAGCAGCTCTTGAAGGAAAGGGAGAGAACTTATCCAACTGTTTCATTTCACCAAAGTAAGTCTACCTGCTTAATTCACTGGTCCATTTTTTCATTAGATCTTGCTTGTCTAGTGATGTAGCTCTTGAGCTTGATTGTCATCTTTCTCTCCCACCTTTTCTATTTTTACATATTTGCGTTCTCTATCACTATTTATTTTCTCACTAAAAGAATATGATGTGTTTGGGAATCTAAAATTATTTGCAACATTAGTGTCATTTTTCAATAGTTGTTTGACTTGATTTGTGGACTTTCCAAGGGAAGAGTTGGGATTGGGGTTGGGACAATTGAAGTCTATATAGGAGGTTGAGGTTCTGATCTATCATAATCCTTCGATCTTCTAAGACACTTGAAAAACATTGTTGTACAATACATTTACACATTTTTACTCGTTACAAATGTGTTTTATTACATTACCACATCGTTCATGTTGTTTCTGAAAAATTAACCAAATGAACTTGATTGATGCATATTAACACAATTGTATATTAAGTTGACACTTTTTTAAAAATGGAGACCAAATAAATACAATATCTTGAAAATGAAAACCACCTAAACAATTAAATCTTTCTTTTATTCACTCATAATTTTTATAGACATAGATCACTTTTATACCATGTCATTCACCACTATCTATTATATTGCAATCATTCTAGAATTTTAGTTTCACATGCATTCAAATTTTCTCATTTTTAACTTAATTTATTTTTCTATTTATTTCTTCATTTAGACATTCAAATACTCCTATACATCTTCATTTATTTGTAATTATTAGATTCAATTTAATTGAACATTTTAGAATTTAGTATTTTTATTTACTTTAGTGATTTTGTTTAATTTCTCGTAATCATTATAAATTATTGTTTTTTTAAAATTTTTTAAAGCATTAGTTTTCTTTATTTTAATAAATTCTAACTATTTAAATTTTTATTATTTTGTTTGAGCTTATTTGTCATTATTTTGTTTTATAATTATAAAAATAAAAAATAAAACACTTTAGTTATATTTTCATTATTTTGTTTCAATTTATTTATCACTCTTTTGTTTTATAATTATTTTTAAAAAATTCTAATTATTTAAATTTTTATTATTTTGTTTTCAATTTATTTTTATTTTATCACTCGTTTAGTTTTACAATTATTAATTTATTGTCAAATAAATTCTCTTTAATGGTTCTGTTAGAGATAATAATGTTTAATAATAAATACATTTCCATAATTGTATATTTCTGATGTTCAACATAAATTACTTATATTACATTAAATTTAGTTAACTTATTAAATTCATAAAGCGCTACTCAAATGTCGTTTACACACTCATTAAAATATATCTTTGAAATTAATTTATTAAAAGGAGGTTGTAACTTCTCATGAACCTCAAAATCTCCTTTACGAAATTTTTGGACATCGATGTCGGAAGATTAAAAAAAAAAACTTCAACTTGTGAGGTATGTGATTGTTTCTCTTTCGTGCTTCTAACATCCGAATCGGAACAAGGGTTAAAATAAAAAGGGTTCAGCTTTTAAATTCAAAGCCATCCCAAAGTTCTCATTTTTCTTTTAATCAGATAATCATTTCCAACGTAACTCTGCTATTTTCTTCCCCAAAAAAAGGTTTTTGCTTTCTCACCAAGAAGGAATATTAAGGGAAAAAGTAAGATACTTTTAATTAATTCTATTACAGCGCAAGTTTTAGAGGGTGAACCAATTAACGGGGTTGACAACGAAGTCAACAACGAAAAAAAAAACCAGACATTACTTGAAGGGCAAGTTGGAGAAAAGCTCAAATAGTAATAGATCTCTGTTCATAGATTCTCTTGTCTTGTTTTTTTTTTTAGTTGTGTCGAGTTTCTCCAAGCCCTTTTCTCCTTGTTTTGTTATCTCTGCTTAACGAAATAGAGGAAGTGATCTTCTGTCGTATGTTTCATTGATCGTAATGAAATTTAACTCACTCCTTTTCACGTTCTAGGCAGCAAGTCAAGGTATTTTTCTTCCTTTAGTCCACTCGATTACTTTGTTCAACTGGGTTTTCATTTTATGCTATGGTCATCATCCTTTGTATATTGAATTATGTTTCTGTATATCATATGTTTATTCATTGTTTTCTGTTTACTTCATTTTATTAGTATTACTATTACTATTACTATTATTCTTGTTGTTGTTACTTTGGTCTAGGAGAGTAGACATAACTATACTGATTTATTTTTGGTTTTTGGGTTAGTCTTTTTTGTCTTTGTTTTTCTAATTTCATGAATATATGTTAACATAGTTTGAAGTTTGGTTGAATAAGCAGGCTATTGTATGTTTTGTGTCTATTCTTTATTTCCTAGTAATGAATTCAAGTGTGAAAAGGTTTGCACAGAAAACCTCATCTAATTTTGCCTTTTTCTTGGCTGGGGTTCATTTCTAGGGAGACTTTTTTGCTTGTTTCCACATAACTTTTGAGAAAGCTGTTTCCAAGGAAGGCCACAAGAAGTTTCTTTCAAGCTTCTGAATTGTACGAAGTCATTGAATGGCGTTGACGTGATTCTTCCTTCCTAGAATTCTTCCTTTTGAAAAACAAACTCCACTATCCAAAACCAAGTTCCCACAGATCTGATTCATCTTTTGTGTCTTGTTTTGGGAAGCAGCAGTTTGCATCAATCAGTATTATGAGAAAGGGAAGTTACAAAACTGTTGGCTCAACCTCAGTAGATACTGGTGTTGGTCTTGTTTGCCACTATCAATTTGAAAATGGGTCATCTCAGTTTGTGTTCATGGATATTGAAAGTGGAAAAAGAGCTTCCCTTAACCACTGGCTCTGCTTCTCCACCGAAAACTTTGTGCAGACCCTTGCTTCCAGCAATGGTTTAATTCTCTTGTCAGGTTTTAGTGAGGACCAGTTCTGTTATCATGTGTTCAACCCCCTCACCATGCACAAGTTCACAATCCCTCAAACTATAATCCAAGAGAATGTTACCAAAGTTGGATTAGCCTTTGATGGATGCCAGTTTGAGGTTGTGGTGGTTGAAGCATGTTCTTCACAATCCAATCAACTAAAAGTTCATGTTTTCTCTTCTGACACTGGCAAATGGAGGAGCCACCACCCCATCAACATAACTGCTCCTTCTTTGCCAGAATTTGAGTTCCAAGAACTTGGCATTCCTCCTCTTTACTCAAACGGGTCAATTCATTGGGACATTGGTGGACACTTGCTGGTGTATCAAGTCCAAGGACGCCACTGTGAGCTATATGAACTACCAAACTATTCCAAGGATTGGTCTTGGCAACCAACATTGACTTTTCGCCGTCGTTTGTGTGAATCAGGAGGCAGGATTTACTATTGCTACACTGATTTTGATGGCTTCCACATTTGGAAGCTTCTCAATGAGCATGAGCATGAAGGGTTTCTGTATCATTGGGATTACAAAACGTTTCCTTGGAGTTTAGTCCATAGTGTTGAGCCTGAAGTGTTCATGGCTAAGCTCCAAAACTTTTGTGACATCTTCTATGATTGGGACCCTTTCAAGATTGCACCCATTGCCTTTGGTGAACAAGCACAGATCATATATTTGCAGCTTCCAGGATCTGTTGTTTCTTACAATCTTGACACAGGAACTCTGAAATCAATCTGCACCTACTCTTATTCAGACATGAACTTCAATTGCTGCTCCTTCTTTTCTTCAACTTCTCACAGTGCACTCAGTGACACCAATGGAGAAACAGAGCTGAATCTACCCATTGCAGAATTAGAAAAATTAGCCCTATAAATTAATTACCTTTTGTTTCAGTTAAGTTATGACTATTGGGTTTAGGTGTCATTGAACTCCATAATTCTAGTACTAGTTTTTGACGTTTTGCTTATGTGAAAGTCTGTATGTGTGTAGAACATACTTGAATGCTTATTCATATAAATAGATGTTTTCTTACCTTAAATTCTTCTAAAAATTTAATTTCAACCTAAATTTTAATATTTTAAAATATTTTCTTATTTTTTCTTTTATGAAAAGGGTTTCCAAGCCGATTCTTTTTAATAAATTGTGGCGTTGCTGTTATTCTTATTTATAACAAGACCAGTTTAGAACTTAGGTTTTCTTTTTTTTTTTAAATAACTCAACCTATAACTTTTGTTTTGTTAATTATATTTAGAGTAAAATATTTATAATTAAATCAACGAGGAAGAGAAACAAATATTAGCGAGGAGTAATTTTGAAAATTGATTAAGATATATTTCTTTTTATAGATTAAATCAACTACTGCTATTTTTTTTAATATAAATTAGATAGCGACGTCTTATATTGGGATGAGGTCACATAACTAAGAGTGCGTTTACAAAAAAAAAGTACGTAACACTAGACAGTTACAAAATACTATAAATAAACATATTGATATCTACTATTTAAAACTAATTATTGTGAAAATAAGCTATCATTAATAGAAAGGTGAGAAAGACTGGGCCCGAATCCGCATGCCTTCCATTTGGGCTTTCCGTGACCCAACCTGGGAGCAACTTTTAGAGCGTTATTTGTTTTTCACCCCTATACTTTTCATGTGCAACCCATGGGTTAATAAAAGACCAAACTAACCTTGTCACGGTGACCCCTTGATGCTGCTGCCCCCTTGTTATCGTCCCTTGTAACTATCCTTGTTTGTGTTGTATCATGAATAAAATCAAGGAATAAATTGTTTTATATCGTACAATTTAAATTTTCTTTTATTAAGAAAAAGATTATAATTATGTAATTTACTTATTTTCAATTTGTGCCATTCAGAAAAACTTATAATTTATACAATGGAAAGCTTTTAATATATTTTTTTAAGTACGTTAATATGTTTAACGAGAGAGAAAACTATAATATTAAAAAATATGATGAGTTGGTTTAATCTATAAGAAAATTTGATAGGAATAAGTCAAATAAAATTAATACTAAATTCTTAAAAACAAAAACCTCTATAAATTAAAGATATTTTCTTGAAAGGTAAAAAAATTGACTAATAATAAATTTTTTTAATATGTTGAAAAGTTTATTTTTTCCATAATTCAAAGTATGAATGATTTTTGTAGAAGAAATTTGAATTTTTTTTTGTGTGAAATGTAATTTGATCATAAATTTTGTGTGGTTTTCTATGTTTTTTTTAATAAAATCTTCAATGTAATGAAAATGATGTCTTATATCAGCTTGGAAAGTTTTTTTCTCATAGAAAATGGTTTTGGGGTTGTTTAGTTTGGAAGCTTTTTCTCATGTAGAAAATACTTTCTGGATTGCATGATATTGAAGAAATTTTTTTTGCAAATCATAATTTATTTTTTTATATATAAAAAAATGAATTTTAAATTTCCCAATTCATCAATAAAAAAATATTTTAGATTACACAGTAAAAAAATTCTCAAGCATAATGAAAAAAAGTAAAACATGACTTTCGTTTTATGTATTGTAAAAACAATATTTTATCCCAAAATAAGAAGTAAAAGAAGTTTCTTACACAATATGAAAGTAAAAAATGACTTTCTGTTGTTCAATTTGGAAGATCTTGTATGCTAAAAGTTACTTTCGGACTTTATAATCTAAAAGTAATTTTTTAACAATAAAAATATAAATTTTCTAATTAGGAATGTTTAAAAGAAAAATATGGAGTGCAGAAAGAAATCTCCTTTTAGAGTTGGGATTCTGGCGCACCTTTAAAACCTTTGCCCAAAATGGGGTTTTCAATATCCAGCTTTGGGCACCTTCGTAATTGTTTACATTGGAACGATGAAAATGAATTCATACACTTTCTGAAAAATGTAATGCAGAATCTTGTAAAAAATATTGAATTACATAATTCGAAGATTTTACAAAAAAAATTTATGATTTACAATATGAAATGTGTAATCCAAAATTAATTTTTAATTAATCTGGATTATTCGTTTTGCAACACTCGATAATATAACTACAAAATAAAATTTTCATAATTGTTTAAAAATACTCCATAATATTCTCGCAGAAAATGTAAAATTACAACTTTTTCAGAAAGTGTAGTGACTTAGATTATCTAACTTTTTTATATATCAAATAAGAATTAAAAAATATTGTAATTATAAAATGTTTAAATTATAAATAGATTTTTTATTAAATGAAGTTCATTTTATAAAAAATTACTATTTTTCTAAACTTTTTTTAAACTTTATTTCTACTCTCTTTCTATATTTATTAATTTATCTTCACTCTTTTGAAAATTAAGGATTGCAGGATTGTTATTTGTGAAAGCTCTACGCATTCACTCGATCAAAATAAAAAATATAATAAGTTTTTTTTTTATCATTTTTTAAGATGTTTTGCTTTTTGGATTGTATATGGATTATATGATTATGCATGTAATTCAAATATGTTCTAAGTGAATCTTTGTTACTCTATGATCATGGTAATATATTTAGATTTGTAATCTAGGTCTTATTTGTCTAGTTAGGCCATCTTGTGATAAATAAAACGTTAAGAAACATTTGTGAGATTATAGGCAAATTAATCAAGGTAAATGAAGTTAATTTTAATCTTGTATATTTGAATTACATTGTTTGATTTGGTTGTTTGGTATTATGTGGGTTGATGGTTGAATGAGTACATTATTCTTGTTGATATTTGTTGAATGAGGTGAAAGTTTGGTTGATTATGTGAAAATGTGTTGAATGATGAAAATGATATTTGATGTTGTGATATTGGGATTAAGCCATGGAGTGGTATTTTTACTCAAATGGGTCTTTTTTTTAACAAATTGGTTTTGTTTTTTACTTGCTTAAAAAAGGAAAACTCTCATTTGGATTAAGGGTTCCATTGATTATGTAGATTTGTGTGTCTATGTTGTGCAAACTTGTTGGGCAAGCCCATTCCCCATTGGGTGAGTGCTAAATTTGAGTTTGGCAAAGTTGGTGGAGGGGGGTCATTGTGCGAGTCTGCTCTCATTAGGCGACTTTATTTGTATTTTGGTATGGTGCTCGTCTTGCTTGGCGAACTGTTGATTGTCCAAGTCAAATCAATTCTAGCAAGTGTACTGAGTGTATTTGTAGTATCAATCAAGTGTCGTATCCACAAGGATTTGTTAAGATAATCAAACATTCAAATATGTGTTAGAGTCAATGAAACATTGTTTGTTGTGATTTTAATGATTATCAAAACAAAACTAATTGATTTTTTTATGGAACTCAATAGTAAACTTATGATGTTAGATTTCACTTCACATTCTCTCGTTGCATGTTATTGATCTTTATTTATTTAATATGCCGATCATTAAATGCCATGAGAGTTCTCTAAGGTAATTCTCTATCCATTCATGGTATCAAGTACCTAAAGAATTCAGACTTGGTGTGATTCCTCAACTCCCAAATGAATGAATCATGGCCTTAATACCTTGTTCACTTGAGTGGATTTGAGGGAGAGGAATTGAGAGGATTTGATGATAATTTTTGTTGTTGTTTATTCGAATAGATTTGGAGGTAAGTGAGAGTGAATTTGGAAGTAAATTTTTTTAATCTGTCACATAAACTAAATCCTACACTAATTCTCACAAATTTTACATCCAAAACTACTCTCACTTACCTCCAAATCTATTCAAATAAACAAAAAAAAATTACCTTTAAATCCTCTCAATTACTCTCCTCCAAATCCACTCAAGTGAACAAGACCTAAGTGCAAGTCTCTATATCCAGCTAGAGTCTTAGATATATTTATAGCATCTAAAAGCAAGAGGTGATTTAATCAGACCATAATTTAAAATTAATTTTCCTACTCAATCTAAATTAGTGAGATAAAACGAGTGATCAAATCTTCCAAGCAATAAAACATAAATCAAATCACAAACATTTGAATGAAAACATATAAATATTATAGATGTATCAGTACAAAAAATTAGGATCAATTATATCCAATCTCAACACAGAATAGTTCAACTCCTAGAGTCGATGTGCATCCCTTATGTCTTTAAATAAGATATTCTAATTTAGTAAAGAGATAATGATTAAAGAAGTTATGAAAGTGATGTAAAAAAACATAGTGATGTGCTATTTTTATATAGAGAGTTCCAAGTCAATGCTTAATTTTATCTAGTTGATGCTCAACAATAGGGTTTTCTTCTTAAGGTAGGTTTTCTTTCTAGCTCAACCCTTTTGTTCCGGTGGCTCGCACTCAAGGTTACCTTCCTTGGAGGTTTCTTTGATAGCTTAGCTCTATAATCTGGTTCTTTAAATGTCTGAGGATTTTCGTGTGTGGCTTTACACCAAAATATCACTACTTAGTTGTAAGGCTAGAACTTGAATTCTTTCTTTGTTGCTTTGAGTGCTCAATGTCAATTTCTATAGCTCAGCTACATCATCATTAATATCTCATAAATTCATAGAAATACATCAAAATAACATTAATTTCGCAATTATCTACTTCTCTATACCTAATTTTGTAATATTAAGCTAAAGAAAGTTGAATCAATTGATTAAATGAACAATTCATGCATTATAAGTGTCAAATTAATATAGAAATTTAAGTAGCCTAAACAGTTATCACGAGTTATTTAATCTCTAACTAAGTGCCTTCTAGAGGCAACTAGTTAAGCGAGTAATTGGACTCGCTGTGCGAGTCTATCAAATTTTGATGATGAATTGAGGTTTGACTTATGAAGAATCTATAGAGAAATTTTGATCCTATGGAAGAGTGAGGCTTCTAAGAGTATGGAAGTAGAGGAATGAAATGAAATGAATGGCCAGTGGAATTGTATCCTGACATGGGTTTTGGTACTTCTAAGGAGAAGTGCGATATTCGGTTATCTTAGCGTTATGCATTAATTAATGTCACATATTCTTCTGAAGTCATCCTAAACTTTACTAGTCTCAAAGACTCATAAATGTTAGCAAAACATGAGGTGTTTTGGTGATGATAAAAACCAAAATGATGATGACAATAAGTCTAAGAAATTCAACCAGAAAAAGATAGTGGAAGACTTATAATTTTCTATGTAAAGCTTTTGTAATAAATGTAAAACTTGTATAAGACTTAGGTTTTAAGTAGTTTTTCATTTCATGTAACATTAATATGTAAAAATGTATTTTGAATAAAAAACTTTATGTAATAATCGATTATTATAGAAGATAATCAATTAGTGATAATCGATTAGCAAATGAAATAATGATTATCATAGGTTGTTTTAGAAAACTCTTTGGTTTGGTAATAATCGATTATTAGGGCCAATAATCGAATAGTGCTAATCGATTAACACTTAAAATAATCGATCATCACTTCGAACTGTTGGAGTTTTTAGTCGTTGGACTATCTGTTACACTTGTTCTTTAGTGAATAATCAATTGCCAAGTATAATAATCAATTATTATAGTCAAACAGACTGAAAACGAAGATTTGGAGGTGTCCATTGCTTGAGTCTATAAATAGACTCTCATTTCTCATTCTTGGATATACATAACACTAAACTTATTGTGAACTCTTTGAGAAAGCTAGAGATCTTGTGAAACTCTTTGAAAGCTTAGGAAACTTGGTGTTGGTAGAACTATTGAAGTGTTGTTGTTGTTGCTGAGGAAAAGACAGTCATCCTTGGTGTGTTGAAGGAAGTGTTCTGAAGAAGTGATCATCCTTTGTGTGTCAGAGGAGGTGTTTGAAGTAACAGTCATCCTTTGTGTATTGAAGGAATTGTTATGAAGAAGTAATCATCCTTTGTGTGTCAGAGGAGGTGTTTGAAGTAGTCGTCATTCTTTGTGTGTCGAAGGAAGTGTTTTGAAGAAGCGATCATCCTCTGCGTGTTAGAGGAAGTGTTCATCTCTTGTGCGTCAAGAGGTGTTTTCTAAACCTTAACTTTTATATATTAGCAACTGGATGTAGAATTGATAAGATCCGAACCAATATAAAATCATCTGTGCAAATTTATCTCTTTCTCTACACTTTTTATTGTTGTTGATATTATATGCTAAGTAAGAGAGAAGAAAAATATTTTAAAGCATAAGAAACCAACTCACTCTGTCATCTTGGTTATTGTCCAATTCAATGCAAAATCATTTCGTAGCAGCCACTTTAACAATATAAAGAATGAAGTCTAAGTGATGAGAGTTGAAGGTTCTTATAGCGGGATCCGGAGTGAAGACTCTTTCTCTAACGAGTCTATAAGTGAACTTATCGTGTCATGATGGATCGAGATATGTGAACTTGGGCCATTGATGATTTTTGTTTCCTAATTTTAGGACAACTTATAGTGTCTAAGACAGTCAATAACCGAGTCTAAAATGTTTGTGTTATATCTCTTTTATTTCATGAAGTTTGGTTAAGATAGATACATGTCTAGTTGGAATGATTGTAGATTGTATATTTGTATTATATGATTTTGGTTTTAGAATGTTCGAAAATATTGTTAACTTACCTTCTTTCTTTGTTGGTTGTTTTATTCTTGAAGTTGTTATATTTTAAAGCAAACTTATCTCTCATATATATATATATATATATATATATATATATATATATATATATATATATTCAACTAGAATTCTACATAAAATTAATTAAAATATGAAAAAAAAAATTATTTATTATAATTATTGTTATTATTATTAAATATAAACATTTTCTTTTTTGGAAGAATTTTATTCTTCAAAGAAATAATGATAACAAATTTAATTTTAAATTACATTAAAAGGAATTATAAATTATGTTTTATTTTATTCCTTCTTTCAAAATAACTAAAATGTCAATTCGATATTTTTATTAATTATTTTATATTACTTTATATAATTTTAATTTTTTTTGTTATTTTTCCTTTTAATTTTAGAAAAATAAAAAAATAAAATAGATCTATTTAGAAAAATAATATTCCAATAGGTCTTTGAGAAAATAATATTTCAAAAGGTCCATTTTTTTTTTAAAAAATCCTTATAAAATGATTATTTTGAAGAAAAAAAAAATCCCTTAATACTCATGGCCTCAATCTATATTTTTTTTTCTGGTTTTAAAAGCTATATAAAACTAATAAAATGTATTTTCTGCTTTTAGTTGTTCTTTTCTCAATCTTTGAAATTACTTTTTTCTTTCTTTTCTTCTTTCAAAATTCAAAGGGACAATACTATCCTCTTATTCGCATTGAAAACCTCACATATTTTATCATCACAACTGCATTGTTGAATGGACATAGTACAAGAAAAAAATATCTTTTACAAAACTCCAATTCTGGAGTTATCGGGAGAGTGTGAAAGATGTGAATTATGGAAATCGAAAGTACAATAGTATAACAATAATAATACATGTCAAGTTATTCACACAGTTATTATTTATCAAGAATTTTTTTTATTAATTATACTACTACATCCTTAATTTATAATTTTATAATTTGATAAAATTATAAAATAAGTTTTTTATTAACTATTACTTCACTACTTACATCCTTAATTTATAATTTTATAATTTTATCAAACTATAAAATTATAAATCCATAAGATCATAGAATAAAGTCATAAAATGATCAAATTATAAAATTTCAAAATCATAAAATAATACAATAATAAAACTATAAAATCATAAAATATATAAAATTTTAATATTACAAAATTATATATAACGAAAACTAAATTAAGTAACAAAACAAAATAAATATTAAATCAAGTTAACAATCAAATCAGATCAACATGGCTTAAAATTTAATGAAACCTATATTTATTAATGTGATTAAACATAAGTACAACAATTAACATTAATTAAGTTATCGTAATTTCACAGCCATTGAAATTCAGATTGTTCCTATCTCTGATTTAGATATTGAAATGGAAGTATCATTTTTTTACATTATTTTTAATAGAAAGTTATTGAAGTCTTTGAGTGTGTTTGAAAAGGAAATATAACAAACAGAGTATAATTCCACATACATAAAATATGTTTTGATTGAAGTGTGAAAGAACAATATTGAATTTAAAGTATGTTTGTAAACTTATGCTATTATGTTTGAAAATTTTTTGCTTATAATTATACAAAATTTTAGAAATCTTATTGTAAATTTAAATTTAATTTTAGAATTTGAGTAAAATTTAAAATTTATTTTTAAAATAATATTAAAGATATAAAATAATATTAAAATTATTCAAAATTTATTATTTATTAAATATATAATATCAGATACCATCAAAATATTAATATCTATTTCTCATTCAAAATAGATATTCATTAACGTAAGATAGTATGTTTAAGACTTTACATTAACTAAAAATATTATAAATATACAAATATATAAACAAATATCTCACGTTTCAACCTAATTTTACAGTGTGAAATTAAATTTAAGATTTACACTTTAACATTAATTAAATATATATTAATTTAAAAATCTTACTTTTAGAGCTGTGAAAACGGATAACTTGACCCGACCCGATCCAACACATCACTTAGTGAACTAACCCAACCCGACTCATTTATTAATGAACTGAAAAAATTTGAACCCGACCCGAGGTGGGTTAAACGGGTTGACTCATTGGCTTACATAACTTTTTTTCACCATCTTCTTCTCAAATTCTTATAACATGTTACTTTGATCGAGCAAATTGAAACAATAATAATTGGACCAATTGATATAAAAGAAAATGAAACAAAAGAATTTTATGGTTATATATTTTAAGCTGTCAAGCATAAAATTTTGCCAATTTAGTTGAATGAGACATATACAACTGTTTGACCAAGAAACTACATATAGTCGTTAACAAAAAATATATAGTAGAGGAGAACTTTTGGATAGACACCAGTACAAGATAGCACGAAAAGCTCTACTATGAAGTAAAGGTTGTGCGTTTTGAATAATTATTTAATTAATTTGATTTTAATAAAAAAAATTCGATTTGAATAATTAATTTAATTAATTTGATTTCAATAAAAAATAATAGATGGGTTGGTGAGCCAACCCGGCTCACAACGAGTTCAATCCGGGTGAGTCAGGTTCTTAGAGAACCAGGTCAAAATTGACTCGCATCAAAAATTTTACATTTTTTTTCCAACCCAACCTGACTCCAACCTGTGGTGAGCCAGATTGGCTCATGTGGTGAGCCACATTGACTCATGTGGTGAGCCACATTGACTCATGGTTTCAATCCATATTTTGACGACACTTATAACATAATTTAATATTATATTTAATTAAGAGGATATGTATTATATTTCTGTGATTGAACATCTTAAATATAAGATTAAAAAAAATCTTTGATAAAATGCTATATAATAAATAAAATAAATATTATTAAAATATTGAATAATTTTAATATTATATTTTAATAAGTGAGTTTGTGTTTAGTTTAGTTTTCAAAATATTACTTTTTATATTATATAATTTGTCTATATGTAACTCGTATTAATTAAAAAAAAGGAAGTTTTTAGTTGTTAAGTGTGAAATGAACAATGAGAAGAAAAGAGTGTATATGTCTGTATGAACATGGTAATTGGGTCAACGCAAATTAAATGCATAAAATATCATTTAGCTAGTTAAAAGAAAAAAAAAAAGAAAAAAAGAGAGAGAATGTGGTCAACATTTCAAATGGGTCATTATCAAATCTTGACCTAGTCACTATGCAGTCTACCATTTTTATGTATTCAAACATGACTACATTCCAAATACAAGTTTGTTAAGAAATATTTACAAATCTTTTATATTAACAATTTTATACTTTTGATAAATTATAAGAAAAAGTAAACACTGGGAATAAAGTGATGAGAAAGAAGGACACGTGGCAAAGAGAGGAGGTAGGGATCCTGCATTCATGTCTTTATACAGACAACACATGGATATAATCATTTCACCTTTTAGCCTTCAATTATTCATTTCAATATCCTGCATTCATCTCTCCATCCCATCAACCATTTTATATTATTTCTTTTTTTGTTCTTTTTGCTTTTATTTAAGATCCTCTTTTTCTCTTCTGTGATAAGTTTGATCACAACTAATCAATATCATCGTTTTCATTTTTAATTAATTCTTATTCTTATGTATGGTTTAAAGATTTTTAATATGTGATAGTACATTAAATCTAATGTTAAATTATGTTTTTATTATATTATTAGTATAAAAAAGGGTTAAATATGTTTTTAGTCCCTATATTTTTGGATGATTTTGATTTTAGTCAATTTTCAAACTAAGGTACAATTTAGTTCTTCAACTTTAGAAAACTCTAGTTTTAGTCATTTTACCAAATTATTTTAACTTTATTTGCTGTTTCAAGCACGTTTCATTATAGCATTTGGATTGTTTACACTGTTTGACACATTTTTGCTTCAATGTTGACTGAAAAAAAGTTAAAAAAATTTGATAAAAAAGACTAAAATCAGAGTTTTTTAAAATTAAAGGACTAAATTGTACTTAGTTTAAAAATGGACTAAAACTCAAAAGTATAGGAACTAAAAACATA
This sequence comes from Vigna reflexopilosa, assembly GCA_027742785.1. Classification (NCBI taxonomy): domain Eukaryota; kingdom Viridiplantae; phylum Streptophyta; class Magnoliopsida; order Fabales; family Fabaceae; genus Vigna; species Vigna reflexopilosa. Next base: position 23,701,146 of record CM050926.1, on the reverse strand, counting down.
TTTAACCCTAAAAATTTTTTTGTATGATTCTCACTAATAAATTCCTTTTTATTTTATTTTATGGGTTCATAAAAAATAATATACAATAGTTTTTACATATGAAAAATTATTATTTTTATATAAACATATATTATAATTAAAATATAATTAGTTTAATTTGAAAATATATCATACATCTTTATCACATTAATGTATGTTATTGTCCTTGTAACTAACACAATAGTTCTTTTACTTATTACCAACAAAAGAGAATAAAAAAGCATATTTGTTCTAGTATTTTGACATGTACATTTTTAACATTAATGATGTTAGTTAATAAAGTTCTTAATTTTTTAAAAACATCTTCTTTTGTTTGCTACTGTCATAGCACGATTAACAGTATTTCGTAAGACAATCTGCAACTTTGACAGACTCTTGAAGAATTTCAGTGGCTAGGAAAGTCACAGGCAACACTTCCAATTTCAAGAAAATATATTTTAAATCAACCTCATGAGAAACCTTTGTTTCAAATTATTATCATGTAGTAACTTTAAAGCATACTTTTAAATGTTTTTTCAAATAAGTAATTATTATGTCTTCAATGATAAAATAATAATTGACTCTGAATGCTCTTTAAATTATTGACTTTCTTTACTTTTCCAATAATCATTATAGATACCCAAAACCTTTATTTCTATTATTTTATTTAGAAAATAATATGTCACAAAATAAACTAACAACTCCCAATTTGTAATTTCTTTTTATATTTATGAATTGTTTGATTCTTATGTAGTCTTACTAGCAATATATTCCAAGTTTTATATGTTAAAATTTATTACCATGTTTTTTTTTTTGAGTTTTTCATTGATATATCTGTAATATCTGTGAGCCTCCACTTGCTAACAAGATTTATTGTTATTTCATATACAAAAATTAATATATTTGATCAACATATTCTAAGTAAATAAACCATTTCTTTCACTAATTTCGGTAAATTTATTTCGATAATAATAAGCTGATGAAAATATCTAGAAAAAGTAACTTATAAAAACACTATTCATTTCTCTTATGAGTGAGTCCCTTTTCAACTAAAATGGCTCTTGCATTATTATCTAGATCTCAAATTCTAGAATCATAATAACAATCTAAGTATATAAAAACACTTTTCATTGTCAATGCCTAACTTTTCATTATTAGATGATCAATTTGTCAAATCATTAGAGTCACTTAAATCCTAAATATTAACACTTAGCCTAACTTTAACTGATTTTCATTATAAGAACATGTACTTTCATGAACAAATTTATCAATAGTTTTTTGTTGTGATTTTATTAACATCCCCTCTCGTTATTTTTTCACTTCAATATAAATATTTTGTAGGCTAACATCTTATAAAAATAAATCAACTAATAAATAAACACACAAATAAAAGAACAATTACACTTGAAGTATACAAGTCGAACTTGAATATCTAATCCCAAGTTTTCTAATTCCAAAATCTAACTTCTGACATAGTAAATATATGCCAAAATTAATTTAATAAAAAAATAAATCACACTTTTTTTATAAACAAGAAATGATATTTACATGCATTTTGTAAATTAATATCATAAATATTAAAAATAACCCTTTAAATTTATACAAGGCCTACAACAGACTCTCAAATAAGCCATTATCACAAGTTAACATAAGTCACAACATTCAATATCACAACTTTATATAATAAATCTAACTCATTATTCGAAAGTTTATCAGACAAACTACGCAAAATAAATTTCATTCATTTTGTCATTCATAAATATGTTAGGACGACATGATGCATGAGTGATTCAAATGCTTCTTTGTCAATGACTGCAATACGAAAAGAAATGAACACTCTTCACATAAATGAGACATGTTAAACTTTTCAAAGATCAAAATGTTAATGATTAGGATCAAATAATATCATGCTGATTCGCAGTAGTATAACCTTTTTTTTTTTAATCAATTTAGAATTTAGAATGTTAGAATGTCTCTATTTATGTAAGGTTTTCTCAATTATGTCCTGGTTTTTTAAAATGTCTCAATTAAGTTCCTGAATATGAAAAATTGAATCAATTAAGGATTTACCGTTAAATTTGGTGGATGACGTTAAAATTGAGTGTGCGTGAAAGGGTGAGTTGACTAACGTGGCACTATTTAGCAGTGTATGCTGAGTTGAGTTAGATTTTTGTGATTTTGGAATTAAATTGTATTGAAATTGAAACAAAACGTTTAACAAAAACGCAATGTTTAAATAAAAATCAAAGTCATTTCCTAAACTAGTTTTACAATAACCCCAAAGGTGAAGAGTGTTGCTCGACTTTGGCTCGCAGTGCGTGCTCTCGTTTTTGCCATTCAACACGCACCCATAAGGAACTACCTTCGAAATCAAGAACTAGTTCGAAATCAAAAACTAGTGCAAGAAGGAATCAATCAATTTCAATTACAAATTTCACGCATTTCTCTCCCTACAATTTTATTTGTTAAATTAAATGCCTAGAATCGCCAACACTGTAATATTACAGATTAGAATCCATTCAAAGTCACTTTTTTTTATGAACCCCTAAATAGAGAAAAGAGAAAAGGGGAAACTGCCCTTCCACAACCAAATTCACATAGAGATCCCAATAATCAAAACAACATAAATAGTTGCAGACTTTAATTGAACAAACAAGTGAATTCGAACACATGTAATGAATCCAAAACCTATATGTGGAGAAAAAATCCGAAATTGAAAATGGTTCAGACTGAATCACTTCATTATGTCTGCTTCCCATCATCTTTGCGCCGCCCAGTAGCAAGTCGCACAACATCGCTAGCGACTTCATCTTCAACCTCATCACGGCTGTGAAGTGGTCCGGCAGCGGCAGCCCGAGGTCCACCTCCGACATATACAGCACAATGCGGTCGCTGCGCATCAGAACGTAGTCGTGGCTAATCGTAAGCATGAACCCGACTGCGGAGGCATGGCCGTTGACGGCGATGATGGTGGGCATGGGAAGGGAGAGGAGCGCGACGACGATGGGCCTGAAGAAGTCAACGAGTGACCGGAGGCGATCGAAGGCGGCGGAGGGGGTGATGCGACGCGAGCCCAGGCGAGATCGAAGCCGTCGGAGAAGAATCTGCCTTGGGCGGTAGTGAGGAGGACGAACCTGGGAGTGGTGTGAGAGATGAGACGAGAAACGGCAGAGGCAGAGAATCAATTAGGGTTGGAGATGTCACACTGCCACGTCAGTCCACCATATTATGACACATCAGTAAAACTTGGTCGTGTAATTCTGCCAGACATAACATTTTTTAACGCGGTCCAGTCAAATTAACGACGATGGTTAAATTGATGTAATTTTTCAAATTCAAGAACTTAATTGATAGTTTTTAAAATACGAATACATAATTGAGAAAACCCTATCTAAATAGAAACATTCTAAATGATTAAACTTTTTTTAAAATATTTTAAGCGTGTGAAAAAAGAAATAAAGTATAATAAATATAACCCCCCATAAACTAGAAAAATACATATAAATGAGAGTAAACTCATCCTATAGACTCTCTTTTTAAGATGATGAATATAAATTATATATATCAAACCTATTATAAATATATTAATTTTAGGCCTTTGTAATGATTTAACAAATATGTATATTAGTTGATTGCAAGAATTAATAAACTTAAACTTAATTTTTCCTGACATAATATTTTTTTCAAAATTTTCCTGACATTTCCTGACATAATATTTTTTCAAAATGATAATCCATTTTTATGTTTGATTATTTCATTAAAAATAGAATTTAAACTAATATGAATAAGAAACTTATTCTGACATGTTATTTGAGTCACTTCTACATGTGGTCTTTGTTGTATGTCTTCAAAAAAATTTTAAATAAAACAATATATTTTAACTTTAGTAATAATCTAAATGAAGTAGATTAAGATATTAGGTATTAAAAAATTGAAAGAAATGTTTACACCGCTATCTATATAGATTTTATGTAAACAACTGTCCAACATGGTTACTACATGTTTTTGGAAAAACGTCAAACATGTTTAGTACGTTGATTTCATAAAGTAGACATTTGTATACTAAAATTCTTAATAGTTATTTTAAGTATAATATGTGAGAGGATAAATATTGTAATAGATGTGACCGATTTAAATTAGTTCACTCTTATGTATTTATATAACAATTCATAAATAAATTTAAATTTTACCTTGTTTATCCATACTATTAATTACTATTAATTGACTATATTTCATTCATTTCAAGTTTTATTTATGACAACTTTCATATTATAGAAAGTCTTTAAGAAAATGTAATTTAAAAGAAATAATAGATGAATGCAAATAAAGCTACCAACAATTTTTTTTAAAACATTTGAGAATACGTAAAGTAAAATAAATAAAAACAGTAAAAAAAAACTAATAGAAAAATGAAAGTGAAAAAAAAATTCCTATTAATTTTAATTAATTTAAGATTTAGAAAATAGCTTAAGAGTACTAATTCTTTTACTGATATATTCAATTATTTTATTTATAAGAAGTCTAAACCTTTTTTTTTTCTTCTTTAGATCTTTGATTTCATTCTTTATTTGTTTCAAGATCAAAGTACATCAATATTCCTAACATTGAAGTCTATAATTTTACACAATCAAAATTTTGAACAAAGTAAGCTCATCTTTTGTCATTCTTTTTGTCTTTTAAGAAATTTGTTGCATGTGGGATAATTTGGACTTGCATGTGGCACTTAAGTGTTCAAGATGAATTTTTGTTCGGTTAATGATTGTTAGGATATTGTCTATCAAAGTTTTCTATGTGTAGATAGAGTAATCTATGTGAGGTGATGTCTATCGGGAGAACTTTTGGAGTCTAGAGTAATATGATGAATAAAAAGTGATTGAATATGAAATATGTGTTACATGTTAACTTGATCTTTTATGAGTGAAATTTGAATTAAAACTATAAAAGGGTATCTTTGGCTACTGATGATTCATTTTATATGAATTGGTATTATTTTTAACTTAACAGAGGATGATGACACTCATTCAAGCCAAATGTATCCTTTGTTATGTGGTTTTGGGTGTGTGGGTTATGCAGACTTTATGGGTAAAAAAATTGCTTCATGAATGAGTGCCGAAATTAAGTATGGTTGAGAGACAATAGAAACTTTTCTCGTTGAACAAACTAACCTCTCACTAGGTGAGTTAGTGTTTCTTGTTATAAGTCATCTTGAGAAAATTGATATTCTCACTTCGTTAACCGTGATATTGAGTTGAGATTTTTGATAGTTAGTCTTAGATATGTGAATATTTACTTTGACCGTTGAGATCTTCAATTAGATATTTGTGATTAAAGTAATTATTTTCGTTGTCTTGATGTACTTAATTGAAATATTGTATTTGAATATTATGCCAATGTAATAGAAAATAAATGATGAATTACTAAAATATAAATTGAAATAAATAATAGATAAGTAATTCTATGAGATGAGTTTGAATTGAAATAAAATACATATAGATTACATGATGTAATAATTTAAGATTATATGAGAATGTGATGAATGAAAACTGTGTCTGATATGTTGTGATTTGACTACTTCACTAGAGCAGAAATGACTTTAGACGTCTGTTATTTTGCGCTTTTAACGTCTTATCTTTTTTCGACATTTATACGGGTGACGTTAATGAGACGTCTGATCCATACAGGTCAGACGTCTCTAAGGTTGCTCCTGACTGATGGTGATTCGAGTTTAAATTTATATTTTAGTTGAAGAGAATGTATTGTATATTTTTTTTTATTGGATGGTTTTAAAAACGTAGTGGAGGGAATTGAAGAGTGCAAAACGCAAGAAATCGCCGCCAAAGAACGTCGCCCAAGGACACGAGAATAACTGCACCAAAACCCAACAAAAACGCATTTTAATCGATTCAAATGAAAGATAATGCATCAAAGAGTGATGTAATCGGAGTAAAACTAATTTAAAACGATGCAAAAGTGAGAAAATGAACCTGAAAAGCGTAACCCGTAAAGAGAAAACGCGACGAAGATGATGAACAATGAGTGCGCGTAACGGCTGTCTCGCGATCACGGTGATTTAATGCCTACATTTAGAAGTCGGTTCCCCTATAACAGACTTCTAAAGGGCTTTAGAAGTCGGTTCCCCCCATAACAGACGTCTAAATGAAGTCAAAAAGTGACTTTTTAAATTTTTGAGTTTACGGTTTAGACGTCGGTTCCCCAATAACAGACGTCTAAAGGGCTTTAGAAGTCGGAGTAGTGGGATCAGACGTCTAAATGAAGTCAAAAAGTAACTTTTAAAATTTCTGGGTTTAGGGTTTAGACGTTGGTTCCTCCAATAACAGACGTCTAAAGGGCTTTAGAAGTCGGAGTGGCGGGATTAGACGTCTAAATGAAGTCAAAAAGTGACTTTTTAAATTTCTGGGTTTAGGATTTAGACGTCGGTTCCCCCAATAACAAACGTCTAAATAGAATAAAAAAATATTTTGTATTAACTTTTTCATTTAGTTTTGGCATCTATTCAAGGGAGCTGACGTATATGACGGCCTATATACATCGGTTTTGAGGGCCCCGACGTCTATAATATTATAGACGTCGGGGTCCCTCTTAATTGACGTCTATATTGACAACTTATTTACGAAAGTGCCACCGGTCATTAATTTACGTCGAGTCCCACTTAACTTATGTTTAATGGGTGACGTTAAAAGCCAATTCTACACTAGTGCTTGCTTGTGACTATGTTTACCAATTTAGTAATGATTAATGTCAATTAATATAAATATGAATGAAATATGAGGTAGTTATTCCTAGGATGGGAATACTAACATGAGTTGGTTTTATATGGGGTGTATTGATGATAAGAATTGGATCAGAAGATTATTTTGACTTTGCTAGTCATTAGAATCATATAGATGAAAATAATTGGTTGGAAGAGTCGATGAAGGTTTATATAAAATTTCTCCTACCATACTCTATGGATTGGGGTATAGCTCCTGATACGCAAGAGTGATTGACTAATGGTAAATGTGGGGTATAGAGGTTTTAGTAAATACATCAGTCCTCAAGTTATGAATGTGGTTCATTGTTTATGAATGGATTATGAAAATCTTTATGTTGAAAATCAAATCATATGATGAATGATATGTAGATAGTTTTTAATAATTTGGTTGTATACTCTTTCTTTTATTTAAAATTTTTACGTTTTTAATTATCTACTTTACCATGTTTTCTATGTGTTGTGATTGTAATTTATCCACATTATAATGATTATATATTTCTTTTTATTTTATTACAAATTTTCTTTAATTTAAAATATATTTATGTTTTTGTGTAAATCCTTATTATGTAACTTATGAGAATATTATGATACATAAATCATATTCGTACTCTTAATTAAATGTATTCCATTCTTTATAAGTTTTATTTAACAACTTGAATTTTTTATATAAAGTTTTAAAGAAAATGGAATTTAAAAAGGTAAGTATTTTGTGAGGCAATAATGCTACCGACAAGCTTTTTTGAAAAAACTTGAGAATATGTAAAGTAAAATATACAAAAAGAGTAGAAAAAAAAAGAAAAGAAAAGAAACTAATAGAAAAATGAAAGAGAAAAAAAAAACTATTAATTTTAATTAAATATGCATGTATATATATATATATATATAACATTCCATAAATTAATTTTAGTTTTACGTTATTTATCGGTTCTGTTAATTAAATGTATTTTACTCATTTCCAGTTTTATTTATAATAAATTTCCTTTTTTTATATAATTTTTTGAAAAGGTGATTTAAAACATTCGTTTTCTGTAACAAATGAATGATGTTACCTACGAACTGTTTCCATAAACATTTAAGAATATATATAAAAAGTAAAATAAATAAAAGAGTAAAAAGAAAAAAAAATCCAAAGGAGGGTGGAAAAACAAAAGAAAGGCTCCAACACCAATTTCCATGGAAAACTTTGTCAGCTTCTAGATTTTTGAAACTACAAACGAATTTCGTCCAAGTTCAACCACCCAGCCTTTTTTAAAAGGTTAGACAAATAGCCTTCTATTTTTCAAACTTTTTCACATAGTTATTGCTGAGATGGTGTGCATTATGCACAACACGACGAGGACAATTTCCTAGCATCACCAATAGTCACACTCCAAATTCAACAAGACTGGAGCAAAAGGTAAGGAATTTTTCATTTTTCAAGACTCCCACTCCATGTTTTTTTCTTTTCTCAGACAATTTCCTCGAAATTTTGTGGCACAAGCTTTTGAATTCAATTTATTATAGTTGAATTGTGGAAACATGAATAATACTCAACAAGACTAGACCAAAGGCATTTGAAAGATTTTAGGTTGGAAGGAAAAACTTCTAAATTTGAATAAGGTGGAAAATGGAAAGTAATTTACATTAATTGCTCTCTCTCTGTCTCATTTTCTCATTGTTAACTAACATTGAGTTGTTGGAGTGAAAATATTTATAGAAAGGAAACCATGATGGAACATGTTTATTGATGTTCTTTTTTAAGTGTTCCACCAAAGTCATGTAAATGTAAGTGTCGGTAGACTAAGAATATTTAAGATAATGTGTATGAATAAAATTTCCTTAAAGAGACGTTACAGACTCTAAAACAATGAAACACAAGAATAGAAATTCAGAAGAAAGAGCCAATAAAGCATGTAAGTAAAGACGACAAAAAAATCGCAGATATGGATATCTGTCCGTAAAATTTGTGACAAATAGTTACTATTTGCAGATATTTATTACCTGCGATAATGATAGCGAGTATTTTAATACCCGTTTATAAACAAGTCAAGTGCAAGTATTAAATTATCCGTTCGCAGGTATCCGATACCTGCAAAAATAATGAAAAATATTAATTTTTATTTTTTTAAAATTAAATTTAATTAAAAATAAAATTAATTTATATTTTATTAGGTTAAATTTAATTAAAATTAAATTTTAATTTATATTTAATTTACTTTACATTATATTATATATAGTTTTTGTGATTTTATTTAGAAAACGTATAAAATATATTTTTTTAATTTTTCACAGGTATCCGTGAATTTTAAAATATTTCTAGATATTTTCAAAGTGAATATCCGTATGGATTGCAGGTTAATTTTTCTTTTTGAATCAGGTTGCGAGTAGACATTATTCGTATCCGGTCTAATTCTTTGATCTACATGTAAGAATGTAGAGTGAGAGAGTGGCCAAACATGTAGACATCAAAAAGCTTTTGACTTATTGTTAAGAGATTATTTTTAGAAAAAAAAAAATTGGAAAAGTGAGGGCAAACAAGAAATATGTTTACCATGTGTGTGATGCATGTATTCATCGGTTACTTGTAATTCTTCTTCAATCGGATTAATAAAAGCTTTTTGTAGACTCCAATAAAGAAGACTATAACTTATTCTGTTTGATAATATATTGTTGCAACCCATTTAATTCAATTAATCTAATTATTACTTGTATCCAAAATTTTCATTACGTATAGTATATCATTAAAAATATTTGTTGTTTGAAGTAGAGTTCTTTAAATACAGCAACACAGAAATAGCACGAAAAAAATTGAAGTAGTTAAGAATAAAGAGTGTGAATAGTACGATCAATAATTGTAATAATAGAGGTTGTGGTCACTGAGAATAAAAAATTGATGGAAATTGGATGATAGCTGAAGAGATTGGTGGTGATGGTGAAAGATATATAAGTACAGATACCAAACAGAAACACCACATTAAAAAGAAACCAGTAGCTTTTAGGTGTGTCTATTAAAATAAATAAATATATATATATATATATATATATATATATATATATAAAGTTAGTTATTTAAAATTTATATAAGATATTTAAATAGAGTTAAATATGTTTTTAGTTTCCTAATTTTAAGTAAAAATTAGAAATAATTTTTTTCAAAATTATGGTCTAATATAATTTCTAATTTTAGAAATGCGTGGATTTAATCATTTTAATTAAATGTTTTAGGTTTTTTTGAAATTTCATGATAGTATTTAAGTTGTTTATATTATTTTATATATTTTCGTTTCAATGTTAATTAAAAAATGTGTTTAAAACATCGAATAAGCTTAACAAAATTTAATTAAAAAGACTAAATTCATGCAGTTCTAAAGATGGAAGCTAAATTGGTCCAAAGCTTCAAAAAGAGACCAATTTTAATTTTCACTTAAAATTAAGGAATTAAATATATATTAACTCTTAAAAGTAATTTTTTTTATTTTTTCATTTTTTTTTCTAAATTTCTAACCAAAACCTATATTCATGAGATCAAGAATTAAGCTCTAGTTGTTCTAGAATTGGTGTTTATAGTTGTATATATAATTTTAAAAATGTCACATCATTTTTAAAAGACTTTATCTGAATGTTAAATTATAGATTTCGATTCTAAGTTAAATTGAAACTTATATTCTAAAGACTTTAACAAGCTTTAAATTTGAACAAACAAGCTTTAACAAGTATAAAATATTAGTTAAATTTTGAATCTTTAAGTTGGATGATGTAGATTTGGATGTGGTGTAGTCATAATATTTGATTTTATATAAGGTTTATATTTTTGGAATATTGAATGATTGGTGACATGTAGATTTTAGTAATGAATAGTTGGTAGTATCGTCAAAATAGGTTAAAATTTGTGAGCCAATCCTGCTCATCACGAGTTTAAACCGAGTTGGGTTGGAAAATAATTTGAAAATTTTGATGCGAGTCAATTTTGACCTGCTCGCTAAGAACCCAGTTCATCCGGGTTGAACCCGTGATGAGCCGGGTTGGCTCACAAACCCACCTTTTTTTTTATTGAAATTAAATTAATTATTCAAATCCTATTTTTTTATTGAAATCAAATTAATTAAATTAATTATTCAAAACGCACAACATTTACTTCGTAGTAGAGCTTTTCGTGCTAAGTTGTGTTGGTGTCTATCCAAAAGTTTCTCTCTGCTATATACTTTTGTTAACGATTATATGTAGTTTCTTTGTCAAACGGCTGTGTATGTTTCATTAAACTAAATTGGCAAAATTTTATGCTTGATAGGTTAGAATATATAACAATAGAGTTCTTTTGTTTCATTTTTTTTTATATCAATTGGTCTAATTATTACTGTTTCAATTTGATAGATCAAAGTAACATGTTATTAGGGATGACAACGGGTCGGGTCGGGCACGGATAGTGCCTACCCACAACCCGACCCGATAAAAAAAAGTCCACCCGCTACCCGCACGGATACCCGCTTAAAAAATATCTGCGGAAATAGAATTACAAAAAAATATATAAAATATAATATAGATTAAATTAAAAATAAATTAAAATTTAATTTTTATTTCGGTTGAATTGATTTGAGGGTCGGTCGTCCTTCTTTGTCGTGTTCTCTTTTGATCTTCAATCCTTCCTGAAAATTTGTCATCCATTCTGATGGGTTGTTGACATACAGAAGACACTCCGACGCTCAAGATATAAAATTTTTTTTATTAGAATAGAAGAGGAAGATTATACCTTGACATCAATTGTATATTTATAGAGTCTGTGGCAGACAAGTCCATTCATTAATCATCAGTGTAGTATATTTTTAGGCAATCAAACTCAATAATCAATAATCAATACAGTATATTTTGTAAAGAGTAAGATAATCTGACCTATTAATGCATGTTAATTATTCATAAATGACAATTAATTCCGATCGGTATACTTCATATAGTACAATTTTAATAAAATTTAACCTTGTAAAATATAAATTAATGTTAATTTTAATTTAATTTAACTTAATAAAATAAAAATTAAATTTTTATTTTTATTTTTTATGGATAACGGATATCCGCGGGTACGGATAGTATAATACTCGCACCCGACTCGTTTATAAGCGGGTATTAAAATACCCACTATACGCAGGTTTCGGGTAGTAAATATTTGCGGGTATCAACTATCCGTCGTGGATTTTATTTGCGGATATCCGCGGGCATGGATTTTTTTGCCATCCCTACATATTATAAGAATCTCAGAAGAAGAGGGTGAAAAAGAATTAAGTAAGCTAATGAGTCAATCCGTTTAACTCACCAACCAGTAGTGAGTCAAGTCGGGTTCAAATTTTTTCGACTCGCTAATAAATGAGCCGGGTTGAATTGACTCACCAACTCGTGATGGGTCGGATTAGGTCGAGCCGAATTATCAATTTTAACAACTCTAATAGTTGAATTATTTAAATTAATTCAGCTTAGTTCAAAATATTATTAACAGGTTAGATATAAAAGCTAATAACAAACCTTAATTTGGAGCAATTAAGAAAGTAGATGAAATAATTGAATGCGCTTAATTCAAAATTTCAAAATTGTTTTGCTTAATAAAAAGATATAGAAGAAATAGACATTTACACACGCTTAAAATAAATAAAAATCTTAACAAATTAATTGAAATTTGCGTGATTAATTTGAGTTCTTTAATTTTTAAATTATTTGAATAAGAAAGCTGGAGAATCACATATTGTTTTAAGTCTATTTACTATTGCTATATAATTTACTACTTTTTTTTCAAAGACCTCTTTTTATTATTATTTTTGTCTAATACTTTAACAAACATCATGAAGAATTGTTTTAAGTTTTTTCACCGAAATCATTAAGAGATAACTTGAGTTGACTTAAGAGTTATGATAAAGTCAATTAATTATATTAAATCATAAGCTTTACTTAAAAGACAGATAAATCACCTCTCAAAACTGGTAAAATTTTAACTGTATTGTAAAAAAAAAAAAATTACAAACTTTTGAGGCTTTAAAAAAAGTTTTAGAACATAGTTAACTATCCCTTATTATAATTTAACATGTTTTTCATATATAAATACATATATTATTAACTATTCCTTTTATATAAAAAAATTACCTTTTACATAAAAAGTTGTTTTTTTAGATTGAAATATTTCACAAGACCTTAATTTTTTGTTTCCTTCTAAGCTCTCTTTTTCATCTCTTTGTCTTTGTCTGAGATGTCTTATTATTATTTGGTTGTTTGATTTTAGTTTATTTTAGTATTTTAAGTAATATAAGATGTTATATCTTTATTGTTAAATAAATTTTACATTACCTAATAACTAACATTTTTTATATAACTTTCCATTTAAAACTTTTATCAGGTTTAATTAAGATATATCATCTCTATTTTAGAAATGTTTAAAAAGTAACATTCCAATAAATCTATAACAAGAGCTATAATTTATTTAAGGAGTTATCATGAATAATAATAAAAAACAGTGGAGAAAGGACAAGTAAAGAGAAAAGAACAAGAGGTAAAACATATAAAGCTGAAACTGCACAAAGATATAGAAGTCTGATACAATTTACAGAATTAGACCGAACGGTCTTGGTACAGTTCATGACCGAACGGTTCTACAAAATACTTAACTGAACGGTTCATATACACTAAGCGAAAAGTAAAAGTCTAATCTATGGACCAGACGGTCCTGCACAGCTCTCCGGCATAACGTCCAAAGGGGACTCGGTCTGCAGAGCATCTTCCAAGGTATCTTCATGATCACCCTCTGTTCACACCCAAAAGGATGATCATTGCAGTGAAGAAAACAACCGAACAGATAAGACCGAACGACAAACAAAGACAAGACAGGAAAATAAGGGTAAGCTTATGTAAATTTAATTAATCATTTTCAGTATACTTTTAAAACCTACACATGAATCACATACATCAATATCTCAACCATAAATCATAAGTCAAGTATATCCATATAAAAACCGAACGGTAACATCATCATAACCAATCTCTCTAGACACTGTCCGGACTGTATGAACCATGTAGCTCGCCGCTCTCTGCACCGGGGTGGACCTGACTGGGATACACCCAACAGACCGCCACCCGAGGTTAGTCTAGTGGAACCACCTCGGTATAGAAATACCCTGAGGCTAAAGGACCTCCTGCCATTCTCACGCATGAGTTACCCTTCTCTACCTGAGAAGGTGTACTCACAGAATATCAGGATAGAGCAGAACCTAAGTTTGACCATAGTCATACTTTACCAAATAAGTTTCCAATTCATGAGATATTCCTAAAATCATAATGAATTCAATAATCGACCGAATGGTCGGATAAAGAAGAACACTGAACTCTATTTGAAAGCAAAAGAATATAAGCAATAACTGAGAAATAACGAACGGTCACTAACTAGTTGACCTTTTAAGAAATACTGAACACTTTATGATTTGAGCCGAATGCTTTGGAATAACGAAAGTTCTCTTCAAGAAAGTGAGTGCCAGTACAAGACCGAACACTCCGTGAGGAAGTTAAGTGTCAGTATAAGACCGAACACTCTTTAAAATAAATAATATTAATGTAAAACCGAGTACTTTCAACAAACATTATCAATATGTAAGACCGAACACTCAGTGTATGATCGAACGTTCTTCCAATAAGTAATAGGGACCTGAAACCAAATGTTTCATAAGTTAAGTGTTAGTCTAAGACCGAACACTAAATTAGTCGAAGGCTAGTATATGACTGAGCACTTCTCAAGGCCAAACGCTCTTCAAGACCGAGCACTTAACTATAACTATCATGTGTAAAACCGAACGCTATTCAAAGGAAAGAATTAATATAAAACCGAGTACTTAGTCTATGACTGAGTACCTTCTCAAGCCGAGCACTCGATCTATGACCGAGTACTTTGAGTTATTAAACACTTAGTATGAGACCGAACGTTCAAAATAGGGGATTCGTTTTGAATGACTAACTAAACAAGGTTTTTAGGTTTCAATGCAATAGCACAAGACTGATCGGTCTTAAAATGACTCCTACAAATGGAATACAATCTAGACCGATCGTTGTTATGGGAAACCGAACGGTCCTAATGACCTTTCGATTACAGATTCAGTATTCTCACTAAGTTACATAACCTTATAGATTAATTTCATACCAAAGATCAAACATGCAATTCTCAACAACAAGATCATACATTCAACAAACATATACTCATAAAATCATGCATACAAAAATAACCATAATTAAATTTATAAGCTTCTCTTACCTCTATTTCCAGTTAGCTTCTAGGGAACTACTTCTATGGCTTCAAAAATTTTAAAGCTTCAACAGAGATTATGATCGGTGCAATTGGAAGGTCTTGACGCCAGGAAGATTTTATCTAAAAGGGGTGAGGTGGTCGGAGAAAGAGAAAGGGTTAGAAATCTAGAGAGAAGTTGGAGGTTCTAGAGAGAAGGAGGAGAAAAAAAATGGATTTCTGGAGGTAGAAGACGAAGTGGACATGTAGAAAGTGGTGCCAAGTTTCGAAAATTCAACTTTAAATATGGCCACCAAACTGGCCGTTCGGTCCACTCCCTGCGGGCCACATGTCTTCCACTATCTGAAAATACTCATTCTCTCTGCTGCCGCACGGTTTCCGAGAACGGAGAAATTGAATGCACTGCACACCTTGTCTCCCACTAGCCTAAGAAATCCAGAGGACGTGACACGTGATGGGGTGTGACAATATTTCATTTCATTAATTTCCATATACTACATTAATTTATTGTATCATTAACTTTAAATGCAGATAATGTGTACGAACAACATACTTTACTTTAGGTCATGGATTGTTCACTAGTTGTCTAGACTCAAAATTATACCTTTTAGTTGCATCAAGAATCTTAGTTTAATAATAGGTTGAGAAAATACCAACACAACATTATTCCAATAATATACTTCTACATATTCAAACATTGTATTAATACTTCTTAACTTATGAAAGAAAATTTTCTTTTATATCTGACATTTTGCCATGACACGTGATACTGTGTAGCACAAGAGAATATTACAATTCAATCCTTATCTATCATCGTTGCAAAAAAAAAATTAAGAAACAAATAATACTATTTTGGAATAGTGAATATTTAAATAATACGTCGTGATAGAGGATATTTTATTCAAGGTATTTTATAGGTAAATTTTGAAGTGATTTGATAATAATAAAAAAAAAAAGTCTTAGAACAGATGGTAAATGTTAGAAAAAAGTTAAAAGTATTAAAAAAAATGTCCTACAGAATAAAATTTACTGTCTTGGTTTTTATATATTGGCATAAAATATTCCTCCAAATTACTTGATAAGAGACCATTATGTTCTGGGTCTTGCACAACGCACATCTTGACATGTCATTCTCACTAAAATTATTAGGACATATCCATCTTACAGTTAAAATAAGTTGTATTTCAAGTGGGAAATTTAGGAAATGTGGTTTATATATATATATTTTAATTAATTTTATAAATTTACTATTTTATATACTTTTTAATGATGTTCATTAAATAAATAAATTAAATATAATAGTATTTTATAAAATTAATGCATGAAATAATTGAGAATATATAATAGTATTTTAATTTAAAAATAATGTTTATTAATTAATGGTTAAATAAATGTATAATATTAAAAGTAATATGATATTGAAAAATAAAATATGCTCCAGAAAGTTAATTTTTATAAAATTTCATATTTCAAATATACTTCTTGTGACTTTTTTTTATTTCAATGAATTCAGTTTATTTTAGTGTTTTTAATTGTAATTAGTACTTATAAAGAATAATGGTTATATATTATTTTCATTAACTTCAATAGATGTCTATAAATATGGAGTTCCAAGATAAACTTAATTTACTTTTTGAAGAGTTATCCACAGATATTAAATGTGAGTTTGGTTAATTTATTTTGTTTTTTCTTGTAAAAGGACACACTGCTACATCAGACTTGAAAAGTTAATTCTCTCAAAACATGGTAAAAATTTGTTGATAGATCATTATATTTAATATATATATATATATATATTGTTAACTTAGGTAATCTCTTAAAATATATCAAATTTTATATGAGTTGGAAGTTATATGTTTAATTATTTCTATTATTGTATGTGATTTTTTTTTACTTTTATTATATTTTTGGACGTGTTTTTGTGTGTAATGGTTGTTTATAGTGTTTGTTATGTATGTGAATGATAAGATAAATGTAATAGTTTGTTTGGTTTGGAGTGTTGGTTTAAAACTTGAAAGTGGTGAGTTCAAACCTTGTTTAAGAGTGAAATGTAGCCTAGGTCTAGGATTTGTGGAAAGTTTGTGATAAAGGACTATAAACATATATGAAAAGAACTTGAAGAAGAACATTTATAATTCAAACGATCTATGACAGGGTTCAAGATCAAAACATGTCTCCTTAAATCTTATAATATTCCATGAAAAACAAAATTTAAAGAACATGAAAATCATAAGAAAAATTAAAGAATACTTTAAAAAATTAAATAAATTTTAAGTTTAATTTAATTTTACAGAATGTTAAATTCGTTAGACGAGCCAATTTGTGTTTGTTTGGCGAGCGGGCCTCGCTAGGCAAAAGTCTATATCTATAATTTTTTATTCTTTATTATTTTTATGTGTTTTGAGCTTTAAGCTTTATTTTAGGTTTTCTAGGTTTTCTTAAACTTATGTGGTTATTATTTTTATGTTTATGGTTTGTATTTGGTTATTTGAAATTGGAATCGTGATGTTTTAAGTTGAATTTGTGTTGTTATTAAGTTGAATTTGTGATGTTTCTAAGTTGAATCCAAGATGGTTTTAGGATGAAACTAAGTTGTACTGAGTTGTTTTCATTTGAAATCGTATTATGTTGTTTTCTTACTGAGTTGTGTTGGTTGTTGTCGAGCTGGGTTGGTCTTGGTCGAGCTAAGTTAGCCTTTGGTCATATTGTGTTGTTTTGTGTCGTATTGTGTGAGGTTTGACCAAGCTATGTTAGTTTTGGACCAAGTTGTTTTAGACATTGGTTAAGAGGTTTAGAACTCGATAGAGAGGTTTTGGAAGTGTCATGAGGTTTCTGACCTTGGCTAAGCTGTTTCTGTTGTTTGTCGGGTTGTGTTTAAACATGCCTGGGTTATTTTGCTTTTGATTGAGATGTTTCTGTTGTTTGTCGAGTTGTAGTTGAACATGGCTGAGTTGTTTTGTTATTGGCCGAGTTGTGTGATATGTTTTGTCGGTTTAGTTAGTGTTGGAAGACATTATTTATACACCAATTGAAATCATTGCAATTCATTGGATGACAACCATTTATAATTATTTTATTCTAGTAATCTTCCTCAATTTTTTTATAATTATGATGATATATTGTAGTGTAATAGACAAATTGACTCAGTGTTGTTACTATGTAATGCATTGGATGACAATCATTATTCGTGCATGTATTACAAGTACTTGGGATACAGTAATAATTGCATTGAATCAAATATTTTTCTCCATTATCTTTTTATACACCAATTGAAATCATTGTCTTTTGTGCATAAATCCAAGAATCCTACACCAATTCCCAATAAGTCCATTCATTACTTAAAGAAAGTTTGTGCAAAATATGTAATAGAAATGTACAATAATATGTAATTGTTAGGATATAATAATTTTCTTAACTATCTAAAATTTGACTTATTATTCTGCTTTTGTTTGGAAATCATATTTTGTTTAGGTTTCTACTAGATTGTGTTATACTTTATATGCAGGTTGTATACGCAGGTTGAAACAAAAATAAGAAAATATTTAAAAAAAAGGGGTTAACTTTAGGCTTCAGTTATAGCCAAAATCGAAGCAGAATTTCAGTATCGATTATTGCTAAAATTGAAGCAGAAAAAGGTATATGACCTTAGTTTTGGTACAACAGATGGTAATGATCTTTAAAATTAATTAATTAATTAAAATCATAAATGGTATATGGTGTTGGTTATACCCACAATTGATGCATAAAAGGGATTTGGTCTTGATTAACCTAAGAACTAAGATCATATATCCTGTCTGGTTTAAAATAATTATTTAATTTTTAAGATCGTTTACCTTAGTTCGGATGAGAACATATGTCAAATACCTTTCAAATTAAGTATTTTTAATTAGAAAGGGTATATGACATCGATTATTAATTGAACCGAGGCCAAAAATGCATTTTTTTTATGTTTAGTGTTTCGATTTTTTTTCATCGAAACAAAATGATAATCTTTTTGCTTCGATTTGATAACCGATATCAAAATCTCTCTTTTTCTTTATCTTATCTTAATATGTTTCGATTGTAGAATCAATATCCATTATCCAAAACTATTGTCATGGTATCTTTTTCCTATATTAGTGTAACTCTTCCTCAAAATAAACACATTTGAATTTTATTTGAATAATTCGTATAATAACTATTTTATTAAAATATCAATATGTAATATTAATTTGCAATTTTAAATTTAACTAAATACAACACAAATAATAAGATGTATGTCTTTGTTTTGTATTTATATTTGTGTTTCTTAAATATCTATCTACTATCTAAACAGTGCGAAATTATTCTTTTACTATCTAAACAATCCTTGAAACTATCTACCAGTTTAGAATAACCTTCCACATTAATTAATTAATGATAAGATTAATTTAATATATATAACAATGCAGTATCTTATAAGTTATAGGTCAATTTTATAAAATTGAAACGTAAATTACATATATTTAGCAAGGAGATTGATGTAAAATTAAATTAATCATTGGTTTGTATTTGTGTAATATATTTAAACCCAATATTATTATTATTTTTAAATGTGTGGTTCAATTGCAGTCTACTTTTTGTGCACCCATATCAGAATATTAAATTGAATCCAGATAATCTGAAGATACTGAAATAGGACATTCTTGCAAAAACTGTTCAAGTAAGTTGAAGGGTAAGTTGAAGGGGAAGCTAACACGCAAGTTAAGCCCAACAAATATCTAATGTGACAAGTAATGGTTGGTTGATGTCCAAAATAAAAGCATATGATAGTGACTTCACCTTTTGCAAGTATGATTTCGATTCATTAATTATTGCCTTATTGCAATTAATTAGTACTAATAAGATGAAATAACAACATGACCACAATATGTGGGCCACTATCTTTCTAAAAAAATTCCAATCCAATTTTTTTCTTAAAAATATTCTATTTTTAATATTTAATTCAGTGTGGAAACATGTTTGGAGAAAAATAAAAAATAAATGTTAAAACAAGAGAGTAAACAGGAATAGGAAAACAAGGGTCAATTTTTGAAAAAATGTGTGTTTAGACTCTAAATTATTGAAGGAGTATCAAAGCAACTTCCTAGCATATGAACTTCCACACCCAAGTTTCACTGCATCTTCTTCTTCTTTTCACTTACTCGATGTGGGCCTAACAACCCTTCACAAATAACGTGGCCTTCTAACAAACCCATCTAGTCCAGTCATGTTCATCTTCAACGTAACTTTTCCTTTATAAATGTATTCTCACTCTCATTCTCAAACTCAACAACCCTCAGCTCAACCTTTTTCTCTCTCTCTCTCTCTCTCCCTAATCTCTTTAGCAACATACATCATAGCCTTCAACATGGATAACCTTCAAAAATGCGAAGCAAACTACACCGCACTCACCCCTTTGACGTTTCTGTCAAGAGCTTCTGCATGCTATGCAAACAGAGCTTCTGTGATTCACGAAGGAACCACTTTCACATGGGCACAGACTTATGACCGATGCCGTCGCCTTGCTTCCTCTCTCCGAGCTCTCAACATTGCTAGGACTGATGTTGTAAGTCTACCAACTTTTCTTTTCTTCTGCTACCTCCATCACTTTCTTCTACTTTTTTTTAAAAAAAATAAAAATAAAAAATCCCTGCAGTGTTTACAACATGCTGTGAAGTTCTACAACTTCATCTTGTTCAAACATTGAATCAGTAGTTAACACCGTGTCACATTCTTCTATCAGGATCAAACCTTCTTTTTTATTGTCTCTCTGCTGAATCAAAACATCATAATATATGTTGAAGACACGTAAACATCACCAAAGAAACTCAACAGTAAACTAAATTCAAAAAATACCGCACAAGTTGTCTTGATTTTTGTCGTAATTAAGAAGAACTTTTCAGAATACAAAACATCGAGACTAAAGGTTAATTAACCTACAACAGTTAATGATTCATGCATATGTACTTTTCAATGTTGTACGTCTCATAAACTTCTGCATTGGTTTATAAAAATTACAAATTTATAAATGAGTATTATAGTAATGTTAATGGTAAGGACACAAAGTGACATTTTTGACACATATAATAAAATAATGAAAAAGTAAATTTTTGTATTTGTAAAAAAGAAAAAAATAATAAAATATAATAATATCAGATCAATTTAAATAAATGTAAAACATTGGTGTGAAAATATTATTATTCTTTTGTTTTATATATTGAGGGTTGATGATACCATGAATGCTCTGAAGGATTGACTCAGTGGAGTACACTTGTAGTAATAATTGATTGACATTTTTGCTTTATGCAACAGGTATCAGTGCTGGCACCCAACATCCCAGCAATGTATGAGATGCATTTTGCAGTGCCTATGGCTGGTGCGGTGCTGAACACCATAAACACCCGTCTTGATGCCAAGAACATAGCCACTATTCTTCGTCACTCTGAAGCCAAAGTGTTCTTTGTCGACTACGAATATGTTCCAAAGGCACGAGACGCTCTTAGAATGCTCATGGACGACAACAACAGCCAACAAAAGGGAAATAATGGTGCCAAACCAACAAATCAACAACACAGGGCATTCTCCCTTCCACTGGTCATTGTCATTGATGACATAAACTCCCCCACTGGGATCCGTCTAGGTGAGCCAGAATATGAGCAAATGGTTCTTCATGGTAATCCAAACTATGTTCCTGAGATAATCCAAGACGAGTGGACTCCAATAGCGTTGAACTACACATCAGGAACAACTTCGGAGCCAAAGGGTGTGGTTTACAGCCACAGAGGTGCATATCTAAGCACCCTGAGCCTGATATTGGGATGGGAAATGGGGAGTGAACCTGTTTACCTTTGGACACTGCCTATGTTCCATTGCAACGGGTGGACCTTCACCTGGGGTGTGGCAGCACGTGGGGGAACAAACGTGTGTCTTCGAACCACAGCCGCACGTGACATATACAGGAACATCGTACTTCACAACGTGACACATATGTGCTGTGCACCGATTGTGTTCAACATACTGATCGAGGCAAAAGCAAGTGAGAGGCGTGAGATAAGGCTGAAAGGGAAACCCCCGGTTGAGATTCTGACTGGGGGGGCACCACCACCGGCATCACTGCTTGAACAAATTGAGTCACTTGGATTTCATGTCACACATGCATATGGGTTGACCGAGGCCACAGGACCAGCACTTGTGTGTGAGTGGCAGAAAAAGTGGAACATGTTGCCACAGCAGGAGCAGGCTGAGCTGAAGGCAAGACAAGGGGTGAGTGTGTTGACCATGGCGGATGTTGATGTGAAGAACCTTGAGACAATGGAGAGTGTGGCGAGAGATGGGAAGACAATGGGGGAGATTGTGTTGAAGGGGAGTGGGATAATGATGGGATACTACAAAGATGATGAGGCAAGTTCAAAGGCATTTGGGAATGGGTGGTTTAGAACTGGGGATGTTGGAGTGATACACCCTGATGGGTATTTGGACATCAAGGATAGGTCTAAGGATGTGATAATTTCAGGAGGGGAGAATATTTCAAGTGTGGAAGTTGAGTCTCTTTTGTATAAGCATCCAAGGGTGTTGGAGGCTGCAGTGGTGGCAATGCCACATCCAAGATGGGGGGAAAGCCCTTGTGCTTTTATCGCACTGAAGAAAAACAACAACTCCTCACCAAAAAATCAGGTCACTGAATCAGAGATAATTGCCTATTGCAGAAAGAATCTGCCCCACTTTATGGTCCCTAAGGTCGTCAAGTTCATGGAGGAGCTGCCAAAGACTTCAACTGGGAAGATTCAGAAGTTTGAATTGAGGATGATGGCTAAGAGTTTTGTGGTGTCAGAGAATCTGCAGAGCAAGAAGAAGAGTAGTAGCCAAATGGGTCAAAATAGTATTGACCAACAACTTTTGGCCATGTCTCGTCTTTGAATTAAGAACACTGATGTAAGTGAGTCTTTTTTTTTTTGGGAAGAAAAGCAAAAATGCACATTGTCTGTTGTGTGTAAATATACTACGATGTCTGCTTGAATCTAAATGGTTATGGCTTCGAGAATTCGGGTATAAATTTACTGCAGTTTCATGTTTCAACCACTTCCACCTTCTTGGACAGTGTCACATATTTGCTCTGTTCTTTTTTTCTAACTATATCAGATTTTTTAAAGATTTAATTTTTCTTCATTAACTTTTTTTCAGTTCAAAACAAAGTTGTTCTATACAAAGTGAATTATGTATTAAATGCCTTTTCCAAGACTAATTTACTTACGACGGTGGGGTTGGTATGAATTTCATATCGTTATGGTACAACAGGACTGACATTGTATTAAACATAACGTTACAACAGGACTGACATTGTATTAAACATTGCGTGATAAAAGTATAGATCTCACCAGTTCAGATTTACAGTTTCGCAGATATTCCCAAACTTTTAAATTTTCGAAATGTACAAACTGATTGTTACAGTTATAATATTAAATTAATAATAGTACTTTTAAATTTCAAAGGCTGTTTTACCATTTCATTTACTTCAGAAATTAATCCAATTCATCATTGTAATTTAGTGACAAAACTAAATATTCGGTCTTTAAAAATAATTTTAAAGTAACTAAATTATAAATGTATCCAAATTGATTTAAAAATATTGAAATAAAATACAAAAGTAATTTAAAATATTGAGATAACCAAATTAAAAATGCATCTAAAGTGGTTTTAAATTTGAAAAATAACTAAATTAGGAGTACATCTAAAGTGGTTTTATAATTTGGAATAACCAAATTTTTTAAAGACGTTTTAAAATCTTCAAAAGTGGTTTAAAATATTGAAATAACCAAATTAGAAGTGCATCCAAAATGGTTTTAAATTTGAAAATAACCAAATTAGAAGGGTTTTAAAATTTGGAAATAACCAAATCAAAAATGCATCTTAAGTGATTTTAAAATATTTGAATAATCAAATTAGAAGTGCATTTTAAATCTTAGAATAACCAAGTGCAATAAAATTATTTGAAATATTTAAAAATATATTTTTTTCAAATTTTTTATTATTTATCACAAAATAAAATTTTTAATATTACTTTGGATCATATTTATTTTTATATTTAATAAAGTGGGCGCGCACTTGAAAATATGAAACGCTAAATAATAATAAAAAGGTAAACGTATAAGAATGTGGCGGTGCAAATAGTTAATAGAGTGCTAACAACTTGAAAGTGCAGCTAGTAAAAAATAGGGGTGCGGCTAAAAATATTTTAATGTAAGCCAAATAGAAAAACGTGGGGGTGCAACAGGTAGGAATTTAGTCCAAACAATATATGGGTACAGGGATTAAATCATGGGGGTGCGAGAAGTAGATAAACAATCAACCCAATAAAAATAAAATGAGGGTGCAAGTAAGCAAAACGTAAGCGTAACCGCTAAAAACCCAATCAACAAAATAAACTACGCAGACCAGAAAAGTGATGGAAAGTAAACATTAAGAGTGCAGAATATTAAAAATGAGGTGCATGGAGTAAAACAAGTTGCACAAACCCAATTTTTTCTTTTTTGAAAACCTTATGCAAGGTCTTCTTCTTCTCTTTCGCTTCATCTTCTTCTAGCTGAGGCTGCCGCCTGGCCTCGCTGTCGTCCACCACCATCGTTGTCACAAGAAATGTGTAATGACTTCCAATCCCAGAAAGCCTATGAATTATTACCAATGATGTATGACAAGAGGACCTTTTAGTTTGGCTTCCAATTAACCGGATTTTACATTCCAGTTTGAGAATATGCACTGGATTTTAAAATTCGGTTGTGTTTATCAAATTTAGAGATTCAGTTACGTGAGTATATTTGTATTCATCGACTTTTTTAATTTGATTTTGTTTATGTTTACCAAACTTTGAAATACAATTACCTGAATATGTTAGTGTTTAGTAGATTTTAAAATCCGTTTTGTTTATATATTGAATTTTGAAATTCAGTAATGTGAAGTTGCTAAATTTGAAATCTAAATTTCATACACTCTATATCACACACGAAATCTGATTCAGAACTCTATCAGATTACATACACCACATATATATTGTAGGGGTAAAATTGGAAGTACCTCAAATTGGGGGTGTAGGAAGAAAACATTTAGGCCCATAAAATAGATATAAAGAAAACCAATATAATGTCAATAAGCCATATTTAAAAAGTTGTCTGGATATTAAATTTGACACCGGTAAAGTGAAATAATTCACTTCAAAACACAATTAATATTTTAATTTTTTTTAAATTTTAAATACCAATATATATTATTATATTGTTATAATGTGTTAAGTGGGTGTAATTGTAATTAACGAGTGTCAAAAGATAGTTTTCCTTATCACATTAAAACGAGTGAGTTTATTTCTGTTAAAGAATATATTTAATACATATACATACAATTAAAATTTTTATTAAAGAAATCAGTTTCAGTTTAATTAACTGGAATTTGTTATTTAATGTATACATAGGTTATTAATCACGTTATGAATGAAGGTGAGGATGGGAAAGAAGAGAAGTTTTTGGACAGAGAAGTAAAATCTAAGGATGAAAAGAATGAGTAATGTTGTCTATAGAAACTTAGGAATAAAGGTGAACATTCATGTTTTGTGAGCTGATATACCCAAACAAATCATATGGGGCGCAAAGAAGACATGGAAAGGATATATTTTGCAGCATGAAGTTGTTTTGTAATTGCAGCCCACATAAGAGTGACATCAAAGTGTGTTGTATGTAGTACGTACAAACCACAGAAAACATGATTAATTAAAAAGGGTTGGGGGATGCAAATACAGCTCAAACATCTATGAACAACATGATGCAGCCCTAGTTCCTTCTGCGGGTCTATCAACAAGAACCATCCCTGTTGGATTCTGAGCTGGCTGGGCCCTTGGTAACCTCTTCGCTGTTCACAAACACCAAATATGACTCAGCCAATGCAAATGCACACAGCAAACACTGTTTAAGGTATTACTATTACTAATATCATTCAAACACTCATGTACTCTTAACTTTCTTCCAAGCCATTCAATCAGAAGATAAAGAAAATAAAGACTACGACAAAAAAGGAATGGAACCAGACCTATTTCATAGAATATATCATTAACGTTGGATGCAGTTTTGGCAGAGGTCTCCATGAAAAACAAACCATTTTCTTCGGCGTATACACGTGCTTCCTGCAATATCGTGTCAAAAACTAATAAACTGATAGGAACAAGAAATGTCATTATAGCGTACTTTAAAAATGAAACGAGACAAACATATGCAAGCTACCAATCGAAACAGAAGAATCCAAACATGTTGCAAACGTAAATTAAACACATTCTTTGTATCAAAATTGAAATTTTACTACTGTGGAAAATTAACAAAAACCCTGCAAAATAAAACTAAATCACAATAGGTACAGCGTTCAAAGCACAAACAGTTCATAGAATTTGCACCTTTGCAAAGATGGATTCACATTAAAAATACTTTCGGATTAAAACCTTGAATTTTATCCCCCGCCTTCATGTTTTAGAAAGATTCACTTTCCTCTAGAAAAATACCTCATTGAAGATTCAAAAGCATTAGAACTGTTGGTAACTAATGAATATAATTGCCAAATGTGCCAAATTTTCTACTGTTTAGGCCCGGAATTCATAAAGCATTGCATTCAAATATTGTTGGATATTATATAAATAAAAGGACTATTAGAAAACAATTTTACTTACTTCAGCTGTCACTTTCCTCTTATCTTCCAAATCAGCTTTGTTACCAGCAAGAGCCATGACCATATTAGGATTTCCTGTAACAAAATAATAATAATAAAACAGAGAGCATAAGTCGTGAATCTAGATGAGACTACAACTACAACAGACAAAGTATTCCTTGAGAAAACCAAAAGTAGATCAATGTTTAATTTAATAATTCAGAGAGAACCCTCAAAAGAAGATTTATTTTTCAACTAAAGCATTACCCATATTATCTATCAGTTGACCTAGAATTTGATAGATGAGTCAGTAATATTTTTGGAAAATATATTAACATGCCCAGCAGATGTTAGACACTACTTTTGCAAAGGTACGAGGGAGAGTAATTGTCTGCACCCTTCCCATTGTGCACGCAAAGATGTTTTTTTCTGGATTTGAGTCATGACCAACTGGTCACTAAGACGCAGCTTTACCATTTTACTATGGCTCTCCCCCATTTCTGGGAAGTCTAAGTAAATATCCATTTCAATTATTAAATAATTGTTGTCTAGTCAAACAAATTAATTAAATCTCCCAAACTTTTCAAAATGTTCTCTTGCACACAATCTCACACCATATCATGTATAATTCATCTATATCTCGACCATTCCATTATAAAGCATGAGTTAAATTTATTAAATGGTTAATATATAAGTCAATTTCAACAGTTGAAATCCTTATACAAAACAATAAAGACATAAGAAGGAACATTGAAACATTGTGGCAAAATTAATTTACAAATAAGTCTCATCCATAAGTTTGTAAACAGTTAATAAATAGATTAAATATCATTTTGTACTTATAAACTTTAATTGACTTCAGGAAAAAGAAACATATTTAAAATTTTAAAACCAATAGAAAAATACCTTGTTTTTGAAGCTCTTGGACCCACTTCTTAGCTCGAGTAAAGGAGTCCTGTGAAACGAAGATAGAATAAATCATATTAAATTCGTTAAATAATTACATTAAACGCAGAGTTTCAGCCCCACCAAAAGACAAGCATCTACCAATCAAATGAAAGAAGCCTGCTATGAAATTTGATCTATTATACAAATTTGGGAATATTAAACAAATTCATAATGCAATTTTGATCAATTATATTTTGCGCCAATGTCCAACCAATGATCACCATACAAAACCACACCCTACAAATATATATATATATATATATATATATATATATATATATATACTTTGCCAAATTACACAAGGCGTTAATGGATTTTGTTATATGTAAAAATCATTCATTGTCCTTCGTCTAACAACTTAAGATTCTTGGGGAACGTGATCAGGAGTTTCATCTTTACTACCCCGAGTTCTTTCATACTAAAAAGATGAATTCAGTGAAATATGGAAGCACTGATTACATTTCAAGCCCATAGAACACATTTGTGAAAGGTGTATTAAATATAAAAACATTCATGAACTCTTCATGTTTTGGAGGAAGTTGGTCATTAACAAACTCTTTTAACTGAACTTATTTTTCACATTCATTAGTGTCATGAAGTGATAGCATGGAGTAGAATAAGTATACCTGTGCATACAAGAATTGATCATATCAAGAATTGCACGGGAACATCTTGTGCACAGTTCTTTGTTAAAAGGGACCGATCATTTATCCCCTAACGAGAGTGTATAATATCTTAAAAGTAGGAAACGAACACAAATCCATAAAAAGGACTGTTCATGACACAATACACAATTCCCTATTTCCACTTTAAGGTATAACACACAATACGTAAATTCCATTTCATTAAAAATGCTTTTTGATGTAAACACAACGATGTGATGAAATTAGACAATCACTGAAGACAGTAAGTTTAACATCAGTCCAGAAATATATACACTAGACCTATGAAATGAGGCAAAAGAAGCACTTGCTTATGCACATAACTCAACAGGACAAATAAAAAATTGAGACCAGCCAACCAGGACATGTTGGCCACAATTTTTTCATTGTCCCCCAAAACCAATAATTTTACATATTATATATAAAGTGTACAGATACAAGAAAGAAACAGAAGCATCAATTAATCAAAAAATAGCGGGTATCCTAGTTATCAATCTAGGATAGTGCTGCATGGCAGTCAACCTTTTGAAATGCTAGAATGGAGAAGAATGACCACTATTTTAAATATTTTAGTACAAACAAAACAGTTTATAGTATACACATAAATACTCAAAAAACAAAACAAACTCAACTATAAAAATATGACAAATAATAAGTCACAAGTTACATACACAATCACCATAAATCTATGAGCAATAGAAACATAGTAATGGAGTCAACAAAATAAAAGATGGTCGCTATATCAATAGCAAAAGAACATAAGTAGTTAGATTAAAATCAACAAGATGTGAACTGGGAAGACTATGCTAAGAAGAAAGAAAAGAAAACAGGAAAGAAAAATAGTCTGGTAAAGTGTGAAGGATCAGAAGCCAAAACAAAGGTAACCTTTGGTGGAATGTTATCCAAAAATACTAAAGCAATAACATTTCAGGGGTAAAAATTGGTTTTTAGAGCTGATATCGTGGTAACACCACAATAACAGACAGAAAGCAACAACCATTAAAAATCACTCCAGTATTTGAATCACATAAGGAACCATGGCCACTCTAATATAGCATGCTATTTAGTATTACGGTCAATGTGTCCCAGATATTGCCAATTTAAATAGAGATATCCAAAGACAAAGATATCATACCAAGCTAGTGATGTCATAGACAATGATAGCAGCAGCAGCGCCTCTGTAATACATGGGAGCTAAGCTATGGTACCTCTCTTGTCCTGCCGTGTCCCAAATCTCAAACTTCACCGTTGCATCATTTACTGCCAGTGTCTGCGAAAAGAATGCTGCCCCTATTGTTGATTCCTGTTACCACAAAAAACACATAATTGCAGTAACACAATTTCCATGTTTCCCTACCCTTAAGACTTGTCACACGGAAAAACAACTTCTCTCAAAAGTCGAAACCTCAACCCATCATCACACCACTACAAACAGAAGAAAAACACTCTCTCCCACACCACACTACAACTATTTAAGCCCCACAGTTATACGAACCAACACTAAATGATCACTACTATCATAACCTCTATACGATCAAATCAGATTCTGAATAATAATTTGTAATATAAACCATCGGATACAGCACAATATCATCTCTAGTCCGCCAATTTCAAACTAATCAACATGAAGCAGCTAAACACAACCCATACCCGGGACAGAAAACTTAAAGTTTTGTCAATATCATCATTCTGAACAAACCCGAATATAAAATTTCAGCACATAAACCAAGGAGACCCTTTAAATTCGGAGAATCGCCCAATCAAAACGAAGAAATCAAATACAAAGTTAGAAAAACAACCTGAAATTCAAGAAATTGACCCTTCACAAAGCGCAAAACGAGGCTGGATTTCCCAGCACCCATGTCCCCAAGAAGAACCTGACGAAAGGAAGAGAGGAATAAATTATCGGAAACAAAATTTTGAGAAATAAACAGAGGAAATCGAAAAGGAGTGGGTGGGCCGACCAATTTAGCATTGAGGTTGTTGTGTCCGATCGTAGCCATGGGATGAGAATTGGATCGATCGGAAACGAAGATAGAAACAAGAAGAACCCAATACGCGAAAGATTAGAAATTTGAACTTTGCCGATATACAGATATTGAAGATTGAAATAATCAAATCGCAGAGACCGAAGAAGAGACTCTCTCTCTCTCTCTCTGATTCTATTGCTTTTCGCGTACGGTGGCTTTCCTTGCTACCGTCTGCGTCCAAATGCTCTCGTTTTATTTGTTTCTAGTGTCGTTTTTGTCTTTTCATTTGCTTCCTTTATTTTATTTATTTATTTTTATTATTATGTTAGTTATATTATTACTTATTTCTATTATTATTATTATGGTGATTATTGGTGGCTTGACTTTGACACATACAAATGGGAAATTGCTTTTGCTTAGAAGTTGGGCAAAATGAAAATGAAGTTTCCTCAAAAAGGAACAATCTAAATTTCATTTCTCATTCTCTCAAAACTAAAATATATTATTATTTTTAATTTAGTCACTGAAGCCATTATCAGCAATATTCTATAACCTATTAATCATTTATAACTCATTAATTATATGATATGGAAAAAAAAACTTAAGATTAATTTCAATTTTTTAATATGATCAATGTTTTTCCTTGTCAATATTGTTTAAGTTTTTGCGTACTTTTATAATTTATTATTCATATCCACAATATTTTTTATATATATATTTTATGCTTTATACATATTATTTAAAACTTGACTATCAATTAGCTTAAATAAATATTAGTTTGGTATTTTCTTTTTCCTATATTGAATATGCTACCCTTCTCGTCACGATAGTATTCTCCATCATAATTCATTAAAATTTATTTGGTTGATGACAAGTACTGTCACATTAAATTTAATAAAAATAACACAATAATTTTATTCACTAAAACATTTATTAAAATTTGAAATTTTTTTATTAAGAGTAAAACATGTGTGTAACACGTCTACAAAAATTTAAAGTTTGGATTATTTATTTATAATCAATCCTACATGTCAATATAAATCATAAATTCATAAAGTAATTATCATTTAGTATTTAAAATTGTAAACATAAAATAATACAGATATTTTTTTAATAATAATATTTTATTTGGTCACCCCGTTTAAGTAGTCTAGTTTTACCTTCATCTTAGATAGACATTTTTTATAGAAAAACTTAAAGTAGGTATTATTTTCAAGAAGCATTTTTTTTAATAATGTTATTTTTTCAAAAACAAAGAAACAAAGAAACAAAGTTTTCAATGTTAAATTCTCGGGATCTTAAGAAAAAATCACACACGAATGGTGAATGAAATCTGCGTATATACATCTCAGTAAAATATGGTAGCATCATCATTTTTTATTTAAATTGGTTTTCTTAATTGTTTTAATTTATTTTTAACCTAATAAATGAAAAAAAAAATCATAAATACAAAAAACACAAGTGGATTCAGAATAACTCTTTCAACGCTCGATCAAACATTTATAAAAAGTATCTAAATTTTTCTTAAAAGGCAATATTAGGATAAAAATTACGAAAATGGTTATAGGAGTGAAAAATATAATATTGAACTCAATTAATAATTTAGACGGTATGAAGATTAAGGACAGGTCATGAATTCCTTAGTGCTCATTTGAATTAAAATGCGTCCAGATATAAATAATTTCAGAGATGGTAACTTGACATCACATTTAAGAAAGACTTATTGTTTCTAATGAAGAGGGTAAACGATAATTTCAGAGACGGTAAGACATTAACCATACGACACGTCATCTCTCTTAGTGTATGAACACAGCTAAGGTACACCAAGGGGAGTTGGGGATAAAACCATATATAATTATTTAAGAGAACAGTATTTACTTAATTAATTGCATTAATATAAAAGTTAAGGTTTTAACAAGTGCTAATCGTGCTTAAAAGATTGTACTATAATAAATAAAAGTGGGTAATTTGAAGTGGCGCATTGATTTTGTTTTCTTTTGGTCGTCTTTGGATTTAATGCAAAAACAGAATGAAGAGAAAGGAGAAACAAACAAGACGTTGATTAAGGAAAATGTTGAGAAGCTACCTAAAAGTAGGACATACCCACATTAATTGTCGGGATCACAAGAGTGATATGGTCTTACATGTTCTGCGCCTAAAATGGGCCAAGGTACATGCATTTTAATAAGCCCAAGACTAAAAAAAAAAGGTGAACAAAGCTATTCGATTCCACGATAAGAAGACCTGGTGCTACTTACGAATTATTCTTCATAACGACCAAGTGGCTTAAACTAACTGAGAAAAAACAAATCACATCCTTGAAATCTGAAGAGGTATAAGAGCTTCAATCATTTCATGTGTAACAGAAGCTAGACGCAGCTTTTCCACGGGGCCTTGTTTCTCTAAAAGATATTTCTCACAATTTTCTGCAGCCATAACCCCAGCAGAGTAGGCTCCATGCACAGATCCCTGGTTGTCCAAGCTTACAGCTTCTCCCCCAAATAATAGA
Source organism: Vigna reflexopilosa (assembly GCA_027742785.1). Classification (NCBI taxonomy): domain Eukaryota; kingdom Viridiplantae; phylum Streptophyta; class Magnoliopsida; order Fabales; family Fabaceae; genus Vigna; species Vigna reflexopilosa. The sequence continues at coordinate 23,668,349 of CM050926.1, read as the reverse complement.
TTGCCCAAGGGTGCACGAAGCTTGTCATAAACATCAATTGGCTTTCCAACTAAATCATATGAGTAACATCCAAGAGAGTCTGGATCTGTTCCCCATCGAGAAACCAGATACTGAACCTGCAAAAGTGCAACAAAACATGAAGTCGGGATCTTCAGCAGGGAAGCCAACTTTTAATAGAATGGGCAGGGTAAGGACAATATTATTAGAGATGGACTTACCGGCTCAGAAGCTTTTGGAAACATCTTCTTGAGTTGTTGCATTACAAATTTTGCTGCTGCCTCATCAGATAGTTTCTCAATGTCATAAGCAAACCTTCCAGCTACCATATAGACAAGAACGGGATGACCAGTTGCTTTGTGAAGATTGAGAAAATAGCCACAGGCATAAGAGGTTGGAGCAACTGTGCCCAGGAGTTCTACATTAGGCCAAAATACTTTGTCAAATCGTAGTGCAATCTTATTTTCGTTGCCCACACCAAGATCGGAAATTGCTGAAACCTTCCAATCAGGAAGTTTTGGTTCAAATTCAATTAAATTGGCCTTCAGGATTCCAATAGGAACAGTTATGATGGCAGCATCAGCAACAAAGTTCCTGCCATCCTCGACCGTGACCATTACCTTGTCGTAACCACTGGATATTTTTTTCACCCTACATGGTGAGATTTCACAAAAGGATCAAAATCGGGACAGAAAATTTTGGGGCAGTAATCCTATTTTCAAGCAAAATTAAATGAAATAAAACCAGACTTTATTTTGTAGTGGCCTACTGCCGGTCAACTCTCAGGTTACAGCAAGACCAGTTTGGCTTTAATAAAGTTGAAATTAATTGTGGAACATTGTTTGTAGTTATGGATGGTAAATCAATCAATGAACTACCAAATACCAACAAATGTTTATTCCATCAATTGAGCCACTTAAACATATAAGTCAGAGGTGTCTGTCCATATTTTAAAAAAGTACGAGAAAAAACTAAGGGTATATATGTTTTAAAATTAACATATTTCTAATTAACAGAAATTTAACTTCTAACAACCAAAAAAGTAGTTCCCATGCTTATTATTCTCTGGGATTCAAGCATCAACTTACTTCTCTGCTTTGTTTCTCTATTTATTAAATTTTTGGTCAAAAATAATGAAAAATCACCGTATAGTTATGTCGGGTACCTGTGGTTCAAACGTATGTCAACATTTTTTGCAAGAGCTTTTATAACAGGATCATATCCTTGTACCATGAGTCCATGACCACCCGAGAGGACATGTTCCTACAATCAGGAAGCTAAAAAATGTAAGCACTAATTTGGATTATTAAATAGCGCTGAGCTGATATTCGACATATAGAACACAACAATAAAAATTGAATCACGCTTAAAAACACTCATCTCCATTTTATGTAAAACAAATGTTCTACTTGATACTTGAAAGTGTAGGACGGTTTCAATTTAGTCCTTGAATATTAATAAGTTAAAAATATATCTTTTACATGCATCACTTATTTTAAATAGGCCCTCATATAATACCATTAAAATGCAGTTTATATGGATGGACTAAATTTTTAATAATAAAAATGTAATAGATTAGTTAATTATCATTGATAACTTGTCTCTAAAATGATCAATGTTAAGAAATGAACTTTAAGCATTACTCAATCCCACTAAATCGACTTGTAAGATGAAGTTTACACCTAGTTATATACTATAAATTGATCTTATCTCTAGTCGACGTAAGACTTTCAACAATCTCTAATTTTTTTAATAAGTTCTAGATATGCTAGGTATATAATAATCAAAATGAAACAATACATAGACTATTTTATATAAATTAGCAATTTTGGATTTCTGCTTATCATACTCATCCAGAGATTCCATCATTTAACTCAACAATAACCTTAGGAAATGGTAGCCAATTAAGATTTCATGAATGAAATCATGGATAAAGTACAGAAACATTTGTTAGAGTTTAGAGGAAAAAAGATATCATATATCCTTCAACTTAGATTGGCACTTGCCTGATCCCAGGTTTTCAGTGAAATCATATCTGCATCAGCAGCAAACCAAGCTTCCATTCTGCATATAAACCATTGCATCACTTCATGGGCAAGTCCTTTTTGCCTGCCAAGAATTTGGGTCAGTTGCAGCTCTAGAATGGAACTATAAGCCTCGGTGTACGCACATAATATTCACTAATCAATCAAATACCTCAGTTCTGGATGCCTATCTAGCACAACTGAAATAGCTTGGGAAACTGAAATGTCCTCGGGATTCTCATCCCTCACTTTCGCTGTCTGTAGTTACAGGTCATTAGATTCAAGATTGAGTTAATCAGAACATCATTTAAGATTGAAAGTACCACGTCATATGATGCTAAGTGAAAAAAGTTCTTACTTTTTCCAGAATTTTCTTAAAGGTGTCTCCAACTTCAATGACCAACTGTTGTGGAACTTGTTTACCGTCGATGTTAAAAAGCATATAACTGGAAAAATACAAAATACAGCTATTAAATAAGACACAACCAGTAGAATTGCAAAAGACCCAAATGTTTTACTGTTTCAAACAGAACATCGCATATGGAAGGTAATGCTTCATTTTCAGATATGGCAATGTCGGGCGTCCCAAATCATCTAGCCAGATCAACGAAGTCATGAACCGTGAGTTTGGAAGACCTCCAACAGAAAAAATAACAAGTAATAGGCACTGGCAGGAAACATGAAGATTTGAGGAATGAGTTGGTTAAGCTCATTTTTAATGACTTTTAGGGAGTAAGAAGGAGGAGGAAATCAGCTTTTTTGAGATTGCAGGTAGTATACTGAGCTAGGAGTTTCCCTCTGCAGGTATTTGCAAATTTCATCGGTGTGCATTCACCCTTTTTTTTACAATAATACATCACTTTTTTCCTATTTTTGTTTTGTTCTAACGTTGGTGATTTATAAGCGCTCTATGTATAGAGAAAAGGGTAAGGCCCACAAAGAGTGACCATTTTGGTAAACTTGCAACTAATCATGTAGGTTAGTTTTTCTTTGGTTAAAAACCATGAAGGTTAGCTTAAATACTACTAAAATATTAAAAAATATTTCTAAAAATCTGCATCATAAACCTTCAAATACATCAATTTCAATGGAATTGCAGAAGTGAAGGATTATTACCTTTCCAAATCATGGTCATATAGGACAGAGTTGTCACCACTGGTACGATATAAAGGAAGCCCCAGGCCACGTATTAATGGAGCCAATGGATTTTCATTACAAACTCCATGTAGCCTAAAAAGTAATCAAGAAAAAACTAATAGTATGAGAAAGGCACCATTTTTCACTCATTCAATTGACAATTCTGTACATTAAAAGGATAACATGGGTGGAGTAAAAACTAGAAGGAGCACATTTCACTTGTCAGGACAAAAACAATGTATCTCACTCTAACCAAAACATCATACTTTTACAGATAAAATTTCGTTAGAGCAAATTGAACTTACCATGAGGCTCCCATGTCAACTGGACAACCAAATGAGAAGTCCGTATGAATGCGACCACCAAGCCTATCTCGTGACTCCAGTACAGTCACCTAAGCAAATGATGAAATAAGCCAAAGCAAAAAAGCACAAAAAATCTTTAAGGGCAGCTAATAAATGAAACTAAAAAGTAATTAAGAGGAAACTGTTCATAATGATATGACACCTTAAAAGATGCATCGTATAGACTTCGAGCTGCAGCAATTCCAGATATTCCAGCACCAATCACAATAACAGATGGGTGAGTTCTGCTTTGGTTCTCAACACGTGAGGAAATAGTACCTGATCAATGGACACCAAAATTATCAGGAGAAAAACCGTACTACATCATAATGACAATTAACTACAAAACCACATAAAGCAACATCAATATCCTGTTCTTTTTATCCATCCTTTTTTCAATATATAATATTACAACCATAAGAGTTGTCAAGAAAATGTCACAACCATGAGAATGAACATAACACAACAATGGCCTTATAGTTACATTGGATATAACTGCACCCAAGGTCCTTAAAAGACCCAAAAGTTGCAAATCTCACAAAATTTCATTCCATTATATAATTATACACTGTAGAAGAAATCACTCCATAACTATGACCGTGTGCTACCCACTTACCCCCAATACAGGAATCAAACCATTGTAAATATTATTAAACCAGCGAAAAGCATATATGTTTACCAAAAATCAAAGGACCACAAAGATCCATATAGGATCCTGCTCAATTAGTTAATTATTCCAAAACTTCTTTGACACAGGCCTTCCGACAGGATTGCAACCACAGGCAGGACAACCATCATAAAAAAGACCGTTGTTCCACATAACACCACAGATTTTTTTAACACAAACTAGCAAATCCCTGAACATCAACAAAGAATAACGTATACACAAAAACAATGCACCTATCATAAAATTGAAGAGGACAACAAAAATTATACGCACTTCCTTGAGTGTTTTTTTTCTCGTTAGGTGGTTCTCCAAAGAGAAATTGGGAACTAGTAAAGGCTTATACTAAAACATAAAATAAAAGAAAAAAATTAAATTAGCCTCTCATAAACCAACATTAATTTATTCATGAGCTAAAATCAGATTTTGAAAAGGCTAGGCTAATAAGAACTAACAGTCTACAAATTGGTTTACAGAACAGCTGATTCCTATGTTCTCTTATTTTTCTATCTAAAAAATATTTGCGAAGAAGTTTCTCCTGGTCTAAAACATAAAGAAACAACAAGAGCCTTGCTGCTTGAGGAGAAATCAGCCACTTAGACAGGAGGATGTCATTCAGCATATTCAAAAAACAAAGATTCATAAATCTAAGAAAATAAAACTAAAAGGAGAATAACAAAATCCGAAAAACTGCAATAAAAGACATGTGGACGGAAGGTGAAAAGCGGAGGAGGAGAAAGCACAAACTCACCATCGAGGAAATGCGAGGAGAAGAGTTGATTAGGATCCATTTGCTTGGAGCGAATTGAAAACGAGAGAAAGGGAGTTTTAGAATGGGTATCGGATCGGATCAGGTGGGAGAGTGTGGTGTTTCGCAGTTTTTTTGCAGAATCAAGGGTGTATAGGAATGGGGAAATTGGAGACTAACTGGAAGGAATTGCAGAAGATTAACAGGAGGATACCCGCAATGTAGCGGCTAAGGTGAGGAGAAAAACGTAGCTTCTCAAAAAATATCATAATCTTACAATTCTTCCTATCAAAATCCAACCGGAGAACCTTCCTTGCATAAGAAATTCGATTAATGCGCAACCAAAATTCCGATTTCCAATTCGATCGCTTACACAGAATCGAACAAACCCTTTCTCTCTCTCGTTCTCTCTCCTTCTCTTTCCTTCTCTCTCTCTCTCTCTCTCCTTCTGTCTCTCTGGAAGATTGAATGAATGGAATAGCAGATGATGATTCCTGAATTCGCCACAAACACTCTATTTATACCTCACGGAACCACTTTCGCCCTTATTATTTAATTAAGAGTATTATTATTTTAATTTTTGTATTTTAAGCAAATGGATCTATTTATAACCCTTTTCTATATGTGAGGAGTGGTGGAATACAATCCATTGGTTTTGCCATGTGATATATGTGAATAACATGTTAATTGAGATTTTGAAGGTGTGAGATTTATTATTTTCACCATTTAAATTATTAATGATTATGTTTATCTTATTTATAAATACTCAGCAATTATGGCCATCAGTTATAAGGAAAACTAAAATAACTTCCCTTTCAGATGTTTAAGATATTATATTCTATATGTTTTTACTTTATAAACATTGATTGATTAGATGTTTAAAGTGATAGAAAACATAAAAACTAAATGCAGATATATTCATAGTTAAAATTGTGATACATATTAAAATAATATTTTTAATTTATATAATAAATAATATTTTGTTATAATTGAATAATTTTATTTAAAATATATTTAAAAATTATTTTTTTACTTATATGTTAATATTTTAAAGATTAATTATTAAATAATTTTATTTAAAATTAAAAATATGTCTACATGTATATATAAATATTTGTAATATTCATGATATTTTAAGTATAAATAATCGAACAAAATTTTTAAATGGGATGAGAAAATAAATAAATGAACAATTAGGATAATAACGATCAAATCGAATATTTTAATGATAACATACTCACATACTTATCTTTTCTAGTTTTTTAATGGCTTAATACCTCTGTTGGTCCTTTTATTTGTCTGTTAATCTCATTTTGGTTCTCAAGTTTTAAACTGCCTCAATTGGATCATAATTTTTGTAAAAATGCACACATTTTACCCTAACCGTTAAGTTGTCTCAAACGGCGTTAATTGTTGCTAAGATGAATTTTTTATTTTAGGCTTAATCCCTCCCTTGGTCCTTATGTTTGTGTGAAAATCTCAGTTTGGTCCTCAAGTTTTGAACTGTCTCAATTGGGTCATAATTTTTGAACTGTCGACAACGACGACATTTTTTAGTTTGAGAGGGAGAAAAGATGTGAGTCGGGAGGTTTGAGAGTAGAGGAATGAGTGAACTGTGATCAGTGATTGGAAGGAAAAAGAAAGACTATAGCCACATGGATTTAATGATTTTAAAACATAAAAAAAAAATTACAGCTCAGTTCAAAGTTAACGCCGTCTCAATACACTTAACGGTTGGGGTAAAATGTTGTAAAATGTTTGCATTTCATAAGGACTTGAGTTCAAAACTTGAGGACCGAACTGAGATTTTCACACAAAAATAAGGACCAAAAGAGGGATTAAGTCTAAAATAAAAAATTCATCCCAACATCAATTAACGTCGTTTGAGACAACTTAACTTAACGGGTAAAATGTATGTATTTTTTTACAAAAATTATGAAGCAATTGAGATAGTTTAAAACTTGAGGACCAAAATGAGATTAGCATACAAATAAGAGGATGAAGATATTAAGCCTTTTTAATCTTATGAACTGAATTCTAGTACTTTTAAAAATAAATTAGCAGTGCTTAAAAATAATCTTATATTATTATGAAATTATACATTATGAATTTGAAATTTAATGTACATGATCCAGAATCTTCTCCATACATTTAATTTTACTTATATAAATAGCCATTTATTTAATATGTCACACCGATTAAAATACCAATTAAAAATTATGGGTAACATTTTCTGAAATTTAAAAAAAATATATGGATATTTTTTAATGTGGTAAGAAAAATTTTGAAATGGAAAGGTATCCATATATTAATATTTAAAGATAAAATAAAATGTTCAGAATTCTAAAATGGCAAATAACACATTTAATAAGTTTATTACTCAGATAACACATTCTTTAACTAAATTAATATAAATATTGATTTGAATTATAGATTATTTTTAAAGACAGAATATTCCAATTTTAGAAACGGAAGCTTTTTTTTTTTTCTAAGTATATAATGTATTGACCTTTTTAAATGTGAATATTATATTTTAATTTTGGAGGGAAATTTTTGTCCTTTATAATTATGACAAAGACAGTAACCTAACAAAAGATGTACTTTATGTTGTCACTTGCCATATGGTGGGGACAGTTTCGTATTTAGAGAAAATAATATTCATTTAATTTTTTTTTTCAATTTTTTCATTTAAAGAATAAGAATAAATAAAAAAGGAGAATAATTATTAACTATTATTAAAATTAATTTTTAATATAATATATTATATATTATAATTTTAATTTATTTAAATTTTATTAATATTGATATAATTAAGTACGTATTTAGTTTTTGTCAATAAGTAAATGTGACCGATCATTACTAAAGACGAAGTATATATATATATATATATATATATATATATATATATATATATATATATATATTTAATTACATTAAATCAATTTAATATAATTAAAATTAAAATATTGTAATTTTTTATTATATAAAAATAAAAAATAAACTGTGTTAGTATTTATTATAGTGAACATTTTTCTCGTAATGAAAAAGAAAATATAATTGACTGTTTTGCGCTCATAAATAATAACCTGATAACTAAATTCATTGAAAAGTTGTATTTGATTAAAATGTCCCAATTCAGATAATGTGTCAAGAATTTACAAAATAAACAAAATATTAATTTAATACATAAATATTAAATAATTTTATAAAATTATTATTTTATAAGATTGTGTATTATGAGGAATCAACATCATTTCGGGTATATCGTGTTAAAAATATTGATAAAATCTCGGCCACATACACAAAGTAATCACATTTTTTATAAGAACAATCATTTTGTGACATATTTTTATATTTATTTAACATAAAATATAAGAATAAAAGAGTTATTAAAATGTAAAATTTTATATTTTAAAAAGAAATAAAAAAAAATATTAAATAAATATAAAAAATTTAAGTATCTTAAACAATATCTTTTTAATAAAAATCCACCACGCATCCAAATTCTATAAATAAGATTCGTTATGCATTAATACTCAGTCATTTAAACATTGGATACTCTTTTGCAAAGGGATAGTTTCCTACCCATCTAGATCCTTATAAGTGCATATTATATTATTGATATAAAATACGTGTTAATTTCATTACTGAATTAATCTTAACCAAAAAATTTGAGAGATCATCCAATTCATTCATAAGACACAAAGATAGTGAATATTCAAACATCGAAAGAATCACTCGAAAACTTTGCCTTTTTGAGAGTTAAAAAATTGATTTTATTATGAACTTTACAAAAACGAATTCAGAGGTTTTTTATTATTATTTCTTTAAAGAAAAAGAAGAATCAGTATTGTTCTCTTGAATTGTCTGAGTCTTTTAAGTTGTTTTGTCACCGTCTGAGTATGTAGAAGTTTGCATGTGATAGCAGAGGACTTAAAATGAATATTCGACAGGAATATTAAAGTGTGTTCAGAAGTTTAACCTGTGTAAATTTTATCTTTTTTTGGTAAAGGAGCTTTTTGAGATAGTAGTTCACAATCCAATTAAAAAAAATAAATTGTATAGTTTTGTTGTGAATTGACTCGTTTAAGAAGCTATTTTTTGTGTGAAGGAGCCATTGGTGCAAACTGGTATATTTTTGCATAATTTTTATTGTATGGAGACTTGTTGAGGGATTAAAATCATGATTGGGAGAGAAAGAAAAATCTAAAATCTAAGGTTTGCTGAAAAATCTTTAGGTATGAGCGAGGGTTGGATTTGTTGGGTGAAAATGTCAGAGTTTCGTTTCAAGATATGATTATTAGGCGAGTCAATTCTTGATGGACAAAATGCTATTTTTCAAAGTACAGAGAGTTTCAGGAAACTGGTCATTGAATAATTCATAGGCTTGTGAGCTAATATTTAGACTAGAGGAATAACAAAAATACTCGTGCTGATAGATATTTTTATATAAAATTTGTCTAATAGTTGTTAACTACAAATAATAGGTACACATAGGTAGTATGTAGTAGGTAATTTAATATTTACTCATTATTGAATCGGGTTTAAGTGTCATATTATTTGTATCTAGTATTTATTATTCATTAATTAAATAAAATTACATTTTTATCTTTAAATTGTTGTTGAGATTTTATTTAGGGATGTATATTTTTTGCTAATAATATTTAAGAGAACACCTTTAATCAATGAAAGATATTTTAGTAAATAAAAATGAAAAAATACATTATTATAATATTTACATACAAATGTTAAAGTTACTTATGAGATTCATATACACCATTCACTTCTCCATCAAAGTCATTCATTAAATGATATAGAAATTGGACAAATGGATATATCAAACTCATTCATTAGATGGTATAGAGATTCAAAAGTCACATGTTCACATATATCATGCATATATAAAATTATCTTCTCCTTCACAATTTTACCCTTTGGTGTCCGAAACTTGTTTTATCTTTTTCTTATATTATTGTCACTCAAATAATTATTTCAAGACTTAATAATAGTTTTGTTCATTTCTTTCCATTTAATTTAGATCTCATTTAAAAACTCATAAATTAATCTTTTTTAAATATTCGCGGGTATCCAATAGGTATTTGCAGGTTGAAAAAAATGTGGGTTTTTTTTATGCGGGTATCCAATGGGTGGCAAGGCGGGTACATGTATGATTTTTTCATGTGGCTTAGGTAATGGGTAGGCATTATCCGTGTTTGACCCGACCCGTTGTCATTCTTAGGCACAGGTATGTTGCTTTATAAGTCTATTGTTTACTTTTGCTAGGTGAACTAAAAGACGCATGGCGAGAGGGAGAGGATTTTGGAATGGAAAATGAGTATCTTTTCAAGAGAATAAGTGTGATAGGGTAAGCAAGTCTACGCAATGGCCAAAATCTACTGTATTATTCAATAATTGCTATGTATATGTATGAGTATTTTCAAGAAGGAAATGCTTTATTATGTGACTTTAGGTGGTGTATTGAGTAGAGTATTCCTTGACAAGATTATCTAGACTTTTCTAGATATTCTAACTCATATAAAGAAAGATACCTGAGTGGTGAAAGTCGATAAAGGTCCTATAACAAGATTTGGTGTGAAAGAAAATCGTTATGGCAAGTTATATTAAATTAATCATATTATGTTAAGATAACTTTTAGGTCCTAATATATTTTGGATGTAGTAGAGCCTGGGTAATAATTATTAAAGTCTATTAAGTATTCACGTGATAGGTGCATAATCTCCGATGTTTGATTCAACACACAAGTTTTTCAGAAGTAGTGATATGATGTAAATTTATAGTAGTTGCATATTTTGAATTAAGATAATGAATTTGATTGATGTATGTTATGTATGCTTCTAAATCTTTTGAATATATTAGCTTACACTAATTTTGTGGTTGTTATTTCTATCTATTATGTTACACAGGAGCAATGAATTCTGCAAATGAAAAATTCTCAGAAGTAGACAGTTGGAAGAGTCTAGATTAATAAAGATATTTTAGATATATATAAAAAATTTAGAATTTATTTTCCTTTGAATGATTATATATATATTATTTTGAAAAAACTTGTCATATAGGAAAATTGTAAACTAATTTTATATGTACTTATATTAATTTGCTATATGTAAACTAATTTGACTGCTATGTGCTCATAAATAACTAAGCTGATTATTTGAATTTATTCACAAGGTGTATTATGATTAAGATCTTCCAACAGAAATAATTTATCAAGAATTTACAAAATAAACGTAACATTAATTTCTTAAATAAATATTAAATAATCTTATAGTTTTAACTGGCACTATTAAAAAATAAAACTAATTTCCCATATATAAAATCACATCTCATAAACTAATTTATCATATATATAATGTCATCTTATAAATTAATTTTTAATTTCCCTTTTAACCGAAGCATTGATTACCCACTAATACTCAATCATTTAAACATGACGGCTACCCATTTGCAAGGATGGTCCCTCCCATCTGGATCCCATGCAAATACACATTATATTATTATTCATATAAAACATTTAAGAATTTCATTAGTGATTAATCTTGACCAGAAAAAGTTGAGATCATCCAATTCATTCATAATACAAACGAAAGACTAATACAGTGAATATTCAAACATCTAAAGAATCACTCGAAAACTTTGCTTTCTTGGGGGTTAAAAAATTGATTACGTGAACTTTACAAAAAACGTATTCAGAGATATTTTTTTTGTATTTTTTTTTCTTAAGAAAAAGAATCTGATTATGTGATTGGGTGGGATTCCAGCTATGTTAATTGGTCCATTAGGGGCACAGTGGAAGTCAAAAAACAACGAAGAATGGTCATAACACGTCATCTGATCTCTAAAATAACAAAAGAATATTTCGATCTTTTTATAATATTTTAATATGTATTATTTTTTTATATGATATATGTTTCGAGTAAGTTGTGGAAGTCATCTCGAGAAGACATTTTGAGGCTCCTCAAAGTTAATTACATGTTTTTTTTACGAGACATATATTTATAAATTACTATAATACATTAATTAATTTCTAGTCTGATAAGTTATTTTTTTATTTATCGTCTGATCTTTGGCTGACCGGAAGGTAGTACAATATAATATATCAAAAACAATTAAATAATAATTTCACATTTAGAAAAACATATTTAAGATAGTCCGAGATGAAAGGAAGTTTGCAAGAAAGTGAATATGAGGTTGCTCTGGGAATAAATATTCCAATTCTGTAGCTGAAATTTGACCTACTTCGCTTTCCGCTTTTTATTCTCGTCACCCCACAGGAACCATTAACTAACAAAAAACAACAACAATATAATAACAACAAGATTCATTGATTGATTGCTCCATGTTAATTTGCAACTTTTTTGTATGTATATACAAATGTATAATGTATAGTTCCAAATATAACTGAAAACATTTACTAAACAATTAAAATGTCAATAAATATTAATTTTAAAAACATTTTAATCGCACTAAAAGTGACCAAAATTAGAGGCAAAAAAAGCTTCGAAAACGTGCATGAAATACTTTAGCTCACTTTGTAATAATGTTTTGAGACTCTATTTTAATTTAGTAAATAAAAGAAGAAACTAAGCTAATTTTTTATATTAATTATTTAAATAAAAAGTTTATCTAATTTGTATTAGTATATTCTTTGTTAGCATATATATATATATATATATATATATATATATATATATATATAATTTGGTTATGAACAAAAATATTTAAAATAGTTAAAGAAAAAAGTGATACATAATTGTTTCTTTTCTTTAAAGACACAAATTATTATAGACCGATGAACCATAAAGTCAATTCTGATAATCTTAAAATAATGTTATTCGAATAGTCATTAACCAATTTAGTAATCAATTAATAATTAAAAATTGATTTGAACGTTAAAATGTCTTTAGAAAAAAATTCGACAAAACATTAAAAACAAACTAAACTAAGTGAAGTGATTTAAAGTGTGAAGGTATAATTGTAGATCCTACCAACTCAAACATTATACAATGAAAAAAACATGAAGATAACATTATATGTTTAAGAGAGATTAATTAAGTTGTAAAATAAACAATTAAATGAATTTAGGAAAAAAATGATAGTAGGGTTTTGTTATTGTATGATACGTTGTGACATAGAAGGTGTGTATTCCACTCTGGACATAGTTGTGGTCCAGCCAAATAATGTTGTTTCGCTGCTGTGCCGACCCTACGACCTCCTCAATTTTGCTTTCTCTTCCCTGCAACTTGCTTTTTTTTATCATACATCGATCTTTCTTTCATCATTTTCTGTGCTATTCTCTGCTAAGTGGATGCATGCATCCATCCATCCATCCATCGTCCTTGCATGTGTAATAATTCTATCATATTATTCACTTATTATTCTACCACCTTTTCGAATTTGTCTGCTATCTTTTTATGCCATTACATATTCAACTTTATTAGGCGTTTTATTTTTTGCGGGATCATTCTCGTACTCTAATCTTATTATTATGTTCACATTACTTAAAAAATGTTTTTTAATACAAATTTCATTTATACAACTGGTTTAAAATAAAGATAGTTACTTGTAACTGAAAAATAATTATTTTCTTATAAAAAAATTTATTGGAAATGTTTGTGCTGTGTAACATTAATGTTAAATAACTAAAGTAGGGTAGGATATATATAAAAAATAATTCTTTGACAGATTTAAATTTTTTACATTTTATTTATTTATTTTTTCTTGAAAAATTATAAAATTTTACGTTTTCATAATTATTTTATTTTTATATTATATGTTAAATGAATATAAAAATATGTGATATATATATATATATATAGAGATTGTATTTTTGCATGCTTTTACAACACCAACAAACAAAAAGAAATAAAGATAGGGTTTTTTAGAAAAAAGAAAAAGTTTCTTTTTAACAACTATTTTTGACAATTTTTTGACAACGCATACGTGTAGTTTATGATTAGTTCATTTCAAATATTTTTTTAAATTAAATTCAAACAAACGAATGAAATGTCAAAAAATTGTTAAAAAGTGTTCTTAAAATATCAACATCCTTAAAAAAATATACCTAAATTTTTTACATTCATTTAACATTATTTTTACTTACTTTTTACTTTCTTACTTAAAAAATACAAAAATTTATACTTTTATAACTATTTATTCGTATATTTTGTATCAAATGAATGTAAAAATGTGTCATGATAACATTTAATCGTTCTTTAATGACTTTAGAGAGAAATGAACAAAAGAAGAGATGGGACAACATAAAGTAAAGCAATTAAAAATTGAACAACAAAAAAAGACAGAAGGTGATGTGGGAGAAAGAGCGAAAAGAATGGAAATTATTATCTTCTCATAAAAAGGCAAGAAAACATGCAAACATAATTTGTTACTCGCATGTGCATAACAGATTATGTGAATTTCTTTGTTCTATATGTGTTCTGATAATATATCTTAAATAATAAATATTCTAATAATAATAATTAAAATAAAAGCAATAATAAGAAATGTTTAAATAAACTTACAAATAATAGTTCTTTCACTATGCTGAATAACATTATGTCGTGTAAGAGTTAAAGTTAAATATATTAAAGTTAAATATATTTTTCTTAATTACAAGAAAAATATTAAAATAACAATTAACTTGAAGATTAAAAATAATTAGTCAATTGACTATTTTATAAACTATATATTATTGGTATTAAATATAGTTTCTATTATTATTAAAAAATTATAATTCATAATTTAAGAACTGATCTCTAACATTAACTATAAAAAAATTTAATTATTTATTATTATTGAATTTAAATTAATATTTAATTTATAAAGACTAATTTAAAATCAAATAATAGTAAGTAGCTTAATACTTTTGATTCATAATCCCATTATAATTTTTTTGCTAAGAGTATAAATTATTTTAGTACTAAAAAATTTTATTTATAAAATAGTATCTAATTATTGTTTGCTTCTTAACTAACAATTATTTAATAATTTTTTAATAATACTCTCTTGATCTTATGTGATATCTTTTAATTATAAAATCATGATAAACATCGAGTTCTAAAATGAATAATATTTCAAATGTTATCTTCAATTTGAAACATTAATCATATTATTGCTCTTAAACTTTGACTTTTCAAACTTTAAAATCAGACCATACTTATTTATTTAGTTGTTTAATAATAAATTTATTTATATTATTTTTAAGTTAAATAGTCTTTAAAAAATAATTTCAGTTTTATTTTTTTATAATAATATATTTTAACTTTTCTTTAATACATCTATCTGCTTAAGCTTAGTCTTTTATCTGTCACCTGTTAAGGGATAGATTAAAAACCGATATTATTAACAATATAAGAAAATCATCAATATCCTTATATCGCGAACCAGAGAATTATTTATTTGAGATACCTAAAATTTGGTTACTATGTAAACTCAACAAATTAAAAATAATTCACTACAAAAGTAAGAGACTATGAATTATACAACAAACCATTGATATTCTAAATTGAAACAAAATAAAATAATATATATTTCTTTTCTTTTTTATTTTCTACCAAATAAATAAATACGTGCTTATACAATTTAAGTGGTTATATAACATAAAATATACGTTGATCATGAACAAAATTCGCTGTTATTAATTTTATAATTAAACTAATATTAGTTTACATAAACTTTATGTACGTCTAATAAATCCCTATTGTTTACGATTCGAGACCAATAAAATATTTCTCTCCATTAATTTAGAATAGTTTTTTATGTTCTTTTGATTATTTAAATCTGAATAAATTCTACTGTCATAAAAGATTCAACATTCTGAATAGCATTATTATTCTATATTATCTATCAAAATGAGTTAATTAATATCAATGAGCTGGTTTTGATTCAATCTAACCTAATTAGTTTTTATAATTAATCGTGGTTCAACCATTATTGCTCCTGCAACCTATAAGGCTAAGGATTTGTTTATAATTTTGAACTTATTATATTCAACTATTAAATTGGGTTTAAAATGCAAGAATTAGGTTATCAGACCAAACTTTTTCCTTTTCTTTTTTTCTAGTTGGATCCCATTCAGGATCCACCACAACAACTAAAACAAATTAAAAATAAAAATAAAAAATGAGACTAAAATTACATCATGCTTACAATTAAATTAATGTGAATGAATTATATAAATCAAATAAGCGAATATAAAATAATATTTTCATGTAAATTAAACTGAATCAGATCTTTCAAATAAATTCCTAAATTCAAATTTTGTAAATAAAAGTATGTCATGAAAAGAGCGATTTATAATAAATACTCAATAATATTCTCCACCGTGTCAGTTAGAGCGGTTGGTATTTTTGTATTATTGATTGGGTAATTTGGAAATGCATTTTGAATGATTTGGGATGTATTTCAAATTCCATTAATTCTAAAAATAAATTTTGAATTGTATAAATTTTATATTTTAAATTATATACTTTAGAATATAAAATCTGTATTTAAAATTTATATTTTTTATTATTCATTTTAAAATATAAATTTTGTATTTTAAATTATAGGTTTAAGAATACAATTTTGTTTATGAAATATATGTTCATTACATAATTCAGAACTAAAACATATAAATAAAAAGTAGAAAAAAGAAACTCAATGGACAGCCATCAACACACACCACCACTGGCCACGATCATGAAATACAACAACAACCACCACCAACTTCACACCACAACAATACAAACGCTTTGACACTATCAATGCCTAAATTTATTTTCAGAAGAGTAAATCTGGTATTTTAAAAGTTATGGGACTGAAGATTGAAAACGTGGGTGCAGGAAGAAGGACGGTCTTCTTGCGGAAGGAAGCTAAGCACTAATGTCTATAATACGGCCCAGTGGGAATCCAGAGTCCATTTTAGGCTAATAATGAGGGCTGTCTCAATACCACAAATTAGAGAATTTCTTCCTGCATTCCCACATGGTTTTTCGCATTCACATAACTTTCAAAATTGTAATTATACCCATGGTGAAATTAACAGAGAAACATATTTTGGATTATGCAATTTGTAGATATTTCAAATTACAGTAAAATAATTTTTTATTCTGAATTATATAGTCTGTAATACAAATTTAAAATGTAAATTATATTTTAAAGGTTTAATCATTCACCAAGTATCTATTTTCGCGTGGAATCTTAATTTCGTCCCTTTCTTTCAAAAAATCTCAATTGGGTCCCAAATTTATGAAAATTGAAACAATTGGATAATTTCCGTTAAATTGTCTCTAACAGTGTTAATGGGAATTGAACGTGGCACGCGATAGTCAGTTTGTTAACTGACGTGGCTAACTATTGGATAATTCAATTTTTTAAATAAACCGGAATTGTATCGAGAATTTTATTTTATCGTATCAACAATTCCGGTTTATTTAAAAAATTGAATTATCCAATAATTAGCCACGTCAGTTAACAAACTGACTATCGCGTGTCACATCCAATTCCTACTAACACCGTTAAAGACAATTTAACGGAAAGGATCTAATTGTTTCAATTTTCATAAATTTGGGATCCAATTGAGATTTTTTGAAAAAAAGGGACAAAATTGAGATTCCACGCGAAAATAGGTACTTGGTGAATGGTTAAACCTATTTTAAATTATACAATTTGTAATATAAATTTCTATTTTAAATTGAACAATTTATAATATAAATTTAAAAAAGAAATTAAAAATATAAATTATTTTTCAAATTAATTATATAACTTGTAATGTAGGTTTATATTTCAAATTTTAAAATCCGTGATGTGGTTGATGTTTTGAAAATGATGGAGGTAAGGATGAGAAAAATATTTGTATTTGGGTAAAATTTATAATGAATAGTTGGTATTCACATGTATTATTATCCACGGGTAGTGAGTAGCTCATTAATAGATTAAGTTCTGCTCATTAACAAGTCAAGTTGAGGTATCATACTATCCGTAATAGTGGGTATCCACTACTCGTTAAGGAAATAAAATTATATTTTTATTCTTATTAAGTTTAAGTTGCTTCTGCAGTTTTATCTAAATATGTACATTTTGCTTGTAATATTTAAGAAAACACCCTGAATCAATTGAAAATATTTCAGAAAATATAAATGAAAAATTACATTATTGTAATATTTGGATATAAATATTAGAGTTACTTATGAGATGTATATAGATTCTTGCGTTTTCCCATCAAACTCATTCATTAGAGTATAGAAATTGGAAAGATGCACATAGACCCTTAGGCTTTTCCATCAAACTCATCCATTAAATAGTATAGGAATTGGAACATGTTCACATATCTCACACTTAATATAGTTGTGACATTTGTACTTTGTTTTCAATTTTATCTTCTCTTTCAAAATTCTACCATTTGGTGTCTGAAACTTGTTTTGCTTTCTTGTGAGATTATTGTCACTCTCAAATCATTGTTTCAAGACTTAATTACGGTTTCACTCCTTTCTATTATCTTCGTTTCTTGTAATTTATTTTGGACATGATTTAAAAACTCTATATTTTTTTAAATAGACTCGATTTTCTCATGCAGGTTGAATAAGGAGTAGACACTATTGGTGTCCGACCCAACCCATTACAATCCTTACTTGGAAGGTGACATTGTTAGAAGGTGACGTTGTTGGAAGGTAACATTGTTAGAAGGTGACGTTGTTGAAAGGTGACGTTGAGGTTCACAAATCACATTGGTCATCCTTCAATAGTAGTACTTTTAGTATATTTTCGACATTAAGTGGCTCCAAATTACAAACTAGAAACATGCTTAAACAATGAAGAAGTTGCAAAATGCTAAGCTATTTTCTTATGCGATGAGAAAATGGAGAAATTGAGGTGCATGGTGAATAAGCTCTATAAAGTGTAAGAACGGATTATTATATGACTGTTTAGTCAGCTCTTATCCAAACAGTCATATGGAACATTACATTTAGGGAACGTCCAAACATCATAGCCTTGCTACTCCACCAACCGGTCGGTGTGGTTGATCAGTCATATAAATGTTTAATTATTTTTAATAATCAAGTTTATAAATAAAATATATTTATCAAATTATGTAACAATAATTAAGTTTATGTTAATTATAAGTACATCTCAAAAATTTTATAAGTCTTAAAAGATAAGTAATCACATTTGTTACAAATTTAAAATTTTATATATTAATCAATAAGTTATATGCAAAGTAGAAAATGAACATTAAAACGTGAAATGTTTTGACATGCACACACCCAAAACGATATTTGAAAAACATTAAGACAATATTATAAAACGAAAAAGAAATCACATTTCGTTTTTTTTTTTTTTTCAGAAAAGAACTGGTGTTTGATATTTTGAGATACAAATAAAAAGTGTTCTTAGTAAAATTGTAAATAAGTCTAAAAATATCCCAGCCTACATCCAAATTTAGTCCAACTAGTGATGCCTTTTAGGATTTTATATTTTGTAAAATTGATAAAATCACATACGGTAAATTTAAAACATTATATATGTATTATAACATTTATTTAAGTATATATTTTCATAGCATCTTTAGCCAATAAAAATCACAAGACTTTTTTTTAATGAGAAGTTAAGTCATGTTCGATTTAGACAGAAATAGTAAAGTAAGTCGCTAAGTTTGCGCAAGACATGGCTCTTGATTTAGTATATTTGAGGTTATTTAGAATTTTTGTTAGCTAACATTCTGGTAGAAGTAAAAAATCATCTGCATAAAAATTGTAAACCAAAATTGAACATGTGAAAAAATAAAATAAAATTTAGATTAGTTGTTGCTCTCTTTTTCCCTCTCCAACAGTGCTTGCTCTCGAAAAGAAACTACAGAATCATCCATCCTCACATGGTACCCCCAAAAGTTAATACAAAAACTCATTCAACAACAGCAAAACCTTCCTTACAAATCCCTTTCATGCAAACAGCACAGTTTGATTATGAATGGTGTTAGTGGTGGTTGATCTATGAGGAGGAATTGGTGGCCTACTGCCTATGAAGTTAGTGGCACTTCCTTTTCTTGCATTCAAAGAAGAACATGAAGCCCTTGAACTTGCTGAATGCATCATTCCCTTCTTCGAAACAGCCCTTGAAACCCCTTCCTTCTCAGCCAACCCTCCTCCATAGCTCTTGCAAGACTTCAACCTCTTGTTGTAAGGCTTCTCTGGCTTTGCAAGATCCTCCAAGCTCCTCACATTTGTTAGCGAAGTGAAAGACTGTGACTTTCCCTGGTAGAATTTTGATAACCCCCTCCTGCACACCACCATCACAACACACAAAAACTTTAACTATGTCATTATAAGAAATACCTCTTCTTGCTGACACTAATTTTCCTTTTAAAGATTCAAAATTGTTCTTTGAAACCAACTTTTGTCTATTCACTAAGAGTTAGGATTCAAACACCTGACTGTTTGGACTAATCACTTAATGTTTACCATGAAAGATTTAAAGGTTTTTTTTTTTTTTTTTATATATACAAACCCATTTGTCTGAAAAATCCAAACCCATGTATACAAAATGAAAAAAGTTAAGAACAAGTGAGAGAAATCAAGAAACTTACTTGATGGGGAGTTGTTGAAAGATAGAGGACATGTCACTCAATGGATCAGGCATAACTACAAGTTGATGATGATCAACCGAGGATGATGATGGAGAAGAAGAGGGAGGGGATGTCACCTCTTCAAAAGAGTCACATTCCAATGATGATGACCCACTAGAAATTTCAGAAACAGAGAGTGATGTTGAAGAGTATGAAGAAGAGGAAGAAGAGAAAGACCCAACAACATCAAGAACATCATCATGGTACACATGAACTGGTTCTTTCTTCTGGGCTTGCTCCATTGATCTGCAATGCTTTGTGTCTCGTGCTCTTGATCACAAACAAAATTTGACTGCTAGCACTTTATGACTTTATCACACACAAAGAAACAGAATATATAATATATATATATAGCATACACTTTTTCTGTGTGGGAACTATAAATGGAATGGAAGGTTTGAAAAATGTTGGGATGATTTATACAGAATGTTGTAAGGTGGAGGATAAGATTAAAGGATCTTTTCCACTTTTGTTGCTAATATTCTTCTTTGGAAAGAAACAGTAAGATTCGGCTTTATCCGAATATGATTTCTCATTTTCTCTTGTCCCCCCTACCCTATCATCATGTATCCTTCTACTTTCTCTGCCTTACCTAAAATGTACCATTTTCTTTATCTCTTTTCTCCATTCTCACCTCAACACTTATCTCTGGCGCGTGATTTTCGCACATTTCAATGCATATTATATTTTTTAATTCATCACATGCTGTTCAATATTTATGTCAAAATTCAAATGGGTCAAAGATTTACAAATAGTCATAATTTTTAAATTCATATAACTAATTATTAAACATTAATTTTCACTTAAAATTACCGAGAATGTGTTTACTTGTAGAGAGTTATAAAATAAGGATACCTTGAAAATCTGCGTTTATAATAACTTTCCATAAAAAAATATATATATTAAAAGGAATTCAATTACTGCTAATAATCTCTAACTACCTTTAAATGACAAGGAGTGAAAGCAACGAGTAAAGGAGCGCGTGGAGAGTGCAGTTTGAGAAGGGTTATGGATAAGGTCGAAGTGACATGGCAATGGGCACGAGTTGAATTGTTAATAAACGGAACGGAATGATGATGAACGGAATGCGCGGCGCCCACTGAGTTGAACAATGTGAAATTAGAAATTTGAAAGAAGGAAGGAAGGCATTGTTTGTTTGGTTGCCTTGTTTTAAGGGCAACGTGGCCCCAACTTCACCCTTTTTTGTCTGCCTTTCTCTTCACCCAAACAGACACTAGTTCCTCTTTTTGGGTAAAACCTTCTCCACTACTAATTAAATGCATATTCCTTTCGTATTTCTATTTCATCACATTCTTATCACCATTCTTAAGATGTTAATTTCTTTTTTTAGTTTTCATTTTTATTCAAAAATCTCAATTAATTTTTTTCTATATATTTCAATTTGATTTTTATTCAAAAATCTCAATTAAATTTTTTCTATATATTTCAATTTGATTTTTATTTTAATAAATTTAATGTAAAGATGTATTTCTTATTTTTTTTAATTTCTAATTATTTTATCTTTTCAAAAAATATAAATTTATTTTTAATTTCTCTATTTTTATTTTATAGTCATATTTTCTTTTAAATTAAACAATTTTATTTGAAATCAAATTTAATTTTTATAAGAATAAAAATGTTATACAAATAATTTTATTAAATATATTTAACAAAATTAAATTTATATTTTATACTTAACTTTATTTAAATTATTTTTAAATTTTAAAGTTATTTGTTTTGATTGTTATAAAATTATTTTAAAATTTTGCATTTTAATTTATAAAATTTTTAATTTAAAACCAACTCAAATATATAAATTATTGAATTTTATACATTTTAAAATGTACAATTATTTGAAATATAAATTTAAATAAAAAGCAATATTGAAATATGATGTTATAAAATATTCATATAAATAAAGTTTAATGTAAAATATATTTTTTTTAAAATTAAATTTTTTTTATAATAAATTTATTTTTATTTAAGGCTTAATACCTATTTTAGTCTAAGTTATTTTATTCAAGTCCAAGTTATTTAAGGCTTAATACCTATTTTGTAATTTTTGTTCAAGTCATTTTTTCTTACAGCATCTAAATAGTTAACAGAATAATGTTCATATGAACTTCAATGAATAAGGTGACCTATTATTTATGACGTGGCTCTCTATGGTTTTTTCCCACCTCATCATCTCCAACTTCTCACCACTTGATCACCACGGTTTCCTTCTACCGTCGCCAACCATTTGTCATCCTTGCACCTTCCATCTTTGTCAACCATCACATACCAACACAAACTTGTCGCAAGTTACCATTTTTCGAAATTGTAGCTTGCAGTAGAAAGTCTCAAATCGAAAAAAAAACAAAACAAAACCATCAAAGCATCCAAAATTGTGAATCACATCTAAATCCTGCAATCCCAAATTGTAATGTCATTTCACACCACCACAAATCTCTCTTTCCAAACCGTAATGAAACCTAACTGCATTCACCATGCACAACGCCATTTGTCATCTTCACCAATAAAAAAATCTTAAATCTCGAGTTCAATGCTTCGTAGCGTCACCAGAGAAAAACACCACAAAATTGCATCTCCTCCATGCACTTGCAATGCGAAACCACCATAAAACCACGGGAAACAACAACAACTTAGAAATCGAAAACCCAAACCAAAAAATCCTAATTACTATCAGAAAACCCTAATTGCTTTATTGTGAAACCAGAAAAAACATAATTGCTTCACTACCATAGGCAAGTAAATCATGTGTGTTGACCCAAAATAACTAACCACAAAAATTGTAAAAATTATGATCACTTTGAACAAAAATTTAAAAAATAAGGACTAAAATAAATATTCAACATTTATTTTATGAAATGTAATTTATAAACAAATTTAACATGTTTGGTAGTTGAAATTAATTTATTTATTTTTAATATTATCTTCTATTAAAAACTTTAAAATAATTTTAATTAAATTTCAATATAAAATATAAATTTAAATAAATATAGCTAAAATATTTAATAAAAATATACATTTTAATAAAACATATTTATATAAAAATTAAATTTGATTTCAAGAACATAAATATTATTTATTGTCGTAAAGAACAACTTGAAACAATTTACTATTATCACTTATAACAACAAATTATATTTATATTTACTGATATTAAAAGGTTTTTAAAAGTAATTGACGAGGAATAACATTTATTTTTTTATTGGAGCTAGTGAAAATATACACGTGGAAATGTTTGTTTACATTTTTATTACATTAAAATAATATAATTTTAAAAACATACAATTTTATTTATTTTATGAATAATGAATTAAAATTATGAAAATAATATTTTAAAAAATATACATAATTTTGTAAACATAATTTATAAATAACTATGAAATGATTATTTTTAGGAAAAAAAGTTATTTAATTATTTTGAAAAAAAAAGTAGTTATTTTAGTTATTTATTTTATTTATTAAACGGTAAAATTATCTAACTAAAAAATATAATAAAGTTACTCAAAATATACTGGACTATATACGAGCAGTACAAGAGCATACAACTACAACATTAAAAACAACAGTAAAATTTGAAACAAAGTGATTATGTGTTTAACGTCAGTGTGGAAACTATACAAAAGGCGTATAGAAAAGTAAAAGATCCAACAACTATGTACTAAACACTCAGAATAATTCCAATGTACCAAATTTCAAAGTAAACAAAATAGAGGCACCAACATGCAATATTTAAGAAGTGTAGCTTTTGTATTCTTCCCAAAGAGAATTGTATAATTCTTCCTAATAGAGATACCAGTTAGAACTGCGTATCAAATTAACTATTTCAAAATGGACCATTAAATATTTTTATTTTATTTTTAAGTTTCCTCTTTAAGAAGTAATATAGTTGAAATTGTTGTTTCGGATCCCTATGTGGTCAAAAATTAAATTTGATTGACCTATATTTGAATTTTTTTTAAATCAGCAAACAAATAAATATGTGTATATATAAAATGTACAAGAGTTACCAATAATATTATACATGAATTAATTTTGTAGTATATGGTAAGGTACTTTACACTTAACTTATATTGCATACTGAAAGATATCAAACTGTGATGGAATAAAAATAAAATTTTGATAGGAGATGGGTTAAAACTTGACTCAAATAACTTTCTTTTTTAAAACTTCAACCTAGGTGGTTTGGTGGGTTAAATTTCTTTATAATGTTTTATTTTCCTGATTTATTTTATATATTTATTGTAGTATAATTAGAGTAAATTAACTCAACTAATATGATTATAGTAAACTAAAAGTTTACCTATTTTATAAAAAATATTATAAAGATAATAATTAAAATTAAAGTGTCAACTTATATAATTACAAAAATAAACATTAAAACATTATTAAACAATATTTTAATTTTTATAAATATTAAATTGTCAATTTGTATAATTTGACTTAACAAATAAATATAATAAATTTTTTATTAAAATACTATAAAAAATAATAAAAGTTGTAGTTGATGGATTATAAGTCAATTTATCTTTAATTCGATTTAAATTCGTCTAATCATCATGTTGTATTGAGTTTAATTCAATTATTTAAAAAATTAATTATTATTTTTTCAATCCAATTTGAATCAAATCTATAGTAAGTCGAGTTAATTTACATGCCAAAACTAATTTTAACATCTGTAATATTTATGGATCTTATTTATTTTATATAGATATGGTTTTGCTAGAAAACCTATTTCTTATTGCTTGAGGTGTATCAGATTTACATGTAAGATCTAATTGTGTTTTTTAAACTTGTTTATTTATATTTCTTTAAAAAAGACTAAAAAATACAATATTTCTATTCAATTAATAAATTAAAAACATATTTAAATTTAATAAAAATTACATACGTATTCCGACATTAAATATAAATATCTCTTTTAACAATATCTCAATTTACTATGTTAGACAAATATTTTTCTACCAGTTTGATTTCATTCCAATTAATAATTAACTTATGTCAAAAATAAATTATGGATTTAGTCTTTGAAATTGTATTTTGTTATGACAAAAAAAACTCATAATTTTTTGCATTTTTGGTGACTCTAAAATCAACTAAATATTTAGGTAATAATAATAATAATAATAATAATGACTTATATTTAGGGATTAAGATAAAAACAATAATTCGAAATACTTAAATAAAATCTTAAATTTGAGTTGAAAGAATTCATATAATATTAGGATAATTTATATATTGATCATATCCTTTTAATTTATCGGTTGAACATGTGTGATCTATAGGGACGATGGAGCCATTCCATTCCCCATGTCTAGGGATTGATTTTGATCCACATAAATGGTCAAATCCAAAGGGCTTCTTATCCACATATTCATAAAAGAGTCTTTATATTATGATAAGATACTGCTATCAAACAAACACATTAATGTTTAAGGAATGGAATACATGGTGAAGGATACCGATATAATAATGCATGCACGTGTTTTTGCTGTAGATCCATGGAAAATCTGATTAAGTTTTTGGACATGATTCTATGAATTTCACTTAGGATTTATCATCAGTTTTATATATAACACAGATATGTTTCAACTGGTCACAAAAATGGCATCACGTGAAAAGTAAACCAGAAGCAGTCTTACATTATTTACTCCATTTATTGTGCTTGGTTGTCTCAAACTTCACAAAGTGATGGTAATGGGAGGAAAACAATAGAAATCCAAAAGGGTGAAAGTGAAAATGAGAGGGTTATGTTATGAGATAGGTTTAGGAAGATGTGGCCTTCCATAGTAATGACAACATTGAATGCAGTTGCAGTTCCCATACCTGCCTCTCCACTCTTTCCTTTAATGCCCTACATGCCTACCCTATCTATCACCACTACCAACTAGTAATATACTCTTTAAAACCTACCAACACACATAAAAAGAAAAGCTTTTGTTCATAACAAATAGTACAAACAACGATGGAGAAAACAAATGTTGTGGAAGGTTCAAGATCTCCCATGCAGATGAAGATGGGAGATGAATTGGAAGGCAACACCAACACCCTTCGCACTGCCGAAACCTTCCTGCGGTTGCTTCCTGTTGGTCTTTGTGTTTCTGCACTTGTTCTCATGCTTAAGAACTCTCAGCAAAATCAATATGGCTCTGTTGATTACACTGATCTTGGAGCTTTCAAGTATGTTTATATGTCTTTTTTCTTCAAGTTCTTAGAATGCTTTTTAACATATAAGAGATTAAGGGAGACACGAATAAGATGAAATAAGGGTATATAGTTGCTGTGAAACTGTTTGCATCTCCTGCCTCCGTCACTACTGTCGCATTGATCATCAATTTTATTCTCAGAATTGCTAATTAATCAATCTGTTAAGGATTAAAAGTAAGATTAATTAATTCTTTGATCAGGGACACATCTTTAAAGTTAGTCCTTCAACTCTATAACTATGTTTTGAAAATCGGACTACAGTATTATATCAGTGAAGATGCTGATTCAAAACTAGGTTTATTTATTGATTCAACTGTTAACTAAATTGTAAATTGATCTGATATTCATAAAATAATGTTAATAATTATGTGTAGAATAATATTAAAAAATGTAATACCTTAATCTAATAGTACTAAAAATAAAAGAATAACACATTTAATAGGTTTTTATATATTCAAAATACACATAAATATCAAATATTGGTAGACATTTTCTAATAATATACCGATAGATTAGTTAGAAACACTCATGTTTGGATAGTTGATTTTTGAGCTGAGATTGTGTAAGACGAATCTAAATTAGTTTTGCTTTTAGGCTCAAATATTGAAACTGCTATAATGTTGACAGTACAAAATAACCCTTATGCATTCATTAGTGATTTTGTGCATATTAGTTATTGTAAAATTTTTAGATCTGAATCAGAATATATACGAAAAGGATGACAAAGATTCATATTGATTGATGGGCTTTATATGTTGGAGGTATCTGGTGCATGCCAATGGAATTTGCGCAGGTTACTCTCTATTTTCAGCTGTTATTGCTGCTATGTCACGCCCTTCCACTATGCCTCGTGCTTGGACTTTCTTTTTGCTTGATCAGGTCATCACATCTCACTCATTCTTAATTTCTTCCTGCAATAAAGTGTTAGCTCGTCACTAAAAGAGATTATAAATGCTCCAAATAATGATGATCAAATAGAACTAGATGGAATATCTCTGCCATCACAATAACAAAGTATCTGATTGTGGTCGTGGCTTCATCAACAATGGTGCTGTTATTTGACACTCTTTCAACTTCTGTGAATATTCTCAGCATTGCTTCAGTTTAAGTGGCACCAGTAATCCAAGCCTGTGAATTTATTTGGACTAAAAAGTACAGATAAGGATTAAATTTAAGCATTCAAAATAAAGTTCAAACTTATGCAAAAGCAATTTTTGTAGCCTAAACCAGAATCAAATTTGAGTTTTTAAAACTTAAGTCTCACATAATCAGAACTAGCAAATGGGCAGTTAAACCAAAACACCCACTTTATCTTCTGGCATGCTTTGGATCATTCCATTGACCTGACTTTTACCTAGTCCATCTCAACTTTGACTGAGTTTATGTTGTTAATGGTAATGTTAACTATGCATATACTGAAAACTTTTTGAATTTGCATTGGTAGGTGCTAACATACATAGTTCTAGCTGCTGGAGCAGTGTCAACTGAGGTTTTGTACCTAGCTGAGAATGGCAACACTGCCACAACATGGAGCTCAGCATGTGGATCATTTGGTCGATTCTGTAACAAGGTGACAGCATCAATTACGATCACATTTGTGGCAGTGCTTTGCTATGTGTTGCTTTCTCTCATTTCCTCTTACAAGCTGTTCACCAAGTATGATGCACCAGCAGCATGCAGACCAACTGCACCCATTGAGGTTGCTGCTTTCCCTGGCTGAGTCAACCCTTATGTATAACAATGTGCTTCATGCATGTGTCTGCTTAATTACTTCCAATTAATAATGTAATCACATGCTGTTGTGTTAATTAATTAGGACCTTAATTGTGAGTTTATAATATATAACCTCTGACCTCCTTAACACTATATGCATCTGCCTATGACTTGTTTTGCTGGTGCTTGATTTTCCCTTAAGTACAAACTTTGCTTCCACCTTCTTTTTTAAAAGTGTTTGTGTGAAGTTAATAGCATTAAAAGGGATCAGTTGATCTTTAGTTTAAGAATATGTTCCTTAAATATATTATTATTTTTTAACTATAATTTGTAAATATGAAATGTAGTAAACATTTTGTACTCAGAAAAATATATATTTTGGAATGTTTTCAATATGATTGATGAATTGCTCGCATGGTAAAGAAATGTGTGATGAATTTATTTTGTAGTCATGTTATTGTAAGGAGTTACATAATTAACAATGACAATAAGAAAAATTAATAAGATCTATTTAGCTTCGTGTTCAGCAAAAATTGATAGATTTAAGTATAATCCTAAAAAAAACTTCCTTAGAAAAAGTTAAATTTACTTCCTAATAATTTATTTATTTAAAATAAGATATTTTACGAATAAATTGTGTTATGGAGAACAGAAATTATGGCTAATTATTACAGTCTCCTTCTCGATTATTCCACAACATTCATTCTATGCATAATCATTGAACACACTTTTCATTTTTTTTACTTTGAAATATGTTTTCTATGTGACCACATACCAACACTTTTTTTATGAGCTGTAACATGTTCATGCTGTATTTGTCAATACAACAACATCCACTCAAAATGGTTGCATTGCATGATGTATATTGATATTGAAGCAAACAGTCCCTTTAATTATTTAACAAAATGATAATAACTTTGACGTCCCAATCATATACAAAAAAAAATATATAAACAAGACTTCATCATGCATAATAAAAAAAAATAATCAAGAGTAATTAGGATTACAGTCATGCTTAACAGTATAGGAATTTAGAGATAAAGTATAAAAGTTTCTCTCTTCAAAGTAGAGAGAATTTAAAACTTAGAACATAATAAAATTTCTTCAAAATATCCTAGGATAAAAGAATTAAAGCCTAGAGAACTAGACAACAACATTTCCTTCCCCATCTAAGAGCTGTTTCCAAAGTATCCTCTTCGTCATCTGTTCCCATCCAAGTGGATGATCATCGCAAAGGAAACAAATGCAAACATGGCACAAACACAAACAATTGCAAGGACGAACTAATTATATAAAAAGCATACAATTATAGCAACATATACATATCAGATTTAACTCAAATAAAATACATTCAAGCAATGCAATATTTAACACTAATCCTAGCATATTATATTCTAGACTTGACTTGTCCGGACTTTAGAATGATAGTCGAGCTATGGCGAGTCATGCACCCGTGTTGGCTTGTGATACTTGGGCTCCCCCGCCCAGGACTCTCCGTCCTGCCACACTCACGAGGTTAGTCTGTTCCGTGTCCTGGAGCATGATGGAAGCCTCCAAGGCTAAGACCTCTTGCTACTCCTCACCACATAGTCCAATCCTCTCTACGTGAGAAGAAAGGTCATTGGAACGTCAGGAAGATCCCCAAAACTGAGTTCCTACTTTCATTTTAAAACACTAAAATGAAACTTAGTTTACCACTTGATTCGTATCTTCATCATTTTGTAATCTTATATTTTTTGTCACAATCAACATATACAAAATCTCAACAATATACATCTTTCAACCAATCACAAGATTTATAACATAAATCTTATTACCTTTCATATGCATTATCATCATAACATTTATCCACCAATTTCAAGTTCTAAAATTCAAAGTAATTATTTAATCAAAAAAATAAGTTAACCAACCTTTCGCATACTACAACTCTGGAATGTAACATCATTCATAAGAAAAATCCAAAAGGCAACATATACTCATCTTCTATTCCACTACCTATGTAACTTTTCACGTAAAACTCCCTCAAACAAAAGATATACCCTTCTCAATCTACCACCGGTGGGACCTACAAGTAGTAATACAAATCTCTACACTTCTAAAATATCAAACCAAGAAAATACTGGAACTTCTCCCCTGCACCTTCACTTTTAATTTCCTTAAAATCAAATGGACCCTTCCTATTAAAATATTCAAAATTCAAATCCAAATAAAAAGTTTCTCTCCTGCACATAATCTTCCATATATAAAATAATAAATAAAAAACTAAAACGTGTTTACATTAAGTCCACGGCCATTCCTTTATTCAATTATTTTATCATTATATATTTTTTTTCTAACTTATTAACTCACCAACTCTGCAACCAAACTTCACTCAAAATAAAACTTTATTCTCTTTTATATACTATATTATATTAATGGAAGTTAAAATCATACCCAATCTCTGCTTCTCATTATATATATATATATATTAATATAAATTATTATCATCCGCACACCTATGCATCTTTTATATATATACTATATTAAATTAATATCACCTATTATATTACTTTATGACAGAAAAACGTAAACTAATCCCTTCCTACAATTCTCCTGCCACGGCTCCCAACATCTAAAAACTATAAAACTAAAAAATACATCATCATCCTAAAACCCAAATTATTTTCTCACTCAACATTCTCACCTTTTGTTTCACGTACACCAGGAATAATTTAACCATCCCATCAAATACTCAAAATGGTTCATATTTGATAAACTACTTGTCTAATTTTCATCATAGTAGAGATCTTACTTTCTTCCAATTAGTCATCGGAGAGGATCCAAATGTCTGAACGCATCAAACTCACCTTCGACGCCAATACATATGACTAGTCACAACTGATTGAACCAGGCCAGGGCTGCTCTATGATCAGGGATGTGCCAACTCAGGTTTTTAAGGTTCCTCTATCCTACCAACAAAGAAAGACTCTCAACAATTAACAATTAATTTATTTAAATTGTCTAACCTGTCCTAGTACGTTCTAGACCCAACTGTCCAAAGTTACTTCCCCACTTACTACAAACAGGACTTGATCACTACACAAGCACCAGTTTCTCAAACTAGGACTGACTTCCACAGAACGTACATTGCAACCACCCCAAATCAAAGACCAATTCGAGTAAATCAATTCCAACAGAGACAACTCATATACATCCAATCAACATATACCAGTCAATTATTTAAACACACAATATTTAAGCACAATTTCACAATCTCAGTTAGAGCATCCGATAAAATTAAAAATTGCATAACGGCTTCACAAAACACATCAGTTCAACATTCAACATGTAGATATTTTATAAAATAAATTCCTACAAAATAATTAGCTCCCCTTACCTGGAAAGATTAACAGTAAGCTAATTTGAAGACGCCCTAATAGTACCCCTAGTACGGTGACACGTTCACAGGACCCGCTGGAACGAAGAATTGTTTGGTTTAAATCGAAGCCCTCTACGCCAAGAACGATTTGGTAGCACCAAATCAAGAGTTAAATGGTTCACTTTGCTGGAGTTGTAGAGAGAAGTCAAAGCACAAGGTTAGGGCAAGGTTCTTAGAGAGAGAAAGGAAATTAGCACAAAGTGAGAATCTGACTTCTGAAAAAGAAAAGCCTCCCTCTAAGGCTGAGACACTCTAAACTTATAGGTCTGGCTGCCCTAAATGAGAGGCCCAATGACTTTAATAATTATCAGGTCCTTACATTCTCCCCATCAATAAAAATTTTCGTCCCCGAAAATTACACTTACTAGAGAGAAGGAATAGTCTACTCTCATCACATCCTCTAGTACAATCACCTCTTTTGACTAAGATACTACTCCCCAACGACCTTACTAACATGAAAACCATGCCTCTGTGTTAAAACGCTCTAGTGTTCAATAGTGTAGATTGGTTTAGCCATTTCTCTCAAAACAATTATGAACTCCTAAACTTCGGCTAGTAAGAAACTTTCTTTCACACAACCAACCCCATTGTGTCTGCCACACTGATAACCACTCATCCACCTTAGTTGATATCTCATAATTACTAACTAACTAGTTTTTACTTTAAAAATTATAAATTAATAAGTTAATTTATTATATTAGAAGTATCGGTAAATCAAACTGACAAAATAATTACCACATATAAAATGACATAAAATAATTTAATTATGTAAATTTTACAATATAGATAAAGTTTGTGTTTTTTTATATAAAAATAAATTATTATACGATTATAATCTTAAGTTTTTTAACATTTCTATTCATTTTTTAGAAGTTGTATTGACTTGTTTTTATTAGATCGTGTCATTTTTTTTTATGTTATGATAGATATAATATATTTTACCTTATTTAGTTTCTGCATAACTGATTCTGTCTTGAATAATTGATATATTTTTTCCTTAATTATAGAATCTAGGTATTTTGTATATTCTACATATTGTACGCTGGTTACTTTTTCCAAATCAATAAAAACACATTTGTTACAATCCTTACATGGTATCAGCCTAATTTCGATCAAGTTGTGAATCAGAATATAGAGTCATGGCTAATGCAGCAGCTGAACTAATATGGATTACTCATCTTCTACATTATCTGCATATTTCCTATCAAGCGTCAACTCTTCTTTGTGACAACAAGAGTGCTATATCAAAATCTGGTGGCTCACAAACGCGCTAAACATATTGATATTGATTATCACTTTGTTCGAGAGCTTGTTCTATCTAACAAACTCATCACTCAATTCATTCCTTCTGATCTCCAACTACCAGACATATTCACTAAAAGTCTGCCTCGACCATTGTTCCAATTCTTCATAGCCAAGCTTCACGTTCGACCAATAAAAACACATTACAATCCTTACATGTTAATACAATGATCGTCATCAAATTTAATTTTTGTTTACTTTTAGATTTTTTAATTATTTATGAATTTAAAATACTAATATACTAAATTATTTTTTATAATTTTTATTGTGTGTAATTTTCAAGTAATGCTTGGTAAGAAAGAAATGTGAAGTGTTCTTAAGTCTCTGATAAACATACTAAAAAGTTAGAGTTAACAAAATTCATTAAAATTCCTCGTCCTAAAATAATCCAAACTTACATTTATTAGAATAATGAATACTTAATATTATAATTATTATTTATAATAAAAATATAATTTTTTTATTATTAATTACTTTATTATAATACTTAAAGTAAGTATTATTTTAATAATAAAAATAAATATAAATAAATTAATATTTCTTTAAACTATATTCACTTAATACTTATCGAATATC
Organism: Vigna reflexopilosa; assembly: GCA_027742785.1. Taxonomy (NCBI): domain Eukaryota; kingdom Viridiplantae; phylum Streptophyta; class Magnoliopsida; order Fabales; family Fabaceae; genus Vigna; species Vigna reflexopilosa. The sequence continues at coordinate 23,634,591 of CM050926.1, read as the reverse complement.
TTATACTCACACTCGTTCTAAATTATGAGCCGAGAATCTAACAAAAAAAACACATTTATAATCTGACTTGAGTAAAAAGTCTTTTACAGAAAAACTTATTTATTTAAATAACAAAAAAAAAAAATCATTCCCACTAGTAATAACTTTTGAGCTTTTAACAAAATAGATTACTTAAATAATCATTGCATTGCAAATATTAAGAGCTTCTCACTTTTGTTTAGATATTTCTCTCAATATATAGATTATAATATAACAATATGTAAAATATAATATAATACGATTGTATACAATAATTAATAATAAACTATTCTTGAGAAAATAAATAATATAAAAAAGATATTAATATTAATTAATAATATATAACTAATTTTTTTACTTTTAATATTATAGTTTCAAAACATTTTTTTTTCATTGGTCTTCAATCAAATAACATATTTTGTTCTACTCTTTTAGGTATTTCTTTTCACCTATTTTCTCTGCATATATATATATATATATATATATATATTCTTTTACACCAAAAATACCATGAGAATACTATTTCACTAAATTGGAAAACACAAATTTTTTAAAATGAAAAATAAGAAGAAAATTGTTTTGGATGTGAGGTCAAGTCACCTTAAACATCTGCACAAATTCTCCTTTGAAGTTGTCCGCTAGTCAACTTAAATCTTTACTCCAACGTGTGGTGGTATATGAACTATCCGTATAATAGCATAGAGTTGTGGCAATGAATATGCAACGAACCACTTATCTCTTACCTTTGACCTGTATTTATAATTTTTGTCATGAGTCTAGGATTAACGAAATCTGTGTTTATAATTTTTGCCATGAGTCCGGAATTAACGAAATCTTAATCATGGTCTAATCTCAGCCCAATACTTCTAATCACCACTTACCTTAATATTCGCAGAAAAACCTGATTATTGACTTAGACCGGACGCTCTGCTTTTGGCCGTCTGGTCTAAGTTTAGAATTTCTACCACGTAATCAGTTTAGCTGCGCCTAGTTCTCAAGATCATCCTGTTAACTTGATTATAAATTGATTATATGACCGTCCGAGCGATATGGTACAAAAATGAATTTTTTAGAATGAAATATGACTATGTATACAACAATTTCAAAAATAAATAAATTCATATACTAAACATATGTAAATACATTTTATTTATAAGATTTTCCATTATTAAATTAAACAACAGTAAAAATTGTAAAATGGACTAAAATTCATAAAATTAAATTTAGGTAAAAAAGAAGTGTACAAAAAGATTCTAAATTTTAATTCTATAAGAGAACTGATTTTTTAAGTAAATATTTAATAAAAACATAATAAACATGTTTTTGCAATAATAATAACATGGGTCCCGTTATTTTGACATCCAAAATTTGACACAGTTTTGACACCGACAGGTGTCAAACGCCCATTGGTTGGTTTTTTTTTTCCAAAAAATTGGCAGGGAAAATGAATAGGGTTTTAAAAACTTTTCGTATCGATTATACCCTTCTCTGTTTCATTAGGTTTTGCCTCTCAGATTTCGTTCTCTCTCACATTTGGTTCTCCCCGCGATTTCCTTCTCCTCCTCCTTCTTTGTCGCAGCTTGGTCAAAATGGGAAGTTCGGGACTGCAGCGTCGTTGGAACAAGATAAATGCTATCTCAGACCATTTTTTTGTAGGTTTAAGTATTGGGTTTTACGTTTGGGTATTGGGTTTGCTGTGGTTTCTTCGACCCCTTTTGGTTTTTTCCTTTGGGGTTTTCATTTGAGTTATTTTCTTTGAGTAGTTGACCGTTCGTCATTCCTTTTCAACGATGTATGTTTCCACTTTGAACGAACTTGACAGATGAGCAATGGTCACTCATTTCGAAGGGGTGGAATGTCGAACGAGGAAGCAGGTGGAATGTGCAACATTGAACAAGGTCGAATGTCGCCAAATGCACCAGGTGGAATGTCCAACAACCAGTCATAGTTGAAGACGTATGTTAGGATTGGATCAAGAAGGCGTTATCAAAGCCAAGCACTTAGGACACCATACACTGCAAATGTAGTAGTTAGAAAGAAAAATGAATAATTATTGTATTAGACTTCACTCTTTGGACAAGAACAGGACATTGTAATTAAACCTATTTCGTTCAATATATAGAACATCCATGTTTGGTTCAATCCATTTATGTAATTTATAATTGCAAATTTATTGTGTCTGTTATTGAAGTGCTTTATATTTTGATTTGCAATTGATAATGTTTGTGAACAAAAAATAAGTAATGGTTGTGATTTGATGAATATAGTTGAATTGGTGAAGATAATGGTGGTAAATTGTTCAATGTAATCGTTTACTATGGCCCTATAAACGATTACGCGAGTCTAACTGAGATTATGGACAACCTGTTTAACCGAAGGAGCCACCTGTTAAAACATAGGGGACCACAACTGAAGTTCTGATACCTCTGTTGTGAAAATGTGCCTTGTAGTCGTTTACAAGCAGGCTATAAACGATTACGCGAGTCTGAAAAAGATTTTGGACATCCTGTTGAACTGAAGGAGCCACCAATGATAACATAGGGACCACAATGTGTTTTTACCCAAGTCCAATGGTTTAAATTGTAATTTTAGGTTCTTAAGTGAGGAAAGGCTTCAACCTAATGTTCTGGGTCTCCCATGATGTAAGGGGGAACCACCCATGTTGAGAATCTTGAGTGAAGTGAAGTTGTGCTATGTCTGCTGTGAAAATGTGCCTTGTAATCGTGTACAAGCAGGCTGTAAACGATTATGCGAGTCTGAACAAGATTTTGGACATCCTGTTGAACTGAAGGAGCCACCAGTGATAACATAGGGGACCACAGTGTGTTTTTACCCAAATCCAGTGGTTTAAATTGTAATTTTAGGTTCAACCTAATGTTCTGGGTCCCCCATGATGTAGGGGGGACCACCCATGTTGAGAATCTTGTGTGAAGTGAAGTTGTGCTATGTCTGCTGTGAAAATGTGCCTTGTAATCGTTTACAAGCAGGCTGTAAACGATTACGCGAGTCTGAACAAGATTTTGGACATCCTGTTGAACTTAAGGAGCCACCAGTGATAACATAGGGACCAAAATGTGTTTTTACCCAAGTCCAGTGGTTTAAATTATAATTTTAGGTTCTTGAGTGAGGAGATGCGTGAACCTAATGTTCTGGGTCCCCCATGATGTAGGGGGGACCACCCATGTTGAGAATCTTGACTGAAGTCAAGTTCTGCTATGTATGCTGTCAAAATGTGCTTTGTAATTGTTTACCAGCCCATTGTAAACGATTACAAGGGTCTTTTTTACTGCACAAATTGCAGTACTTGACCTTAATTGCTATGGCACTTTCATACATTGCACATAAAAAAACCTGGACATCAATCATCAATCAACAATCATTTGTACATTGCACATAAACAATCTTGAAATCAATCATCTTATTCCAATAAGAATTTGTACAATGTCTTCATATATATAAAAAATACACTGTCTTCATATACATTATTCTATCTTACTATGTTCACTACATGTCTATACAAGACAACTATCCTATCAAAACAAACTACACTACACTACATTTTTACACTAGAGAATTATCCTACAACAATCCATACACCTCTAGCGCATCCAATAGTCCTATGTTCTCGTCGTCCAAGATCCAATCACATACATATTGCTTTCTAATTGCAAGCAATTCCTCCCGAAATGAAAATATTCCACTTGTAAAATCAACCCAATCATCAAACAATAATGAAAATCATATTCTTACAGTTAACGTCCAAAGCCTCACGTAGGTACAAACACCACCTAAATGGTGTCATCGCAATTCGTTGTACATGGACATCTCTCAGCACACGATTCATTTCAACAATGGTTGATGAATCCATAGAGATTTTGACCATCCACTACAAAAGATTACGAAAACATTGTTATTACTTACCAAAAAATGCGACTAAATAAAATACCAAAACTTTAACTTACCTTTGGATTTCCGGAAGTCATTGCAACTGCACAAAAAATCAATGGTGGATTAGGGTTCACAAAACACAAAAACAATAAATAATGCCAAAGAGACCCAAAATGCCAAAGAGAGCGAAAGAGAAGCCAGACAATGCGAAAGAGAGCGAAAAGCCAAAACAGAGCCACAATGCCAAAGAGACCCAAAACGCGAAACGCGAAAGAGAGCTTACCTCAACAGAGTGATTACAAAAGAGCTCTTTTTTTGGTTGAGATGAGGCTTTGGATGAGACGAAAGCCGAATGGAGAAAGCAAGGGATTGGAGAGATGAAGCCGAATAGAAGAGACGAACGTTCAAAACTAAAGTGAACAAGAAAAGAAAACGAAACTGCCAAAATGAAATTTTATATTATCATAATTCTAATTCTACCCTCTTAGTTTTTTTAAATACCTTTTTCATTTAAGTAAAAAAATCCAATAGAAATTTAACACCTAACCGACGTGAGATTTGTGTGAACTTAACATTTTCCTAAAAGTTATCAAGTTCCCAAGAGAGAAAAACCAAGATGAGATAGACCATCCGTAGTTAATGAAAGTAATTTGATTTTGAAGATGTAACGTTCCCATTTGTATGTGTAGACTCAATGGGTCCCACTAAAGTCCTACTCAGATCCTTTTTTCGTTTTTTGTGCCCTATTTCTCACCCTGATCACTACTACACCCATCACTCATGCCTTCAGAATTCACTCACAGCTTTCTTAAAGATTGAAATTTTCATGATACTGGAGTCTGTTCCTATATTCAGTTTATCTTTTATTGTCTTTCTTATTACTGCATTTCCCTTTCTGATTTTTGGTTTCTTTCAGCTACATTTTGCAGAGTTTTTGGATGGTGTTTATTTTATTTTCGTGAAACAAGATGGTGAAGAAGAAGAAGACAAGGACCGAGGATACCGAGGACTGTTGTTTTATATGCAAGGATGGAGGATTATTAATGGTCTGTGACCATGGGTAAGTTTCACCTCCCAAACAAGTGTTGTGTTGATGAAATTTTAATTTTAAAATATAAGAATGAGTTATGAATGGGAAGAAGACGCTGTTTATTCTTGGGATAATTTCGACATGAATCAGATATAAATTTTCTACAAATCATTTATATCCTACATTGAGATTTTTTTTAACCTTTGGTAGTGACAGATGAATCTGTAATAAAAAACATAAAGTATAATCACTTTATTTTTTTAATTATTTTCTTTGGTTTTAATTTGCTACAGAGTGCTGTGACTTTTCACTTGGGTCTTTGTTTTTGTGGGAAAGATGAAGGGTTACATAAATTGACCCTTGGTAGTTTGCTGCTTTTATAAATGGCTTTAATTTTTAAATACCTGTTTTCTATTTTATACCAAGAATTTGGCCTTGCAGCAAACATAGAAAATTGTGAGATGGTAAAAAAACAAGTTGTTCATGTTTTAGGCTCTCTTATTTTACCTTTTGTTGGTAAAATTGTGGTTTAGTTGAAATATTCTTTGTGTGTATAATTAACAATGGATCTCAATTTGAAATCTTGTATCATTTTATTCCCTGGAAAAAAGACTTTCATTTTGACTGTTCATTAACCCATGTTGATTGAAGGGGTTGCCGGAAAGCTTATCATCCTCTTTGCGTGGGTAAAGATGATTCCTTTTTGGAGAATGGAAGTGAATGGACTTGTAGTAAGCCAGCTTCTGCCTATCACCCTACCATTGTTGGAAGACAGTCAAATATATTTCCCTTATGCAATTGATTCCACCATGAGATCTAACTGCTCATCTTATTATATCTGGGAATTATGCACAGATGCTTCAGTTGTTCTCTTATACACTATTTGTTGTCAGAATCTACACTGCTTAATTATCTCAAAAGTAAACAAAAAAAGAACCGTTTATCTGTATTACAACTCCTAAGAAATCTCGTATACGGTCTTTTTATATTTTCCATGCATAGATATAAATGCGTCTACCCCCTGTTTCCTATCTGTTTATGTTTAAGAGATCATGTTAGAATGCCTTTTGATGCTTTTGTTACTGAAGGACTTTTGAATAAATTTCTTTTGCAGGTTCACATTTTTGCTCTCTCTGCCATAAAGTGTCCAAGATTAAGTGCTTTTGCTGCCCAAGAGCTACTTGTGGGAAATGCTTTTATGAGGCTGAGTTTGCTGTTGTCAAAGGGAACAAAGGATTTTGCAGTCACTGCTTAAAACTTGCTCTTCTAATAGAAGATGATGCTGGTATTGATTCTGATGGGGTAAGATTGTTTTCAATCACATCTTATATGCAGCAAGGGTAAAAGAAAGAAAAATTGTGACAGTATTTGACATCCTAAATTTGAAAACAAAATGGAAAATTGCCATTATTGGAAAATTACAAGTTTAGTTTTTTTACGTGAATTTCCGAAGCTAGTGACAAGATGATAGGTACCCATATTTTATCACTTCCTCAAAGAATTCCAAGACAGGTTCTTGGATGATCTTACAATGAAACCAGGCCGCTTGGTCGGAACTAGAATGTAGAACTCACACACACAACACCAGGTCTTTCGAGAGGACCTGTCTCTCCCTTCCCTTTACTATCAACCAATTCTAAAACTAAAGAAAACAACCCCAAACAGACTTTATAATAGTCTGACACACAACAAACTCACCACACAGACATTTATAACTGTCTGTCCCTCTTATTCCTTCTAACATATACTTTTCCCTTGAATCTATCAATACCCCTCCATGAAGTTTCACCTTATCCTCAACTTTTTTCAATATTGATGGCTGTAGCAGCTTCTCAACTTTTTTCAATCTGGAAATTCTTTATCAATGTAGGTAGCAGATTCTCCTAACTCCTGAATTTCCTCTTCTGCAATAAGCAGCATATGGAGCTGTGTATTTTTGCAAGTATGATTAGGTCCAAACTTCTCATCACACCTGAAGCATAAGCCCTTTTTTTATCTTATCCTGCCATTCTTCTTGGGGCAATTTTCTAAACGGTGTCCCTCTTTGTTGACTCCCAACAGGAGAACTATTGATGGTGCTCACACAGCCACTGCTCTCTCCACTTCCTCTGTTGGAGTTGGTACAACCCACAGAATTTCCCCCTTCCTTTTTGTAATTACGAGTAGGTGGCAACTGTCTGGAGGTGTTACTTTGAATCCGTAGGTGTTACTTTGAAGCTGCACAGTGAGAGATTCCCCCTTGGTGGTGACTCTAACCTTTTCTTCTACCATTTGAGCCTTTATCATTAACTCAGGAAGATTCTTAGGCTCATAACAGCCTTTATTTCTTCCTTCAAACCATTCAAGAATATGCCAATCAAATAATCCTGTTGTATATCTTTCAAGAACCCTGCATTTTGTTCAAACTGTTCAATATACTCTCCCACCTGCCCAATTTGGCAAAGCCCAATCAAGACTTCAAAAGGATTTTGAAGCATTGTTGGCTGAAACTTTCAAACAACCGCCCCTTTGAAAGCCTCTCATGTGGGATTCAGATTGCAGGTTTCCCACCATTGAGACCAATTCAGGGCTTTCCCCTCCAAAGCAACCATAACAGCCTGCATCCTCTCCTCCTCATTGACTTATTTCCAACAAAAGTACCTCTCCGACCTGTTAGTCCAGCCATAAGCCTCCTCTCCTGCCAAAACAGGAATATCTAACTTGCTCCATTTTGCAGAAGTCACGCTTGAACCTCCTCCTTCATTATTTGGACTGCTCTCATTGACTCTCTTGGCAACAAAAGCACTATCCTTTGTATGTTTATTACAGGATGCTCATCTTTCTACCACCACCGTCAGCCCCTTAATCATCTCTTCCAATCTTTGGAACCGTCTTTGATTCTCATGTTCCTGTACTTGCACTATTCTCTCCAACCCATCCAATCTTGACTCCATTCTCGTATTCACCATGCCCTACAACCCTCACAGCACCAGAAAAGAGGCTCTGAATACCAATTGATAGGTACCCAGATTTTATTACTTCCTCAAAGAACTCCAAGACAGGTTCTTGGATGATCTTACAATGAAACCAGGCAGCTTGATCTGCACTAGAATGTAGAACTCATACACACAACACCAGGGCTTTCAAGAGGACCTGTCTCTCCCTTCCCTTTACTATCAACCAATTCTAAAACTAAAGAACACAACCCCAAACAAACTTTATAATAGTCTGACATACAACAAACCCACCACACAGACAGTTATAACTGTTGTCCCTCTTATTCCTTCAAACATATACTTTCCCCTGAACCTATCACAAGAATAGCTATTTGTTAAATATAGTGAAAATTATATATTGGAATTAATCCCCTTGTGTTAAATACACACATAGGATTCTCTATTTATAATAGAAGAAATATGGGCTAAGCCCAAATACAAATGAATATGTAAAAATAAAATAAAATAAAATAAGAACAATGTTTCCCTAATAAACATATAGGACTATTTTCCCTAATTAACATAAACACAATATAAACTAAATATAATATCTCTAACACTCCCCCTCAAGCTGGAGCATACAGATTGTATGGACCAAGCTTGGAATAAATAAACTCAATTTGAAATATATGATCTGTCTTCAAGAGTGTGCGGCAAACAGATGCGCAATCACATGTCGACGAACAACTAACAACAATTTATGGACAGTAGTAGACAACTGCGAAACTTCAAATAGCACCATGAAACTTCAAGTGGGATGACTTTGACAAAAGAGAACAATGACAAACTCCAGGGACTGGATTGTCATCAAGTAAGGATGGGGCTTGCATCAAAACTACAGGGATTGCCATCACTGATTGATGGGGCCTGTAGTGGCTAAAAGCGACAAAACTACAGGAATGCCATCACTGACTGATGGGCCTGTAGTGGCTAAAAGCGACAAAACTACAGGGAATGCCATCACTGACTGATGGGGCCTGTAGTGGCTAGAAGCGAAAAAACTGCAAGGACTGCCATCAATGACTAGTGGAGTCTGAAAGCCTAAAACCTGGCTGGAAACATACTCCCTCTCATGGCGAACAGCGGAAATGACGGCGCACCGATGACAGACCGTGAAAGTGGAAGATCATAATAAGCTCTTATTCATCAAAGCACCCAAAAACAAATCTGACAGATTTGACAAAGGGTTGGTGAAATTGTTTCAACCCATAATTTTAGTGTTGAAATTTCTTGGTGTTAACCACTAACTGTCCTTGAAGACCTTTCAGAATAGAGAAGAAGATAGCGGAAGCAGTAGAGGTAGAACTAGGTGTTGGTGCATCAGTGGCACAAGTGGCGGAGACGACGGCCGGAGACGGTTGCCGGAGACGGTGGCCGGAGACGACGGTCGGAGACGGTGGCCGGAGACGGTGCCGGCGGAATTAATCCCCTTGTGTTAAATACACACATAGGGTTCTCTATTTATAAATAGAAGAAATATGGCTAAGCCCAAATACAAATGAATATGTAAAAATAAAATAAAATAAAATAAGAACAATGTTTTCCTAATAAATATATAGGACTATTTTCCCTAATTAACATAAACACAATATAAACTAAATATAATATCTCTAACACTATTAAACAACACAGGTTGTTGAGCTGGGACACTAATATTAACTGAGGCACATCTTTTCTGTGTTTTTGTCTGTTTTGTAAAAATAAATATTGTTCTATTTATTTTGAAGAGAAACGTGAAACATAGCCTGGAACTGTTTTATTGTTATTATTTTAATTAAAGGCAAAAATTGTTTGTGAAAAACACTAAAAGGAACCAAATCTGTATTTCTTACATTCCTATCACTTGTATGAAATGAGACCTGAAAATGAAATCTTACGTTTTTAGAGTTAGTTTTGATGAATTTTAACCAAGAAATTGTAATCAGTACTAACATATGGTCTTTCATGGTTGGATGCTTGATGCATTCTGATGGATGGAGAATTTTTCACGACTGGATAAGATTTCAATGTATGCCTAGTTGTAGAATTTTACAATTTAAACTATGGTAAAGTGTAGTATTTTCGCATTTAACATAAAACATGTTTATTTTACCTTTTCGCATTTAACATAAACATGTTTATTTTACCTTTTCTTGATGGGAACTTGGAATTTAGTATAGAACATTTATCTTTCTCTAGGACTATTAAACCAAATTTCTTTTTTTCTTTATATAATCTTTTTTATTAACAGGAATTGGTAGATTTCAAAGATCAAGCTACATATGAATTCTTATTTTCAGAATATTACAAAAGCATCAAAGAAGAAGAAGGGCTGAATTCTAAACATGTACACTCTGCCCATAGATTTTTTAAGAATGGCAAAAGCAAATGTGACTTGGATCCAGATGAAATAGGTGTAGAGGAAGATGACACTGGTAATTCTGAAGACGTGAGTAACTATATGGTTTCTGATTGTGATGACCTGAGTGACACAGCAGGATCAAAGTCAGGGAGGACAAAGAAGGGTATTGGAAAGTTAAAATCAATGAAAGGAAGTGGGAAAGATAAGAAAAAAGAATTTATTGGATGGGGTTCGAGAAGTCTCATAGAATTTCTTGAATGTATAGGCCAAGACACGAGCAATGAATTTTCTGAACAGGATGTCACTTCAATCATTATTAAGTACTGCAGTGAAAACAATCTTTTTGACCCTAAGAAAAAGAGAAAGATACATTGCGATGCGCGGTTGATATCCTTACTGCGGAGGAAATCAGTAAACAAAAACAGGATGCAGAATCTTCTGGCACCACACTTTGCTGAGAATTGTCAAGAAATGGATGATATTAGTAGCAGTTCTGAAGATAGGGATTACAATGAACCATCCAACTTGTCAAGAAAGAGAAAATCGATTTCATGTACAAAATCTCATAATGTGGATATAGTTTCTGAAGGGCATCAAAGCTGTTTTGCAGCCATAGTTAGTTCGAACCTCAAGCTTGTCTACTTGAAGAGGAGTTTAGTGGATGAACTTTCAAAGCAACCACAAACTTTTGATGGCAAAGTGCTAGGAAGTTTTGTAAGAATCAAAACTGATCCGAATGACTATTTGCAGAAGAATTCACATCTGCTTGTGCAAGTTGTTGGTAATTTATCTCTTGACTTCTTCAAACTACTGAAATAGTACTTGGTAGATTTTTCAATTTTTAATGGAAGTAAAGTAGTTAAATTTTGCTGGCTGCAAAAGGGTTTTCAAATAAACTACTGATAGTGTAATTGTTTGATGATCCTATTTCTGAAATGGGGTCAGAAGTATACAAAAGATTTATTGGTATGTAATTTGCGTAAAATAAAATTCATGTGATGTAATGAAGAGAGACATTTCTGTTGCAGCTAGTAGTAAGATATCTTTGTTTTGGATCTAGTTAGTATGTGTATAATACATGAGTTGAAGAACTGTAGGTATATAAACTACTTTTGTGATGTAAAATTATAGAGGATACTGTGCAAAATGCTTTGTTATGTCAAATTATATATACTGACTGCCTTTTATTTATTTATACTCAAAATAAATCTACTGCTTCTTATACTCAATTAAATAATATTATTTCTTTTGACAAGACATGTGAAGGCATTAATTGGATTAAGCTCATCATAACTTTATCTTGAACTTCATTTTTTTTTAATATTTTAAAAGAAGTAGTGGACCATGCATATAATTTTGATTCTATTTTTCTTGTATTGGAAGGAAAAGATCCCGAGTCATACATTGTATTCAAAACGCATATCTAGAAAATATAAATGAAATATAAAATCTCAAGCATATTGTACGTTGTTCTTTTTTTAGGCGCAGTACATTGCTGTGGAAGGTCAACATGCCCGATGTTGTTGTACTAGCTATCATTCTTTTCTTACATGCATAGTTGACAATCTATATCTGCAAAATTACAGGAATAAACAGATCTTTAAACAATGATGAAATCAACAAGGAAATTATGCTTCAACTTTCTAATGTGCCGAAAAATGTACCTATCTCCAAAATTTCAGATGATGACTTTTCTGAGGTATGAATGCTATGGTAATAAGATTTTTCTCTAATTTCTCATGTCCTTATAGGTACTGGAACTAAGTAAGCAACAATTTTGTTAGATATCTTAAATATTTTAGATATCTTAAATATTTTAGATATCTTATATTTTATCTTCTATTTTTCTATTATTATTTGTATTTTGTGCTTAGACCATATTTTTTTATTATAAATATAATACCCTATGTGTCTTTTCTACATAAGGGAGATTAATCCTATACTTAGTTTTTCTAGTATTCAATATGGTATCAAAGTCATAGGTTAGAACCTATTCTAGTGAGATTTGTTGTTTGATTGACATATTGTTCCACTCGTTATCGGACCATCCATTAGTGTCTAGTCTCACGCATGAGATATATATCTCGGTGTGAAAGGGTGTATTGAAAGTCCCACATCGATTAGATATAAAGCCAATTCACAATATATAAGTAGGTACAAACTTCACCTCATAAGCCAATTTTGTAAGATTGAGTTAGGTTTAAAGTTCATTTCTTAACATAATATACGTTCTAATTATCCTTTATAAAGGTATACATTTTATTGTAATCCCTCTCCACATTATATTGCTTTGAGTTGCCATAGATTATCTTCACCTTTTTATACCTACCTTTCATTTATTTCTTTTGTGCCTGTTTCTAAATCTGTCAGTGATGCTTTAGCCCATCCTGATTGGCTTTAGGTCATGCTAGATGAACTAAGTACTCTTCAGAATAATGAAACTTGAGAGTTTGTCGTATTACCGTCTGGTAAATCTATGGTTGGTTGCAGATGGGTTTTTCTTATCAAAGTTGGTTTTGATGATACTATTGATTGCCTCAAAGCTTGTCTTGTAGCCAAATCTTACACAAGTTTTTGGATTGGATTATGGTGATATTTTTTCTCCAGTAGCAAAGATGGCTTCTATTCTTTTATTTATAGCCATGACTGCTCTTCAACAATTCTTTCCTCGATGGAGATTTGCAGAAAAAGATTTATATAGAGCAACTTATAGGATTTGTTGTTTAGGGAGAATCTTCTAGATTGGTATGTTGTCTTCACAAATCTTTATGTTGTCTTGACAAACTCAAATATTTCTTGGGTATTGAGGTAGCATGATCCAAAAGTGGTATTGTTATATTTGAAAGGAAGGATGCATGGATATTCTGGAGGAAATTGAGTTGATGAATTTTGTTGACACACCCATGGATCCAAATACCAAGCTCTTACCAAATTAAGGGGAGCCTATTTCAAATCCTGAGCAATATAGAAGATTAATTGAGAAATTGAATTATCTTATTATCTTATAGTTACTCGTCCTGACATTTCCGGCGAGTCAATTTCTCAATTTTTCATGTGAAGATCATTGGAATGCAGTCATCCGTATATTAAAGTACATTAAAGGATCTCCTGGAGAAGGTTTGTTATATGGTTCCAATAACCATACAAGAGTTGTTTGTTATTCATATCCTGATCGGGTATATTAGGGTAGGATTTCCTTTTGATAAAAGATCCACTTCCAGATATTGTGTGTTTATTGGTGGTAACTTGATCTCTTGAAAGAAACAAAGTGTTGTGGCAAGATCTTGTGCAAAAGCAGAATATAAAGTGTTGTGGCAAGATCTAGTGCAGAAGCAGAATATAGAATGGTGACTTTAGTCACTTGTGAACTTGTTTGGTTTAAGCAATTGCTTAGATATTTACAATTTGGATATGTCACTCAAATGATACTCATATGTAACAATCAAGCTGCTCTTCGTATTAGTTTTAATCCTATCTTTTATGAGAGGTTCAAACATATTGAGATTGACTATCATTTTATTTGAGAGAAAATTGTATCTAGAAACATCAAGAATGAGTTTGTTAACTCAAGTGATTAGTTAGCAGATATTTTTACTAAGTTTTTACGGAGACTGAAAATTGATTATATTTGTAAAAAACTTAATACATACGATTTATATGCACCAACTCCGGGGAGAGTTAATATCTTAGATATCTTATCTTTTATCTTCTATTTCTATGTTGTTATTTTTTTTCTATCATTATTTATATTTTGGACTTAGTCCGAAGTTTCTTTATTATAAATATAGTTACACAAGAGAGATTAATCTTATTCCTAGTTTTCAAATTATTCAATAAATTTCAAAGTAGAATTGTATGCTTGTTTTCTTAACCTTTTTTTTTTGTTTGGTGTTGAATGGTGGCTATACAGTATTAGTTTTCTGCCTAGGATGATAAGAAGATTTTTGACGTGATCATAGTTTACACTTGTTAGAATTTATTTTTTGTAATATGTGATCTGTATCGCCAAATTTTTTTACAGAAATCATGTCTGCTAAGTACAGCGTTACTCTGATCCTAGTTGTTTGTATATATATTTTCCATGGATTCATAATTATATTTGGTGTTATGCAGGAGGAATGTCGAGATCTGTATCAGAGAATGAGAAACGGTCTGCTCAAACAGCCTACCGTGGTTAGTTTGCTGTATGACTTATGAGTCATTTAGTGCATACCATAATAAATACTATGCTGATTGCTCAATGATCTGTTTAAATTTTATTAAGCTCATTTATTGCATATCATAATTTTAGTGGTAAATGTTGAGTTTGATGATAAATTATTAATTAACACTTGCTGCAAAACCGTGTTGGTTATGTTTGAAATTTTCAGCAAATAAAATGGTGAACCAATCTTTGTTATAGAATAGCAGTTGTAATGCATGAAGGAAGCCTTTGGAGGGGAGTTTAAATATGATTTCTAAATTGTTGTCTCCATTTAATTGATCAGCCAAATAATGATGATAGAGTTTTCTGACATCCATTTTATGAAGCAAAGGTTTGGTCTTTTCAGTTTGAGGAGAGTCTCCAGTCAAGTAACCCAGTTTAGCTTTGCCGTTGAATACTTGAGCTCCTCAAATGTAGTTTCTTCCGATAAGCTTTTTGAATTGTAAACTGTAATTTAGAAACTAAGGTAGAGCATCATTTTAGATATTGGTCTCAAAGTCTAATTCAATGTGTTGATTTACAACAGTATATCTGCGTCTTCCATTCAAGTTTAAGGCCGTTAAAGATATATTTTAGTAAGTTTGGACTATACTGATTAAATGGTCTTTATGTGTTTTATGTGCTATAGTTTGATTTGCAGAATGATATAATTTGTTGGTTAGTCATAGTACAATCATGTAACCAACAGATGACAACCACCTCCTTATGTTGACAGCTGGATCTTGAGCAGAAAGCTAGAAGTCTACATGAAGATATAATAAAGCATGTATGTATGAACTTATGAATTTGGGATTATAAAGATAAATGCAATTCAGAATACGATTTTCTTGTAGCTTAGCAGTTAAACACGGTATACATCATAAAATTCAACAACAGCAAAGGCTAACTTATTAATTACTATTTTCCAAAATTCAGTGGTTAGAATTGATAGTATCTTGTAATTATGAAACTCGCTGAAGCACATGCTAGCAGACAGTAAACATATTATGCAAACTAAATTTAAAATCTGCCCTTAAATTATTACTTCAATCCTTTATGCTTAGTACGTCTAATTGCATGTTAACATTATTGAACACTTGATTCCTTTAGACTTTTAAAGAGCACCACGCGTATAATATATTTTTACTGATATTTGTCTTTATATTTGCTTTATGTGACAGTGGATCCCAAGGAAGTTAGTATTATTACAAAACCTGATTGATCGGGCAAATGAAAAGGGATGGAGGAGACAATATCCTTTCATGATTTACTATTTTTATTGTTGCCTCAAATTTGTGGCTAATGGTCAAAGTGTTTTCAGTTGTTTTCCGTTTTAATGCTTGATCAAGCATATCTATCTCATAATCGATTTAAAGTGAGAGAGAGGAGCTGTAAACTAAGCTGAAAGCTGTTTTACTTCTTTGACTTTTCATAAATGTTGGCTTATTCTGTGTTTTGGACTTTGATCTTTTCTATGAATACTTTGATCCTTGACCATTTTGCGTACACTTTCTGAGTACTTAGATGAAAAGCTGAAGATTGAGACACAGTTCGAGCAATCACGTTTGTTAAATGACATTCCAAAAGTAATTCCTGAAATAGTTGATGTCACCCTATCCCCGGACGGTTCCCCAAGAAGAGATAAACTTGAGCAAAGCGGCTTGTCAGAATTAGCCAGTGGACTGACTTGTAACTCTGTCGGACAGTATTCCAAACACATTGGTTTTGCTCATTGCCTAAATAATACAACAGATGCTGCAGGTTTGCCGTGTTTTTCTGTCTTTACTTTTTTGTTTTTTAGTTTATATATGTTATTTTGATTAGATATCTACCAGTCAATAGTATGTAAATCAGGTTGATGTTGTTATGCAAGTGTTGTATTTATTTTATGTCTGATAATTCCGATGTGTCAAATTTATTTTAAAACTTCGTAGATATGGTTGAAAATCAGTTTCATACCTTTTGACAAATAAAAAGAAAATACTTTAATAGTTGCCCACAGCGATTACTTTAATAAGAATTCAGTACTGATCTAGTTATCCTAACATTCTTCAATAGAATGGTCTTGCTGAACTTGTTTGGCTTATCATGTTTGCTAGCATCATATTTATGAGTTAATAAAAAAAAATCGTACTTCTGTGCTGATTCTGTCGACAGCTATAGACAACTTCAAATCTCTTAATCAGGTCGAGATTGTTGACACACAAGAAATAGAAGCACTGTTAATTTTCTGTGGTGCTTTCCATTAAACTGCAATGACTTTTAAATAGCTGTGCAGGTGGGTCTTGGGCCGTTTACAAAAGATATCCATTGCAACTAAATAAAACTGAAAATAGAACTAAAAGACTGACTGGGTATATCTACTGAACGAAATAATACTGGATCAACTATCGAGATAAAAACTGACCACAGACCAAATAAAATAAAGACTGAAACGAAAATACAAATTAGGTGGGATGGATAAAATTAGGTTTGTTTGGTATAACAGAAAAAGGAATGAGAGAATTAGAAAGTTAGTGTGTTTCACTGAAGCTTTTTCCCTTTATTTGTCATCTATTTCTATTAATCTATCTATTTATCTCATTATTTCTTTTCTATTTCCCTTCAACCAAATATCTTTACTTTTTCCTTTATTTCTTTCTTATTTCCATCCGCTTATTTTATTTTTGTTTTAATTAGAGGAAAATCTTCCCAATTATCTGTAAAATCTTCTTAATCAAAAAAAATTTCTGTAGAATCTTCTAGTTTATTTTTCAGTATATTGTTTTCTTATTTCTCCTTTTTGGAAGATTCGATTGTTACAAATAAGTGTAAGGAGAATGTAATAGAAATGAATGATAATAATAAAATTCATTCTCTTTTCAAGAATTTTCACCCACTTTACTTTTCTACTCAACCAAATGGACCTTAGAAGTATATTCTAGAGAGATTAGGTAATTAAAGGAAGAGCGTTTATGGTTGTGACAACAGTTATGAGTGGTACTTTTAAATAGAAATGGGGTAGTGAGAGGGACTTTGATAATATGGAGTCCCTACATCATACAATTTTGTCAAAAATATTGTTACTGCTAATATTCACAAAAGAGAGAAATAGCCCTTAAACAGAATGCAGAAAACTTAATTAAGGAAACCCTTAATTTACGATAGACAATATATCCCTATAGTTCAGGATATCCTGTACAATAAATGTAAGCTATATGGTCAACCTATCCTCCTTATTATGGAATGCAATTAAATTCCTATCATGGAATGTAATTAAATTTGAACAAATATTATCTCCAGCATATTTCAAGGGATTCTGGCACTCCACCTCAAGTTGGTGAGTGGATATCATCCATTACCAACTTGTTAACAAACAGACCGAAGTGTGGCACCACTTAGCCCTTTTGTCAGTACATCATCTGTAAGTTGATTTCCAGAGAATACAAATGATGTACAAATTGTCCCATTATCCAACTTTTCCTTTATGAAATGTTTTCTATTTCAACATGTTTAGTTCTATCATATTATATTGGATTAAGCACAATATTTATTGCCAACTTGTTATTGCAATACAGTCTCATAGGCTTCTTCTCATCAATTTTCAAGTCTTCTAATTTAACCATAGTATTTCACAAATCCAAAAGTCCATTGCTCTAAACTTTGTCTTTACACTTGATCTTGTCTCAATATTTTGTTTCTTGCTCCTCCAAATAACCAAATTTCCTTCCAAGAGAAGTGCAATATCAGGATGCAGATCTTTTTGTCGTCTATAGAACCTGCATAATCAACATCTGTGTAGGCTTCCAAGATCATCTCATTTCCCTTATAAATATAATTCCTTTTCCAGTTCCTTTCAAGTACTGCAAAATGTAATAACAACTCTGAGATGAATCTCCTTTGAATTGCATGAACAGACTTACAACCAATACATCATAGGTAATGTTGGGCTTTGGGTAAGACAATCAATTTAACAACTGGCCTTTGATAAGATTGTCTATCCACAGCTACATCTTCAATTGATTCACTAAGTTCGTGATTTTGTGCAAGATGTGTCTCTACTGGTTTGCATCCTTATTTATCAGTTTCATCCAATAATTCTAGCACATTTTTGTTGGGAGATGAAAATACCATGATGGGAATGAGCCATTTCAATACCCAAGAAATATTTCATTATGCCTAACTCTTTAATTTAAATATTTTATTTTCAAACATTTTAAGACTTCCATTCCTGTTGCCTAATCATTTCAAGTTACAACTATATCATCTACATAAACAATTAATACATTAAGTTCCCCTGAAGAATTTTCATCTCCCACAAAAAATATGTTCTTGATGTACTTGTTTTGATGCTGACAAAAATCTACCTCTTGGTAGTGTATATCTTTTAGAGAAAGTCTAGCAATGTGGAGAAATAAAAAATAAGATAAAGTATCTCTTTCTAGTGCATTAGTTGAATTTCAAGCCCTTGCTCAAGGTTGTGGACGATTATGATGGAAAGTCATACTAGATGACCTTAAAATAAAGGTTGGCATCCCTGTACAGCTGTAGTGTGATGACATTAACTAAAAGTTCATTATCGTATACCAATATATGGTCACGTTTCTCTTTACTATGTAGAAACTATTGTACATTAGAAGTTAAATACACAGTTTTAAGTTTTTCTGTTTTAACAACTAAATCCTTGTTTTACTCTGACAAAGAGTCACTTAGGTTAATGATCTTTTACTGTATTTTATGAAACTTTTATTATCTCATTCCTATATTTAGCCCACCGTATCATTTCAAGGTTAAGTAATTTGTAGATTTGTATGCATTTCTGTTACTAACAATCTCCTATCAATTTCACTGTAAAAAGTGACTTTTTTCTTATTCTGAATTATTATGCGAGGAAATTTATGCAGACAGTATTTGCAAATGTACCTCAATATGCACTGTGTTAATTTTCATGGCTTAGGTCCAAAATCTCCAGTGAAGGAAGACCAAGAGGGCACAACCTTTCCTGTTGCCAGTACTGCTTCCCAAGATAAAGACACTTCTCAAAAGAATATGCCTCAATCTTGTACCTCAAAAGCAAGGTAAGATAATCCTGAGGCCAAACTCTTTGAAAAATTTAACTATCCAGCAAAACATGATTTTGGCCAACTGAGGAACACTGAATCTGCTTCTGTTATAATAAATGGCAGAAATATGTGTGCTACCTTGGATGCTGAACAAACAATAAAGGAGAAGCAAAGCATTTCAGTTGCAAGTGTCAAGGATACATGTACCTCAGCTATTCCAGTGGAAGATAAGGAATTGACCATTCCTACTACAGATGTCATCGTTTTAAGTGACGATGATGAACAAGAGACAAATGTTGGAGACATTTCTAGCGCAAGAAAGGTGGAGGAGAATCCTGATATTTCTATTTGGCATTGTGTAGGTTCCTATGGTGAGACAGGAGGACCCTATACAATGGCTGCACTCAAACTATGGACTGAAACTTCTTCAAAAACCTCAGAATTCAAGGTCTGGAAGACTGGCCAGAGTGCAGCAGAGGCAATGTCTCTCACTGATGCCCTAAAACTATTTTTCTAAGGCACGTAAGTAAACGGAAAGAAGGGAAAGCCACTTTCTTAATCTTAAGTAGACAGTGTTAATATAGAAGTAATTACATGGAAAGTTTTAACCAAACAATTTCTTGGGTGGAATGCTGCCAAGTTAATAGTACTTCCTATGATTTTGTTTCCTTTGGATGTAAATTTCACCTACAGAATTGCAGCACAAAATAGGATCTCAACCCAGTAAAGCTTTTAAAAGTTGTGGATTTTGCTTATCAAAACTTTTATTCCTTGTTCCTTTTATCTTTAAACCACAAATTTTGCTTTAAGATATCAGCATTCTCTTAGAAAACTCAATCAAAAAGCTAAATAAGGAAAAGTTCACTGCGTGAAACTGGAATTCCAACTCTCTTTTGGATGATCGTCAATTATGTTTAAGATTCAACATAATATTTGTTTAAATTAAGAAATATCCGTTTCTTATTAATGGATTTAATTACTTAGTTGCCTGCTCCAAAAGGTTTCCAATCTTTTATTAGATTCTTTTGTTCGTTTTTCAATTATTTAGAATCAGAAATTACGATCTCACATACAGTGCAGACTGCAGATTGTAACCAGACTGGCCTCTGGATGTGTGTCTAAGCTAGTTTCAGAAGATTTGGGAAATTAAAATGTTATAATGCTACGTTTTATTGAGAGCTAAGTGAATAAAAATCTTGTATGTCTATTGAGGATGGAATTAGACTTACGTAAGTTAAGCATCAATCAACATTTAAAACATTTTTAAGTTATATCAAACATGAGTGTTATTTCTTTGTACTCCCTTTTGGTTTTGACTTTTGAATACCTTCACCAAAGATATAAACTACAACTTGAAAATTCCAGAGAAAATGTTCCCAGTACTGTAGGGCGGTAAGCCAACAAAAATAAGAGACTTTAGAAACCATATAAAATTGTTCAGAGGAAATTCGGTATAGCTTCTATAAAATAAAATAAATAAAAAATGTAAAATAATTGGAGTTTTCTCATCTTCAAATTAAGATACACTAAAATCTTTAAAAATAAAATAAAATTCACAAGTTAATTTTAACTTGAGAAAAAAAGTTTACATAATTTTATCTAGAGTATTTTCTTCTCTTATAAATACTAAAACACATTTATCTAAAATAAGACCTGGGTGCTACAGAGTT
The DNA here is from genome assembly GCA_027742785.1 of Vigna reflexopilosa. Taxonomy (NCBI): domain Eukaryota; kingdom Viridiplantae; phylum Streptophyta; class Magnoliopsida; order Fabales; family Fabaceae; genus Vigna; species Vigna reflexopilosa. The sequence continues at coordinate 23,613,444 of CM050926.1, read as the reverse complement.
AATGAAAGAAAGAGTTGACAGTCACAGCCATAATGTTCCCAAGGCAAGTAATTTTCAAGCTAAGTTATATTATATACATACCACCTACATCATGCAGGGATAGGTACTATAACATTCTGAGTCATTTCCTCCGTGGAACTCAAACATGTTATGCTCATTGTCTAAGTCATAGCAAATTTAGAACCTTAGAAACTAATAACCTTTTATTCCCTGATTCCAAGTTTAAATCCTAATTACATCAGCCAACACACATGTAATATTGACTGGGTAACATGCATGTAAGTGAGTAGCACGTATAATGAATCAATGATTATTGATTGAGTAGCATAAAGACAGAGCAGGCAAGGGCATAAAAAATACTTCAAACAATATGGTTAATAGCCCTCTTTTAAGGCTGTAAGAAGTATATCATATCAAGGCCTTGTATAAAATTATAGTTCTAATTTGCAGAACAGTTTGGCATTTTCTACATCTCAAAAAATCCTTCTATTGACTGCTGCTTGCAGCATTTTCTTTCCTCAAAATTCGCAATTGTTCCTTTAACTTTTTGCTCTCTTCAAAATTAGCCTTCCGCTTCAAAGCTTTCTAGGAGAACAAAACAGATAGATCCTTAACAAACAACAACAAACAAAAAAAAAAGATGAAAGAAATGAAAAAGGCTACCTCTTCTCTGAAACAGAGATCCAATTTTATTTTCAAATCAGTACATTCGCCAAAGAATTTGGCAATTGGATGTTCTACATCGCATAAAGACAGAGCAGGCAAGGGCATAAAAAATACTTCAAACAATATGGTTAATAGCCCTCTTTTAAGGCTGTAAGAAGTATATCATATCAAGGCCTTGTATAAAATTATAGTTCTAATTTGCAGAACAGTTTGGCATTTTCTACATCTCAAAAAATCCTTCTATTGACTGCTGCTTGCAGCATTTTCTTTCCTCAAAATTCGCAATTGTTCCTTTAACTTTTTGCTCTCTTCAAAATTAGCCTTCCGCTTCAAAGCTTTCTAGGAGAACAAAACAGATAGATCCTTAACAAACAACAACAAACAAAAAAAAAGATGAAAGAAATGAAAAAGGCTACCTCTTCTCTGAAACAGCGATCCAATTTTATTTTCAAATCAGTACATTCGCCAAAGAATTTGGCAATTGGATGTTCTACATGACACTTTTGAAACTGCTCAATAATCTGCATAAACGCACAGTCTAAATTAAAGTTATACTGCTTCACGTTTGCAAGACCAATTACAGTGAAATTCAGGAATCAAATGAAAAAATTTGCCCTTATTTTCTATTTTTACTTTATTTCCGGTATTCTAAAACTTATACAAGGAAAAGTAAAAATAGAAACCAATAAAAACTCTCTTCACTGTACCTGTTTGCCATACAAACTTCTGAAGATAATAAATAAAGTAGAAACAAAATCTCAAACTAAATAGCTTAGTAAAATCTGAATTTCTAAAGTCCACCGAGGACTGCAAAGGAAATGAAAGGAGATTGAAGCCTTTTGAGTATTGTCATCAAAGCTTCATTCCATTCATCCAACATAAAATTCCACACAGCCATTAAAAGTTTACATTGCAAAGGTGATTTACCCAGAGGAATACTGGATTAAGACCAAATATCCTACAGTTAACCATCCCATGGAAAAACTATGAACATCAAATTTATAATAACCAACAAGTTTATCAATAACACAACGAGAATATCTATTTAAGAATAAAATAATAATAGTAAATAGTTGGTCTATTTTTAAACAGAGTCATAAAACAAACTCACTTCAGCGCACATTGGGTGTTTGTGCAATGTTAAAGGAGGGTGCATCTTCCCACAGTCAAATCTATATGCAACACCTTCTCCTGCTGAGCAACCGCCCACTATTATGTTCCCTTCACAGTAACAAACGATAACTATATTCAAAAAATTGAAATCGGGCCCAGAAGAAATCCAACGCAAAAGATCATAATTTTGAAACCTAGCATAGCCATAGATTACAACATAGGAAGAAATAAAGTAAAGAAATCGATCAAATTGAAATCCTACAGGAAAAATATAAAACGGAACATCAAAATTATTATTAAAGTCGAGAAAGTGGGAAAGGAACTTACGAATTCAAAATTTAAGATCGAAGACTGAAATGGGGTTTCTAAGCTCAGGGCGGTGAAGATTCTGGAATAACGAGGAGGAGAAGACACAGCTCATGAATGTTTTTTAGAAAAATACACTATTTACATGAAAATAATTTTTATTTAAGAAATGTTTTTAAAATGCATATATTATTTGTACTTGAAAAGTTAAGAAACAATTTATCACTTAAAGATGCTAATAAACAATAAATATTAAAAAAACTAAAATCTTTATATGAGAATAAAAAAAAAAGAGAAAACATTGAAGATAAAAGCAAAATCTAAAATGTATTAGGAAAGTTTAATACCTATTTTAGTCACTTTTTTCGGAGGGTCTGTTCAAAGTAGTCTTTCTTTTTTAAAAAGTTTACTAAAGTCCTATTTTTTGCAAAAATTGTGGAAGTTGGTCTTTTTTGCTAACTGTGTTAATTTTGTTAATGGCAGAGCTGCCCAACTGGCAAATATTTGATGAGTTGTAACGTGTTGGTTGTGCTGACACTGTTTTGTGTTTAAAAAAATATAATTAATTGTGATGTGGAATTTAATAAAATTAGAGTTAAAATAAAAATTGAATTTCGGGATAATTAAGTAAAGTAATTTTGGTCAGAAGCAAATTGGGGTAAAATTTGCGTTGCGATTGCGAATTTGGCGATTTAGGGTTCATCAAGCACCTTCAACAATCCACAGATTTAGGGTTCAACAACCACCTTCAACAATGAACAGGCTAGGAAACTGTTTGATGAAATTCTCCGAAGAGATAACTTTTCTTGGAACACTGTCATATCTGGCTATGTTAGCCATGATCGGCCTTGGGAAGCTCTAGAGTTGTTTAGAGCGATGCAGATGTGTGAGGGATCGAATTCAAATAAGTTTACCTTGTCCAGTGCCTTGGCCGCTACGGCTGCTATTCCTTGCTTGCGTCTTGGGAAGGAAATTCATGGTTTCTCAATAAGAACCGAGTTGAACTTGGATGAAGTGGTTTGGAGTGCTCTGTTGGATTTGTATGGCAAATGTGGGAGTTTAGATGAAGCTAGGGTATTTTTGACTAGATGAAGAGCAAAGGTGTTGTTTCGTGGACTACCATGATTCATAGATGCTTTGAAGACGGAAGAAAAGAAGAGGGCTTTTCATTATTTAGAGACTTGACGAGGTACCGAATGAGTATACCTTTGCTGGAGTTTTAAATAAATGTGCCGACCATGCTGCTGAACACCTGGGAAAGGAGGTTCATGGGTACATGATGCGCGTTGAGTATGATTCGTGTTCATTTGCAGTGAGTGCCCTTGTTCATATGTACTGGAAGTGTGGGAACACTAGAGTTGCAAGAAGGGTGTTAGAAAGGATGTGAACAATAGGGGGGACAGTGAAGAACCCAGGTAAGAGTTGGATTGAAATTAACCCTAACTTCAATTTTTATTTTAACCCTAACTTTATTAAATTTCACGTCACAATTAATTATTATTTTTTAAACACAAAATAGTGCCAGCACAACCAAAATGTTACAATTCATCAAATATTTGTCAGTTCTGCCGTTAGCAAAATTAACGCCCTTAGCAAAAAAGACTAATTTTCACAGTTTTACAAAAAATAAGACTTTAGTGAACTTTTTAAAAAAAGAAGACCATTGAACAAACCCCCGAAAAGGGACCAAAGTATTAAACCTATTAAGAATGATAAAAACAAAATATCACTTAAATAGACAATTTATTATATGGTTGCTATGATTTGAATCAAACAACAAATAGTTTATAAAGTGAATTTATTAATATTTTGATTTAAGATTGACGTCACTATAAGTCAAAAAAAATATAAGTGTTCAAAGGCTATGAATATACCTTATTATTTATAATTTATAACAAGATTTATTATTAATAAAAAGTGAGATTGTTGGTTGAATAATAACCTTATAACTACTTTATTATTTATAATAAAATTTATTATTTAAATTTATACGTAAAGAGAATTTATTTTCCTTTTCAATTTTATTCTTTAAAAAAATTTAAATCAAAATAATTATTTATCAATTTTTATCTTTTAAATGCAATTTATTTAAATTTAATCGTTTTTCTATTTGACTATTTTTAAATGTAATATCTCTTCAATTATAAAATCATCTATAAAATAAATAAAAAATATTTATGATAATAATAATAATACTTTTATTATCATACAAATAAACACACATATAGTCTATAGCCACATAGTTGATATGTTTTCATTTGTTTATGATAAGTGAAATTATTCATTGAATAACAGCTTTTTGTTTTCTATTAATTTATTCCAACTTTAAACCAATACTATGATGGTACAATAATAAATACTAATAAATGATAAGAAACAAAACAGAATAAATTTTTTATGGAAAAAAGAAGAAGAAAATTGTATTAAGATATATAAACAAAATTTGTATTTCTATAAAAATAAAAAGTTATATAAATCTAATTTTCTTTTATAAATAAATAATGAATTATAATATCAATCTATAACTATTAATTAAGAAATGTGTAAGGACTTAGATGAGTTGAATTTCAAAAAGAACAGCAGATAAGATAAAGTGTTTAAATAAAAATTTAAAATATAAAGCATATATTATTTTATAAAACTAAACTCAAATTTTTTTCTCCCACTTTTATATGAGAACTTGTGTCTCTTCTCCGAGCATCGTTGCTTTCTTCCTCCCTTCTCTTCCTTTTCTCTATCACATCTTCTCGCTGAACCGTTGCATTATCGATTAGGTGGGATTCAAGCGTCCACAACGTTGAGGGCTTCGTCTTGAACCGATTACTTTCTTCATCCTGACCTGTAAGTAGTTCTCCTTTTCTCCTCCGTTATTTGGGATCTAGGGCATGCTGTTCTATTGATTGCATGTGACTAGAGACCTTCTTCTTCCAAATTTATGTTAAGTTCTAGCTCTAAGAGCTGTTTTCATCACCAATGTGGTGGTTATAGGGTGTTGTTTAGGTTCTTGCTGAGATAGGCGTCGTTGAGTCATTCTGTGAGTTGGGATGTTCAACCCTAAGGTAAGGGGAGCTAGGGTCTAGCCTTTAATTTGGTTGCATGATGTGTGAAATTAGTAGACCTTGCATCGGTATGTTGTTTGATTCATTTTTCTGAGTTTAATAAGTGGAATGATGCGAACTTGAATGTATGTTCTGTGAAGATGTGTTGTGGTGTTATAACTGTTTTGGATGAGTTTTGTTGTTGTAATTTGGGTATGTTGAGAGTGCTTGGAGTAACAAATCTGTTATAGTTGAATTAAATGGAAAAGTTAAGTGAAATTATAGTGTTTTAGGGCAAATGAGAGGAAGTGAGGTAGTGATTTTGGGCATTGGTGGTCTTGAGTGCAATTGGGTTGTTTGGGTAGCTTAGATAGGTTAAGTGTAACTTGTTAGGAACTTTAAACTAGTCTAAAACATGACAAAATGGTAGAATTGGATTGGAGCCTCTAAGTTATGAAAATTGGTGTTTTAAAGGTGAAATTGGGTCTTAATCACTTTAGAATCATTGTAGCAATGTTTAAAATCAACTAGGCAAGTTTAATTAGGTGTAAATCACAAATTATGGGCTTTAGAAATTGGTAGAAGAAAGTAGAATTGGTTAAGAATGGGAAAGTTGCATAATTCTACAAAACTTGCTTTCTGCAGATTATGCAGTCTCGCTATTCGAATTGTCTCGCATAGTGAGACCCTATAGAAGAGTGCTCACTGTTTAGTCATTCGCTGTGCGAAATGGTGCGCTGTGCGAATGACTAGAGAGTGTTGCTCTCTGCCTGGTGATTCGCATAGCGAATCTATTCGCTGTGCGACTGGAAGGAGTCTGGGGTTGCATTTTGGTTAATTCGCAGAGCGAAGGTGGCGCATAGCGAGTTGTCTTAGGGGGTTGGCCTTTGTTTGAGGATTCGTTATGCGAGTTGTGGTCGCTATGCGAAAATCCTCTGGTTTCACTGAGCAACCGTGTGCGCTATGCGATCAGTCCAAGTGTATGTCACTATTCTCCTTTTTCTGTTTCAGATTGATTGGTGTTGCTTGCTTGACAAAATGTCATGTATGATAATATATTAGAGTTGTATGGTTTGTAAAAGTATAATTGTGATTCAATAGAGTGTAATTGAGCATAACTGTGGACTCTCAAGGTGAGATGATGGGAAGTGATTGTAGAGGATGAGATTGTTGTCTTGTATAAATGTATGAAACTTTGAAATGGTAAGTCTATCCCGACACTCTAAGGATCATTCGTGCTCAAATAGAGAAGAATGATGCATGTGGTGAGAGTAACGGGAGGTCCTTGTCTATAGGCTTAAAGTTTAGCCATAGACTGGTATAAGGACTAACCTTGTATAGTGTTGGGGAGTGCCAACTAACTATACAAGTGCAAAGACTACCAATAGTTCGACACTTATACAAATCCGGATGAGTTGTGTTGGGTATTTGATGCATGATGAGGTTGTATATATATTTGATGTTGAAGAATTAAATCTATTGATTTTAATTGATTGTGTTATATGATTATTGTTTGTTTATCTAGCTCACCCTTTCTGCTTGTTGTGTGTTTTGTTATGTGCTGTGTTTCTTTTGCAATGACCATCCACTTGGATGTGAGCAGAGGCGAATGAGGTACTCTTGGAGCAGGCCCTGGATGATGATGCTGCAGCTTAGTCTCCTTAGGATTTTTTTAGTTATTTTATGCTGTTTTGAAATACTCTAACTTGTTTAATGTCCTAAATTATGGTTTCTTTTTAGGTGACTGTAATTTCTAAGACTTTATTTACAAGTTTAAATTTTAACTATTCTCTGATATTTAGATGTGAACTTCTATATTATATTATGTTTTCTATATAATTGGGATATCATAAAATGCATTTTTATAAATATTTATCACTTTTATTTTGGTGTAACATTTTTATTAATTTTACTCTTTATTAATATGTCTCATTCTATTATTTTAATTTTAAAATTGTTTGAATATTCTTTTAAATTCCATTAACTACTTTCAATTAACAATTTCAAAATCTATTATTTTATCTTTTAAATTTTGTAAATATATTTTTTAACTCATAAATATTTTTAATAAAAAATTATGCGATAAAATTATAAAAAATACATATTTTATAACTATTTTTCATAGTATATTCTGTAATAAATAATAAAACTTAATCTTTTATGAGAAAAAAAAAAGTGAACAGATTCCTTTTCCACTAATTCTTAGAAGATGAATACGTTAAGTCTCTTGTCAAAATAACTAACCTACATACTTTTCTTTACATGTGACAGAAGCATTTAAATTCGAGTAAAGAATTTGGATATTTCTTCTCTTACAAACGATAATAATTTCGTTACTGTTATTGGTAAGTATATTTGAAATAGATTAATTAAAAATTATAAAAAATAATTATAAAAGTTTTTGAAAAAAATTGTTAAAAAAATATTTATTTATTTATTTTTTTCATAAAAAAAAATGACATCTCTATATAAATTTGGCAATTGTCTTGCCTCGTGTGTTTTGCCACTTATGAGAGGGTAAAATTCTGGAACTTTCTTTCTGCAAGAGCAGTTGTTTCTTCTCTCCGCACCGGTAAATTCAAAAGGTACATTCCCGTGTATCCGTTTTTCGTCATTGATCAATGAGTTTCTGTATCAGTGAGTGATAATCTGATTGAATTTTTTTAGAAACCAAATGATGGAAACGAGTGAGAGCTTTTCGAGATTGATATTATCTTGGTCTCTTGAGGATATACTCAACAATGATCTTTACATAGACAAGGTCAGGTTACTCTTGCCCTAGCTTTATTAAATGGCCATTCGATCCTCTGTGACGTTTTTTTTTTCTGAACTCACCATTGCTAGTTTTAGGTTAAATTACGCTTTAAGTTCTCACTTTAAAACTTTAAGTTTTCCTCCCATGGAATTTTTCAGTGTATGAATGTTTTTGTAGCTACTGTCCAGTTAGGCTAGTAGGCTTTAAGCAACTTGCTGTCTGTCGTATAAGTTGAGTTTTGTCTGGTATTTACATTGTTCCTTAGTGTTGGTGTAGTAATTCAATTTTCCTCTTTACACCGTTTCTTAGTGTAGGTGTTATTCAATTTGTTTGACAACATAAGTGGACTGTCTGATTCTGGATCGTTTGATTTGAGCCCAATATATAGTGATTTCTAGAGGGGAATATGTGTCACATTCACATAACATTTGCCAGGACTTATTGATGAAGTATCTAATATATGAAGTACTAATACTTTTATGATGATGATAGGTTATAGTTTTTCTTACCATGTCTGAAAAATTTATGTCCTAAGAATTTTTATAAATTTTAGATATGCAAGTGTCATATATAGTAACCTGGCAATTTAAAAATAAACATATCATATCACCCTATCGGATAATATTTGATAAACATACTGTATCCATGCATCATACATCTTGATCACGCATACAAGGGCATCCCGAGGTTGCTTTAGTTCTTAAAATGCTTGAGGATTCTTCATTGAGTATGTTATTTGATGTGAAAAAATAATCGTTTTTCCTTTTTTTTTATATTGATTTTTGTACGGAGTAATGAGTTATTTTATGTGTAAACGAAAGTAATTCTCACAGGATGCATGCAGTTATGGGTTAGTATTGATGATTTACATCTTTCTAATATGTTGATAAATTCTTGATTGTGTAGTCAACATTCATTGCATACTAGAAGCTCCTTACCTTTTTTGCATATAATTATATTCTAAAGCTGTTATGTTTGTACGTTTTAATAGGTGAAGCAAATTCCAAAGACATTCTTGTCCGTAGCTCACTATTGGAAATCATTTACTTTTCCACTTATTGAGGAAACTCGTACAGATTTATGCTCAAGCATGAAGATGTTGTCAGAGGCTCCAGTGTATGAAATAACCGACATTGCTTTTTCTGAAAATTATAAACCTCCTTATGATTTGTTATACCAGATAGAAATGAAAGCAGTGGTAGATAGTGATAGAAGAGGGGATATATGCGAGCCTGAGATTGGACAACTTTTTACTTTGACTAATACAAGGCCAAAATGCATAGATGATTTGAACAAGCGGGGAAATTCCTATCTTATTGGTTTAATTGGGAAGGTTAGAAAGAAAAAAGACGAGGAAGATGTTTATGAGGTTCAAATACTAGCTTCAAAGCCCATTAAATTGGAAATGTACTGGCAGGAGGATGGCACATATGTATATGGCATATATGGTTTTGCTGCCTATCTTATTAATATAACAACAAATATGCGTATATGGAATGCACTGAACTCAGATCCAGAGGGTCCAGATATCCATCTGATCAAACAACTGCTCCAACCTGATCCTGCTGTAAGAGCAATGGTTTATTCTCTGCCTTTTACCATAGATATATGTGCCTTGCAATGTCTAGTTCATGGTATAACTGTACAACTGGTTAGCAGATGAAGCTAGATCTTTTTTATAATACCCTCTGATTTTGTTCCACTACCTTGCCAAGATAACCTTATTGATTGGATAGATGATTAAGTACTTTAAATGTTGCATCTTCTGACAGGTTGGGGGAAATTGTGCTCAATGTTTCTCTAGTGAAAGGTACACTATTGATGTGTCAAATATTGGTGCTGTTATTCGATCGTTTGATTTGAACAAAGCTCAAGAAGAGGGAGTTTTAAGTTGTTTAGCTGCAAGGGAGTGCTCTCACAAAAATACTGTGAAATTGATTTGGGGCCCTCCAGGGACAGGGAAAACAAAAACAGTTGGCTCATTACTATTTGCCCTCCTCAAGAGGAAATGCAGAACACTTACTTGTGCCCCAACTAATGTGGCTGTGCTGGAAGTGATTTCCAGGTTTCTTAGGCTAGTGATGGACTCCATTGATTATCACACTTATGGTCTTGGAGACATAGTGTTATTTGGCAATAGAAAGCGGATGAGTATTGATGATCGAGATGATCTTCTTGATATATTTCTTGATTACCGTGTAAATATTCTTGCCAGGTGCTTTGCACCCTTGTCTGGTTGGAAACATCATTTAGAACTGGTAATCCGGTTACTTGAAATCCCTGAAGAGCAGTATTATGAATATTTAAAATGTGAGGAAAAAAGGGATTATATGATCAATAATGATGACTGCTTGAAAGAAGAGAATGATGTAATTGCAAGTCAACAAACAAATCAAGAGAAAATAAATATGTCCCAGGACCCCAAGATTTGGAAGCAAAATGAGTGGATGAAAATAATTAATAGAACTTTAAGAGAAAACAGATTGTCTTTTAAAGAGGCAAACAAAAGCAAATATGATAAGCAGGAGATGAAGGATCTTCTTTTCCATGAGAACAAAATAGAAAGGTTGACATTTCATGACTTTTTCACAAAAAAATTGAATTACATTAGGAGGCGGATGAGGACATTTGCAGTGGATATGTGTACTCATTTGCCAACTTCTTTTATTTCATTAAGAGTGGTCAAAAGTTTATTTGAATGTCTTGATTGGCTTAAAGTCCTTGTAGAGGTGTTATCAAACAATTCCATTACTGATCACGAATTTAAAGATGCCATTTCTATATCTACTGTTGATCAAAGTAGAGCTAGTTGCTGTACTTGGCAGGCTAAGTTGTGTATAACCAGGAAAGAATGCCTTAAAATGCTGAGATCTCTTCTAAATATCTTAGTTCTTCCTGATTTTAGTGATGAATATTCAATCAAAAACTTTTGTCTCAGAAGATCTCGCATGCTTTTTTGTACTGCTGCGAGTTCTGCTAGATTGCATGCTGTAGAACACTGTAGACTAGAAATGTTAGTTATCGATGAAGCTGCTCAACTCAAAGAATGTGAGTCAAATATACCTTTACAACTTCCTGGTATTCGTCATGTTGTACTTATTGGAGACGAGAAACAGTTGCCTGCCCTAGTCAAAAGTGAGGTGTGTTCCAGTTTTGTTAATTCCTGTTTTCCTGACTGTGCAAGCATGTCTGTTATTATGTCTCACTTTTTTAGCTCTGTTATGAAATTCATGGAAAAGAGTGTCAACATATAGAAATTTTTATGAATATACAGATTTCAAGCAAGGTGGGGTTCGGAAGAAGTTTGTTTGAAAGGCTGGTCCTCTTGGGTCATGAAAAACACCTTCTCAATATTCAGTATAGAATGCATCCATCCATTAGCTTGTTTCCAAATATGGAATTCTATGACAAACAGATTTTGGATTCTCCAAGTGTCAAAGAAAGAAGCTATGAGAAGCATTTTATATGTGGTGATATGTTTAAGTTCTACTCTTTCATAAATGTTGCTTATGGACAAGATGAATTAGATGAAGGGAATAGCCGAAAAAATAGGGTGGAAGTAGCTGTGGTATCTGAGATTGTTTTTGAGCTCTACAAAGGTAATTTTATTATGTGATCTATACGAGTAAAAGTAACCAACTGAACTCTAAATGTTTGTGATAAGTTCTTCATCATGTGATTTATGAATGGTAACTTTTATTGTAATGTTTGGATTTTAATTATCATCTATTGACTCTTTACATAATCAGTTTCTAGAAAACGGCCTGTTAGTGTTGGTGTTATATCTCCATATAAGGCTCAGGTTATTGCCATACAAGATGCTATTGGAAAAAGGATTGGTGGTGATGTTGATCATAACTTTTCCGTGAAGGTTTGCACTGTTGATGGTTTCCAAGGTGGTGAAGAGGATGTGATAATAATATCCACTGTAAGATATAATAACATGGGATTTGTGGGTTTTATTTCTAATCTTCAAAGAACTAATGTTGCTTTAACAAGAGCAAGGTATGATATTGTTCCCATTTATTATACACTCTATTTGTTCTACATCTGTTGTAATCATGAATGTCCTGTTCCTTATCTATACAGGTATTGTCTTTGGATAGTAGGTAATGGGGAAACTTTGATGAATAGTGGCTCTATTTGGGAGAGAATAGTCCTTGATGCTAGGTCCCGAGGGTGTTATCATAATGCTGACGAGGATGATAGATTATCTCATGCTATTACAACTTCCATTATTGATCTTGGTCAAGTTGGTGATCTATTGCATTTGAGTTCTCCACTCTTCAGGAAAGCAAGGTGGAAGGTACGGAACTTAGAATTGTTCTCGAGACTCTACTTTTATTTAATACTGAAAAAGACATAAGAATTCAAGTTAAACTCTCAAAGCATACATAACAAGAGACAGAGAACATTTCCAACTAAAACAAAAAGTTTCTCACATCATGCATACCAGATCGATTGTTGTCCTAAAGTTCAAATTCACGCTCCTTAGTAGATGATGGTATTCATGAATTATAGTTCTTTAATCCCCCTATGACTGTCGCAGCAGATTAAAGTCTTCTGACAATTCTTAAACTGCTTTACCTTTTTCATGAACTCCCTTGACTTTATTATAGGTTTGCTTCAATCAAAGTTTTCTAATCTCTATGGCAAGAATTAAGAGCTCTGAGATTTGCCAGAAAATATGCTCCCTGCTGAGGCAACTTTCAAGTGGTTGGCGTCAGCCTAAACGGGAAATAAATCTTGGAGTTGTGGATGATATTTCTTCCCAATTATTGGAGCTGTACAAGGTCAATGAGTCACTTTATCTTGTTTGGACCATCGATGTTATAAAGGACAACTCAAATTATGTTCAAGTTTTGAAGATTTGGGATGTTTTGCCATTGTCTGAGGTAACCAATTTGGCAAAGAATATTGACATTTCATACAGGAGTTATTCCGCTGATATTCTTAGATGCTGCAAAACCAGATGTTATGATGGGTATAACTCCTATACTCTGATTAGCTTCACATGGTTAAAAATAGTGGAAAATTTATTTCAAATAGAATCATTAACATATTGGTTACTGCAGGAAATTTGACATTCCAGGGACATGGCTTGCTAGTTCGAATCATCTGACCAATAATAATCTTCCAGATCCTATGCAAGTTCTATGCAACCAATTTTCTTCACTCGGACTGAGGAACATAAATTAGAATCAACAGTATATTACTCTCACCTCCCTTGAATTTTATTTGCTACTTACGCCTCACAATTCTTTTGAAAAAATATATAAAAAAATCAAAAAGAGGTTTGTTAGTCAATGCGCATTTTTTAAGGTGTTTAAACAGAGAGGAGGTTAGTGTGGTGCAAGTAAAATACAAAAGGGGTCAGAGTAATATACTCAATTTCAACCAGCTAGAAGTTATGGGTATGTTTTTCTTTTTTTTCCTTATTGGGACTTCATTGTCAGGCCATGCCTTATTTTAGATTGTTGTGGTAGTTCTTCTAAATTCTAAAGTAATCCAAATAATATTAATCTTTGTTTCTCACTTCGTATGTCCACCTTTAAAATTATTTAAGAAATAAGCACCATCAAGGTCTCTCTACACTTTTTGAAAGTAAGGACAATTTTGTTTCTGATCTTTCCAATGTGGTTTCTTTGTGAGATTTCAAGTTGTTTATTTCATTTTTTTTTATTGATGAGACAGAGATAATGATTCTTTCTTTTTTCTTTTTTCTTGTTTTTCAGAAATATTAGATTTTGGAATCCTATATCAAAGCTGTTTTGGTTTGGAGAGCAATAGTGAATTTTTTGGGAAAGTATCTGCTTCAACAGTGAGGTCAATAGCAACTGTGTATATATACATATAGAAGAGAATACTCTGGATACAGTCATGGGTTATGTAAAAAATAATCCCTCTTTGAAGTATGGTTTGCGACTCAAGACAAGTCAAGTTATATTCTTCTACAGGAATTTATCTCTTCTGGAGTAAGCTTTCACTTTAGAGAGAAAAGTGAAAAATCTTAATAATCATCGTTGAAAAAGATCAACAGTTCATATTACTCGAACATGGTCCAACAAGCCATACATTTGTCAAAATTTTGTCTTTTGTCATTAATGATTGAGATGTTTCCCATTTCCCTTGTGTAGCGAACAAAAGAGTAAATTCCTTTCCGAAACACGAATATTTGAGTAGTCTGATTGTATGTGTAAATCAGCCATTAGAATGGTGTGAGGGATGTCCTTTTTGTTACATTACACGTTGAATGTTTCTGATGTATAGTTTCTTTGTCATTTATGTTTTTGTTGTTGATTTTTCGGTTTTTAATGCACTTGCACTTATAAAATCAACATGAACCAATAAAAGTGAGTGTAAGAAAGTTTTAGATGGTTAATTAGATTTTTACTAAGGTGGTTGTTAGTTGTGAGAGGATTTAAGATGTCTATCTGTGCCAATGGTCTTCCAACTTTGAGATTGTAAAGTTCAGTGATTTGTATTTGTAAAACGAAAAGCTTTTGATTTGATGGAAAATAAAAATGGTCGTATATGTTATTCATCCTCCACTTTTATGATTTCTTCATGCATTTTCGTATGGGTGGTAGGAAGGTGTAAAATGTAAATTTTAGAATTCAAATCAGACAATTAAAAAAATGTTTTAAATTATCCTATCCGAAATATATTTTCACATTTTATAACTTAAATTTCAAATTATAATTTAGAATATATTTTTTAACTCTAAAAATTGAGTTATGTATTTTAAAAATGTGTTTTATATTGTATAATCTTTAATATATTTTTGAAGTATACAATCTAGAAATATATTCAAAACTTTAAATCCCATGTTCTAAAATATGTTTTTAAGGTGAAATTATTTTTTGAAATTTTAAATTGTACCGTTTTTGAATTATACAATTGAAAATATTTTCGACTAATGGATGATTTGAGTTTTTGTTATAAGATCAGATATATTATTTATATTTTTTTTATCTTTTATTTTTAGTTAATTTGTTGAAGGGATTTATATGGAGCAACTTCTAGTATTTGTTGTTTAGCAAAAGTCTTTTGGGTTGGTATATCGTTTTCGTAAATCTTTATATGGCCTAAAATAATTTCTTAGGGTTTGGTTTGGAAAATTTAGTAATTTGGTATGATTCAATGTGAGGCAGATCATTCAGTCTTTTACCATCACTCGAGTGTTGGATGTGTCTACTTGATAGTATATGTTGATGACATTGTTCATAATCATGACATCTCTTAGATGAAACAACATCTTTGCAACCATTTTCAGACCAAAGATCTTAGCAAACTTAGATATTTCTTGGATATTGAGTTGACACAATCCAACGATGTTATTATTATATCTCAAAGGAAATATTCATTGGATATTTTAGAGGAAATTGGGGTGATGAATTCAAAACCTGTGAATACACCTATGGATCCTAATACTAAACTTCTACCAAAAGAGGGGGAGCCCATGTCAAACCCTGAGAAATATAAAAGACTAGTTGAAAATTTGAATTATCTTACAGTTAGTCGTCTTGACATTTTCTTTGCAGTTAGTGTGGTAAGTCAATTCCTTAATTCCATGTGGAAAGATCATTTAAATGCAGTTATTGATAAGTGTGAAAAAGAGTTATTTTTACACTTATAAATGAGCTCAATCTTGTAATATGTCATGTTGTTCCTCATTGAAAAGTTGTAATAGGAAGTACAAAGTTGTTTAATTATTGTACAGGATAGTTTACATTGTTTGGACTGCTGTCAACCAATTTTCGCTAAGCCCAAGCCATAATTCGCATAGTCAGAAGGAGGACATTCGCACAACGAACCAACACTATATGCTGAGCGAATGTCAACAATTGAAGAAGCAACAATTGAGAAATTCGCTCAATGCATACACACCTGCGTGCTGAGCGAATTAATTAAATGATGTTAGCTTAAAAGATGTGACAGAAAGACAAAAACTATCTTCTGACACAACCAGAGCATGGAAAATATTGGAGAACTTGAGGAGACGATCAGGAGACACTTCAAGGCATCAAGACTTTGCTTTATGCAAGGAATTGCTGTAAATGGTATGTTCTATATGTCTAGGAGAGGCTAGTTTTTCTGTTCATTGGAATTGGTTGTATGACTATACATTAATGTAATTTTCCTGTGCAATATATGTTTGTGTTCTTGTGCTTTTCTTGACTTACTTATGATTATATGGAAGTATAATTTTCTTTAAACGTTCTTTTGTAACTGGGAAGTATTTTTGGAACAAAAACATAAGAAAAACAACTAAAAATAACGACGTTAGGAATAACTTATGTACTTTTGGTCATTTTTAACATCTGAAGTTAATGCAAAATTATCTATTGAATTAATTAAGGAATTAATAATTTAATAGATAAATTTTAGAACTTGCTTTAAGGAATTAAATCAAGATATGTTGATGTGAATGCTTGAATAGAGAATGTATGTTGTTCAAGATGTTATTGTAATGTTAGTCTAAGACCAATTCTAATGATCTTTTATCCAATTTTACATTCTTAAATTTTTATGTTTTTAATTCTATGCAATTTTCCAAAGTTGAAATCAAATGTTATAATCAGTAAATTGATTTTGATAAACAAGCTTGATTACATAACGTTACTCAAATTCTTTTGGGAGAACGATACTCTAAACTTATTTCACTGTATTACTTTAACGATTTGATATACTTGTCAAAAAATTATCAGTTATTCGTATATTAAAATACATTAAAGGATCTCCTAGAAAATGGTTGTTATGTGATTATAATAATCATACAAGAGTGATTTGTTATTCTGATGTTGATTGGGTAGGATCTCCTTTGAAAAGAAGGTCTACATCTAGATATTGTGTCGAACTCAAAATTAACTCGTATCAAATTTTTTTTTTCAACTCAATCTTACCCGAACCCATGATGAGTCAGATTGGTTTACAAGTTCCAATCCATTCTAATAACACTAAATTCCATATATAATTTTCACTATATTTAATATTTATTTATAAAATGACATAAAAGAAGTATGAAATGCTAAAGGAAATTTCTTGAGTTAGGTGATGCTTTATAACTAAATTGACATTTGAGCATAATAGAATTGAATATAAAAAAAATGGCTAAACCTAATTTCTAGCTAAACTTCTGATCAGATGAAAATCTTAAATAAATGACAAGGATCTTACCGATTTTGAATATATATAATAAGAAACTATAATCCACTATTTTTATATTTTTGTTTATTTATATTTGTATACAAATTATTTAAACCACGTCAATTATAATAGTAAACTTATTTCAATTAACTTATTTTTATTTTTAAATAATTTAGCCATGTGTTTTATATTTAACTACTAGGTTAGGTGGAGTTAGATTACAACTTATAGTTTTCACTCTTATTCATCCTTGGGCTAAGTGAATTATAGTAGTAGACTTCTTTATTTGTTGATCATCAATTTTTTTTCTTGTGTGTACATATTTTAGTCATTTACCTATATTTTGTAGGTAGCTACTAGATAAGCAGAGATTAACTTCCAAATATTTAATTATTATTATTATCTTTGCACTGAGTGAGTGAAATTATTAGGATTATAATTTCTAGTTCTTATTATTATTTAATTATTATTATTATCTTTACACTATTTTTGCTTTCATTCTCTCTACAATTTTCTATTGATTCCTTACAATTGACTATATTGTGCCATATTTGTTTTTTTTTTCTCTATACCATTTTATTTATTTATTTTTCGTTTTTTGTTCTCATGTCTATGTAGAAATGCTCCTAATATGCCACTAATTTCATGTATTCAATTTTCATTTGTATTGTTTCTATTACGTGTAGATAAATTATATCTTTTTTTATCATTCTCTTTAGAATAAATTATATTTCTAATATTCTCCTTAGGATATATCTTATTATAGGTTGTGAGTTTTGTTATTAGATTTATATGTTAATGTATATTTTTTTTGGGACTTTACCTATAGGCTCAATAAGAAAGATAAATTATAATTGGATTGTTTTCTTTTTTAATCATTTGAATAATATAAAATAAGTTGATCTTCTGAACCCATTTTCTTTAGTTATAAAGTTTTCGGTTAAAAGAAACTATGTTCATGGAATTTACTTTTCTATTTTTCTACTTCTTTGAACTCTCATCATTATTAGGTTATTTTAGTCTTTATTTATCTAATATTTAATATAATCTAATATAAAAATTAAGAACCAAACTATGTATGCTCCTATCTGGAATTTTGACACCTGTATTTGTTTTTTTTAAGTGTGTTTTTCATCAATGGGGTAAGAGATCATATAACCCATCAATTATTTCTTAGATAATACATTTTTATATTTATTTGATATACAATATGAAAGTAAAATATCGTAAAAATAATAAATTTTTATACTTTTAAGAAAGAGAAAAGTACAAATTAAATGAAAAATTAAATAAATGTAAAAAAATTGTGTATATCAAAATATCATTTATTTATCTATTTGGTTTTGTTTACTTTAAAAAAGTTGATACTAAAAAGAAAATGGTGGAATAGTATGAATGAATGACCATGATTAGACTTTGTCATTCTTTTGTAGAGAAGATTTTTTCCAGAGTGGTGGAATACTATAAAATATTTCTCTTAATCTTTGAAGATCTCTTCTCAAATAGAATTCTCTTAATCTTTTATGATTTCTTCATTTAAAAGTAGATTATCAACTGTTCACAAGTTTTCCTATTTATAAGAAAAAAAATATAACTTCTTCAAGAATTGTTTAATGAAGTTAATAAATTTACACAATTCCAACGAGTTTTTAAAAAACCAAAATAAATTTTCAAAAATGAATATACATATCTCAAAATCAAAGATTAATTTTAAAATCTTGGAATGTTCATCCTCCTTTCTCCATGCATTGTAACTTGTGAACCACATCTATAAAGAGAATTCCAATTAATATAATGGTACATCACTATAGATTCATTTTTATTTTTTAATTTCTAAAATATATTTCCTTGACTGTTTAATATTGTTTAATTAAAACAATAAGAACTTTTTTTTATTTAGAAGATAAAATATGAACAACAATATTATCATGTTAAATATAATCCAATTAAAGTAGGAAATTTTGAATCAAAAAATAAAATGACATCTTATTTGCAACTCTCTTTTTTTTCATAAAAATAATTTACATATATCTATCTTATCCATATTTACAATATAATTATTAGCAAATCCAAATAGGTTTAATATACTAAAAATTCGAATAAGAGATTCATATAATATATTAATCACACAAAATAAGTGAAATATAATATTTGAAATTTGCTATATGTAATATATGATATACATTGAATATTTATATATTAAGAAAACTATAAAATTATTTCATAATTATTTTTATTCAAAAATATTTATTACAAACTTTTCATTGATTCGAGTATTAAAAAGTTTTGCATATGAGTATACTATTATTATTTTTTATTTCGGAGATTATTCAACCCAATAAAAAAACACGAGACTATTTTGAATATAATTTTTATTTTTACTTCCTGAAAATAATCCTTAAACTGTTTAATATTGTAAATTTCAAACATTATCATTTAACAGAAAATCTTAAAGTTTGTTTCAAATTCTCAACTGTATTACTAATTGGGAACTGTCTATTTCCATTTCGATAACAGCCCCTCCTTTCCTTTTAGAATTGAACTTACTTAAAGAAAAATAATTATGTGACACATTTAAATTTTTTTTACTTTTTGAAACTATTCTTATTTATTTTTTACTTTTTTTTATTTTCAAAAAATATAAAAATTTACACATTTTTATATTTTATGTCAAATAAACGTAAAAGTATTGTTATAATTCCATTACTCTTTACTTAAATATACTAGACTAATATTTAAGCATAAGAATAATTACTAAAAAAAATTAAGACAAAAAGCTATATTAATCCTTTAAAAAAAATTACTCATGACTGTTTATGTTGTGTATCAATGGAGTCTTAAACATTAAGCAACTTATTATTGGTTGAGAAGCTTTTCCATTAAAGAGGAGAAAGTAGTAGACAACATTATAGAAATAAATGCAACCAATCTTCTACAATTTCACATTCCACAAAAATTACGCGTTCCCATGGAATCAATTACAATTGACTTTGAGTCAATGTCTTACGTACATTTCTTTCATAATTTCATTGACAAATATTCTTTCTTCGTAAAAAATTTACGTGTTAAAAAGTATTTTTTATTTCTTATAAGCTTTAAGTGTACGGAAAATTGCTTTTATGAGCACATCAACTAGGAGAATCTTTTTTTAACTTTAACGGTGGATATTGAAGTTGGTATACCTTGTTGAGGAAGTTTTGTGCAAACTATTTATTTCCTTTGCATCCTTTGTATATTGTATCTCTCTGTCCTTTTGTTTTGGTTTGAGAATAACATTCTTCTGCTAGAGTTTATCACAGAGAAAATGGAGAGAAGCTGTAGTGCCATAGAAGATGGTCTTGATTTGCTCGAGACTGTATTTTCTTGGACTGTCAAGGATGTTCTCAATGAAAACCTCTGCAAATACAAGGTTCTTTTTTACTTTTTTTCCAATGCTCGTGATGAAAAACACTTTAACTTCCAAAAAATATCTGAGAAACACATGAAGTCAATCGTCTATGTGGTTCTAAAGATTCTACACTTCTTAGTTTTCCTGATTTTGCTGCATCTGTTTTAGATTGGAAAATGGATTTTAAAGCTGCATGTATCACATTCATTTACAGTGGTTGGGAAAATACGAAATCTGGTTTTGGTTTGAACACTGCTTATTGTTTGGTTTGTAGGGAGGGATTCCACACACTCACACATACATATTCCAGATTGATAAGATATTGTCTGACATGCTGGACCTTATTCTTGAGTACACCATAGTCAACACTATCGACTCTGATAGCATTTATTGGGAAGAGTTTCACACTCACACATACACATTAATCTCCACATTGATAAGATAGTTTCCGCTTTGGGTCAAGCTTTCACAAATTTGCTTTTGGTACCACTCCAAAAAGTCTTTTATCAATGAAAATATCTTATTTATATATAAATCCATCTTCATCTCTTATATTTTTTTCTCTGACGAGGGACTTTGTTTGTTAAGAGAAACATACCTATGCCTGTTAAAACAAGTTTGAATAATTTTGAGTATTTATATATGAAAATAAAACAAGTTATTTCTTTGTTATATTAACTTTTTGAAGTTTATTTTGATGTCTACGAAGCTTTGTTCTCATAAAACTATGTAAGTCTGAAGCATTGTTTCCTCTCAGGTAAGGAAGATTCCACAGACATTTTTGTCAATAACAGATTACTTGAACTCCTTCATTCCTTCACTGGTTGAGGAGACTCGCAGCGACCTGTCTTCAAGCTTGAAATGTGTGTCAAAGGCTCCCTTTTGTGAAATTTCGAGCGTTGAACTTGAAAGGTCGAGAAACTTCATACCCACCAAGAACTTGTTCTACCAAATTGCAGTGAACAGAACCAGCAGTGATGAGGATGGAAAATATGAGCCTGAGGTTGGAGATCTCATTGCCTTCACAGATTTTAAACCAAAAAACGTAGATGACTTGAACAGGTCCAAAAGAAGCTACCATATTGGATATGTTCATGGAATAAAAGAAACTATTGACAGGATCTCAATACTCTCATCCAAAAGCTTTGACATGGACATTCAGTTTTCCTTGACGAGCAGCAGTGCACCAAAGCTTTATGCAAAGAGTAGCAAAAATGCACAAAAGCTTTACGCCTTCTGTCTTCTGAACCTTACAACAAATGTTCGAATTTGGAAAGCCTTGAAATTGCAGCTGGAGGGTTCAAGCTTGAGCATTATGAGGAAAGTTCTGCAAGCTGACTCAAAGGTATGAATCTCTAGTCAACTCAGAGATTTCTTATCATTGGATAACAATGACATACTAGAGCATTTTTTTTTCTTATTTAATTAGCATTTGTAACTTCTTCTGCATGTGTACATATTTTGAAATGTGCATGCATTTGTTGCTCATGTGGTATGTTGAAATTCAATGTTTTTGTTAGGATCATTTCCCTTCTTGAGATTCTCTCACTACATAGTTATCAACAAAAATGGCTACCTAATGAGTATTGAGTAGTAGACATGTACTGTCAGTTTTTACAATGTCAGCCAATCAAAAATCGCTTTCAATATTATTTTTAAGGTTATTATAAAAGTCAACAAATTTATTGTACTCGATAATGTGTGATTAGATGACGCTGTAGAAACTTTATAGTAAAGTCAATGTATATCATGTTTATTCATCATAACTACTCTTTCTTTCTTATGTTTCACAGAATGGAGAAATCTGTCAACTTTGTTTTTCTGGTGAAAAAGATAGTGCAACTTGTTCTAAAGTAAACAACATAGTCCTATCTCACAATCTGAACGAATCCCAGAAAGATGCAGTTTTAAACTGTGTTACTTCGAGGGAATGCCAACATAATGATACTGTTAAACTTATTTGGGGGCCACCAGGAACTGGCAAAACAAAGACCGTAGCTTCCTTGTTATTTTCCCTGCTTGAGTTAAAAGTCAGAACATTAACATGTGCTCCAACTAATACTGCAGTGTTGGAAGTGGCTGCTCGCCTGCATAATTTAGTTAAGGAATCACTTGAGTTTGATATTGGATTTGGTGACATAGTTGTATTTGGCAATAAATCTCGAATGAAAGTAGACTGTTATCGAGGCCTCAGTGATGTTTTTCTTGATTATCGTGTAGACAATCTTTTGAAGTGTTCTGGATGGAAACATTCCTTGGAATCAATGATCAAGTTGCTTGAGTACCCCGAAGAGCAATATGATTCATATAAGCGTAAGGAAGAAAATAGTGTTAAGTCATTGGAAGAATTTGCTATGCAAAAGTACTTCAGCGAGAACAATGATGATCCTCTTACCTTGGAACTTTTGAAGGACTTCACTAGCATTACTGAGCAATACCTTTTGTATAAGGATGAAAAAAAGAAAAGCATCAAGACTCTGGATCAATTTTTTATAGAGAGATTCCGTTCCAATACAGAGCAAATAGAGAAAAACCTGGGAACTTTGCGCATGCACCTTCCGACTTCTTTAGTTCCACTTGCGGAGATAAAGAAAATTCCTATTGCTCTTGATTTGCTAAGATCTCTTGAAAACTCTCTGTGCAAAGCCAAGTTAAAGCAAACTTCCGGTGGCTGTGAGGAAGGAGAAAGCATTGTTGACTTCCTTCGAAGGTTAAGCATAAAAAAGGAAGAGTGCCTTATCAAACTGAGATCACTTTCTCAGACAATTTTACTTCCAAACATCAAGGACAAATATGAAATGGCAAAATTTTGCTTGATGAGAGCACGCCTGATTTTCTGTACTGCATCAAGTTCAACCAAATTATTCGAAGATGGAATGACACCAGTAGAATTCTTAGTTATTGATGAAGCAGCGCAACTGAAAGAATGTGAATCAACAATTCCATTGCAGCTACCAGGCCTTCACCATGTAATCCTCATCGGTGACGAGAGACAGCTTCCTGCGGTAGTGAAAAGCCAGGTATTTACCTTTTTTGACATTCTTGATGATTGGACTTTGTGTACATCTTTAAGGGCTAGTTTTCAATACGATTACATGGTCAAATTTTAGGTTTCTGAAGAGGCTGAATATGGAAGAAGTTTGTTTGAGAGGCTGGTTTCCTTGGGGTACAAGAAGCATCTGCTTAATGTTCAGTATAGAATGCACCCATCCATCAGCTTATTCCCAAATAAGGAGTTCTATGAGGAGCAACTTTCTGATGCCCCTTTTGTCAGAGAAATAGACTATAATAGGCGCTTCCTTGAAGGAAAAATGTATGCTTCATATTCATTTATAAACATAGCTAAGGGTAAAGAGCAGAAACCTGGTCGTGGCCACGGGTGGAAGAACATGGCTGAGGCTGCTGCTGTTTGCAAGATTATAGAAAGCCTTGAAAATGGTTTCTTTTTTCTCCCTCCTTCTAGTGTCGAATTATGTGTCTGTGAATTGTTTTCTGTATTAGTCTCAAATAAGAAAACTTCTTTTGGATACAATAATATAACCCTCGACATCATTTCTTGTTTTGCTACAGAATTTTTGAGGTCAAAGAAGAAAGTTAGCATAGGAATCATATCTCCATATAATGGTCAGGTGTCTGAAATCCAGGAAAGAATTAAGCACCAAAATTTGGTTTCTGATCCTAACTTTTCTGTTAGTGTTCGTTCTGTTGATGGCTTTCAAGGTGGTGAAGAAGATATAATAATAATCTCCACTGTGAGATCAAATGGGAATGGAAATATAGGTTTCCTTGACAACAGGCAAAGAGCCAATGTGGCATTGACTCGGGCGAGGTATGTTTCTTACATAAGATAACCATAGCATTCCTGCTTTCAAGTTCTGAAAAATTACATAAATTGATTAAAACCCGGGTTTAATTTGTGCAGACATTGCCTATGGATATTAGGGAATGAAAAAACTTTAAGCAGTAGTGATTCTCTGTGGAGAAATCTAGTCAATGATGCTAAGGAAAGAGAGTGTTTCCATAAGGCCGACGACGACAAAAAACTGGCCATGGCCATTGAATATGAAGCCTTGTTTTTTGAACAACTTGATGAATCAGAGACCCCATTTAAGAAACTCAGTCTAGGGGGGCCTTCTCGAACTACTGCTACCACCTTCAGGTTAGTGAATATCAGCCTACCCATCAATTTTCATTTTACTCATTAATGACTAAGTAGGCAAATAATAACTTTTTAAAAGTGTATTTTAAGCTCAACTCAGCTTTACAAATTTGTATCCACTTCACAATAATAGAGAACATAATTTACGAGTACCAAGCATGCAGTAGCATAATTGTACACATTAGATTAGCATTATTGCTAGTTTGGAGACCTAACCATTTATGACTATATAGCAGAGGGTCTTTCAGGGGCAGGCCAAGGGCACCAAGGTGGTGAAGAATGGTACACTACAGACTGAACCCCGGAACAACAAATATGACTACTGAATTGTTAGAGTTTGCCTGCATATGGTGTGAGTTGTATCCTTTTATATTGTTGTGCAAGATTTAGGGCCAAATCCAATGCTTTGTAACAGTTTACCGCCGTAGTATGTACAAAATATAGAGTATCAGCACTGCTGAAGAGTGTCACCTGGGACGTTAGATTAATATACTGTAAATTTGTGTACAACGGTCAAATAAAGCAAGGGTGACTTTATTGATTTCTATAATCTAATAAAAAATTATATGAATTACACATTCAACCATTCTTGCGTTATGATCAGATTCCACGATTTTATTACTTTCAAATATGCGGCCAGGGAAACATTTACTTTTGCTGCTTATTTTGTCATTCCTATATTAAATACAACTTATAAATAGAATAGTATAATTACTTCAGTAAAAAAATTACCCTAACATACCATTGTCCAATTCTTAATTTATATTTTCCTCATCTTATTACTATGTACAAAAAGAATATTACTAAAGTTACGTTTCTTGACGGGAGGAACAATTGCTGGTTGTAGGCGAACCATATTATAACCGTAGACAAATTTACCTGAAATATTAAAGGCTCAAATTAAAATGATTACTACAACAAAACTTTAACTACCGCACTCACAAAAAGATTACCTTTAAGGTTATACTAAGGAAATGCACAGTTAATGGAATGGGTAATATAGAATAGAAAAACAAAATTCAAGACAGCCTACCAGGGGAAAAAATAACATACATTATAACTACATTTAAGTGTGAGGAAGAAAACATTACAAGGCTATGATCTCAACAACATTTGCAGTTAAGCGTTTTTTCATTCCGAATACCCTAACTAATCTATTCCTCTTTTACAAGCACTTAACGAATAACTTCAATCATTTTCATTTAAGTTTGCAAGTCTTAGCTAATTATAATGCCACAATGAACTTCTGAATTTTTGTCTGTGCTCTCTCCTTCTCTTCTGGTCCGTCAAGGTCACCAATATTGTCATGATACTCCTGAAACAGAAAAAATTCCAATAGATTGGAGACTCTGCTGTTTCTTTTTCACAAAATTATTCAAACACATCAATAAGGTCGCAATCTTTTAAGGAAATACATGCTACAACCAAAGCACTGCGCAAAAGGAAAATTCTGCTCAGGTTATTATTTTCAAACTTCGTTTGTCAGGGGTAGGGGAAGAGGGTGGTTAAGTCATGCAATTGCATGCGCCTTGAAATATGGAAAAATATAAGAAATATTGCCAACTGATATTTAGTTGGACATGGGACATAGACAATGCATCCACCATACACACTTTTCTAACCAACAATGGAAAGATGATTAGTATATCGTTGAGAACACATACCTGAAGTATATCCTTTATATGCTTCTTACTAAGTTTGTTCTGCTTGAGAAGTAGCTCAATTCTCCCTCTCATTTGTGGATGTCTGACCACAAAACATTTAATTAACACTAGTCAGGTGAACACACTCGCACACACACATCTATTCTCTTGACATTACCAATATATAGATGCAAATACTTACTCTGAGCACCAAATATGACCCAAAATGACAGCAATCAACTGCAGAGCCATATATAAAATTGTCAGTACATAAAACGTGCTGCAGAATAAATGCAATTTCATTTATCAGCTCCTACATGCTGTTTGAAATGGAAAAAAACAAAACATTTGCATAATCCAGATGATAATATAGTTGATTATGTATAAAGAACAAATGTTTCCTGGGAAATCATATATGACATCCATGGTTTTAAAGTGATTATGGATGTCTCCTTCAAACAGAAAAAACGAACACTGGATGACATTTGTCAGCACCAATTAATGTATTAAATATAATATCGCACCTGAAGGGTGTAAAGTCCAGATTCTAGTTTGCGATTGTATATTTCATCTTCATCCATCTACAAAATACAGAAATATTATATTGAGCTAAAAAAGGGCATTTCAGTGTGACACGTAGAAGCAGTAGTACGATAAATCAACTACCTCCAAGTCATCAAATTCAACTTGATTCAACCTTTCAGTTTCTGCTCTGACTCTATCTGAATACCTGGTTAGGATAAAATGGAAAAAAAGTTTGTTAAATGAGAATATGAGCTTTAATATGAGAGCTTACTACCAATCACAAATTTTCAATATACAGGAAAATATGTAGACTAACTTTAAGCTCGGAGAAAAGAGAGTACTGGTCAATGAATCAATAAAAGTTAAGTGTTTTTTATTGGAAATTACAGTAGAGGTGCTTTGGCAACATTAAATACAACGCTTTCCTTTAAAAACTCTATGTTTAATTCCTTAACCAGAGTAAGTAGGGCACTATTTAACATTCTCACCGCTCAATAATCATGAAATTCACAATGCGTATAACAAATCCAAACTACCTGATGTATAGTTCCATCAGTCTGTCTATCTTCTCGCACTCATTTTCAACAAATTTACTTAATAATCTTTCTCTCCTAGAACCCCTCAAGATTCCACCTGGCAAAAATACAGAGCACTAAAGTTTAATATCAGAAATGGTATAAATATACATTATGATAATTGAATCAAGATTCAAATCGTTCACTGGAAAGACTGTTTTTCGAACTGTGGATCAAACTGTCTCATGAATCTAAAGTTCATTATCAATAGCAAATAATAAAATAGCATACACAACTAACATTGAATATGAAAGCACAAATTCATGATCAATAACCGATACGACAAGTCTAGGATCAATTTAACATGAAGAAACATGTAAAAAGTCAACACATGTAGTGCATAAAGAGGAACACATGTTAGTGGCAGACAATGACCAGAACTTGTAGCAGTTGGATAGAGGAATACACAGTACAGTGAGGGAGAGGCATAGAAGAGAACAAGAAATAGGCAAAAGAGATGCACATGAAGAATGGGCCACCTATGAGAGAAAGAACTGGCTGATTCCCTTTCTTTCCTACTGATACCTTGAAAAAAGAAAATATCTATATAGAATTTTAGGGTTTTCAAAGCCAGATCATACATGATCCATCCCAGTTAGATCAGACACATCAAGTCACGATTCAGACTAAGCACCACATTTCCCGCAATTCATGGCGTGATTCAAGGGCCAAAATGATTTAGCCTATTCACATTGCTAGTCACTCAAAATCACATCACACATATGTACTGTATCAAATGAATCATTTTGTGAATTGCAAGATACTGATAACAATAGCACACATTCATGTCTCACTGAAATGCATGTTTTAATTTCATTATTGGATGCGCCTAATGGTACTTTGAACAATTAAAAAAATTGTTTCCATTTACATAGATACATATTAACATGTAATAGAAACTGCCAACATTTTAATTAATCCATAAAGGCATGTAAAGACACCTTCACAAACAACAACCAGGCATTAAAAAAACCAAAAATTTTCAGTGACCCGTTTAAAGAAGAAAAAAAAATAGTTACAAACCCTTCGTGTTCAAAATTCATCACACCCAGTCAAATGCAGGACGTACTATGTATTTGCGGAAGAACTGCAATTTGACCACAATAAATTTCAAACAAGGCTAATTCCACATACAGTCTGGAATTGTTATTCCCCAACAAACAAGACATCCTAAGTCTGAATTCACATAAAAGTTCACTTGCCTGCTTACCAAATAATGACGCAATCAGTGACACAAGGCGCTCCTCCATATCCTCTTGGTACCGTTCCTTCTTGTTCTTCTTACTTAAGGGAATCTGTTCATCAAAACAGACAACTTCTTTAGATAATCCATTTACAACACGTCTACCAAATCAGAAGACGACGAAAGCAAAAGGCAAGTTCACAACACACTATCAAACAAATTAAAAACAAACAACATAAACCATCACAGACACTACTACCAGCATTTCAAAAACAGGCTTACACTTCTGCCAAGGGGAGACGAAGTTATGTTTTAGTAGTACTTGCCTTACCCATGAAAGCTGCAAAGGCTGTCTTCAAACCCAAAACATCCACAAATCGTTCACAAGCCGGCGGGTACTTAGTCATGGCAAAATCAAGCGCTCTAATAGCCGACCCATAAGCCAACTTCTTCTGCTTCATAATAATTATCATCAACTCCACCCCTTCAGCCTTCACAAACCTCTCCTTATTCTCCAATGGCATCAACAAACAACACAAGCAATCAAACAAATTCTCTAACATCTCCTCCTCATCAGAACTCTTAGGATCCTTAGACTTATACATGGCCACGGCCTGAAGCACCACATCAACCCCATTCATCTGCCCCAGCCTCTTCTGATTCACCGTACTACTCTGCAACAAAATCGCCAAAATCTCCGACGCATACTGCTTATTGCTATCAAATTCCCTCACCTTGATCTTCCCAAGAAGCCACTTCAACAACTTCGTCTTCTCGCAAACTAACTCCGCCACCGCGGGCTTCACCTCGATCAAATTCTCCACTGTCGCGAGGGTTCCATACACGGCAGCATTTTCGTCGGGGTCAGAGTCATTCAATCTATGAAGATTCTGAACCAGAAGCTCGAGAGCGCTGTTATCAACCAGCGCGTCGACCAAAACCCTAGCAGAATCATCGTTGTCGTCGAGAACATCCTCATCGGTGAGGTCCTGCAGCAATTGAACAACGTCGATGGCGATATCGGTGTTGTCGTGGTTGAGGAGGTCCACGATTGACGGAACAACGTTGAGGCTGACGAGGTCCGGATAAAGCTCTGGCGCACCAGCGAGGACCTTGAGCTTCTGGAGCTCGTCATGGAGTTCGACTTCGGAATCGGCGAAGCGGTCCGGTTGGTTGGGGTACTTGAGGCGCGCTTCGATGTTCTCCTTCAGGCGACGCTCGAAGGAAAGAACGTGCTTCTTTAGTGTTCGGAGGTCGAGGACTTCGACGGCGTTCTGCGATTTCTCGATGGCTTCGAGAAGAGACAGATCGACATCAGTGTCGTCGAATTTCCGCTTGGTGGCGGGGTTCCGCGCGTTCGCTACCTCCATTGTTGCCGGGGATAGGAAACCCTAATGATCTGTTATTTGAGGGGTTTGGTTTGCAGATGAAGGGTATGAACGACGTAGTTTGGCACCAGAAAAACTTTTGCTGCTTGTGCTGTTAGAGTATTACTTGCCTCTGTAGTGGTGGTGAGACAAATTTGAGAATGAATGTTTTGCACGTTGAGAATTTAAATTGATAAATATATAAAATATTAAGTAGAAGTTATTTTATTTACACAAAAAATGAAATAAAAGAAAAACGTGAACGGCAGGATTCGAACCTGCGCGGGCAGAGCCCACATGATTTCTAGTCATGCCCGATAACCACTCCGGCACGTCCACTTTGTGTTTTAATGAGGAAATATCGGATTTATTTACAGAACTTAAAGAGTGCTATTTTTTTAATTAAAAATAATCCATGTTGGCATAGAGATTTCTCTTCTATATCAGTATTTATCATCATTTCCATTTCTTCGCATTTTCATGTGTTGTGTTCTCGTGTTTAATTTGTTTTGAGAAGGGAATGGAGATCATATTTGTTTTATAGTATTTTACTTTTAAGTCCATAAGATTTTAATATTATTATTATAAGAGCGGCAATATTATTAAATTATTTATATGTATATAATTAAACTTGGTCTTAAAATTTCAAGTTTGATCATAATTCGTATATTTTAAAAAGGTTAATAAATTAATGTTCATTAATAGTTAAGAAAAATTGCTAAATAATTAAAATATTAATTACAAATCATAGAAATTTATTTCACTTATGACCAGGGATAACGGGTCGGACATGGATAATGTTTATTCGCAACCCGATCCGACAAAAGAATTCACCTGTTATCTGTATGGATATTCACTTAAAAAATATTCAGTGTGACATCCCAAAATATATAACGTGTATATATTTAGAATGCCTTCAATCATGATAAAAGAAAGTAATCAAGAGTAATAAAATGATAGTATTAAAGGGTACAATTATCCAAAATATAGAGGGAAGCATATAGTCATCCAAATTTGGCTGGAAATTAAAACTTAAGTACAAGCCTAATAGTTCTCCAAAATACATAACTGAATAAAGGTCTATCACCCCTAAAATTTTATGACTAAACTTATTGCAGTGATTGAGTATCGGCGCTCCTAACTGGAAGACAATCCCTGACCATGTGTCCCTCCTGACCATAGCCGAAACACTTCTATATATCCCTCAATTGGGGACAAACACTCCTTAGATGCGTTCCACCACAGTTGAAACACTGAACATTAGTCTGCCGAACTTTCCGACGCGAAGAATATCCACTAGATCCTTGAGAATAAGACTTAAAGTACGGCTTTTTCTTTCCCTCTTGACATATCCTGGACCCAACTGGTCCTCCCACTAACTGAAACTGATCTTGTTGCTTCTCAACTTTATTCTTCGTTTTCCTCAAATACTATTGCTCTCTCTACTTCTTTCAAAAACATCTTAATATTATTCCACCAGTGACTAGCTTCTCCAGAAAGCAAGTACTCAGTAAAGGTCAATCTGTTTTCTACTGTGCACCTCTTAGCATAAAAAATTCTTCCATATCTCTCATCCACTAATCTGCCTCATCAAGACTCTTCTTACCATTAAACTTTGCGGGACGGTACTGTAGAAAACTCTCTAGACTCCACTCTTGAACTTGAGACAATCCAGTTGTTGCACGAGTTTCATTCAACTGATACATAGCCATCAAATACTAAAGTTGCGATGGTTGTGCTGACATTCTAGCGGCCCTCAACCGTTGAGAAACCACATTGTTCTACTGAACTAATGACATATTCTATTGTTGCATTGCTTCCACAAAGGATTCCATCACCCTTACAATATTGGGTACCTCCGGATTCATGGGTGAAAAAGAAGAAGAAGAAGAAGAAGAAGGTCTATGTGCCATACTCTGCCCACATAGACGGAAGCAATCAGTCTAGCTCAGATTGACATACAACCTCAAACTCGGCAAAGATACCATAACTCTAACACTAAGACAAGAACATAACAGAAGTCTCTATAGAAACAAGACTTAGAACCACCACTCTCACTAGATTTTCCAACTTCAGAATTAAGAAAGGAAAATCATTTCTAGTAAAAGTTATGAGTGTGCACCCTCATTCCTTCTATAGAGACATTTTCTGTTCTCAAAACTTCCAATTAGATACATAATTTTACTATCTACTAGAAATAAATGGTAGACCATACCATTTAGACACAACTCTTCACAAAGAAGACACGATAAACCTGTAACACACAAGTCATCCTAAGGACAAAACTGCTCTGATACCATAATGTGACATCCCAAAATATATAACGCGTATATATTTAAAATGCCTCCAATCATGATAAAAGAAAGCAGTCAAGAGTATTAAAATGATAGTATTAAAGGGTACAGTTATCCAAAATATAGAGGGAATCATACAGTCATCCAAATTTGGCTGGAAATTAAAACTTAAGTACAAGCCTAATAGTTCTCCAAAATACATAACTGAATAAAGGTCTAGGAATATGTCAACAACATGAAGTTTTTCAAAATAAGGAGACTATCTGAACAAACAACTGGTAGAGGTCCTAAGAACTAAGAGTTGGGTCCTCTTCATTCTCCAATGCTTGCTCGAGGGGCACATCATCAGCTTCTGCTCACATTCAATGATTTGGATGATCATCGCAAGGAGGAAGGCAAACACATACAACACATACAAATGCAAGGGTAAGCTAGGTTTCTATAAGCAATCCAATTAATTCAAGCCAAGCCAATACACTACAGAATATATCAACATGTCAACATGCAAGGCATCAACAACTACTATAAACACAAAAATCATATTCATATAATTCTCCAAATCAAACATCCTATCATGTTAGGACCTCTAGACTCGTCCGGACTTAGAATGTATGTAGAGTTGTGGTGGGTTGTGCACTTGTGGTGACCTCTACTGCTTTGCAAAGTCATTGTCAAGGGGTTTCACCCGACCACACACAAGGTTAGTCTGTTGCCGCGCGATAGGCCTTCAATGATAGCGCCTACCCTAGGACCTCCCACTACTCTCACCGCATGCGTTAATCCTCTCTAAGTGAGAATGAAAGTCCATTAGAGTGTTGGGATAACCCCCCCCCCCATATGGAAGCCTATCACATTCATTCTAAACACTAAGAATCTCACCGAGAGATTCTGTAATTACCATCATCAGCACATTAGAAAATCATGTTTTATTCCTTTCCCAATTCACATACATTTGAACCACAATTCACAATCGTATTCTTTCCCAACCACACAAGCTATATACATGTACACATACAAAACACTTATTCATCATGTCATAAAAACAACTCATACATATTCAAGCATTACATACTTTCACAGAAACATCACTTGTTAACACAAATTTCTTTATAACCTTTAATTACCATTACTTAAGTAATTCAAATAGCTTGGAGACTCTCACCAATGGCTCCAGAAGGGTCAAAACCCCCCAAAATGACCTAAAGAACGTTCAAAACGGACATCCGAAACTCCCAAAACGTCAAAAACATAAAAAACACTCAATCTGCCGCACAAAATTCGCTCAGTGCACCCTCCTGGTGCGCTGTGCGAATCTGCAGATCCAAATTCTACAGATTCGCAGCACTTTACCCTTCCAAACTCGTTCTTAGGCCTTTAGGTGAATTTCTAACACCTCTAATTCCATCTACATGATGAGTTATGCTTGTCTAATCAGTTATGAATGTTCCTAACCTTAATCTTTAGTGATTTTACCTAAATTCAGGTTCTATAATTCAACTTCTTTAACTTAGAGACCAAAATTCTAAATCTACTATTTGAATTTGATTTTGATACTCCCAACCCTCCTAAACGGTCACAATTTACTTATTTAAGTTATCTAACTTGGCCAAAACCAACTGAAATGTCTAATTCAAATTTTAGCTACCTAGATTCCCTTCACAGGAACTAAAACCCCACTACTTCACATGACTATCCCCTTTTAAA
Organism: Vigna reflexopilosa; assembly: GCA_027742785.1. Taxonomy (NCBI): domain Eukaryota; kingdom Viridiplantae; phylum Streptophyta; class Magnoliopsida; order Fabales; family Fabaceae; genus Vigna; species Vigna reflexopilosa. The sequence continues at coordinate 23,579,578 of CM050926.1, read as the reverse complement.
CTGTTTGACAGACTTCAATCCCTCCACCCACTCCATATCATCGCAGTATTGCTTCCATACCAAATCTTAAGCATCCAATTCACACAGTTACAGATTCAATCAACAGTACATGTCCAAATGTACAAGAATCACAAAGTTTCAGGTTTAGTAAAAGCAAAAACCAACACAACAGGTTCACAAACATTATATCCCAATATCGATAAATTCTAACTCATGCAATCCAAAAAATTCACAGAACATCAGTGCATCTCTCACAACTAAAACTCAAAATAACCAGAAGAAACCAACTTTCCTTACCTCTAACTCCAACAGTCAAGCTCACAGATGAACACAGTGCCCTCGCAGCTCAGGAAACCCTACTAATACCTATAGATCACCATTTGGTGATAGAATGAAATTTTTAGAACAAGATTGAAACTAAATTGATAAGGGAAACACACAACTAGTTGCATGCAACAAGATCAGTGCATGTTCCCATCCCTAGAGTGACCTAGAAAGGGGTTTTTCTTACCTGTTGAAAAAAAGGAGAAATCAATCGGCGAAAATGGTTTCTTTTTGCCTCAGGATTGCTTAGAAACTCCCTAATTAAAATTCAAACGGTTAGATTTTGGTTTATGGTGGGAGGAAGGTAGGGAAATGAAAGAAAGAAGAAGAGAAACTGTGTTCTGATGGTGAAGTATCATGGTAGAGAAAAGGGGCTGAAAAACCTGAAGGCAAAGTTTTTTTTTTTATAAAATTTTCCATTTGATTATTAAAATTTTGGTCCAATACCCTGCTGCCACATGTTTACTTTTATGTTTATATTTTCTTAGACTTCAAATTCACTGTATTTTAAAACTCGCGAATATCCTGCAGATACTTGCAAATATTTAAAAATATATATTTTTATAAATTGTTAAAATAAAATTTAAATAAAATTACAAAAAATATATAAAATATAATATAAATTAAATTAAATATAAATTAAAATTTAATTTTAATTATAAATTAATGTTAATTTTAATTAAATTTAACTTAATAAAATATAAATTAATTTTTTATTTTTATTTTTTGTGAATAAAATATACCTGCAAATATAAATAATATAATATTGTACCCGACTCATTTATAAACTTTATAAACAGATATTAAAATATTCACTACCAACAAATTATAAATAATAAATATTTTTAAGTATTAATTATCTGTCACTAATTTTATTAGCAAATATTCCATCCACATTTATTTTTTCATACCTACTACTTATGACGTAATTATACAGGTTTTTTTGTTCATAATTAAACGCTACAAAAGACACTGTCTTTAATAACAGGACACATCAATCAAAGGATTGTTTTAATTCATGAATTTAAGTTATGAGTATACAATTTTAAAAATTGCTATGTTATTCATAATAGAACAGGCTTATAATTTAAAATCAATTGTTAATTCAATTTTTGCAATTGATTAAATTGATTTTTGAATTAATAAAATAACAAAATTAATAGTTAATTTAGTATGGTATAGGTGGTTTTCATCATCTAGTACTAAGATAAATACACACGTTTTTTAATTAAATATTATACACTCTCACAATTATTTAGATTTTAAATGTAGTTAATTAAAATCTTGAAAGAAAGAGTGGATGTATTTAACTTTGATTTTTTAAGTTAAAAATTTTTTGGAGAAAAAATGAAGTTGAAATTGATCACATTATTAACAGAGAGGTTATTCTAAATCTTAAATTTTCTAGATAAAAAACAATAGAATAAAAATGTTCATATTACCATAAGTTTGGAGTATAACTTTGAATAAGAACTAATTATTCTGGAGATAATCTCATTCCGAAGATTCTCTTAATTAATTAACTAATTAAGCTAATATCTTGGAACAAAGCAGTATAATATTTATTAAAAGAGTCCAAGCATGAGAGAATTTACGATCCCGAGGATAGATCTAAGTAAAATGTTCATTTTTGGCAAATCATGCGAGGTGGGACTAAATGATAGTTACCGGAAGCTCCCTGCCGCATAATCTCGTTATCTTCCTTTGTCTTTCTCTGTAAATTCAATAACACTCTGATTCTCACACTTTCTCTGAGAAAGTGTTAGTAACAGCTACCCAGCATGGCTTCTAAAAGGGTTCTTCTCCTTTGCGGGGACTTCATGGAAGACTACGAAGTAACGTTTATTCATTCATTCACTCTTCACTAAGAACTGTGAATTAATCTTCTTTCACACTCTTTCCAATCCATTCATACCAATTATCTATTTCCTGTTGCTTGCAGGCCATGGTTCCCTTTCAGGCTTTGCAGGCCTTCAGTGTTGCCGTCGACGCCGTCTGTCCCGGAAAGAAGGCCGGCGATGTCTGCCGCACCGCCGTCCATGTGCTTTCCGGTGCTCAGGTTTCTGTCATCTTGTTTCTGCCTTACATAGTATTTCCAAATTCCAGTGTAATTTAAGTCTTCAATAATTTTTCAATACGAGGATTTTGAATTGAGTTTTAAGAAGTCTCTTGAGTAGTTAAAATATTTTTGTTTTCGTTTGAGTATCTCGCCATTTGTTTTTGTCGATAACGGAATTTGGTTGCTCTTATTTATGTGTTTGTCTCTCTAATTCGCCGAACAACTTAAACCTTCCTTTTCAAACTCTTCTCTTCCCATTTGCCGGTTAACAATCTCTTGGATAGGGAAAGAAATAAGAGTTGACTGGCTAGATGGATGAGATTGTAGAAGGAATAAGCGAGTTTATCAGTGAGCCGAAGATAGTAAAACAAAAGTAATGGCTACCTCATTCCGATAGTGATGAGGGTAATTAGACGAGAACAAAGAATTTTTTGACCACTCAATCGCACGAAAATAAGGGACATTTTGAGCACTTGATTTGTAAATTTTTTTGTCGATGAATAGAGCTTTAACTTTTTCGTATCGTGAGAAATAAAAAATAGAAAACAAGTTGAAATGGAGAAAAAAAGTGGGCATGGATAGAATACTGTTTTTAGTATGGGGATTTTATTTTCTGTTTCCACTTTTAATTACAAACAAGTTGAAATGGAGAAAAAAAGTTGTTTTCTCTCCGACAGAGTTTTGAAAATAGGAAACAGAAAAAACAAGTTGCCATTTTTTGTATTCAATGGTTAAGAGTGAATGCAACAAATGTTTTCTTAAGCTAAACGACTCCTAAAAATTCATTCCCAAAATTTTAGTTCCAACAATAGTACTTTTAGTAAACTTTTATTAATTGCCATGGGGAAGTTTTAATTTTGAGTGATGCTTTTTGGCTGCTTTCAGACCTATACTGAGACAGTTGGTCACAATTTTGCACTCAATGCAACGTTTGACGAAGTTGATGCTGCAAGCTATGATGGTTTGTTGTTGCCGGGTGGGAGGGCTCCAGAGTATCTTGCTCATATTCCTGGTGTTGTAGAGCTGGTGACCAAGTTTGTCAGTTTGGGAAAACAAATTGCTAGCATTTGTCATGGACAATTGATTCTGGCTGCTGCTGCTGGAGTGGTTAAAGGTCGCAAGTGCACAGCTTTTCCTGCTGTTAAACCAGTACTGGTTGCTGCTGGTGCGCATTGGGTTGAACCTGACACCATGGCAGCAACAGTGGTGGATGGTAATCTCATTACTGCAGCTACTTATGATGGGCACCCTGAACTTATTCGCCATTTTGTGAAGGCATTAGGAGGCACAATAAACGGCTCTGATAGAAAAATCCTCTTCATTTGTGGGGTATGTTCAAATGTTTCTCATGTTGCTTATGGGGATAATCATGGAGTTACTTCCCTGGCATGACTAGTTGTAGGAGTAGATTTTTCGGGCATAGAGCTCAGACTGTCTACTTTTTGTTTGAGAGATCCCTAGCCACACATGGTGTAAGAGTATCATCTTACACTGTTGTGTAATTCCACCTAAATTCTCCAGGCCATATGCCTCAGTTATTGCACCTAGTGTACTCAGTAATCTCTTGTTTTTCATCTTTCTTTCTTTCACTCTTATTGCAAAGATGATTTATGTAGATGAGTTTTACCAACTGTTGCAGGATTACATGGAAGATTATGAGGTCAAGGTTCCTTTTCAGTCCCTTCAAGCTTTAGGATGCCATGTTGATGCAGTTTGCCCCTCAAAGAAAGCTGGTGACACTTGCCCAACTGCTATTCATGATTTTGAAGGAGATCAAACTTACAGTGAGAAGCCAGGACATGCATTTTCTTTAACAGCAACCTTTGATGATGTGGATCCTTCGAGCTATGATGCTCTTGTCATCCCTGGAGGTCGAGCACCTGAGTATTTGGCTTTGAATGAGTCAGTCATTGCCTTGGTGAAGCATTTCTTTGAAACCAAGAAGCCAGTGGCTTCTATCTGTCATGGCCAACAGATTTTATCTGCAGCTGGTGTTCTCAAGGTATTATTACTAGTATATAAAACACTCTCTTATGTTTCACTCACAAAAGAAAATAGCATGAATTGTATATCTTGAGGTAATCTTGAAGTTGAGGCATTTTACTACTGTTTTTTTATGCTCTTGGTCATTCTATACTTATTTCTATTTATCTTTCTAGTCTAGATTTGTCTTTCACCAACTTGTGATTTTAGTTATTTGTTCTTACAGTATCAAAACAATTCTTTTGAATTGTTGGGTTACAGAGGTGTAACTAGTAAGACCGAGTTAGTAAAAAGTTTTAACTTATCTATTGGATTACGTTCATCTCCTTAAATATAGGTCACGCAGGCTTTCTCCGAGTTTTGTTATCACAGTTTTTGTCCCTGTGTTAATTCCGGAATTGCTTGGTAGCAACATACATCATGCATGAATTGAGTATCACAGCATCTACTTTGCAGACGTACAGATAATGAAATTCATGTAATCAGCTTCTGCGTGACTTCGTCACCTGGTGTATTGTGTTCATGAAGTGCTAGCATTACTTTTGTTACTCAAATTTATTCTTATCTTAGTTCTATCCTACTCAGGCAGTCCTCTAGCTTTTGTATACCTTTTTTTATTGCTTCCTTGGATAATTTGATTGTAATCCCAAGTTACGATATTTCTCTTTCTTTGTCGCTACCTTCCATCAAGGAGCAGAAGGAATAGCAATATATAGAATTAATCTTAGAGAAATTAAATACACGTGGAACCAGACAGATGTTAATCAAGACTCTGTAAATTGCTTCTTTTGTTTGATCTTTTCCAGTTGACCACCTATTATGAATTGATTACATCTTTGGTTGTGGGGGGCCATCCTCATTTTCTAGAATTATAACTTATAATACTCTGTCAGTTTGATTAATTCTGCCGCCTCTTGAAATGCCTGATGAATTATTGAATTCTATTATTACTGTTTAGATGCTACGATTAGTCATGACATCTTGTATATTCAATGAGGTCTTGTTTGTTGCTTTTATTTTTCTTAATTTCTTACACAATTTATCGGTGAAAGTAGGTAGTAAAACATAGCCTGATAATCATTGAATATTATGGATAAAGAATTGAGGATATTTTTGTCATTCCTTTGTTTCATTTATCATCCATTGCCACAGAACTTCAGAAATCAGCACTACTATTTTTTGCCATTGCTTTTGTAGTGAGTATATGCATTGGGTGATAGCATGAATTCTTAGTTCTATACTGACATACATTTTTACTGTTACAGGGGAGGAAATGCACTGCTTATCCGGCGGTGAAGCTTAATGTGGTTCTGTCAGGAGCAACATGGCTGGAGCCTGATCCTATAAGCCGCTGCTTCACTGATGGAAATCTGGTTACTGGAGCTGCATGGCCAGGGCACCCTGAGTTCATTTCTCAGTTAATCGCACTCCTTGGTATTCAAGTATCTTTCTAGCTGCACTTTGTGATGTAATTAATTACCAGTGAAAAAGGCTTGGCTGTTTCTATAAGCATTTTGTATCAAATATTATAAATATGTGGATTCGTTTTACTGTACTGTATTTGAAGGACCTATAATGTGCAAGTGCATCATGCACTTGTTACTTTGAGCATCTGATGGTGGTTAGTGTGAGTTTCGGTTCCTCTATAATAAAATTATTATGCAGTATTTAGACCAGGAAACATCATTGGTTCATAAAAGTAAATAATTATGCATTTTATTGCAACAAATTTGACATTTTGCAGCATTTGGTGTAGTAAAGTAAATTTCAAAATGGAGGATTACCTGTGCATATCTATGTACGGAATGATTTTATCAGTGAGGAACCAAGTTCAGCTCGTTTGCAATTTTATCTGAAATTATTACTTTTCCTAATTATCACTAGTTGGTCTCTTTGATGATATCTTAATTCATATAAAATATTTTCATGAATCACTTTTAATATTAATTCACCATGAACACTATTCCTTGATTCTCTAACATACCTTAAAAACAAAATACATACTCTAATCACTCTTGACATGATCATACACTAATAATTAATTGTTACAGTATAATAGTTTTACCTTTAATTTAGTTTTGTTGTGATTTTTTAAAATTTTAAACTAAACTGATTGTTTATTTTTATCTGTTACAATAATATGAGCCAATAATGATTTACTGGTAGGAAATCCTGAGTGTATATAATATTAATTAGAGTATATCATCGTTACATTCACGTTATAATTTCATTGGTCAAGACTACATATGATATGATGGTTTCAGACCGTTCAATAATTTATCCACAAATTTACATAAGCATTCTTAGTTCTTATACAACAGCACGACAGCAGTTCCTAATTAACATCAAATTTTTGACCTTGACCTATTGATAAACAACTGGAATGGAAGCAATCTTTGTCTACTTTATTATTGGTTCAGTTCGTCAAGATCCTTTACTGCATTGGCCCCATAGTCATCGTGCTGATAGAACAGAAATGGAGGCAGTGGCATTAGATGAAGAGCCGCTGGTTGAGCTAGACTTGCTTTCCCGAATCTTCATATTCGTTTCAACAAACACAGGCATAGTTGGTCGCAGGTTCTCCACTAAGCTCTTGCTTTTGAGTAGCACTACTACTTCAGACATTGTTGGTCTCGTTGCAGCCGATGCCTGAGTGCATAACAATGCAATTTCTATGATTTTCTTGACATCTTCTGCATCATAATCATTAGGGTCTATGGCCTTGTCCACCAGCTCTAGGTGCATTCCTCTCTCATACAGTTTCCATGTCTGTTAAATGAAAGTCAAATGTCTCATTCAAATGCTAAAATGTCTTTACAAAACCAACAGTTCCTAGTTCTACTTATAGCAACTTGCTTACTCGTTGGAGTAGGTATTCACGACCATCCTCGTCACCCTTCACATCGGTACTCTTTTGACCACTAACGATTTCTAGGACGACAATTCCATAGCTGTAGGTGTCAGCCTTTTCTGATAATTGACCATGGATTGCATACTCAGGTGCTGTGTATCCCCTGACAAGTGTATCATATATAGTCCATAGTTATTAAAACATGACTCATCTTGTTAGATTTTCAACATCAGATTTTAATAGTCTTTTTTGCTACGACTTGATGTTGTAAAAGTTGAAGGAAATGCAATTGTTTTGACTTACAATGTTCCAGCAAATCTTGTGCTAAGATGGGAACGATCCTCTGGCAGAAGCCTTGCCAATCCAAAATCAGCAATTTTGGGTTGAAGATCATCATCCAAGAGGATATTAGAAGTTTTAATATCTCTATGTATGATGGACACGTGGAATTCCTCATGCAGATATGCCAGTCCCCTTGCTGTGCCTAAAATTATATCATAACGTTGTTTCCAACTGAGAGAACCTTTTCTGTTACCTGTTTGTTTCACAAGTAAGATTGTTGGAAAGAGAGGAAAAATTGATGAGAATGTAAATGAAAAAGAAAAATGGAGTTTCTATCAGTGTTTGACATGAGTTATGTACCGAATAAGAATTTGTCAAGACTGCTATTTGCCATATACTCATAAACCAAGATTCTCTCTTGGCCTTTGCTGCAGCAGCCAAGAAGTCTAACAAGATTCCGATGATGAACATTACTTATAAGCTTCACTTCACCTTCAAAATCATCCTCCATCTTGCTTGATTTCCCCAACACTAGTTTTTTTACGGCAACAACTTTTCCATTCTTCAGAGTACCCTGTTAAAAGTAGTTTGTGTGACTGAAGAGGGAAAATGTTTTCCTTTTGTTTTAAATATTTTTTAGCAAGGAAAAAACAGGTTTCTTTTGTATTTTGTTCTTCAAAATAAAAATGATATAATTGACAATAATAATAATAATAATAAAAAACCCTAATGATCATCTTCTCTGAACATGGTTTTTCATAACAGTATTGAAAAATACAGCATAAATTTACCTTGTATACATCACCAAAACCTCCTTCTCCAAGTTTGTTTTCAGCACTGAATTTTTTCGTTGCAGCTTTCAAGTCATTATACTTGTAGTTTACTGGACCTTTCAACTCAGTTGCTCCCAATATATCACCTGCTACGGAACAACCGTGTTTTTGATTTTACAATATATATTCAAAACCAATTATGGCAGAATTAGGAAACAGAATAAAGAAATAAAACTACAGATACATTGGATATGAAAGAAAACATGTTGATGAACAAATAAGTATTTTTTTTGTATCCATCCATTATTTTTCTTCCAGTTAAAAAGCACTAAAAATGAAAACCAGGAACTAATTAATTAATCTCAAGCATTACATTGAAGACTTCTCCACATTTACTCACCTCTAGGAACCCTCTTTGGTTTTATATACCATCGCCATGCAAACAACACACAGAAGAGAGCAACAACAGCTCCAACACTGGCAGCAATTATAATCCACTTCCTGCTTGAATCTCCTGCAATACAGTACAAAGTTTATATCAGTTCCGAAATTGTATTCTGGTAGTCACACAAAAATCAAATATGTTTATTAGGCACTTTGTTTTAATTTCCAAATTTCATATTGAAAATGATTAAAACAATTAAATGCAGTCTGTGTGGATGTATAATACCTAATATAATGAAGATTGAGATATTTTAAACAGATACATTTATGAAAATGAAAACTAAAGACTATAAAACCAAAATCTACATTATTTACAGTGAATAAAAGTAAATTTAAATTATAAAAAAGGTTTTAATAAACCATATAACCCAACCATTTTGATCAAAGTATACATAAAAAAAAAGTTGTACAACTCTACCTTTTTTCAAATAGGGTGCAATATCAATGGTTTGGTTATCAGCAAAGAAAGGTGTGGTGGAGTATCTCATGAAACAGCCAGCATCATAAGCTCTACCCTCTGTGTTGGGAAGACAACTTTGTAAGTTGTTGTATCCAGCTTGCATGCAACTCAGACATTTATCCTCGGTTGCAGTTTCAACACACTGTGCAACAGCATAAATTGCAGTTCCATTAGCCACCTGTGTCTTAGTTGCTGCATAAAAATCTTTAGTTTTGGGTGTTGCTGTTTGGATATCTGCGATAACTTGTTGTCCGACTAATCCAAAACCAGTGGCATTTGAAGTGTTCTTCCCACATAATACACCCTTGCCAAGTTCATCGGTCTGGTCGAAGAACATCTCGCTCTCATACCTCATCACATTTTCATAATATCCAACGTTAAAATTAATGCTCAAATCCTCAACATGGCTTCACACTAATGTTTTTTCACAATCAACTTTTATATACCTTCATCTAATTACAAACTCTTATACACTACACAAAGATGTTAACTTATCATATTTTAAAAGAGATTATATCAATGATAGTTTTCCACTTTTATATATATATATATAGTACTTATTTATTTATTTATGATACACTTTTTTATTCATTTGAGGATAAAATTATATTTAAAAAAAAAGAACAAAAAGTAAAAATAGTGCCCTAGAGTGTCAAAGAATGTATTATATATATATATATATATATATATATATATATATATATATATATATATATATGGAAAATGAATCATGAGAAAAACTATTTTTTAGTTTTCTCAAATAATCTTTATTATAAGTTTGACTATTGTATTGCCTGGCCCAAGATAGTTAATGCTCGATTACTATATATTGTCTTAATGCGATTTTGATAGGGTTGAATGGAAAAAAATTGATGGAAGAGATAAAACTAATTTATGTGATGAATTGTCAATGATTCTCTCTCTACATATATGAATTTTCTTTATTTATTTGATATAATAAATGTTAAGTTCAAATTTCCCATCACTTTATTTCTTTCTTGCTGTATTTTGTATCTTCCTTTTTATTAAAATTGAATAAGTAACGTACATTTCTTTATTCTATATTATTCAAATTTTATATGTCACAAAGTGTTGATGTAAAAATTAAATTATATTGTTAACCAATTAACCAAGCTATTAAACATGTTAAATATATTTTTCAGTTATCAAATTATTTTAAAAAATTATATTTCGTTTTTAGAATATATATATATATATATATATATATATATATATACATTTATTTTAAATAAAAGACACAATTTTTTAATATAATTTAGAGACAAAATATGTATCATAAAAGCTAGCCATTTTTTTTGCTATAATAGTTTATGATTACACAATAATATAAAATTTTATACTACAAATGCAATAAAATTAAAATTGAATTCCATCATTGTTATATTTGTTCAACATTTTTTTAATCATACTATATATTTTTTCTTCATCAAATTATTATGTTGTTTCACATTTTTCTCTATCTGTTGTTATATACATTTACCTCTTTATAATTCATATATTTCTTACCAAGAAAGTGCTCTCTGAAATTGAGATGTATATAAATTATTCCAATTATTACTACTATTACTACTACTATTATTATTATTATTATTATATATCATATTAACAATTAATATCAATCTAAAATATTTCAATATCTCTTTATACACATCAAATACATACTTGGAAAATAGAAATAATTGTATTTCCATTTTATTGATTAATTTTTACTAAGTTTAATACAAAAAGTAAAGATAATAGACAGTTTTAATTTAATAGTTAATCAAATTGTGTTTTATTCAAAATTATTTTTAACGTATATATACCTTGCTTATTGTCGAAAATCATAATCAATCATGAAACTCTCTCTAGAGAGAGAGAGAGACTGTAAAATTTTTGTGAAAAGATTTGAGAGAGAAGTTTTAAATGCATATATTGGTAATAAGTTTGAGTGTTAATGTTGTTTGAAAGTGTGGATGATTTATATATGTACCAACCTGAGGAAGCAACCGTCGTAGATGACTCTGGCGCCGTTGGCTTGGGAGCAGTTGCGGATTTGGGTTGAGGCAGTGTTGAAGCAAGAAAGACAATCATTTTTGGAGAGATAGTTTCTGCATTGAAACATAGCATAGGTGAGAACATCTCCTATGGCTTGCTGTGTTGTGCCAAAGTGCTTGCTGTTATTGCTAATTTCTCTTCTGAGGTTTGAAAATGTTGCATTGATATTCGCATAGAAGCTCTGAACGTTGCTAGCGTTGTATGTGCTGCATCCAGGGTTTACCAGATATGTCTGTGGATCACCCTTTGCACCATGTTCTGCAATATTGCTGCTCCACAACATCATAGTTAAGACAATTAACATTACTTCAAACATCATGTTTCTGCCTGCTTTCTCAGCGAATGAACAACGATGGTCTTTACTGTTATATCTATAGAACCCTAGAGTACGTCCAAGAGATCGAGGACAATATGTTTTTGTTATATTATATATAGTCAAAATGACAAATATATACCATAAATATTGCAAAGGAAATAATAACATATTATTATCAGTTTTATGTATGTGAAACCAGATCAGTATTCTTTTATTTGTAGAACTTGTTTTGGTATAATAATTGATATTAAACTAGAGTTTTGAGCCAACAGCTGAATTAAATTGGAAGGAGTTTACTATATTTTATTAACACCTGACCATTTTTCTTGATTGGTAAATGATAATTTTTTTATAAAAAATTGTTATAAAGTTATGTTAAAGTAATTGAAAGTTAAGAGTAGTTATTAATTTAGAGTTTTTTTTTATGATTTAGAGAGCTATATATTTTGATAAAAGGTTTATTTATTTATTTATATATAAATGTGAGTATGGGAGGCTTGGAATTTTACACATGTTAGGAAAATAATTCACATATTAAGTAAAAGGCAAGAATTATAGGAGCTACGTGTTGACTACGGTTTCTAGAGTCAATGCTCATTTATTGGTCTTCAAATGTCATCATCGTATATCACCCAAATACACTAAATTCTTTTACAATGTGGACTAGTATACACTTCATCCTTTATAATTATAAATTACTATATTATTATATTTTAATATTTTATGCTAATAAAATTGTTTAGTAGTACTATCATTGTATCGTAATAAGTGTATGAATTCATAACTAAATGTATTTAAGTTTTGTTGAAAGAAAAAGAGAGACGTGTATAAATTATTTAGCTCTATCTCCAATATTAATATTTAAGACAAGACCTTTTCTATTCTTCATATTACGACAAGGCTTTATATATAGCGTAACTTGCTTGACAAATTGAAATAAAATTAGTCAATAAAAAAGTTATTTAATAAAATACGTTAGTAGTTTGAAATAGTCTTGTTCTTTGTTAGACTATATGTGCATCGTGTTTATGAAATTCACTATAGTTTGAAAAACATTAGATGGAGGCATTTGTTAAAAATAAAATTTGAAGTTTAATTCAACTTCACAAAATTCACAACTTGTAAGGTAAGGTTTATATTTACATATATATATATATATACTTTAGATTTGTCTTATCTTTAGTTGATGTGGAGGTATATACATCTCTTGCATGATACTAGACATTAATGGATCATTCGATAACGATCCGATATGAAATGATATTTTGAACAAACACAAATCTCGCTATATTAGACTCTAAATCCATGACTCTTATATCATATTAAAAAAATAAAACTTTAAGTCTAACTCGATTCCACAAAACCAGCTTGTAAGATGTACTTACATATATTTTTTAAATTTGTTGATGTGAAGTTATATACATCTCACTAGACATTAATGAGTCGCCCGATAACAATCCAATAAGAGATGGAATGATATGTCAAACAAATAAAAATTCATTATTCTTATATCATATTAAAAAATGGATTTTAAATCTAACTCAACCTTACAAAATCGTTTGTAAGTGAGGTTTGCCTTTATATGTATACTCTAAACTGACCTTATCCCTAGTCGATATAAGACTTTGAACATTAAACTCCATTGTTGTATATTGTAATATAATATGCATTAATAATTTATGCTATTATAATAATTGTCGGATAGTATGAAAAACAATAAAAATTTATACAAATAACTTTGAACAAGTTCATCATCCAATTTAATATATATATATATATATATATATATATATATTTTAAAATGGATTTGAGTTAAGTTTCACTATTATTTTTAGATTTAATTTAATTTTAATACTGAATTGGATTAAGTTAAATACAAATTAAAAAAAGTATAAACATTTATAATGTATAAATATAATAATGGAATTGGATTTAGTGAAATTACACATTTACAATATTTTTTGTAAATAAACTAAATAATTGTTGTAAATAAAATTAGACATAATCTTATAGTTACAAATTAAATATGAAAACTACAATAAACTAAAAATAATAAATAACTAAATGTTAAACGAGAAATATTTTTTAAAAATAATTTTGAATGAATGGAGCTAAATTTTAAAATTAATGTACACAAATAGTCAATGCAAAATCACATTAGATTGAATTTAATTCAATAAAAATAAACACTGAGTATTTTTTTTACCAGTCAGGAAAGGAAACTAAAATATTTTTTTTTAGAAATACCTATCATCTAACGATGACACGTAACTTTGCTATAAATTTATATGGTGAGTGACCGGAATTCTCAACTTGCTTACACTTTAATATTAAAAAACTTGGTCGTGAAGATTTTTCCCAATCAAATATATGTATTAAATTATTTACGGTCAACTAACTAAATTAGATATTTAATATTTTTCTATTATTCAATGAAACTTATAAGTACATGATGCAGAATCATCGGGTTTCTCATCTTTATATATATATATATATATATATATATATATATATATATATATATATATATATATATATATATATATATATATATATATATATGAAGAGATGTGTTGAATAGCCATCTTTCTAAATTTTCTTTAGGTTTAGATAAATTGGTTAAGGTTTATATTTTATTTTTTTGCATATATTAATTGCCTTAATTGTGCTTTTAATTTTTTGAAATATAAGGTTAACCCGATATTCAGTTTTCTAAATTTTATGAATATATTATGTAAGTTTTTTTTTTTGGAAATATACAATTTATAGGTTTCAAATAAATTATTTAGGGAATAAAAAACGTTTATGGAAAAAATAATTTTACATTCAAAATTTATAGGTTTCAAAAATAATTATTTAGGGAATAAAAAACGTTTAGGGAAAAGAAACCATTTTTTTTGTTGGCAATTTATTATTTGTGATGTGTAATAAACCACTAGAAATAGGAGCTTTATAATTCAATGAATTTACTTTACTTTGATATTTTTTGTTATGTTTTTTTTTATTATATAATAGGTTATCATTTTGGATGCTTAAATGAAAGTTATAATTCAAAGGGATGAATGGAAAATATATATGAATGCTTTATATGCAAGATTTTTTTTAACAATTTTTTAATAACAGAACAAGTGTTATTATTTTGTTGACCCTGTTTGAATTTATTTTTTAAAAAATATATGAAAACTTTTTCGTTATTCAACTATGTGAAAGTGATAGAATGACTATGCATAATTTCATTTAGAAAATATAAAACTTGGGATGTGAAACTGCACCTACATTTAGAAAATATGCAGGACAGATTCAGAAGACGTAGAATGGTGAACAATTTGTATCACTTTATTGGTTAAGGTAATGACGACCCTTTGATGCATTGATTCAAACTTAATCATCGAGCTGAGGGAAGAGAAATGGAGGCAGTAGCATTAGATGAACTGGTAGAGTTGCCTTCCCGAGGGATCATATTTGTTTCAACAAACACAGGCATAGTTGGTCGCAGGTGCTCCAATAAGCTCTTGCTTTTCAGTAGCATTACCACTTCAGTCATTGTTGGCCTCGTTGAAGCTGAAGCCTGAGTGCATAACAAAGCAATTTCTATGATTTTTTTCACTTCTTCTACGTCATATTCATTAGGATCTATTGCCTTGTCTACCAGGTCCAAGTACATGCCTCTCTCATGCAGTTTCCATGCCTGTTATGTCAAAACCAAACCTTATAATTCATCATCACTTGCTCAAATGAAATGAAAAGATGTTGAATGTAGGAACTTGCTTACTCGTCGAAGAAGGTATTCACCATCCTCATCATTCTTCACATCTGTACTCTTTTGGCCACTTACTATTTCTAGGACTACAATACCATAGCTGTAGGTATCAGCCTTCTCTGATAATTGACCATGCATTGCATACTCAGGTGCTGTGTATCCCCTGACAAGTGCAGTCCATAAAATATAACAACACTCTCTTCTGCTACGACTTCATTCAAGTAAATGTAAAGTGAAAGCAATGGTTTCTACTTACAAAGTTCCTGCAAATTTTGTGCTAAGATGAGAACGATCATCTGGGAGAAGCCTTGCCAACCCAAAATCAGCAATTTTGGGCTGAAAAACATCATCTAGAAGGATGTTAGCAGTCTTGATATCTCTATGTATGATGGAGACGTGGAACTCTTCATGCAGATATGCCAGTCCTCTTGCTGTGCCTAATATTATATCATAGCGTTGTTTCCAATTGAGGGAACCCTTTTTGTTACCTGCTTGTTTCAAAAGTATGATTGTTGAAAGAGAGGAAAACGGATGGTCATAAAATAAATGGAATCTGATTGGTTGAGATGAGTTTTGCACCGAATAAGAATTTGTCAAGACTTTTATTTGCCATGTATTCATAAACTAAGATTCTTTCTTGGCTTTTGCTGCAGCAACCAAGAAGCCTAACGAGATTTCTGTGATGAACATTGCTTATAAGCTTCACTTCCCCTTCAAAATTATCCTCCATGTTGCTTGATTTCCCCAAAACTAGCTTTTTTACGGCAACAACTTTTCCATTTTTCAGAGTACCCTGTTGAAAATAGTTTCTATGACTCAAAAGGGAAAGTGCTTTCTCTTCTGGTTTTAGGTATTTCTCAGCTAGCATATTTTTCTTTTCATAAACAAAGTTTTCATGAGAATGTTGCAGCATAAATTTACCTTGTATACATCACCAAAACCTCCTTCTCCAAGTTTATTTTCAGCACTGAAATTTTTCGTTGCTGCTTTCAAATCATTATACTTATAGTTTACTGGACCTTTCAACTCAGTCGCTCCCAATATATCACCTGCAAAATAGAGAAAATTTTAATTGTGGAGTTATATTTTGGATGAACAAAACCTTTTTCTCATTACAATGTTCTGAGTTTTTAGTGCCAAACATTCATTGAATAATGCTTTCATCATTTGCTTAATTACCTCTGGGAATCTGGTTTCTTTTTCTTGACATTCTCCAGCCAAACAACAAAAGAAGAAGAACAACACCTCCTGTAGCACCACCTATAATTCCCCACTTCTTTCTTGAATTTCCTGCAATGCAATAATGAAATTCACATCATGTTCCAACTAAGGTCAGTAGAGGTTTGCATACAAAAATTATAGACATATTTTTCGTTTTATTCTTTTTTTTTAAATTATTATAAAAATTAACAAAAATGATCTAAAATCTTTAGAATATAAAGGAAAAATAAGTAATTGATATTTTTATATTTAGTTATTTACAATTTCCTACAGATATGGTAAATTAATTTTGATCTTGCAATTTTATTTTTCCTAGCTTAGTTTTTATAAATTAAGAAAATTATAACAACCACACACAATGATGTTAATTAGGGATGGTTTTAAAAATAAATAGTTAATTGCACTTATATTTTTTTGTACTATTTTACAATTTTTTTCTTCTAATTATATATTTATATTTGATTTTTATTATTTCAATTGTGTAATTTTGAAGTATTTGCTAACCCAACTTCAATAATTAATGGAGGCTAGAATAACTTAACTCTCACATCAACACATGCATGACTTTACACACTATGCCAGCTTAATTTTCTGTTAAATATGTTTGGGTTGGCAAATGAATTAAAACTGCATAATTTAATCAGTGAACTTCAAATTATAAAAAATAAAAAAAAAAGTAGAATTAACAATTTTTCAATTGGTGTAAATTTGAATTTTCAATATTTACTTGGAATAAAATCATTTTACATTATAATTATTTATTAAAATAGAAAAATGTTATAAAAACTATATAAATATTTAAACCAACAATTTTTATCTAAATATACACTGATTAGAGGGTAATTACTGCAATTCTACCTTTTTTCAAAAAGGGTGCAATATTAATAGTCTGATTATCAGCAAAGAAAGGTGTGGTGGAGTATCTCATGAAACAGCCAGCATCATAGGCTCTACCCTCTGTGTTGGGAAGACAACTTTGTAAGTTGTTGTATCCAACTTGCATGCAATTCTGACAATTAATCTCAGTGGCAGTTTCAACACACTGTGCAACAGCATAAACTGCACTACCACCAGCCACCAGTGTCTTCGTAGCTGCATAAAAATCTCCAGTTTTGGGTACTACTGTTTGGAGGTCCATTAGGGCTTGTTGTCCAGCTGCTTTAAAATCAGTGACAGTTGAACTTATGTTCCCACATGATACCCCACTGCCAATTTCGTTGGTCTGATCGTAGAACCTGTTACTCTCATATCTACATTTTGAAAACATCAAAATCAAAATCAAGTAAATAATTAAACTAGCTCAAAATTCTTAATAGCCACTTAATGTGAATATACATTTCTGTTGGATATCTCGACTACAAGGTGAATTTAAGTGATTTCAAATCTCATCTTACAGAGATATATTATACCTGAGGAAGCAGCCATCGTAGATGACTCTGGCACCGTTGCCGTTGGAGCAGTTGCGGATCTGGGTGGTGGCAGTGTTGAAGCAAGAAAGGCAGTCATTTCTGGAGAGGTAGTTTCTGCACTGAAACATAGCGTATGTGAGCACTTGTCCTCTTGCTTTCTGTACTGTGCCAAAGTGCTTGCTTTGATTCCTAATCTCTTCTCTCATGTCTGAAAAGGTTTCATTGATATTTGCAAAGAAGCTACGCAAATCGGATGCATTGAACGAGCTGCACCCTATGTTTACTAAATGTGCATCTGGGGCTGCAACTGCATCTTCAACAGCACTACTGCTCCACCATATCAAAATCAAGGCCACAACCTTAAGTTGCAGCATCATATATGTGTGAGTTTGAGAGATAATGAAGTTTACAGGAACTTTGATGAAAGAGTAAACTATGTTCAATTAACAAGGGCAGTGTGTTTTGTTAGCTTTTATAGGAGTCTGCTACATATTCTTTGTTGCAACACAGTTTATGTCTGAATTTTTATGTAGGGTATTGCCTGTACCAATTAATGAACAATGATTGTAACAATTAAACGAAGTCAATGCTCATAATGATGCTTATAAAATGTGGAGTTTACTTCTGTATTCTGGAAATGATTATCCTGTTATCCTTACAACTACACGCTTTTCTGTAATTGTATTTTTAAGTAAAATATGTTCACATCATTTTGTCACTTTATTTTTTAATGACTTTTTAAATAAATACATTTCAATCAATTAACGGTTTATATATATAAAAAAAGCATATATGGACACGTTCTTGATAATAAAAACTCAGAAAATAAACAAATAGATGAATCAGATATGATTTGGAGTAGGTACTGATGGAATTCAACAGTGTTTGTACGCTGAACTGGAGGGGTAATGACCAGAGCAGCTAGTGTTTGCATCGTGTGGATATATTTATTTATTTTTTGTTTATATAGGGTTGTAGCACAAATATTTTGAATATAATATATGCCATTTATGTTGATAAAAAAAACTGAGGAGATATATAATGATGGTTGGAATGTGATTAGTATATTGTAAGTTTTCAAAACTTACGACATTGTTACCTGAAAATTTTCGAATGTATATGGTTGAAATGTATGTCTTCTACTCTTAACTTAGATTTAGTTTTTAATAATAATATTTGCCCTAATTAATGATGGAATTTAATGTTTTCACTAATTAATAGTGTTAGGTGAATTAATTTCAATCACTATTTGATTGTTGTTTAGCCCTTATTATTTCTTTTGAATTCGGTTATTTGATAGTTAAATGTAACTTACATATTAAAAAAATATTCATTACAAAATTTAATTGTAATATAACTTATATATTAACAAATATTTTTTTTATATTTATGTAAAATAAGCATATATCATATAAATTGCACAAGCTAAAATCCTAATTATTATCAAACAAAACTGTATTAATGATAAAAAAAAACCCCTTAATATTTAATACTTTTGTTAAATAACAATTTTATACTTTAATAATTTAGTTGGATCTCCAAATCATCCTTATAAAGTTTGCAACAATTAGTAGTTTTTAAATACATTTTGTTTTGTTATGTTTTATATAGGTTTACTTCTTTTTTTTAATAAAACGATGTGATTATTACTTCTTTCTTTCCATTTCTAAATTACTTACTTCAATCTCTTCTAATTTATCGATGAATTAACTTCCTCTTTCTTCAAGAACAGATTGAAAACTAGTAAAAAGAAAAAGAAAAAAAATTGATCGACTAGCTGAAAATAAATAATCACGTCATTTAGTTGCAATAAAATTAAACAAAAAAAATACTTAGACAAAAAGAAAAAAATATTTTTAACATTCTAAGATTACTTTTTTATTAAGGATTTATATCAAAATATTCAATTATATGCTATACTATGAACTTAATTAAGTTTTATTTGTACTTTGTGTGACCCAAATTCAGAAATAACTTGTTTATTTATATACCTATGTGTTAATATCCAAATATGGATTTAGTGATTTCGGTTTTTCCTGTAGTTCTTTAAGTTGAGTTTTCTTTTTCTATGTAATCTTTTTTAGAGTCAGTTTTGTAAAGTTGTAAAACCCTAAATATTTCTTACTATGTATATTTTTTTTGTCCATTAATCCTGACAGAAAAAAAAAGATGATGTTTTAATATGGATGCTTTTTGCTAAAGCTAAGATTATAAGTAATTCTTCGCGAGGGGGCAGCAGCAATGCTGATATTGTGTTTAAAAATATACGGCATAGTGTATAGATACAAAAGCTGAAGTGTTGGCTGTGAATACGATAGAAAGTCAATGGTGTATTATATTATGTTACATTCTAGAATTTAGGTTATGTGCAGATTAAATTATGCAGACATGTAGATAGATATTGGTTGCACAGCCTAAGCCACGTTATGGACACAACTAGAAACTGTCTCCTCCATCGATCATCTCTCTTCTACTTTATAATCTTTTTGCAACCTCACTTTTTATATTTAAAGTGGGAGAAGAATCTCAAACATTTTGTAAAAACTGCAATCCATACCATACATACAAGGTGTTGATGGAACTGTTCAATCTTATGAAATTTACATAGTAACACGCGAGAGAAAATTGTTCAGAGGTTCCACACACATACATGAACATAAGTTTTCACGTTGATAAGATATTGTCCGCTTTGAGCCAAGTCTTCACGGATTTACTTTTGGTACCATTCCAAAAAGCCTCTTATCAATGGAGGTATCTTATGTATATATAAAGTCATGTTAATCTCTTATCGAAGTGAGGTGCATCTACAAACTCAATCGCCATGGAAACTGTTGCTAGAAGAAGAGGTGGAGGAATTTTCGAAAAGGGGGGAGAAAAAAAGATTGGATTGAGCAAGGAGAGGAGGGCACGGTGATTGGAATCTAAAAAATCGGGAGCAGAGAGCAAGCAACAGAAGCATCACAGAGGCAAAGGTGATTGGAGCGTTGTCGAAGAAGATCAATAGCACAGTAACTCAGCACAGAATTCTTGAAGCATTGTTTATACCATTTTCGAGTGTGTGAATCTTCCTCCTCCATTTTTTTCGTTTGCTATCATCACCTGTCATTAGGACCGGTTCACACCACCTCGACTTCCTGGAATATCAGTGCTAAAAGCTGTAGGACAATCACCTAAACATCTCTACATTCTATTCCCGATTACACTATACCCTCCTTTTGAAATGAACCCAAACCCACCAACAACCATTCCCCACTACCCAACAAAAATACCCTCTAAGGGCAAGTTTTTCATTTGGGGTGTAATTATCTTGAGGTTAAGGAAGGAATAATTGATGGGATAGGGAGAATGTGGAGATAGCTTTTAAGATATTATGTAGAATATGAAAATATATAGTAGTTGAAAGGAATATATTTTGTAGTTGTGTGTGTATCAAATGTTAGCATAGTGTTTATAGATCTCATTTCACATATAAGATTATTTTAGAAAATACTAATCACAAACACTTCTATAAAAGGTTCTAGATTTTATATTTGTAGAATGAATTTTTATTTCTTATTATTATCTTAGGTTTTTTTATATTATTCTAAAATTTGTATTATATTTTAATACTACTTCTTGATTATTTAGTAACTTCAAGCATACTGCACAATATTTTAAACTTTAATCTTGATAACACCTTTATAAAAATATTTGTAATCTAGAGTACTGAACCTAAATTGTCCTTTTTTGTAAAATTTTTATTAACATAACATGTTCTCATATGATAGAGTTCAAAGGATTTGGAACATGTGTTATGATTGGATGAACTTTAATGATATCATGTAGAGAATATTTACTTAATATCTTTCTATTAAATTTTACGAAAATTTTCAAGAAATATCTTTAGTTTTAATTTTAAAAATTCGTTATTATTTAAATTTAAGAAATCAAGAATGAAATAATATTATAAATATTTTATATCTGATATTCAATTTCATTTTGCTGTATATATAGATTACAAGTTATTCTATATATAAGATATCTCTTATATTTTTAATATCTCTAAAAATTTCTAACACAAGGAAATGCTCAAACTCACTTTTGGCAACACAAACATGAAGCAACCTTGTGTAATAAGCACATATGGAATATACAAACAATTGTGTAATGAAAAGGAAAGATTTATGTCAAAAGGAGGTCATTCAACAAGTTGAATTCCAAATGTGGGAATGGTATAAAAGAGGGGATAAAATGAATTACCATATGTTTTTCTTTGCTATAAGCAAACATAATTATGTTTTACTGATAGAGTGTTTGGGAAACTCAAACCCTTTTTACACATGTAAATTGAAAAGATAGGTTCTCAACAAACAACTACATACAAATCCAAAATTCTCACCTGCCTATCTTTAAGAAGATATGCAAATCAATATTATACTCAGTGGTGTTACAACCTTGGACTATGTTTGAAAAACTTGTAAGAATGAATATTATATAATAGAGTCATAGGTTTTTCCGAAAAGGTGGGTAACTGGGTGGTAAGATCCTTCGTATTTGGGGATGTTAGAACGTGGAGGAACATATAAAGAATTTGGGATAAACTAATAATGGAATTGTCATCAAATGATTGATTAGTATGAATTGAAAAGCAAATAAATAAAAATTACATTCCGAGAAAAATTAACCAACAAAGAGGAACACTTGCATTACATTATTCAATTGACTGATATCTAGGAAACTAGAAAATATATAGATAGCATTACACGTGGACAATATCACTGATAAACTACTCTTAAATCAACAGTTACATTCATATATAACACTACTGTTTAGATAAACTTCTCAAAACGTACAAATGATGAAAAGTTATTATCCAAAGCTTTAGTCTAATTTATTCTTGTAATTTATTTGGTTCAAAGTGATCAAATTCTCATAATCATCGAGCTGATAGAACAGAAATGGAGACAGTGGCATTAGATGAACTAGCAGAGTTTCCTTCCCTATTTATCATATTGGTGTCAACAAACACAGGCATAGTTGGTCGCATGTGCTCCATTAAGCTCTTGCTTTTGAGTAGCACTACTACTTCAGACATTGTTGGCCTACTTGCTGCAGATGCCTGAGTGCACAACAACGCAATTTCTATGATTTTCTTTACTTCTTCTGCATCATACTCATTAGGGTCTATGACCTCGTCCACAAGCTCCAGCTGCAGGCCTCTCTCATACAGTTTCCAAGCCTGTAAAGTGAAAATCAAATGTCTCATTCTCATAGTAAAACATCATCAGAAAACCAACAACATAGGAACTTTGCTTACTCGTTGAAGAAGGTATTCACGACATTCCTCCTCATTCTTCACATCAGTACTCTTTTGACCACTTATAATTTCTAAAACTACAATACCATAGCTGTAGGTATCAGCCTTCTCTGATAATTGACCATGTATTGCATACTCAGGTGCTGTGTATCCCCTGACAAGTGCATCACATAATCCAAAGTTAATAAAACAACACTTATTAAAATGTGACATGTGACATGGTCAAACTAATATCAAGAAATTCGAGTAAACGCAATTGTTTTAACTTACAATGTTCCTGCAAATTTTGTGCTGAGATGAGAACGATCCCCTGGCAGAAGCCTTGCCAAACCAAAATCAGCAATTTTGGGTTGAAGATCATCATCTAGCAAGATATTACCTGTCTTTATATCTCTATGTATGATGGACACATGGAACTCTTCATGTAAATATGCTAGTCCTCTTGCTGTGCCCAAAATTATATCATAACGTTGTTGCCAATTGAGGGAACCTTTAGCACCTGTTGTTTTGAGTTTATATCATGCACTGTTGATAATAAATGTTTTTCAAATATTTCTGTCAGAGGTTAAGATGATTTACCAAATAAGAATCTGTCAAGGCTACTATTTGCCATGTACTCGTATACCAGAATTCTTTCTTCCCCTTTACTGCAGCAACCAAGAAGTCTAACGAGATTCCGATGATGAACATTGCTTATAAGTTTCACTTCACCTTCAAAATCATCCTCCATCTTGCTTGATTTTCCCAACACTAATTTCTTTATGGCAACAATTTTTCCATTTTTTAGAGTACCCTATAGCAAATATATGATTGGCAAATCAGTGAAAGAGATCTTCAGTTAATGTAACTGTAGCTTTAAGTATTTCTTTGTTAGGTTTTGAAATCTTACTGTTTGTTTTATATTTATTTTTTGAAGACTTTTTTCTTTCTTTTTGTAATTTATTTTAAAAAATTATCCAAATCTTTATTGTATACTTTTAAAAACTTGTAAAGGGCATTAGGAAAATGAGTATTTGTTTATTAATTGGAAACATAAACAAAAACTTCAAATAAAAGAGAATATTTTGACAGCTTTTAAAAAAATCTTACACATTAATCATTATTAAAATATACACAACATAAATTTACCTTGTATACAGCACCAAAACCTCCTTCACCAAGTTTATTTTCAGCACTGAAATTTTTAGTTGCAGCTTTCAAATCATTATATTTGTAGTTAACTGGTCCTCTTAACTCAGTTGCTCCCAATATGTCACCTGCTACGGAACACAAGTTTAGATTTTGAAATAAATGATATAGAAACGACTTTTCAGAATAAAATAATTGATAATAACAAATAAAAGGGTTGTGGAGTAAACTATATCAAATGCAAAAAAATTGTCGAAGATTAAATTGCTTCGAACAAAACGCATTCTGATACTGCTTTTGGTAAACTGTTTTCTTGTACTGCTTGTCATTATTTCTATTTGAAAAAAGCATTAAGCAGGAATTAATTTATACCAAGTGAAAACTTTCCACATTAACATACCTCTGTGAACCTGGTTTCTTTTTCTAGACATCCTCCAGACAAAGAACAGAATTAGGAGGAGAACAAAACCTCCTACAACACCACCTATAATTCCCCCCTTCTTTCCTGAACTTCCTGCAATGCATATTAATGTTGGTGTTATGTTTATGAATTAAAGAAATGTTCATATCAGTAGTAAGGTGGCTTGCATATCTAAATACGTCATGTCACATGCCATATATATGAGAGTGTCTGTTAAAATGTATATGCTTTGATATAACAATGATGTTTAATTCTTCTTACAAGGATAAAAATAAACAATCTTTTTAAAGGAATAATAAATTGCTATATGTATAGAATGCACGTACCTTGTTTTAAGTAGGATCGAATATCAATGGTTTGATTAGCAGCAAAGAAAGGTGTGGTGGAGTATCTCATAAAACAGCCTGCATCATATGCTGTACCATCTGTGTTGGGAAGGCAACTCTGTAAGTTGTTGTATGCAACTTGCATGCATTTCAAACAATCACTTTCTGCGGCAGTTTCAACACACTGTGCAATGGCATAAATTGAAGAACCATCATCCACATGTGTCATGGTAGCTGCATAAAACCCTTTAGTTTTAGGTGTTGCTGTTTGAATCTCCGTGAGTGCGTGTTGTCCAACTACTTTAAAATCACGAGTGGTTTTTAAACTGGTGTTCCCACACGTTACCCCACTGCCAAGTTCATTGGTCTGTTGGTAGAACCTCTCGCTCTCGTACCTTGTGAGATTTTGAGAATTTCAAACAGCAAAATCAAAGTGAATTTAAATATATTTGGTGAATAGACAGATACCTGAGGAAGCAATCGTTGTAGATAACTCTGGCTCCATTGGCTTTGGAGCAGTTACGGATTTGGATGGAGGCAGTGTCGAAGCAAGAAAGACAATCATTTTTGGAGAGATAGTTTCTGCATTGAAACATTGTATATGTGAGGGTCCCTGCCCTTGATTTCTGTGATGTGCCAAAGAGTTTGCTTTGGTTGCTAATTTCTGCTCTCATCTCTGAAAATGAATCATTGACATTTGCTAAGAAGCTGCGCGCGTTGGAAGCGTTGAATGGGCTGCACCCAGTGTTTATTAGACGCGTTTTCTGTGTTGCTGCATCTGCATGTTCAACACTACTGCTCCACCATATCAAAGTTAAGGCCAATAGCTTCAGTAGTCCTAACATTTTCTTCAGCTTTGTGTTTAGTTTGAGAGATGTGTTCTGCTGTATAGGAACTGGGATTTGCCCTATATATGGAAAAAGGTTAAAAGTTGGCATGTGTGGGTTCAAGAAAGAGAAAAGATAAGGGAAAAAAGAAGAGAAATTGGTATTTTAGTACGTGTAATAAGATAAATAATTATTTTTATAAAGTAATAATATATTTGGAAATTCACAATCCACTTGACATGTGGCGAAAAATGATCAAAGAATATATTGATTAGAAATATAACGGGTTAACAACTTTTTGAAAATACACTATAAAAAAGTTATAAAAAAAAAAATTCTATCTATTATTTAATGTCATGGAGAAAAAAGACACTGTAATTAATTACTTATTTGAAAATGGGATGTTAAAATATTATTGATAGTTTTGAATCTGTTAACAATTTTTTTTAATAATTTTTTGACAATAGACTATATATTATTATTTTATTGGTTCGTGTTTTTTTAAACTTACTAATGATACCACATAAATGGCTTTAAAAAAATTGTTAAAAAAATATTTTCCTATTTATTATTCAATGTCATGTAGAAAAAAAGCACTATAATTCAATACATCATTGAACAGTTTTACAAATTTTACTTAGGTATATATTTTTCTCAACATAGCAAAATTCAATTAAAAACACATTTTAAAACTCAAAACTAAAATAATAATTTAGAGATTTAATTTAACATTATTAAATAAAGGACCAGAAAGACAATTACTCTGAGGAAAACAAGGACAATGATTTTATTATTCTATAGACCACAAGAGAATGAAGTCTACTACTTTGGGAAGAAACTTAGATCTGAATTTGCTTTATTTACATATAATATGATAAAAAAATAGCAATAATATCCATAAATTAAGGGTAGTCAACACATAAAAATATGCTTACAAAATTTGGAGTTCATTATTGTTTGATCAAGTGAATGATTTTCCTATGATGCATAGAATTATTGGCACAAGTTTCATACATGTTCATACCACTTTCATATGCGTCACTTTCTTAAATGATAAATAATTTTAATCAATAATATTATATTTAATGTAAGATCACAATAATATTGTTTAATTGGACAGCAAATATATATATATATATATATATATATATATATATATATATGTATGTATGTATGTCGTTACAATGAAAAACTTATTTAAACTACCTCTGAAAACGAACAAGTTCTTTTAAGTTTTGTGAGTTAAATTTAAATATTAGAATTCTCATTTTATTATACATAGTAATATTTATTTATTGTCATATTAACACGTTGAATAATCTCACTAAGAATTGACACTAAGAATAATTAAAATATTTTTTTTTTCTTTTATCCTCCAAAACAAGGATATATGAAAAAAGATTGATTATCTCTAGTAAAAAACTGAAGAGATTGAATTCGTTTTATAACTCTGTTATTAATTTAACTGTGGAAGTTAATTGTCAAATGACATTATTAGTATCAATCATCTCTTATATGAGATGTTGTTTAGGATGCTAAAAGAAAAAAATATTAAACTGTTTTATTTAGACTTTAACTATTAAATAATGTGAAATTATTAAATGTGATAGAAAAAAAGTTGTTTTTTCATTATATTCAGGTGGAATAGAAATAACTCTGTTTTTTCATTATATTCATGGTGAAACGTTATACAATATCATGATGGCATTATTACATTATAAAATTACCAACTCAGTAAGTCATAAAACTATACATAGATAAAATATTATATTAGCAATTAATAGGTTATAAGGAGAAAATGAGACACTAAGACTTCTTTTATTTAGGCCTTGTTCATTTGAATAAATTTGGGAGGAGTGATTGAGAGGATTTGAAGATAATATTTTTTGTTGTTTATTTGAATAGATTTGGAGATAAATGAGAGTGAATTTGGAAATAAATTTTTTTAATCTGTCACATAAATTAAATTCTAAACTAATTCTCATAAACTTTACATCCAAATTCAATCTCATTTACCTCCAAATTCACTCAAATAAACAACAACAAAAATTATCTTCAAATTCACTCAAATGAACACGACCTTAAGGTCACATTTATATTGAAATATTTAATATAATTTAAATTATTTAGAATAATAAGCTTTTATATTAAAATTTTCTGTATGTCAATTGAAATAATAATTATATTCACATATTTAATAAATTGTTTATTTTTCATTTAAATTAGTAGGCAATAAAATTTGTTCTAATGTAATTAAGTTATTGGGTTAAATATTGTTCTAAATGTAATTACATAACTATTTTTTGCGTTGCATTATTATTTGCTTGGCCAACTTTATATTTTATATTTTAGCGAAAGCTATATTCTCGAAACTAATTACAAGGATTTTTGATAGTGACTGAAATTAAAATTTATTATTTGTCTTAAATTTTAATATATTTTGGTGTTTAAAATTTAAAAATAAATAGATATAATTTTTTTAACCCAATAGTATTAAGTATTATTTATATGCTAAATGACATTTCAAATTAACATTTAAACTAAAAATGTGTCAAATTGTATAAATATCTTATTAAAAAATTATTCCATATGTAAAAGAATTTAATTTATTTTAATTTAATAAATGATATTTATTATTTTTAAAGTTTATATTAAACTTTATCAAAATTTCAAATAAAATTAATTATAATTTTGGATCAAAGTTTAAGAAATATATATATAACCTTAACGTATCATGTGTATTAATAAGAATGCATAATATTAAATGAATATTAGTGAGTGAGTTTACATTATTTTCATAAAAAATGATTTTTAGAATAATTATTCTTATATATTTAAGATTGATTTATTAATTTTATATTTAGTAATGTGATATTTTTAATATATTATTTCTTATGCAACAATTTAGGAGTTAGTAATTTATTTTTATAAAACTAACTTCTAAAATAATTTTTTTTTTCATTTATATGTTATAAATTAATTTTATTTTTAATTGATATAAAAATTTTAACCAATATTTATTGATTATAATTTGAAATGGAATTTTATTATTTATTTAAGAAATTAAAAAAATTCAAGTGATCTCTACTCGCCAAAGTAAAGCCCCTGGTATCACTTTAAATTTAACAAATAATTATATTAACATGATATTTTATAATATTGATGATAAAAAAATTCATTATTCTTTTGATAATTTTGTATACACGTTGGATTGATTTAGTTGAAAGTTAATTTAAAAGATATGCTTATCTTTTCATTTGAATTATAAAAGACGTTGGATAATGATAAATTGAAAAATATTATATTCATCTTAATTTATTTCAGAATTTTTTTTTTGCAAAAATTACATAAACATCCACAACAACCCACTAAAGTATTCCATTACATCAAAGGATTGTATTTAGAAAGAAAAAACAACTAGAATTGTCTGTAGAAGTATAATTTATTACAATACTTGTAAATATAGTTATTGATGACTGTTTTTAAAAGTAAGATTACTCATCTAAAGTTACGAAATGAAGTTTTGATTTTATATTTCAAGAGTGAAAGGATAAAAACACTTAATTGCATGATATTTGTAACCTAATTTGACTAATTGTAGCCTTTAAGTAAAGTAGCTTCAAGGCAACACAATGATTAACTATTTAATTTTGATTAAACAAAGATTATTAAGGAAAACAATATTTAATACTTGAGTATTTTTGTTGTGTAGACATAACAACTATACAGTGAGTAATTGTTTGGATCTTGAAGAAAGAAAGAATGAATAAAAATAGGCTGCTAAACATGTTTAGGATTTGACTATTATAAACTAATTAATTTTTAAATAATGGACAGTCATGTGGAAATCTAGGATAACATTAAATTTAATTTAAATAAGTTATGATATTTTGTTCAAAAGTCACAAGCCAACCAAGCGGAATATGTGCTGTGAGTGAATGTGATATATATAAAGTCAGTGCTGTATTTTATATCATATGATTGTAATGAGATGAGACAAGTTTCATTATTATCCTATTTTTTATTATTGAAGTACAAAATATTTTATTTCTTCTCTCGTATTAATACAAAATTGTTGTTTTGCTTTTATTTTCATATAGGAACGAAAATATATGTATATGTGTATCTACATTTGTCTTTTATTATTTCAGATATTAATTAAATAAATTTTTAAAATAAAATAATTACAATAAATAAAATATGATATTATCATTAGGTATGGCAATAGGATCAACTGGACGTGTAATTGATTATTATAATTTTATTTTCCAAAAATTATCTCATTCTCATTTTTAATTACTATGAAAAGTAAATGAATAAATATATCGTGTACCTGATTCTTAATTGATTCAAATGTTCATTATTTTTGTTTGTAAAAGATAAAAATCAAAATATATTAAGGTTTAATTATTTGGATGATTTTCACTATAGTAAACAAGTATTAATTTTGTTGTTTTTAATTTTATATTAATTTCGTCTTTAAATTCATTAATGAACATTAATCAAATCTTTCGGTTAAATTTTCATAACAACAGTTTAAGAGGATAGTGACGTGACAAAGGATAATAAATATGTGTCAAAAAATTTAATTGGAAATTGAAAATTGGACTATTATGTGTCAAGTTTGTCCTTTTAATAAAAAAGATCGAAGCTTGTCTTAATGAATGGTTTGGGGTTTTTATTTTCGTATTCTCTTTCGCAGTTGGTTGATGAAGTGTGTCATGTCTAGTGGTCACACATGTTCATCTTGTTCGTAGTGGACACAAAATTACATATGTTTCATTTCCTAGTTTTAGGAGGTTGGATGGAACACTAATTTGCCATTGTAGGAATGTTTCAGTGTTAAGAGTGACTTAAATTGTTAAGAATGGTGGAAAACAATTTTGGTGTTTCCTTAACCATAAAGGTTTGATCCATGGTTATAATTTTCATTGGACATATATTTATTTGTTGGAAAAACGAGTATTTCATGTTAACAAAATCTTTCTTTTTGTTGGGTTTTTTGAACAACAGAATGAAGATAAAGATTTTAAAGGGTACAATTATTTCAAATGATGCAACGAAGATAATGGAGATGAAATGAATGTTACTATTGGTAAACAAAGGAGAAAGGTCTGCAAAAATTCCTAATGGTTTTTAAAATAATGAGTTAAGTTGTTAATAGGGATCATATGTTTTCTGGGTTTGATTAACATAATCTGTGTCAATGTTATACAAAATTATATGAAATGTTGTAAAAGTGGCATGTCTTGTCATTAGAAAACTATATATTTTGTGGGTTGTAGTAAATGTGATGTACTTAATTGTGTCATTTTGTAATGAAATTTTATTAAATAAATGAGATGTTTGAGCCAACAAAGAGAAACAATGAAGTTAAAATCTATTGCAAATACATATGATATTAATTCAAAATGCATTCATAAAGACAATATTGCTCTTCAAATTACATAAGACAACATAACTTGCTAAGCAAAATAAGTTGCATAATAAATTCATGAAGATCAAAGTTGTTCTTTAAATTCAAGAGAACATAGGTACATGTCCTAAGCAAAATAAGCTGCTAAGTAGGATAATATGCATAATACATATTGAAGTTCCAAATGATATGATTTTGCCGAGATACTTAGTGATGTTTCAAACACATATGACAACTACAAAATAAACATAAATCAAGTCTCATTTGCTTCCAAATTAAGCCCCTCCTATATGACAATTTTTTTTTCTATCCATGGGTCTTACCGTTGTAAGTGGTGGTATTATTGCTTCATAGATATGTTTCTTCATAGATTGACCTCCTAAACTAGTGTAGGATAATCTTCTCCATTCATATTAAAAAAATCTCATAGCAGTGAGTGAATGATAATATAACATTCCCGTTTATAGTCAATTTCCTACAACTAAATTTTAGTTTATTTATATTTACCACAAATTTATCACTAATCATGGAGGGTTGACCTCAAACAAATTCTTTCTTAACCAAATGTGAAGTAAAATTAGAATGAATCAATTTATAATAAATAAATCAATCCATAATCAATATACAATGAATCCTTCATAATCAAAATACAAGTATTATCTTGATATCCAATATTTTATCTTTTCTATTCCTTTTCTAGTGTTTTATTTTTATTTTCAACCAGATAGAACATTCACATAAATTTATCATCTTTCAATTTGTTTCACATATTTAAGTAAATTTGAATGTCTTTCATCACGATTATTATGAACTTACTCCTTGCATTGATAATTGCATTTAAAAGTCTCACACATATTATTGATGCGTGTGTCACAAGTAGTCGTTGTTTTAAATCTTAACCTTAACTAAAACCTACAAAAAAATTAAACATTAAAAGTAGAAAGAAAATATACTACATAATGAATAAGGTGTTCAGTTGTGAATACATATATTGGGAGATAACTATCAAATGTTTAAAGGCATCAACATTTAACTCTTTAATGTTCCTCATCATTGCCACCCATGCTCGAGGGTCGTTGATTATGCTATCTTTCATAATAGACTTTTCAGATTTTTGTCAGAAAATTTCTTCCTAAAATTTTCATATATGTGGTGCACACCTTTGATTCACACAAGGTAAAAACTCTTGTAATGCTAACAATAGACCTTGAGTGAATAATTGTAGACAACTTCATGGTTAAAGTATTACGACTCAAACATGAAATATATAGGATAAAAAAAATAAAATATAGAACTTACTTTTTGTTTGTATGAAATGAATGTAAATCTTAGGACAAGTATATGGATAATGGGAATGAAAATGAGGAAGGACATGTAAATACTCATCTAATCCTTATATCCAATTTAAAAAATTTGATATTACCATTGTCGTATTTGTAACTAACTAATATAAAAATTCTCGTCAAAAAATCAAGTTTAGACAATATTTATAGAAATGAGTTCATTTGTCATTTCTAATCATCACATATTTAATTAATGTAATATATATATATATATATATATATATATATATATATATATATGGGTTTGTTAATTTACGTAAGAGCTTTTTTAGTTGACACATTTTAACAAAGTGTACAAAGTTTTGAGTTACAAAAAAGTTCCTATTAAAAAAAACTAACTATAAATCCAAAGGTATTTTAATAATTTAAAATTTAATTTAAAATAAAAAAAAATAAAAGTTATTTATTTATCATGTGATGGCTCCACTGAATGAGTAATTATTATTTTTTATTATATATTTTTTAAAAGGTAGTTGTTGTTTAAAATAAAAATAAAATAAAAGGTAATAACTATTAATATATGTAGACTAATCAGATGATAAATAACTACTTTTTATTTTTTTATTTTAAATTAAATTTTAAAATTATTAAAATACTTTTGATTTAAAGTTAGTTTTTTTTAGTAGAGACTTTTTTGTAACTTAAAACTTGTTACATTTTACTAAAATAAAATGTAAAATAAAATGTACCTACTACTAAAATGAGTATTACTTATATCTCATACAAGTAATAATATAGAAATTTGGTGTAAAAATCGGGATTAATTAAAATAATATATATATATATATATATATATATATGAAGATAAGTTGAATTAAGAATGTTATATGAAAAAAGTAGGATAGAGTAGAAATGAATTGTTATTAAAAAAGGTGGATTAATTAAATTGGTTGAACAGCCTAAACCTTGGCATTAGCAGAAGTGGAAACTGAATGCCTCCGTGATGGTCTCTCCGTGTTCTCCTTTGCCGTCGCTTCTACCTAAAATATTCAATGGGAGCATTTCATTTACTATCATTAGATATTAATAATGCCTAAATAATCTATTCATAGTATAACTATTGTTGTCAACTAATATAAAATTAATTACAAGTCACACCAACCGAAACCTAATACAAAGTCAATGATATATATATATATATATATATATATATATATATATATATGATAATCTGCTAACATGCAATTAAGCCACGTTATGCTCAGAAGTAGAAGTTCAACGTGGTTATGCATTTATAGTCCTAATATAAATTTAACAAATAAAATAAAAACAACAACAACCTAAATAGACAAAAAAAAAAACATACTAATAAAAAATGAGAATAAAATGTTTAGTACACAAACACTATGAAATTCAAGAAATAAAATATGTCAAAACTTTAAAAAAAAAATCTATAATAAAAGAAAACAAAGAGAAACAAAGACAAAAGTAACATTAACATAAAAGAATAAAATAGAAATCAAAATTGGTTATAATCATTCTCTTTTTCCCAAACAACATTACAATTCATTGAAAAAATGATTTAGCTCACTAAATATAATTTCTAATACCAATAAAAATTAACACAAATAATAATTAAATTAAATTTTATTCTCAAAGATAAAGTTATAATTAATTTAATAGAGGTATATTAGTAGTAAACAGAATTTTGAAACCTTTTTTCTTTTAAACATAATTTTATAATTAATTTAATGGAAGAATATTAATAGTAAAAAAAATTAAAACATTTTTTTATACCTAAAACAAATATTTTACCTACTTTACCCTGAAACTAGTCATGTTAATAGTATTGTTACTGCTATCACTATCACTATTATCACCATTACTACTACTTTTATCATCATATTGTTATTATTACTACTACCACTGTCAATATTACCACTTCTTCTATAGCGACACTTTTACCATATATCATTACTAATGTTATAGATGCTACTACTCCTGTTACGACTATATTACCACCCAAACTATTACTATTATCACTGCCATATCGATACCCACTATTATTATTATTATTATTAATATTAATATTAATATGATATTACTAGTGTTGTTATTAGTAGCTGTGTTACCCTAATAATAAATATTACATTGTACATTTGCACGGTAGTACAAGGTTGTCCTGTCATTATACTTTAATGTTAAAAATAAGATAATGATGTGCAATTTTAATAAATCTTAGGTGGTATTCTTCAAAAGAAGTTAGATTTACAAATAAATGTACTCATCTTGAAAGCAAACAGGAAAATAATTTTCTTTAATATCCTATAATTGATCATCTAGCAGGTACTATAGAATTGGAAGCAGTGGAGGCAGAGATATCTCTTGGAGGTCTTCCATTCGATTCAATAAAGATAGGCATTGAAGGTCTCATATGCTCAAGAAAGTCATTGCTGCTAAGCAACACCACTACTTCAGACATAGCTGGTCTCATACCAGCCGATGGTTGAGTGCACAACAAAGCAATGCCTATAACTTTTTTCACTTCTTCTATATCATAGCTATTAGGGCCTAAGCTTTTGTCCACCAACTCCAACTCCATGCCTTTCTCATACAAGTCCCATGCCTGTTGTAGTAAAAAACAACTTATAGACATATATGAATCAAAACAAACACTTTTTTGGTAAATACTTATGCTAATTCCTTACTCGTCGAAGAAGGTATTCATGGCTACCATCAACACTCTTCACATCAGTACACCTTTGACCACTTATGATTTCAAGTACTACAATTCCATAGCTGTATGTATCAGCCTTTTTTGATAACTGACCATGGAGTACATACTCGGGTGCTGTGTATCCCCTGATAATATTAACAGATTATCAGATTATTCCACACATTTTAACCTTCAAAACTTTCAAGCTAAGTCATTGGTATTTGATTTTTACTTACAATGTTCCTGCAACTTTTGTTCTGAGATGGGATTGGTCCCCTGGTAGGAGCTTCACCAAACCAAAATCAGAAATTTTGGGTTGAAGCTGTTCATCCAAGAGGACATTGCCACTCTTAATATCTCTATGTATGATAGACACATAAAATTCTTCATGTAGATAGGCCAGTCCCCTTGCTGTGCCCAAAATTATTTCATAGCGTTGTTTCCAGTTGAGTGAACCTTTTCTGTTACCTGTCTTCCAAGTTTATATGCTCAAAAACTTTATAGGAGAAAAAAGAAGGAAAACTTAACACAGAATAGTTGTAATTGACATGTTAGTTACCAAATAAGAATTTGTCAAGACTGTTGTTTGCCATGTATTCATAAACAAGGATTTTTTCTTGGCCTTTACTGCAGCAACCTAGAAGCCGAACCAGATTTCTGTGATGAACATTACTTACAAGCGTTACTTCACTTTCAAAATTGTCATCTATCTCGCTGGAATTTCCTGAAAATAATTTTTTGACTGCAACAATTTTTCCATTCTTCATTGTCCCCTACCCAATAACATCAGATGTGGAAATTAAGTTAATATTGGCTTTTTTAGGCTTATATAAGAACTCAATTGACAAAACTTTACAATAGATTAAAAAGAAAAACTATCTTAGAATGACAAATGAAATGCTCTGAACAACTCGTGTTTGTTTACCTTGTATACAGCGCCAAAGCCTCCTTCTCCTAGTATATTTTTCTCGCTAAAATTTCTTGTTGCAGCTTTCAATTCACTATACTTGAACTTGGTTGCACCTTTCAACTCAGATGCTCCCAATACGTTACCTTCCAAGTAAAATATCGGTTTGATTTTTCTTCATACATAAATAAAGTAATGCATGATTTTTCTTTATACATAACTTAAAAACTTTCCAAATAGTCTTACTTGTGGGAACTCTCTTGGGACTCTGCGATCTCTTATGCCAGGGAAATAATGAAATAAGGATCACCACAAGAAGTGCACCTCCAACACAACCACCAATAAGAATCCACTTCTTGCTTGAACCTCCTCCTCCTTTAAGACACAAAAGAATGATCTCAATTCATAATGATAGTCCAACAATACAAGATAACTAGCAATATGTTTTCCAGAGTTAAAACTTGTTAAAAACTATGAAATGGAGCTATACCTTGTTTTAAGAAGGGAGTGATGTCAATGGTTTGGTTATCAGCAAAGAAGGGTGTCTCTGAGTATCTCACAAAGCAGCCAGGGTCGAATGCTCTACCTTCAGTACTGGGAAGACAACCTTGTACACTGCTCTCTTCAATTGACAAACAATCCAAACAAGTGTCTTGTGAGAGAGTTTCAGCACATTGTGCAAAGGCATAGATTGCACCACCAGCCACTTTTGTTTTGGTAGCTGCAAAGTAGCCTCTGATTTTGGGTGTTCCTATTCGTAGATCTATCAGCACTTGTTCTCCAACTGCACCAAAATCAGTGCTTCCATCTGCAGTCTGATTTCCACACAGTATGCTGCTGCGAGAAAAGATCTGGTCGAAGAAGTCGTTGCTCTCGTACCTCAACAGTCAAACACATTTCAACTATCAAACATCAAACTCATCACTTTGTTTCCAATTCATAAACTCATCAACTTCAGACCTGCGCGTTGTTCTTCTCTTGATAACATTTTTATTCTATATAACTCATTTATATTTTATTTCTTATTTAATTGTAAAATTATCACTTTTTTTTCAGCATAAAATTATCACATGACATTTTTATTTATTTAAGAAATACATATTTAATTAAAATCAGTGTTTTAATTACTAAGTGCTGGTGATTCATTTTCAATAGTCCATGTTAAATAATTGTATACTATATTAGTTATATAACAACTTATAAATGAAATATTTAACATTTTTTAATTATATTTATTAATTTTTTCCAAAAAATAAATTAAAAAGGAAGAGTTAAATCTCGAATTCAAAACCCCTATTAATTTGATTAGATAAAAAATTAATTTAAATTAATCCGATTGGTTGATAAATATTTAAAAAATAAAATTCTCCAATGATTTTTTTTCATATAAGAATTAGACTCAATAGAATCGAATACATGAATACGACAAGAAAAAAAAAACGAGACAAGAGACACTTTTTACATGATTGAAACTCGATTCTACATTGAATATTATTAATAAAATGATACACATTTACATTACATACGTTATAAAAATAAAATAATCATAAAAAATATAAATTTTTATACCTTTTCGAAAAGAAAAAAAAAACATTAAATGAATATAAAGAATTTGTGTTGTCATAATATCATTTCTCTTTTACATTTCATAACACCAGTTTGGTAATTTTTCTTAGGGAAAGCGATCACACAGTATCAAAAGTCAATTACACTCTATTTTAAGCTTATTTTAGAAAAATAAGTAAGTATAATAACTTTTTTTTTTCATTTTCACATCAATATATATATATATATATATATATATATATATATATATATATATAATATTAAAGATTAAGTGAAAGATAAAAATGTTAATAATAAAAGAATAGTTAGTATTATCTTTAACTTTAAATCACAGTAAAAGAGAAACATAAATATTTAAAATTCCGACAATAGAAAAAAGCATACCTGAGGAAGCAACCGTCATAAACGACACGGGCACCGTTGACTCCGGCGGAGCAGTTGCGAATTTGGGTGACGGCGGCAGTGAAGCAGGTGGCGCAGTCAGTGTCGGAGAGGTAGTTTCTGCACTGAAACATAGCATAGACAGGATCTGATCCGGTGGTTGCTTGTGCAGTGGCAAAGTGCTTCCTTTGGTTGCTGACCTGATCTCGCAGATCTGCAAAACTTGCGTTAAGGTTTTTGTTGAAGTTGGATAAGTTGGGTACAATGAATCCGCTGCAATCCCATTTTAGTAGAAAGAGTTGAGGGTCTCCTTCTACGCCCTCTAAGCTCCACCATGACCATGACCATAACCACAACCACAACAAGCTCAATCCTACAAGCTTCAGTTCCGCCATTTTCTTCCCACGCGAAACTTATTCTATCGGTATATATGTTGTAATGATCGAAACATGTATTGAAATTATTAGACATTTCCTACGTACTCTTATTATCACACTAAATAGGTTTAAGAGACGAGGTCAAAAACGACAGTTTAAATATTTTTTTTAATATTTTTAAAAATAAAATCATAATAAAATTTCATGTTTCAAAACAAATAATTAATATATAGCTGTAATATTAAGTTAAGTATATATCCAATATAAGAATTTATAACCTCTACTTTTCATCTTGTGGTTAGATACACTATTTCTAAAAACTTTTCCTTTTTTTAGCAGAGCTCGAAGTTACTATTGATGATAATTAAAGAGATGTAATGGTTTCATGCAGAAGAAATATGATGCACTAAAAATATTCTACTAACTTTTTATGGAAATTAAATAAGGTTTAAAAGAAAAGTTGTAGTTGAATGAAGCATAAATTTGATATATGGAGTGTGGTATGAAACTTCCAAAAGAAGCTAAGCATTTTTTAACTCCTACGTTTAAGGCATAATGAATGCCGATAACATGCTAATTAGAGGAACGTTTTCATGTGAATCAATAGAATATGTGTCTATAACACTGTCCATCAATTCTACCACTAAGCGCATGGATTGTAGTATATTTCGTGACCACTGTTCAATATCTAATACATTACTTAAATAGTTATTAAATAGTGTCGTTATATAAAATCATTAAATAAATCTCTAAAAAGTCAACTATATTTAATAATAACTATGTTTATAGATACATACAAGGAGTAATTAAATTTAGAAATTTAAATAAAAATAATGAAAATTTAGAGTTATTTTTCAAAAGACATACAAATTTTTATATACTAAAATAGTAATTTACTTATATAATTAATAATTTAACTTCTTGTTTTGATTAATACTATTTTTTTATCATCACTTTAATCTTCTGCACAACTTGATTTATATTTAAAGTTTAAATTCTTTTTATAATCAATATATAGTTGATATTTATAAAAGATAGAATATATTGCATCAATTTATTTTATATTAAAAATTAACAATATACATTATTAAACATTATTTTAAAAAGGAGTTGACTTTTAAAATAAATAAATAGTTAATTCTTTTAATGTATGCAGATACATTTTGACTATGATGTGATACTCAATTTGAGTCATGTATTCGTATCTCATACTTATCTGTGTCCAATATTTTACCAATACTAATGAAACATCTAATCTATAAATCAGATGTAATTTTATAATAACAATAATTTATAATTTTTTATTTTAACAATGTTTAATATATATGATTTTTATTTGGAACACAAACAATCATATATATATATATATATATATATATATATATATTCATTATGATTTTAAGAAATTTTATGATTTAATACCATTGTTGGTCTCTATTTTTGTTAACTTTATTTCATGTAAGACTTATTTTTTTTCAAATGTTTAATGTAGTATCTTATATCGTAATTTATGTTTAATTTAGTCTTTTTGGTTGAGAACGTTTAAATTGTTAACGGTACAGTATCCAGGTCAGTCATCAGGAATTAGTTTATCACACAATAATGCTCACAGACTCAAGTCATCATCTCGCCACATCATCATCATCTTCCCTAAATTAAAAACCCTAATTTCTATAGGTTTTTGTGATTTAATGGAAAACGATATGGGAGTTTCGTTCCTTGCAGATGGTTTTGTGTCATCAATGGAGGTTGAACAAGTTCAATGTTGGTGCGATTTGGGATTTTACAGATTTTCACATAAGAGGCGTGATTTCGCGATTTGGGTTTTTGCGATTTGGGTTCTGTGATGTTTGGGTTTTCTACAGGTTCAATGGAGAAGACGATGGCCTGAGTGTGGTACACGGCAGCGCGCGTTGATGGAATGAAAATTAGGGTTTCTGATTTCGGGAAGATGATGATGATGTGCCGAGATGCGTGACAGGTCATTCCATTTTTTTTTACGTGGAATCTACATCATTAGCGAAAAGGACCAAATTGAACATAAATCACAATATAAAGGACTACATTGAACATTCGAAAAAAATGAGTCCCACGTCGAACAAAGTTGACGAAATTAGGGACCAACGATATTAAGCCAAATTTTATACATTTTTTAATATGTATATATCACTCTTCTATTATTTTCAAAATAAACATGTCACATACGTGTGTGTGTGTGTGTGTGTGTGTTTTCCATTATCAAAATAAACATTACCACTCTTCTATTATTTTGAAAATAAACATGTCACATAACATATCGAGTTTTAGTAGACATAAATACTTTCATATATTATGGATTCTAAGTTTTAAGGTCAATGATATTTGAATAATTTCCATTATCAAAACTAAAAAAAAAAAGAAAGAAGAAACCGTGAACCCTTACTCACCTCTCTCTCATCCATCATTACTCTCAACCCTTTCTCTCTCATCTCTCTCACTCCAACCATCTCTCTGTTATCCCTAC
This sequence comes from Vigna reflexopilosa, assembly GCA_027742785.1. Taxonomy (NCBI): domain Eukaryota; kingdom Viridiplantae; phylum Streptophyta; class Magnoliopsida; order Fabales; family Fabaceae; genus Vigna; species Vigna reflexopilosa. The sequence continues at coordinate 23,538,491 of CM050926.1, read as the reverse complement.
AGTAGTCTCAAGTGAAAAAAATCAGAAACACTCACCTAACCCTAATCCACATTTCTCACTTATCCAATTTGTTTCTCTCTCATCTCCATCCACTCTCTCCCACCCACACACAGCAACCTGCGCAATTTGTTGTTTCGCTCTGTTCGTTCATTTGTTTTCCACTTTAATAACAAAATAATTGATGATGTTGATGTTGATTTTTTATTGGAGGGCTGTGTTATATCTTTTCTCGTCTGATTGTTATTAAATTTGTAAAAAACTAAAGTTTACAATAATTTCAAAACTAAAAAAAAGACAAGAAAACCCTCACGAAAAGACATTAACATCAACCCATAATAGTTGCAAAGCATTTAGTTTCTTAATACCAATTTTGATAAAATCGTAAAAATGAAAGGGGTAAAAATTAAACAATGAGCATGATGGTAACAAATTTATTAAGTTTAAATTCCATTTTGAAATTCAATGCGTTTTGTTTTTCTTAACTTCACTTCTATGGCAAATGATAAATCAGAATGACAACATCATTTTTATATTGACCAAACAAGTTGAAGATGTGAATTGTTTAAAATAAACTTATATGATGTGATTTACTTTGGAAAGTAATATTTTGGTGTAACTGAGAGCTAACAGATTCATTATGACTAGTTTACTAATTTCTGCTCAAATATAGAAGATGTGTAATTTATTAGAATATTTTTATTCTTTTTACAAAAATGAAATAAAAATATGTTTATTAATATGAAATATTCGAAAGGGAACTAGCAGTAATCTCTTTACTGAATAAGGGGACATAGTTAACAACAATAATTGTCTTTGTTCATAACTCTCTTCAATGATTTGTTCCTATTATTTAGTACGATATACAAGAATTTTTTGTTGTGTTTTGACGTTAATTATATGCAGGTTGAAAAATATATTCCAAAATATTGTTTTCAACGAAAAATATGTTTTTAAAATTATTTTTAAGAGTTGACTTCATAAATCTATTTTCTAGATAATTACTTACCCCTTAATTCCCTTTCCAAATAACATTTTAATTGTCATGAAGTATTTTTCTCTAACATATTTTCAACCTACGTTGAAAAATGATTTATATTTAAAGTGTTAGTTTTTTTTTCTATATGTTTGTTTTTTAATTTTAATAATTTGTTATAATTTTTAATTATTTGATTATTTAATAAAATTAAATTTAGAAAAATATATTTTAGTTTTACTTTTTAAAATAATATTATTTAAAAAAATAATATATATTTATTAGTAATATAAATTGTTTACACTATCATTTAAAATAATTTCATGTAAAAAAATTGTCTTATAAAAAATTACATTTGATTTTTTTTATATTAAATTATTATATAAATATTTTTATAATTGAATATTCTCCATGTTTCTTCTATGTAAAAATTAAATTGATATTATTTCATTAAAACTTATAATTAATTATATGTACATAAATTTTCTTATGATATTTTTAATAATTGTATTTATAATAAAATAAATTAAAAAAATTATAATTTAGAGGTTTAAAATATATATTTGTAATAAAAATAGTTAAAAGTTTTTAATATTATAAATATATTTTTTTTAAATAATATGATTTTTAAAAATAAAAGTAAAATATATATTTTTTTAATTTAACTTTATTAAATTATTAAGTAATTAGAAATCTTAAATAGATAGAATTAAAAATGAAGTAAAAAATATAAAAAGAATAATAATTTAAATATAAGTCATACATAATAAATTTCATCTTTTATAATAATCAATTATATTGATTAAACAAATAATAGAGTTAAAATATATTCTCTTCGGTATGAAAACAAAATAAACGAGTAAAAGATTATATTAACTTAAACACATGTGATAATAAAATGTATATAAATAAAAAAAATTAACAATTGTAATTGAATAAACAGCTAACATTTAAAATATTTATCAACAAAATAAATATCTACAATAAAATAAATATTTTTTTATTTTTATATTATAATAAATAGTGGACAATGAAAAAATAAATTAACTTAGCTATAATTACAGATAGCACTTTGATGTGGCTGGACTGGTACATATATGTTAAGGTAGGCTTTTTCTTTCTGCAGCCCCACAATAGTGATAAGAATGATGTAAAACATCCCAAACATATTACTTTGTGCCTGCATCACAAAACACTTCTCTATACATAAGAAGACCAGTAAATTCACTGTTGCAAATGTGGATCAAAATGGTGAACATAAACAGTTAAAACCCTGCTGATTCAGATCAGAAGTTCAGTAATTCTCTACCATACTGATGTAATAAAGATAAATCCTCTGATTGTTCATTTTAGTCTGTTACATTCATCGAGCTGATGGCATAGAAATGGAGGCAGTAGCATTGGATGAAGAAGCAGTAGTTGAGACAGACCTAGAATTGTCTTCTCGACACTTCAAACTGGATACAACAAACACAGGCATAGTTGGTCGCAGGTGGTCTGGGAAGCTCTTGCTTTTCAGCTACTACTTCAGACATTGTTGGCCTCGTTGAAGCTTATGCTTGAGTGCATAACAATGCAATTTCTATAATTTTCTTTGCTTCTTCTGCATCATACTCATTAGGGTCTATGGCCTCATCCACAAGCTCCAACTGCATGCCTCTCTCATACAGTCTCCAAGCCTGTTGAGTGAAAATCAAAGTTCAGCCATCCCACATGAAAAAGCTAACAAAACTATGAGAAAAATCACTTACTCGTTGAAGAAGGTATTCACAACCATCCTCATCTTCTTTCACGTCTGTACTCTTTTGGCCAAATACTATTTCTAGGACTACAATGCCATAGCTGTAGGTATCAGCCTTCTCTGATAATTGCCCACGCATTGCATATTCAGGTGCTGTGTATCCCCTGACAAGTGCACAGAATATGTAGCAGTCCGTAGTTAATGAATGAACACTTACAGATAACATGTTACGTTATTCCAACATGAATGTCAAGAAATGCAAATTGTTCTGACTTACAATGTTCCTGCAAATCTTGTGCTAACGTGAGAACGATCCTCTGGCAGAAGCCTTGCCAACCCAAAATCAGCAATTTTAGGCTGAAGATCATCATCCAGAAGGATATTAGCAGTTTTGATATCTCTATGTATGATGGAGACATGGAAGTCCTCATGTAGATATGCTGTGCCCAAAATTATATCATAAGGGACCTCTGTCACCTGTTTCCACGGCCGAATCCTCCTTCTCCAAGTAGATAAAGCATTTCTAACAGTAACTTTTAAGTAATGATACGTTAACTAAGATTTTTTTTTTACAACATTTTCTCACAACACACAAGTAATGAACTAGTGAAAAAATAACACGTGTTATGTGTTAAAATATGGTAAAAGAATATATGTTAAAATATCTTTTTCCTTGTATAAATTGTTTAACTTTTGTTCTTTAGAATAATAAGATTATTTTAAAATAAAAATATATGATCAATGCAAACACGATACACTGTGTATTTTATTGATGAATGTCATAGGACTTAAACAGCTGCATGACTAGGAATAAAAACATTAAGTGTGAGTATAAAAAGAATAACAGGAACCAAATTAACAAGAACTAAATATGTAAAGCTAAAACTACACGAATAAAAAAAATAAGACTCAAAACAAAATCAATGAAACCATAATTTAAGTTTATTCAACAAAACTCCTTTATCAACTTAAATTTTTTCATCTTTCATCCTTCATTGAGTTTACTCTGAACAATCAAATTCTTTACTTTCATTGTGGATCGAGCGTGTTTCTTGGATTCTTCATTTTCATTGTGGTTGTCCTCTTTCTTCACCTTAGCCAACATCTCTCTTGCTTTAGTCGTCTTTCTAGTAATTGAGTTCCTCTCTACATCTTCATCTTCATCTATTCTAATGTGACATCTCCACACTCCTTACTAACATGGGCAAGCTCCCTTCCAGATTGTTCTGTGCCAACTCTTTATGCATATAGTTCCCCACATTGAGACTTTTCACCTTTTCTTGAATCATCCAATTGAGCTTTCCTATGTTGAATCTCTTCATCTTTTTCTTTCAATTTCTTCTTCATAGCCACTTGTATCACTTTCACTAAAAATTCTTATTTCCTCACTCTTTGTCGCTCCTTGAGCTCCACCCACACTCTCTCCATGTGTATCATGATGAAATCATCAATGTCCAATATCTTATTGTGTTTTATCCTCGTTATTTCCATCTTCAGGTTCGCTACCCTCATCATCATGACCTCAACCATCTTTGTCGGGCTGATGTCAGGCTCTTCCAAAATAACTTCATCATTGATCGAGCTTATCTCATCCATCACTAAGCTCTACACGTCCCTTAACACCTTTGAGCTCTCGAGTTCCTCCAACACCTTTAACTCATAATCAATTGAGCTACCCTTGTCCATTTCTGAGCTCTCCATGTTCATGCTCTCTACAACGATTTCTAGGCTATCATCCCATTAAGTTGGTCGGACTTGTCACATACTTCATCACGCTTCCTACATACTCCTTTAAGCATTGCAAAGGCACAACCAGGATATTTTAGATGTCTAATCGAGAAGTTTAAACTCTTCACTTGCTCCATAGACTCATTCGAGCTTTCTTCATTCTCCAGTAAGTCATGTAGTCGCCAAACCAAGTTAATCGGACTCTCCAATTGCTTGTTCGAGCTCTCCAACTCACTATCACCATACTCAACCGAGCTTCCTACTTGCTCTACTAGGCTTTCCAAGCTCTTCACCAAGCTCTCTACACACTCTTTCAAGTTCTCCAGAAAACTTTCCACTAAGATCTCCATTGTGCTGTCAAGAGACCTCAATCGGTTGTTTGAGCTTGTTTTCCCCTTCTTCAGGCTGCTCAGTCATCTAGTCAGCTTCTCCATGATAGTCGTCTACCTGAATGAGTTCCCCTTGCTACCCAGCTATTTTTCCGAGTTCATTCCACTTTCCACCGACCTCTACATCGAGTTCTTCACCAAACTCTCCACTGAGCTCTATGTCGAGCTCTTCATGCATAATGTCGACCCGTCCATGTTACTTGGCTATATATTTGACCTCTCCTTGCTACTCAGCAATGTTGTCGGGTTCTTCTTGTTATTTGGCACATTTGTTGAGCTCCACCTTCTACTCGTCGTCTTTGTCAGGCTCTTCTTTCAACTTGATAATGTTGTCGAGCTCTCCTTACTGGTCTGCATGCTTGCAAAGTTCACCTTGTGCTTGGCCCTTGATCTCCACACCATCATAAAATTCCTATCTCTTTGCTCTGCTTCTTCAGTATGGAGATTTGTTTCTTCTTTTGTCTCAGACAGCAAGTACTTTGCAATGTGACCAACCTTACCATAATTGTAGCCTTTTCTCGATCTACCTCATTCGCATAGTGGTCGTTCTTACCACATTTAATGCATTTGACTCCTAACTGAACTTTCTAAGCTCTACCTTGTCCTTGGTCATGCCAATTATGCTTACCAGTTTGTTCTTTATTGTTTTCATGGTCATCTCGGTCATGACCTCTGCTTCCTTGGCCACCTCGCCTTCTACCTCCAGGACATCAACCTTGAGTACTATGAGTTCCTCCCTTCAAGTCGAGTTGCGCTTGCAATGCTTGATCAAGGGACTATTTCTTCTCTTTTTCTTGTGCACCTCAAATGATCCAGTAATTTCTTCAACTGAGAGCGTTGATAGGTCCTTGGACTCCTCGATGGCACAAACTATGCTTTTGAAATCATTTGTTAATGATATCAAAATTTTCTCCACAACCCGGCTGGCTGGAAATGGTTCTCCATTCCTACCGAGTTTATTTACCATCGTCTTTACCCGAGTTATGTACTCGAACATCCGTTCTTTTTCTTCCATCTTCAAATTTTCAAACTCTTAGCTCCCATGAGGGTTTGAAATCGGACTTTTCTAACGCGATTATCCTCTTTATACGCAATTTCTAAGATTTTCCACGCTTCTCTTGAAGACACAACTTTTGCTATCTTCTCAAAGTTAGATTCGTCAACCGCTTTGTACAATAGATACAAAGTCGATTTATCTTTCACTCGCATCTTTCTCAACACATGAATTTGGGTCGTCATCGACTTTTCATTCTCTGCTAGTTCTTGGTATCCATTCTTTACTACATCTCACATGTCTTGAAATCCAAGAAAAGCCTTTATCTGTAGACTTCAATTATCATAATTGACTTTTTTTTATCAACTGTGAGAGGGACATACACCGTTTACTTGATTTTCCATATCTCTCACCCTCTTTTCTTCTCAAACACTCAAGCACATTGTTTCACTCTCTTTCTCTTTCTCTTTCTCTTTCTCTTTCTCTTTCTCTTTCACTCTCAAGACATAAAGCTCTCACATCATTTTGTAAACACGGCACACATACTGTATAATTGTATTATGTATTTTTATGTATTGTATTGATGAATGTTGCAGGCCTCAAATAGCCGCAAGACGAGGAATAAAAACAATAACCCTAATGGGGTGAATATAAAAAGAGTAATAGGAACAAACTGTAGAGTTAAACAAACAAAAACTAAATCTCTGTAAAGTTAAAACTATTTACAAGAATAAAAAATAAGACTAAAAAAGAAATTAATAAAATAACAAAAACATCCTAATTTAAGTTTATCCAACAATAAAGATATTACATTAGCAATTTGCACTTATATGGGATGCAAAGCACCGATATTTAATATCAAGCATAATGAAGTTAAAGATTTCAAAATTTATAACTTACCTCTTGGAAACGTCCTAGGTTTTCTGGATCTTCGAAAGGCAAACACTGCAAGGATGATGAGAAGTAGACCTCCACCTCCAACAACAACACCTACAATGACCACTTCTTTCTTGAACCTCCTGCAATACAAAAAAGTCATTAACTCGGTTGCACTGTTTTTATGTCATCAGGGTTAATGTTTATAACCGTAACTATTCAAAATTTCCAATTTATGTAAAATTAAGAACACTCATTATATAAGTAAAAATCAGCTAGAGAATCACATGAATTACATTCACTAATCTAAAAACAAAGGAAGGAAATTGCTGTCATGAATTCACCTCGTTTTAAATAGGGTGTGATATCAATGGTTTGGTTATCAGGAAAGAAGGGTGTGGTGGAGTATCTCATGAAACAGCCAGCATCATATGCTCTACCCTCTGTGTTGGGAAGACAACTTTGTAAGTTGTTGTATCCAACTTGCATGCATCTCAAACAATTATGCTCTGAGGCAGTTTCAACACATTGAGCAACAGCATAAATTGCACCACCACATGTAAAATAAACTTAATGGACAACCAACTATGTTAGTGCCATCATGGGTCTTCCACTTTCTGTAAAATATGTTTTGTGCACCTCCTCCAAACTCTATTTGCTTCCACTACGCTGTCCACCATTTTCATGTCTACTCCACTACCACTATGTTTTGGACTTTCATGTTTTGTTCCTCTATAAATGAAGGCATCGTGCTTGTAAAATTATGCATCAAGAGGTGAAGTAGAAAGAATAGAAGTATCACCGAAAGAAAGAAATAAAAATAGAGTGTTTTGAAAGAAAAGGAGTGCTGTTTGTGAGTTTTAGAGTCCTGTGAGAAATACGTGTGTACTATCTTGAATGTATGCTTGTGTTTCTAGTTTTTTTTCAATTGAAAGATAATTTTACAGATTCCAACAAATTGGTATCAGAGCTTTCTGAGTCTGAGTGTTCGAGTAAAAAAGTGAGAAATGGCAAACCTTGCAAACAGTGTGTCCCTTCCTCAGTTGACAAAGAAAGTCAATTTTGACAACTGGAGTGTTCAGATGAAAGCTCTTCTTGGATCCCAAGACGTGTGGGATGTAGTGGAGAACGGGTACCAAGAGCCCGCAGAAGATGAAGAGCAGATGATTGCCCAACTTGCTGCGTTGAAGAAAACGAGCGTAAAGGATAAATCAGCTTTGTACATACTGTATCGAGCTGTTGATGAATCTGGCTTTGAGAAGATAGTAAATGCAAAATCTTCAAAAGAAGCATGACACATTATGGAGAAAGTATACAAAGGAGACAACAAAGTTAAGCAAGTCAGGCTCCAAACTCTCAGAGGCGAATTTGAAAGCTTGAGAATGGAGGAGAAAGAAAGAGTAACCGAGTTTATATCTCGGGTGGAAGCGGTGGCAAATCAAATCTCCAAGAACGGAGAAGAGTTACCAGCCAGCCGGGTGGTAGAGAAAATTTTGAGATCATTAACAGATGATTTTGAAAGCATAGTTTGCGCGATCGAGGAATCGAAGGACCTCTCAGCACTCTCAGTTGAAGAGCTTACTGGGTCACTTGAGGCCCATGAACAAAGGAGAAGAAAAATGAAAGAACCTCTTGACGAAGCACTACAAGTGCAGCTTGACTTTAAAGGAGCTCGAAACACTCAGGGACAAGCTTTTAGAGGTAGAGAAAGAGGTGGTCGAGGACGAAGTGGACGTAGCAGAGGTGGACGTGGCAGAGGTGAATTTGAAGCTGACACAGAACAGACCAGACAACAGAATTGGCGTGGTCGTGGTCAACAAAGAGGTCGAGGAGGTCGATCTAAGTCAGGAGTTGAATGCATCAAGTGTGGCAAAATTGGCCACTATGCAAACGAGTGCAAATCAGGAAGTTGCTATAAATGTGGGAAGCCAGGCCATATAGCAAAATTTTGTCAGGCTGAAAAGAAAAACGAAACAAACTTGCTTACTGAGGAAACCAGTGAAGAAATTGGGATTTTGTTGATGTCCAAAGGCCAAGAAAAAGGTGTTGAAGTTACATTGAGACACAAAAATTCCTTTCGTGCTTTGGTCCACCTCCAGGCCAAGAAAGTACTTCATAACACCAAGATCAGTCATCTCAAATTCATTTTTCATCATCTTCTTAAACTCTACGACCAACTCATTCCTGCTTCCCATGAAAATCAAATCATCTACGTATATGGCAACGAACAACATATCTCCTTTGTCTTTCTTCAGGTATAGAGCATGCTCATACGGACACTGCTTATAACCATTCTTCTTGAAGTAGGTGTCAATTCTCTCATTCCAGGCTCGAGGAGCCTGTTTCAACGTACAAAGTTTTTTTTAACTTCAACACCTTTTTCTCTTCACCTCTTCTCATGTAACCAAGAGGTTGTTCCACATAGATATCTTCTTTTAAAATTCCATTCAAAAATGCAGATTTCACATCCATTTGTTGTATCTTCCATCTGTGTTGTACTGCTAGAGAAAATAACAGTCGGATTGTCTCCATTCTTGTTACTGGAGCAAATACTTCATCATAGTCAACTCCTTTATGTTGTTTGTAACCTTTCACCACGAGACGAGCTTTGTAACGTTCTACATCCCCATCTGCATTGATTTTCTTCTTGTATACCCATTTCAAGCCAATTGGTTGAGCTCCTATGGGCAGATCTGTCAGCTCCCACGTTTCGTTCTTTTCAATTGAGCCAATTTCTTCATCCATTGCTTTCTTCCATCTATCATCGAGCACGGTCTCTTCAAATTTGACATCTTCTGCTCCTGCCAACAAACATATTACATGTACCTCATCAGTGGAGTTATAAATGTCTTGTAAGCTTCGAGATCTAGGTTGCACAGGTTCATCTTCTTCATCAGAATAATCATTGATTCTCTCAGTTATTGCTGAGTTCTCTCCTCCAGAATCTGAGTTCCATGTGGTCTTCTCCTTCATGTTGTCCCATCTCCATTCACTTTCCTCATCAACTTGGACATCTTGACTTACAACAATCTTTTCTATAATTGGGTTATATAGTTTGTATGCTTTTGCTTTTTCATCGTACCCAATAAAGACATATCTCTTACTTTTGTCTTCTAGTTTTGTTCTGTGCTGAGTTGGAACATGGCCATAAGTTATGCTGCCGAAAATCCTGAAATGATTGACACTCGGCTTTCTCCCACTCCATGCTTCTTGTGGAGTCATCCCATCCAGTTTAGTATGTGGACACCTGTTTTGTACATAAACTGCACATTGTACTGCTTCCGCCCAGAACTTCTTTGGCATATTCTTCCCTTTAAGCATTGTGCGAACCATATCAAGAATTGTCCGATTCTTCCTTTCAGCAACACCATTCTGTTGTGGTGAGTATGGAGCTGTAAAGAATCGTTTTATCCCATGTTCTTCACAGTATTCGTTAAACTTTGTCGAAGTAAATTCACCTCCCCTGTCTGATCGGACAGCTTTTATCTGTTTACTGGTCTCCTTCTCCACCATTAGTTTGAACTTCTTAAATGCATCAAATGCTTCTGATTTCTCCTCTAAGAAATATACCCAAGTCTTCCGAGAGAAATCATCTATGAACGAAATAAAGTATTTCTTACCACTGAATGAATTAGGAAAGATTGGTCCACAAAGATCAGTGTGTATCAGACCGAGTTGGTCTTCTGCCTTGTATTCAGCTGCCTTCGGAAATCCAGTCCTCGAATGTTTTCCGAGTACACATTCTTCACAGAACCTTTTGTGAAATTCTACTTCAGGTAGTCCGCGTACTAACTGCTTCTCTGATAGTTTTCTCAGTCCTCCAAAGTTCAAGTGGCCAAACCGGAAATGCCATAACATGGCTTCATCCTTCACATCAAGCTTTAGACACTTGTTTTTCAGAATATTCAGCTCCAACTTATACATCTGGTTTTTCTTCATCTCTACTCGTGCAATTAGACGATCACTCTTATCTTTCAAATACAGTACTCGATCTTTTATCAGAACTGAGTTGCCTTTCTCCATCATTTGACCCATGCTCAAAATATTACTTTTCAACTCAGGAACATAGTAGACATCCCTTATTTCTCCAATCCGTCCATCCTTCTGCAAGTGCCGGATTGTTCCGCGCTCTTTTACAGCCACTTTGGAATCATCTCCAAATGAGACATGTCCGGTTTCAACCTTGATGAGTTCGTTGAACAAACTCTCATCTCCGCACATGTGGTTGCTTGCTCCCGTGTCTAAATACCAAACCGAATTATTTGAACAGTTCAGCATAGGCTGAGCTTTTGGGCCTTTGGACATCAACAAAATCCCAATTTCTTCACTGGTTTCCTCAGTAAGCAAGTTTGTTTCGTTTTTCTTATCAGCCTGACAAAATTTTGCTATATGGCCTGGCTTCCCACATTTATAGCAACTTCCTGATTTGCACTCGTTTGCATAGTGGCCAATTTTGCCACACTTGAAGCATTCAACTCCTGACTTAGATCGACCTCCTTGACCTCTTCGTTGACCACGACCACGCCAATTTTGTTGTCTGGTCTGTTTTGTGTCAGCTTCAAATTCACCTCTGCCACGTCCACCTCTCTACGTCCACTTTGTCCTCGACCACCTCTTTCTCTACCTCTAAAAGCTTGTCCCTGAGTGTTCCGAGCTCCTTTAAAGTCAAGCTGCACTTGTAGTGCTTCGTCAAGAGGTTCTTTCATTTTTTTTCTCCTTTGTTCATGGGCCTCAAGTGACCCAGTAAGCTCTTCAACTGAGAGTGTTGAGAGGTCCTTCGATTCCTCGATCGCGCAAACTATGCTTTCAAAATCATCTGTTAATGATCTCAAAATTTTCTCTACCACCCGGCTGGCTGGTAACTCTTCTCCGTTCTTGGAGATTTGATTTGCCACCGCTTCCACCCGAGATATAAACTCGGTTACTCTTTCTTTCTCCTCCATTCTCAAGCTTTCAAATTCGCCTCTGAGAGTTTGGAGCCTGACTTGCTTAACTTTGTTGTCTCCTTTGTATACTTTCTCCAGAATCTGCTATGCTTCTTTTGAAGATTTTGCATTTACTATCTTCTCAAAGCCAGATTCATCAACAGCTCGATACAGTATGTACAAAGTTGATTTATCCTTTACGCACGTTTTCTTCAACGCAGCAAGTTGGGCAATCGTCTGCTCTTCATCTTCTGCGGGCTCTTGGTACCCGTTCTCCACTACATCCCACACGTCTTGGGATCCAAGAAGAGCTTTCATCTGAACACTCCAGTTGTCAAAATTGACTTTCTTTGTCAACTGAGGAAGGGACACACTGTTTGCAAGGTTTGCCATTTCTTACTTTTTTACTCGAACACTCAGACTCAAAAAGCTTTGATACCAATTTGTTGGAATCTGTAAAATTATCTTTCAATTGAAAAAAAACTGGAAACACAAGCATACATTCAAGATAGTACACACGTATTTCTCAGAGGACTCTAAAACTCACAAACAACACTCCTTTTCTTTCTTTCTCTCGGCACACTACACAAAACACTCTATTTTTATTTCTTTCTTTCGGTGATACTTCTATTCTTTCTACTTCACCTCTTGATGCATAATTTTACAAGCACGGTGCCTTCATTTATAGAGGAACAAAACATGAAAGTCCAAAACATAGTGGTAGTGGAGTAGACATGAAAATGGTGGACAGCGTAGTGGAAGCAAATGGAGTTTGGAGGAGGTGCACAAAACATATTTTACAGAAAGTGGAAGACCCATGATGGCACTAACATAGTTGGTTGTCCATTAAGTTTATTTTACAAAACCAACAACCATTGCACTGGTGTTTCCACACGATTCACCATTCCCAAGTTCAGTAGTCTCTTCGTAGAACCTCTCAGTCTCGTACCTTGTCAAACCAACCGACACCAAATTCAAACATATAGACAAATTGACTCTATATTTGACAAAGAAGATCCAAATAAAATTATGTGTAACATGTGGTGTGTTTAATGTCTGAATGTGAATAAGAAACCTGAGGAAGCAACCGTCGTATATGATTCTGGCACCGTTGGCAGCAGAGCAGTTGCGGATCTGGGTGGAGGCAGTGTTGAAGCAAGAAAGACATTCAGTTTTGGAGAGATAGTTTCTACATTGAAACATAGCATATGTTAGCACCTCTCCCCTGGTGCTATTTGCTGTGGCAAAGTGCTTGTTCTGATTATTGCTAATTTGTGCTTTCAGACTTGAAAACGTTTTATTGATATTCTCAAAGAAGATAGGCAAGTTGGATGAGTTGTATGCGCTGCACCCCTTGTTCAGTAGATGTGGCTGTGGATTTCCAACTGCGCCATGAACAACATTATCAGCACCACATCAAGCTTAAGGCCACTAACTTTCACCAACAGACAAGTTTTTTCAGTCATAGCTTATCCTGGTTTAATCTTCTTTGTGTATATATAGTCTCACAGGAAGGTTCTTTTATGTTTACTTTAGAGACTAGATAGGGAGGGAGATTAATCTTCTATGGTGGAAAACCATTGAAGCTTGACAGTTGATGAATGATTAATGATTGCACCGTAGTGGATGGTGGACTCAGAAAGCTTCAACAGGTGCATGAATGATTTCATTTTAAGATAATTAAGGCTACCACTATCTCACCTCTTATAGTAGAGCACTCACCAGAGAATCTAAACAATTTGGTATAGATATACGATGTGCCTTCAACTCCATGACCAGGTATAATGATTAAAAAAGATGTATGTATATATAAAATATCTTAGACCCCTCTCTGAAACAAGCAAGCAAGGACATGTTCAATCAACGATAGATCTAACCCTTTAAAAGATTCTAAAAGACAAGGACAAAGAAGAGTAATGTTCAGATATTTCCAAACATTGCTAGCCATGAAGCCAGAAGAGTAACAGTAGGTGGATGCAACGGGACAAACTGAAGGAAAACAAAATAGAAGTTTCCATTTTGTACATATTAATAAAATCAAACTATATAATATGCATTCAGTCAAAAAGTAAATGGGAATTATTGAAATTCTACCTTGATCTAAATAGGGTGTGATATCAATGGTTTGGCTATCAGCAAAGAAGGGTGTGGTGGAGTATCTCATAAAACAACCAGCATCATAAGCTCTACCCTCTGTGTTGGGAAGACAACTTTGTAAGTTGTTGTATCCAACAGTCATGCATTGCAGACAGTCATCTTCTGTGGCAGTTTCAACACACTGAGCAATGGCATAAATTGCACTACCACCAACCACCTCTGTCTTAGTAGCTGCATAAAACCCTTTGGTTTTGGCTGTTGTGGTTTGGAGCTCCATTAAAACTTTTTCTGCAACTACTTTAAAACTAGTGGCATTTGAACTCATGTTCCCAAATGATACACCATTGTCAGGTTCAGTGGTCTGATCGTAGAACCTCCCTCTCTCGTACCTTGTCACATCCAACATCAAACTCAAACAAAGTACATGGATGACTACTTGTCACATCATTCATAAATTGACATGAAGTTACTATGTGCGTATAAGAAACAAATAAATCAAAAATATAATACAAACAATTGACAGCTATAAAAAGATCCAAAAGAAAATGAGTATAATGGGGTGTGTTTATACAATATATAAACCTGAGAAAGCAGCCATCGTATATGACTCTAGCATCTTTGGCAGAAGAAGTTGCGGATTTGGGTGGATGCAGTGTTGAAGCAAGCAAGACAGTCAATTCTGGAGAGGTAGTTTCTGCATTGAAACATGGCATGTGTGAGGATCTTTCCCCTGGCTTGTAATTCTGCAGTGACGAAGTGTTTTCTATGATTATTAACTTGATCTCTGAGCCTTGAAAACGATTCATTGATACTGCCAAAGAAGCTACGCAAGTTGGATGCGTTGTATTTGCTGCACCTCTGGTTTAGAAAATGTGTTTGTGGGTTTGCAACTGAACCATATGCATGAAAAATATTAATAGTGCAGCACCATATCAAGATTAAGACCAGTAGATTAGGTTTCTAGCTGTTTGAAATATTAAGAGACAGAACACACAAGTATTTTGGTTACGTTTAGAAGTTATATAATATATATATATATACACAGAGAGAGAGAGAGAGAGATGCAATAAGTGAATGATTTCCATAGCTACCCACTTCATATAGTGGCGCACTCGAAAAAAGAATTTAGAAACTCCATGATGATTTAGAAAGGAAAATAATGAGTGTTTGCATGTTCATTCTATTACAGAATAAAATATCTTATACCACTTATTTTTTTTTTAATCACCGTGTATATCGTATTGTCTACTTTAAAATATGAAATTATGTTACAGTTTTATTTTAAAAGATACTTTAAAAGAAATAAATATTTAAATTGTGTTTGACTTTCACTCTTATTAAATTAATAAGATTATATTGGATAAGTTAGAAACACAGGTAAATATCTAATAAAATCCGACAAAACCAACACAAAGAAAAACAGAAGTCAAACTTACATGATTTTGAACAAGGTGACTAACCTACGTTCTACTTTAATTGTACCATTCATAAACGACTGAAGTGAAAAGCAATACACACACACACACACACACACACACACACACACATATATATATATATATATATATATATATATATATATATATATATATATATATCTAAATCATTCTGTTAACTTGTTAGTTGAAGTGAACAAGACCCTTTTCCACATCCCATTATCATCGAGCTGATACAATAGAAATGGAAGCATTAGCATTGGATGAACTTGTAGAGTTGCCTTCCCGAGTCATCACATTCGTTCCAACAAACACAGGCATAGTTGGTCGGAGGTGCTCAACTGAGTTTCTGCTTTTGAGTAATACTACTACTTCAGACATTGTTGGCCTCGCTGCAGCTTTAGCTTGAGTGCATAATAAAGCAATTTCTATTATTCTCTTCACTTCTTCCGCGTCATATTCATCAGGGTCAATGCCCTCTTCCAAAAGCTCCAGGTGAGACCCTCTCTCGTACAGTTTCCATGACTGTTAAGTGAAAATCAAAGCAATGGTATCATGTCAAGAGAAAAACAACAATTCCCAGTTAATTATATCAACATGCTTACTCGTTGAAGAAGATATTCACTGCTCTCCTCATCACCCTTCACATCAGTACTCTTTTGACCACTTATGATTTCTAAGACTACAATACCGAAGCTGTAGGTATCAGCCTTTTCTGATAATTGCCCATGCATTGCATACTCAGGCGCTGTGTATCCCCTGCAAGTGCATAAGCTTTCTGATAAAACAGCACTCACAGATGGCGCATGTTACATTTTTCCTACATAAGCTTTTAATCTGTCTCTTTTGAAATGACTCGATGCTCGGTTAAATGTACAGAAATTAATGTTAACGCATTAATTTTGCCTTACAATGTTCCTGCAAATTTTGTGCTGAGATGAGAACAATCCTCTGGGAGAAGCCTTGCCAACCCAAAGTCAGCAATTTTTGGCTGAAGATCATCATTTAACAGGATATTAGCAGTCTTGATATCTCTGTGTATGATGGACACGTGGAATTCCTCATGTAGATATGCTAGTCCCTTTGCTGTGCCTAAAATTATATTATAGCGTTGTTTCCAACTGAGGAAGCCTTTTCTGTTACCTGTTTATATCCCAAGTAAGAATGTTGCCAAGATGGAAAAAAATGAATATATTTGTGAAAGAAAAATTAATTTCTCTCAGTGTTTGACATGAATTATGTACCGAATAAGAATCTATCAAGACTGCTATTTGCCATATACTCATAAACCAAGATTCTCTCTTGGCCTTTGCTGCAGCAACCAAGAAGTCTAACGAGATTCCGATGATGAACATTACTTATAAGCTTCACTTCACCTTCAAAATCATCCTTCATCTTGCTTGATTTCCCTAAAACTAGTTTTTTTACAGCAACAACTTTTCCATTTTTCAGTGTACCCTGTTAAAAGTAGTTTGTGTGACTGAAAATGGAAAATAGTAAATGGTTTTCATGACAGTGTTGAAAATACAACATAAATTTACCTTGTATACAGCTCCAAAACCTCCTTCCCCAAGTTTGTTTTCAGCACTGAACTTTTTTGTTGCAGCTTTCAAATCATTATATTTGTACTTAACTGGACCTTTCAACTCAGTTGCTCCCAATATGTCACCTGCTAATTAAGAACGCACACGCACTGAAGAAATCCTTTTCGTACTACATATCATTTTATATATATTTTTCAATTGAAAAACACTAAAAATGCAAAGCATGAACTATTAATAACAAGCATTGCATTGAAGACTTATCATATTTACATACCTCTTTGAACCCCCTTAGAGTTTCTAAACCATATCCAAGCAAACAACAGAAGGAGCAGAAGAGCAGCTCCAACAACAACACCACCTATAATACCCCACTTCTTCGTTGAACCTCCTGCGATGAAGTAAGAAATTTGACATCAGTTCCAAACGAGGTCTGCAGGTACCATAAAAAAAATAAAATTGAAGGCATGTTTTTTCACTAGAAACTCTATTTTTATTCTGAAAACTCATTCAAAATCATCAAAACAATGAAAACGGAAAATAACATTTAAAACAAATACATCAAAAGAAAGGGAATGGTTTTACAACTGTACCTTGCTTTAAAAAGGGTGCAATATCAATAGTCTGATCATCAGCAAACAAAGGTGTGGTGGAGTATCTCATAAAACAGCCAGCATCATATGCTGTCCCATCTGTGTTGGGAAGACAACGTTGTAAGTTGTCCTGTGCAACTTGTAGGCAGTTCAGACAACTAGTCTTCAAGGCCGTTTCAACACACTGTGAAACGGCATAAATTGCACCACCACCAACAACCGGTGTCTTAGTAGCCGCATAAAAACCTTCAATTTTGGGTGTTGCTTGCTGGAGCTCCATTAACACTGGTTGTGCAGCTACTTTAAAACCAGTGACAGTTGAACTCATGTTCCCACATGATACTCCACCGCCAGGTTCATTGGTTTCATCGTAGAACCTATCGCTCTCATACCTCATCTCACATTTTCAGAATATCCAACATCAAAATCAAATATATTTTCTGGCTCAAATGCTCAACCACTTACTAATGAACCAATAACTCATAGGTAACATAGATATTATAGTGGAAAAATTATGTTTATTATAAAAACCTGAGGAAGCAGGAGTCGTATGTGATTCTGGCGCCATTAGCAGCAGAGCAGTTGCGGATTTCGGAGGTGGCAGTGTCGAAGCAAGAAAGACATTCAGTTTTGGAGAGATAGTTTCTGCATTGAAACATAGCATAGGTGATCACCTCTCCCCTGGCTTTGTCTTCTATGGCAAAGTGCTTGTTCTTATCACTGCTAATTTGTGCTCTAAGGCCTGCAAAAGTTTCATTGATATTGGCAAAGAAGCTACGCAAGTTGGATGCGTTGTATGCGCTGCACCCCTTGCTTATAAGATTTGTCTGCATATTTTCAACTGCACCATATGCATGAATATTATCCGAGCTCCACCATATCAAGGTTATTAAGACCAGTAGCTCAAGTTTCAGCATTTTGTTGAAGGTACAAAAATATAGCTTTCTTGCCTCTCTATATAATTTAGTTACAGATAACAAAAGAGTCCGAAGCATGATTTTAATGTTTTTGCTATAAGAGGAGGAAATGGTTCCATCTTCTACATTGCAAAAACATTGAGCAAGGTTTGACTTTTTGCGAAGATTAATGATGATTGATGACACTGTAGTGCATGTTGGACTCAGAAAGCGTGATCAACACGTACATATATAAGTTGCTTAATTAGAAAATTTGACGTTAATTAACCTTTAATTAAGATGAGTAAGTTAAGCTAAGCTACCCCTCCACTCTTCTCGCCTCTTACATTATAAATGGCATATTGACAATAGAATCTAAACAGTTAGAAATGCACCATAGATGAAAAAACCTAAGATTGACATTTGTAGAGTGTAGGAGCTCTTCATCTCTTAATCTAAAGTGAGAAGAGTGTCACATTCATCCCTTGAAACACAAATGGTTCTCAGAATCAGCGAATCTACAATGTTTCAAAATTGACAGTAGCCAACATATGAAAAATTCTGTGAAGCAAAGGAAACATATGTAATACTATGTATAGATAGTAATTAAGGTTGTTAAGAAGCTTATTAAGTGATTTATCAAACTGGATTAGAGTTCAGATTCTTTGTTTTTTGAGTTCAACACACACTGATAGATTAACTGGTGCAGTCATTTCTTATTCAAACCAGAAAGCAGCTTGGTAGAGAGAGAGAGAGAGAGAGAGAGAGAGGAATTGAAGGGTTATCAATGAATGAATGGAGTTGACTAACGGAAGATGCCCTCAGCCGCCTACTCTACAACAAAGAAGCAACTCAAGCTAATTAAAGTGACAAATTTAGACAAACTAAAATTAAGTGATATATTTTAGGAAAAAATAAATATTTTTCAAACGTAGTTAAGTATAAATCATATTTGCAAAAAATATTTTGTTCTTTCAATTTATGTATATAAATTACTTAATGAAAATTTATTTGATTTTTCTTTTCTTATTTTGGTATTCTATAAATATTTATAGAAATGTTTTCCAATAATTATCGTAATCTTTTTGTACAAGTTTGCCGAGTTAATACAAAAAAGACTATAACTTGGAAAAAAAAAACATGTTTATTTGCTTCTTGCACCCCCATAACGTTTTTTCACCATTCTTCCCAAATTTTAAAAATGATATACATATTTTTACTCCTTAAATTTAGATTCTGTTTCTTAAACGTTAAAATTGAATGTATAATCATTTTTTAAATCAATATTATCATTTTCCTTATGTGTTAAACAATACTTCATTTTTACATTTAAATTAAAAGATGTCAAAGAATATAAATGAGAATAAAATAAAGACCGAAAAATTCTGAATAAAAATAAGTATGAGTAACATGTTGAAGATTTATAAAAGATTAATAATTATGCTAAGATCTTCTTTAGTTGATGAATCAATACCAAAGAAAGATTTGGTAGATCTATTATTTTAAATTTGATTCGAAAATCTCACATTAAGACGAGTAAACAATATATAAATAAAAAATTCATAAACTTACTTTTTTAATGTTTTAGGTTAAAAGTTATTTTTGAATCTCTTATACATAGCTCAATAAAGTTAAAATGTAAAAATTAAAGTTTGTAGACGTTCTTTAAAGAAAAACAATTATCATATACAGGATTGATTTAGGGCAATGCGACAGGCAGCATATCAATGGAGTCCGAAGTCTAACTTAAACACGACTGCCGTGTGACTTACAAACAAGGGATAAGGATATTTAGATAACATTTTTTTAACAATATTTTAATATTATTTACGTATTATTTTGTGATTGGTCCATGGTAGTGTTTATGATTATTATTATTAATTGTGAAGTAATTTTAGACCAATTACATAATAACACGTAGATGATGTTGAAATGTTGTTAAAAAATATTATTTAAGTATCATTATCTATAGATTTTTTGTGGTAATTTTATTTAACATTTGAAAACTTTTATGAAAAGAAAATAATCTTAACAAAAGATAACTTTTGTATTTTTTTTTTTTAAAGGAGAGTAAATAGTAATGAGAAATCGTGTCAAATGATAGTAGAAAAAAATAGCGTTAAAACATCAGTATCCTTTTTAAAATTAAATATATTTGTGACAAGCACATCATTATTAACTATAATTTTAAAAACAAGTAAGAACGTCGAATTTGATGTAATACTAAGAATAACTATATTAACTTTATACTACTAAACATAAAACAAGTAATAAAACATAAAATAAAATTAAATAACAAAAACTTAAAAAAAAAATTGCAATTAAACACTACATTATCTTTGTATTTTTTAAATAAGAAAGCTAATCCAATAAAAAACATAAATATTGTTTGGATTAGATTTTACCGTCTTACTCTTTTGTTTCATTAAGCTGAAAAATGAATAGTTGTCTCTTCTTCTTTGTCATAAATCATTATCATAAAAAGTAGTTCCAATCTTCTTTAGCAAACCTTAAATATTTTCTATTGAACTATAATTCTTTGTCAATTTAATAAAATAAACTTGTATTAGTTCAAGAAGTTAAAGATGATAATCCACTATGGATGAATTTGGAAAGAATGAGAGCAACGTTACGGTGTTATTTAGATTAAAGAAAAAATTGTCTGATTTGAGATTAAAGTTTATAAAAATTTGTGTATGATGTGATGATGTGATATATTAAAAAATATTTTAATAAATAAAATTCGATAATTCCATTCAAAATCCTTGAACACAAATCTAATATAAATTTAAATGTAAACAGTGAAAATTATGTTAAAATAAAATTGAAATTGTTATTTACAATTAAAAAAATGTTAAAATTAGAAAAATGAAACTAAAATTAAATGCAAACTAAGGAGAAATTTAAAACTCAGAAGAAATTTATATGGATTCTCACCAAGCATGACAGATTCAATTGGAATGAAATTTTGCAAATTAAATAAGGCTCTATATGAATTAAAACAATCCCCAAGAGCATGGTTTGGAATGTTTACCAAGTTTATGAAGGCTTAGAGCAAGTAATTCTGATCACACATGATTTATTAAGAGAGGAAAAGGAAAAATTACAACTTTGATTATATATGTAGATGACATGATTGTTACAGGAAATGACTAAGATGAGATTTCTAGTTTACAACAATATCTTGCATCTGAATTTGAGATGAAACAACTTGGAAACCTCAAATATTTTTTGGGTATTGAAGTAGCTAGATCAAAACATGGTATTTTTTTATGCCAAAGAAAATACACTATTGATTTTATTATCGGAAACTGGGCTGCTTGGGAGTAAACCAGCTGATACACCAATTGAACAAAATCATAAACTCTTTCAATGCTCAAATTCAGCAAGCATAGACAAAGAAAGATACCAAAGGCTGGTAGGAAAATTAATTTATTTGTGCCATACACGTCCAGATATCACCTATGCAGTGAATGTTGTTAGTCAATTTATGCATGATCCACGAAAGCTTCATATGGATGCTGTTGAAAGAATTTTGAGATATTTGAAGTCTGCTCCTGGAAAAGGAATTTTGTTCTCAAATAATGGAAACTTAAAGGTAGAAGGGTACATTGATGCAGATTTGGCAGGTTCAAAAGATGATAGAAGATCTACCTCTGGATACTTTACTTTTGTAGGAGGGAATCTTGTAACTTGGAGGAGTAAAAAACAACCTGTAGTAGCAAGATCTAGTGCTGAAGCAGAATTCAGAGGCATGGCACTAGGTGTATGTGTACTTTTGTGGATTAAAAATGTGCTATCAGATTTGGGATTTAAACCAAATGAAGCTGAGTTTGTACTGTAACAATACTTCGGCTATTGCAATTGCTCATAATCCTGTTCAACCTAATAGAACAAAGCATGTGGAGATTGATAGACATTTCATCAAAGAGAAGATTAAAGCTGGAATAATTTCCTCTCCTTTCGTAAGATCAGAGTTACAGTTGGCTGATGTTCTCACCAAAGAAGTGTCAAGAAGATTGTTTAATGAGTCTCTATTCAAGTTGGAAATGTGTGATATCCATGCACCAACTTGAGTGGGGGTGTTAAGATATGCCAAATATTCTATTAAAGGATATTAGGCAATCAAATATTATGTTAGTTATATTTTAGATATTATTATAATTTGAGCAGATTTGTGCCCATGTATTTCTTTTAATAGATGAAGGATTATAGGATCCTTGTATGTATATATATGGTACTCTATTCCTTGAAATAATACATCAGAATTATTCTTTAAACCTTTTATTATTTGTAGCACTAAATGAGCAACAATTCTCGAAGAATTATGGAAGAAAAATCCCCTTATTTAGAAACATCGATTCCTTGACATAAGATATGTTCATCGAGCTGACAGCGTAGAAATGGAAGCAGTAGCATTAGATGTAGAGGAAGCAGATGAGGTAGAGATGTCAGCTGGCCGAGTCCTGAAGTTAGATTCAACAAATACAGGCATAGATGGCCTAATTTGCCCCAGTGAATTCTTGCCTTTCAGTGAGGCTACTACTTCAGACATTGTTGGCCTTGCACCAGCTGATGCTTGAATGCAAAGCAAAGCAATCTCTATCACTTTCTTCACTTCTTCTACGTCATACTCTTCACCATCCAATTTCTTGTCAACCAACTCCAAATGCCTCTCTTCCTCGTACAGTTTCCATGCCTGTTATTTCAAACACTTTCATATCAATGTAAATACAACTTTTAAGGTAATATGATAAACACTGGACAATGTTTGTATATCAATAAAAAGGCTATTTACTCCATAAAATAAAGTTGAAAGTTTTCTTATATGAAATTGCTTACCCTTTGAAGGAGGAATTCACCATTAGCATCTGTCCTCAATTCACTATTCTTTTGGCCACTTACGATTTCTAGGAGTACAACACCAAAGCTGTAGGCATCAGCCTTCTCTGATAACTGACCATGGATTGCATACTCAGGTGCTGTGTATCCTCTGACATGTATATGATTTTTATAGCATCAACAATGGAAGAATGTTTGTTCACACATACCATGAAATGGAAACATCTAAGAAAAATAAACAGTAAAAAGCATCTAAGAAACAAACATTTGGTCTTACAATGTTCCTGCAAATCTTGTACTAAGATGAGATTGGTCCTCTGGTAGAAGTCTTGCCAACCCAAAATCAGCAATTCTTGGTTGCATTTCATCATCCAAGAGGATATTGCTAGTCTTTATATCCCTATGTATGATGCAAACGTGGAAATCCTCATGCAGATAGGCCAAACCCTTTGCTGTGCCTAAAATTATATCATATCTTTGTTTCCAATTGAGGGAATCCTTTACTTCACCTGTTATGAAAATTTTAACAAATAGATTGAGTAAAGAGGAGGAACAGAGGGAAATATGTACAAAACAGAAACTAACAAAATGCTTCAATTAGGAGATTGACATGATTTTTACCGAATAAGAATCTATCCAAGCTTTTATTTGCCATGTATTCATAAACAAGGATTCTTTCTTGGCCTTTACTGCAACATCCAAGGAGTCGAACCAGATTCCTGTGATGAACATTGCTTATAAGCTTCACTTCACTTTCAAATTGATCATCGATCTTCCCTGATGGGCCTAAAATTAATTTCTTCACTGCAACTATCTTCCCATTTTTCAAAGTGCCCTGTTCCATGAATTGTAATTTTAGCAACAGTTTTAAAAAGTGATTTATCTGTCTCCCGAGTTAATAAAAAAGTATCTCTCTTCTTAATATTACCTTTCTAAGAATGAATCATGCTTGTTTTTAAACATGGAAACCAATAAAAAATGTTGAAATTACCTTGTATACATCTCCAAAACCTCCTTCTCCCAGTTTATTTTCCTCACTGAAATTTTTTGTTGCAGCCTTCAAATCCTTATACCTGTAGGACACTGGACCTTTCAAGTCAGTTGCTCCCAATATGTCACCTGACAAGGAAACGAAAATTTGGAATATCTCAGTGAATAAATGGATCCAATTATTCATCATAGAAATAAAGAAATTTTATATGTTATTTTACTAAAGGAGTTATCAGTACAAAAATTCAACTTCATTAGTATGCTATTTTACTCTGCCGTGAATCATAAATTATTATATATGATAAGTTTGTTAACTACTATACCATACTGTGATAAAAATCAAACCAAACATAAGAAATCTTAAATTCAAAGATTATCCAAATTGTCTTACCTCTTCGAACCTTCTTGGGTTTCTTGTACCATCTTAGCAAGGCAATTAGTGCAAGGAGGATCACAATCAAAGCTACACCTCCAACAACCCCACCAATAATGGCTCCCTTTTTGCTTGAACTGCCTGCAAGATAAAAAGGAAGTTAAATAGGTACATTTCTTAATGGGTGGGAGATCACTGAAGATACAAACATAAATGAACATAAATCCAACTAATACATAAATTGTGTACTGTATGGACCAGTCTATGCATATCGGTCGGTCAACCATGTAGAAAGTTAACTCCAGAAAAAACCACAACTAGATTAGTGGAACGGTCGAATAACTGTGTGATGGTTTGATCCATAGATCTCATTTTTTTATTAACAAGGTAAAAACATACTTAAATGATATTGGATTGCAATTGGGTCAGTTTTAATCAAAAGTTCACTTCAAGACCTATAAATACAGAGATAAAGTGATTATATTTATTGGACATTTAAAACTTAATTGTGATAATAGACCGGTAATTGAACCCTAACTTGAACAGTACCTTTAGCAGGTATCTACCTGCTCAGACTTGGACCATTTCAGATAAAATTGGACAAGACTAAAGGGAAGAAAAAGTGAGGATTAAGCGAGATAGCCGGATCAAATTGAGAAGGTATAGTTCTGAATCCTATATACTGAAACAAATTAAAATCAAACTCAATATAAAATCTTAAAAAATGAGTTTATAAATTTATAGTTTTCGTCCTTATAAGAGTGGTATTCAACTTTTTTATTGTTATTCAGTATGAGATTTAGACTTATATTTGATATACTCCACCGTTATCATTCATTCAACCTTGTATATAATAATCAATGTAAAGAAATTATCCTTAACTCTACCTTGTTGCAAGAAGGGTGTGATATCAATTGTCTGGTTATCAGAAAAAAAGGCTGTCTCTGAGTATCTCATAAAACATCCAGCATCAAATGCTCTGCCCTCTGTATTGGGTAAACAAACTTCAACGTTGTTGTATCCAACTGTGAGGCAATCCAGACAACCACTCTCCGAGACAGTTTCAGCACACTGTGCAATGGCATAGATTGCAGCACCAGGCAGTTGAGTCTTGGTAGCTGCAAAGAAACCAGTGATTTTGGGGGTTGCAATTTGCAGATCCTTCAGAACTTGCTGTGCAGTTGTATTAAAATCAGTGGCTCCAACTGCTGTCTGATTTCCACATATCATACTGTTCCCAGCCAAAGTTGTCTGGTCAAAGAAGCCAGCACTCTCATACCTCAACAACACATTTAAAAGTATGAAACATCAAAGTTAGTTATTTAAAATACAAAATTAAAGAATTTCTATAAACAAAAGCTTAATATTTATTTTCTTCTAATAAATAAGAATAAAATCTTTCAATGTTATGTTATCTATGCTTTAACAAGTGTACATCACTCTATATTGGTCAACTCACAGACCAATAGCATTTTCACTAATGTATGTACATACTATACTGTATTATTTTATGATTTAGTTTTAAGAAATTGGTCATTTTTTTCATGAAATTAACCAAAGATCACGCTAGAGTCGACTCAATGATCTTGTAACCAATAATTAAATAATAGTAGTATTAAACTCCTAATTAATGGTTCATATTAGAACTATAGTAATATGCTGTAACAATGTGGAAGCAAAAAAGTCTGTATTTAGGGGACAACTATATGATGCCAAAAATTTTAGTTCATTGACTGCGCCTGATTTATATAAATTATTGATTATTTTGAAATAAATTATAAGAGATAGAAACGTGTAACTTTGACTTTAGCGATTTCATTATATTATATAAATATTCCTAATGTTTTTTATCTTCATTTTTTTTTCAAGTCTATATATCATTATTATGCTGTATTGAAAACTTTTATTAATATTTTACGAGATTAGGAAAATGAGAAAAATAATATGAAATTCTATATTTTTTTTTTCCTGTTAGCATGTTTAGATAACTTAAAAGTACATGAAAAAAGAAATACATGTATACAACTAGTTTATGGTAGAGAGAGAAATAGGAAAAAAAGGGATATATATATATATATATATATATATATATATATAAAAGATAAAATAATGAAGAAGGAAAGAAAAAAAATAGTATTGTATAAATTTTATAATTCGAATAAGATTAACCCTATTATTGTTGTCAACTTATGCAAGCTAGTGACATAAAGGAAATATATCATCTCATTTCTCATTATTAATCATGCCAAAAAGTCAACTAGCATTTATATTTTATATTTATTTACCCATTTACATGAAAATGTAACTAAACTCGCTCTCTTTTTTCTCAAGAATGAAAAAAGTAATTCATAAAATAGTTCGATTATATTTATTAAAAAATTTGAGAAACTAATAAACTGAAAATTACCTCAAAAACAAACTCTGGTAATACATTTTCTAACAAATTTGTTTGAAGAACAAAATTAACAAAAATGCATTTTTGTATTAATTGCTTTAATTACATCCCAAACTATATACAATTATTTGCATATATCTTATTTACATATAATTCAGATTTAATTTAATTTGGGTGTAAAGCCTTTAAATTCAGCACATAAACCTTTTTATCTCTTCAGCTAGCTAATGCTGAACCATGACTAAACCAACAAAAAATTCTTCACTAATTTTTCAATTAAACTTTTTGTCAAATCATGTTTAAAACTTAGTCTGTTTACATTATTAACACAGTAGAATTAAACCATACATGCAATCTCAAAAGTCCAACCATTGGAATTCCATCACAGACACGTCAACTATAAAATCATTATATCTCTCTCATTATTTTCCATAAAGAAATCTATTCAATAGTATAATAATTAATAAAATGTTTTGATATATAGATATAATAAAACAATCTTTCATAGAATAATAACACTGCGATATGAAGAAAGAAACAGTGATGTATACAGGTGGTGAAGGTGAAGGTGAAGGTGAAGGTGAAGGTGAAGGTGTACCTGAGGAAGCAACCGTCATAGATAACACGGGCACCGTTGGCCCCGGCGGAGCAGTTGCGGATTTGGGCGGCGGCGGCGGAGAAGCAGGCGGCGCAGTCAGTGGTAGAGAGGTAGTTTCTACATTGGAACATGGCATAGACAGGGTCTTGTCCTCTAGCTTCTTGAGCCGTGGCAAAGTGCTTGCTTTGGTTGGTAACTTGAACTCTGAGATCATTCAAAGTTGCGTTGAGATTTTGGTTGAAAGTGGACAAATCCGTGGCGTTGTATTGGCTACAACCCTTGTTGAGCAGAAGAATCTGAGGGTCTCCTAGGACACCCTCAAGGCTCCATAATAAGATCAACACAGTTAAGGGTAGGAGAGAACTGAGATGCAGTCGCACCACCATGTTCGTGATCCAAGAAAACCAACACAACAAGAACCAAAAAGGTTACAAAGTTTATATGGTGTTTTTTATGTGTGAATCGGAGAATAAAAAAGGTCCATTATAAGAATGAAAAAAAGAAAAAGATCCTACATGTGATGTTGTTGGTGGGGACAGGACAGCATAGACATCGTTGTCGACGATTGGTGTTTTTTGGTACAGTTAATCGTTTTCTGATTGGCGTTTGCGAGGTTGCGTCTTCAAATACCCTATTAAACATAGTGCTGAAATGATCTTAAGAAAATCAGAGAATTTTATATGAATATTATATATATATATATATATATATATATATATGGTAAGTCAGACGTGACGTCGAATGATGCAAAAAAAGAAAAATAATAATAATGTAGCAGTGATAAAAATTATGATACAGAAATTTATTATATGAGGAGATATAATCCGTTTATGATATAGAAGTTTATCCACGTAACGTTTAAAATATGAGAGAGATATACACAAATTTATTATGTGCTGATCTGAGACAAAGAATTCCTTTTAGGACTTTGAAATATGATTGATTACTGTAAATAAATATCTACACACGGCGGCGGATGTTAAGATATGGGCTGCGCCGCTGGACCGTCACTTATGACAGTTTTTCTTTTTTTTCTTTTTAAGAGTATAGAGATAATGTTATTGATGAGTAAAACGACATAATTATTTAATGTTTTTTGTTCATATAGTATCTGTATCAGAAAAAGTTAAATTTGTTTACATCATCTTTCTATACATAAATAAATATAACAATTTTGCATAAATATTAATTAGAGTATGGTATTTTAATTTTTAAAATTATTAACTAAGACTCAAAATTATATACACAAATGATAATTAAATTCTTGAAAAAGCAAAATTATAATTGTGTTAGTGAATGGATGTAAGTTCAATAAATACATCTTAATATATAGCTTAAAAATAAATTGATTTATGATAATGATGATGATAATAATAATAATAATAATCCTAATCCAATGTCCGATAGGTATTATTTTTAAGGTTTTAATTCTCAAGTCTATTAATTGATTGATTGACTCAATGTTTAACTTTCAAGGTTAATTGATTGATTTAGTTTATTTTGGATGTATTTAATTTTTAAAATATAAATATAAATTAAAAAATAATTTTTAGATTGTACAGTTTAAAATACATTCAAATTTTAAAAATGAATTTTGAATTATGTAATTTGAAAACTTAAAATAAAATAACAACAAATGATTTGTTTCTTTTCAAAGAATAAACCTCAATAATAACAGTGACCTGGTTAAGGTAGTTTGTCTCAAAAGCACCAGAAATGGAGTAAGAAGAAAAAATTATGAAGAAGAGAAAAAGTAAGATAACATTATGAATGTCGTGAAGGAAATTTTGTTCTTTTTACCACTCTATAGGTGCACATTACAACTATGGAAGTGCAGAAAGAAATACCCTTTTATTCTCTGAATCCATTTAAGAAAAACAATTTCAACCAATGAAAGTGCGTGATTTTATTTTCAAGAAAACAACGTAATTACTTTTTGTATCTATGTAGTTACTTTATTCACCCTTCATTATATTTTTTCCAAATTGTTATCTGAAATTGATATTAATAATAATAAAAATTACAAAAAATTACCATAATTATTGTAATAATGTCAGTTATGAAAGTAGTATCTCTGTTGGCGAAATTATTCGCGGGAGTAGAGGGAAAAAAAAAATAAAAATGATTATCATAATTTTTAAAGCTATCTTTTTCTCTCCCAACTTACACAAATATTTTTTTTATTCTTTCATTAATTATTAATAAGTTACACATAAATTAATAAATTGCTGTCTGAATGTGGTATTGAATTGAATATCCTAATTATCATGTTCAACATCCATATCAATCATGTAATACTAAAAATAATTATATACTAATAGTCATGCTATTAGATTAATATATATATATATTCCATTACTTGACCATAAATATTAGTTCTAGACGGTTTCATACGTCTGATTAAAAAATATTATCGTGACAACTCTTCTAATTAAATTTAAAATTTTAATAAAATAATTTGCCGCGAGATTTGTTAATAGTTTATAAACGGCCCATGCCTCATAATTTATATGAGTTATTTATTTTATTTCTGTCTTAGAAATGTTAGTTATTCAATTCAATTCATGTTTGGCCACTCCCTTTCAGACAAGGTTGCAAATACCGTTCAAACTTCTCGTTAAAAATTCCATTCCCCAAATGACATAATTATTATATAAATTTATCAAGTGTGTTAAAACAATATAATTTGTCTTAAATCCCCTTTTAAAAGAAAATCCTGTTCCAAAACTACCTAATTTAACTTGATCAAAATTATTAATATTGTTTATGTAACTATAATATAGATATAATTATTATTCAATTTTTTTTTATTTTGTTAATTACTTAATGCTTTAAATATTAAAATTTTCAAGTATTAAATAACAAGTCAATTTTTATATAAATTATCATAAAATATATAACAATTTTTTAAATTACAGACTTAAGAAAAAATGTTAAAATCTTGAACTAATGGACTTAATTTAATCCAAATCAATTATTAGTGATTTGGATCTAATGAAAAGAAAATTATAAAAAGCTGACATAATCTGATTCAAGATTTTTCAATTGGGTTGGGTCATAAGTTTATCACCAATTGAGCCTGATCCATTAGCCTAAACAAAATTATAATAATTATTTTTATTAGAATTAACCTAATCACTGATCATAGTTTAATTTTACTATATATTTTTTTTCCTTTTCATGAGGTTACGCAATTAGTGCCTTTTCTTTTTCATTTTCCTTTTTCTCTTAAAATATAAAAAAGTATAATAGAAGATTCATTAAACATGCCTTTAAGTCTCATTAAGTATGATTAATCAAAACCCCACAACACAAACATCTCCACTAATTTGGAAGATGTGAATTAAGTTGGATGTTTCCTTGTTATAGTGAGAAAAAAAAAAAAAAAACTAGTCGTGTTTGTCTCCTATCAACAAAACCTTATCAATGTGAAAAGATTAGAAAAGTACAAAACTCAATTATTCTTGTTAATGTCACACAACACAACATAAAACCAAATAGTTAGAATGCAAAGATCACACTAATTTCTAAGCCAACAAAATCAGCTTATTCATGTCTCACACAGTCACGACAACTTTCTTCTCCGCCATGCTTGTTCTTACAATTTTCACACTTCAAAGGATTCTCAAAATTCACTGTTTCTCTGCACACTTGCAAGGAATTTTCAACAACTTTAATGCTTTTGTATTCTTTTTATTATAAAATTCTCATAAACATTGCAAGAGTTTGGTTTCAGTGTCCCACAAACAAGACAAACATCCTACGTTTGACTTCTTTTCACCACACTCCCTTTCTTTTCTTAGGTCAGAAAACAAAAACTACAAATTAATTTAATGTTTGGTTTTCTTTATTTATTTCAATTTTTATTTAGATGAAAAGGTTCAATAGTTGCTTTTGTTCTAGTTTTTTACTCAAATTATTTAATGAATCTCGATTTTTTAATTTATGTTTAATTAATGATGATGGCATTATTTAAACATTAATTAATAATATCAGAGTATAAATGACACATGGCTGTTATAAATATTTAACACCGATTATTTATATGTCATGTGTCATTTACATTATCACATTATCACTATCTAATGTGTCAACACCTCACATTAACTTTTTTAACA
This sequence comes from Vigna reflexopilosa, assembly GCA_027742785.1. NCBI lineage: Eukaryota > Viridiplantae > Streptophyta > Magnoliopsida > Fabales > Fabaceae > Vigna > Vigna reflexopilosa. Next base: position 23,506,986 of record CM050926.1, on the reverse strand, counting down.
AAAATGAAAACTATATTAAAAAAAAAGACCTCATTGAATAATTCTAACAAAAATTGAGATGAAGCATACTATTAAATCTAAAAGAAAAAATAACTTTTTAAAAGTGAATTTTAAACATCATTAATTCCACACAATCAGTTTAAAATAAAGTTTGTCTTTATTATATATATATATATATATATATATATATATATATATAATAAAAGAAATTATATTATTTGAAGTATATGAACTAGTATTAAAAATAAAATAATAAAGATTATTTTTTATTTTAAATTATTAAAAATTAATTTACTTTTAAGAAAGGTATATGATTAAATTAGAGCTAAAAAATCACACTTTACAATATGTGCGCATCATTCATTAACCATGCCAAAAAGAAAAAATTAAATAATAATAATAATATACTAATGCTAAAAATAAAAAAATAAAAAACATTCTTTCTTGGATATCTCATATCTTTAAAAGTTTTTATTAACATTTGTCATAATGGTGGACTTGTGATGTTTACATTATAAGATAGTGTAATAATGTTCAGCTATTTTTCCAATAGTAATTTAAGACTTTGCAATCACTAATGTTCTTCTATGAACCATAAAATCTTATAGAACTAATAAAGTATCCATATATTTTTAGGTGGAATTCATGCTATAACTATTATTACTGTTAAAATTTATACTATTATTGTCATTGAGTTTATGGAAATTCAAGTTAAATGATAATTTTAAGACAAAATAATAGGAACATAGTATCCTTTTATTCTCTTCACACTATATATTCATCATTTATAATCTTTAGTTTTTGCGTGGAATGATTTAGTACATATTTGGCCATACAATCTATTTTCTATAAATGATTATCTTTTCCTTAAAAGTAGAAAGTAATACTTTATCACAATAAGTTTATTGTTCAAAGTTGAAAATCAAATTAATACATTATTCATGTACCTATATATATATATAGTTCAATATTGTATTGATAAATTATTTTTAATCAATATTAGAAAATGTTTACATGTGCATGAAATATACAACTTGTCAGGCCTTTATTAATAAATGAAGAGTATTATGAGAAGATTTCACATACATCTACTATAAAAAAAAATATTATCTTTACTTCAAAAATTTAAATAGAGTTGCTAATTTTTTAATTCTTGTATTTATTATTCTTGTCCAATTTTTTATATAAGAGATACTTTCAATCTATATTTAAATTATTATGTATGAAAAAAAATTCTACAAAGTTTAGTATATTAATCTTTTGAAACATTTTAAGTATTGATTTATGATACATGAACATTAATTATATTGACTAAAGAAAACACTTATTAATGTGCATCTATTTATTTATTATTCTATATTATTTTAATAAGGAAAACTTAATATTCATATTCATAAAACTTGGAAATTGAAGGAAGGTTTCTTGCCAAAATAAGAAATGATCATATGTGTATGTCCGAAATGATGTTTTTTCTTATTCCTTTTAGAATATGCCTACTCCAATGCAAAAGTTGTTTTTTTTAATCCATAAAAATATGGTATAAAGTCTATTGAAAGATTAATTTTATTATAGTTTTCATAATAAATGTGTTTGACTCATTTACATTATATGAACATTTATGAACAAAACTAATATCCTATCTTAAACAAGACAAAGTAATACAATTGACTCTTTAGATAAAAGAAGTTCAATATTAACAAAAGATAAATAAACAATCTAATACATAGTAATTTCTTACTAAAAAAAATATTTGTTTATGTTTATTTGAACATCTCCGAAGACAATTTTTGAAATAGTCTTTTTATTTAGATAAACTTTGATAGAAAAAAAAGACAGTTTTAACTTGAACAATTAAAAAATCTATCTTATAGAAGTTCTGTAACAAAATTGAACATTTTAGTGTCAAATATAATCAAACATTCAATAATTTTACTCTTCACCATCAAACCCATGATCTATAATTGTATATAACAGGGTCCTTTGAATGCATATTCTTCTTCATTACTCAACTTCTTGCAGCAAACAATGATGGTAACTGTTGGCATAAACTTATCAAAAGCAGTTCAATCCCCCATTTTCAAAAGGCTACAATGAACACTATAATCTGGATATAATGTCATTGACAGCCAAAACAATGTTCTCATAACACTGCCACACTTGTGGTCCATCTCTACCCCTTGCTGCATAATCTAGCTGCAATGTTTTCACCATACATGAATCTTGTCAATTGATGACATTTTCACACAAAAAAGAACCATAATTTTTTAGTCAAGAAGCTATCTGAAACAGTTTCAATGCAAAATCAGAAAGCAAACTTGAATATCAAGTATCAATTTATCAATTAGATTCTTCGAAGTATAAGCTATTATGCTGTGCTGGTTGTATACTTCAATCGATTAAGGATCATGCACATTGCTTTCTCTAATTAATGAGCAACAAGAAACTAGACAATGAATACATATCTCTGACACATTTATGGTTATGAAATTGAAAATGCAGCTGAAAATGGGCATGTTGTAACACTTACTCTAGTTACATTGTTGAAGAGAGTGGCATAAAGCTTCCTTAGTTCTGGCCTCTCAATTCCAGGCTTGCTCTGGATTATGATATATATGTCTTTCTTGAGAATTGCTGAGGTCTGTCTTAGATACCTTTGTGCTTCAGTCCATGATTCTGACTCCAACAATTCTTTAACTTGTAACAAATTTTGTGCATGATTTCTCACACCACGCAGGGCCTCTTCAGCTGTCATGTCAGGGGCCACAAATCTAAAATCAAATGCATCTGCAATTTGTGTACTAAAAATATCTTCTCCACCCAAAATCAAGGGAGTTATGATTGCCAAAAATGCCAGCCTTCTTCTGGTGAATTTCAATGATAATTCCTTCTGCTGTAAATGCCGGTAAGAAGGTTTGAGTTTAACAGAGCATGTGAATGTTGGAAACAAGTGCGACAAGTTTGGTTGCAAAATGAATGATCTTAACTCCATTGCAAAGGGAACTAACTCCTGAAAACATCCACCATATTTATTACTTCACATGAATTGTTTTATTCCTAATTTATGTTCAAAAAGGCAATTTTATATGATTTAGTAGCATGTCTTTTTAATGATGAAAAGAACATGTAACGAAGAAGGGTTGAATGAAGAAATAAAATTGACCCATAACAAATTGAATGCAAAGTTGGTTGATTTCATGAAGAGAAAATAAGAGAAAACAAAAATGGAAGTGATGAAATAGTAGAAAAGTAGAAGAAGGTAAAGAGGCTTACCTTACCTTATCTAGATGAAAGATGAAGCGAAATTGTATGGACGACCAATTTGCTTTTGCTTTGGGTGATGATAATCTCTTTGCCTTTAACTTTTTCTTCTACTTATTACCCTTCACATCCATTTGCGGAGCACGCGCTTACACAGATATTTTAAAAAATAAAAAAAATAATATTTAATAATACTTAAAAATAACAATTATTTTATGGTACTAATATTTTTCTCTATATACTCCGTACTTCTGACAGCGACCTGTGAAGGATGGTGGCACATGCCTGCTGTCACATCACTCCCAACAACGGTCCAGATTTTTCACGTACGGAGGATCCAACGGTTAAGATGGTTTCATCCGCCCATAACACTATAACATGGATTTTCTCTCTCCTACGCTTTCTCTCTCTACTGCAGCATGTCCAGTTTGGTCGGGACCCCCCTTATATATGGCAAAGACTCTTCTTTTATTTTTCTCTCTCTGTCATTTTCTCTCTCCTCTCTCATCACACTCTCTCTATCTCTGCATTGGTTCAAAGCCAAAAAATCCTGACTTGGGTCTCCATCGAAAGTGATAGGCCACAAAAGAGAGCCTTTAGTTTCAACATCACACTTCATTCTCAGCTTTCATGGCGATCTCGGGGAACGTGCCACCGTTGCTGCAGTTCACTCCAATTGGGTTTGCTTTCTGCTTTGAAATTTGCTAAAAGAGGAGCAAAATAAAAATTTTAAAAAAGGAAACTTTGTTGTTGTTGGAGTCTGCAGGGCTGGTTTTGTGTTCTGGGGTTCTAGAGTGGTTGTGAATTTGTTGGGATGTTGTGGTCTTTGGATTTGGGCTTTGTTTGATTGTTTTAAGATTGTTGGGTTTTATGTGCGCACTCTATGGAGTGAGTGCATTGGCATCATGGTGGAGGACGAGGGTGTTGTTGGGGATGCTTGCTTACGCAATGGCTTGAAGCAAATTGAGGGTAGTGGCTTTGAGCTAGGGTTTCATGTGTGATTGGTTGATTGGTATAGTAGTAGTGTCTTTGTGTAAAAGAGAAAAATAAAAGAAGGTAAAGCTTGATGATATGAAGCTTTCAACATCAGGTTTGGGGCAGCAGGGATTAGAAGGTATCCATTCTATTCCAATTCTCTCTTTTTACCTTTTTATTATTTGTTAAATTGAGCTAACATTCTGTGCTCTTAGTGTGGCTTCTTGTCATAGTTGTATATAAATGTAAGGTGTCCCTTTCATACCCCTTTTGTGTTGCTTGAACATGCTTGTGAGTTTTTTGTTTTCCTTTTCCCTTTTTGATAATTTGATTGATGTGTGAGTAATGATGGTTAGTAGGGGAGAAGAAGTGTCTGAATTCTGAGCTATGGCATGCATGCGCGGGGCCCCTGGTGTCCCTACCAACTGCAGGGACTCGTGTGGTTTACTTCCCTCAGGGTCATAGTGAGCAGGTTTTTGTTTCTTTTTTTGACTACTTACTCTACTCTAGATTGCGTCAATTTGCATAATACAGAAGAAATAGAGTGTTTCATGTCAACTTGAATTGAAACCAACTCAAATGATTCTATAAATAGAAATTGAGATGGATATGTCAAATATTGATTCCAGGTTGCTGCCACAACTAACAGAGAAATTGATGGACACATTCCCAATTACCCTAGCTTGCCACCCCAGTTAATTTGTCAACTGCACAATGTTACAATGCATGTGGGTATACTATGTTTTCCTTTTAGTTATGTATCATGATCGAGCTATGGCTGCCTACTGTTAAGAGTAAACTCAGTGAACTGCACATGTGTTGATTTTCAGGCAGATGTTGAAACGGATGAAGTGTATGCTCAAATGACATTGCAGCCATTGACTCCGGTATGCTGTTGTTCTTTGATGAGCTCAGTGTATGAGTTATGAATCTCTATGATTCTGCAACTGAGCTTTCTTTTTTAACTTTGGATGTAGCAAGAGCAGAAAGATACATTTCTTCCTATGGAATTGGGCATTCCCAGTAAGCAGCCATCAAATTATTTTTGCAAGACATTAACAGCCAGTGATACCAGTACACATGGAGGATTCTCTGTTCCTCGTCGTGCTGCTGAGAAAGTTTTCCCTCCACTGGTAATGTTTATATTTTACATTTGTGTTTGGTTTTTGTTGTGATAGATGCATTTATCTTATATCTGTGCGCCATACAGGATTTCTCACAGCAGCCACCAGCACAGGAACTGATTGCCAGGGATCTCCATGATGTTGAATGGAAATTTCGGCATATTTTCCGGGGTAGGATTCTAGTTCTTTATTGATTCAAGTGTATGATCTTGTTAGAGACTCTCGTGTTAGACTTTGGGGCAAGGCACTTTAGTAGTCAGCACTATCTAGCAGATCTTAATTTTTAATCTGAAAAGTCCCTATACTTTTTTTCAGTAGATTTTAAATAAGTTCTTGTATGTTATAAACTGTAATGTGGTCCCTGATCTTGATTATGTCAGGTCCCAACAAGCACTTAATTAAAAATGTTTGAAATTACAATGATTCCTTTATAATTTTGGAACTATTAAGGGGGACCTATTCAAAACATTGTAAGAGTACAGGGAAGTACTAAAGATTAATGTAGCCTATCATAAATGGCATAAGAGATGGGAAGCCAACTGTGTGTACTCGTGTTAAATATGTTTTGCTTACTACTTGCTAGATTTTTCTTCTTCTGTATATTTCACAAATTTAACTGATGTGCATGCAAACCATCAACTGTATCAATACAACTTCCATGACCATATCTCAATCCTCTTCTTAGTATTTTGGTAATTGCTAGTTGTTCCATGCAATAGAAAAATAGGCCAGTAAATGTAATGATCATTTACTTTCAAACGATTTATTTTTTCATTTCCTTGACTTATTTATGTCATGAATTTGCCTGTATATATTTTGGTTTGAGTCAATTATTCTACTTTAACAGTAGCATTAAACTTTAAAAACACAGTTGTTAAAATTGGAGATGCGTACTAGTGTCATTATTAATTTTACTACTTATACATGAGCACAAGCGCACAATATGTTGCATTCATATAATTGCAGGACAGCCGAAACGACACCTTCTTACTACAGGCTGGAGTATATTTGTTAGTGCCAAGAGACTCGTGGCTGGAGATTCTGTGCTTTTCATTTGGTACTTTAACCTCTTTAAGAGATATTTTCTTGCCCCCCATGAAAGCTGGAGATTGATTCTTTTTTCTTTTCCTATGTATTTTTACATTTAGGAATGAGAAAAATCAGCTTCTTTTGGGAATACGCCGTGCCAATAGACCTCAAACCGTAATGCCATCATCGGTTCTATCCAGTGATAGCATGCACATTGGACTTCTTGCTGCTGCTGCGCATGCTGCAGCGACTAATAGCTGTTTTACTGTGTTTTATAATCCGAGGTTCTGAATGTTGTCTAAGTTTATACTCATGAAATTCTTTTTCAATTAATCATAATGTTTTTTAATAGTTACATCATTGGCAGGGCTAGTCCATCTGAGTTCGTCATACCACTTTCAAAATATATCAAAGCTGTGTACCATACACGTATTTCTGTTGGTATGCGTTTCAGGATGCTTTTCGAGACTGAAGAATCAAGTGTCCGCAGGTACACATCAGTAGTTTTTATTTTTCCTTAAGCAACCATAGTATTTTTGCTCTTGAAAATCTAGAGACATTTCTTTTCACTCTTAGACCAGTTAGTTGTATTTTTCATAGATAGACATACTGATGATACAGAACCTGTGCCTTTTAAATAAATTAAAATAGTAATAGCTTGCCTTTGCCTATAATGAGGGTGATATGTTGCATGTATAGGATGGTTGGATACAAGTTTCGTGGTGTACTAGTCAGTAATTTGAGTCTTGCCCAGTTCTAAAAGCTCTGTAGGAAATGACATGGTGAGCAAAATCATATAGATCTTTGCATAGTTGGCTAGCCCTTATTTAGAATGTGAGAGATAAAACTTTAGCAGCTGCAATCTGAAGAAAGGATATGTCAACTGCTAAATTTGGGGAGTCTGGTACCGTACTGTTTGCCTTGAAGATTACTTTTTATTTTATTTTATTATCTTTATTTTGGTACATAATCCAAAAAACCTGGGGTTTTAATCTGAAGACAGTGGAGACCAGTAGAAAAATATTATCAATGTTGTGCCATACAATTGCTTCATTTACTTATCAGTGTGTCATCTTTGTTTTTGAAGGTACATGGGTACAATAACTGGCATAAGTGATTTGGATACTGTTCGGTGGCCGAATTCTCATTGGCGCTCTGTTAAGGTAAGGAAGAAAACATTGCACTGTAGTCCAAAGACTACATTCACAATTATACTCCTTTGATGAATACACTGCATAAGGATGCAGTCATTTTAGATATCTGACCACATTTAATTATAATATCTAGTCCTGTTTCATATAACTTGATATTTTATTCTTATCAAACCTTAAGTTTTATTGTGGTGTCTGTAATATTGCCTCCATCCTTTTTGCAGTACTAGTTTCCCTTCATCTAGCACATGATCTAACCCTTCGTTGCATCAGAGCTTATGAAATTTTCAATATTGAATTTAATTTGTGTGGTTCCTCCTACCCTATCCCCCATTAAATGAAAGAAAAAAGAAGTATACTATCAATCACAGGCTTCTGTTACGACTTTGACAAATGAACATTCAATTGAGAAAGGGGTGAGTTGAAAGCTATGAACAACTTAATTTGGTTTTAAAAAGCCATTGTAGTTTTTGTGTTGCTTGATCGATTCAGAGGGAAGGGAACTATAGACTCAAATCTAGCTTATTTCTCATTCTCTCTTATCATGTATTTTTGTTCTGATTCCTTTTATTACTACTACTACTACTACTTCTACATAAATAAGGGAATGTTATGCTTAAGCATCAAATGGTCATTTGTGATTGTAACAAAGACCGCTCTATGGCAGTAGCATTTTAAAAGTATCAGTACTTGATTTCATTGGATGTTTTATAATAATTGATGTTGCTTGATCTTTGTTCTGCTGTGCTAGGTTGGTTGGGATGAATCAACAGCTGGGGAGAGACAACCACGAGTGTCTCTGTGGGAAATTGAGCCATTAACGACATTCCCTATGTACCCGTCATTATTTCCCCTTAGACTGAAACGTCCATGGCATCCTGGCTCCTCATCTCTGCATGGTATTTTTATTCTCTAAATGCTTTATTCTTTTTAAGATTTTGTTCTGACTACTCACTAGATTGTTAGTGATATACGACTTGTTTTTTTAATGAAAGGAGATTTTATCTCCAAAAGGAGGATGACAAGGTGCATGAATAAATATCCTCCCAAAACAGTGAAGAAATCCTTTTTTTGGACTTTGATGGGGCATGAATTGGCATTGGACATTATGTAACTGGAAATTTTAAAATTTTACAAAAAAATGAAATTATTCCTAGTGATCTAAAAAGCAAGTATCCTAAATATGGTGTTGTGGTCTCATTCATCCCTTATCTTTCCTAGCAAATGACACAGTTGTTTTGAGAATCTACTTTGTGTCCTTTCTTTACTAAATCTTGTTACAGATGGTAGAGATGAAGCAAGTAATGGGCTGATGTGGCTGAGGGGTGGAGCTGTAGACCAAGGTCTCAATTCACTAAATTTTCAAGGAGCTGGTATGTTGCCCTGGATGCAGCAGAGAATGGACCCCACTTTACTAGGAAGTGATCAGAATCAACAGTACCAAGCCATGTTGGCAGCTGGGTTGCAGAATCTAGGTAGTGGATATCTCATGAAGCAACAAATGATGAATTTTCAACAGCCTTTCCATTATCTTCAGCAATCAGGAAACAGCAATTCTCCTTTGGAACTTCAGCCGCAGCAATCAGTTCAACAATCTGTATCTTCTAACATGCTGCAGCCACAGGCCCATGTACTGACAGAGAACCTCGCTCAGCACCTACTTCAGAAACCACACAACAATCAAGAAGTCCAGGCGCAACAGCAGCAGCATTCTTATCAAGAATCACTCTTACTTCCAAGTGATCAGCTTCATCAGAGACAACACTCCGGCGTTCCTTCACCATCGTATTCAAAACCAGATTTCTTGGATTCGAGCATGAAGTTCCCTGTTTCAGTTTCCCCGGGGCAAAACATGCTTAGTTCACTTTGTCCTGAAGGAAGTGGAAATCTCTTGAATTTATCAAGGAGTGGTCCGTCCTTGCTGAGTGAACAGTTACCTCAACAGCAATGGACTCAAAAGTATGCACCTGTGCAGGTCAATGCTTATGGAAGCACTGTGTCGCAGACACAATATTCTGGAAAAGATTCTGCAATGGTGCTACCACATCTTAACTCAGATGCCCAAAATTCAACTCTATTTGGTGTCAATATTGATTCATCTGGCCTTCTTCTTCCCACCACAGTCCCTGGTTACAGCACCTCATCTGCGGATACTAATTCATCAACAATGCCATTAGGGGAGTCTGGTTTCCAGGGTTCTCTGTTTGGTTGCATGCAAGATTCGTCAGAGTTGTTGCAAAGCGCAGGGCATGTTGACCCACAAAATCAGACTCAAACCTTTGTGAAGGTATGACTTTCAAGTATTCTTTGGCCTTTTCAAGTAAGATTTTCTTATATCTAAACGAGTTCTTTAATTTTATCATTTAACAGGTATACAAATCAGGGTCTGTTGGGCGCTCACTTGACATATCCCGGTTCAGCAGCTATCATGAACTGCGTGAGGAGTTGGCTCAGATGTTTGGAATTGAGGGAAAGTTGGAAGACCCTCCTAGATCAGGCTGGCAGCTTGTGTTCGTTGACAGGGAGAACGATGTTCTTCTCCTTGGAGACGATCCGTGGGAGTAAGTACCAGTTTCATTTCTGCTACTTTTTTACTCAATGAGCTAGCATTGAGATTGAAATGTTTCACCCTTTATTTCTTAATTAAAAAACATGCCATGTTGATTCATTTCACTTGGCTTAATGTTCATTAGTCCTTTCTTCAATGGTGTGTGTTTTACATCTTGCAGATCATTCGTCAATAATGTTTGGTATATCAAAATACTTTCACCTGAAGACATTCAGAAAATGGGGGAACAAGCAGTGGAATCCCTTGCTCTAGTTTCAGGACAAAGGCTCAATGGCACTGGTGCGGAGTCTCAGGACATTGTTTCTGGACCACCATCAATTGGCTCACTTGAATACTGAGATAATTGAAACATGTATTCCTCTAGGCTCCATGGTCTAGAGAATTTCTGTGCATGTTTATTGCTTTGGTTGGAATATCTTGTGTAGGATCAGTTCCCCCATTTCACCACCTTTTATTGTTTCTATCAGCATTGAAGAAAATATATATTTATGATGAAAAAACTTAGGACATGCTTGTGTGCCCATTTGAACATGGGGCACTGCAAGCTAGAGTTAGTGTTGCTGCTATTATTTTAGCATAATATTTGATTAAACTTTTGCATGAACTAATGTACTCTATATAGGAAACTAGAGAAGGCTGTTTATGCTTGAACTGTCTATGTATTCTACAATGGCATTTGTATGAGTAGTATTTTACTATATTGTCGTCAAAATCATCACCTACCATATACCATTGAGATCTCTCTTAAGTGTTACTATGTTGTTGCAGGGTTTTTAGTTTCTTACAAATATTTGAATTTTTTAATATTTTTTTTTTCTAAATAGTTACTCCCTACTCAATACTATCGGTGGATTTGTGATAAAATGTGAAAACTAAATAATTTTATGTATTCGGGGTTTGGATTATGGCAGATCGCAATTTCTGGGTACACAAGTTTTTGTGCGAAAGTTAGTTCTTATGATGACTGATAGGAAGTTGTTAACAGGAAATTAAACAACAGTAATGTTCAGGAGGAAACAGGTCAATGCAAGAGCAATATCTGTGAAGTTCTGCAATACATACGAACACCTATTTTTTTTATCTTCATACTTATCTCCATTACTGAAAAATGTTAAACTAATTTTTACTGAAAAATGTTAAACTAATTTCTCTTTTGCGTTAACCCTCTTAAATGTATATGCAAAGATATTGCAATGTGAAATCCTTGTAAATAAAGATACTGTTGTAAATATGGAAAAATATGAAATAACTTAGCAAGTAATTTAAATGTGTTTTTATTTATAAGCTTTTAATTAAGTTTAAATACTTAGTTCTGTTTTTATTTATAAGCTTTTAATTCAAAAAATAATTTTTTTTATTTCAGCTCTTTTAAATCACTTCTACCCTTAAACAATAATTTAACAAAACCTTAGAAAGTTATTCAACATACCCCTTTACTTTTTCTTTATTATAAGACTAAATCATGGTTTCCATTATTTATCACCTTTCCGTTAAGAAAATTTTAATTCTTAAAAATCATTAAAATTGAAGTAAGAATATAATATTACAATTTCACTTTAAGAAAAATATTTTAGTTTTAATTTATAATAATTTGTTTACCGTACAGTGACATGAATGTTATTTCCTTCATAAATTAATAAATGACTTAAAATAAGTAAAAATAAAAGTATTGATTTAATAGAAAAATGAAATAGAAATTAAACATTAGTTAAATTAATAGAAGCTTTAGTTCCCAGGCTTCCGTTGTAGTCTAGTTGTTTAGGATACTCGGCTCTCACCCGAGAGACCCGGGTTCAAGTCCCGGCAACGGAATAATTTTTTTTTACTGATTAAATAAAAAATCGAATTACCATTCATTATGCCAACAAAACTACCATTAGTTTATCAGTTTATACATCATAGCTTCTGATAAGGGAAGGGTTTTAAAATCAGCAAACTCCCATATTAAACTGAATACGGCATTGAATCCAACAATTTTTCATGTATTGAGTTTCTGTGGAGCCTCATAGGACAATGACCCTTCTCTAAGGATTTAGTGTTGATGTAAGAAGAAGGAAGGGCATGGAATGTACTGAAACCGTGGTTTGCTTCAGCTGAAAGGCTCAGAATATACTTAAAACGAGAGAGACACTAAATATCCCCACTCAAAATAGAAAAGTAAAACACATAGTCCACAATAACTACATAATATATCTTATTTATCAACACAAACGATTATATTACAAAGATTCTAAACACGTTTGTTTGAAAATCAGCATAATAATTTATGGATCACTCAATCAATTATGGATATCTTTCTCCCTTTTATTAAAGTAATTTTTACTCAGTTTAGTATAATCCAATTAACTTTACTTTTCACTCTACTTCTCATTTCTTTTCCACTTTCTGCTTTACCACTTTAATTCCAAGTCTGGAGAAATCCAAGATGAAGCACAAACACCTTGACTACGATAACCAAAACTAAAAACAATATTGCTTGCATTATTCTCAAGATGCTGATATTGACACAAACTATTCAGCAAAACTGGATACGTGCAAGGCAAAAACACAGCCACAGTTATTCTAAATTCCTTCTTAGTAAACATTATCATATTGTAATCTGACTGGGCGCGAGAACAAAGTATTACTTAAGCCCCCAATGTGCAAATTCTCTGAGTTAATCGATTTAGAAGATTCAATTAGTTTAGCAATACCAACAAGAGTCAACATTCACAAAATACTTTAGAATTTAGAAGCTCCATGATTTCAACAATATTAATACAGAAATATAAAATCACAGATCATTCCATAGATGCAAAATGATGCAGAAGAAGTTCACGGAAGAAAACAAGAACCCAATTATGAACAGTAACCAATGAACCCCAACAATATTATATACCAGATCAGACCAAAACCTCTACACAGAATTAAACCCTTTCCCCCAGACAAGTAACATAATTCTCGCTTAGTCATCCAAAATCACATTGAAACAACAATAGATCGTGTTGAATCATTCTAAACCAAACTATCTCAACAACGTTATACCATAGCACATTAATCTCAGATTTTAACCCCTTTCCCCATATTTCAAGACAAAATCAATTACAAACAGAATCCTTTTCATTCAAAATCAATTATAGAGAAGCTTACCCTGTGTCAATTATGCAAACATTCACTCAGAGACACTCAAAATTGAGATTAGTAATCACAAATCAGCAGAACCTGTATAAAAGATAACGATGAAAAGCAACGCTTCCAAATAAAACCCGTGAGTAAATACATAAATACTACTATATATGACGACTAGTTCCATATCCAAGGCAATGATTAACGCCAAAAACACCATGGTTCGCCAGTTAGAAATAAAACAACGCAAATACACCAAATTCAAAAGTAAACATGTAACATAGAATAAGCAGACACAAATACATGGCCAAAGTTCGCACCATTCGACACTTTCTCTGTTCAATTCACCTATAATTATTAACAATCAACATCAACCACACGGTTACCAAGAGATATCCCCAATCTCAGCATTCGGGGTTTTTATACCGAGCCTTTGGCAGGCGTTGGAGCGGCGGCAACGGTGTCCGGGGCCGGAATCTTGACGTATCCTAACTTTTTGGGGCTATCGATCTCTTCGTCTGAGGAGAAGTCGTCGTAGGCCGCAGCGTGGTGGCGTATAGGGAAAACAGACCAGACGAGGTACATGGTAGCGGCGGTGAGGGCTCCGCATCCTACACCGAAGAGAAGCGCGAGGGCGACGCTAAGGATGTCCTTGGTGCGGTCGCGGAGGGAGGAGAAGTCGTACGCGGAGGCAAACCCTAGAGGGGCGCGTGGGTTGACGCGCTCCTGCTGTGGGAGCGCGTGGGGGAAGAAAACGTCGTAGGAAGAACGTTTGTCGGTGATGAAGATAGGAGTGAAGGATCGGATCTCGGTGATGGTGGCGAAGGTGTTGGAATTAGGGTTGCGGAAGGAGTAGGAGGAGATTATGAAGGTCCTGCAAGGACGCGCCGTCACGGAGGTGGCGGAGAGGGCGAGGATGACGGCGGCTACGAAAACGACGGCGATCGCGACACGGGCCATGAGGGACGAAAAATTGGAATTGGAAGAGATAATGGGAAGAGATATTGGTGTGAGGGAGAAGAAGAGGGGAATGGGAAAAGATAAGAAAATAAAGAAAAAAACGAAAGACGAAGGTGGCATGGTGTGAGTTTAGGTTCCAATAACAAGTCAAATAGTAATTAATTACACATTAAATTACCCTTCTTGAAAATAAAATAATGCTTTGATTCTTTTCAATTTTAATAAAATTTAATTGACTAACTCGTAAAAAATATAAATAGCTAATTTATTCATTAACATTAAGCCTTTTTTGTAAATAATTAAAAACTAATTGGTAATTAATTACTACGCAATTTGATGTGTTGATAGAGAGTAAAGAATTAAAAAATGATAAAAACAATACAGTGAACGCAAATAAAAATATTAGATTTAATGTTTTTGTTTGATTGATGGGAGAAAAATAGATGTTGAAAAAGAATAAAGAATATAAATTAGGAGAAATATAGAGGGAGGGAAAAAAGGAATATATATATATATATATATATATATATATATTAACAAAATAATTTATTTTTTTAAATTACAATCATTGCTTTTGAAAATGGTTAGTTTAGTTGAGTGACGAGTTAAATCTTAATAAATTTAGTTAAGTTGTTTTACTTTTGACAGATATGGCCAAATCTATTCCTTTTATCGACTATTTAAACAAAAATAAGTAGACATTTTATTTGCAAAAAAACCCAAAAACATCTTACAAGCATATTCCACTAACGAGTACATTTAGGAATATAGATTATGTTGAAATTGAAAAACATTACTTTGAAAAACTTTACATTTACTTTTTACTCTCTTAGAAAAAACATGAATGTAAGTCATAAACATGTAAAAAAATGAATATAAGTAATGTGAGATACTAAAATTCGAAAGGAGCATTGAATATCCTATGAATGAGGTGGTTGGGGTTTCTAAGATTTTCCATGATAAGTGGTAGACACTTCAACATGTGTAAATTTCCAATGCTTGGTCTCCTACAATGAGATATTTTGAATAGCTTCATCATCATATTTTCAACTAAACACCAACTTTAGAAGCTCAATTTATTATTAATATCATGGTTAATTAAGTCAATTATACAATTTTCCCCTGCCTTAAATTAACAAAGAAAAATTTATGTTTTTAGCTTATGAGTCAAGTAATTAATTAAAAGAAAAAGTATTTTGTTAAAATACACAGAACATTACGTTATATGTATATGATTTGTAATAAAATATTTTTTTCTTGGTTAACTAGCTTAATTTGTTACAACAGGGTTTATGATAAAAACTCATCAAAATTTGTTTTTTGTTTTTTATTTAAATAGCTCATAATTAAATTTGCAACATAATTATCATATAATAAAAACATAATAAGCAAACACACTCTTCAGCTAAAAACTCAAATTATAGCTCTCTGATTAGAAGATAAGAACAGAAATATTGTTCATCAATATTTTTATAAGATTGTCAATGTTCTTTTTTTCTTTTCTTAATTTTCACATTATAAATAAAGGGTGATGTAGAGTGCTCGACGGTATGTGGTGCTGATTATGGTGGACATGTGATACTGCTATTTTTTAGTATAGTGATAAGAGAACAATTCAAGCCGTAATATTCAATAAATTTTAAAATTCATGTTTACACAGCAAGAAATTAGCAAATTGTTTAATAATAATAATAATAATTACATTTAAATTTATCACATTTATTCTCAAAAAGTAAAATGATGATTATCTAATTTTATCCACTAAAATATTTTTTAATTTATCATATCTATTATATTATATATAATTTTTCACAAACATTTATTTTAAATCCACTTCAATCAAATCATTTTTTTAATCTAAATAATATCACAATCACCTCTTTATTCTTTCAAATTTATTTACTTACTCTCGTTCAAATTCTCACCCAAATCTAAACACACCTTATAAAAAATGTTTAATTAAGAACATTTTTTTTTATTGTTACTATTACTATATTTTGAAGTTTTACTAGATAGTTGTTCAGAAAATAATTTTTAAAATGAACTTAGCGTTGTGTGAGGTTAGGTTATAAGAAGTAGACATCAATTCCAGTGTCTAAAGAAGACTGATTCGCTGGGAGGAATAAAGTATATGGAAAAAGTTTATTTAATAAATTCTTTTTACAACTTTTTTACAACGCATACGTCTGATTGGTTTGTTTCAAATATTTTTTTAAAATAAATTCAAACAGATAAATGAAATGGTAACACGTGTCCTATTATTAAAAAATATTGTTAAATATCATGATCCAAAATATATTTTAGTAATATTTATGCCATAAAAGATAATAGTTTTATGCCATAATATCATCATAAGTATTTTAGTATAAATAACGATAAATTAAATAATTATATTTTTAATAGGCTTAATACCTATTTTGGTCCTTCGAAAGAGGAGTTTTGTTCAAAATCGTCCTACCTTTTTTTAAAAAGTAACAATTGGTCCCAATTTTTGAAAAAATTATATAAATTAATCCTTTTCACTAACGGGGTCAAAAAGTTAACGTTGGAGTCGCCTTCCTGGACTCAAGTTAATGACATGTCAGTGTTAAGTGATTGCGTGACATTATTGACGTGTAAAATTTAAATTAGGAAAAAATAAATTGAATCTAACCTAGTTATTCACTCCACTGAGTGTCCCTCTCCCTTCCCAACCCAGTTAACAGAGAATTTCAAGATGCAGCTTTAACAGCAACTGCACCACCCGATCTCATCACAGTATGCAAAAGCTCCCACGCACCACCATTCAAGCATTTCATCACAGAATACCGTTCAAGCATTTCATCAATCACATGGAGGGCATCATCAATGCAGATCCCCAACTTTTCTATTTCACGGTGTCACTAACTC
Organism: Vigna reflexopilosa; assembly: GCA_027742785.1. Taxonomy (NCBI): domain Eukaryota; kingdom Viridiplantae; phylum Streptophyta; class Magnoliopsida; order Fabales; family Fabaceae; genus Vigna; species Vigna reflexopilosa. Next base: position 23,489,926 of record CM050926.1, on the reverse strand, counting down.
CCCCATTCCCTCCTTCATCGTTACCAAACGCCAAAGATATAAGCTTTCTTCCTCCTCGCCTTTCACACTCTCTGCAGTCCTTACCAAAGAGGAGACTGTTGAGACCGAAGAGAAGCCAGCGTTTAACTTCAAGTCCTACATGGTCCAGAAAGCCGATGTCGCTCCCCTCCGTGAGCCGCTGCGGATCCACGAGGCCATGCCCTCCTCGTCGGTGGGAAGCGCGTGCACCCCGTCCTTTGCATCGCCGCCTGCGAGCTCGTCGGAGGCGCTGAGGGACTCGTCGCCAGGCAGGTGGTTGAGATCAAGACCGAGGGGCTTGAAGATGTTGGCCTCGAACACTTGGAGTTCATCCATCTCCACAAGACGACGACCCTGCTAGAAGGCGCGATGGTCCTTGGCGCCATCCTGGGCGGTGGAACCGACGAGGAGATTGAGAAATTAAGAAAGTTTGCGCGGTATATAGGATTGTTCTTTCAGGTGGTTGATGTTATTCTGGATGTTACGAAGTCTTCCCAGGAATTGGGGAAAACTGCGGGGAAGGATCTTGCGGCTAATAAGGTTACTTATCCCAAGCAACACTTTCTAATAATACCTCTGGCTCAACGCCGTAGGGATGGAGGGGACTCCGATGTCCCTCAACTCTGTGGTAAAACAACACTGGATCGAATAACGGAGGACAATAGAAGGAACCCACTGGATGTGAGAGAAGAAACCCTAATTTCAGGACGGGTGAAGGTGGAAGAAGTTGATATGGCAAGCAATTTTTTCTTAAATTCAAAATTAACACGTCACCATGCCACGTATGAGAAAAAATGAACAGTTCATTAACTTTAGTCCAGAAAGACAGCTCCAACGTTAAATTTTTAACGCCGTTAGCGAAAATGATTAACTTGGACAATTTTTTCAAAAGTTGAGACCAAATGTTACTTTTTAAAAAAGATAGGACGATTTTGAACAAAACCCCTTTTCCGAGAGACCAAAATAGGTATTAAGTCTTTTTAATATAAAGAAAGTAATACTTCATATCCATCAAACTTATCATCCTTTTCTCTAATTTCACATATATAGCTTCTTATTTATTTATTCATTTAGCTTATTTTAATATTGTATCCTTTCGTTAAACATAAGAATCTCTTAATTATATACTCATCATTGACGTTAAATATTAATAAAATATGGAAAAGAGGCGGTGAATGTCAAACTGAAGAAAGTGAAACGAAGCTGTTGAAGCAGAGTACAGAGTTCTCTCTCTATATATATATGTTCATTTCATTCCTTTCTTATTCTACCTAGTTCCTCATTCTTCACCTTCAGAAAACACAAAAAGGAACTGAATCTGATAATCTAGTTAAGAGAAATCAGTATTAAGTGATCAAATATTAGTGACGAAACTCGTCACTAATATTTGCATCCCTAATTTTTGTATCTTTTTTATTTTTGAACATTTGACATATTCAATAATCAATAAGAGAAAATGGGAGTGTTTTCCAATAAAATTGACAGAGAACACTTGAAACCCGGCGATCACATTTACTCTTGGAGGCAGGCATACATCATTGCCCATCACGGTATTCTCTTATCTATCTTACACTTTTACATTTCTGCATGTTTTTATAGGAAGTAATGCATATGAAGAATCTATGCAATGACATTCTTAACATAGTTTTATAGGGTTTTATAGATATATTTGAGGTGTTTCAAGGACACTGCATTATTTTGTCAAATTATAAACTTTGCATGTTAAGTTGGTAAGATTGCAGGAATATATGTTGGTATGGGAATGGTGATCCACTTCACAAGAGGAGCAGCAGGAGAAACTGGAACAGGATTTCATCGTGGTACTCGTGAGAAAGCATGCCCTAGATGTGGTTACAAAATAAAGACTGAGGGAGTCACTAGAACCTGCTTGGAGTGTTTTCTTCGTGGTGGATATCTATACTTGTTTGAGTATGGGGTCTCATCTGCATTTTTTCTAGCCAAAGCTAGAGGGGGAACTTGCACCACTGCATCTTCTGATCCAACTGAGGCTGTTCTTCGCCGTGCTTGGTTTCTTCTCAAGGCTGGTTTTGGTGGCTACCATTTGTTCAAGAATAACTGTGAAGACTTTGCAATGTACTGCAAAACAGGCTTGCTTGTAGTCACAAACATCAGCTTAGGGCAAAGTGGACAAGCAACATCTCTATTAGCTGCTGCTGGTGCCTTAGTTTCTTCATCACTTATGTTTATGACCACTAGCTTGTGTGGTCTTGCTTTCGTTGGATGTGGTATGTATTGTGTTAGCAGATATGTTTCTGATATTGGAGTACGCTGTGATGTATCAAAAGTTTCAGTAGAGAGGATTCATGAGGTGGCTAAAGAAGATTGGATGCAAGAATTTGTTGCATGGTCTGGAGAAGTTATTACATGGTCTAGATTATGTGGTCTAAATCAATACTTACAAAATATGTAATCACAGAGGAAAAACTAATAGTATATCACATAGAGATTGGTTAAGATCACATGGTGTTGGACAAAATGCAATGACAACTCTGTTGTCTATGGCTTTTAAGTTCTAAAATATTTTCATACACCTTAATGGAATCATTCTCTTAGTTGGGTTTAACGTTGAATCTTTACAATAAATGGGTTGGTGAATTTTTTTTTTAATATAGATTGTTTGACAATATTTTTAACACAACATTGTATTATTTTATCATTATTTATTATTTATTATTTATTTGTTATTAGACTAACGTGTTTTAAATCTAATGAAAAAAGGGTTAAATATGTTTTTAGTTCCTATATTTTTGGACAATTTTAGTTTTAGTCCATTTTCAAACTAAGGTACAATTTAGTCCTTCAACTTTAGAAAACTCTGGTTTTAGTCATTTTTACCAAATTTTTTTAACTTTATTTGTTGTTTCAAGCACGTTTCATTATAGTATTTGGATTGTTTACACTGTTTGACACATTTTTGCTTCAATGTTAACTGAGAAACGCATTTGAAACAGCAAATAAAGTTAAAAAAATTTGGTAAAAATGACTAAAACTAGAGTTTTCTAAAGTTGAAGGACTAAATTGTACCTTAGTTTGAAAATGAACTAAAACCAAAATCGCCCAAAAGTATAGGGACTAAAAACATATTTGACCCATGAAAAAATAACACCATATTAAAATGTTGTAAAAAAAATATGTATTACCATATGATGCTCGAAAAGTTTGGTATATTAATTCAGGAATTGACATTTTATTGCTATGAGTTGTTTTTACCTCATTACAACGGGCTTTATGATGAAACTTGAATTGCTTGAAAGAGTTTGCTATGCAATGTTAATCTTCTAACATCATGAGGAGGCAGAAAATGAGGCTAACGTAGAGAAAACTAATGAACAATGACGAAAATTCTCTTGCAGCAAAGAATTTCACACATTAATTAACATGTTACTAAAGTCAATGTTTATGCTTATAATGAAAGCAATCGAATGTTGTTAATAATACATAGATCTATGAGATAAATGACTAAAGAAGAAACCTTAACATGGAGAAGTATAATAGTAAATGTTTCAATTTAACTAATACAATAAGAAACAAATTGTCATTGCAAAAAATATATATTATTTATTTTAAATACTAAAAATTGGATAAGAGTGTATGGAGATATTCGAACTTATAATAAATAGGAAAAATAAAGTTTAAACAGAAAGTAACATAAATGTATTAATACCCAGATTTTTATTTATAACTCTAGCTTCTTAAAATCAAAATGTAATATTTCAATTGTTTGCTAAGCTGGAAGTTAGACAAACACAAGTAGGTAGATTAAAATGATTATTTCTTTTCAGTCTCAAAATGATGCAAATAGGACTACAATATTGATATTTGATAAGTTTACTGAATAAAATAATATATTTAGAAATTGAATGGACATGTATTTATTATTTTAAAAAAATCACCATTAAGTATTTGGCTCGAGTTAGCATGAGGTAAATAGTAAGCTTACTATTTTGCTAATGTGAGTGTGGTAAATATTGATATCCTTTTAAGTTTTCATTTTAGCTTTTATAGTTTTTCTAAATCCTTTTTATTTAAAATTGAAAATAATTATTTTAATCTCTAATATTATATATCATTACTTAATTATTTATACAACCAAAGGTCAAATAACTATATATATCGTTTGTTACAGAAGGCCACATGTGATACCTCTAATTTAAAAAAAAAAGCTAAAGCAAATGATATTCATCTTTTTCAAAATAAATTTTACGAATAAAAATATTGATTTAAAACTTTAGAAGAATAAAAACATATGTTTTGTAGACATTAAATGAAAATTTATTTATTTTACAAGAACTAAAGATACTAATTTCAAATCTTTAAAAAAAATAAAATCAAACTCATAAATTTTTAGACTAAATGTTTTGATTCTAGAAAAAGACTTAATTGATTAATATTAATAAAATAAATGTCCAGTTGTGTAATCAGTTAATGACATGTCATTTAACTGTTGATCTGTTTTGACTGAAATATGACGCAGCCATTGAGGGACTGCCACGTGGCAGCCCCTTCCCCACCCAAAAAATTAGGGTTTCTGAATGCAAGGGGGGAAAGGTTTCCTTATGCCTGCGCCACGAGAGGAAAATTGATTGGATTTCGTGATGATGCTACTTGAAGATAAAGCTCTCGATGGTCCAACGATGTTGTCTCGAGGTGAACATGGTGTCCATAGAGGCGCTGCTGCGCTGCGTAAGGAATGATGGTCCTACGACGGCAACGCTAGGGTTCGAAGGGATTTAGGTTTTTATAGATTTGCAAGCTTGAATGCTTGCGTTCTCCATGGTTGCGCATGTTGCGATTTTGGGCTAGTGTAAGGGTGGTTGCGAAGATATCAAAATGTAGGAGCGTCGCGATGCAAACCTGGCTCATGGTTGCTTGTCTGCGATTTGGTTTCTTTAGTTTCTTTCTACTTGCAGGTTCGAAGAGCAGCTTCACGATGGCTGGAGAAGATGAAGATTGATGGAGAACGGTGCTTTTGTGGCGACGATTATGCTCCAATTGTTTTTTTTCGTTCTTTGTATTTCCCTTTGCAGGTTGAAGACTTGATAAAGAAGATGAGCTCGTGCATGGCTCGTTGTCTCGTTGCGACGGTTATGGTTGTCGCGACAAGATGTTGATGGCGATTCACGGTGGAGGAAGGGGAAGATGGTCATGGTGGTGTTTGTGGGTGGTTGCTGGACGAAGAAGATGAACAACGGTGGTGGTGACACGATTAAAGTGTTTGCATCATCAGTTAAATGTCATATCATTAACTCATTGCACAACTGGACATTTGGCCATTAATAATTTAAACGGTGTTACAAAAAAGACTAAATTGAAGAGAAATTACGATGTTTAGGATTACATTGAACATTCTAAAAAAATTAGAACCATTTCGAACAAAACTCACAAAAATTGGAACAAAAAATTGTATTAAGCCTAAAATAAATAAATAATTACATATTTACAAATAACATTGTAAATTTAAATATAGAAATATTTATAATAACATTATCGTAATTTAAAAAAAAATCAAATAATAATATATTATTAGTAGGTTGATGACTGCATTCATTGTAATATAGAAAATGAGAAACCTTTCATCTATAAATTTTACATAAATTAACAATTCGGAAAGGGAATAAAAAAACTAATATATTTGAAAAATGCAGAAAATATTTTCCCACCGAGAAAAATATAGATGCGAAACAGCATTGAACATTATGATAGGTTCAAGGGGAAGGTTTATATTAGAAGGAATAAAAACTGACAGACAATTATAACTGTCTAAGGGGTAGTTTTGTTGTTTCAGACTTTTATAAAGTCTGCATGGACAGTTTTTTAGCAGTTTTTATCTTGGGTTTTGGAAGTTCTGTAAATCTATGGAAGTGGAGAGTCTGGTTCTCTCAAATAACCAAAAGTTGTATGTTGTCTTCAATTTCTCTGTATTGTTGGAAATCTAGTGTGTGGTTGGAATAAATATATGCAGTTTTAAGGTTGTTTCGTATAGGTCTATAATACCTATCATTTGGTATCAGGCTATCACCAAATTTGAATGCGACCCCAAGATATTAAGAAAACAGCGTTTCGCACCCATGAAGGCCATTATGAATTTTTGGTGATGCCCTTTGGTCTAACCAATGCTCTTGCTACCTTTCAGACCTTAATGAATAACATTCTCCAACCCTTTTTAAGGAAGTTTGTACTAGTATTTTTTGATGATATATTGGTTTACAGTTCCACGTTAGATACCCATGTTCAACATTTGGGCAAAGTTTTAACTATTTTGCATCAAAATGCATTAAAACTCAACCAGAAGAAATGTGTTTTTGGGCAACAACAGTTAGAATATTTGGGTCACATAATATCTCAAGGCATGGCAGCAGATCCTAAGAAGGTTGAGGCAATGCAAAACTGGCCTTTACCCAAGACTCCCAAGGCATTACGTGGATTTTTAGGCCTTACGAGCTATTATAGACGTTTTGTTCAAGGGTATGGGAAAATTGCTAAGCCTTTGACACAATTATTATCCAAGGATGGGTTTCATTGGACGGAGGAGGCTAGGGCGGATTTTGAGAAGTTGAAAAAGGTCATTGCCCACTTACCTGTTTTAGCAGTTCCAGATTTTTCCAAATCTTTTACTCTTGAAACAGATGCTTCTGGTAAAGGTTTGGGTGTTGTCTTACTACAAGCCGGGCGACCTTTGCCTTTTTGGAGTCAAGCTTTATCATCTCGGGCTCAAAATAAATTTGTTTATGAGCGGGAACTCATGGCTTTGGTGTAGGTTGTTCGGAAATGGAAACATTATCTCAAGGGAAGTCATTTTATCATCCTCACAGATCAGAGAAGTCTGAAGTTTCTCACAGATCAGATATTATTGACTGAATAATAGTTCAAATGGGCCTCCAAACTAATTGGTTTTGACTTTGAGATTCGTTTCCGCCCTGGTAAAGACAATCCTGTGGCTGATGCTCTCTCCCGCAAGTCTTATTTTATGCCTATTTCAGTTTTACAACCCACCCAATGGGACTCATGGGAGGAGGAATCCCAAACAGATGCAGGTATGGTTTCTTTGATACAAGATTTGATGATCGATCCTAAATCTCATGTTGGATATGAACTACGCAAGGGACGTTTGTTTTATAAAGGCAAATTGGTGCTACCTAGAGGGTCTTCCAACATACCTACCATTTTTAAGGACATGCATGAGTCCCCAATAGGTGGTCATAGTGGTTATTTCTCCACTTTTAAACGCATTGCTGAGGTTATTTATTGGAAGGGTATGGAAAAAGATATTAAAGAGTGGGTCCAACAATGTGCAGTTTGTCAAAGGAACAATGCTGAAACACTAGCTCCAGCAGGCTTATTACAGCCTCTACCCATTCCCACTCAAGTCTGGTCTGACATCTGTATGGATTTCATTGGGGAGCTGCCTAAAGTACAAGGGAAAGACACAATTTTCGTAGTGGTGGATAGACTCTCGAAATATGCTCACTTTTTGGCACTTGCTCACCCCTTTACAGCAGCAGAAGTGACTCAATTGTTCATTAAAGAAATAGTAAGACTTCATGGATTTCCCTCTACAATTGTCTCTGATAGAGACAAAAAAAATTTAAGCAATTTTTGGAAAGAATTGTTTAAAAAAGCTGGTACAAAACTCAAATTCAGCACTGCATATCATCCTCAATCTGATGGTCAAACAGAAGTGGTTAATCGCTGCCTCGAGACTTATTTATGTTGCATGACTGGTACACATCCTAGGAAGTGGCCTCACTAGTTATCTTGGGAAAAATTATGGTTTAATACTAACTACAATATTTCTACTAAGATGTCCCCTTTTAAGGGCCTCTATGGCTGTGATCCACCTTTGCTGCTCAAAAGTTCTACTATCCCATCAAAAGTGCAAAGTGTGAATCACTTACAACAAGAACGGGATGAGATCTTGAGGGAGTTGAAGGAAAATTTATGCAAAGCCCAAAACCAGAATAAGGTGCAGGCTAATAAACATAGGAGGAAGGTGGAGTTTCAAGTGGGTGATTGGGTGTATCTTAAGTTGCAACCATATCGGCTAAAATCATTGGCTAATTGATAGGTTCTTCAATCAAGAACCTATGGAAAACTCACTCCACACACTCAAAACACTCAACATAGAAAGTTGTATAACCTCTTTGTATTAACTTTCAGTCAAAGAAACGAATACAGAGAGCTTAACCTCCCCCTCTCAGGACAACAAGTTCCTGACAAAACAATTATTCACCCAAAAATCCTCTACAATTAGACCCAAAACTATTTACACAAGTTTCTTAGTTTCTTCCCGCTCCCCCTAACCGCCAAGGTAGTTAGACCAACTAACTAATATCTTTTCCTTCTCTCATATACTAATAACGACCTAACACTAATAGACCTAATGAGAAGCTTCACCCCAAATTTTACGGTCCTTATATAGTCCAGGAACGCATAGACCTGTAGCTTATAAACTGGACCTCCCTGCCCACAACCGAATTCACCCAGTCTCTCATGTCTCCCTCCTCAAGCGCGCTGTTCAGCCAACCACTCCAGTTCAACCTCTTCCATCTACACTCAGAAGATTTGATGTTAGAGGTCTATCCAGAGGAGCTGCTTGATGTTCGCACATCTTCAACAGGGGATTTAGAGGTTTTACTTAAATGGCAACATCTCCCATCTATTGAAAACAGTTGGGAATCTGCCACAACCATCAATACAGAGTTTCCTGCTTTTCACCTTGAGGACAAGGTGAAACTTCATGGAGGGGGTATTGATAGGTTTAAGGGGAAGGTTTATATTAGAAGGAATAAAAACTGACAGACAATTATAACTTTCTAAGGGGTAGTTTTGTTGTTTCAGACTTTTATAAAGTCTGCATGGACAGTTTTTTAGCAGTTTTTATCTTGGGTTTTGGAAGTTCTGTAAATCTAGGGAAGTGGAGAGTCTGGTTCTCTCAAATAACCAAAAGTTGTATGCTGTTTTCAATTTTTCTGTACCGTTGGAAATCTAGTGTGTGGTTGGAATAAATATATGCAGTTTCAAGGTTGTTTCGTATAGGTCTATAATACCTATCACATTAATAACTATAGAGTGTAGGTAAATGTGAAATTAAAGTGGAAGGTGCAGAAGCCAAGGAGTCGGTTCCTTCGGTTGGAATTCAAGAACCTGATTCTTATTCCTATTTATTATCACTTCATTCCTTTCGTTTTCCATTCTTCACCTCTACAAAGAACACACACATTATTCTGATAATCTAGCTGTTGTTGGCATGCTTTGTTAACCAGTAATCTGAGAGAAATGGTATTGCTTTCCAATAAGATTGACAGGGATCAATTGAAACCAGGAGATCACATTTACTCATGGAGGCAGGCTTACATCTATGCCCATCATGGTCATCTCTTTTCTCCTTTGTTTATTCTCTCTAATGTCAAACACTTTTAGGTTTATCTACAAATGTATCCATATTCTGGTGTTTATCTTAATACTTAATTTACAATCTCATTAACACCCATTACATATTTACAAGTAAACCAGTGGCAGTAATTTGTTGGTTTTGCATCATCATGTTTACATTGGCAACTTTGTAGATGACTTACACACTGTATTACATCAGAAATCTTAAATGCTTCTGTCTCTGCATTTTAAGAGAATTCAAAAGAAGAGATTATGCAGAACAATTTTAGAATTACATGGCACTTTTCCTTATTATGTATTTTTGGCATACTTCTAAAATTGAAAACCTATTTTTGTCAAATTACAAATGATGGATTTATGTTGTCACTGAATTTGTAAGATTTCAGGAATATATGTTGGTGAGGGAATGGTGATCCACTTCACAAGAGGATCAGGCCAAGAAACTGGAACAGGGACAATCTTCGACCGTCTCCTTATAAGTTCATCACCCCTTCATAATACTTGTGATAACTTCACAAGAGGATCAGGCCAAGAAACTGGAACAGGGACAATCTTGGACCGTCTCCTTATAAGTTCATCACCCCTTCATAGTATTTGTGATATTTTATGTCCAAAATGTTGTGACCAAACGAGAAGTGGTGGTGTCATTCGTTCCTGCTTAGATTGTTTTCTCTCTGGGTATGATCTATACTTATTTGAATATGGTGTGTCACCTGCACTTTTTCTAGCCGAAGCTAGAGGAGGCACTTGTACCATTGCATCTTCTGATCCAACTGAAGATGTTGTTCACCGTGCTTTGTTTCTTCTTGAGAATGGATTTGGTGGCTACAATGTGTTCAAGAATAACTGTGAAGACTTTGCAATTTACTGCAAAACAGGTTTGCTTGTTGTCACAAACATCGGTGTGGGGCGGAGTGGACAAGCAGCATCTTGCTTGGCTGTTGCTAGTGCTGTAGTTTGTTCACAACTGAGATTTATGACCACTGGCTTTGGTGGTCTTGCATTGGTAGGATGTGGAATGTATTGTGTTAGCAGATATGTTTCTGATATTGGAGTACGCAGTGATGCAGTTAAAGTTCCAGTGGAGATGATATCTGAATTATGCAAGGAAGATTGACTATAGTTTAGATAGAGGTTTATACAAAACTGTGGTGTATGGTGTTTAGTTTGATTTATGTTATGAAAATTACTAAGTTAAATATTTACAGGTTTAAAAGCAGGAGTTAACTTGTCCATTCTGGAATGATTTGTTTATTAGATGCCAGGAAGAATTAGAAAATGATATACATTGTTTCTCTTTCACTTGTTACAACAAAAATTTTGATAAAAGTTATCTCACAATTTTTTAATCGCAAAAAATTTCGACATAAATTCAAACTTGTTCTCTTACAAGTCTTAGTCGCGTGGTATGGATTAGTATGAAGTATTTGCATTTGACCATCTAAGAATCTGACTGCTGAATTTGTTGCCTTTTGGTACAAGGAGTCATCTAGGGAAAAACGACAATTATTAACTTCTATGGTTTGCTATTAAAATGGTTGAAATCACCTTGCTCGTGTCACCATATGAGGAGAGGAATGGGGTAGAAAATGAGGTCAGTTGATATTATTTCGTAGCAATCTCCTTGTGTTTTATTTATTTAAGAAACTCAGATCCAGATGTAAACCAATCAATTAAAAGCTGTGAAGCAGCATAAATAAACCAAATATGATCTCTATTGGTTCGATTACCTGCCCTAAAAATCAAAAGAAATCTTTCAAATTCTACTTTAGAAGGAATTAGAAAACGATGAAACTGATGCGTTGAAGCAACAACAGAACAAATTCCAAGACATGTCACCTAATCCATGATAAGGATTAAGGAATATATGAACTAAACCGTAAACCAGATTTGAGATAGTTGAGCACGGCACTTCCATCCTAGACTACAGGAAGGAGACATAGAATGAAAAAGAAATGAGATATAAAGAGACAGCAATATAAAAGCAAATCTTTATACTTGACTTTGCTATAACTAACTAAAACATAAAATTGTACAAACTTTTTAGTCTCACATGTTTTACATACAAAGTTACATTTAGATACAAATACAAAAGGGAAACACAGATTACTGCGTGGCGTACTAAGAATACCTCTATGGGCAAAGACATCCAACCAGATCATCAAACATCAACTCGTCTAAAAAGGCCAAAATTCTGGTCCACCAGGCTTCTTTACAAACAATTGATTGTATTCAGGCCTTGATGTCTGCAATTGAAGCAAAAGTTATTGTTAGAAATTATAACTCTCTCCCAAAAACTCAGAATATGTGATCAATAGAGAAGGGGTAGAGAGGAATGGAATTCAGATGGAGAAGAGTGTCATGCTGCCAATCATTTAGGAATGCATTCAGCTAACTAGCCTAGTTAAAAGAACTTGTTCAATATACTCTCATTACATGAGGACTTATATATCTTAAATTTGACCATAAAACTTGTTGGAATAAGCTTAAAAGAGAAATTTCGCTAATAAACTTGTCAAAACAAGCTAAACACAACTTTACAAGATGAGATAAATTCCACAAATATCTTCCACATATGTGCATCTATTCAGAGAAACCTCCATACATAAGTACGAAGGAAAATAACCTTTTTATTACATGTATCAGGGAGGCAACACCAATATGGTAAAATTTAGTCATATAATTCATTCACGAGGATTATAATTTAATTAAGTACCAAAAAAAAAATCAATAACAGGGTCCGCATAGTTCCCAATACATTGATCACTAATCCTGCATAGATATTGAATTTGAAGCAAAATTGAGATCCAAAGGTCACAATTTGAGCCTAATTTTAATTACAGGGTAAAACCTATGAAACCATAGACAATTTAACGACATAGAAAATAACGAAAATTTGAGGAAATTGGGTGGTGGGAAAACAAAGAGAAGGTACTCACGATGTCTTTGAAGAGAATATAAGCAATGAAGAAGAAAAGAAAGAAGAGGATCTCAAACTCCGCGTGTCTCACGAAGGCGAAGACCGCCACAATCGCCCGAGTCAACAACGACTCGTTCCGATTCTCGCCTCGCCTCGCCATCGCTGTTCTCTCTTTCACACTTCCGAAACACAACACACTCTCTCTCTCTCTCTCTTGTCAAAGAAAAGAACCATAAAAATGGAAACGTTTCTCTTCAAACGGATCCGGGTCGGGTACCAATACTTCCTGGATCGGCCCAATAATCCTATTTTTCCTTCGGCCCAAAACGACATAGCCATTCGCGTTTTGTTCTTCACCAATTCTTACACCTTTCTTTTCTTCACCGCCATTGTCCATCCTTGTGTTTTGTGACGACAATTTATAACCATTTTTTGATAATTGAAATTAAATTTCAATTCTCATATTTATTTCCACAAACTCAGTTCTTTAGATTGGTTGTGTTGTGATATTAATCTTCTACAAACTCAAGGTGTATAGGAAACTGGACATTAGGTAGGGTCTTCTGATAATATTTTATGGTGACGAAATCTGTTCATTTACTTTTCATCTCGTGTTCAAATATGTAATAGATTCCATATTGATTATGAATTGCATATGAATTTTGCATTTTCAATTTATATTGTCATTAATTATATTCTATTTATGTGTATATAAGATGAGTTGATGTGCATAAGATAACTGCTTCCACTGATATTGCATTTGACTCTTGTTTGAGATGATATAACAAGTTTCTGCAATTAATTGTTGTAATGGAAAGGGGTTTGAGATTCTCAATCTTCTACACATTTTGATCTCAACGAAATCTTAGACATCCCGCTATATATATGCCTAGATAAAGAGCATCGTTTTTCCTTATTTTTATTCATTAGAATTAATATTTGATGAATGTTCTTCCGTTGAACATATTTAATTGAATGCAGGACTTGATTTAATTTGTATGGTATTAAAAAGACAAATGGCTTTGCTGAGAAGATATGTTGCTGCTAGTGCTGTTGCATCGTTTGTCTTCTTGCTGTTGTTGTTGGCTTGCAACCTTAACTTGGCTTCGGCTTCCTCCGGTGGTGTGATGGGAGGGAGTTTCTTCGATTCTGATTCAGATTCAGATTCAGATTCTTCGTCCTCAGAATTTTACACTAGGGATTCAGAATCATACAGAATGATGCATCATCGTGATAATGTCGCGTCTTCTCATGACACTGAGCTTGCAAAGGGAGGTCACGCTGGAGTGCCCTTCTTGTTTCTATTCTTCATGTTGGCTATGTTTTTGTTTGGATTCTATAAAAACAAAAATGGAAAATCAGTTACTGTGCTTAAGCTTCAGGTTGGTAACTTGAGTTGCTCTGATCCCTCTTCAACTACTTCCAATGACTAATAATGATTTTTATGCTGAGAATGTAGAAATGTTTGATGGAACTTAGATTTAGGATGATGTTTGTTTTTGTGTCACTTACTAGCTTGATATTTTTGGTTTGAACTGATATTGTTATGAAGTTTGAGAGTGCATGCATTATCACAGTCATTGGTCCTTGCGTTTTCCGTTTTGAGTTTATTTTTAGTTTTGTTTTGCTGTCTTGTGTAAGGTTGCAATGTCGGGTGGGAAGGGAAGCTCAATACAAAGGGATCTAACTAGGATTGCAGAAACTGCAGATACATCATCTCGGGATGGGTTGAAATATCTATTGACAGGTATGAATTGCTTTTTAGATTTTTCTTGCATGATGTGGGTCTTGTGAGATATTTATTTGGTTTTATTAAACCAATGTGAAAATAGTTAGTGTTTTATATTTTTATCAGTTGGTGTGGATGTGATGGTGGGAGGGTATATTTTTCTTGAGTTATCCTCCTTAGCCACGGTTACTTGTTATAGCTGATAAACTTATAAGCAATAATATTTTTGGTATAATGCTTCTTGCACGTCCCTAAGAACCAAACCACCTCAGTGTATAGGAGTTAAATAAGGTAGAAACTACTGTGATTAGGAGTGAAAAACTTGTACATGAATATGATGCCTTTTGTCATATTAGTGGGCGCGTAGGAAATTTTTTGTCTGTAATTCTGCGAACTATGGTTATAATTACAATCTACTGTCAAAGTTCTTGACCCTGTGTTTTTATATTTTGTTCTATGTTTTGGCTAACATTGAACATTTCATTATCTATTCAAGTCTCTGTATTTGATGTTCTTATTATTTAACATGTGACAGACACAATACATAGTTTGGTTGGACATCTTGGTCACTGTGTAGCAGGATATTCATTTGTAAGTTCACTCCTTCTCCCGTGGTCAAATTTCAATAGCAGTTGTTTGTTGGTTATTAGCAGGAGTTTAAAAAAAATTAAACCAGACCGAAGAACAAAAAGTTAATCATTTTTATAAAAGATTGAATCTCAGCATTTTTAAAAATAATTCAGTTCAATTCAGAAGAATCATTTACTGGTTCAGTTCAATTCTGTGTTGAACCAAATCATAAACAAATTACAGGTGCTCAAAATAATTTAATTGAATCGAACTGGTTGAGAACCAAACCAAACCTTTTTTTTATGAAAAAAAAAGAGCCAAACTTCTTCCATAAAAAAAACTCAAGAATTTCTTTAAAACAATTTGGTTTTCTCAAACAGTTATCAACTTCTTCTCGATTCTTTGTACTGGACCAAACCATCAACACCTTATAAGTTAATATGTATCTAAGTTTTATAAAGCTAGATGTTGTTGGGTTTTTAGTTAAAATATATGCATCTGAATTTTATGTTGCTAGGAAATTGTAACTGTTAAGAGGTGATCTCTAATGAACCATCTTTGGCAGGTGGATCTAAAGCAGAGTAAAGATGATGGGGAGAAAAGTTACTATCAGTTATCAAATGAAGAAAGGACGAAATTTGATGAAGAAACATTGGTTAATTTGAACAAAACAGAAAAGAGAAACACAAGAATCCAGAGTGATAAGATTAACAATGAAAGCTCAGTGGTATGGTCTGATTAGTAAAAACCTAGTCTAAAATATATTTCAATTTCTTTGCAGAATGATTACCGTGATGCACCTTTGCAAAGAAGTGTTCAATTTCAGCTATTTAGAAAATCACAGTTTTGCATCTAATATCATCAATAGAGATATAAACTATTAATATGCTGCTGCAGTTTGATGGAAAAGATATTAAAGACGAAAGAAAAATATTTGAAGAAGAGAAACTTCTCAACGGGTTTGGCAACGAGTACATAGTGGTATGGTATGATCTCTTTCTGCATGTATATTATGTTTGTGTACTAGCATAAACTTTCATTTTACTCATGATTTAAACACATAAAGATTTCAAGTGCTTTAGTTCCGCAATTTTTTCATGCTTAGTTGCTTAATTTGTATCATCTAACAAACAGGGGGGCACGAGTGGAAGATTTCATTATTCACATTGGATACTTCAGTTCACTTTTATCTTGAAAATATTTTTAGATGTAACTCATTCCTAAGTGTACTTGATAGGCACTAAAACGCGGATAGCAGAAGAGGAAAATATTTCTAAGATGTAACTCATTCCTAATTGTCTGTCTCATCGTTAGGCGCACATTTATGTTTGGATTGAAAAAACTGAATCCAGAACATGTATATTGAAAAGACCCTTTTCTTGTGAAAGTTGAAAATTCAAAAATGAAAAAAAAAAATTGCTTTCGTTTGTTCTTATACTCATGACGTACTTATGCCAGATAACCATCTTGGTAGCTGCTAAAGGAGCACATAAGCTTCCTAACGTGTATGGAGCTGAAGATATGAAGAATGCCCTGCAAAAGCTTAGAACTGTTCTCTCAGGCAATTTATTGGTGAGAGATCACTAATCAAACTAATCCATTCTTATATATTTGAATCAGTGTCATTTGTTCATCAGTAATCATAACAATTTCAATTTTCTTACAGGCTGGGAAGGTGTTATGGACCCCACAGAATGAGGATGAGACTCTTTCAAAACGACAACTACTTGAAGACTATCCTCAATTAGCAAATTGCATGAAAACTTTTCTTGTTAAGAAACACGAATGAAACAAATGCATAATCACGTTTTCTGTGCTAAACTATTCCCCTAACTTAACTTCATTTCAGGTTTTAAAATTAAAAATCTATATAAAATCAGTCCAATGTGTTCTTAGGTTTTAAATGTGAGTTTTTATACATTTAATTGTATACTTCAACCTAAATTACATTGACAGTGTAAAATATGTGTACATTTGTTATCCAGTTATAAGGAAAGTTCTTGTCTTTTATTATTTAAAAGTCCTGCCATGCATTATCTCTGATTGGTTGACAATGAATTTTCTTTTGCACCGACCAGTAATAGAGATTAAACTTATAATTCAACTACAAACAGTATAGAAATTCAGCCTATATTAAAAATTATATAAATTAATTTAAAGCGTATTAACAGTATTTTTTTTTCTCACAATCATTTAATCTATTGATGCTGTATTATATGTATATATAATAAATTTGTTGATTTTTATTTTAATTCCTTAATAAATTTATCTAGATATTTTTTTAAATAGTTGCAATGTAATACCAAACTCAAATTCTTTTCGTATAATTAATTTTAAACTAAAATTAAATTCGATCAAGATTTATTAACTACATGTAATCAACACTTTAACTAAAGAGAGGTAGTTATCAATAAACATAACATAACACCAATGGAAAAAAAATCAATAAACATAATACCTTTACAAATTATTTTATTTTATTATTCGACGCAATAATTCTTTAAAAATATTCTCAAATTCATTACCTTTTAACACCAATTATTTCATAAATTCACCTTTTAACACCAATTATTTCATAAATTCACTATCAATAATGTTGGTTTGAGTGAAAATGGGCTCATTAATATAAGCTAGCATTCATTCATATATTATCATTTACTTTTTTTAAGAAAGATATCATTTACTTAAAAAAAAGTATAAATATTTAAGTTTTTTGATATATTAAGTGCACTATCAATACATTGCTGGTTTGATTGAGAATGGAATTCTTATCTTAAGTGAAACTTCTGTGTTAAAAATAATTAAAAAAAACGAGATTTTATTAAATATGATTAATCAATCTAATATTAAAGTTTAGTTATCAATAAAATCGATAAATATATTATTTAATAATATTATATTAACTAATAAAATGTATTATATCCAAAATGGAGTTTAATTTTCTTGTATATAAAGATTTTTACATCGTTAACAAACATTAGAATAAATATTGTTGTGTGTTAAATATGAACAAGCGATGTTGATGTCCTAAAGCGAAAAAAATGACAATAATCACTAAAATATAGTAATAATACTAAAATAAGAGGAAAAACAATGTTAGAAAGAAAGAAGAAAAGAAACAAAAACGAAAGAAAGAGTTAAATGAGAAAAGAAAAAGAATATAAAACAACAATTAAGACAAAAACGAATATTAATTAAGACTATAATGAAGAAAACTGTGATATTGCAACAGGAGAGAAAAATGTAACGAATTCAATTATTTTAAAACCAAAGTCTAAAAAGATACAAATAATTTTAAAAATATCATCATATTTGAAAATGTTTTGTTCTTTTTTACAACCGAAATCTATTAGACGAATTTTAATATATATTTTTTTTTTCATCAATAGAATTTCAACCAATAATATAGTTGAGTAGAAAGTTCTTACTATTAAGATTATGTTTAAAATTAACTTAATACACCATTTTTAAAATACATATTTTATTTGTTTTTTTTCTCGAGCATATTGTATAAAAAAGATTCTATAAAAAGTTTATTAAATATTTTAATAGTATGATATGGTCTCTTCCATATAAAAGTTTGAAACAGAAAGCATATTAAGTTAAGAAAAGTAATGATATTATGAAATTAGAAAACACATATGTAGATAGAAAAGTAAAAGTCAAAGGTAAAATGCAGTGCGGAAAGAGAGGAGATAACATGTGTGTCTGTGTTCCAGATTATAAGAAGCAATAACAGACGAAAGAAAAGGTCAATAGGAGAGTTAGAAAGCAATTGAGAGTGGAGAAGGAGAGAGAGAGAGAGATAATGGTTTGGGAAACAGAGGTTGAGAATGGTAATGAGGAGGTGGAGGTGGAAGACACATCTGTTGAGAAGGCGTTTGAGGGGAAGGTGGTGCCACGATGGCAGAAGCAGATAACACTGAGAGCTATGGTGGTCAGCTTGTTGTTGGCAGTGTTGTTCACATTCATTGTCATGAAACTCAATTTAACCACCGGAATTATTCCGTCGTTAAACATATCGGCAGGCTTGTTAGGGTTCTTCTTTCTGAAGATGTGGACGACTGTGCTTGCTAAAATGGGAATGCTCACTCAGCCTTTCACTCGTCAAGAGAATACTGTTATTCAGACATGTGTTGTTGCATCTGCTGGCATTGCTTTTAGTGGTACCACCCTTTCTTTTTTAGTGGATCAAACTCATGCATGCAATAACAAACAAATCTGATTTCCTCGTTCTTGTCCGTTCTGACACCATCTTTTGAACTTTTTATGATCAAAGTTCTATGTTTTGTTGTTAAATAATCAAATGCAGATTATGTCGATAAAACGATGTTAACTTTCTCCTTTTTAAAATTTGTATATGCATGCACGCAAAGCTCTGCTGCTGTGAAGTTTACAATTATGTCATTATAAAATAAATCTGTGTGGTAGAGTTCTGCATCGGTCTTCCCATATTCAAAATCTTTCTGAGTTGAAACGAGTTATCTGTGTTTGTCATTATACATCTTCTAATTAGAACCGGGTCAAATTAACTAAACAATTGTCAATTAACGGTACTATATTACTATATATATATATATATTGAACCAAAAAAACTGAACCTCTACTCATTAAATTAAAATTAATTCGTTTTATACTTTTTACGTATTTAGTCAGACTCGACTCAACTGAATTTAATTAATTTTTGGTTGGAGCTGTTTCAGTTAATTTTTGGCTTAGTCAAATCTTAGTTGGGATTGACTTGACCGAGTTTTGGTTGTGTCTAACTCAACTGAATTCGATTTTAGTCTAGGTTGACTCAGACTTAAGTTAAGCTTGGCTAGGCCAAGTTTGGGTTGAATTGAGTTCAAGTGAAGTTAAATCAAGACAATCATGTCAGGTTGGTCGGAATGAGTATTGGTCAAGTTAGGTAAGGTTGATTCTAAATAAGGCTAGGTTAAAATATGTTTATGTAAGACCCAATCAAGTTGGACCCAAGTAAGACCGAATAAGGTCGAAACGTATATTATACCAAATCAGACGAACTATATCAAGTAGAGTTAAACTAAGTCAATGTTGGACCAAGTCGGATGAGACCCAAATTGGGCCAAGTTGACAAGGTCAAGATCAATCTAGTGTGAAGTGAGTCCAAGTTGGATCAAGTAAACCCAAGTTCATGTCAAATTAGGCTCACTCAAACCCAATTTAGGTTGAATTCGGCTAGATCTAATCTAGGTCAAGTTGAAATTAAGTCAAGTCAAACTCATGTTAGTTTAGGTTCAGGTTTGGTCAAGTCCATTTTAGATTAAGTAAAAAATAAATCAAGTGGGTCAAACTAGGCCTAACTCAAGTCATGTTTGGTGAACTCGAGTCAAGCTTAAGTCATGTTAAACAAAGCTCAAATCAATTTAGTTATGATTGGGTCAAATTGGACTTAGTCGCCCCATTCATAATTAAGTTAGATTTGGACATATTGAATCTAAGTTGAATCAATTCAAATATAAATTTAAATTTAATTTCAAGTAGACATGCAAACTCAATTAAATATAATTTAAATTAGATTGAAAAAATACACTTCAATTTGATTGAGTTAAAATGGATTTGATATATCTTTATTAAATCTAGACTATATTTTAAAAATTGAATCCATGATCAACAATTGTTTGAGAAGTAGTATATACTTTGTTGAAATTATAGTCAATACTTTAACGGCTAACTGCATTTCTCAAGGATAAACCTTATTTTCTGTTGACACTTCTCTGATTGAATTTGCTTGAACAGGTGGTTTTGGTAGCTATATCTTTGCAATGAGTTCAGAAATAGCAAACCAATCTCCTGAAGCTAATGGTCCACAGGATATTAAGAACCCAAGTTTAGGATGGATGATAGGATTTATTTCCATTGTTAGCTTTTTGGGACTCTTTTCAGTGGTTCCGCTAAGGAAGGTACACTAATCTAAGGGCATCCATCAAGTAATGAACAACAACAATTATTTCATAACAAGCATCACTGCAAATGCAGAATAAGTTTATAATTTGAAAGTCTAAGAGTAAATTTTCTTTCATATCATATAATTTTCTATGCATGAATCTTCTTATCGATTGAATTGAGTTTTATTTTCCTTTTTTGTTGTTAGATAATGATTGTAGACTTCAGGTTGACATATCCTAGTGGTACTGCAACAGCTCATCTTATCAACAGTTTCCATACAACAGAGGGTGCCAAACTAGCAAAGTAAAAATTCGGCCCTAGTTACTGTAAAACCTTCTTTTTCTTGATTAATACAGCTATAAAATGTTTTTAATTTCCTATTAACACATTCTTTTTCTAGGAAACAAGTACGTGTGCTGGGAAAGTTCTTTTCCTTTAGCTTCTTGTGGGGTTTTTTTCAATGGTTTTACACTGCTAGTGATGGTTGTGGCTTTAATAGCTTCCCTACATTTGGTCTTGAAGCCTATCAAAACAAGTATGTGACTACATATTTCTCGTTAATGAATAAAATAGGAAAAATGAATGCACTGTTTTATACTAATAATGAGTGCAAATTATTCAAAGTTGACCCAAATATTGAGATGAACTATCTGTAATAAAGTTTTATATATGTATTTTAGTTCGCAGTTTATACAATATTTATCTACATAACAGGTTCTTCTTTGACTTTTCAACTACATATGTGGGTGTGGGGATGATATGTCCATATATAATCAACATATCCCTTTTGGTTGGAGGAATTCTATCTTGGGCCATCATGTGGCCTCTCATTGATGCAAGAAAAGGAGATTGGTACTCTGCAGACCTCAAGTCAAGCAGCTTGCATGGCCTTCAAGGTTACAAAGTAAGTTTTCTTTCAACGTTTAGTATGTTTCATGGTGATCAAACCTTAGCTATATGGATAATATCATTTCAAGATATGGTGTGGTAAGTAATAAATTTAAAGGTTAAATATGATTTTAATTCTTAATTTTACAGTGAAATTAATGTATATGTCTCAGTTATATTTTGGTCATCAAATCTTAAAAATAAACGGATATATAATTCTTCTAATTCAAATACATTAATTTTTTTTTACCTGTTAAACACAATTTTTAGATTATGTTTGATATGTTTATACCATTTTGACACGTTTTACCTCAAATGTTAAATTAGAACACATTTAACAATTCAATAAAATTAACTTTATTAGATTAAAAAGGATTATATTGTAAAGTTTAAAGATCTAAATATATGAGATAGAAACGAATTCTAATTTTGTTTTGAAATTTAAAGAGTAAAAACATATTTAACAATAAATTTAATTGATATATAGATCTTGAACTTCTTTGTTAAATTGTTACATAATCAAATATGGTTCTTTGATTAAACATATCATATTAATGACTACACTGGTATAATATGCATTATTGTTTTGGCACACCATATTAATAACTTGCACGGAACAGACAGAGGTAGTATCAGTATGATACAACACAGTACTGTAATAATACTATTGTTCTCTGAAAAATATTAATTGAGGAACATGTTCTGGTTAAATAGTCTTGTTAATGTATTCTCCAAGTGCAGGTTTTCATAGCCATAGCAATGATTCTTGGTGACGGTCTATACAATTTTGTTAAGGTTCTCGGTCGCACTTTTATTGGGTTGTATATGGAATTCTTCAAAAAGAAAGTGAGATCACCCAGTGATCCGGACTCATCTTCATCACTGTCATATGATGATAAGTGTAGGACTGACATGTTCCTCGGGGACCAAATTCCTGCTTGGTTTGCCATTACTGGCTACGTTATCATTGCAGTAATCTCTATTATAGTTGTTCCCATGATTTTCCATCAACTCAAGTGGTACTACATTGTTGTGATCTACGTGATTGCACCAGCACTGGCATTTTGTAATGCATATGGGTGTGGACTAACAGACTGGTCCCTTGCATCCACGTATGGAAAATTAGCAATCTTTACTATCGGTGCATGGGCAGGAGCTTCTCATGGCGGTGTTATAGCTGGGTTGGCTGCATGTGGGGTGATGATGAATATTGTATCCACAGCCTCTGATCTGATGCAGGACTTCAAAACAGGTTACATGACAATGGCTTCACCAAGGTCTATGTTTGTGAGCCAAGTTTTTGGAACTGCAATGGGCTGTGTGATATCTCCTTGTGTTTTCTGGCTTTTTTACAAGGCCTTTGGAAACCTTGGGGTTGCTGGCTCAGAATATCCTGCTCCTTATGCTCTTGTTTATCGTAACATGGCAATACTGGGAGTAGATGGCCTATCAGCTCTGCCAAAATACTGTCTCATCTTTTGTTATGCCTTCTTTGGATTTGCAATAGTTATAAATCTTTTGCGGGATTTGGTTGGAAAAAAGTGGGCGGAATTTATCCCTGTTCCTATGGCTATGGCAATACCCTTTTACATTGGAAGTTATTTTGCCATTGATATGTGTGTTGGCAGTTTGATCTTGCTTATTTGGCGGAAGCTTGACAAGTTTAGTGCTGATACGTTTGGATCAGCTGTGGCTTCTGGTTTGATTTGTGGGGATGGAATTTGGACTCTTCCTAGCTCCTTTTTAGCTTTGGCAGGAGTCAAGCCACCTATCTGCATGAAGTTTTTGTCCAGAGCACAGAATGCAAAGGTCGATGGATTTTTAGAATCTTGATATCATCACTTCATTCATTTTCTACATTCTTTTAAAGCTATACATTAGTTGTAGTACATTTTCTGAATGCGTCCTATTTTGCCTTAATCATGAAAACCAACTTCTTGTCTTTAATTTCTAAACTCCTTTATTTTCATTACTTTATCTTAACATAGTTTTGTAGAACTGATTTAAATCCATTTTTTAACATGGTATTTAAGTCTGGTTAAAGTCTATCATAAGAAGAGATGTATGAATGTATTATTTCACCCGCTATCATACTCCTATCAAACTATCCATTAATATTTAATCTCAGATTTGATATATATATATATATATAATTCAATGTAAAAGAATGTGTTAAAAATCTCATATTTACTAAAAATAAAACTTATTTACATTATATAAATGATGCAAATCTCATCGTACGAACAAAAAATTGAGTTAGATTTATATCCACTTTTAAACTTCAATTACCCTTTAGTCAAGATGAACAAACAATGCAAATTTAGGATAATACATGGACAAGATCTACAGATTCCTCCTTGAGCTCTTCCTTCTATTGTAAGATAAAAGAACTTTGATCACGAAACCCTGTACCATAAGATGAAGTTATAACAGAGCAATCAAAATAATTATTGACTGGGTTTTGATGAATTTCTCTAGGTTACAACACTTAGTAGGTTATACAAATATATGTTTATTTTAAATCAATAGTTAAAGAGACACGTTTTTAGTTGAAATAAATTATATATCCAGTTTAAGTTAAGATTTAATTGAATATTTATTATTTATTATTCATTAAAATAAATAATTTTAAAAAATATATTAAATTAATTTAAAGTAATAGAATATAAGTTAGGAGGTTGCATTTAATTTTTTTTTTGGACTTAATGTATTTATTTAAGATATAAAAAATAATTAAAATATAAATTGAGGCAGACGAAAATGATTAACCAGTCCAAACTTACAGGTTTTTGAAAACCAAATGTCTCATTTAAAAAAAATGCTAAAACTGTAAAATGAACAAAATAAAAATACTGAAATTATATTTCAACCAAATAATAGTGGAAGAGTTTTTAAAAGCTTAAGTTTTGCATAAAAATCAAATACGGTCAACTAAAAGTAGATTTTTTGTTTTCATTAAATTGTATAAAATTAATACACTTGTCAAATTATAAGTACTTTTTAAGTAAGAAGAGGATAGAAAATGTTTACAGGTATTTTTTTTATAGGATTGGACACGTATAAAGAGAAAAATACCCTTCAAAGACAATGAAATTCACTTGCTATCATTGATGGAAAAATCAATTATTTAAAATTACATCATAATCAAATACGTAATTAATAAAATCTAAAAATAATGATTATATTTGTTAATTGATGGTCATTATTGTATTTTAATTTTGAAGGTGAATTTCACTCTTTTAAGGAGACATATATTTTCCATTTGTTAGTGTAAAAAATATTCATTTTTAACCAATCAAAAATTTCCAGTATTAATAAATTAATATTAAGTTTTGACATTTAATATAGTTATCACACAATTCATAAAAACATTTCTCTTGTAACTATATTGTTTTGCAAAATCTATTTATGCGATGAGAAAACAGTTTATTAAATGATTTAATAATAATCTTACACAGATCTGTAACCACAAATAATTTATATAGCATAAATTTTGTATTTTCATTATAGCTTAAAAATTATATTACAATAGACGGTATTAAAAAAAGCATCAAACTTAAAGTAATTAATTTTTCAACAAATATATAATGAGTTATATATATATATTTTAGTTCTTCAATTATCAAGTTTTCAAATTTTGGTACACTTTCATCGTTATTTTTAAGGAAACTATGAGTTTTCATCTTTCAAAACTAACACTTGTTAAATTTGGTATGAGATGTATGCCACGTTTGATAAGAACTTTTATTTTAGTTGTGTGCCATGTTCTTCCCTTGGAAACAGAGAAGGTCTTGACGGGAGAGGAATCAATGGTGAGGATGCGTCTTTGGGGAGTTGCCGTGACGGGCAAGGTTTCTTCTGCTAGAGGCGTCGGTGGTGGCTGACCTCGCTAGTGCCGGTGAGGACGTGTCACGGAGGAGAAGGGTGTCTCCCTCTCGCATGCAAAGAGAAGCTAGGAGAGGAGAGCTTTGGCGGTGGTCGGCGATGACCCTGGCGACGTGCGGTGTTGCCGGCGACGCCTTGGACTAGGAGGAGGTGCGCCACCATGTTTGGTTCGGTAACGCTACCAAAGATGCACGAAACCTGTTCGATACAATGCCTGAGAGATGGACATCTCTGCATAAGCAACTTGATTGCTCGATGGTATGATTGTATCCGCAATAGCCATCAGAATCCTCACATGCACTGCCTCACCCAACCGTATCCATTCTCAACTTCATCCCCAGCCAGAAACACATAAGATTGATTCTTATGATCATGTTGTTGCATGCACCTTATGTGCTCAACACAGGAAGGGTAAGAGCTGTAGTTGAAATAGAAAGTCAGATTTAAATTTGCGACTCGTTATGTGTCAGTTGGAAATTTAATGATGGCATGACATGACACCAGAATGATGAACACTACAAAAAGGGAGTAATAGGGTTTTGGCATGACTTAGAGGAGTAAATTATGAAAAAAAAAATAATGGTGGCATTTTTTACGCATACATCGAATATATAATTAAAAAAAATTATGAAAATTAAAACCTAAACAAGGGTTCATCATCTTCAACCTTACCTTTCATTGTCTTTATTCCTAAGTTTTTTAAACATGGCATTCACATAGCTCTACGTGGAATTTAAAAACATTTTAACATTTTGATTAAAAAATTATAAAAAAAAGTCACCTTCCATTACACTCAAGCACCACCCAGAAATCCTTTTCCCTGTCCATCATTTAGATCCTAAATTCAGCAATAGTTTTCATTCCAGCATCTGTAATTCTTGCACATTACACAACAATAACCATCATCAGAGAACCCAATTGTGCCTCAGAACCATCATCATCTTCCTTGTGCACCATCAACCTGCAATCAAGTAACCACAAAATCAAAATCGTGACTTCGCCATGTTCGCTTTAATTCATTTCCTTCCATCCACCACCTAAATCGCGCTGGACACAAAACGTGAGACTTTCGAATCTCCATGGAACCTACGAAATGTCACCATCTCTAATCATAAGAAACCCCAAATCCACTTCATCAGACTAATTCAATCAAGCATTGCCAACGTAGCTGAAATTTCAGCTTTGAATCGCATCAAGTTGCATCTTTTAGGTGAACTCTCTCCACTCGCCACTCCCTAAAATAAACAACCTTCCTTCCAACTTAATCAAACCAATCAAAGCCCTTCTCAATCTTCTTCCTCTGATTATTTCCTCTCCTTCGATCACTACCTCACTTAGCTCTTCCACCCTCAAATTCAATTACCCCTTTTCGAATTTGACTCCAAACCCCAAATAATCGACCTCAACACCCCCAAACGTCTCACATCGCTTCACACGAAAATGACGGTGGTGAACTGTTATCGGGAGATGCCGTTAACGCCTTTAACTTCAATCTCGAACCTAATTTGATTTTACTAAACCCTAATCTGGTGTGCTTAATTTCATGAAAACCAAATTTCATGATGAGCATCAATTGTTAGGGTTGAAGACAATGAAAGGTAAGGTTGAAGATGATGAACCTTAATTTGGGTTTTAATTTTCAGAATTTTTTTTAATTATATATTCACAGTGTAGAAAATGCCACGTTTAAAAAATTGGGGACGTCAACTCATAGGTCATAAAAAACTCAACCTCGTTAAGCCAATTTAACGACAGGGGCCCAATTGACTCAATTTTTCATTTTTAGGACTAAATTAGAGATTCTAATAAAACGGTGATTGAACTGGAAAAAACCCACAAAAATATGGATAACTAAAGGTGTTTAACCTAATTTATATTATAACAAATATAGTATTCATGCGAATTTGACATAATATAAACCATAAAAAAATTGTACAAGAAGTGTGAAAAAAAATTGATAGAAGAAATAGAGTTAATTTAAAAGAAAAATAAGATACAAAAACAATTTTGATTAAAAAGATTGACTTAAATATAATAAAGACGTGTTGAAACTAAATTTCACTTTTTTGTATCTTACTTGTGATGATTAGTTATTATTTATAAAAATATAATTAATCATATTTTGATAGTTCTTTTTGAATATAAATCTAGGTTTATTTTTGACATCAAAAGTCTAAGATCACCAAACTTGCAATATGATTACTATTTGAATCAGTCACTTGCATTAAAATTATGATTCTAATAAAAGAATACTTTGATAGATAAAATAGTAGAGAATTCCAAAAGATTATATATTTGTTTGAACACTTAGAAATATTTAACTCCTCGTAATAAATGATAATAATACAAAAATATTGAAGAATCATTATTTCTTATGATCTCTGATAATGTTTCCTAAATATATAAAATAAGTTTCCTAAAATTCTCTCAAAAAAAATTTCAAGATAATCTGTCAAAATAGAAGTACAACTCTATTTTTATAAATTATTGTAAATTTGCTTATGTGATGTAAACCTCATTCTTTGACATTGTAGTCTACAATAACTTGAGAATGAATTTTTATGACTTAATTTCAGTTTCAGTATTTGAGATTTTCTGCTTATGAAGATTTTCTTATGGGACTGAGGTCTCAATTTTGCTATTTAATTATACTAATGTTAATTTTATTCAAAAAAATTTAAATTTAATCTATTTTCTTTATTTTTTTTACTTTAATTTTCTATTGATATAAAAACTGCAAAATAAATTAAGCTGGTGTGGTTTATATAAAAATTCAATAAAATAAATATAAAATTTATCTCAAAATAACTCATTCTGAACCTTTATCATAATCTTAAAAAAATATGGAGATATCTTTAATGCGTGTAAGATATGACTCCAAAATAGGATTTTCAAATTTGTGTTAAAATATAGGATTTATGGTGTCATGAATAAAAATTGTTTTGATAGACTGTCACTTTCGATATTGACTAATGAAGCATGTCAAAAAATAATTAAAAATAATGTTCAAAAGTATCCAACAAAAGGCTTTTCTAATAGCTTTGGGTGTGTTCATTTAGAAGTATTTGGAGGACATGATCTAGGAAGATTGATGGAGTAGATTCGAGAGTAATTTTTTTTATGTTTACTTGAGTGGATTTGTAGGTAATTGAAAGTGGATTTAGAGATGAAATTTGTAAGAATTAGTGTAAAATTTGATTGATGTGACAGTTTTAAAAAATTTGTTTAATTAGTAAAAATTATAGATTATCAAAATATCCCTAATTATTATTATTATTATTATTATTTTATTTTATTATTATTTTTTTATTTTATTATAATTATTTTTATTATTATAATAATAATTATTATTTTTATTATTATAATAATAATTATTATTTTTATTATTATAATATTATTATTATTATTGAAAACCACGTTATATTATATGGAAACTTTGTTTCACTAGAAAGTATGAATTCTGGTAACATGAGTGTAGTATGGGTATATATGAGATTTCTCATATTCTCTCGCAAATCATACCCCTTGTGCGAGGATGGAAGAAAGGTACGATCCCTGATAACAGTCTAAAAATCATTATTTTCATGCTTAAATTGATATCAAAATACACCATTTATGGCTTAGAATGAGCTTAGAATCAAGTAAAACACTTAAGTTGAGTCATTTGAGAGTCAAAAGCTGTTTTTAGAGATATTATGCTTGTTTTGCAATGTTTTGTAGGGTTTTGATGAGAATTAAGGATGGAATTGAAGAAGGAAGGTCTTAGACTCAAGGAAGAAGAAGAAAAATGAAGAAAAAAAGAGTATATGCACTGATCAGCGTCAAAATGCACCGTTGAGCGTCATGATTCGAGGGAAAACCATTGTCTGACGTCCTGGCGGTGACGCTGAGCGTCCAGGGCGATTAGAGGCAAACCGTTCAGCGGTGAAACTGACCGCTGAGCGATGGCGTGGCTTGAGGGAAACCGCTGAGCGGTAAAATACGACGCTGAGCGGTGGTCTGCTGGGTTGAGCCTAAATTTTGTTACTTTTCTGTGCTATATATAGCCCCAGTGCGATTTGAGAATTATTCTTTTGGCAGAAGAAGACGTCCAGAGCTATTTTACACTCCTTGGAGAAGATTTCTTCTATGCTTAGGCTCAAATTTATCATATCTAGGGTTTGTTTTTCCATTATTTCATTGTATTTCATCTAGTTTCACCATGTCAATGGTGAACTAAATCCTTTGTTGTTGGGAAACAATGTAATCTTTTGAAACTCTCTTATATTGAAATTCTTGTTTTATTCATATGCTTGCATATGCTGTTATTATCAATTGTTGGGTTCTTTATCTATGCTCTATGCTATTATCATTTAACTCATTTGATAAATAGCTGTTTGCCTTTGTCGATATGGGGACGTACGGGGAAGTCATGAGCTGATAGGAAATTTCTTGATTAAGCAATACCACCTAGGGATAGGGGGGTAGGACGATCAATTGTATTTTTCTTCTGTGGTACTTGCATTGCTAGTTACTAGGGGAGACTAGGGATAATAAGCCAGTAACTAGTAGTAGGCTCTTCTCACCGAGGGATCAGGTTTAAGGTAGACTAAGAAAGTTTGCATGACAATTAGATAATAAAGCGAATTTAATAAGAAGAGTAGATATAAGAAAGTGGATAAGATGAAATTGTAAACCCCAACAATTCCATTCATCCATACATTTTTCTTGCCAATTGAATCACTTGTATTTGCATGTTTACTTTTTGTTTTTGCATTCAAACCACAAGTTAATTTTCTCTACAAGTCTTACGATATTGATTTACACGAAAGATAAGGCCTTTGAGTCCTTTAGGAAAACGATATTGGGTTTTACTAATTATATTACTTTTGTCAAGGTCTTAACAATTTCGCTTTTACTTGTTCTCATTTCTTCGACAATCAGAAAAAACGAACACAATTATCATTTTAATTCATCGTTCTTAAAACCGCGTGAATAGTACTTTCCGCGAAAGTGAACACAGATTTGGTGTCTTTGAATGACCAGAGAAACATGTTCAAATATCACCTCCAAACAAAGTTAGTACAGAAAAATAATAAATATGTTATTACTTTATTGAAAGATAAGGATCTTAGACAAAGGTTTAAGACAAAAATAAATTATCAGGTGTCAAAAAAAGGAAATAAATGTAAAAAATTCAGTTAAAAGTATTAAATTCAACGTTAGAAACTATTGATAAAAGATTTTTTTTTTTAATATCACAATTAAAAAGAAGGGAATGCTTAATTTTGAGAAGGGTGAAAGGATTGTTGAAATAAAACATTAAAATGTTGTATTTGATTATATCCAAAATAAAGTAAGACAAAAAGGGAATCATAGAGAGACCAGTTAGACAATAATTTGGAACATTCCCTGCAAATTAAAGAGACATAGTTATTTATTTTTTTATATTCATATGAGATAGAATTGTTGTAGTTAAAGTTTGGTCCTTTTTGTTGTGGTGGCACTGATAAACTATTCAATTCCACCACCAAACAAATCATGAATAAATAAAGTTAGTGACTTTGGAAACCTAACAGAAGCAGACACAACTTTTCAACTTTCAAAAAACCAATGCTCAATAATGTTTTCCCTCTTTTTCTCTGCCTTCTGTTCTCAAATTACCACTGCATGCTCCCACCTTTTTAAGTATGTCATTTATTATAATAAATATATTTAAACTAGTTAATAATCATTAGGTGAAAGATAAAAAAAGAAGAAGCATAAATGGTAAAAGAATAATTAATATTATTTTTAATTTGAAAATTATGCTTAAATATTATATATTTTAAATATTATATTTAATATAAAATAAATTTTAATTGTCTATTTAATTTTTACATCTTAACTAGATTACCAATATACCGAACCATACAGATTACAAATAATATATATATATATATACAAACAAATTATTTTTTAAAGTATTGAGTTCTGCAAATTAATATATTTATAAAATTATTATTTTTTGCATGAACTTAATACTATTAATAATAGATTGGAGTTTCTCCAAATAAATATAAAGATTAATAGGTATACTCTAATTCCGTCACCTCAGTCATTATATCAATGGTACAGAGTCAGAAGGGAGTGACAGAGTCTGAATGTGAGAAAGAGAACACGAAAGGGAGCTTAGGAAATGGGATGAAGCTATCAAGGAAAACCCTGAAATGATGGTTTGGAATGAAGGCAAAGGAAGCATGATGGAAGAACTGGCAAAGGAAGAGTTGGAGCTGCTTGAAGCGCAATATCCCAACCAGCATGAGTATCTAAAAAATGAACTCAAGTCCTTCATCTTTCAACTCCAGACCAAGAACCTGGATTCTGAACTTCTTCTGGAAAACAACCTCTGCAACAATCACCTTGTTTTCCTTGATACTGAAGGTTTTCCTTTGCTTTCTCCTTTTCTTATATATATATATATATGGTTTTTGAGATATATTGTTTTTCATGTGATACAGAATCCACAAGCTTGGAGGGGCAAAGGAAGAGCAGTGACTGTGGTTTAGAACCTGCTTTGGCAGGCAGAGTAGTGATGGAGGGGGAGATGAGTGGAAGTTCTGAGCTTGAAACTCCCAAGAGTGACGTGATAAAGCACTTCTCTAGCAGGAAGAACAAGAGGAAAGACAGGGTGGATTTGGTTCTTGAGAGGGCACAAGTTTGTCTAAAGAAAATCAAACACTTGAAGACATCCCTACTTTCTCCCTTCTGAAGTTTGGACATGAATGTTTCGTTTGACTCATGGGAACCTGGTGTTAGAAGAACGTGACAAGGGATTTTTTGATGCTGTCCACCATGGTGCTGTTTTGTTTTGTTTATATTGACCCTGTGATTGGTTGATAGCGCATAGCCGTTGTGGGTTTTGTCTGGCACAGAGAATGGCTCCAAAGATTCTTCTGTGGCTGTATTATGCTTGTTGCCAAAATATCAAAGTTGTAAATTTTCTGTGGTGTAAAGGAGCAACCGTGGACAGAGGTACAGGGAGTCAATATCCATGTTGCAGTAGTATACTTTATCGAAAAAGAAAGTCTCTATTTTTTCCTCTTTTTGGCTAGACAATCTTGAACTTAAGAATGAGAAGGGCCAGATTGTGACTATTAAATATTCAAAGACAAATACTGCCACTGTCACTTTATTATATTATTTGAAACCGTATAACAATCTTTCCTGCACCTCCATAGTTGGATTTTGGTAGCGTTATTTATAGGTCAAACCATGTTGCATTATCTTTACATTAACAAAATTTTTAATTGCTGTTGGCTCGTTATGAAATAAAGAAGAAACCTGTAGTAATTCGTGAGAAGTATGTATTGATATAGCAAGCAATCATAAGATATAATTGCTCCAAATGGGGGATATAAGATGCAGAACTTTGTAAAAAAGAAATCTCAGTGATGACATGTTTATCCCATCATCTCTGATTATATTTATAGCCCTTGATGCAGTAGAGTATTGATTAATTTTTAAAAGCTCTTTCATAATTTTAAAAAAAATATTTATTCTATGTTATGAGTAAATTTATTTCATTTTTTTTCTTTTTACTTTTCTACCTAAGTCATTAAGAAAATTTTGTCCATATATGTAAAATTGATACTGCAGGTCATTCATGCCTGGAAGCACATATTCTGCTTCAGAAACTCGTGAATGTAAGTTTGATCCCTACTTGAGCTTCGGCTTGAAAATCAAAGAAGCAAATTAATTTCCATTAATGTTTTTTTTTTATATAAAGGAACACGAAGATCAGTATGAAAATGATTTGGGGACAGTGCTACATGATGAGTATGTAGTGCCTCTTCAGCTTACTAAGAATTTTACGAAGGCCATATATATAATCAAGTAAGCAGAAATTATGTAGATTGATAACATTAGTACCATATTTGCTTCAACAATAGACACTTTGAGGATATTTTCCTATTTAGGATGTCTTAAACTGCTAATCTAAATACTGCAGCCTGTAATTTCAGGATGCGTCAGGCATCCCGGTGAGCCATTTTCAGCAATATTTATTCAGCTTCCATCGACTTAAACTGGACTGTTCTTTCATTAATAAATGGGACTTAGAATGACTTCTGACTTAAACTCACTTGAAGGAAGATCGATTATTCTATATTCTCTGATTCCAAAGGCTACTTTGATTTAAAAGAAGTTACTAACACCAAACATGCAAAAATTGCACAAACTCAACTTTGAAGAATTATATCAACAGAGCATAAATGAATGAACTGTATTGGGCCAGAATGGTAGCGGTATTGCGTGTTCTTCCTTAGATGCTTGTTTCTCCAAAAGTTTCCAAGGCACTGCAAGAAGCATAATAGATATATAATAAAAACTGAACAAACGTCAAAATATTTTATCACAAGTTTATAACGCACCTTGATCTCAATGAGAATATGAACTTTCAGCCACAGAGATGAGCACAAATAGCAATGAGCCAATATCAACAGTCAATCATTCCAACCAGCTACCACTATCCTCGGGGCCTAAACTATGTAGGCACCATTGAAACCAAATAATTTAATGAATTCACCATTGGCCTGCTGTTCATCCTCAAAGTGGGAACAGAAATTAATGTTTTGTAATCTCGTAAGCTAGTTCCCTGTTTACAAAATGCTCATCTTGCCTGGACAGCTAGACACATGCCAAATCATCAGTTTCAGTGAATCAGAGCAAAACAGCAATTGAAAATCTCGTAAGACAGATGCTTATTACAGGAAAAAAGTATATATTGAAAATATCCTATGGTTTTGTTTGGGTATATTTTTCCATAAACTCTTCCAGGAGAAGAAAATAAGAAGGAAAGGTGGAATAGTTTTTTTCATAAACTAAAATAAAGATATTATGCATGAATCAACTTTTAAAGAAGCTTACGAGAAGACTTTTACAAATAGGCTTATGTATATAAACAATTTTAGTTTATTGAGAAACTTATTGCATTTTTTTCAACTTATTTTTCTCTTCTGAGAGTTTCTGAAAAGGTTTTCGCAAATACACCCTTATCATAGTAAATAAGCGAATGAAATGGAATATAGTCAAACAGGGATAGAAGACCAGATAAAACATTAAAAGAAATCCGAGACTCTTTCATCTAAAAGCCATTTTATTCAAGTTTTGGTTTTCGATAAAGTCCAATGGCAAAAATTATTCCACAAAGCCAGCACCTATTAAATGGAATATGCCTTTGTTTAATGTCACTGTAATAAGAAATCACAACAATTTGAGTGCCATAAAGGGAACTCTATTCCCCCTAAAAATATTTTTTCTTCTCATTATTTAGGTAACTTGAAGACCAGGTTATAAATTTATACAGATAAAATAAACAAAAGCAGTTAAAAAAAAATAGTTTTGCATTAGAGAGGGGGCTGGATGTCCCAGCACTAGCATGATAGTTATGCCAAATATAGGCAAGACTTGCGATTCTAAGGAGCTTATTTACTAAGATTTCGTTGGTTGAACCATTCAAGAAAAGTGATCCGTCAGGAATGCATAAAAGACAAAGATTTTGTATTATTTATGGTTTCTGTAGCAAAGCTTCTGTGCTATGCAGGGAACCATTGTTTAGCATCTTTAAATGTAATAAAGACTAAAAGTCAGCTACAACTGCACAGAACATTTTCAGAACAAGCTGATACAAAGTAACAACATGGAGTTAACTTATACAAAAGTCTAACCCATCCAGCCATCTAGTACAGAAGAGAATAGAGCTTCTAATTAATTATGACGTTTTCCTATATACCATTCAGCTTCGACCAAGTTAAATATCAAATTTGCTATCCTTGTAAATGTGGGTGTATTCCAAAAGCAACACACAAGAAAACTAAGGAACCCTAGACATGAAAAAACAAATAAACGAGGCACCTTAATCAAGATGGTGACAAATAATGTCTTTGCTGGTTTTCCTCTTGTCTAGCCTCACCGAAGCTGCTTGAATCCTCCAACTTCGAATTAACAGCTGGCAGACCCCTACGTCCTAAAACAACAAGATCAAGTAGCCATCTTCTTGCATCATAGACAGGATTTGGTTCTATCAAACACCCTCGTTCATAAGCTTCCCTCAGGAAAACAGTATGTTTTTTACCCTTAGTTGACAAATAGAAGATCCCTGGGTGGTCCAAGAAGAGATCCCTTATATTTAAATCAATCCCAAACCATTTCCTAAACTGGCTGATCTTCTCAACTTCCACCATCTTCTCTACTGTCAAACTCAGGAACTCGTGAACAATCGATACTGCTCGCTTCTCCATGGCCATCATTCCAGCCTTAGACTTCTTCTTCTCACCCGGCACTTCATAAGGCCCCACATATGGCAACCTCTGCCACTCCTTCACCTTGGCCTTGAAATTCTTGCTCAACCTCATCCCCGGAGGATACCCGTGTTTGAAACTAAACAGCATTTCCATCCTATCAACACTGCAGTCTTCCTTGCAGCACTCAACAACCCTCCAATCCTCAACAGCCGCCCTAATGCCATTGCTGGAAACACCATCAACCAGCTTCAACAAATGAGTATTCTGTTCATGCCCATCACACAGCTGAAAAACACCAGAATTAGCAGATATAACAGAGTCCTCGAAATCATCAGGCAGCCCAAGCTCCTTCCAAACCTTAAAAACAGCTCTAAGAGGCACCATTCTGGATGCTGACATGGAGAGTATCCGGACAAGTCTTTCAACAACAACAGGCAAAGAAGCATTGATGGCCACCGCTTCCTGCCGTGTAACACCAAGAGCAGCGTCAGTTAACCTGCAAAAGGGCTTCAACTTGGAATGATCATAGTAAATGTGGAAGATGTGAGGAAACTTGCAGAGGAAGGCAGTGGCCCCGCGGTTTAAGTGGAGCTTCTGGGAGAGCTTGGAGAGGAAATCAATGGAGACTGATGGGTTCTTTGGGTTTGCAAGGATGAGGTCTTGAATGGAAATGACCTTAACAAGGTTCTTGTAGTTGTCCATGAGTTTCTCAAACGTGGGGTCTCGAAATCTCGATGCTACATACTGAGCAGACGTTGTTTTGGATCGAACATACATGGAAAAATGAGTTGGGTGTTCCAGTCTGCCCATAAACTTATCACCCATTAGTGTCAACAACCCTCTTTTTATGCAAACTCGCTTTGACATTTCGTCGAACACCTGAGACTCAACTATTAATCAAAAAGACCGCAGATTCCAGAACATAGAAAATTATGTTCCCGCTTTTAATCAGAGGCCCGATTTTCCATCCAGTGTATGGAATCCGTGACAGAGTTGGATGCAAAAGTTGCTAGCTTTGATGTCGGAGAATCTTGGTTACACTCTGCCTCTCAGTTAAACAAAACAAGTCCAATACTACTCTTTTATGTTGTATATAGTGTATGCGTAGGTAGACGTGTAATATTTCAAATATAATAACCAGTTTTATAATCAAATTTAAAAAGAATATTTTTAAGTTTAAAAAATTAATATGTTTGGAAAAATAAAAAATAATAAACTTTGTGTAGAAATATAAAAAATATGTATAAATATATAAAAAAAATTCACTAAAAATACAAATTAATATAGGAATAAATTGGTCTAGTGTTATTCTTGTACTAATTTAATAAGTAAATTGACAAATTTACTTAATATTTATCGGTAGACTCTTTTAATGTATAAGGACATATTTAATTTAATATGTATTATTATATTTGAATAGAAGAAATTTGTGTAATATATACTCCAAAAGAATTGTGTAATCAGATAATACATAAAATTGTTTAATGCATATTAATAAATTCATTTAATGCATATCTTCTTTTCTTATATTATAATAGATTTATGTTTAATTATTATTTTGATATGAGTTTACCTTTTTATATGTCTCGAGTTAATCCTTGTTTTTCTGTTTATGGAAAAAAATTGATGTAATTAAGTGTTTTAATAATATACAACAAACGGATGTTAAAAATAATGTCATATATTAATTTGTAGTTTTTTTTTTTCAATTCTGCTTTTGAAAGTTTTTTTATTTTTTTTCATATATCACTTCAAATACGTGTGTCATGTAACACTGTCAATATTGTAGTGACAAAATCACGTAATAAAATCTCAATTTAATCTTTATATTTTTTTAATTTAATTTAATTTAAATTTTTATTAAAATGAAACAAGTTGTTTCTCCTTAAATTGATACCAACTTTACTTTTTTTTAATTCTTATGCTACTATTTTTATTAAATATTTTTAAACTAACTTTAACTACATTAAGGAGTTTCTTTTAAATAAATTATTTTGAAACAAACTTTTATTAAGGTTAAATTAGATGTTTCATCCCAATTTTAATTAAAATAAATTACTTTGGGATCAACTTTATTTTTTATATAAGTCTTATGCTACTATTTTTATTAAATATTTCTTTTAAGTTAGTTTTAACTATATTAGTAGATTTTATGTAAATAAATTATTTTGAAACAAATTTTTATTAAAATTAAATTAAACGTTTCATTTCAATTTTAATTAAAATAGACAAAATATATAAAAATTATTAAATTTATTAATATAGATGAAAATTACTTATAAAAATTTACATATATGATTATTAATTAAATAAGTTTAAATAAATAAAAATTTATTTTAATTAGTACAAATATCCGTAAAAATATTAGAATTGGTTTAAATATAATTTTAGAATAATTAAATATAATTAAACCGATGATTTAATTATACATCTAAGTCATTTCAATATATTTTTTAACAAATTACATTAGCATTTAATTTTTTGAAATTTAAAGATAATAACATATTTGTAGGAAGAATAATTAATATAATATAATTAAGTTCAATAGAAAACAATTGTTATAAGGGTTAAATATGTTTTTAGTCCTTATACTTGTGTGATTTTGGTTTTAGTCCATTTTCAAATTAAGGTACAATTTAGTCCTTCAACTTTAGAAAAACTCTGGTTTTAGTCATTTTTACCCAAATTTTTTTAACTTTATTTGCTGTTTCAAGCACGTTTCATTATAGCATTTGGATTGTTTACACTGTTTGACACATTTTTGCTTCAATGTTAACTAATAAACGCGTTTGAAACAGCAAATAAAGTTCAAAAAATTTAGTAAAAATGACTAAAACCAGAGTTTTTTAAAGTTGAACGACTAAATTGTACCTTAGTTTGAAAATGGACTAAAATCAAAATCGCCCAAAAATATAAGGACTAAAAAACATATTTAATTCTTGTTATAATTTCAATAAAGATTTTATTTAAATTTGAATACAATAATAATAATTTTAAAAATTGAAAAATGTTAAAAAAAAAGTAATTTCACCATTGACATCACTTTTGTGTAAAAATGACTGAGGTGAAAAATATAAAAGACGAGTTAATATAGTTGTAAACTTTGTTTTAATATTGAAAAATGTAAAAGATTTAACTTTAAATAATTTTTATACTTTAATTATAAAAATACGAGTAACATTTTAGCGGTTACATATTACTATCACCAAATAGAACCGAATAACATCATGCGTAATAAATAAAGTAAAAGTAATGGAAATCCATAAAAACAAAAAAATTAAAATTGATATTATCACAATATAGTATCAATCATTAATTCTTTATATGCATGCTAATTTTATTGATTTAATTATTTAATTTTAAATTATAATTTTATATTATATATTATTTTTAATAGTTTAGGTTTATGAGAAGTTTGGGTGGTGCTAGTGTGAGTTGGTTTGTTAGTCAGTTTTGCATCCAAGTCCTTTTCTAGTAATACTTATAAATATTTAAATTTCTACTTTGCTTTTTTATAAAAGATATTTATGGATTATACAGATTAAAAACCTCTTGTATAATCTAAATTTTTTTAAAATATATATTAAATTATACAATCAGAAATAGTAATTTAGAAGTCAAGTTTTACTTTTAAATTATATAATCTGAAGTTTATTTTATGAAAAATGACTTCTAAATAGACTTTCAAATTGAAAAGTAATTGGTGGTTTACCAAATAATCTTTTTGCACAGGAAAAAACTTTTAAATTGTGAAATTAAGAAAGCTATTTTTGTATGTAAATATTGTATAGAATAATTGTATTAGATTACATAATCTAAAATCAATTTTGTTATGCAAAAAATGACTTTTAAATTTTGTAATCTTGAAGTGACTTATAAATTTCAAAATTTGAAACACGTTAATTTGTGTATTAAGAAAGTTTGACATACATTTTCTCAGTGGTTGGTGAACAAAATTTAAGTGTCTTCGAAATTATATATTTTAAAAAATATAACTTTTTTTGTACGTACTTCTTTTAAATTACGTATTTTAATTGTGTTTTTGTCAGTTTATTTTACCTGACCACATATGTATTATACGTATAAAGCAAGCTATTCACTTGCTCTGTGTCTTCTAAGTACAGTTTAATTACTCTAAACTTAAATTCTTTACAATTATTCACTTTGTTTTTGGAAATGCTGAAAAGAACTTATCAATAGAAGTAAACCAATATCTTAAAAGGTTGGTTTGGGATTAACCTGTGATTAATTAAGCATATGAAAAAGACAATAATGTATGCTAATTTGTGAGCTGAATGAATAGAATCAGATTACAAGAAGAACTGTATCTCAATTCTGAAGGTTCTGATGGAGAGAAAAACCACATATGATCCTCAACCCCTTATGAAAAATATCAATCAAACAAAACACAAAAAGATGAAAAGAAAATAGTCATATAAAATAAACAACACTATATACTAATTAACAGTAATATGTAGTGAATTCATAGCCTAAATCTGAACTTACAACTACTGCTTGAAATGCTAATATCATTACTAGCACCAAGATTATCCACCACAAGCTTGCAGCTAACCCTGAACTTGACTTTGAAGAGCTTCAATTTGCCAAGCTTAACCCTAACAGGTTGATTAACCTTAAGATCAAGAGGAATATTGTTGGTCTGCTGCAGCTGCTCCTGAATTCTGCTTGTTAAGGAACTTGCATCCTGTGCTTCACCTGATAGAGACAGATCAAGCACTGTGGTGTTCCTGTGACCCTGGTAGAACTTTGGCAAAGACCCTTCACACAATTGTGTGCCCATGTACGAAGCCCTTATGTGGCTTCCACCCTCATAGTATATCCCAATCTTCTTGTTTGGATTTGTTGCAGTGATTGCCACATTGAAGGTTGCTGAGAGGGTGTTGTTGTCAGAAACATCGAACTGGGTTATCCTCAGTTGATCCACCGAGTATTTTGGGAGCTTTGGCCTAAAAACAAGGTACATGATCCCTACAGTGATGCCAATAGCAATGATCAATATCAGCAATATGCTAAGCGTCCAACACAAAAACCTGCAGCAACAGCTTCTTCTTCTCTTTGGTGGCTTCGAATGCATCACAGGAAAGGTCCGTTTAGGAAAAACCCTATCAGATTTAGTACTGTTTCCAGGCACCAGAGGTCTGTGTGGTGCCTCCACATCATGAACAGGATGAATTCTTTGGTGTTCCGCCATCATTTTTTGGTATCAAAATAGCAAGAAGAATCTGCAATGTTTATTATGCAAGTGATCACTGCAAAAAAATTGGAGCTTTTGATGATATTCCTTCTTCTTCTCTTTGTTTGATGATATTCCTTCTGTAAATATATAGGTGAATGGATATTCAAAAGGGTGTGTGGAGAAAGAGGGTGGGAAGATGAACACGTAGAGGAGTTGGTAATGGCGAATGAGCAGAGTTGAAGCTTCCTATTAATGTTTGACTTGAAATGTTAAAACCTAAAAGGGTCACTGTCTGGTTTTAATTTTGTCTGCAGAATTATCAATCAAATGAGGCGATTATTCAACTTTCTGTCTTTATAATGCTGACGCAAATCGAACAACTTTTGTGATTTTAAGCATTTTTAGCTACGGAATCCAAGTTCATAAGTATTTTCTATATATATAGTTGGTAAGTTGCTGCATAAAACAACTATCCATTTGGCATCTTCTGCAAAAATTGAAAGTCATGAACCAGTTTCTATAAGAAAATGTCATATGATAAAGTAAAACATAATAAACCATGTTGTATAAATTATATTTCTTTTAAGTTTGATTCGATAAAATAATTAAAAATGTTTCTTGTCGTTTTAAAAAATAAAACTCAAATATATTTCTTCATTGGTAATACACTCTGTTTCTTTATTTTAATCATGTAATTTTTCCACACACATTTTAAATGTTGTCAATTTTTATTTTAGTCTCAATTCTACTATTCTATATATGTAAAAAAAGGACGTTTAATTTTGAATAATTTGAAAAAAAAGGATAATATTAAGTGAAGGAAATTCCCAATC
This sequence comes from Vigna reflexopilosa, assembly GCA_027742785.1. Classification (NCBI taxonomy): domain Eukaryota; kingdom Viridiplantae; phylum Streptophyta; class Magnoliopsida; order Fabales; family Fabaceae; genus Vigna; species Vigna reflexopilosa. The sequence goes on along the minus strand of CM050926.1, from coordinate 23,448,300 downwards.
ATGAAAACCATTGAAATCGTGCACTCAAACTGTTTCATAGTTTCAAACTCAACGTCACAATGTTTGATAATGTAATCCCTCATTTGAACATGGATAAACTCTACTTAAGAATACATGATCATTACAAAATATATAGTAAATAACTCTTAAAATTCAATAAATCACATAATTTTTCTCTTGGTCTAAAAAATTAGTGTAAAAGCAATTAATGTGGTGAATTTAAAATTATATTTATTCCACAAGTTAGAATTTTAATTCCCTATTAGATTTTTAATTAGTATTGTCCTTAATCTAATCTTTTTAATATATCAGAATTATTATAATTTTAGAATACAGTAGCAGAATAACACCAAAAATAATAAGAGGATCTAAACTTGAAAAATTATCTGAGTTCCTATTTCTATAATCCACTTGGATTATATAACATATTTTATGTAAAGAAAAGGTTCATATTCAAAGGATGCTTTTGCAGCCGCGTATAAGGCGTTCCAAAGACAAAGTCAAAGCTCTCACCTTTCATTGTTACATTTCTTAAAATAAAAAATAATAATTTACCAACGTGTGTGTCGATTTAATTTTGAATATTAAATTCAAGTTTCCACTTACCTAATCCTCTTATCTTAATTGTTGGTAATAATTACTATATTTAAATATTATTTGTTTAAAGTGTGGTGGTTTTGTCGCTATTTTATTTTGAGAAAATATGGGTTAAGTAGTTTTCGGAAATAGTCAGTTCTTACTTTTTCGTTTGGTTCTTTCCTGACCATTTCTTTTTCCATGAGGCTTTTTTATTATTTAAGTTTTGGTCAAGGGGCTTCTTCATGCACCACACCAATTTCTTATACACCCTTAAACATTTTCATATCCCTAAATAATCCCAATAAGTATTAGGCTTTGACTTTGACTAAGGTTTAAAACACTATTTGATACCATTCGGCACTACCATGACAACCCATTTGCGTCTCATCTTCATATGCACTTCCTTTGTCCATTTACAAGCACATAAATAGAATTTTGAAATCTGATAAAAAAAAATTCAATATATAAATAGAATTTAAAATTCGATAAAAGAAATTCACACAGATGCAAATTTCAAAATCCACAGAAAAAAAATTGAGAATTAAATTTTGAAAGTCGGTTACTACAAATTTAGAATTGAATTTCGAAATTTTAAAAAATTTAAAATGCAATTACGAAATCCAAATTCCAAAAATCTAGAATCAGATTTTAAAATTTGAGAAAATTCACAATCGAATTTCAAAATTTAAGAAAAAAATTTAGAACCTCGTTTCAAAATTTAGGAAAATCTATAACTTAATTTCAAAATTCAAGAAAATCCATATATTTTGAAATCTGGGAAAAATCTAAAAATAGAATTTTGAAATCTGACAAATGCAAAATAAGATTTTGAAATCTAATTTTTAAAAATTCATCATCATATTTCAAGTGTAAGGACTTAGAAAATAAGAGTTATAAGAATAGGTAAAATATTAAAGTAATGAGATGAGCACTTTACTTTAAAAAGAAACTTTTAATAAATATAACTTCCTAAAGCTCAGTTCATTACCTTAAACACTTTATCTCTCTAGAATCTCCATTCTCTATTTCTTCTTTGTATTCTCTCTATGATTTCTTCTCACTGAGCTATCTGTTCAACGATCAGGAGGTGCCTAGGCAATTTTGGCGTCGTGAGCTTTGAATTCAACCGATCACTTCTGAGTTCTTCTTCTGTTAAGCGTCTTTCATGTTTCTCCGTGCTTTCTGAACTGTGATCATGCAACGTTCTTACCTTGCATGTGTTTAGCAGTTCCTTTCTTCAAATTCTTAGCTCAATTGAAGTTTAAGAACTGTTTTCCATCATCAATTGATGATTTGTAGGTGGTTCTAGCATTTCCTTGAGGTGCAAGAGAGCGGTCGGGGTTCTGTTATACTGTGTCGTGGATTAGAGGTAAGGGAAGTTGGGTTTTCTTTTTTGTTCTATGAAATTAGGGTATGCATGAATTAGGTCATGTTGAATTGTGGAATGATGTATGTGTGCATGATAAACAATATTAGTGTTTGAGCTGAAATTTAGTGATTTTGTATGTAAGTTATGTGCCTCTTGATTGTCAGAGTATGAAACTGTGAAATTGATGTGTTGAACCAGTATGAATAAGGTAAAATGATGAATTTGAGTTATTAGAATGATGAGAAATCAGTTATGCAGGTCCTGAGATAGAAATTTACTTGAATTTTGGTGTGTTAGGCTATTTTAGAGGAAGTGAGGTAGTGATTTTGAGATTTAGGGGTCAGAGACTAAGTTAGGCTGTTGAGGTAATTTAGTTAAGGTGTCTTGTTAGAAGTGTCAAAATGGTTAAAAACAATTTCAAAGTAGTAAATTTAGATTTGATTCTCTAGGTTGATGAAATTTAAGTTTTAGAGTATAAACCAATGCATAAACACTAAAGAATGATGTTAGGAACACTTAGAATCAGTTAGGCAAGTATAAGTAGGATTATTGTATGAGATATGATGATTAGAAGTTGACCAAAAGATTTAGAATTGGTAATGGAGGTTGGAGTTGCATAATTTTGCAAGTTTTGAGTGTTGTAGATTATGCAGACTCACTGTGCGAATTCATTCACACAACGAGCTACCCTGGGAGGTGCTCTCTACCAGGAGATTCGCATAACGACCCTGTGCGCTATGCAAATTACTGTAAGAGGGTTTCCCCTCTGTTTGGTGAGTCGCCTTGCGAATTTAATCGCTTTGCTACTGGTGTTAGTTTGGAAAATCACTTAGATAATTAAAATAGCGAAGGAGAGGCGCTTTACGAGAGTGTGAGGCCTGAAGCCTCTGTGGATTAATTCGCAAGGCGAGGCCATTCGCTATGCGAATTAACTGGGAAGGGTAGCCTCTGTCTGATGGCTCGCATAGCGCATGGGATTCGCTATGCGAGAATCTCATTGTGTCGCCTTGCAACCTTGTGCGCTGAGTGATTTGTCTCGTTATGGTTTGTGCTTTTCTTCTTTTGTTCTTGGTTGATTGAAGATGTGTGGTTCCAGAGGACCTTTTATGACCTTGGGGGTTATCTTAACACTCTAATGCTCTTTCATTCTCACTTAGAGAAGCTTGATGCATGTGGTGAGAGTAGTAGGAGGTCCTAGTATAGGTGCTACCATGAGGCCTATTGCGCGGTAACGGACTTACCTTGTGTGTGGTAGGGTTAAACCCATTGGCAAGGGCTTTGCAAAGCAGTTGAGGCCACCACAAGTGCACAACCCGCCATAGCTCGATATTCATTCTAAGTCCAGACGAGTCTAGTGTGAGTTATAACATGTTTGGATGCTTTTGCTTGTTCAATTGTATAAATGCTCTTTATATCTCAAATGGTAATTAGATAACATGTATGCTTTTAAACCTAGCTTACCATTTTATGCGTGTTCTATGTTTGTTTGTGTTGCCTTCATTCTTTTGCTATGATCATCCCTTGGATGTGAGTAGAGGGAGGTGAGGTGTCTGTGGAGCAGACATTGGATGGAGTTGAAGCTGCGGAGTAATTTGGTAGTATAAATTAATGATGCATAGATTAGATAGTGGCTTATATATAAAGTTTTAAATTTTATGATTATTTTGGATAACTGTAAGGTATACTACTTTGTGTATTTTGCTGGATAACTGTATCACCATATCATGCATGTGATTTCTCATAAATATAGTTTAATCTATATATTTTGGGATATTACATCAAAACTCGTGAAAATTCAGAATAGGGTTTCAAAATCCGATAAAATAAAATCTAGAACTAGATTTCAAAACCTAGGAAAATTCAGAACCATTTGAAATTCAATTTCTGAAAATTCAGAACCATATGTAAAAATTTGAAAAAAAATAAATTTCAAAATTTGGAAACATTCATGAATTTTGAAATCCAAGAAAATCTAAAACCAAATTTTAAATTTTTGAAAATTCCAAAATTTGAAATTCGTAAAATATATATAATTTATAGGATAATAATGGAAATCACAACGAAATTTGGGAGTACCAAAAGAAAAATATGAGATGCAGGAAGAAAGCCCTTTGGTCAATTAATTGAAAATGAAGTAATACAGTACATGTATATGTACATGTAAGCTTACCAATTCACCAAAGTAACTTTTTCTTCCAGCACCTCCATAATTTCTATTTATATCTTCGTAATTTACGTTTTTAAATACGATTTTTAAAACAAAAATTTCATAATAGAATACATTATATAATGATATTTTCAAGACAACTTTCGTAAGTTTTCTAGAGTGAATTTCTAAAGTAAATTTTTTGGAATAAATTTTCAAAAACATGAGATATATTTTAAAACAACATTTTCAAAACATGATTTTTAAAACATTTGTTCAGAACATATACTATACAAACCACTTCTTCCAACACATCCAATTTTTCTTCTTACACCCCATAATTTTTAGTGATCCTATTAATCCCCTGCAGATTTGTTTAATGAAATTGTGTTGCACCTTTATGTATAGTATGCATGCGTGCATGTATGGATGTATCAATGTATGCATGTGTTCATGTGTGCATGTATACATATATGCATGTGTGCATGTATATATATGCATGTGTGCATTTATATATGTATGTTTGTGTGCATGTATGTATCTATACATGTGTGCTTGCATGTGTATGTATGTGTGCTTGCATGTATATGCATGTGTGCGTGCATGTGTTTACAACTTTTAACTATGTTCTTCATGGTTTAATGTTTGGACTTTGGATATTTGTATAGCAGGAACAACGTTATTGGAGATAAAGAAGTCATTTAGGGATGTGGATAATGTTCTATATGATTGGATAAACTCACCATCATCTGATTATCGTGCCTGAAGAGGGATAACATGCGACAATGTCACATTTAATGTTGTTGCACTGTGAGTTATTTTGCCCTTGTACATCGTATATACCAGTTTTCTATACCGGTTTTCTTTTCTCTTACGCTTTTATGTTTTGCAACAATCTTTTTGGGTTGAAACTTGGTGGGGAAATTTCACCTGCAATAGGGAAGCTTCAGAGTTTGGTCTCTATGTAATTGATACTCTCCTTCGGCCATTTTTTGGTACAGTTATGTAGTTGAGGCATTTGTATTGTCTTGCTTATGCCGTTTTCCTCTTTTTTATTTAGTGACTTGAGAGAAAACAAGTTATTGGGGGCAAATATAAGATGAGATTGGTAGATGTTCTTCATTGAAGAACCTGTATGTTTCTCCCTTGAACTGAATTAATTTTATATTTATACCACAACGATTTACTTGGAACTTTGATATTTATCGTGTTTTCAGGGACTTGTCATTTAATGAAATTAAAGGGGATATCCCATTTTTTATTTTTAAGTTGAAACAACTGGAGAATATGTAAGTATTTTATGGCATTTCCTTTCAAATGAATTTTATTATCCTAGGAAGAGTTATGACAGGTTTTCGATTTTATGTAAATTGTATCTCAGGATTTTAAAGAATAACCAGTTGATTGGACCAATTCCTTCAACTTTGTCTCACATTCCTAATTTGAAGATTATTTAAGTCGTTCTTGTATTTCTCACTCATCATTCATCTCTTCACGACACTATTTTAGACTCATTAACTGACTTTTTAGACCACTGGAAAATGTTTTCTAGAGACCTGACTCAAAATAATCTCAGTAAGGAAATACCAAGGCTTATATACTGGAACAAAGTTTTGCAGTATCTATGAGTATAAACAATTTGCAAATGAAATTGTTATTTCATAAACTTAGTGTTGACTTTTTTCTTTCTTTCCTTCCTTATCCATTTGATAAGGACTTGAGAGGGAACAATTTGATTGGTTCACCATCACAAGATATGTACAAGTTAACTGGGTTGTGGTATTTATAAGTTGCACAATAACTGTCTTTTATAATCAAAGTTGCAAAAATGTTTATGCTTGTCTTTCTCCTATTTTGTAGTGATGTGAGAAACAATAGCCTGAAAGGAAGTATTCCTGAAAACATTGACAATTGCACTACCTGCCAGAAAATGTGTATGTATGTATACATACATGCGCACATACACACATGTACATATGCACATGTGCACACATATGCATGCATACATGCATACATGCATACAAAGCACATGCATACATTCATACATGCACACATGAACACATGCTTACATGCACACATGCCCACATGCACACATGCACAAACACATATGCATACATACATACATGCATGGACACATGCATACATGCATATACATGCACAAATACATTTGCACATGCATGCGCACATGCATATATATATGCAAACACACATGTACACATGCATACAATGCACATATGCACACATGCATACATGCATACATGAATACATGCACACTCATGCATGCATACATGCATACATGCATACTCATGCATACATGCACACCAAAACTAGAGTCAAAATAAGCTATTAAATATCTTAAAAATATATTTCTTTTGTAAAAAATTAAAAATAATCTGATCAAAGATTCTTAAACAGTTTTAGTTCAGGATGTTTGCCCTACATCTCTAATTTTTTTTAAAATTCAATTTTTAACTTTAATATATATATATATATATATATATATATATATATATATAAATAATTTTTTCTCCTGCATCCCTTTAATAATATACCCTTGACAGATTTTAAAATCTTTGGATTTCAAAATATCATTTATAATTTTTTTTTTAAATTTTATTTTAGATTTAAAATTTAATAATAATCTAATTTAATTTAAAATTTTAATACTATTTAATATATGATTTTATCTTGATAATTATTAAAATATAATTTTTATTATTATAATAGTTATATTAAAAAAATTAAATAAAAGTAGTAATAATAAAAAAAATAAAAAATAAAAATAATAATATAAAATATGATTTAATATATTTAAATATATTAAATTATATTAAACTATTCAATTAAATTAAATAATTACTAAAATTTAAATAAATAAAGAAAACAATTGGTTAATCGAATTTTCAAATATGTTAACATATAAGTTAATTTAGATAGATAAACAATTTTTTTTCAAATTTTTATTTATTTAAATTAGGGATTTGCTAATTTATAATATAGATTTTAAGTTTTAAGGATAAAGGTATTTGAATAATTTTTTATTTTTAATTTTTTTATTTTAAATTAAAAATAAAAATTATTAAAATACCTTTATATTTAAAGTGTGTCTTTTTTTTACTAAGAGAGATTTTTTTGTCAATTAAAATTTGATACATTATAAAAATTACGTAAGTTAGCAAACTCGTTTAAAATATAATAATTATTTAAATTAATTTAATATTTTAATATAATTTAGGATATTTAAATATAATTCAATTTTTTTAATTTTACTATTAAAACTTTTATTTTAATTATTTTAGTTTTAACTTTTTTAATAAAACCATTTTAAAATATAAATTATATTTTAATAATTATTAAAATATAAAAATACTATAAATAATATCAAAATTTTAAATTAACTTAAATAATTATTAAAATTTAAATAAAAAATAAAATTTTAAAAAATAACTTTATCTACAAGAAAGAAAGTTTTTAACCTCGGATTTTGATATCCGAAAGTTTTTCAAAATTTACTTTTCTATTTAAAATTTATTAATTAATTAATTTAATTTAATATTTTAATATAATTTAATATATTAACTCAAATTTTATATTAATATTATTTTTATATAATTACTATTTCTTTATGCGGAAATGGAATGAGGATTATGCTTGTAAAGTTCTTTTGTGTTGAATGTCTGGTGTGCTCCTTACTCCAAGTAACCTCTCAAATCAGAATATTTCTCTGTAAGTCTTTAGTAATTCAAAATTGTGTAGAAAGAGTTTATAAGAATTGACTAATTAATTTACCTCTTAATGATCATTAATGTTAACCTTAACCATTTAAAAGTAGTCGTTGTAACATTAATTGCGCATTAAAACCATTGTCGGGACTGAGTGACCGTGAAATGTTTTCTTACACATCAACAGTTTAGTCCTTTCTATCAGTTTGTTACCGTACCCGATTGGTCGATTATAAACCCATAGTAACACTATTTTTATTTTAATTATAATTTTTAATATAACTATTATTATATTATGAATTATTTTTTAAATTCTCATTAAAATATTAAAGTATATTAAATAGTATTAGAATTTTAATTAAATTAAATAATTATGATTTTAAATAAAAAAAAAAGTTGTTTATCGGATATTAAAATCCGTTAATATGTTATTGGATATCCGATTAACGATTTTTTTAAAATTTTGTTTTTTATTTAAATTTTTATAATTATTTAATTTAATTTAATATTTTGATGTAATTTATTATATTTAAATATATTAAATCAAATTTTATATAATTTTTTCTATTTTTATTTCATTATTACTACTTTTATTTTAATTATTTCTTTTAATATAATTATTATAATAATAAAAATTATATTTTAATAATTATTAAGATAAAAACGTATATCAAATAATATTAAAATTTTAAATTATATTATATTATTATTAATCTTTAAATCTAAAAATAAAATTTAAAAAAATAGTGATTGTGATTTCGAAATCCACATATTTTAAAATCTGTTAAAAGGGATACAATGTTAAAATCGTACTTTAATAAAAAATGAGAAAAAATTAAAAGAATATGTATTTTAAGATTAAAAGTTGATTTTTTTTAAAAAGTCGAAGATTCAAAGTAAAACACCCTAAATTGGAATTTTAACAAGATTTTTTTAATTTTCTACAAATTAAATGTATTTTTAATTAGGGAGAAAATTGATATTTTCTTAAAATTCGGAGGTGCAAGATGAAAGAATTAAAGGTAGAAGGTGAAACAGCCAACATTGTTTTGGGCTCTTGCTTCATGCACCCATCATTACTAATTGTGTCTTCACATTAACGGAAAAGACTAAAATATTCTCTCTCATTACACCGTACCATCAATGTCACTACCACTGCAAAGAAAGAAGGAAGAGAAAAGATAGAAGAAGAACAGAAAGAAAAGACGTTGCTAAAAAAACTCTCCAGAACACATTTCATGGGTTTCAGAAAACTTATTTAGAAATCCTATTTCAGAATGCATGGTATGCATTCTGAAACTCCCTTTCAGAAATTCTATACTAGAAATCTTGTTCTAGAAATTATGTTTTGAAAAACTTATTTCAAAAAATTTCTGAAACAAATTATTCGAAAGGTAAAATAGTCATTTCAAAAGTTATGGTAGTGCGCTGAAAATTTATTAGGGTGCAGGTAGAAAAACCATTCTCATTTCTAACTCCAACTTCATCAATCCCATGAATACTAACGTAGTGTTTCAGAATGTAAAAATTATGTTTTAAAATATCTTTTTGAAAATAAAATAAGGTGCATTATTAAATTTTATTTCATCATTACACTTGCATGCACCACAAATTTTCAGTTACTGTTTCTGATACTAAGCGTAACACATCACCACAGGGCCCCACTCACTCCAACCATGGCGTCGTGGTGGTGCTCATCTCCCTCCGCCACCCTCTCTGTACCCACCACCGCTCGCCGCCACTCCATCACTTCCCAGTTTCGCATCCAAACCCTCACATTCCCCCCTTCTTCCCGTCGTCGTTCCACCGCTGCTCCACCTTTTCTCCGATTTAGGGTTCCATGCTCCAACAAAACCGCCTTGCCGGATTCTCCGGCGCCGCCTCCGGACGAGGTGGATTGCGTGGGAACCGGACAGGACGTGGAGTGCCTCGTGAACACGGAAAATACAGAATTGGAAACACTTTTGTCTTCATCGTCGATGCCCTGTCTCGCAGAAGCGCTGTGGGAATGGACGGTGTTGGTTTCACCATTCTTCTTCTGGGGCACGGCCATGGTGGCCATGAAAGAGGTGCTTCCCAAATATGGACCGTTCTTCGTCTCCGCTTTTCGCCTCATTCCAGCGGGGTTTCTTCTCGTGGGTTTTGCGGCTTCGAGAGGAAAGTCTCTTCCTTCTAGCTTCAATGCTTGGCTTTCCATCACACTTTTCGCCCTCGTTGATGCCACTTGCTTTCAGGTTCTTCTTCGTCTTCTTTTTGCCTTAATACAATACAATGCTTATAGGTTGACGTTTGATTTATTGATTGTGACAGGGTTTTCTCGCAGAAGGTTTGCAGAGGACTCCAGCTGGTTTAGGAAGCGTATGTTGCCACTTAATTTCTTCATCAATTTTACCATTATTATGCATTCAAACTAAGTCTGCAGTGGACAAATATAATTTATCTATAAGCGAAATTTTGTTTATGTTTAGATTTAAAATTTACTGTATCCTAGCTTCTTTAAATAGTGAATGTTAATCTATGTTAAAACTAGTCTTAGTTTATGAACAAACTTATTTAAGTTTTTTCTTATAATACTTATTGGGAAGATTTTCTTAAATCTTATTAATACATTTACTTTTCATATAATGCTTCATTTATAAAATACTATACTAGAAAAATATCATAAGCATAATAATCTAACAATGTGAAGGTTTTCTAACTTTGTTATTATAATATAATAGTTATGCAGGATAAGTTTGTTAATTTTTATAATAATTATTTTAAAAAGTTAAACCACGTAGTTAACTGTCGTGTCAGCAATATAACTGTTTTTACTATTGTTAATCTCTGGTGGGTTTAAAACAATATAGATATTTTTAAATAGTGAAGTGAGTGTGAGATTAGTTTTGAGATAAGCTGTCAGTATAAAGTTTAGTTCTCTCAATCAATTAGAACTCACTTTAAATATATTTCTTATAAATAATTATTATAAAAAGTTAATAATTTTGAGATCATTCGTGACAATTCATGTAATTTACTTTGTCCATAGTAACTGCATTCTATATAAGTTATATTATTATTTGATTAGAGTGAATTTTATATTGATTCAAATTCTACTTTCCAATTCTGACAGCGACAGCCATTGTTTTTGCATGCTTTGATTATCTACCGTGGGTGGATATATTGCAGGTTATAATTGATTCACAGCCTTTGACAGTTGCTGTACTTGCGGCTTTATTATTTGGGGAGTCAATTGGAGTTGTAGGAGCTGCTGGGCTTGCACTTGGTGTCATTGGACTCGTACTACTCGAGGTAAATTCGATTCCGCAATTAGTTATAAGCAGACATCAGTAATTATCGTACCCTTTAAAGCACAACATAAAATTAACAGTTGAATTCTTGCATATTTGATTTAGTAGGATGTTAAGAATACGTTTTGCAGTTACCATTATCCAAATTTTTTATGCAATTGCATATTTACTTTTTATTGCCAGGAAATATACAATTTCTGCAAGCACTGATGATATTTTTGCAGCTACCCGCCCTATCATTTGATGAAAACAACTTCTCATTGTGGGGAAGTGGTGAGTGGTGGATGCTTCTTGCAGCTCAGAGTATGGCAGTTGGCACAGTCATGGTCCGGTGGGTCTCCAAGTACTCGGATTCTGTCATGGCAACTGGATGGGTGCGCTTCAAATACCTTTTGACTATATAGTGTTTGATATCTTTATGTTGATTACTCTCATAATTTAGGGTTAAAACGTATATATTATTATGCTGAGATTACAAATCCATATATACAATGCTAGAAAGCTATTTTAGGAAGTATAATAATAGATCCTAAAGAAAGAATCCCTATATTTCAGGGATATCCTAATCACACCTGATAATTATAATCTCCTAAATAAGGAAGAAATATAATTAATAAAAACAAAGACTTTAATAGAAATAATACAGCTAAAAAGATTCTAACAATTACCATTGTTAAATACCTATGACACCTGACTAATTATCACGTTTGTTTTAAAATGTCATATTGCCTTTTGCACTATCAGTTTGAAAACCAGACATTGCAAGTTTGCTAAACTATAAAATTTGGATATGCTTCTACTTTACGGTTCACTATTATAGTTGCAGCAATTTCTGCAGATGTATCTAGAAATATTGTATGTTTTAATAGTTAGTTTGTATGTGATACTAGTGAAATGGAGTGTACTGTGTTCCTAAATTCATATCTTATTTGATTATTTCATAAAAAACTGTCGTCTAAGAAAAAAATAGGAACACACAAGCAAAATGGAGGAAGCTATACGACATGATGTTAGGTTAGAAGCTTATAGATCAAAACTTTACTCTTTTTATGTTGCAGCATATGATTATTGGTGGTCTCCCACTTCTGCTATTCTCAGTTCTTAACGCTGACCCTGCGGTGAGTGGGAGTCTCAAAGAGTACAGTTCAACTGACATATTGGCACTCCTCTATACATCTGTTTTTGGAAGTGCTGTGAGCTATGGCGTCTTCTTTTACAGTGCAACTAAAGGTCTGTATGTCTCCCGCAATATTTTCTTCTCTTCATCAATGAATTTCCTTTTATGGCCACTGAGAATTCCAGCTTTCATGTAAAATCCGAAATGGTTAATTTATTCTTCAATATTGTAATCACTGTTATTGATGCATCTTTAGCTATAACTGGTATGCATACCGCTTTGAAAATTCTTTTGTTTTTCAAAATCTATATTGATCCCATAGAAATAGACCACCATATTGATATTGCATTTGTGATGCACTGCAGGCAGCTTGACCAAGCTCAGTTCACTCACGTTTTTAACTCCAATGTTTGCTTCAATTTTTGGGTAAGGCTGCCTTACAATGGGAAAGAGTCATAGGATTTTCAATTATTTTCATATTTTTACTAGGAATGACATTAAGGAGGAAAAAGTGACCTTCTGCATTTAATGTTTTGGAAATTCAGTGACATTCTTACATAATATTTTGAAGTTCCTCTTTCTTTTTTGTTACCGGAATTTTCTCCAGCAATTAGTGTTTTCTTTCATTTTGAAGGTTTAATTTTCTTTCCGAGGACCTTTGTGTATGACTCACATTTTTCTTTGGTATTTCAGGTTTCTCTATCTTGGCGAGACCTTCTCTCCTGTACAACTAATTGGGGCCTTGATCACTGTGGCTGGAATATACATGGTTAACTTCAGAAACACTGCTGAATGAATCACCATTTTTACCTGGTTCTTTCAACCTAATCCAATGGTAAAAAGTTGCTCGGAGGATTAGATGTTTATTAAGAACTGAAACTGGGAACGACAGAAACAAGTTTGGATAGAAGAGGAGAAATTTGGTGATAAACGACTTTGAGCCTTTGTAAACATGCTTTGTAGAGTAAATACAATTTTGTTATGTTAGTTAAATTAGGCTCAAGCCTCTTCCTAAGCTAAGGCAACATATACCAAAAACCTGGAAGTTACCTCGGCAGGGCACAAACCTTATATCGGAATAAATTGTTTCCGTAAAGGTTCTTTTCTTGTATAAGATGTTATGACTCAACAGAATGTACATATTATTATGATCAGTATATGACAAGGTTGATGTATATGAAAGAAATATATTGATATGACAAGTTTGGTATGCAGGGAATCTGTTATGAAAGAAATATTTTGATTTCAGTATCAGCACTTAAGGAGCTACATGCTGCTAATGTTTAATCAAATTATAACTGAATAGTTCTTAATCTATTTAGTTTATGCATGAGTTGTGGAGGACTAATTATAAGACGAACCTTCTGCTCGTATTCTTAACTAAGGATTAATAACTTCCTTGATACAGCTGCACTAATAAAACAAAGAAGTTATGAAATTTTGATAGTCTGAAATTATGAAACAACATAAATTTGCATTAATTATATGATACAGCTGCACTAATAAAAATCAACAGCTACAAATAGTTAACTTTCAGACTAAAATGCAGAAAAGCTTTACCAACCAAAGTCAATTGCAAAACACTGTTGACTAGTCTCCCCGAATAAACTTTGTCATTAATTTATTCAATGTAACAGCTTTTGTTCCCATTTTCGTTTGGAAATTGTAACAACGAATCATTGCCGGACCATAGGATCCGAGTTACTATAAATGGAGCAAAATGCAAGATTGATCACCCTATGTTATACTGTTCCAAATTGTAGAAATAAAGAGTACAAGTTTCCAATTTGAAACATGTTAAAATGTTGACCTTAGTTAAATGAGATCTGGCTGCGAAGTGTGCAACTACAAACATTAGGAATGTTTAAACTCATGGAGTGTTTTAACATACAAGATGAAGGGGAATTCATTCAACACAATCTATGTGGGTGCAGGTGCTGTGACAATAGGTACGGTGTGATGTACTCTATTGGCACCAAGCCTGCCACGTCCTATCCCACTCCCATGCTGATGATCACAGTCCCTCCCGTTGCTGTTGAACTTCTTCCTGGCTCCATCCACATCACATCCTGTTTCAGATGACACTCCCCCTTCCTCTCTGGAGTAATTCAATCTTGAGGTCCAGCAATCTCTTGATTCAACAGAGCTGGGCTCCCATGAAGAAGAAATTCCCCAGTGCTGTTGACCATTACCGACAGTGAAGCTGTTGCTTCCTGAAGACTCTTGGTCCTCCATGTCCACCCCACCGAGTGAACCACCCCTATTCACTGTCACATACTTATGCAAGCTTGATTCCATCCCATCATCATCATTGAATACTAACATAGATTCCACAACTGGGTCCTCAGCATCTGGCTCCCTCTTCCCATAATCATTGTCACTCAATGGGACATTGTAGTCATTCCTACTACACTGAAAAGCTGGTGGACTTCTCCTGTCCTCTGCACCATAGAGATTCAAGCTGGTGTTAGAGTTGAGATCAGCAACAGCTTCAAGGATAGAGCAAGCTTTGGTGACACAAGCTGGAAGAGAAACAGGTTGAGTGCTCTTCTGATGGAAGTTCTGGATATCTTCAAGCAGTAGTGAAGCGTAGGACTGCGGAGGATTCAATAGAGCTTCAGGGTTGAGGTCTAAGTCCCGCGATCGCCTTGAAGATCTGCTTCTTGTTAATGTATGGGGTTTTGGGTTGTCCAACCCTGGTGGTACCATTGTTTTCACCACAACATTATCAGTAATTGAAGACTGCACTTTGATATCTCCATCTTGTTGCACCTTTGTCTTGCAGTTTACAGTCATGCCTTTGTCCAATGCAGTTCTGCTGCTATTTGTTCTCTGCAGTGAGGATAAACTTATAACTCACATTAATCACATCTATAAGTTTAATCCATTTCTAAACATAAAAGACGAAAGATGAAAGGTGAAAGGTTGAATCTCTAAAGCTGAAAAATAGAGTTAATAGTACCTGAATAGCCTCTGTTTCAAATTCCTTTTTGGGTTTGTTTTGAACCCTGCTGCTGTTATTGTTGGCTGCTGAATGTGGAAAAGCAAGGGAGTTAGGTTCAATCTCACTCAATGGATTTCTTTTGTAGGGTGATTGTTCTGCTTTCCTTGAAGAGCTGCGACTAAGGGATGGCGGCTGCTGATTCTCGTTGAATGCTTTATTAGCATTTGCTGCATTCCCATTTGCTTTTGCAGGAGACTGAGAACGCGGTGAGGCAACACCAACATTTCTCTTCACTGTTATCCTCTTGATGCCAGTGGTTGCTGCAGATTCTCCACCACCACCATTGTTGTTACTCTTATCCATCACTAGTGATGAAACAGTAGCAGGCACTGAAACCATTTTCCCAGGCCTAGAACTAGTGTTGCTATTGTTTCTTGCGGTGGCCGGTGTGTTCTCTGATGACCTTCTTCCAGGAGATCTACTAACTCTCCTCTCTCTGCTGCTTGAACGTTGTTGCTGCTCTCTTTCCCTGCTTGGTGTTCTTCTTCTCCTTTCCTGAGAAGAAGGCCTTGGACTAGGTGACTGGCGGTGCCGCAGCCGGTGTTGGTGCCTCTCATCCTCACACAAATCACTGTTGCTTTCGTTGGCATTTGCCTTCTTTGAGTCCTCATCATTGGAAATGGTGTCATTGTCACAATGGTCAAAATCGTAACTTCTCTTTGAACCCGAGTACCTTCTTCTCTGTTCACCAGAAGCAGCAACAGCATTACCTGAGGAGCTTCTGCTGAGTCTCCCACACTGTATAAGAATTGCATCCACCTCCTCTTTGGTGCAGCTTGAAGTCCTCACACCTACAACACCAATGTTTGTTGCTGCTGGTTGTGCGGTTATATCACCCACTGATTCAGTGGTGACATTCTGCTGAGTTGTGCAAGGTGGCGACTTGGATTTTCTCTCCCTATCATCATGGCTCTTCCTGTGCTTGATGATGAATATCTCCTTTTTCACATGCCCCTCAACTTCTGCCACTGCCTCATGTTTCTCTTCCACTTTCTTAGGATTATCCTTCTTCAGTTTCACTTCTGGGTCAGTTTCCAGTTTGGGTTTGGAAACATTGACACCAACAACAGAAGAAGGATTCGTCAGCTCAGCAACTGCGGAAGCTGACTTGGCTGCAGCAAGAGGAGAAGAGGTAGAAGTAGAAGACCCTTTTTTCTTACTCAAACATGCACCCATGGAAGTTTGAGAGAAGGATACTAGTGAACAAAAATGAAAAGTAAAAAAATGCGTAGATGGTTTTAGGATAGAAAGAACAGGAGAATGGAATCACAGTTAGAATAGATAGAAAGGAGAGAGGAGGCGAATGTGGGGTTGAACACTGCCCAAGAATATTTTTTTCAAAAAAAGATGGTGGCCTTTTTATCAATGACAGTGAAAGAGAAACAATTCAAAATTTGAAATACAGAGCGGGCTGGAATTCTGCAACCCAGATTCATTAAAGGGTCAAGTTGTGTTGTCTGATCCAGCCGACCCCACAAAGTCACTAACTTCAATTTCATAATGTTTTTCTGACCATGGAAGTATATACCATGCAGTAATAAATATTAAATACTGCTTTGCTTGCACTTCTTACTCTGTCAGCATTCAAATTTGTACAACGGGGAATTTGTGTAACGGTTATATATTTCATTTGGATCCACAAAAAATTACCGGTGTTATACTTTATGTTGGCTAACGAAACCATCAACGGCTATACTTTGGAATACTTTGCCTTTACCAACCAGTCAACTACAAGAACGCTGTAAAGGACAGTCAAAGTTAAAATTATTAAAATCGTCAATAACTCTGACATTAGCCAAAGGTCTACCAACTCCAACGAATAGCCCTCCATGAAACGGTTCACTACAGGATTTGACAGTTCCCACTTATCTGGCTGCCTACAAAACTTCAGTTTGTAATTCAACTTCTTATTCATGTTTCTAGAATAGAAAAAAGATCATTTTTATTTTAAAGAACTAAAGTACTTTATAAATATCCTAAGTATATCTCTTCTCGATTCTTATTTTTAACTTACATATAAACAAGTTATTTTACTTTTACTTCTTACTTGTCGGAGCTTACGGTAAAACTTTTCCAAACAAATAACTCATCTTCAATTTCACGGAAAATTTTAAGCAGACAAAATTACTTCGTGGAGCTTGCATGTTATCCATGTTAAAAGTTCATATATGCACAAACAAACACCAAGATAAATTAGTTTAACCCAGATAATGATTTATGAAAGATTATTATGTGAAACATTCACAATTTTACGGAACCTGAATACTCAAAAACACACTGCAGATAAAATTCCTCAACAAAATATTTTCCGAAACTTCAAACATTAATGTACAAACCCAACTATTTAGTGAAAGAAAAAAAAAAAAAACTGGCAATATTTGGCCCAGGCCATACACAGTTAGTATCCGCATGTCACAATGAAGTTGTAACCGTGAGCATGAGAGCTTTGCATGATAACATGTGGTTGGTTAGGAAGAGGTATTCTCATAACTTGACCCAGCAAACAGCAACTCAAATGAATCATGGTGAACCTACTCCAGGGAAGATTTCTGATATTTTATTGAAGACATCCATAATCTGAAGTGTTCATGAGGAAAAAGCAGCAACCATCAGAAAAAAATTTAAGAGCCCAGTCTTCAAAAATTGACATTTATTAGATTCATTAGGAATTACTGATAGAGAGGGTAACTATGTAGCTTTATTCATTAGAAACATGATGGCATGCTTGCAAATTCAAAACCTCATGTTTTAAATCCCTTTTCTGTATTAATTCATAAATTGTAAACACAGTTCATGCCAGCTGGAAGAACACTAATAGAATGTTTCTCGCTCTAAACTCTTTCGGTAAAAAAATATATTGTCTTGTCCACATGTTGCAATTGATTAATTGAAGCCAGGAAAAATCAGCAGTTCCAATGGGAATCTAACTTACATTACAACACAATAGGAGTTTAGATAAGCATACCTCTTTATCATTTTGATATTTAGTAATATTCAGCGGATTCTGTGAACACTGCAACCACAAGAAGATGCAGTCAGGGAGGAATTTTGACATGAAAGACCAATAAAGTGTTTAAATTAGAACATACATCCATGATAGCTGCTTGAACTCTAGGATTTTGAAAAGCCATTGCAACTTCGGGATTGGCCATAATCTTTGAAACAACTTCTTCTGGAGAAAGCCCAATTTGATCTGGTGAAAGTAAAAGTATTTTGAGAAAAGACATAAAATGGAGTAAAAAATTCATTTTTAAGCTGTTACGAGTGTTTGAAGGGTAAAATACGAGGTGATATTTTCAAAAGACTTCTGAGAATTCAATAAACTAACTAAACCTAGAGACGAGAAGAAACTAGTGATGTCTACACTCATAAAGATAAATTAGTCAACGAAGTCTAGCAAACTATGTTAATGAGTGAAAAAGAATGTTGAATCATACCAAATACTATTCTTTGATAAATTGGCATGAAAAGTGGTGTTTCTAAATGAGAACCTATCAGCTTTTTTTTTTTCTCAATGGAACTTACCAAGGCAATTCACTGAAAATTTTTATTTTGATTCTTTCAACAAATAACAGTATATGACCCCTATTTAAGCAGAATTAAAACCAATATTTGATAAAGAAAATATTAGCATGTTGAGAAGTAACCAGACAGATGGAATCAACTTATAAAAACAAGTCATGAATAAATAGTCAATTAGTGTTGATGATAGGGATAATAGGAGATGGTCGGTTTATGAGAGAAGAAAGAAGGGGAACTAACGGGGGAAACTGACTGTAACCGTTTAACTGTTTAGAACAGTTAAGTGTGGGTGGGAAAGGTTGTATAAATAGAGAGTAGTTAATTAGAAGGGCTGTGAATTGTTTTGTTAGTTGAACAGGATCATACCTGTGAGGAGGGTTAAGCCTCCGCTATCATTCCTGTACAGATACTACTGTGAATAATACACGATTTCCATATACTTTTGTGTCTTTTGGAGAGAAAGTGAGTTCTGGAAATTAGGTTCCCTATCTAGGAACCTAACAGTTGATCTTCAAGAATCGAAGATGATAAACTAAGTAGAACAGATGATTTCCATAGGATGGAAGCAAAAGAAGAGATTTTTTATTTAAGAATATTTTCATGTCAATTAGTAATAAGCAAAAATTGAACTACAATGGATTAATCAATTCTTAGTTGATCCTGCTCTCAGAGAAGACGTGACACTAAATAAGATTCAAGGCATAACAATGATAAAATAACAACTTACCAAAGTGCTGCTTAACTTGGGGACTATTGAGGTCAAAATTCTTTAAGGTATCCATCATCTGGCTGTCCCATTCAGTACCTCCACCCATGTTGCTTCTGAAATCAAACATACCAGAGAAGATTTCACACCCTATATTAACAAAATATGCACAGATTTATCTAACTGCAGCACATCGGATGAGAGGGAAATAATAAATAAGAAATACAATTTTCAAATACTTGAGATCTCAAGTCAATGCAATGACATTGAGTGTGGTTGTCATAAGACACATGAACCTGGCTCTGAAAAGCTAAAATATAAATTAATCTAAATATACAAGGGTAGAAGGACAAGGGGAAGAATTTTAAACAACAAAATCCGGATGTAAGAACACGCATTTCCACCACCATAGGTTAGAGGGAGGGCTGGAAGCCTAAAGTACAAAAGAAGTAAAACAGATATTTCAATCATGGCCACCATTTTTTCCTAATCCTAAATTATAAATTCTAATATATGAAGGATAAAGTACATGGATCAGTTTTAATTATCATCTCATCAAATTCATGAAATAAGAGATTAATAACTGGATTGTAATTCTGAAGAACTTTTTCATTCACCTAAAATCTAGTTTTCGTAGAAATGTCAAACAAGCTTAATGCAGATGAGCATTTTCC
Organism: Vigna reflexopilosa; assembly: GCA_027742785.1. NCBI lineage: Eukaryota > Viridiplantae > Streptophyta > Magnoliopsida > Fabales > Fabaceae > Vigna > Vigna reflexopilosa. The sequence continues at coordinate 23,428,171 of CM050926.1, read as the reverse complement.
TACCTTAGCTGCTCAAATTGAACCATAATCAAGGGGAATATTGTAAAGCAAAAAGGCTCTAAGCATATGAAGAAACAGTTAGAAGAACTTACAGCATTTCTTCCAGTTGTTGACGGTACTGTGGATGCTGCAGCATCCCTATTAAAAGCAGCGACAGAACAGCAACTATCACTCATTGGCCCATTATATCAAGAAGTTATGCAGAAAGTAATATCTACATATCAAGAGGTTATGCAGAAAGACATGACTTTTGACCTACAACTATTTTTAAACATAGAGTGCTTACATTATATAATTGTAACTGATAAAAATGTATGAGCATATACAAGTGTTGCATATAGTCTATATTCAGCATGGAAACAAAAGTTATAACAAGCAAACTCAGCATTGTGGTTACATGGGATTTAATTCCAGGAAGAAGCTAAACAACAAAAATTACACACTGCACAAATAATGAATCTTAAAACTATTATCAGCAGGAAACTGTTAAAAGTAGAGAATTACATTTGAAGGTATCAGGATTCCTCATCTCCTCAGGTAAATAGCTGCAACAAAACCCAGAAAAGTAAAAACCTTTTGGATAACAAGGGAAAAAAGTTCTTAAATAATCTACACAAACATGTAAATCATATATGAAATTTTTCATCAAGTAATTGTAAACAAGAACACATTAAGAATCGTTTTATTTTATAAGAGAAAGATCATAAGTTAGCTCCAACAGAAATAAACAAAAGAATGGAACTACTCTAAACTCCAATTCTAAGTATCAAAGGTAGTAGTACTAATGCCATCAAAAGTTCTAAAAGATAAGAGACTTCTACCAAACTACTCAAAGTTTAAACATATCCATATTCCTACTTAGCACTGACAAAGCCACAAGAAATGCAAAAGTATAAACATTATTTAAGATGAAGGGAATTAACATTACGGATAAACCATCTTCTGTACTCTTGGGTCCTCCATCATTTTCTCCAAAGCCTCCACTGACAAGACTGAATTTTCTATCCAAAATAAATAATGGCACCTTCAGGACTTTGATTAAACCAGATAGCAGCTTATTGAAGGAAGCATTGAAATAACAATAATTGTACAAACAATATATTTCAAGACAACAAAAAAAATGTTTAATTGATTTAAGCCAGCTGTACCAATGAGATTAAAAGCAATGCTTTTGGAACTAACATTTTTTTTTTATTTACAACTTCAAATACTTAATTAGAGTCAAAAAGTAAAGGAAAGCTGACAAGAAAAACTTCATGAGTAAAGGGTAAAATTACAAAGCATATGAAGTGCACACGATACATGATAAACTCAGCAATGATAACGAGAATTAATTGATATTTACTATCATAATGCAACAAACAACTCATTTATTTGGCAGGACTGATCTAAGGCATGTTATGTCAGCGCTTTTCCCATAAATTGAGGCTTGAATAGATGTATCACATTCCATGGGGTTTTCCATCAATAAAGCGGAATTGAAAATATTTACAATTTCAACAGTCTCTACTTACTTGTAGATTGAGAACCAGGAAAACCACCAAAACCTTGGTTAAAGGAAGCTCCATTTTGAGAAACCTTCAATAAATGCGTATTAGATATTAAGAACAACACAGGTCACTGAACTTCTTGCAAAAACGTGTATCTTAAAAACTCACTTCATCAGGAACCCGGGCTTTCTCCTTGACAGAACTTGATTCATCATCTTTAACACTTTCAAAAGGACTCTTCTGCACAGTTTCTTCAGGAGAAACATCTACAAAAGCTGTAATGGAAAATCTAAGGAATTTTAACAATTAAAGTTTCAATTTTTACGCACATAAAAGCTGTCATCAGATATGATCACTGCAACTTATATGGATAATGAAGGTTTTCCATCTTCATTTTCTGTTGGAAATCTTTATATAGAGAACAAGAAATTGTTGCAAATATTTTAAAAATACTTATCTTAATTGATTTTTTTTAAACTAATTAATAAAGGAAAGGAAGTAATAAACATTAATAATTATTCAATTCAAATACTTTTAATATGAAACAATTTCAAAAATAGTTAAGCTTTTGCTTTCTGTTTTCTCCTCCTCAACTTCCCACTTTCTATTTCCCAGCATTATCCCATTTTCTACATTATTTTAGTTTCTGAATATATAATTGGTGGATCTCACCTACTCACCTAGTTTTTCATATTAAAATGTTTAATGCACGTAACTTGCCACTAAAAGCAAATAACACAAATAACTGTGAACTGGTACACTTGCATGCATGCAAACTCAAACAAAAAATAAGAAAGCTTAAGGATCATCATTGGCAAGTCAATGAAGCATTCATGGCAGGCTGAACAAGTTGGCAATACCCTTTGTAGGATTCCATCAAAAATATTATCTGATATCAAATTCAGACTGGCAAATACCAAATCATCCTTTAATATTGTGTAGAACGTCAGTGGAGTTAAGTCAATTAGAACAGTAATCCAGGCTAAAAGCCAATTAGAAAATACTGTACTAAACCAAATAAATAGGCCAAAAAGAAAAAACAAAGAGCTTTCAAGACTATTTAATTTACCTGGAATCACATATATCTCCTAGTGGACACATCACCTCACCCACCATATATAAATTAGAAAAGTAGTATGTCTCATCGAACAAGAAACAAATAGGATTGCTATGAAGACATTATAAGGTTAAGTTACCAATTTTTTTGGGTTTGTTTGGTACTTCCACTTCATCTTTAATATCAGCAGTTCGTGTAGCCTCTACTTTTGTTGCAGGTACATCTACGGTGATGGTGGATTGAAAACTACTAGATGTTGAAGGTGCTTGAGGTTGAGCAGTTGCAGTGGGCCCTGCTGCTGATGGTGTTGAAAAGGGAAAAGGAGACCCTGGCGAAAAGGCAGCATTGCCAAATTGGTTATTTTGTGAATTCATCTGGCCCATCATGGTCTTGAAAGCTTGTTGCATTGCATATTTCTAAAACAAAATCAGAAGGCATATTTAAATTATGTAATATGTTCAGGACATAAAAAATTAGGCCAGACAGAGCATATACAACAATTAACAAAGTGATAGGACTGCGAGCTTGGATCAAGAGGCTTGGATCAAGAGGCTGATATTAGGCCCAAAAGGACAGTATTACAAGTTTAGGCTTAGATGAATAAACTTGTAAGACTTTCTTTTTGGCTTAATATCACCCTCTTGATCCATGCTCCCAGTCTTTCACAGAGAAATTTAAATACTAAAAGGTGGCATCACAAACAATACCCATATTCTAATAAAGCTAAATCAAAATCTCAAGTTCAATCAAACTGTAAGAATTCTACGTACTTCCTGTGCTTCCAAAAAGAAGAGTGAACAATAAGCAATGTAAATTAAAGCAACAAACATACCTATTAGAAAAAAAGCCGAAACATTATTTAAACATCTGTAAAATTTTACTTGAATAAGGAAGATGGCAGCTAATGTGTTCAATGATAGAAAAACCTATAATTTCTTTTACAAACATTGAAGGTATACTTTGCAGTTGTTGATTGGAGAGGCAAAAATCAAGCTATAATTTCTGTTTTTCGGTTAGTAGAAGTGTTGACAACAAATTATGTGTGGACACATGCCTTCAACTTCCAAGTAATTTCAAAAGAAGCCCGTCATAAAGATTAAAAAACTATTCTAGAAAAGAATGCTCATACACCTCAAAACAGTTGCTGAAGTGGTGTTCAGTACATCAGATACTGTTGGGGGCACTAGTAAAAACTAAATATTTGGTTTTTATCTGAGTTTAGATGGTAGAAAAATGGTCTTGCGGGAGAAATTGGAGCTAATTTTGACTGTTAAGATATAAATGATTGACAAGATTAAAAGTTGCTTGAAGGTCGCATGTCATTTAAAAGAAGATGCATCGCGTTTACTTTCTAATCCTCACTATCCATTTAAGATCTAGCGGTGAGGATCTAATCTTTTAACTCTCACATTAAATGACTCCTCTGACTAGTCATGGTCCCTATATCTTTTGGCAGAACTCAAAGAATGCCGCAGCATATAACCATGACTTGTGAAATTTCTAACATACAAACCCATATTTACAGTTGAACTCAAAGTATGCACCAAATTATAGCCCTTACACCAATAACAAGCAAACTTTGTTACATCTTACACAGTTATACTCGAACTCAAAGAATGAATCAGCTTATATCAATGCATAGCAATAGAGTGACACTCACCTTTAATCTTGAAGCTACCTGCAAAAACACAAAATTTATTAAACATGCAGCAAAAATAAATCCGTCATCAGTACATGTAATGTACAATTGTAACTACAGTTCTCAGTTCTCACCATAGAAAACAGTGCAGAAAGCCCAACACCAACACCAATCCAAAAGAGAGGTGACCCTCTATAAATAGAGTAAATTATATAAATATAGTGTGAATTTACATGCAAAAGATGTCAGCAAACTTCAATCAATAAAATATCAGTAGCTGCCATCATAAAAACATGAGACAACAATTTTAAAGAAAAGTAATATGCAAAAGGTAAAGAGAGTAAATGATTACATAGTTGAGGACGAAGGTGGTGATAATGGTGGGTTAACTCCAATTGATGTCGTTTCTAGATTATTTGAAGAAGAAACACTTGCAAAATGTTTTACTATCGACTTCTCCTGCACTGTTTCACTGACATGCATTACTTATGCGTCTTAAGTGATAAGTGAAAAATATTGAAAGGGATACACAGCAAGCACTCACTAATCACAAGAGAATACTAGTCAATAGACAAGATAAATATACATTACTTAAATGAATTAAAAATACACAGACATGAGATAAATTTTTTAACCATGGATTCAAATTCAAAATGCTATTAGGTAACCTTGAGAGAAACTCCAAAAATAGAGTGGTAAACTATTGTATATAGAATGCTATATTTGATTCATCAGAAATTAGGGCTCATTTATTTCTACTTTTTAATAGGGTAAAAGTGCTTCATATATTTGAAAGACTAAAATGGTATTATTAAAATTGTATTTTGTCCCTCAATTTTAGTGTTTCGGAAATAAAACCATTTCTTTTCCAAAATTGAGGGACGAAAATTACCTTTTTTTTTAATTTGAAGGGCTAAAACCGGGTTATCCTAAATTTCATGAACTAAAAACATAATTAAACCAGAAAAAGAAGAGAGGATTTAAACTTTTCTAAAAGAGTAGCTTCCAAAACAAAGTCGTATCACTAAAAGTGTTTTTCTCTATTGCCTGCATATCCAAAACACTCCCTTAAACCCTTGAAAATGTCAACATGGTGTATTCATGACTCAAGTCCAATAACAACAGAACCAACATGTTCAATTCGGCTTCTATCTTTAGTGCCGAAGAAGAAACAAAAAGCAAAACAAACACAGCAATAGCATAATCAAACCTATCAATTCACCTTCAACTTCAACAATACAAATTTCATTTTACTGGACTCCATCAGAATCCAGTGATTCAGTGAATCTTTTTCCCACCAAGAATAAATTCCAACTAAAGATTCTAATCCCCCATCAAACACACCAACGCTCACATAGAAAGATAATAACAAAACTTGACAAAAAGTTCAAGAATTGAATACCAGATTTCTGGCCATGATGGGAGGAAGAGAGCGCAGAAACACGGTATCGGCAACGGTGAGGAGCAATCAAGACCCTCCCAAGAGAGAAGGGCTTTCTTCTTAAAACGCCTCTGTCTGTGACGTCTCTTGCAAGAACACGTCCCAACATCAAAGGTTTAGAGGAAGACACAAGGGCCAAGTTCAGGTTGTCCATCTTCTTCTCGTTTCCAAGATATGTAAGAAAGACGCAGAAGTTCAAAGAATGAACTGAAAATGTTGAAATCAGTAGTGATGGGAGTGGCAGTGGATTTGGAAGCAGAGGGGTGGAATTTATGGGAAATTTTGGAAGGATTTGGAGTTTGGAGAAGGGGCAAGATTACAATGGCTAATGAAGGTTTGAGGTTTTGGGTTGTATAGTTGTAGGGATAAGTGGCAATGAAAAAAACTTCAACTTTGCAAATGCTATTAGAACGATGTCGTCTATAGAATATTTGCTGACATTTTTTTTTCTTTTTTCTTTTCATTTTACTTTTGCTATTTGTTTGTTTTGAGTCAGATTAGGCAGCGGGAAATTTATTTATATTTATTTTAATTAATTTTACAATTAAATAGTTTCATATATTTTAAGAAAAAAAAAGACTTGATATAATTTTAATTGTAGTTGGTTTTTTTATTAATTGGCCGTCAATTAAAAAGCAGGTTCAACTTTATAATTTAATCTGTCGAAATATCGAGTTACTAGGTTAACTCGTTTATTTTTTTTTTAATTGAAAATTTAATATCACATTGGAATGAATTGAAATATTTTAATTTTTTATAGAAAACGGAATAAAAATGAATTAATGTTAGGTTATTAGATTGATGATAAACTGTTGAATTGATATCAGACTATCGGATTGTCAAAAACAGAAAGAATTTAAAAACTTAGAAGGAGATAAAATAGTAACTGAAGTCACTTAACAAAAGAAACAATTACAAAAATAATAAAAATTCTTTAATTTAACATAAACAATGACAAAAAAAAAACAAAAAAACAATTGAAATTGATACGAAGATGAGAGGAGATCAATAAAGATAAAGTCGAATTATGTGTGTAATGACATTGGACTGAATTAGAGGCTAAACTTAGCAAGCTAGATTGGTTTGAACTAAGTTAAAAAATGTTAGCCTTTTTGCCATCTAAAATAAATCAACCAAAATATATTTTATTTTTCAAGGTGAAGATGTATAGTTTTCCAATTAGGTTCATAAGTTCTCTTTGCCTTTGAGTGGTTTCAACAACATTTCAATATTAAATTAGTATATCATATCCAAGGAATAATAATATATGTAAATTAATGAATAGTATAGGAAAATGTCAATTTATTTATATTTTTTTTATCATTAAATAACTTTATGACAAAGACACAATAATCAAAAGTAGTTCTTTCATAATTTTGATCACATAAAAGACTCAAACTTCTAATATTATTGTTTTAGAGCTTGCTTCAAATCATATAGACTCTTTCTCAACCTACACACATGATATTCCTTGCTTCAACATGAAAGTCATCAAGTTGTTTCATGTAAATCTTTTTCTCCAAATTACCATAAAGGAAAATTGTTTTCACATTCATCTACTCAACATCCAAATCAAAAATAACACCAAAACTTAGCACAATTCTAATATATGACATTTTCACCACAGGTGAGATAATCTCATTGAATTCGACACTTTTTTTTATGTCTAAATCCTTTCACCAATAATCTAGCCTTATACCTTGGAAATGTAGAATTTGAATCTTATTTCACCCAGAAAATCCACATAGTTTCCAAATCCTTTTTGCCTTTAGGCAATTTTACCAAGCCATAAGTGTGATTATCATGCAAAGATTTCATCTCATCTCGCGTTGCATCCAATCATTATTGTTTTTCTTTACTATCCAAAGCTTCTTCAAAACATTCAGGTTTTCTACCATCAATCAAAGTTACATACTCATTTGAAGGATATCTGGAAAATGGCTTTCTTAGCCTACTAGACCTTTTGGTAGGGACTTATGATAATTCGAGTATATCACCAAGATCATCATCATACTCCTATTTAGCATCATTAATTGGAACCTCTACTCAATCTTCAACCTATCGATCATCAACATCACCATGTTACTTATCATCTTGAGCTTTAATATCAACATTATCCATATTATGAATTGGAAATCTCATTGGATTACCATTAATGAATTATGATCCTTCTTGAGTTTAGTCTTTTCCACCTTGTTGATGCCTTCAATTGTTTGATCTTCCATGAATTTCATATAAAAACTTCTTACTAGCTCCTTTTCTACAAGATCATACAACATGTAGCCAAATTCATCTTGACCATAACTTTCCTTGTCTTTGCGTCTAACTTTTCATCATTTGTAACATAAACAAGTGCCCTGCAACCAAAGACATGCTAATGGTCATAGCCAACATTTTTACCAAACCAAATTTTGTTTAGCACCTCAATATTCAAAGGAACTGCATAACTAAGATTAATAACATGCACTGGTGCAAACAATGACTCTCCCCAAAAGTGCTTAGGCAACTTTGCTTCAAAAAGCATACATCTAACCTTTTCAACAAAAGTCTTGTTCATCCTCTCAGCTAGACCATTCAACTAAGGAGTTTTAGGAGAAGTATGTTCATGCTTAATACCTTATTGTTTGCAATAAGCATCAAAGGGTCCACGATACTCACCACCATTATCAATATGATACATTTTAGCTTATTGCTTGATTGTCTCTCAACCATAGCATGAATTTCTAAAACTTTTCAAGTACTTAATCCTTTTGTTGAAGTGCATAGACCCATAGCTTTTTGGAACAATCATCAATAAAAGTAACAAACTAAAGTGCATAACTAAATGATTTTACCTTTAATAATGGGCCACAAACATCATAATACATCAATTCAAGCAACTTTGACTTCCTTGAGAGATGATGCTTCTTAAAAGAAACTTTGGTTTATTTACCAACCATACAATAAGAACATTTCTTCAACTCTGCATTCCTCAATCCCAAAAGAACACCCTTTTTAGCTAAGAAATTAAGGCATTTCTCACTTATATGACCAAGTCTTTGGTGCCACAAAGATGCTTCTATATACATAACATTCACACTGTCTTTAGCAACTAAATCTTTAGTCCAATACAATTTATAGTGTTTCTCCCTTTGGTTATAACCAATTTACCTCTAGTGGGCTTCCATTTACAGAAGCAAAGTGGTTGTCATAACCACTAATATTAAGCAAATGCATAAATATCATATTAAATTGAACATCTAAAGCATGTTTGACTATTTTGAGTAATAATTGCTCTCACATGTTGGTTTGCAAAAAAACATCACCAACACTAATAACCTTTGGAACACCATCATTACCCATCTTCAACACTCTAAAATTACCAAAAGTGTAAGATGTGAAGAACTCCTTCCTCGATGTAATGTGCAGTGTAACATCACTATCAATAATCAACATGCTCTAGTTAGATGCAATATGAACAAACTCATAGTCATGAAGAAGAACAAGATCATCACTTATAGTAGTAGTGACACAATCATCATCATAATGATTATTATCTATCTATATGTCCTTCTTGCCTTTGTTGTCCTTTCTCCACTTAAAACAATAATGACACTTTATATTCTTGAATCTTGACTTGGACTTGCTCTTGTTCTGCTCTTTACCACCTTTTGGTTCATTTTTTTTACTTCTCCCTTAATCTATGTGATAAGCATCTCAGACTAAGATGAATAACTATGCACCTTTCTTCTCATTTAATCAATAAGAGCATCGTTTTTAGCCATTTGCAAAGAAATAACGCCATTTGAGGCGAAGTTTGTAATTAAAACTCAAAATACCTCTCAAGACTCTAGTAGAGTACTCAGTAGCCATAATTCTAAAACTTCATCATCAAAGTTTATACACATTCCTAACAATTCATATAAGAACCCTTGAAATTCATTTAAATAGTCTAAAATGGAAGAATTCTTCATACATCTCAAATCCATCAAGCAATTCAACAAATTTAGTTTATTATTTCTCAACTTAGAAGCATACAAAGATTCAATTTTCTTTCACAAAGTTATAACATGTGTCTCATTAGCAATATGTTGTAAACATTATCTTCTACGTATTGTCAAATAAAACCACACATTTGTCGGTGCTCAAGTCTCATTCTTCATCAGACATAAAATTCGGCTTCTTGTAGCAAAGATAGAAATATGCAATTTCTTCACAAACAATAAGTCTTTCATCTTGTCATTCGACAAATGATAATTGATACCATTCAAAATAATCATCTTTGTATTTGCCTTCATCATTCAAGCAAGTAATTATAGCTTTAAACTAAGAGCTTTGGTACTATTATGATGGGAAAAACAACATAATACAACCAATATACCAGATAATGCGGTGGATAAAATTCCCCTAACTTTCTAGAATCTACGAAAAGCAATAACTAATGAATAGCAACAATATATCACCAAAATCACAGATCAAAGACATAAACATTTTTAGCATGAAAAATTTCTCAATTCAAGGGTAACAACCACGAGTCGTCCAGACCAAAGAAATATCTCCACTATGATCAACAAATGGTACAAAAGAGTCTTAATTAATTGCACAAACTAGTGCTAACACCCAACTAAAGATCAAAGCTACAAAATTACAAAATTGAAGAACAAAGAGAGAAGAACTCTAAAAATACAACTATTGTGCGAGTTCAATATCTCTAACCTTAGACATCCAATCAACGATCTGATTGATCATGATGAAGAACCATGTGCTGCGAATCTCGTGTCAAAGTTTCAGCTCGATCCAATGGTGAACAAATTCAGGATGGTCATGATACCGAAATTGCATAGTGAAAATTTCTACAAAATTTTCTCTCCTTCTTTACCCTTCGAAGTTGTGTGGCTTTATTTTGACTCATATTGATTTGGTAGCCCCTCACTAGTAAAAAATATGTTAATCACAATTTTTTTTGACATAGTTGAATCTAAACCCAACATTTTAAAACCAACTCAAACATTTATATAAAAAAAAGATTGAATTTTACACATTTTCAAAATATAAATTATTTTAAAAAAATTAAAAAGTTAATAAATTTATTTTATTTTATGAATACAAAATAACATGAGTACAAAGACCCAACATATATAAATACTTACCCATTTCTATAACCAAATCAAAGAAATCTTATATTATTCATCATCTTATCAATACGAAGATTTTCGTGAAAAGGAACCAATTCTTATAATGTGTTTTTCTTTTTTATTTGTCTTTTTCTTTTCATATGATATCTGCCTTTTCATTTCAAAACCGGTAAAAAATACAATTTAAAATTGAAATTATGAAACAGTGTGAGTTGGATTTTTGGTGGACCATTCAATGAAAACATTGGTTTTTATGTCTTAGTTTCTATAAATGTTCATAGTACTTACGCGACAAATTTCTCATATTCTAATTTATTTATTTGTATTAGTACTTCATATTTATTTATCTTTATGTCGTAGCTTTTAAATAACGCACCGTGTATTGGATTAGGATCCTATCCAATGGAAGTTAGCGAAGAAGGCATAGGGAGGGTGCAACCCCTTGCCCAATCGGGTCTCTCTCGGGTTCCACCCCAATACATTCAACCCCTTCATACCCGACCCGTTTTTCACACCCCAACCGAACCACGGAATATTCCTCTTATCGACCTATCGTTCTTCGACCCGACCCGCCGCGCCTCCACCCTTGAATCCATCGCAAGCGCCTGCCGCGACTGGGGCGCCTTCCACGTCACCAACCACGGCGTCCCTCTGTCACTCCTCGCCGACATTCGCCGCACTGGCCGCGCATTCTTCACCGACTGCCCCATGCCGGAGAAGCTCCGCTATGCTTGCTCCACGGCTGCGTCGGAGGGCTACGGCAGCAAGATGCTGGCAACCTCCGATCAGCAGCAAGACGACGCGCAGGTCCTCGATTGGAGGGACTACTTCGACCACCACACTCTCCCACTCTCTCGGCGGAACCCTGATCGGTGGCCGGAGTTTCCCCACGATTACCGGGACACAGTGGCGAGGTACAGCGACGAGATGAAGATTCTGGCGCAAAAGTTGCTGGCTTTGATATCTGAGAGTCTAGGGTTGCGTGCTTCGTGCATTGAAGATGCTGTTGGAGAATTTTACCAGAACATCACGATTAGCTTCTATCCTCCGTGTCCCGAACCAGACCTCACGCTTGGGTTGCAATCGCATTCTGACATAGGTGCAATCACGCTTTTGATTCAGGATGAGGTGGAGGGTCTTCAAGTGCTGAAGAGTGGTGATGGTGGTGGTGACAAGTGGGTTACTGTTGAACCCTTGTCAGATGCTGTTCTTGTTATCTTGGCTGACCAAACTGAGGTAAATAAACTGTTGGCCCTTTTGGTTTGTATAAATTTACAGCACAATAGGAAATATGGAAATTCTTTTGAACTTGAACATTTGATTTTTGTACTGGACAAATGTTGTTCTTATGTCTTTTTGGGGCTGGTTTTCAATCATAATTGAAGTTTTATCTAGGTAACTTATACTGATATTTAGTTGTACCTCTGATGACACAAGGCGACAAGGCGACAAGGCGACTAGGGGTGTGTTTGGGATAACATTGGGTTGAAAGTAACCCACGTTTTCCCTAATCCACCAATACAGCTCCTTCTCTATTTTCATCTTCCAAATGTGTGAAGGGATTCTTAGTATTTGTCAAACGCCAAACCAAACACACACTAAGAGCATCCGAAGAGAAAAAAGTGCTTGCAAAAAACTTTCTCACAGACTTATTTTTATTGAGTGAAATTTGGTTGAGTTTCAATGATCACATTTCCCATTTGGGTTTACTGCCAAACTAGTGAGAGCTAGGTGAGTTTCAACTCATAGAAGAAAGAGGAATAGAAAAAACGTTAAAAAAAGAATGTACTGATAGTATGCTTGTAATAGGAAATAAGTGGGTTGGAGAATTTTGGTTGTACTGCCATTTATTTAATGTGCTATGAGAGTTAAGAAAAGCAGTTGCTGAAGCGTTTAGGGGAAATCATCTTTTTTTTTTCTTCTTAATTTAGATTACTGAGCACGGCCAAAGGAGTTTATGGGAGCAATGTATGGCACGAGTATAGCATATGTGCATTGCAAAGGAATAATCACTAGCATGCTCTATTTGTGACCAGTTTTATTAAATTGCTAACAATTGCTGACATTCAAGTAAGTAGGTGTGAAGTATTGGTTTTTATGGTGTATTGAACTTTGTTTGGGACATTAAATTCAATGGACGGGTTATGATTTACCTTATAATATATATAATATTGCAAACCGTTTCACTTTAATTGGGGAAGTGGGAATAAGGAGGAAAAATGTGTGGAAAAGAGAGATTGTTTTTCCATGTAAAAATTATTATTTAGAACTGGTCAACATGACAGGTTTTTTTTATTTAACGAGTTCCAATATTTAGCTAAATTGGCGCCATCACTATCCCTCAGCTGTGGAGAACAATGTTTCTTTCTGGATTATAAGCATTTGCTTGTATCATTTTGACTTGTAAATTCAGTATTCTACAACATGGCAGCTTAATAGTAAATTCTGATGATCTGTGATTTCTTTATCCTGATTGACCATTGATTCATTAAGTTAAATAAAAGTTGGCTAAATTTGGATGAAGAGAAAGTTGGGGTGAGTTCAACTACAATTGGTCTTTTTGCAAGTTTTCAACTAACAGAAAATTCTTTTGGCACCAGATTATAACCAATGGAAAGTACAGGAGCTGTGAGCATAGGGCAATTACTAATCCTGATAGAGCAAGGCTTTCTGTGGCAACATTTCATGACCCTGCTAAGACAGTCAAGATCTTCCCTGTCTCTGAACTGATAGATGAGTCATCACCTGCTAAATACCGTGATGTTGTGTATGGAGACTATGTATTATCATGGTATACCAAAGGCCCTGAAGGAAAACGAAATATTGATGCACTTGTACTGGATTCTTAGGTTTGTGCTTTTATTTTTCTCTCTTGTCTCATGGCTTGGCTTGTATCTTGTGGGGGTAGAGTAAATAAAGTTATTTTATAATGTAAAATTCCTCATTCTTGGATAGTAAATAAAACCTTGAATCTTTTTTACTATGGCAACCTGTTTGTAACGACAGAACAACAGACGATGATAATCACTATTTTGTTGTAATTAAGAGCAATATATAGCTACAATCTTTCTATGATCTTCGATCAGTTTTATGAGCCGTTTGCAACTACAGAAAATTGACCCTTTAGGCTTTCATATTGATAAAGATGAGAAGTAATGAACCCAATGACATTTACTGAAAATCGCATACAATGAAAAAGGGTTTGGAAGCAACTATGAAAGAAAGGGAGAATCTTTTCTAACCTAGAGCTAAACCAATAACTGAGACCCTTTAGTGTCCAAAAAAAGACCAATCATCTGAAAAAGAAAACTACCCTTAAACAAAATATTATTTCTCACAATTCAAAATCATCAAACTACAATATGCCATAACGGATTCTTTTAGTTTTTGTTTGATTAAATAGTCCGTTCAGTCCTTAAAAGTGTGATTCACATTTAATTACGCACGTATTAAAATTTAATTAGTTTAATACTATAGTGTCTTTGTTTTGAAGCTAATGAAACAGTGTCTATCAAAATGAGTGAACAATATGTATGTCTAGATAATATTCTAAATGCAAAGAATATATAATACTCTAAACAATTTGATACATGCACCTCACCAACTTCAGCCTACACCTCCCTTGTTTTTTTTATCTGTCATATCTTATCGGATGATATTTTGTTTTTTAAAAAAAGCTGTCTTAGTGAGAGGTTTTTCCTTTTTTTCTTTGTCGCACTTCATCTCCTCCTTTCCTTCCTCTCCTTGGTTTGGTGTGGTGAGCTCTAGCAACAAGGGTTCTTCTTCTCAGTTGGTAAAATACTTGCTCTTGTTAAGAAAATGCTTGATCTTGCTCTGTTAAAATGTTTGGTTGTTTTTGTTAAAACAATGTTTGCTCTTGCTTTGCTCTATTAAAAATGGTCGGTCTGTTTCTGTTAGAAAAATGTTTGGTGTTTTAAAAATGATTCGTCTATTTTAGTGGGTGGGTTTGTGTACGGTGGAGGTGAGGGGACGAAGTCGGAGGAATAACCATGGAAACTGATCGCACTTGGAAGTGCAGGGATGACGTAGTTGATGAGAGCTGCAGTTGGAAGTGCGGATAGCCTTGGCCGCAGTTGGAAGTGCGGATGGTCTTTGTAGTAGTTGGACCTGCGTTTCGTGTTAACCGCAGTTGGATCTGCGTTAGCCGTAGTTGGATCTGCGTTTCACTGTGAGCCGTAGTTGGATCTGTGTTTCACTGTGAGCCGCAGTTGGATATGCGGTCTGCGTTCACTGTTATGTGCTTTAAGTTTTGTTAGTATATAGGTTTGCTTTATTATGTTACATTTTGTTAGTATATAGCTTTCCTTTATTATGTTACGTTAGTATTTACATTTATTTTTGCTAATATTTTGTATATTTTGTTAATATTTTATATTTATATATTTTGTAATTTTTTTTATGTTTTATTGTTAAATATTATTTAATATGTTTACGGAGTATGTTTTGAATTTTTTTATTTGTTTGTTAATTTCTTTTTTGAATTAGTTTATTTTTTTTTATAATTTTAATTTTGTTATATATTATTTATTATGTATATTTTTTGTTTAATTTTATTTTAGTTGTTTTTGAAATCTTGAACTAACCTGGACGAACTCTTTCTTCTTCCTCCTCCTCTAATGTTCACAGCACCATTACCAAGGATCATCACCACCACGGAACAGAACTACCAATGTATAACCTCTCAACTCAAAACAGTCAAACAGTAAAAGTGAAGTGAACAAAATGCTAGTAAAAGTGAAGTGAACAAAATGCTATTGTGAGTGAAAGAATGGAAACCACAAAGGGAGTGCATGTAGGTTAGGGTTTATACTCTCATAAAAATTTTGTTAGTGGTTAGGATATCATTAAGTAATCATTAATTGTGTTTTAGCTTTAATAAATGAAGGGTAAATATGTAAAATTGGAGGTGCAGGGAGAAAGAGGTGAGGTGTAGGGAGCATTACTCTTATTTAAAAGTTATACACTAATTTAGAAGAATGTTAAGAGATACAAAGACATTCTAGAAATGTTTCATCAATGCTTTTTTTCTACCAAAATTGTACAAGCAACATAGTTGTCTCTGCAAAAGCAACATATCATTGACCTTGTACAAAAAGTTACACACCTACGTTAAAGTCAATGCTTCTAAGTAACAAATCTTTCTTGAAGTTGCCTACATAAAGAAGACCACATTAAAAGAATAAGATAACAAAAAAAGTTGCATATATTATCTTGTTGCCAAAATTCTCTTGTTGTTGCATTGTCTAGCTCTTTGAGAAAGAAAATTCTTTGCAACAAATTTTTCATATATATTTTGTATTGATCTAAATCATCTCTAAGAGAGATTTTAAATTTGTACTTATTTATAAAACACTTTATTATTTTTGGATAATTAGAAATGATTTAAAACATTTGGTTGTTTAATTCACGGAGAGTTAAAAGTTTTAGTCAGTTGAACTATTATATATCAGGAGTGATTAAACTTATTGTAAAACCAAGAGTTGTGAAACTCGTTGTAACTTTAAAGTTAGTGAAACTATTTAAGAGTTTTTAAAGAAATGCTGGACGAAGCTTAATTGAAGTGAACTAATATAAAAACAAATTTTCATCTTTGCTTTCTTTTGTTTGTCAGTCTAACATTAATTGTAAAAAGGTTTTCAAAATCTATTCAATTTTTCTTTTTGGTTTAATAGATTCGGAGGTCCCTATTTATGCAGTTTTGCGTCAACTAGATCCCTCTATTTTCAATTAGTTCGATTTGGTCCCTGTTTATGAAAAATTGAAGCAATAAAGTGTGTGCCATTAAATATTCTGGACGGTGTAAAAAATGTTGCCTGAGGTGGACTTAAATGATTTTTTAATTTAAAAAAGTTTAAAAAGTCCCTGCCACATCACCACCATGACACGTCATCATCACCATCTCCACCATCTCCAGACAAACCCTAATTTCTCTCCAAGAAACCCTAGCTGCCGCATCATCCAGCATCGCCACCAACACGATCTCGCCATCATCACCATTCACGACCATCAACGCCACCGTAGAACCGACCACCACAAGCGCCAGCACCATGACCAACCTCAGGCCACCACGCTTCTCGCGACCTTCTTCCATGGACACTACCATCTTCCTCGCGTTCCATTCTCGCCGGTAGCCAACCATCTCCACAGCGCAGGTCGCCGCCGCTAACACATGCGCCGCCGCCACCATCTTCATCTTCTCCACCTGGAAATCAAAGGCGTACCTGCAAAGCCAAACCAAAAACCCAGAATCGCATTACTTCTCGTGCAAGAACCCAAGCCATTGCAGCACCCACCTTCATCGCACCACTCCGCCATTAGCGAACCACCAACAGCTCGCACCAGCATCGAACAACAACACCTTCATCCATGAAACCCATTCGTTTCTGTGTCGCACCTACAAAGAGGAACACCAAATCAATTTCATCAGATCGTCTTCTCTCGCGTTTTCCTCTCGCGCCTCCACGTCAAAATCCAGAAACCTGCAAGAATCAAACCAAGAACCAAGACGAGTTCAATTCGCCTGAAACATCATCAAATTGTTCGGAGCGCTACGGAGGAGAAGAGGCGAAACCCTTTCGCGAAGAGAGACTAGGTGCTAGAGCAGAAGTATTCCCTCAGTCTGAAACCCTAATTGGGAGGGAAGAGTGCTGACACGTGGCAGCGCATTATGTCAATTTAAGTTCATGTATTAAACTCTTTATGTGCCACGTGTTTTCAAATGCCAGCTCACCTAGTCACCAGACTTAAATTTTGACGTCGTCCAGAGAATTTAACGGCATAGACTTTATTGCTTCAATTTTGACCTCCCCATTGACAATTCACTTATGCTTCAATTCAATCCACGAGAGTCTACATTCAAGGAAAAAGTTCACCATAAGGATTTTTTTCATTAATAAAAGATAAGAAAAAATGATGAACCTTATAACATACTTCTCCGGCGGCGTATAATCAATCAACCTAGAAATTCTGGTTTCAGCCCTACATTCATTCATATAAAAGGTTGACCTTAAGGATTTTTTTCATTAATAAAGATAAGAAGAAATTATGAACCATATGACACACCTCCCGTTAAACAAATTACTCCTTTTTGGATTGAAATCCATGAGATGTCTGCATTAATATAAAAAGTTAACAATAAGAATTTTTTTCAGTGGTAAATATAAGAAGAAATGATGAACCCGATGACGCACCTCTTCAAAAGTGAATTATGTATGCATTGATCGATATCCGTGAAGATCCTGAATTCATAAAAAAAAAAAAAGTTTACCTTAACTCCTTTTTCATTGATAAAGATAAGAAGAAATGATGAACCTATGACACACCTTTCAGTAGGCAAATTACGCTCGCTTCGATTGATATCAATGAGGGGCCTACATTCATATAAACACTTTCTTATTTTTTTTCTTCTTCTTCAACAATAGTTATTATTTTCATTTGGTTAAGTTGTTGTGAACATGTGAACATACCTTGGTGGCTCATCATCTGAATCCTCAACTTCTTCTGATGATTCCTCAGAATTTTTATCCTGGGCTTCATATTCCTCAGAACCTATGTCTTCATTTTCTGCTTCATCATCAGCTTCTGATTCCTCAGAACCTATATCTTCATCTTCTGCTTCATCAGCTTCTGATTCCTCAGAATTTGAACTCTCAACTTGAGATTCTTCAGAACTTACATCTTCATCTTCTGCTTCATCAACTTCTGATTCCTCATAATTTGAACTCTCAACTTGAGATTCTTCAGAATTTGTATGACCGTCTTCTGACTTCTCAGAATTTGTATCATCAGCTTCAAATTCCTCAGAATTTGTATATTCAGCATCACTACCCTCTACATCTTCAACATCACTATCCTCTGCATTTGAAATCTCAGCATCAAAATTCTTTGCATTTGCCTTAGAAAAGCCACCTGTTCAAATATCATAACCAAAAAACTATTGAGTTGATTTTTTAACAATTATAAATGAAAGAAATAATAATTTAAGGAATTAAACTTTAATTAGTGATCTTAATCATGTTAAAAGAGGAAAAATATAGTAAAATTGGATTTCTCCTCCAATATTTTCTATTGTAAAGTTCTTATTTACATAATTTATTCCTAAAATACAAAGAATTTCTTCAATACCCTCTTTTTAAGAATTTGTTGTTTATGCATATTTCTAAATTTTGGATTTATATTTTTTTTAACATGAATTAAACCGTGATGTTTCATTGTAAAAGTAATACCTTGTTGTTGTCTTTTGAGAAGCTTGGAAATGAGATACCCTACAAATATAAAAAATGGCATATGATTTATATCCGAGATATCAAACATACTAATATCATGATTATGTACTTCACTTTTGGATATAATGATCAAACAACATATCTAGAGGCATTTGAAAGTTAAGCACACTAGAAAGGGTTCCATTAATTAAATAAATTGCAGAGCTCACAATCTCACTCCACAAATGAGATGAGACATTACCATCTATCAAAAGTGATCTTGTCACCTCTAATATATGTCTATCTTTCCTCTTAGCCACTCCATTTTGTTGTGTTGAATAATGACATGTAGTTTAATGCAAGATGCCTTCAGAGTTTATGAACTCTATAAATTCAGTCTTAAAATATTCCCCTTGATTGTTTGATCGAATGACCTTAATAAATGTGATAAATTGAGTAACGATCATATGATGGAAGGATCGAACCATATCACACATATCATATCACTTTTATGTTTAGGCAAAAACATATAGGTTACCCTAATACAATCATCAACAAAGCTAATAAACCATTTCTTTTCCATTATATGTAGATTATGGGACAGGGCCCAAAACATCTATGTAAATTAATGAAAAAAGAAAATCATTTTTTTTATTTCTTAAAAGAAAACATAACACGATAACTTTTTGCCATAACACAATTTTCACAAAGAAAATAAAAAATATTGCATTTATGAAAAAGTGATGGAAATAATTTTTTTAAATAACCAAAATATGGATGTCTCAACGGTCTATGCCATAACCAAATTTTCTTTTTGTTTGTATCTTGTATGTGATCATTCGCAAGACAAGCCAATGTTCTTTTATGGGTTTGTTGTGAGACATTTTCAAGATAATACAGTGTTTCACTCTCTCTACCATTGACAATCTTCTCATTGTAATGATTGTTCTGAAAAAGACAGTGGGTTGGGTAAAACAACACAACACAATAATGTGATTTGGTTAACTTGTTGACAGAGATAAGATTAGAATTCAATGTAGAAATAAATAAAATATCAAGAATCAATAAAGAGGGTGAGAGAGATATAATACATATACCTTTAATAGAAGATGAGACTTCATTGACCTTAATAATAATAGTTTTAGAACAATTACGAGAAAAATTAGTAAATTTATGAGGATCACAATAGCACCTGAATCAATTATCCAATCACTACCCCTAGTAACAATAAAGGATAGAGTTAGATATACCTGACTTGGTCACAAATCTGACAATAGTAGAAATATGGCTCTTGGTGTTAGAGATATTATATTTAGTTTAAAAAAAAATTAATTTTTTTAAACTAAAAATATATATATTTTTTAAACTAAATATAATATCTCTAACACTTGGGAGCCGCGAAAGTCCCAAAATCATGTTTCTCCGATTGATTTTTATCAGAATGAGCCATAAAAAATATTCAACGAAAAAAAGAAGCACTGATTCCTATATTGTAGATGATATCAATATTTGGCTCTTAATACCTTATAAAAAGGTTTAAATAATAATTCTGATGTATTATTTTAAAGATTAGTCTACTATATATATATATACACACAAGGGTCCTATGATTCCTCATCTATTAAAGAAATGAAATTTGCAGAAATTATAATAATGCCTAAATTATTGCTAATATAATATTTGATTGTCTAATATTTATTAGTAGAATATTTGACATATCTTAACAAGGAGCTTCGTTGTTAGCATTTTGAAATATTTGGTTTCACAAGCCATTCTTTTAAAGACTTTTCATAGTTTTACTAGATAAATTGCAATGACGACTCTTCTATTTTTTAAAAATTTTTCATCATCATATCGTGACTCCGACACAACATACACATCTTAAAGAGAAGTATTATGTAATGTATTGTTAGAAAAACTCTTCAACAAGGATTCTTATGATATTATCATGACTCTATAAGTTATTGGACTCATGTAAAGAAAAATAACTAAGTAGTGGAGATCCAAGGAGGTTTCTAGAATCCAGAGAAGAAATCATGTCTTCCAATTAATACAGGAATTTATCCTGTCATACGGGAGGACTTAGTCCATTAGGTTGGTAGAACCATGTGCAAGGTGCAAGCCAGAAACCTATTAATGATTCATATGACAAGGGAAGAATTTTTAAAATCCTTTTCTATATTTTTAATTACGAAGTACTATGTGATAGTTTAGTGGATACATGTTATAATATTATATAATTGTTTTTCTTTTGTTCATTTATCATGTGACTTGTTTTTTTATGATCATGTGTTACTTGTTATTGTCAAGTTTTTGTTGAGAATAGATGTATATATGTTTTTGTAATTTTTATGTTCCTCTAGAAAATACCCTTTATTTAAATTTATTTTGAAAATTTTGATATTTGAGAAATATAAAAAAGTTATAGTGTGTTTGAATTGTTTTGGCTTGATTACTTAAAATGTATCTTTTTATATGTATATTTCGTTATGTTGAAAAATTTATTTTCAATAACTTAATTTTCTTTTCATATGTTGTTTTTGTGAACAACAATAATTGTACAAGCAAATATAAACATATGTACAAGGAAAAACATTCGGAAGTGAATGGAATTTTTCTTTCAATTTAATTATGTTTGTATAAATATTTATATATATATATATATATATGTTTAATGTAGGTTTAAGTTGTATTATTGTAATATAAATTTTAGGATGTTATAATATAAATACTTGAATATATAATATATAGTATTTGGATGTGTTTTTAAAACTCTAAATTGACTTATTTTATTGTAATATTAATTAAAGGATATTTTATTTTACTATTAATATCATGTAACTAAGGAACTAAGCTCATTTATATGTTGTTCTAATATTAGTACCTAGATCTTTTTCATTGATGTAGTCCAATTGACGCCCTGCAATAAGTAAGAAAAAAAAATATTAATAGCTAATGCATATATAACTACATATAATTTGAGATCAAGTAATTAAAATATACCTTAAAGAAATGTATTCTCTCCCTGAAATGTTCCAATTGTTATCTTCAAGGTAGTTTTTAATTATTAATAGTTAATTGAATTTTAAATGTAGTTACAAAATTTAAAATATAAAATAATAAAACAAGTTATATTGATAAATGTAAATAAATAATTTAATATGTGAAAGGTTTTTTTAACATAAAATGGTTTAATTTTAAAGTGAATTTACATAAACGGGTAAACATTTTAAATTTTATGACTATGAACAAGTTATATTAAGCTGACACACAATTTGAAGTTATGTCACAAAATTTACCCATAGTCGTGTGTATATATATATTGCCTAAGTGTAAATTTAGTGAAAAATTGCAATACTACTGTTAAAAATAACATCAAAAGCTATTATAAAGAGTGATAAAGAGTGTTAAAAATAACATATTATAATTATATTAGTTAAGTTCTTTAATATTAGAAATGTTGGGAACGAGAATTTTTTTTTTCGGAAACAATGATTCCCAAATTTTTTTTTAGTGTCCGAAAATTTCCTAAACATTAAATATTAATGTATTCTTTTTTATTTTTTAAGTTACTATCATATTAAATTATTTAATAAGAATAATGTGCTATTTTAAAAACAATTGTTTTGATTCAATACAACTACATTATCATCTCTTCATAAAATTGTGTATATGAAAAACTTGATAAAAACATTTATTCTTAGAAAATATTATTTTATAATAATACTATTTTTGAAAAGATAAATTAAATATGATAAGTGTATATTTTAAATTTCATATTTTTGATAAATTTAAAAAAATGGGATATTTCATTGTAAGATTAGTACCTTGTCTTAGTTTTCTGCCCATGCCCATGTGCTCCACCAACTTAGTCTCTACAATCAGGAAAAAAAAAAACATATTATCATGTAAACAAATATTAAAGTACAAATGATATTATTCAGCTAACTTATAAGTTTTTTTTTTTTTAATTTCTACTTATAATTGTTTTTTTTTAATTTTATTTAAATGAGTTTTATTGTATTAAAATATTTATTGAATGATTATTCAGATTGATGAAAATTTTGTGACTTTGTGGCCAAATATTTAGATGATATTATTATTTCTTTTTTATTTTGAGGATTAAATATTAAGTATAATATAGAATTCATAGGTTAACTAATCACCTAAGTATTAAATATTATGAAAACTATTTGATTTTGTAATCATATATATATATATATATATATATATATATATATATATATATATATATGAAATTATTTGTAAATTGTTGTTTGAATTGTATATTAATTATTGACATTTATATTGTGATATAAATCTCTTTGCTTTACATATGATGTAAGTCATATAAACTAAATTATCAAGCGGTAAAAAACAAATGAAGAGTTCATACACACAACATATGTAATATAGGTTATGAAATTACTTTGATACTATATTTTTGGATTTACTTGTAAATTCATGTCTGAGAATGAATCAAATGTTAATATCGAATAGGACTTACATAATAATGAGTATTTATGTACATGTCTCTCTTATATTATGTTATATGTTTTATATTTTGGTTAAGAGAAGAGAGTTACATATTGAGAATTTGATAATTTCCTGACTGAATCATGTAAGTGAAAAACAAAACTATCATGTTTAAGACAGATAACAGAAGCATGAACTAACATACCTTGAGGATAGCTTTTACCCATAAACCAGTCTTCTTTTTCTTATCTTTAATGGGTTCGAAATAGGAACCAACTAAGCTACTAATAAATACTTCAACAATGGAATAAACATATGTAAGATATGTGGTTCTTCAGGTTTAGTATCTTCATCTTCTTCCAATAATAGAACCATCTTCTTTATTGAAGAATATATGCACCACCCACTATTCTTCTCTCTCTTTTATCAATTAATCACTTACTTCAAAAGTTTCATATCAAAAACAATTTAGATTCTTTAACGTATATTAACGTATATGTTACCGTTGAAGTTCCATATATAAGTAGATGCAAACCTCATTTTATAAACTGCTTTGGATAAAAGTATCAAAGACGAAGTTATCGTCTTAACAACTTTCACTTTAAGATTTTAAGATATATTTAGAAAGATAAGATTTCAAATTATATACATTATCAAACTATACAGGATATGGAATATTGTCACTTCATTGCTTAGAAAATAAGCTAACAACTAACTAGTTGCTTCTGTTTTGAGCCTTATCTGCTGTATGTAGTTAGCCAAATTCTATGCTACTAATATGATCCCCTTTTAACGTTAATTTTTCTTTTACAGTGTTGGTTACATTTTATTAACTTCATTAAAACGCTAATCATACTAATTATAATTATCGCCTTAAAAGTCACATGAAATAATTATAACCGATCCATAACAAATATACTTTTAGTATTTCTTCAAAGGATAAAATAATAGTTTTTATAAAGTAGGATAAATAAAATCATGTTTTTTTGGATCAAAGCTATATGTTAAACTTAAATAATTATTTGTATTTTGTTACTATTGGCTATATTTAAGATGGAACATTTTTTCATTGCCGTTTCTTATGCGATTAGTGATTAGAGTGACGTGGCAAAATTCAAAATAGAAATGTATGGTTGTTATGAAATTGAGAATAAAAAAACATTTGAATAAAGAAAAGTTTAAATTCTATCAGTAGTTTTTAGAACATTTAGTTATACGTTTTACAAAAGAAGATATTTCATTTCTTTTAAGCTTATTTTACTGTTATTTGTTTATGTTCTATATTATTTATTCCTATATTATATTATTTATGTTCTGCAATGTCAAAGTAATAAAACAAAAAAGCTTCACTTTAAGTCAAATAAAACCTATCAAACATTCATGGCAAGTCTTCTATCAAGTATTAACATCAACTTAAAAATAAAATAAAATGTGTTTACAATGTATATAAAATATAGGGTAAACTTCACTTTATAAAGATACTCCAAGTTTCCCTCGTAGTCTTCGTATGCTGGATTTTCTCAAAAGTGAGCATTGTCTCCACATTGGTGAATAATGAACAACGCTTTATTGTCTTTCTTTCTCTCCTCGGCCTTCTGATCATCATCTGCACCCGTAGGAAATTCTTGATGATCGCCTTCAACCAACTCATGCACATCTTGGTATCTGAATAGGATCCGCATCTGTGTATTCCATCTATTCCAATTTTTCTCAATGAGAATTGGTAGGTTAGCAATGACATATCACTGATGGTCATTCTTTACAACCTCGATCTTTAACCAAGAAACATAGTCTTGATCTTCCGCCAAGCCTCGATGATTTCTGAAGCTCCCAAGTCTCGAACCTGAGCTCTGGATACCATTGTTGGAATGGTAGAGAAAGAGGGTTTGAACCTAGTGCACCGAACGGTCTGGGAATGCCTACACTGGATGCCTGAGAACGTCTGCACCGAACGCTAATGAACGTATGCCCCAAACACTAATGAATGAACCTGTAGAGCATTGTTGCACCGAACACCTGGGAACAACTTCATCAAACACTAGAGAAAGAACCTGCAGAGCACTGCTGCACCAAACGATAAAACACTATTGCATCGAACAGTCAATCATTATTGCACCGAACGGTCATATGAAGTGACCAGAGAAAGAAATGAACAAAACTCAAAATGTGCTAAAAAACTGTATATTATTCACTCTACTCACTTACACTCTCTGAAAATATGTATAGGTATTCAGTTTTTATAATAGAAAAATACAATTGCCAAAGACAGTTAAACAACAGCTGTCTAGGCTTACAAACTAACAAACTTGGCTTACACGCTAACAAAAATAACATAGAAAAAGTTGTCATTGTTTACTATGAAAATTTAACTCAATAGAAAAAGTTGTCATTGTTTACTATGAAAATTTAACTCAATGACTTGTTCATACACATACATAAAATGAGAGCAATGGAGGAAAATGGATGGAAATTGACTATGAGAAGTGCATGAGAGGGATAAAGAAAGTTCATATACATACATAAGTGCATTTTTTTTAACTGGAATATGTGTTCAAATTATATACACTGTCAAACTATGCAGCATATGGAATGTTTCACTTCACTTCATTGCTTAGAAAATAAGCCAACAACTCACCAATTGCTTAGAATTTCTTTAAAAGATAAAATAATACTTTTTATAAACTGTGATAAATAAAATCATATTTTTTTTAAGAACACTTTTGAAAAAATAAAACATGTTTCACCTTTTGTTTAAAATTTATTTTACAATTATTTTTTTGTGTTCTGTGTTATTTATTCATATATTTAATGTTATATTATGTTCTACAGGTAATGAAACCTAAAGTAGAAATCCAGTAAAACCAAACAAACATTCCTATCAAGTCTTCCCTGTCAAGTCCAAGACACTAAAAATGGGCCGAATTTTCCTGCAGCTCCATAATTTTATTATGCGTCCCCTGTATTTTAAAATTCTAAATTTATCTTTGGTTTAGGATTTTCTTTTTGAAATACACGTTTTAGAATATAAATTTTATAAAATATAAAAATTAAGATTTACATTTTGCAGAATAAAAAAATACATTTCAAAATTCAATCCGTACTATTGTATTAAGTAACTTTTATTTCTATATGAAATATAACATCTTTCAAGAGTTTACCATTGTAATTTTGATAGTTTTGAATTTTCATCTTGTTAAGTTCTTGATGGTAATATTTAGGCTTAATATCAATTTTGGTCTCTAATCTTGTTAGGTATGTTTAAAGTGGTCCTCCTATTCTTTAGAAGTTCATAATAGTTTCATATTCTGTAAGAACGGTTCAAATCGGTTCTTTTTATCGTTAAAAATGCTAACGGTGTAATGTCCACTCTAAACAAAAGTGAATGAGTTGTTCAATTGCGTGACAAGCTCATATCAATTAGCCTTTACCTTAATCAGAGTTTTAGAAACTCTTGACTTCCATTTTCGGGACTTCCTTTTTCTCGAATAAACCCAGCAGTGTGGGTTCCTTGTTGCGCAAGGAGGCACCCTCCTCCTCCCTCTCCTTTGTTTCTGGGTTGACATCATAGGAAACCTTTCTTCTTTCCTTTTTCTTGTTCTAGTTTTGTTCATATTAGGGCTCTGAATTGGAGTTCTATTTTGAGATTATGATCTTACGACGTTGGGTTTTCTTCCTTGGATTGAGTTTCTGTTTTGTTTTCTCTGTAGGTTGGTGGCGCAATGGTTGGAGTTCTTCGTGATCTTGTGATTTGGGGATTGTAAGGTTTTCATTTTGGGTTGATGGTTCTGATTTGGGAATTTCTTGTGTCTTTTTTTTTCTCTGTAGATTGTTAATGCGATTTGGGGATTAGGGTTTTCAAATTGGGGTTTTGTTTTCTGATTTCATGTTTTGGGATTATATACAATTATATTCTGATCTTGTACTTTTAAAATTTTTGGAGTTCTTTGTATTCTGTTTCTGAAATAAAGCTTTGATGGTGGATTGCTTCTTACCTAATTGTAATTTTCTTTAACCTTAACTTTAACTTTTCCACGTCAATAACTTTAACTTTTTAATATTTACAAGTCAATAATTTTAACTTTTTAACATTTACAAGTCAATTGACCTAAGCTTGTCATGCAATCAATAACTTTAACGCTTATTAAGCCTAATTTACATTTCAATTACTTCAATAAAAAATCATACCTTTCTTTATTTAGATCATTCTAATAACATACGCTTAAAGCTTTTGAAAATTATGCATTTCATCTGAAGGACCAAAATAAAAGGCAAATAAAATTTGTTGAGTCATGTGCATGTAGAATTAGAATACTCCCAAAAGTTATTGAAGATAATATAACAGTGATAGAAGCACACAATAATAATTATACCACATAATTAACCATCCAAACCAAGTTAATGGTCGATTTATAGATATTTAACGACAACATTAAACTCAAATTATTTAAGAGAACGATGAGTTTGAGTTTGCATTTTATTCTAAGCTACTGCCATAGTTTATGTTAACATTATGGGAAGTTCTCCTTCTTCGCGAGTCCATAACCATGAATATTCATTCATGCGTAGTTTGCTTTGTCCTGTCTGTTTGTAACAACAAAACAAATTGTTAATTATTAATTACACCAATTTGTGGTCACATTAAAATATTTAATTTACATAATTTTTACCTCGCCATAGACTACGCATGTTTTGATTGATAGCCGTGAGGTTCCTACATTCATATAAAAAGTTGATGAAATATATAAGAAGAAATGACCAACAGTTATGGTATGAACATACCTTGGTGGCTCTTCATCGGCATCAGATTCAGAATTTATATCTTCGGCTTCAGATTCCTCAGCTTCAGATTCTTCAACTTCAGATTCGTCGACTTCAGATTCCTCAACTTCAGATTCATCGACTTCAGATTCCTCGGCTTCAGATTCCTCAGTTTCAGATTCTTCTTCGGCTTCAAATTCTTCAGCTTCAGATTCCTCAGCTTCACACTCCTCATCTTCTTCATCATTATCCTTTGCATCTGAACATTCCACATCAGAATACTTAGTATGTTCAAATATGATAATCAATATACAAATTGGTATTTAATAATTCTAAATTAAATGATTAATAATTTAAAAAATTATACTTTAATTAATGAATTTGATCATGAGTTAAATTTAAGTTTGAGTTTAAATTTAACATTAAATAAATAGTAGTTTTTAAAAGATTATACTTAATTATTTTATTATTTAAAGTGTTAAATTATAAATAGAATTTTTATTAATCGAATTTTATTTTATAAAAATTATTATCTCTTTACAATTTTTTTAAAACTTTTATCTGTTTTCTCTCTAAATATTTAGTTTCATCTTTCATATGTATGAAGATGAAATATTATAAGAAGGATATTTATGAAGAGTTTTACACATCAATTTATCAGTGTTAAAAATAAAGTATATTCACTTTTTATTCATTTTAAGTAAATTTAGTATTTTGAGTTGTATGTGACTTTAGATCCAATGCATGTGACTAAAAAATAGATTAAAATGAATCTTTGTTTGTTTATGATCACGAGAATATGATCAAATTTTTAATTTGAATTTTTTTGTGTACGTGAGAACTAAAGCCTTAAGGAACCTTTGAATTAGGGGTTTTCTATTGCAGATAAGGAAATCTAATAATGTTTTATGCATAATTCTACATGTTTTGGTATAATCTAATAAGTTGAGCAAAAGTGAATTTGTATGTTTGGTTAATTTGTGATCTTTTTTGAGTAAATTTGAAATTTGTAATGAGAATGAAATTTATCAACCTTGATTGATTTAAACTTGTGCTAATAATGTGAATTGTGGTTGTTGATTTATCTAAGATGTATCTTATTGGTCAATTTAGTTCATACAAGGCACTTAAAATTGTGTATATGTTATTTTTTTTAACTAAAAAACGTGTAAGAGTGCTTAGAGGGACCAAATGGCTTATTTGATACATCTAGTAAGCTTTTAGTTTCATGCAAACTCTGAGTGAACAAGTCTCTGACTAGATGAATGATAAAATTTCCAAATGTAGTGGGTTTTAATGGTAACACTTGTTGAATGAGACAAGACTCGTTATGTTAGTATGGTGAAACGAGTTTCTAGTGGTCTTAGTCACTAAGCGGGTGAATCCTTTGTTGGGTGAAATCATTTCCTTTTTTTAATTTCAGAGAGGTGGGGGGATGGGACTTGATTGCTGAGCAAGCTTGGGCTTGTTAGGCGAAAAGGAATTTAACTTCAAGAGTTGTTGGGCAATTTAAGGCTTCATTAGACGAGTATACCTCTAGCGATGTGTCACTGAATAAGGAGACAATTTATTGTGCGAGTTTGAGTTTGAAGGAATAACATATCTAAAAATCATTGGGCAAACTATGTCGTGGTTGCACAAGAAATCATTGTTTCAAGAAAAAGAGTTGTTAAGCAGTATGATTGAAGGTAAAGCCAAAGTTGTTTATACCATAAAAATATTGGGTTTAATACTACTTCATCTTTTATATATATATATATATATATATATATATATATATATATATATGTTGTATGAATATAGTCATTTATAAGGAGATTTGTCACATTGTATATTATTAGGTTATGTAATTGGGTAGAGATCTCAGTGTGAAGTCATTCTAATTTTACTAAATTTACCAACTCATATAAAGAATAGAGTTTAGGTTGAAGAAGTCTCTTTGTATACATGATTAATATGAAATAATGTCATAACATAGAAGATTGATAGAAACTAACTCTATCATGGTATAGGTTAATTGAGGTTGTTATTATGTTATAATCCACTATGAAATCACATGACAAATGTATAACTTTATGATTATCCACTTAATCCATATATATTTCCAAATTTAAGTACATAATAGTTATATGTTTTAATAAATGTTATATTGTGGTTGAATTGTATACTTATGTTGCTAATAATGAGTTGTTTAAGAATATGAATTGTTAAATTTTCACTAAAAATCATTTTTTTTATTAGTTATGGTTTTTATTCTTTCACTTGATCGTAAGATGTGTAAGTAAATAATGATGCAAATAATAATAATACACACAATACGAATAAAAATATTGTGTATAAAGAAATTGTTATATATATATTGTGTCCCTCTACTAATTATTTGATTAATATCATATTTTGGTTAGGGTTCATTCCACGTACTGATCATACTATGAGTTTTTGAATTTTTTTTCTATTATTTTGTTTTTCAAACATATGTTACCACTAAGAGATGGCTAAATATAAATCAATCATATGTAAAGAGATATATTTTTTAAATTCTTATCTATTAATCTATTTTACTTTATTTTTCTGAAGTTTTATTTGTAGTTATCTTATGATTTCATACGTTCAATTGTTTGAGAATGTTTTCTCTTTACTAATTTAGTTTGGTCATTACATTGTTTTTGTTAGGTTGTATAGTTTAAGGTTTCTTGATATTTTTAGAAATTTTCAATTTAGAGCTATTATTGATTTTGAAGTGAGTGTAAATAGATGAGAGTTGATCTGTGAATCTGAACAAATAATTATTAACGAAAATATATATAATTTTAATATAATCAAAATAAAATTATTAACTAAAATAATTATTCCACGTTAATTTTATATATGTATTTTTTTTTTACACATATAACATTGGATTTGTTTTAAACAAATTTATATTAATATTATATTATGCAATTTTATTTGAACTATACTCTAAAATTATTTTTTATATGGGTTTATATTTTAAAGAATCTTTTTAATAAATTTATTTGATCCGTTGGTTGGATATAAAAAAATTCTCAAAGCATTTTTTTTTCTCAAATACCCTACGAGTATTTTTTATTACATTATTACGTGACTACAAATATACCTTCTATCCACTTTGATTCATTGTTATATACGTAGTACTTCGAATGATAATTCAATCTTGTTAAAGATAGTGTTGAGTATAAGTATATAACATTGAAAGAACATTTTTAATTTAACTTATAGCCTAAATCAAATAAATTAAAATATGAAATACTGGTAAACAAAATATGAAATTTTTTATTAGATTTTATGGAATAGGCCTAAGCCTAATGAACTAACTTTAATATAACAAATAAACCACAAATAACAATTAGAAATATGTGTGTAATTTCTAAATTTTTGGAAAAATCAGAAAAAAGCATGTTGTTACTTACAAAGGTAAGGAATATGTTGTGAAAATGATATTTTAATTAATAAATCCTTGTTATAATAGTTTTTTTAACGTATTCTTATATTTATGTTTAACGTATTCTTATATATCTTTATGAGATTATCCGTGAAATAATTTTTATATTTATTAAAAAATCTCATTACTTTAATATAACAATTTTTTTTTATTGTGTGTTGTGTTTGATATAAGAGGTTTTTATATTTTACAATCCTTACTTTTCAATGAGACAAATGTTAAAATTTTAAGTTATATTTAAAACTTAATTTTTCGTATTATCCATCTTTATACTTTCTATGTTTTTGAAGTTGTTTCCTATCATTTTTTTTTTCGAGCATATTATATCACTTAGGACATGACTACATATAAATCAATCATAGCTAATCTAATCAGAACTTTTTTTAAAATAAGTTTTTCATGTATTAAGTTCTTTTACTTCTTTTTTTGAAGTTGAATTTGTGGGTATCTTAAGATTTCACATGTTTAATCATTAGAGAACGTTTTCTCTTTAATTTAGTTCTTGGTAAGTATATTGTTTTGGCTATAACTTAACTTTTTTGAGATTTTTAGACATTTCTAATTTTGTTTCTCCCATTTAGAGTTATTGTTACTTTTGAAATGAATGTAAATAGACGAGAGTTGATATAGGAATCTTTAAGGTTCTTTTTTTTAAGTGTTATTGGTATTTGAATGAGATAGGATTAAGTGTAATATAAAGAGATTTTGTCTAAACTCAATGTTAATTATATTTAAGTTTTTTATTTAAATATATTTTTATAAGTAAATTGATAAATTATAAACAAAAAAGAACTTTGTAAAAATTAAAGATGACTTTGAGGTACCAACTAATTTTTTTTCTTAAGTTGTTTAGCTAAAATTGTGATTACAACTTAACTAATCATTAGAATAAACTATAATTTTTACAAAGTATTATTAAAATATAGACTAATGAGATTTATAATTGGAGGTTTATTTTAAAAGAGATAATTTTTTCATTTCAATGTAAAAGTTAAGTCTCCACGTATATACAATTGTCTAATTAAAAGTAAATGAGGAAATATTGTTGTTAATATTGAATCTATTGTATTAAAACTTTATGATAGGTACAAAACTTTACAAGAATATTGACACCATATGTATACGCCTTTGGAACTAGAGTCTTATAGGTTTATTTGTGTTTAATGTTAAAGGATGAGTTGAATTATTAATATCTTATTGTAACTTGATTGATGTGATATGGAATTTTCTATAATGACTTTTTATGACTTAATGAGAATGGATGATACAAGAATATTCTTGGAGTGAGTGTGTGCGTGAGAATAAATAGAATCTAGGCTTCAATACTACAAACCTATGAGATCAAGTAATATGAATATATTATGATTATGAGAATTTTAATAATATGATCATTGTTAAGGATAAGTGTCATATTCAATAACATTGAGTTTGAATCTAGAGAGCAAAGTCATCTGATTCTACTAGACTCTTATACTCATATAGACAATGAGGTTTAGGTGGCGAAAGTCGAAGAAAATTTCAGTCTACGAATTGGTATTAAATAATATTGTGATTTAAAAGATAAAAAGAAATCAACTCTATCATGATGGCTTGGGATAAGAATGGTGAGTTTTGTATGAAGGGAATGTTGTTGTTAATATTAAATTTAATGTAGAGAAAATTCATTGCAAGTGCCTGGTTGACACGAATATTCAACTCAATATATGAGTATTTTTGAAATTAAATTTATACTAAGTTAAAGTTTTAATAAATGATTATCACTATATGAATGATATTGACGGATGAAACTTGACTATCCTGAATAATTGTTATTAACTTTATTTAAATCTTTATAAAATTGAATTATATAACTTTTAAAAGTAAATAAATTTATCCTTCTCTAGTTTATCATTAATAATTAAAGGATATTGTATTTTATCATTAATATCACCTAACTAAGAGACTAATTAATCTCATTTATATGTTGTTGGAGGATTAGTACCTTTCTCTAGTTTGGCATAGGCTAATCGACTCGCTGCAATAAGTAAAAAAAAAACATATATTATTAACAAGCAATGTATGTATAACTTTATGATACATTACAAAAGCATGAAACAGCAGTACCTTCAGTAGAGAATTTGCCGTCAGGCTTGGAGAAGGGAAAACCTATGTTCAGAAAAGAAGAAGAAGAATATTTGTTACAATGAAAAATGGATTGAAATTTACAATGAAAAGAAAAAAAGGAATAAAGGAAATTTACTTGGCTGCCTTAAACTCAACATCTTCTTGTTTCTGCAGATAGCCTTTACCCAGGAAGCAACGAAGCTACTAATAAATACTTGAACAATGGAATAAACATATGTACGATGTGGTTGTTCAGGTTTAGTATCTTCATCTTCTTCCAAGAATAGAACCATGTTCTTGATCGAAGAATATATGCACCACCCATTATTCTTCTCTCTGATTTATCAATCAGTAACTTCATACACTGTCAAACTATGCAGCATATGGAATGTTGTCACTTCATTGCTTAGAAGATAAGACAACAACTCACCAATTCTTTCTGTATTGCGCCTTATCTGTTGCATATAGTAAGCCAAATTCTATCAAACAAATATGATTCTCTTTCAAAATCAATTTTCCTTTTACACTGTTGGCTGCATTTTCTTAACTTAATTAAAATCTAGAATTGATTTTAAAATAAAGAAAAAAAAATACATATGCTGTAACACTGGTGTCTTACAGTGACGTTTAAAAAAAAAATACAAATGTATGGTTATTATGGATTTGAGAATAAAAAAGAAAGCTTCGAATAAAGACAAGTTTAAATTCTAAAAGTATATTTTCAGAACATTTAAGAATACTTTTGGAAAAAAATATGATGCTTCACTTTTTTTTTTCAGTTTATTTTACTATTATATATTTATGTTCTACATTATTTTTTTTAATTAGATACTTTTGTAGTGAAAGACAACATCGATATATTAACTGAAATTAATGTATACAATTAATTATGTATGTGGGAAACCAATGATGAACCACCTATTGATTTCGACATAACATCGTAATAAAAGAAGCATGTTTGTTAACATTGTAATTAATAATTGATCAATATAGATTTTTGTTGTTTGAACTTTTAATATTGTATAAAATACATTAATTTTAATATATAAAACTAGTGTATATTTTAAAAACACAGTAAATGAATAATTAATACCAAAAATCTAAAAAATAAAATAAATTCGTTTAACTCTATTGTTTCAGAATATTTTGGTTTAACTTGTGTTATTACATACTGGATGTATTGTGTTGTAGATTAAGTGAGTTATGGATCATTAGCTGTTCACTTTTCAACGTCTTTCCAATATCATTTAAAGTTTGTTTGGATAATATATCTAAAAGTTACTCGATATTAAAGTTAATAAATATGTTTGGTTAGTCATTGATGAATATTAAGTTAATATTATATGTGATACCTTTATATATAATAGTTGTGATAAGTCTTTATTTTGTTAGTTTAATAACGACTTTATCATACTTTAATCTGCATTAAGATATTAATTCATCATTATTATTGTTAATATGATCATGTTATAATTAGTCGGCTATTTTATAACTGATTAGTTTAGAATGGACAATTAAAGAAACTATGTCTAGAAAGGACTTGGTCTTAAATAATTTGATGTAGAAAACCTCGATGAGAAGAAATTCGATGTTGAAGAACTTAATCGAAATGACTCAATTTTCTAAAATTTGATGTTGAAGAATTCAACCTAGAACTCGACTAAACGACCATGGAGTAGACCTATATATACCCATGTACACATATTAATTGATTTTAAATTTCTTTGATCTTTTGAATATGAAGGTTACTAAATTTATCTAATTCTCTTGAAGCTTTTATTAAATTTTAATTATTAATATTTGCTTCAAATTCATAAAAGTTATTTTAAATATTTCATATAATTTGTATCTAAATTCAAGTATGAGTTTCTTAGAAAAACGTTGATGAAGTATTATTTGTTTTAATTAATTATTTTGAAATTGGTAAAAATAATTAAGTAATAGATCATAAATTTTCCATTTCCATCGGAATAAAAAATTATTTTGAATCAGATAATTAGAATAGTTTTTCAATTTTGAATTGCATCATCCCAAATATTTCTAACTTATACATAATTTGAATCTTTTTCTCACACATGGAGGTGCAAGCAAAATGTATCAAGAGACTAAAAGTAGCTGATATGGTGGGTATAAACTCAACTTAAGTCAAGTTAGGTATTCAATAAAAAATTGTTAATTTTCTTGAATAAAATTTGCTTAAAATTTTCTTAAATAAAATAGTTTAAAATAAATATAAATTATTCTGTCAAATTTTAAAGTATGATTATAAATGTACACAAATTTTTAATTAAATTTTAATGTCAACTATGTTTATTACAGTGAAGAGTTCTCACTTAAATATCCAATCAGATCAAATCAATATATTATAACCATATTCCAACCTGAATGGATATTGGTTTGATGGTTTCCATGAACTGAATAAACAATTGGGTTTTTTTTTTTCAAGAATAGCAATCCCAACCTCAGGTTATAGCTACCATTATGAACTAAAACCATTGTCTTTTATGCAAATTTCAAAGTCAGAAGCATCCAAAGGATAAACAAAGGAGATACTATCATTAATATTTATCAGAAGACTTTTTGGTGTGTTTTATGTGTCAAATTCAGAAATATACCAAATGAGAAAAGAAGGAAAACTGGTGAAAGAAAGGGTTAAGGTTCAAATGTCAACATGAAAACCCCCCACTTGGCTTGCATTATGTCACATTTTAACCTACCATAACACATGGAATTTTAGTATGGGATATATCATTTCAAAATGGACCTTCCTTGCATGTTTCATCCAAATTTCAATGCCTCTCTCTTTCTCACAAGAAATTTTCACACGTTATTATCAACTTGAATCTGCATTATTACTTTATCTGAGCTAATGAAGTGGCTTTCCAACAGTGTGAAAACCTTTGCTCTTCTCATTAAATAGTCAAATATTAGGTATCTGTTTTGCTTTTGTGACAACAATAAAAAGGAACTAAAGTCAATGTCTATTTATATTCATTTGTCCTATGTTGGTTTTTTGTATTAGGACTATGTAATAAATTATACATGCTGATTACAGAATCTTAAATGGGACGTTTGAATTTGGACTTTTGTAATCTGAGACTTTCTCAACGAAAATCCTTTGGCAGAAATTCAATGTACAATTTTTCAATTTGGTAAAATTAATAATATACCACCTGTCTTAAGTTACCTACAAAATTTGATTTCAAAGTCCTTGTCAACTCAGTGTAGCCAACATGATCCCCCAATTCAGACTACCTAAAGTTTCAACCTTGTACTTATCACTTTCTCCTGCTTTTAACCCTCACACTGCAATCACATCACCTAAGCAGAGCTATCTTCAGCTAAAAGCCTAAAACTTCGTTGATCCCATTAATTTTGTTTGTTTGGCATACGTTTCTCTTCCTTAGACCTTTTATAAGTTATGCTTTAGCAACTTCTAGTGAATTGTTGTCTTAGTTTGTTCTTTTTCTGGATTTTCTTCAATTTTGTTTTGTTAACTTCTCTTGTATATGCCATCAAAAAAGGAGTAAGAAGTACCGTGATCATGAAAGTTTACCTTATTTTGGTCCTCTTTTCAGTTTTCTATGTCACTTTGAAAACATACACTGAAGTTGATTCTCAAAATGATCACACCATTGATCCAACTCTCACCAACGTAGAATCTTACACGAAAGCCACTAGTTCAGAACCAACCAGATTGAACAAGGAAGAAGATGGGGTTGATGATATATCAGAAAATGCTCACCAAAGGTCAACAATCTTACGCCTAAGGCGCAGGCCAATGAATCATGGCAACGAGCCTAAAACACTTGCACTGTACTTAGCAACCAGGGATTTGGTCAGGATTCAAACTCTTCATAGAAAAATCACAGAGAAAAAGGAAAGTGTCTCCATCCAGCAGCAGAACAACCTTTCTAATGCTTTTATAGCATCATTGGAATCTACTAAAGATGATTTTTCAGGTAGCATCATGGCAACCTTAAAGTCTGGGGCCTCTGTTGGCACAGGAGAGTATTTCGTAGACATGTTTGTAGGAACTCCTCCTAAGCATGTCTGGTTGATACTTGACACTGGCAGTGACCTCAGTTGGATTCAATGTGACCCTTGTTATGATTGTTTTGAACAAAACGGACCCCTTTATAATCCCAAGAACTCTAGTTCTTACAGGAACATAAGCTGTTGTGATCCCCTGTGCCAACTGGTTTCTTCCCCGGACCCTCTTCAGCCTTGCAAAGTTGAAAACCAAACATGTCCTTATTTCTATGAATATGCTGATGGTTCAAACACAACAGGAGATTTTGCGTTAGAAAAATTTACTGTAAACTTCACCTGGCCTAATGGGAAGGAAAAGTTTAAGCCGGCAGTGGATGTGATGTTTGGTTGTGGTCATTGGAACAAAGGCTTTTTTCATGGAGCTGCTGGGTTGTTGGGACTTGGGAGAGGACCTGTTTCCTTTTTCTCACAGCTTCAATCTATCTATGGTCACTCATTTTCTTATTGTCTCACTGACCTAATCAGCAACTCAAGTACTAGCAGCAAATTGGTCTTTGGTGAAGACAAGGAGCTATTGAATAACCACAATATGAACTTCACTTCATTCCTTGCAGGAGAAGAAACTCCAGATGATACATTTTACTATCTTCAAATAAAGTCCATCATGGTTGGTGGGGAAAGGCTTGATATTCCAGAACAAAGTTGGCATTGGTTATCAGAAAGTGCTGCTAGTGGCGGTACAATTATTGATTCAGGCTCTACCTTGACTTTCTTCCCTGACCCAGCTTATGGTATCATCAAAGAAGCGTTTGAGAAAAACATTAAACTGCAACAAATTTCTGCAGATGATTTTATTATGGCTCCATGTTACAATGTGTCAGGAGCACTGCAAGTGGAGCTGCCTGACTTTGGATTCATTTTGCAGATGGGGCTGTGTGGAATTTCCCAGCTGAGAACTATTTCTACCAATATGAACTGGATGAAGTTATTTGCTTGGCAATTATGGAAAGTCCACATCACTCTCATTTCACAATTATTGGAAACTTACTACAGCAGAATTTTCACATTCTGTATGATATGAAAAGGTCTAGGCTGGGATATTCTCCAAGGAGGTGTGCTGAGGTTTAGCATCAGCATCATATTATTAGCTCATAGAAATGTAGTTTTAAGGGTTTTGATTGCCATCTATGATGGTTAGGTGTGTGAACAATATTATATAGTATGAGAACAAGTCAAATGGTAGCTAGGTATAACGATTGTGAAGCACGTGAAAATGTTATATATATTTCAAATTCTACATTAGTAACAACCATTATGATTTTTAAGGCTCCAACCAAGAAATTAATCCAAAGAACGAAGCTATACAGAAAGCTACTATTCTATCATTGTCGGCATAACTTCTCTACAGTTTCTTTATTGGACTCTTCTAATGGTTTCAAGGTCAACACACGGGATTGTGAATTTTCTACATGGAAATTTCTTAACTTTTGGAACTAATTATGATAGCTACCCAGCACTATACTCACTGTTCATTCTTTAAGTCACACGTTTTCTTTGAAAATATATGTTGTTGGATAATAATGCAAAAAGGGTAAATTAATATATTAAACAAAGAAAAGAAAACAGATAAATGACGATTATATATATACACAAGGTGTTTATTCTTCTTCACATAAGAGAATTCTATAAATTTATATATATAACATCCTTTGAAAACTTGACAA
The DNA here is from genome assembly GCA_027742785.1 of Vigna reflexopilosa. NCBI lineage: Eukaryota > Viridiplantae > Streptophyta > Magnoliopsida > Fabales > Fabaceae > Vigna > Vigna reflexopilosa. Next base: position 23,388,691 of record CM050926.1, on the reverse strand, counting down.
AAGTATACATTAACGATAATAATGATGATGATGATGAATAATGGGAGCAACAACAATGGATGGGCCGGTAGGAAAGTCACTATTGTCTGAATTTGCGGACCTTGAAATAGAGAAATGATTTTGCATGGAGTAATCTGAATAGCTAGTGCCGATTCTTGTAGATGAACGCAGACTTTCTGAATGTGCCACACTTTGAAACGTGGCATGAGAGAAATTTTGGCTGGGGTTGAAACTATTAAGGCTTGCATGAGAAAAGTTTTGTTTCCCATTGACACCGTTTTTAAATGAGTCGTTTGTACCTTTATTTTGGTTGCATGATAACGATGATGATGATCGTGAAGGCTCCGAAACGCTTAAGCTACCTGCACTGTAGCTGTTATCACTATCCAAAACAACCTTATGTTGTACAATATCAGTAACATATCCAACCAACTCAACTTCTTCAATATCATATGTAACCAACTTAACTTTTTCAACCTCAAATGTTCTAACCAACTCAACTTTTTCAATATCATATGTAACCCACTTGATTTCCATTTGTTGTTGTTGTTGCTGGAAATTGAGACCAAACCTGGAACCTAATCAACAAGAACACTGGGAAACTTTGCTACAAACTAGTAGTTAATATGATGAAGATCATTATTGTGTATTCCCCTTCTTCATCATAATGATATATAGTATATCTTTTCAATCTTTTTTTTTTCCTTGACGATGATACACAGGCCTAGGGCTAAAGCAACACTATATTATATAGAGATGAAAAAGCCTGCTGTATAGGCAATGTTCCCACTTCATTGCTGTGAAACTAAGCTAACAATATTTTATGTTAGTCAAATTCTATCCACACGAATATAGATTCTATGCTGCATGCACTCACTCACCTTTTGCTGATGCCAAGGCCAATTAAGATATGAATCACGTTGAAGAATAACTTTAAATTCCCAGTAATGTATACTTCAAAATAATCAATCATAACGAAAGTCATTCTTATTTTTAAAATTTCGTGAAAATAATTTCTAATATAATTAATTTGTTTGAAAGAAAAAAAAAACCATCTTTTACAGACACATAATAAATTGCAAGTTTTCCACCATAAAAAACTACTCTTTTTTTAAAATTTTATTTCTACTATTTTATATGTTGTAACACAGATAGGTATTTCATGAAATTACAAATCATTTTTTATAAAGAATATCGTAATTCAATCAAAATCTTCCTTTCCAAATATGTTACAAATCTAATTCTAATGGGTTAAAATTGAATATTAATCAATGACGTGCCCCATATTAATTTAAAATTTTGCGTATTAATTATGATTTTTTCCAAACCTACTAAACAAGCCTACTTTTGCTATGTAAAACACTCGAAAAAGAATTATAAAAAGACAAATAAACTCAAAATTAATATTTTAAAATTATTTGTTAATCGAATTTATTCGACCGATCCACTAAACAATAATTTAATAATAAATGTTCGGTTGTTGTGTTTTGACGATTTAAAAGATAATTAAACAAAAATAAGGTTTCTTGTGACCTGTTGCATAAAAAAGATTCGGTAATAATTAAGTATCTGGCATCTTTTGGAATTTAAATGGTATGAATAGGATTTTATCTTTTATACTAAACAAAAAATATGTATGTATTAGGGATACATATGCATACATAATATATAGTTTATCTAAAATTTCAAAACATGACTTTTTTTTATCTAATGATCTTCTCTCTCTTCACTGAAACTATAAGTTATAAAATAATTGAGATAAAACCTAGTTCATTCAAAACAAATTTTAGTATAGGTTAAGTTTTCACTAAAAAAACATATTAAATAATATTTAAATTTAGAAACAAAAAATAATTAATTATTATATTGTAAGGATATAGAAAATAGAGTATTAGAATATATATGTATATTAAAATAATGAGACGAGCAATTTTCTTTAAAAATAATCTTATAATATAAATAGAACTTTCTAAAGCTCGATTCATTATCTAAAACACTTTTATTTTTCTAAAAAACTATTCACCTAGAGTTCTCTGACTTCTCTCTAGATTTTATCACGCTTGGACTGTTTGTTTGATGATTAGGAAGTACCCAGACGATCACCGCGTCAAGGACTACACATCTGACCGATCAATTTCGGGATTCTAGTAGGTTTTCTTAGAAATACCTTACGGTGCAAGCAACTATCTTGGGGAAATTCTTGAGTGCTGCAGCTGTGTAGAGGTAAGGGAAGCTAGAGTACTTTGATTTTAACAGTTGATTGTATGTATATGATGAGTTGTATATCATGAGCTGTCTAGACTAAAATTCTGTTTTAAAGTAGAGTTGAAATTGTATTTTGTATACTTGTAATGTGCCAATTGTTGAATTGTGAAATTTAGCTTGATTGGATGATCTTTGATATATGATTAGGTGTGGTAAATGTTGGAAATCTTTATAACATGAATTGGATGTTGATATAGTCACCTTGTTGTGGTTTAGAGTGGGTTATGCTTGTTTTAAGAACTTGGAGGAAGTGAGGTAGTGAAAATGAAAACCAAGGGTTATGGGTTGTATTGGTCTGTTTGGATAGCTTAGACAAGTCATTTGAAACTTATTTGAGTCTCTAAGTGGTTCAAGAAAATGTCAAAAGTGGTAGAATTAGAATTGGGTCTTTAGGTTGAGAAATTTAGAGTTTTGAAATGGAAATTGGTTCATAAACACTTTAATTTGATGTTGGGAAGGTTTATAATCACTTAGACAAGTCTAATTAGGTATATAACACAATCTATGAGTGTTAGAAGTTGGAAAAATAGTTAGAATTGGTAATTGGTGGTTGAGTTGCATAATTATGCAAAATTTCATTCTGCAGATCATGCAAACTCGCTGAGTGAATAGATTTGCACAACGAGTCACCCTAGCGAGATGCTCTCTGCCAGGGCATTCACACAATGAATTGGTGCGTTGTGCGAATGACTGTAGAGAGTTGCTATCTGCTTGGGCATTCGCACAACGAGTTGGTGCACTGTGCGCATGGTTGGAGAGGGTTACTCTTTGTCTAGTGATTCACATAGCGAATCTAGGCGATGTGCGACTGGTGGTGGTCTGGGATAAATGCCAAATTAATTCGAATAACGAATGTGTGCGCTTTGCGAGTGTTTGAGGAGTCTGAGCCACTACTTAGGGCTCTCGCATAGCGATTTGAGGCAATATGCGAGGAGTGGAGGTCTGGAACCTCTGCGAGTTTATTCACACAACGAGTTTAGTCCCTGTGCGAATGGTTGTGAAGGGTGGGTCTCTGTCTGAGGAATCGCATAACGAGTTGAGGTCGTTATGCGAAAACCCTCTGGATTTGCTCAGCGAGTATGTGCACTGAGCAACTTGTCCAGGTATAATTTACTCTTTTCTTGCTCTATTCTTGAGTGGTTTGAATGATGTTTTAATTCATTGAATGTTATGTATAAGAAGTATGAAATCATATGAATATCATAAGTATGAATGGTGGTCCAAAGTGGAGAAATGTATGATTCAATGTGGTGTAAGTGAATATCAAGGTAGAATCTCTTGGTGAGATACTTATATGTTAGAATGAATACATAGAGTTCAATCTTGGGGGTTATCCTAACACTCTAATGATCTTTCATTCAAATTTAGAGGGGATTGATTCATGTGGTGAGAGTAGTAAGAGGTCCTAGTATATACGTAGGCGTTACTTGGAGGCCTATTGCACGGTAATGGACTAACATTGTGTGTGTAGTAGGGTGAAACCAATTGGCAATGACTTTGCAAAGCAGTAGAGGCCACCATAAGTGCACAACATGTCATAGTTCGGTATTCATTTTAAGTTCGAACAGGTCGAGTTTAGGTCATAACATGTTAGGATGTTTGAATTAGTTGTTTTATATGATTACTCATGTATAGTTATATGTCGTGATAATATAAATGTTTTTATATCTAGCTTACCCTTTCTGCTTGTGTTGTGTTTGTATGTGCCTTGTTATTCCTTTTGCAATGATCATCCTATGGATGTGAGCAGAGGGAGAAGAGCTTTCAGTGGAGCAGGCCTTGGGTGGAGATGATGCTTCAGCTTAAACTAGTTTTCTTTTAATATTGTATATAGTTTTGGATCAGTTGGTTATATATAAAGTTTTAAATTTTATGATTATTTTGAGATAATTGTTATACTACTTTATGTACTTCGCTGGATAACTATATTACCTTATCATGCATGTGATTTCTCTTTAATATAGTTTATACTATATTTTTGAAATATTATGTATATTGTCTAAATTAAACATATTTTATAAATTAAAAATTATTGATATCTTTTTTATTTTTAGTAAAAAATTATTATCAGTGCTCAAAATTTGTGAATAAATTAAAATTATTGATGACTTACCACCAATAAAAGAAATTCATCAATAAAATGTTATTAATAAATTTTATAAATAAATGAAAAAATTTGTTAATAATTACAATAATCAAAATTTATCATTAATTTTTCATCAATAACGTTGAATAAAAAATATATATTTAGATAAATATTTGTTAAAAAATATTTATATATAATTATCGATATAATTATTGACAGATTTTTTTTATCAATAAAATTTGTTAATAAATAATGTAATTTGATTCTTCTTTCTCATTTTCTATTTCTTTTTTCTTCTTCAATATCTTGTACTACTTGTTTTTTTTTTGACAAAGTTACTTCCATTGTCAGTTGGCTTTCCGGCTTCGTTACTTACTTCTCTTCCTTTTTCTTCTTCAATGACACTACCAACATTATACTGACGTTTTAATTTAAAAATAAAAACTTATTTAGATTCAATATTTTATATGGATTATATATTAAATGTGATTGATTGAGATTAGCTGTTTTATATAATGTACTAAACCCGTAATTATCTTGAAAGTACTATAACGTATGTTGATGCGTAACACATGTAAGTACTATTAAGTTAAGAAATTTGATAAGATATGTAAGTTCTTATCATAACCAAATAATATAATTGAAAGTATATGAAGTGGTGAAAGAAACGAACGTTTTTATCATCTAATCGAGTAAAGAATCATTAATGTATACGAAACTCATTTTATTGTATTATAATTGTTGGACAAGTTTGACAGTGTGAGGAGTGTTAATCTTTTAATTAAATTTAGGACAATTTTTCCAAAAAATTGTCTAATTATTGAATTCTTAAGAGATTTGGGAGAAACAATACATGCTTGAAAATTCATTTGATATAATTGATATAAAATATCTTTATAATTTTTGTTTCTTGTGTAATTAAGCAAATTTCTTTTATTTTATGTTATTTTTTCTTAATTTACTAATAAATATATACTTGCAAGATTATCAAATTTGAGAGTTTACGTAAATTCATGAGAATCAAATAAGCTCGACTTATAAACTCGTAAGAGATTACTTTAGATGAAAAAAAAAATATAAATAATATCTTAATTCAAATAAGTCTACAAAATTATATAACTTTAAATAAATAAAATTTATAATTATATTGTTCATAAAAATAAATATTGTAAAACATAAATACTTAGATTATTGTCATTAATTTTGATGCATTTTATTAAATATATAACTTTCAAGTTCGCAGAAACTCGCGATTCTACATGATCTTACCGATTTCAGTCGATTCTATCGAGTTTATGCAGAAAACAAGTTTACTTTCGAGTTAACTCGAAAACCATGTCAAAAAAATAAACTGAGTTTACAAGTTAACTCGAGAGTTTGATATTTGTAATCATTAGATTAGAAATAAATAGATAAAAATGAAAATTTGATTTGATTTTCATATATATATATATATATATATGTGTGTGTGTGTGTTTGCTGTTCACATCTTTATTATTTCATAGCATGCTCTATATGATGATGATGGGAAATGAAAAGTGAGATAAATAAGAAGAATAGGTGGGCGAGAGAAGTAGTAGTATTTTGTGTGTTTGTGGAGAGAGTTTTGGAAGCAGTGATCCGAATAATTAGTGTTAATACAAAGCTTCTGAATTAGCCACCAAAGAAAGTGTGGTTGGGATTCAGACTATTAATGGTTGCATCAGAAAAGGTTAATTTCCCTTTCAGTATTCTGGTTTAACCACAGACACAGCCATGCTCCAAATCCTCAACACCATTATTCTAACTCAATGTGATGAAGATCATTCTCATCTCTTCTTCTTCTTCTTCATCACATCTTCTCAATCACTACCTCTCTTAATCTTCTTCTTTAGTTTATCATATATATTTTCTCTTTCGTCAACGCTCTATTTTATACATGTAGGGAATCCCTCTTTGCTTACACTTTAAGCTAACAATATTTTATGCTCATAGCCAAATTCTTCCCACATGCATTCCCTTGCCAAGGCTTATATGTATGTGAACTTCTAAGTAGAATATTGAGGTTTGGTTTAGCTGATTTTAGGCTTTTAAGTAAATTATTACTTAAAAACATGACATCAACTATGTATATTTTTAAATTACTTGTCTGTTCATACAATAATGAAAAAAAGAGAGTTAATGGTTACGTGTAGTTATATAAACACTTTATTTAAAAAAAAGTCATATTTAATCTAAATATGTTACTAAATAATTACAAAACTGTTAGACAAATACAGAAAATTGTGCATACTTTGTTAAAATTTAACAAGTTTAATGTTGTAGTTATTCTTATTAGTAGTAATTTTTCTAATTTTGTCATTGATGTCAATTTTTTTGGTAACTAATTTTAAAGAATATGATACTCTTGAACAGTTGTTGATTTTCTTGTTTGAGTTTTCATTCACAGAAACTCAAAATAAATTTTGTAAACCCAGTTTCTCTCCTATTTTCAATTTTTTATTTTGTTTAATTTCACTCCTATTTTCCCGTAAAAAAATATTGTCACCCTAACAAAAAATTACATGATACAACTTGTAAACATTATTTTCTTATCAAATTCAATACTTTTTTTAATTGGGCCAGAATCATAAATGAGTATAATTTTTTTTGGTAGATTTTAATTATTATTACTTTGTTGACAGAGAAAGGGTACAAGTAGTCATATTGTTTTGACTGAGCATAAGGAAGAATTTGATGTTCCGTTGAGATGGCTGAATAGGCTCTTCCTCTTTCCGCAATTCTTGGTCTCGATCAGTATCCCATTTCAGCTAAGGTCTCAATCTTTTTCTCTCTGTGCTAAAGTTTCAAGCTTCATTTCAATGACTGTGCTTGCTTCTAACGGGTCACCTAATTATTCTCTTTCGATTTATTTCATTTTCTTTTTCCTTAAGAAAATTTATTCTTGATCCTTCTTGTGTTTCTTGTTTCTTTATCTATTATCTTCTTGGTATGATGTTGATTTCATTTTCTGCATCATTATTCTTTTAATATCAATTAATATTAAAATTAAAATGATGTAATAAAATGACTTTTTCCCTTTGTCCTGTTACCTGTCTGGTTTGTTTGTTTGCCAAGAGGTTTTCTTAATTGCCTTTTCCTATGGTCATCATGGTTTGATTGATCAACTTGTGCTAAAAGTCACGTGAAGCGGGTGCAAATGAAATAACAGGCAACTATTGTAGACAAGATTTCCTTTTCCATGACTCACGGGAATTTTTTTTTTTTTTTTGCTGCAGTTTTTTGTTGAGTGGGGATTCCACCCTCCTCTATTGTTTGTTTCCAATGGGATTCCTTTGCTGTTGTGGGGCACTCATGCATTATGTGTTTGATGCAGTTTAGCACTTTCAACAAGTTGATTGGATGGGATTTACTTTCTATTTTGGTTCCCTGGTTGGTTCGGTTTCCTCCTATGACGTTGCTACCCCAACCAAAGAAATTCAATGGCTGGGGTCTGTCTTCACTGGTGTCTTCTTCTGTGTTGTTGTAAGTAAAATGAGCTTTTCATCAATTTCTCAGTGTCTTTTATGTTGCAAATTCCTCTTTTGTCTCTATGGACCAAATTAAGATTTTGAAGTCTTGATAGAGGAGCAGAATGGAATATCATTTTATGAGGATCACAAGGAAAAGAAGAAAAAAAGGAGGGAAGGGGTGGGGAGGGATTAGGGATATGCTTTTTACTTAAATTGAAATAAGATGGTTGATGACGCAGATGAAGATTCAATGCAGAAATATATATGAGGAAATTGGTATTTGACAATCATGCATGTTATTATCCAAAAGCAGGATCAGTTATGGGATATGACATTCGTGGAGTAGGAATCGCTATTAGTCTTTTGATACTAATACTATAGGTTTAGGATACAATTTGAGGAGTAGACATCTTAAAAATGATGTTATTTATTGAATAGCCTATTTTTATGTGGTCTGTGGTGAAGAAGAAAAACATGTATTTCAATTGAATAGGAGGAGCTTGTATTCTTGTGCGTTCTTTATGGTTAAGTAATTGGTAAAGGCTTTGTAGATACGGGGTCAAATGGGTAATTTTGGGATATCCTTGGATTCAGGCTGCAACTGTCTCATTCTTGTTAAGATAGAAAGATTTCTTTTTAGGTGCTCTGCTGACTTCTTCATTTCAATAAATATGGTTCACTAGTTATTTACCTCTTTTCACTCTCAATATAGTTTTTCGTAGATGGTGACCTCATTCCTTTAACAACAATTCCAGAGGAAAATTGGATGCTTTACTAGTTAGCAAAATATTTAATGCATAAATTGTTGTCAAGTGTCAACATAGCAATTGAAGATTATATTTAACATTAGAGTTTAATGCTATTCACTACATCTGCATGATTTTGCTTTTCAGTATATATATTGAAATTATGTTGAGTGAGTTTACTGCTTCATGGCTATCAAATCCAATCGGATTTTCACATAATAACAATCTGAAAATGTCTTTGAAAGTAATTTCTGGTTCACTATATTTTTGTCTAGGTAGAAATGAACTCTAGCTATTTTGTTTTAGCTCCACATCCCTTAGTCTTAACACTTTTGGTTATTTGAGAGTGCAAAAGTTTTAACTTTTTAGATCTTTATACATTCATATAGTGTTATTTCATTACCCTTTCTAGTTGCTCTTGTGAAACATATATATGGTCAGTTTAGATGAATGGGTACTAAAAAGTTTATAGTCTTGGAGATTATTATGTTTAACAATTGATCCTTTCCTCATGTCCTTCTTGAAGGTTTATAGATTGACAGCTAATTTGAGTTCCCTGTTGTTTGCGGGATATGGCAAATTGAATAGAGCAGAGAAAATTGAATGGAATAACCGGTAAAATGAACTGTATAAAAATTTGTTTTAATTTATTTCGTTCATGATTGCATTTTTATGTTAACTTTTGGACATTTTGCCCATGCAGGGGATTCTCAACTGTTCATGCTCTGTTTGTATCATTTGCGTCATTTTACTTTCTGGTGTTATCAGACATCTTCAAAAAGGATTCACAAGAAGAACTTGTTATTAATAGATCATCCACTTTCTCAAATTCGGTACTGGGGGTATGTTGAATACAATATTAGCAAAATTTAACTTGTTTGATTTATCAGATGTTGATTTTAAATTCTTTTTCATTCTAATTTCTAACTATGTTTGGGCTAAAATGATCATGATGCGTGTGAGGGTACGGATAAAATATACAGACTGAAAAGGGGAATGCTATTACTTGTTATTGTAGTATTTTCTGTTTATTATTTAATATTCATGTAGTTCTACTGTTAATCTTCTTTAGGTACCAAGTACTGAATGCTGAAGCCTAGATTTGTTAAAGTTGCAGTGCTTTTAGAATGAACCTGTCTTTTCTTGTGGAGCATTCAGTTCTAAATTGTGTAGCTTTTATAATAAATGTAAGAGGGATAAATCATTTTATGTTTTGCTCAGTGGAAGAGAAAAGGTTCCTGCATGCTTGGTCCATGTTTTGCTTGTGCACTGTAAATATTACTTGTTGGGACCCAGGGTTAGAAATGTCAAGTGACCCTTTAGTTCCATATTGATCTGATGCACATGCTGCTGGTGCGTTCTTAATCTTAGTGCCATGTCACTCTTTTCTTAATCTTTCTGTTTCTTCTTTTTTGATATGTTTGTGTCTCTTATTCTTGTTCTTAACATTATTGTTTTGCCTTGTAAAGTAATGATTGTCCCGTTGGCTTATTTGTGATTTTGTCTTCTATACTTTTCCTCTCTTTTTTACAGGTTTCTATAGGTTATTTTCTAGCAGATCTGGCAATGATTCTTTGGCATTTTCCAGCTTTAGGTGGTGTGGAATACGTAAGTAATGAATGCTGTTTTTTGCACATTGAACTCGGTCTCTAGGTTTTCTGTTTAGAAGTTGGTAAACTAAACTCATTCGTATTTAGGTTTTACACCACGGGCTGTCCATGTTTTCAATTATTCAATCTTTGCTGAGTGGTCAAGGACAGATCTACATCCTTATGGTTCTTTTCTCTGAGAGTACAACTCCTTTTGTAAATCTAAGATGGTAATTGTTGTTCAGACTCTAACTCTGTCATCTAATGAACGTGAGTCAACATTAACTTGTTACATTAATTGTGCATGTACAGGCACTTGGACGTTGCTGGTCTTAAGAGCTCCAAGCTTTACGTATGGAATGGCGCTGCATTGTTCTTCGGGTGGTTGGTACTGTATAATATACTTTTGGTCTCAATTTGAATTCCACTATAGTAGTACATGAAGGAATTGCTTATGTTTTTGGTGCTTTTTTTCTAATTTTTTCTTTGAGCTTTAAGAGGCTTCTAAAAAATCAAATTAGGTAGGTTATGGTGTTTAAATATGGGTTGCAATGTATTACGTGAATGAACCAACCAATAACAGAGATTGCAAAGGAGCTTTCAACAGATTGGAACCAAATGACAAATAGGGTAAAGAATAACTTACAATATGACATCAAACATTTACCCAATCACAGAACGGACATAACCTTTCACCAAAATAGAGCCTTCATTTGAACAAAAGCTTCAATGCTCCACCAAGTTGTTTTAGAATACATACAAATCAATTCATTAGTGAGATTGAAAGAAATATTCAACTGTTACTTTGAGGGAAAAGTGTGATTTGCGATTGGGAGAGAAGAAACAAAGCTGGACTTTGGAGGCCTTCATATTTAGATTGATACTCAAAATGGAAGGAGGATTAACAAATATTGTCGTCACCACATTAGCATTTAACCACCAAGTTCAGGATGGATTGGTGTGATTCCTATATTCCTTGGGCACCAGAATAAGAAACCATGAACAAAAACAAGCATGAGAGCAAAGCAAACGTATTGACTACTCATTGCAAGGCCTTAACTCCTTGACTAGAGGGGGCAGGCTTCTGCCTTCCATCCCTTGGATAGAAAGGTCCTTCGTTTTTGGATCAAGATGCAAAATTCAGCTAGGGTTGTTGGGTCCTAAACACCGAAAAAACACTAAAAGGGTGTTTTTTTTTGGGTTGATTTTTTAACCAGCAAAGTAAACTAGGTAGTTAGCATGAGTTTGGTTTGAGTTCTGGTGTCTACTCTAAATCTGCAAAAAAATGAGTTTACCAATGACTTAACCCACATTGTACATGTGGACTTGTAAACTCCAATGAGTTTACTCGCAATTATGATAACCATTGTGATAGTGGCTATAGTTGGTCGGGGGTGTGCCAGCAATGGAAATAATGACAGTTGTAGTAGTGTTGGGAGTGACGATAGTGATGCCATGAAGGTAGAGGCAGTAGTGAACACGATGATGGTAATAACAATGACAATTGTGACAATGATAATGGTAATGAGTTGTGGTCATATCGGCAGTAGTGAACATAATGATGGTAATAACAATGACAATGATAATGGTAACGGGTTCTGGTCACACTGGCAACAAAAATGGTGATAGTAGCACAATAATGATAATAATAGTTTTTGCAGTGACAACATTAATTGCAGCCATAACAACAATGGTGGTTTTGTGGTGAGATTGTGATAGTGAGTGTTGATGATGATTGTAATAAGGGCTGTGACAATAGCTCAACGCTTGTGGCATGCGTAGATGGTGGTTGTAGCGATGCAAGTAAGAGTAGTGGTGATAGTGGTGGTTGCAATTTATGCGCCTTCAGTGATCTGCTAAGAGTCTTTTTGTTTTATTTTGCTACCTCCATTTGCATGATATCCTATGCTAACACATTTCAATGCTCTGATTTCTCAAAGTAAAATTTTGTTCACTTCTGTCATACTGTTTGATCCCAAATAGAAACAAGCTGTTATATATGTAAGCAAAGAGTTCAAATTTTGCTGTGATCTGACCCTCATTCTAATGATTGTAATGAGGAAGTCTGGAACTAATTTACTAGGTGGTTGGAAATACAGATACTGTCTTGCTTTAACCCTTTTTATATCTTTTGTGCTGCAGATTGCAAGGATTTTCCTATTCATATTCTTTTTTGTCCACATGTGGACCCATTTTGATGAGGCAAGCGTTTTCTCTGTGATTCCTCATAAAACATAATTTCACAATTTCCCTTTTGATTATGATTTAGGAAATAAAATCCAACGTTTTTCTCCCTAATTTCAGGTCAATGAGATCTTCCCATTGGGGTTTTATACCTTGGTTGTGGTGCCTCCTGTGTTGACGATTATGAATTTGTTTTGGTTCTGGAAGATTGCCAAGGGTTTGGTTAAAACTCTTTCAAAAGCAAAGCATAGCAAGTGAGCCTACTAAATGGCCATTGAATTCATTTAGTACAGTTGTGATTAACTTTTTTTTTTCCTCTTATCATTCTAAAAAGATTCAGTACGGTATATGCTGTATATTTGCCTTTTAGAAATTGAATATATTGTTGTGATTACATACATGTATTCTGAATCAGTAAAGAAAGCAAAAGTAACATAATTTGAAAATTATTTTTTGTTAGATTGCATTATCAAAAAGTCATTTTTTTATAATTTTTTTAGATTATGTAATTCTAGAATATTTTTTAATTGTATAGTTTAAAAGCTATTTTTTTGCATAAAAATAGTTTATGGGTTGTGAAATCTGAAAGTTATTGTTGAGGACTGGAAGGACGTCTACTGAAATGTAGTGTAATATCTTCTAAGTGGAGAAAGTTTGAGAGGCTCAATATGCAGAAACAAAGATTATATATTAAGGGTACTTTTGTCGTTTAGACGCCCCGTGAAGTTGCAGCAAGAAACCATGGGGGTGCAGGAAGAAAGACACCAGGTTAAGTTTGAAGGCCCAATGATCAGTGTCAATCTGTAACGGAGTTAAATCATGGATAGAAAGAATATGAACAAAAAAAAGCACTAAAATGAAATCCAACGTCTCAACATTTTTTGGATAATTTTTTTATTTAGAAATCTTTGGTTGTGGATTTGCTTTCCGACCACAACCAAATTCTTTATTTGTTAATAATTTCACTTAAGTTGATAAAGAAGAAACCACTCTATGTAGTGTTTAAAATAATTATTTTAATAACCAATTATATATGTATGTTTAAATATTTATCATTATTATAATAAGTTATAATTGATATATTTAGCTTTCAGAAAAAAAAAAAAAAAAACTCCTTTGGATCTAACAAAAGTATTAGCTTTAACATATGAATAAAAATATATCTTAAATCGGTAAACTTATTTTACTGTTGTTAATTCTAAAATAAAATATTGAATTTAATTTTGTAATATTTATTTATTTATACATTACCATTAAAAAGTTATATATATATTAATGAGAAGATGTAAGCATGATCTGAATCTGACAACTGTTTCTGCGGTCCCCTGTCCAAAATTAAAACATGGGTCCACGTTCCTTGTATGTATTCATGTTTCAACTTTTTTTTACATGCATACCTAAATTCAATTTTAGTATCTAGGAATTAGTACTTTAATTATGCAATAATTTCTTTTTTTCAAATTTTTGAATTTAGAATTTAAAATTTAAAATGTTAATCTAACGCACAGTAAACAGGTGCAGTATTTCTTATATATGCAAATTTATTTGATTTAATTAAATTTTATATTTATGATGACATTTAAATAATTTAATTAATTAAATGTGTGAAATAAATATAAATGGAACTGAAATTGGACAAAAATTTTGAACTTTGTAAAATAGAAGACCAAATATTTTTATTTGAAATTATTCTCATATATACAGTTTAAATATATATTTTCTTAGATATTTTTTAAGAATGAAATTACAGACTTTAAGGAAGAATACTTGTAATAGTTAATTTTAATAATATTATCTATAAACTTTAGATAAAAATTAAAAGTAAAATCTTTTTAAATAAAATAAAGACATTGTGTTTGGTGTAGATTTGTAGGATCGAGAGACTAACCTGCTTTGACGTGGTTTTATCGCTTTTCGATACTTGAATTGGGTTCTCAATCATCTTCTTTTTGTTGGGTCGCTCGATCGCTTGCAATCTTGGTCGTTTGGTGATCTTTAGGTTTTGACCGCTCAGTCGCCTTCCTGGTGGAGAGGGGAAGATACCTGTAAAAGACACTCTGACGCCCTAGTTAGGCGTGTATTGAAGAGCATCGGCTCTTGATTGAATATTTAGTGAAGGATTATCACTATTTGAATATTTGAGAATATGAGTTGTGGAGTGTGAGTAAAGCATATCTAGCTTTTAGCCCTGACTTTCTATTTATAAGTTGTTTCATAGACCTTAAACTAATATAAGCCCAATAAAATATAAACAAAATAAAATATAAACAGATTTACCAAAAAATCTAATTAGTTACTATATATCTTTAATTAGATATTCTTGATTATTTTATTTTCTGTTGCTACAGTGGATAGATCGAACAGTCTTGAATGTTAACCGCTCGGTCTCTATCATATACCACACATATGCTCCCTAAGTTCGAGTTAATCGTTTGGCTTTAGCCATGATTAACTATAGGACTTATGACTTTGAATGAGGTTGTTTTTGCCGTGCTAGATTAAGCCGACTGGTTGATGGCAAGATGCCAGTGGAGTTCTTTTTCGGAACCTTTTCTAGATTGAATAATTCCTGATGAAAGTTCTTTTTTAGAACTTTTTCTTGCAAGGCCGAATTGGCGGATACCTTTGAGGCTGAGTGGTCAAATACTTGTGAGGTCGAATGGCCGAAGGACTAAAGCCGAATGGTCGAATACCTGCAAAACCAAATGGCGGAATGCTTGTGAGTGAGCGTTCATCGGGGGAATGCCTTTATCGTTCGGATGATAGCTCCTGGGGGACTGTCTTTGATTTATAGTCCATGGAGGACTGTCTTTGATTTATAGTCCATGGAGGATTGTCTTTGATTTATAGTCCATAGGGGATTGTCTTTGATTTATAGTCCATGGAGGACTGTCTTTGATTTATAGTCCATAGGGGACTGTCTTATGCCCTGTAGGGCCGATTGGCTGAATACATATGGGGTCGAACGATTGAACACCTGTGAGGTCCAACGGCCGAGTACCTGTAAAGTCGAATGGCTGAATGCTTGTGAGGCCAAATGGCCAAGCACCTATGAGGCCGAATGACCGAGTACTTGTAAAGTCGAATGACTGAATGCTTGTGAGGCCGAATGGCCGAGTACTTGTAAAGCTGGATGACTGAATGCTTGTGAGGCCGAATGGCTAAGCACCTGTGAGGCCGAATGGCCGAGTACTTGTGAGGTCGAATGGTCGAGTACTTGTGAGGCCGAATGACCGAGTACTTGTAAAGCCGAATGGCTGAATGCCTGTAAGGCCGAATAGTCGAGTACCTTTTGAGTCGAATGCATGTCGGGATTGAGGGTATTTTGATGTTGTTAGTAAGTCTTTTACCAGGTGATGCATATGATGCTTATATATTGGGATGGATGATAATATTCGAAATAGTTTAAAATTAAATAACAAAATGAATAGTTATCTGTAAAGCTGCAGAAGTTTGTTGACGTTGATGATGAGAGTTTCTATAATGATGCTGAGACTACATCTTTGTTTGGCTCCTTGTGGTTTCGATGGTGCTTTGTTGTTCTTCCATATTTCTCGTGGTCATCCTTGGGTGTCTTCAATTCTCTCGGTCCTACGGTGGGCGTCAAAATGTTTCGGTATAGATTGGTAGGACCGAGAGACTAACCTTTTATGACGTAGCTTTACAGTGATCTTCAGGTTTTGATCGCTCGATCACCTTCCTGGTGGAGAAGGGGAGATACCTGTAAAAGGCACCCCGACGTCCAAGTTAGGAGTGTATTGAAGAGCTATCACTATTTGAATATTTGAGAATATGAATTGTGAAGTGTGAGTAAAACATACCTAACTTTTGGCCTTGACTTTTTATTTATAAGTTATCTCATATACCTTAAACTGACATAAACTCAATAAAATATAAACAAAATAAAATATAAACACATTTACCTTAAACATCTAATTAGTTATTAAATATCTTTAATTAAATATTCTTAATTATTTTATTTTCTTGAATCCGCTCGTATCATATACCATACAGAAACTAACATTATATTTATTATATTTAAGCATGTAAATAAATAAAATAAAAAATGGTCATCGTTTTGCATTTAATTCTGATATATTTGAGATATAAATATAGATATTTTGATACATAAATTAATTACAAAACCGACCAGTGAGGACCACTTGCATGATACAGAAGTTGAATTTGTTACATATTTGACCTTAGAGTCTTTTTGCAATAAGTAGTTTGTGAAAGCTGAAAAAAAGCCTTGAAAAGTCTGTTTCAGCTGACACAATTTCAGTGAAGTTTTAAATTATTTCGATTTTTATTTTATTTTATATAACTTACATATTTTTTTTCTAAAAAATGTACTGATTTTGGTGATGTTTAAAAAAATTGGCTTATATAAAAGAAGATCAAAAAATAGAAAAAAAAAATTCTGATTGTTAATCAATCTAACATATAAAATACTGTGGGTTTAAAGGCTGCAAACAAAGTATCTTACTTTACAAAACAACTCATTTTCCAACATTAAATTTTGTTAAAATAAATTAAAATATTATTCATTTTAAAATTAAAAACTCCGTTACAGTTTTTAAATTTCTTCTACAATTATATATATATATATATATATATATATATATATATATATATATTTAAATTGTGTTTTATCTCAATTTCTAAATTAACTAAAATAATTAAATATACCGAATCAAGCATTTATCAATATAAATGACGCGAATATTCTATCGTTAAATCTTTCAATAACATTATTTATTTATGTAAACATGCGTGTGAAAGTAATATATATATATATATATATATATATATATATATATATATATATAAAATCTTTTAATTATAAGAAATCTTTTTTAACAATTGAATATAGTTGACTTAAAGTTCAGTGCGGAAAATAAGTTTGAATTACTTATAATATTGTGCTTCAAACTTAAAAAATATATTTCGGACTCCACTTATTTTATATATTGACAATCTTTTAATCTCTTAACAAATGGCTCTCAAAAAGGCTTCCAAATTTATTTTAAACTTTTATTTACTTATTTTTTTGGTAAAATTTTGTGTGTGTATCTTTATTAAACATGATTATTTTTTAATAAACTAATATATATATATATATATATATATATATATATATCATAATAAAGAAAAACACAGGCCTTTTGTTTAGAGAGGCCATCTATAACAATCTTACTTAAGTTAAATTAGACCAATAAATTTCCATCTAAATATTTAATAAAAGTGAATGCTAAAAATATAAGATGATACAAAATTATTTAACTTTTTCAGAAAATAATTTTTTTTTTAATTGTACCCAATGGATTGTAAAACCTTACATCTCGATGGAATCCTTTCAAATATTTTAAATTCTTATAATATAAATTTATTGAAATTAAACAACAAAAATTATGAATTAAAAAAAATGTACAAGTCATATGATTTATCACGCAATCTTTTGAAATCAGCAATAGTTTCTAACTATTCCGAAACCTCATTCCAATTAATTCTCTGAAAAAGCATAAAAGAAAATGACACTTTTGTCATAAAAATGGAAACTTGTAGCATATAACCTCCACCGTTAGATTAATCTGACCTCTAAAACTGTAAGGTCACGCAATGGACCCAACACAGAGAAATTGAAGTCAGACAAGTGAGAAGCGAGTCTATGGCGTGTGCATGAATTTCAATCTAATTCCTGGGACCCACACAACTCCCTGTCTGACTCATCAACCCTATCCTCCGCCTTTCGCCGTTAATAACCGTTACCCAAAGTTGTTGACAACGACGTCGATTCACACCTAACGAGTATTTCTACGTTGCAACTCCGTCGTAATCTACTTTCTCCTCTTCTTTCTCTTACCTTCTCCAATTACTTTGTCTTTCCTTCCTTCTTTTCTCTCTCTATTTGAAGGTATTTTTTTTTTTTATGAAAGTTGCCAGATGCACACACAAAGATTCTTTCTCTCTTTCTTAGGATTTTTTTTATTTTTTATTAAAGTATACTTGTTTGCCAGTCCTTTTTTGGAAGTTGCTACTTTTGAGCACCGGTTTCAGTGAACAATGTGTTTTGAATGTTTCAGATGAGAGGGGAGATGGTTGTTGATTTTTCATGGTGGTGACTTTACTGGGCAGTGTCGATTTTTTGTGATGCTGGTGTTTTTCTCATAAAGTTTGGATTTTTTTTTCTATCTGGGTTCTGGAAAAATGTGGGGTAGGTGGCGGTGGTGTGCTGGTGGGGGTTTTCTAAGGCAAAGGGTATCTGCAATTGGTAGTGTTAGTCATGGTCATAGGGAAAAGCTTCATCCTTTTGATCCTCCTTTGATGTGTGGTGGAAGAAGGGGTGGTGGTGGGATGACGCCTTTATCTTTTCTGTTGAATCAAATAAAGAGGGGTGTATCAACTTCAACTGGGGGTGGGGGTGTCAGCAATGGTAATGAAAGAGAAGATTTTATATCATTCTCGGAAGCCAAGAAGCTTATGAGGTTGGTGAATGTGGAGTCCCTCAAGATGAAGCTTGGTATGGAAGGGAAGGAAGTTATTTGCTATTCTGAGCTTCTTGAGGCCTGTGAGAGCATGGGGATTGCCAGGAGTCCTGAAGAGGCTGCAGCTTTTGCTAGGGTTCTTGATGAGGCTGGGGTTGTTCTCCTCTTCCGGGACAAAGTGTATTTGCATCCTGATAAGGTGAGATATTTGGATTGATTTGAATTGCTTATGTTTATGCTGGCATAACAGCATAATTTGTGTTTGTGGGGCTCACGAAAAGCATGGCCGGATCTAAGTATTTAACAGAATATTTACTTACCTACCATAGGTGCAATAGATATCAATTCTTGCCTTCTTTTTCCTGCTTTTTAGTGTGTGAGGGTCCTCCCTGACCCATGAATTACACATCTCTTTTCACAGGGAAATATTATATGTAATTTGTAAAGGAAAAATCTTGAATGGGTTGTGACTTGTGTAGCATCCACCCTTTTATCCTGCATGTCTAGCTCTCTTCGTATTCAACCTGAACTAATTTCATGATTCAACCTTTGGCTTAACTGCATGGTGGATGGGAGTTATTTTTTTTCATCTATCAATTAACGATTCAAATATAAATTCTTAGTTTTATGCTCTATGGTGCCTGCTTTCTCTTTCATTCTAGCTTTATGTAGTAGAACTGATTTACAGTTTATTTTATTTTCTTCTGAAATAGAGAGAACAAACTGGATTTAGAACATTGGCTTTCAAGAACTCTATAGCTCCAAATTGTTTCATTGCATCCGCTCAATGACATGAACGATTCAGATCCAACCTATCTGGATTCTGGAATCCTGTTTTCAGTTGCAGAATATGAACATCACTTTAATTTTCTTTTTCTTCTTGCCCTGTAAATTTGTTGACTTATTATGTTACTACATCCGTGTATTTCATCTTAGAAGATTATAAATGGCAAAATAGACATGTCCTGCCTCTATAGAGGTCTTATAAATTATAATTGGTTCTGCAAGTGCAAAATTGTAATATTTAGTTAGTCTTGTATGTGCTAGTTATACAAAAAGGTTCGGGCTGATGCATTCACTAATGAAACATGATAGGGAGTTGTGTTTATGAAAACTTCCAATAGTGTTTCGTATAAATTAGTTGTGTTTCAAGCTGTATGTCATTGATTATCATGCCTAAACCTGTTTCAATGCAGGATTAGTCTTTTCATTTGATCTGGCTACTATGCATCAAACTAAAACCACAGCAGAACCTAAACAACAGTAGAAAATAATTTGTGACTCCTTAAGTTCTCTATGGTGTGTTTGGTCCGGTACAAACTGTCTGCAGAATCTTAGCAGTATGTTTGTTTGTATAAACTTTATCTGATCAACCACCATTTTTGTTACTGAAAATGACATTAGAGAAAGTAATATGCAATTCAATTCTGTGATGGTGCGGAAAGTTTTGTAAATTCACTGATTATGTTTGTGTTGTATGGCAATGTTGTGTGTTTCAGGTGGTGGATTTGGTTCGCAGAGCCGTTCCATTGGCACTGACTGCTGAGAACGATCCTATAAGGGAGGAGTTGAAGATTCTGCAGGAGAAGAAAGAAGAAATTGATGTGTTGGCACATAAGCAGGTGCGGCGCATCCTCTGGTCTGGACTAGGATTCGGCGTAGTGACAGTGAGCCTCTTTTTCAGGCTAACATTCTGGGAATTTTCATGGGACGTAATGGAGCCAATTGCATTTTTTACGACAACCACAGGGTTGGTCATAGGCTATGCATACTTTTTGTTCACTTCAAGAGACCCTACTTACCAAGACTTGATGAAGAGGCTTTTTCTTTCAAGGCAGAGGAAACTTTTCAAGAGGCATAATTTTGACATTGAGAGATTCAAGGAGCTCCAGTGCAAGTGCAAAACACCTTTACATGCTAGTACCGTTTTAAAAAATCGCATAGGGGTGGAACTGGATCTTGAAGATGCTTTACATAGAGATTAACATTTTCAGGAGGATTTGCAATTCTTTATACTATAGTTAACTTGGTTCCCCTTGTTTTAGTGTTGGTGGGGAGAGAGATTAAACTAACTATAGTTTTGGCTTCTTATTTGCCTCATTTTCTTAACAATGCATGAAGATTATGTTCTATTCCATCTGTTGAGTATGACTAATGCGTAAGAGTCCAGGAATCTTTCATGGTTGAGTTTTTTTGTTTCCACGGTTCTGTTGTTAACCGTTGGGATAAATGTCTCAAATGGTCTGGATTGAAAAAAAAAGTTCACTAGTTCAAAAATTCGTGGTAGAAGGTGCTTGGACAACCTACGTGCCCGAGAAACTAAATCCTTAAAGCTTTAATGCTACATCTTTAAATTTATTAAATTGAGTTATATATTTAAATAAAACATGTCCAAATTTATTGTGAGTTATATATTTAAATAAAAACTTAAAAAGTGATACGAAGTCATTTTATAAACCTTTTCCTTTACAAAATTACATAAACCAATGATACATACATCAAATTCTACTGTTTGTTATTCATCCAACGGATTTATGAAACCAAGACTTAATATGAATAACTACAAAATTGTTATAGCTAAATGGGAACAATTAAAACGAGTGATCAAAGTTAGATATAGGATAAAATACGAAATCTAGGAGTAATAAAGCAAAAAAAGAAAAATGTATTTACCGTTAAACACCTGGAGCTGATATGAAATGACTAAGTATGTTCATTATTCTAGGCAGTTAACATTGTAGTGAAAATGCAATAGACTCCAAAGAAATAGATTTTCACAAGCGTGATCTACAAAAACATGATGCATAAACTGTTACAAAACCCTGTACACGTTCCCTTTCCTATATATTAAAAAGTCACACTCTAAGCAATTGAGCAGTTCAACGACAGAATCTTCACTGGATCCATTGAAGTGTTCCAAAATATTGCTCAACGTAGCCTGAAACCAACAAACAACACATTTTCCTACAACTATAATCACAAAGGAAAGCTCATATACATGTGTGTCTGTGAGTCTATATATATATATATATAGAAAGTCGTCAGAAACATAAACAAGTCTTCACTTACCCCTTCATCAAGGTCCTTAATCCACACTCTACAATAGAACTCACTCTAGCCTTCGATCTAGTTGAGTTTACTTCCTTCCTTTCACTGACCCTTTGTCGTTTTCTTGTGAATTCCCCTTCCCTGGCATTTGAAAGCTTATGTTCCTCAGAACCGTTGACAGGTAAAGAAGGTACCTGATACAAGAAGGCCTAGCACCATAGGACCTATCACAAGAGGGATGATCAAGAAGCTTCAAGATGAGCACTCTCCCAAAGGTCAAGTACTCTTTGCTATTTTTGGATGGAAGATTGGAGACCAAGAAGATGTTGTCAAAGTACCAAAACATGGAGAAGGGTAAAAGAGTCATTTCCACAAAGGAGGGGGGGGTGAGTTTAGCAAGCAAGGGGTTGCATCATGAAGGCACATAAAATCTGATTCATCACGTGGCCACATGTTCAATTCCATTTTTTTCACATGTTGCACATGCTTGACCGGTAGAAGTTGATCCACTTTTCACGGATCACGTTTCTTTCACACGGCCAAGTGGGTTAAATTTATAAAACCCACCATGGCAGCACCTTGTATGCACTTTTGAATGATATAAGAAAACTCTGCTGAAATGTCCAGCCATTTCTTGAATTCGGAAGTCCTCCCTATGCTTATCTTCTCCAATGCAATTTCCTTCCTTGAGTGGAAGGCCGTCTGAGTTGTATCCATCCATCTAAGCACAACATTCACTCCAACAGCCACGTCTCACACCATCCTTCACTGCCAGACTTCATTCCTCATCCACTGAAGTTGTTCAATCAAGACTGCATCTGAACCTGCATCGGCTGCCGCTGCATCTGTCACATTCCATTAGTTTTAAGCTTCCACTTGCATTTTCCTGCCTCCAAATCTCACGGATATGTTGAATAGCTCAAGGATGGAGCTATCAAGTGGTATCATGAGCCTTGGTTCAAGTTAGAACCGTGAGATAAGTCCAGATTTCTTCCATTTCTTTGCTGTCAAAATTTCCTGGTTGTTCTTGATGTTTTCTGAAAATTCTGCACTGATTTTCATCAATCATTGCTGTGTTTAGGATCTACTCTTAATTTCATTGGCTACTAGCTGTCTTTGCTTGAGTTTCCTTCATTTTATTCGGCTGTTCTTAATTGATTGAGTCTATTTTGCAATTTAAACATCATTTCTGGTTTTGTCTAAGTCATGTTAGTTCCTTTGCTGATTTTTCATCAAATCTGGTTTTCAACCAAGTTTTCCCAAAGTTTTGAGTTGTTTGAATGTGGCTACACCAATTAAGAGCAATGAATACTTCAGAAATGAGCTCAGGTGTTTAGATCTACCATTCAAATTCAAATCTGTGTTGTTTTTCTCAAATCTGTTACAACATTTTTAATTCTGAAAATTTTGCTCCATTTGCCACTGTTCATATGGTCATTTACTGTTCCATTGAGCAGCAGTTAATTGATCCATTGTCTAAACCATTTGGAAGATAAAATGAGTTGATTCCAAATAGATTTTCATGTGGCAAGAGTGTTCAAGCATCATTTGGCCGAGATGCATAGTTGTCATTGAAAATTCTGCATAATTGTGTGTGGTTGGTATTAGATCATTGCTAACCATTCTCAACACTGAATTTCTGCATTTGTGCAACTTTCAAATACCATTCCTAGCTCCTCTTTGCTGTTTTCAAATCAGAATTGCTTTTGAATCAAAATTTGACCATGCTAGTTGTTAAATTCAGCTGAAAATCTGGTACTGCAGTAGTGATTTTCTGTTTTATATAGTTTTGATGCATCCAATTAGTTCCAACAAGTTATAAATCATCATCAAAACATGTTTGAATCATTGGAAAATAACTAGGCACAATACTATTCATTTGGTAAATTTTCTGCATTGAAATTTGACTCTGCTGAAAAAAACTGTGCTAGGTTTTTTTTGTCAATTTCTGCACTGCATTACTTTGCTTGATTCATCACGTTTAGATGCAGTAAAAGCCATGGTCCTTTTAAAATAGCAAGATAACAAGTCAAAAGAGATATTACATACGTTAAAAGGCACTTAGGACCATTGCATCATCAGTTTCGAAAGTTTGAAGTATATAGTATTGTTGCTGTAAAAAAATCTGGTGCAGAAATCTGGTGCAACTCATTCAGGCATTTCATCAAACAGTTTTGTCAATTTTCAATGCTTAGCCAATTCGTGTGTGATTCTGATTTAAAGTCGTTTCTTGTTTTTAAATCCACTCTAGAACTATTCTTAGGTTCCTTTTGAAGTGCTACCTTGTTTGTTATCATTTAATTTTTCGATTTTACTATTCTTGGAATTCTTGCACACAACCTGTTTGATAAAAGGGTTGTCCTGTACTGGTTTTTGGGTGCAAATTGCAGCAGCTGTAAGGACCTTTGTAGCACTAATTTACGTTGATTGCAGTGGTGGATTATAGCTCAGACTAATTTCCACGAAAGGAAGCATCAAAGGAAGTTCATTGCTTGAGAAAATCAAAGCCAAGGAGGCCTCTCGGAATCATAGAAAGCAAATTCATTTCTGCATCAGAATTTTTTGCTGGTTTATAGCAGCAACCACAGATTGCCTTGTTTTTTCTGCAGAGTTTGTCCAGATTGAGTGATCACTTGCAGATGAGAGATTTGGTGTGAATTAAGCATAGTTCACTCTTTGTTTTGAGAAGCCAAAGCTGCACACATATTTTTCCTTGCCATTTACCAAGTTTTCTTGTAATTTTTCTTTGGTTTTTAATTTCAACTCCAAGCAAGTGAGGTGCTAGAGTTCACAAGTGCTCTTCCCTCATTTGTAACTAGACTCAAAGAAGTCTCACAACCTAAAATTTGGGTAGTCGGTGAGTGTGTCTTAGATCCAAAGTCTAAGCCTCACCGTAGGAGATCTCACCTTTACTTTCAAAGTTTCATTGTTTTTCATTCAAGGACTAGGAACGCGCCTAGAGTCCGAATTGTAGAGTCCCAATCCTTGTTGTTTTTTTCTTTACTTTGTGTTTTCTTTGTGGTCTTAAGACTTAAGTGGATTTAAGAGTGATTTTGATCTAAGGACTTTAGTAAGTAGCTAGAAGCATATTTGGCAAGGACAAGGCATGGTTATTAAGTGACCCTAGTGGTTCACCACCCTTACTTGGAATATTGCTTTCAAGTGAAAATCTTTAGTCTTTATTTCAAGAATAAACATTTAAGTCCACCATAATGTCTAGAAGACATTCTCCTAGGCTTAGTGATAGTGAAAAAGAAAATGTTTCTCTTCAAGCTTTAGTTAATGAATTCAAGGAAATGAGAAGGGAAATAAAAGAAGAGAAAGTCAATAGAGAGCTTCAAAATGCTGTTATTCAAGATGAATTGAGATTGATAAGGGCAAGTAAATCTAGGGGAAGTCAGAGTGAAAATTCTCAAGAGGGAGGAAATTCTTTGAGTATGGGTGATTATTACCCTCATCAACCTTCTACTTCTAGGAGGCATAGGAGAAATTCTCATGCACCCCCACACCCTAAAGAAGTCAATATTGTGTTGCCTCACTTCCATGGGAAGGACAATGTTGAGGCTTATCTTGATTGGGAAATGAAGGTGGAGCAATTATTTGCTTGCCACCAAGTAAGTGAAGAGAGAAAGGTTTCTCTAGCTACCCTAAGCTTTCAAGGGTATGCAATGTATTGGTGGACTGCCTTAGTCCAAGAGAGGCTTAGACATCAAGCCCCTCCCATCCATTATTGGAATGATCTTAAGTCTGCCCTTAGAAGGAGGCACATTCCCTCCTACTACAATAGGGAACTCATGGATAAACTCCAAAGGTTACAACAAAGGTCTATGACAGTTGAGGAATATAGACAAAAGATGGAGTTATATATGATGAGGGCAGGCATAATGGAGGGTCCAGAAATTACTTTAGCCAGATTTTTAAGTGGGCTCAATTTTGACATAAGAGATAGGGTTGAACTTCTACCTTATAGAGATTTGAATGATCTTGTTCAAATGTGTATAAAGGTAGAACAACAAAACTTGAGAAAATCTTCTTCTAAAAGAATTCAAGTTCAACCTACTTTTGAAAAGAAAGTTTTTAAAGAAAAAGAGCCATTTAAACCTCTAGCCAAAATAGAAGAGAGACCCAAGAAAGAAACACCCTCACACACAAGAACAAGTGAGATCAAGTGCTTCAAATGTCTAGGAAGGAGTCATGTAGCTACTCAATGTCCTACAAAGAGAAACATCATTTTGAAAGGTAAGGACATTTATAGTAGTGAAAGTGACACCCCAACTAGTGAAAGTGAGAGTGAGGAAGAAGAAAAAGAAGAGGAAATATATGCTGATGATGGACAACTTCTCATGGTAAGAAGAATCCTTAGCAACCAAACAAGTCTAGAACACCTATCACAAAGAGAGAACATCTTTCATACAAGGTGTAAAATTCAAGAAAATCATTGTTCTCTCATTGTTGATAGTGGTTCTTGTTGCAATTGTTGTAGTACAAGGTTGGTGGAGAAATTGAAACTTGATATTATACCCCATCCAAAACCTTATAAACTTCATTGGCTAAATGAAGATGGGGATATAGTAGTCAAGAATCAAGTGAAGTTGGCATTTTCCATTGGGAACTTCAAAGATGAGGTTTTATGTGATATAGTTCCCATGGAAGCATGTCATGTGTTATTGGGGAGACCATGACAATTTGATCATCAAACTATCCATCATGGTCTAACTAATACCATTACTATCCATCAAAAGGACAAAAAGTTTGTGCTTCATCCTTTAACTCCTACCCAAGTGGCTAAGGATCAAGCACAAATGAAGTCTTTAAGAAAGCAAGAACATGACCAAAAGGAAAAGTCAAAAAGAAAGGAGAGTAAAAAGACAAGTGTACCACCTAAGGTCACTCAACATGAAGTTCTTTTAACCAAAAAGACTTTACTCAATACCCTTCAAGTTGAGCAACCTTCATACCTTCTTCTTTGTCAAGGGACACTTACATGCACATCTAATGATCCAAAGACTTCAATTCTTTCTCCACCCATTCAAAAACTTTTGAAAGAATTTGATGATCTATTTCCAAAAGAAATTCCAAAAGGGCTTCCACCCATAAGAGGAATAGAACATCAAATTGATTTCACTCCAGGGGCAATTCTTCCTAATAGGCCAGCCTATAGGACAAACCCCCAAGAAACTAAGGAGATTGAGACACAAGTCCAAGAGTTGCTAGATAAAGGCTTAATTCAAAAGAGTCTAAGTCCATGTGTTGTACCAGTGTTGCTTGTACCAAAAAAAGATGGAAAGTGACGCATGTGTTGTGATTGTAGAGCTATCAACAACATCACAATCAAGTATAGACATCCCATTCCTAGGCTTGATGATATGTTGGATGAATTGCATGGAGCACAAATATTTTCAAAGGTAGATTTAAAAAGTGGCTATCACCAAATAAGAATTAAAGAGGGTGATGAATGGAAAACTGTAGGTTATACTATTGAAGGAAAGGTTGAGAAAGTGGAACAGAGAAAACTGAGAGAGAGGAACAGAAGAATATAAAACTGCTATATGTATTATTTTTAAGTGCAATTTCTTTTATAGAGCAAATAAGTGAACTTAAATGTACGAAAATGTTGGCCTCTATAACCACTAACAAATTAGTGCTCTTAGTGCCTAGAAAATAGCAAATAAATTCTACTAGTCAACATGACTTTTATTTTCCTAAAAAATAGCATAACATATAATTTTAATTTTTTAATTTCCAATAGTCATTAATCAACAAAAACTGCCTTTAAGACCAAGTTTGGATTATATGAGTGGTTAGTTATGCCTTTTGGTCTTACAAATGCTCCAAGCACATTCATGAGACTTATGAATCATGTTCTTAGGGATTGCATTGGGAAGTTTGTAGTTGTTTACTTTGATGACATCTTGGTATATAGTCAAAATTTGCAAACTCATGAAAATCATTTAAGAGTTGTTTTAACAATTCTTAGAACACACAAATTGTTTGCAAACTTTGATAAGTGTACCTTTTGTGTTGATAGTGTCATATTTCTTGGATTTGTGGTTAGCAAAAATGGGGTTCATATGGACCCAGAAAAAATAAAGACCATCCAAGATTGGCCTCCTCCAAAGAATGTAGGAGAAGTAAGGAGCTTCCATGGGTTGGCAAGTTTTTATAGAAGATTTATTCCTAACTTCTCTAGTCTTGCTTCACCCCTCAATGAGTTGGTGAAAAAGGATTGTCCATTCCATTGGGGAGAAAAACAACAAAAAGCTTTTGAGCTACTCAAAGAGAAGCTCACACAAACACCCATTCTAGCTTTACCAAATTTTTCCAAAACTTTTGAACTAGAATGTGATGCTTCAGGATTTGGCATAGGTGCAGTATTATTACAAGAAGGACACCCAATTGCATATTTTAGTGAAAAACTTTATGGTGCTTCTTGTAATTACCCCACCTATGACAAGGAACTTTATGCACTTGTGAGGGCTCTTCAAACTTGGGAACATTACCTTGTTGCCAAGGAGTTTATCATTCATAGTGATCATGAATCACTTAAGTATTTGAAGAGTCAACACAAGTTACAAAAGAGACATGCTAAGTGGTTGGAATTCATTGAACAATTCACTTATGTTATTAAATACAAGAAAGGAAAATCCAATGTGGTGGCTGATGCTTTGTCAAGGAAAATTAATCTATTAGCCACATTGGGAGCTCAAATTCTTGGGTTTAATAACATTCTTGAATTGTATTCACAAGATCTTGATTTTGCTCATATCTATGAGGAATGTCTCAATAAACCTCAAGGAGGATTCTATGTGAAAGAAGGGTATCTTTTTAAAGAAGGAAAAATTTGCATTCCTCAAGGTTCACATAGAAAACTCCTTGTTAAGGAGACACATGCGGGAGGATTAATGGGGCATTTTGGGGTAGAAGAGACACTTGGCATGTTGAAAGAAAAATTCTTTTGGCCTCATATGAGAAGGGATGTTCAAAGGCATTGCTTTAAGTGTATAACTTGTTTAGAAGCTAAATCTAAGTCAATGCCTCATGGACTTTATACTCCTTTGAATGTTGCTTCCACCCCTTGGGAAGAGATAAGTATGGATTTTGTGCTAGGACTTCCTAAAACTTCTAGGGGTTGTGATTCTATCTTTGTGGTGGTGGATAGATTTAGTAAAATGGCTCATTTTATACCTTGCCACAAAGTAGATGATGCAAGCAACATTGCAAAGTTATTCTTTAGAGATGTGGTCAAACTTCATGGGTTACCTAAAGTAATAGTTTCGGATAGAGATACAAAATTTCTTAGTCACTTTTGGAGGACCTTATGGTCTAGATTAGGGACTAAGTTATCTTTTTCTACTACTTGCCATCCTCAAACAGATGGTCAAACTGAAGTAGTCAATAGATCTCTTTCCACTTTACTAAGGGTAATTCTTAAAGGAAATCACAAATCTTGGGATGAGTACCTACCTCATGTTGAGTTTGCATACAATAGAGTAGTTCATGGAACTACTAAATTGTCTCCTTTTGAGGTTGTCTATGGTTTTAACCCTTTAACTCCTATGGATTTAATACCCCTTCCAAGTTCTATTGATTTTGTTCATCAAGACGGGGTATCTAAATCTAAATTTATCAAAGAATTACATCAAAGGTTTGAAATCAAATTCAACAACAAAATCAGAAATATGCCAAGCAACATAATAAGGGCAAGAAAGAGTTAATCTTCAATGAAGGAGATTTAGTTTGGGTTCATCTTAGAAAGGAAAGATTTCCTCAAATAAGAAAATCCAAACTCAATCCTAGAGGAGATGGACCTTTTAGAGTCATAAGGAGGATTAATAACAATGCATATCAACTTGATCTTCCTCCTGAATATAGTGTTCATGCTACCTTCAATGTATCTGACCTTAAACCTTTTGCAGGTTATGAAAGTGAAGATGAAGATCCTATGGATTTGAGGACAAATCCCTCTCAAGAGGGAGGAGATGATACAAGAAGGCCTAGCACCATAGGACCTATCACAAGAGGGATGATCAAGAAGCTTCAAGATGAGCACTCTCCCAAAGGTCAAGTACTCTTTGCTATTTTTGGATGGAAGATTAGAGACCAAGAAGATGTTGTCAAAGTACCAAAACATGGAGAAGGGTAAAAGAGTCATTTCCACAAAGGAGGGGGTGAGTTTAGCAAGCAAGGGGTTGCATCATGAAGGCACATAAAATCTGATTCATCACGTGGCCACATGTTCAATTCCATTTTTTTCACATGTTGCACATGCTTGACCGATAGAAGTTGATCCACTTTTCACGGATCACGTTTCTTTCACACGGCCAAGTGGGTTAAATCTATAAAACCCACCATGGCAACACCTTGTATGCACTTTTGAATGATATAAGAAAACTCTGCTGAAATGTCCAGCCATTTCTTGAATTCGGAAGTCCTCCCTATGCTTATCTTCTCCAATGCAACTTTCTTCCTTGAGTGGAAGGCCGTCTGAGTTGTATCCATCCATCTAAGCACAACATTCACTCCAACAGCCACGTCTCACACCATCCTTCACTGCCAGACTTCATTCCTCATCCACTGAAGTTGTTCAACCAAGACTGCATCTGAACCTGCATCGGCTGCCGCTGCATCTGTCACATTCCATGAGTTTTCAGCTTCCACTTGCATTTTCCTGCCTCCAAATCTCACGGATATGTTGAATAGCTCAAGGATGGAGCTATCAGTACCTCATCCATTTCTAAGTCATGTTGTTCAGCCAAACCTTTTACAGAAATGTCATCTTCACATTGCCTGTCAGGACATGTTTCTAAAGTACAGTCTGACAAATTTGAAGCATTGTGTGCAAGTTCATCATCTTTCCCGGTTTTGTTACTTCCAAACTGATTAGTTTCCAAGGATATACCACAGTTTCGCATTGACAAATAAGTCTTGATGTGCTCATAACTTATCTGCACCATAAAAAAATATTCAATCTCAAATTCAATGAAGCAATATGCAGTTCTTACCTACAAGTTCGAATAATTTTCAGGAAATAAAAACAAGTAAACCTAAAATAATGAAGTTGTCACCATGGAAGATAAAGCAGTAGAATGAAATATATTGGACCATATTATTTGCATAAATAACATGATGTACTCAAATCATGAAGGTAGGAAATCCAAACCCACATCTTCTGGCAATTCATTTTTTATAGGCTTCAGCTTGTCTGTAGATACAACTTTTGAAATAGCAAGCTGAATTTCTGACATGATCTCTTGAGTGAGTCCTATCATCATGTTGAATCTAACCCAATAAAAAGGTAATCCTTCTTGGGCAGCTTTGAGTAGATATTCAACAATAGTTTGTTCTCTTATAGGAGCCGATCTAACTTCTAAGTTCTGAGATTACGGAGAGGAGTCAGTAGAGAAAGTAGTTACCCAATGAAACATGTGGGCATGGATCTTAGTAACAACAGACTAATATCACATACAACAATGTCATGAAGTTATACAATGAAATTGTGAAGCAAAGATCTTTAATAATAACAGCAGAAACGAATGACATACAGCAATATCATGAATAGAAAGACCATCTTCATGCCACATTTTCCATGCTTCAAACTTTGCTGATGTCAACTTCTTATATTAGTTGGTTAGTGGAGACACTTTCGTTACTGCATTAGTTTGCAAACTAGCCGTTGGGACCCTTTCTTCCCCGTCCAATGATAGGTTTAGTCCTTGTGACAGTTTCTGAATAACTTGAAGAAAATGATTTCCATATTTCATCACTAGGTGCTGAACAACGTTGTTTGAAGTTAGTATTTCATCACTAGGTGCTTCCCTTGACATGTCTCGCTCCTTCTTTGAGACTTTGCAATTATCACAGTTCCCTATAAAGCAAGTATAAAAGAAATAGAAATTGGAGTAAACTAAATAAGAAAAGGTTAGTTTCAGGCAAGATAAAGATTGTTATTGGTTTTGTCAACTTGTCCAGTTTTCTGTTTCATTTTGTAAGTCCCTTAGAGAGCCTAGATTTAAGCTTATTTAGCAAGCTAGGGAGCATATGACACACATGATCCACCTTGACAAGGGTATTAGGATTAAACACACTATTCTCGATTCCCCTAATTGTATAAAGTCAATGAAGTAACAATGCTATTAAGTTTAAGCTCTAACTCTATAAGGACAATAATAAAGCATCTATGTAAAAGGCAAACCACATCTATCAGCTGAAATTTTTTCCCCAAAGTATTCAAGCAAGAACTTTCTTCTGCAAGTTGTCAGCACACAATAGCGTTCAGCTGCAAGCAATGACTCCATAACAGCTTTTCTTTGTTTTTCCTGGTACATTGGAGACTTAAATATTAGGTAGGAGAATGGGGATAACTTATATGGGGACAATATGCAAGAAGTAAGCAGCTTCAATGCTCATTCAACTACAAATAAATCCTTAGCCAAACTTTTTCAGATAAATATAAATACACATACTGATTTTACATCTCTACAGTAAAAGTTGCCCTTTGCAAAGTCACTTCTTGTGTAGTAAAGCCAACAAACAGAAGCTATACCATCTCTACCACATCGTCCACTTTCCTGGTAGTAGGATTCTAGACTTTTAGGGCAACCAAAGTGAATAACTTGTCTAATGTTAGGTTTATCTATGCCCATGCCAAAGGCAACGGTGGCCACCATGACTTGCAGTTCATCTCTAACAAATAATCTGTGAATAAATTAGAACACAGTTTAGTTAGGTTCAAAACATTGAAGCATCTTCAAAAATTAGAGAACAGGAGGGAGGGAGGTAAGGAGTATGCTCCACCTTCACAGTGACCAGAGATGAAATTTTATTTCATGTTCTTAAATAAGAAAGAACATTCACCTATGAGATTCCTCTCGAGCTTTTCCATTCATTTGGCCATGGTACATTCCTGCCTCAATTCCTGCTTCTGTAAATGATTTGAATACCTATTTAAAACAATAAATATCAGGATACAAACTTTAAAAAGGCTGCAGACGAACAGAATTTAGGCAACAAAAGTGCAAATAAGAGTTCAATAGGTAAAACAGAAAGATAGACTATCAGTTTTTGATAAACCATCATGATAAGTAACCAGATATAGTGAAAGGTCATGAACAAATTATACTCGGAGGATATTCCGTGCAAATATATATATATATATATATATATATATATATATATATATATATATATATATTCCATATCTAAGAAGGCACACTTGGTGTTGGCACGTGTTTTGCAATTCTTTCCTATTACACAATTTGTTGAAAGTTCTCATGTTTGTCTTGAATCATGAATGAATATCCCATATAATAGAATACAGCACCACCTTAATCATTATTTGTAATAACTAAAAAATCTTAATGAGTCATCAAGCAATCTGTCCCTTCAGCATAGTTTACTAAGTGTTCTGAGTCGTGTAAAATCTTCCATTATCCTTCTGTTAGAATTATGAATTGTGTGTGTAAGTGTGTATGAGCTGTGTGAGTGTGTGTGAGTTGTTAGTGTGTGTATTCCAATCAGTCTTAGCCGGTTGAAAGTGTAACTAGCATCCTTTCTTCTCTATAAATGTAACTTGAGTTGCGGAGGTGCATTAAGCCCTCTAGAAATATATGTTTCAGTATTAATCTTAAGATGGTATTAAAGGGGGTCGATCCCCCTCTGTCTTTTTTTTTTTCCTTCTTGATCAGCCATTACTGTCTGAAATGTAATGTATTTTCTAGTGGGCTTTCTAGAGTAGGCTTTTTAGGAGCCTTTTGTTTTTCCTTTTTATTATGTTTATCTACTATCCCTTAAATAGGGTAGTATGTGTATTAGGGCTAAGAGAACAGCAATAATAAAAATTTCAGTTTCTCTCCCAACTCTTTAAGTTGGTATCCAGAGCCAGCCAAGTACCACTGTCGCTGTCCGCTGCCGCTATCCGCTGCTACTGTCCACTGCGCTGTCTGTCGCCACTTTCTGTCGTTGCCGCAGTCCGCTGCCGTCCGCTACCACCATCGCAGCTTTTTCTCTGGTCAAGTCAAGGCTTAAGAGCACTTCGACAAGCACGATCCATCCCTAGTGGTCGTCGCTTTATTCTCCTCCTGACGCATCGTCACGTGCTGCTTCTTTCTAGCTAGCCTCGGGTGCATGAGCTTCATGTGTGGCCTTTCCCGTGCCCGGAACATCACCATGCCGGTCGTTTTGCCTCAGTCTCCTGAGTGTGTTGTGGTTGTTGTTTTGCTGTTTCGTTGACAGTAGCTCCGATCTAGGGTTTCTACACTTAAATCAGTTTTTCCCTCTTCTGTTTGGCATTAGAATGGCTTCTGGTTTTGGAACACCTTCTCTATCTACTACCCCTACCATTACTTCTGCAAAACTTAGTTGGAAAAACTATTGATCTTGGTCTTCTTCCGTGGAGTTATGGTTTCTTGGTCAAGGATACCATGATCATCTTGAACAAGATATTTCCACTGTACCTAATGAAGAGAAATCTCAATGGCAGAAGCTTGATTTTCAATTATGCATTGTCCTATGGCAATCTGTCGAATAAGAGGTCTTAGAAATTTTGAGACCTTACAAAACGTGCTCCTCCTTTTGAAAAAGAGTACATGATATCTTTGCTAATAATGTGCAACGTTTCTTTGATGCAACTCAAAGAGTGACTTCCTTCAAACAAGCAAATCATGATATGGTCGCTCACATAGGAAAGACTTGTGCTGCCGTAGAGGAATTGAATAATTTCTTTGTGGTTGATTCTTTAGAAGGCATAAACAAGAAGCTTGATAAGTTTTACATGGTCTTAATCTAAGAAGTCTACACTCAAATTTTGATAATGTTCGTGATCAAATGTTAGCTGATGATCAAATCCCATGGACAGCCTAGTTACTCGACTTCTTTGGGTACCTTCATTAGTTAAAGACGAAAATTCAATTGATGGTATTGAAACATCAACTATGGTAGCACCACAATGAAGAAAAGGAGGAAGAAGCAACCGAGGAGGACGTGGTGGTCGTAGTATGTGTCCTCAATGCACATATTGTAAGAAAATAGGCCATACTCGAGAGAAATGTTATGCCTTACAATGATATCCAGAAAAAGTTTCTTATGTTTCTAAATCTGATGATCTGGAATCCAGAATTTCAAATGAAGAGTGCCAAGAATTTTTGAGGTACAAGTCTGGAAAATCTTCTAATCTTGGCCAATCCTTCTCCATGTCCAATGTGTCAACTGCCTGTATATCTCAATCTGTGGAAGGTCACAATCCATGGATCCTTGACTCAGGTGCCTCAAACCATATCTATGGTAATATTCCTTCATTTTCTTCCATGTCCTCTCTGAAAATCCCTCGTTTCATTACCGTTGCCAATGGATCCAAAGTGACATCTTATTGGTGGAGTTTCCTTATCTTCACTAAATTTAAATTTTGTTTTGTATATTCCTCATTGTCCTTACAATTTAATCTCCTTTTGTCAATTGACTCGTTCCTTAAATTGTTCTGTAACCTTTACTGCTAATTCATTTGTTATACAGGAACATGGTACGAGTCATCTGATTGGAGAAGGACATGAGTCTCGAGGACTTTATTTCTTAAAACATAACTCTTCATTTTCCTGTTTTACAACTTCATCCCCAAAACTTTTGCATGATCGTTTGGGCCATCCAAGTTTGTCCAAGTTGAAGATGATGGTTCCGAGTCTCAAGAACATTTAAGTCTTAGATTGTGAGTCTTGTCAGTTAGGAAAACATGTTAGATCTTCTTATCCTAAAAGGTCTGAGACACAATGTAATTTCCCTTTCTCAACTATTCATTCTGATATTTGGGGACCAGGCCGTGTTACTTCTTTTGGTTTTAATTATTTTGTAACCTTCATTGATGAATTCTCTAGATGTACTTGGGTTTATTTAATGAAAGAGAGATTTGAACTTTGGTCCATATTTATGTCCTTTTTTAATGAAATTACGAACCAATTTGGGAAGACAATTAAAATCCTCCGTAGTGATAATGCTAAAGAATATTTTTCTATTGCGTTTTATTCATTCTTATCTTCCCAAGGAATTGTACATTAGTCAACATGTCCTCACACTCCACAACAAAATGATATTGCAGAGAGAAAGAATAGACATCTCATTGAAACTACACACAGAAAGAAAAGAATAGACATCTCATTGAAATTACACACTCCCTGATGTTGAATACTAATATTCATGTCTTGTGCATCACTGGGGCGATGCAATTCTTGTAAGACCCAAAAAAAAAAAAAAAATAAAAAAAAAATAATATATCTATTTTAATAAATAGAAGTAAATTTTAGCATTTTTATTAGTAATAATAATTAAAATGCTAAAAAAAAAACATATATAATAATAATAATAATAAATAAATAAAAATATATATAATGATTACAAAAGACAAACAACTTTCATAAGTGGAGATTAATGGGAACAATTTTTGGTAATGGAACATTAAATATTATTTTTATAAAATAATATGTTAATAAAATATTAAAATAATAATAATAAAAAAACTAAATAGTAATAATAATAATTACAAAAGACAAACAACTTTCACAAGTGGAGATTAATGGGAGCAACTTTTGATAATGGAGCATTAAATATTATTTTTATAAAATAATATTTTAATAAAATATTAAAATAATAATAATAAAAAAACTAAATAGTAATAATAATAATAATTACAAAAGACAAACAACTTTCACAAGTGGAAATTAAGGGGGAACAACTTTTGGTAATGGAACATTTAATATTATTTTTATAAAATAATATTTTAATAATAATAATAATAATAATAATAATAAAAAACTAAATAGTGTCAAACTTTAGCCTATAAATAGTCATAAGGGAGATGGCTAAAAAAATTGCACCAAAAACCCTTAGAATTTTGAGAGAAGAGTGTGAGAAGAAATCCTTGTTGCATTTGGGAGATTCTGGAAGTTTTCAGGAACAAATTCTAAGCAAGAGATCTTCAAGAGGTAAGGGGAGCTAGTTATGTTTCCTTGATTTGCTTGTACGATGTGTATGTGTGTTGCATTCTGAAATGGTATGTTGTTTGTGCTTAAGTTAAGTTTTTGGTAACTTAAGTTGCATGTTATGAACTGTTGAAAGCGTGAATCTATGAAATTATTCACAATTATGTTGTGGACCTCTCTGGTTTCAAGGTTTAGATTACCCTAGTTACTTTCATGCTTATGTTTTAATTGAATTTTAATGCATTGTTGAATTGTTTATTGTACTTTGATGTATGATTGTTGGAATGTTAGTAAATTGAAAGTATGTACAT
Organism: Vigna reflexopilosa; assembly: GCA_027742785.1. Taxonomy (NCBI): domain Eukaryota; kingdom Viridiplantae; phylum Streptophyta; class Magnoliopsida; order Fabales; family Fabaceae; genus Vigna; species Vigna reflexopilosa. Next base: position 23,351,523 of record CM050926.1, on the reverse strand, counting down.
ATGAAGGTTATGATTGGTGTTGAATGTAACAACTATGGTACGTTGAAAATTTAAAGAGGATTATGATTACAAAGTGATGAAAGTACGATTCAAGTGGTAAACCAAGTTCCATCTGTGTAGAATCTCTTGGTGAGATTCTTAGTGTTTTAGAATGAAAGTAGGAGCTCAGTCTTGGGGGTCTTCCTGACGCTCCAATGGTCTTTCTTCTCACGTAGAGAGGACTGAATCATGTGGTGAGGAGTAGCAGGAGGTCTTAGTCTTGGAGGCTTCCATCATGCTCCAGGGCGCGGACTAACCTCGTGAATGTGGCAGGGCGGGGGAGCCCAGGGCGGGGGAGCCCAAGGCGGGGGAACCTAAGTATCACAAGCCACCACGGGTGCATGACCCGCCATAGCTCGACTCTCATTCTAAAGTCCGGACGAGTCAAGTCTAGTGTTCAACATGTTAGGATACCTGTCTTAATCTGTTTTGATTTGAGAATAACTCTTGTAGATTCTATGCTTAACATGATGCATGTTTTTTTTTATATAATTAGCTCACCCTTGCTTGCTTGTGTTTGCTGCCATGTTTGCGTATGTTTTTCTTTTGCAATGATCATCCACTTGGATGTGAGCAGAGGAGAATGAGGTTTCCTTGGAGACAGCGTTGGAAGGAAATAGAAATGCTGCAGCTTAGTTCTCTAGGCTTTCTGCCATTTGAACTCAAGTTATTTTGAAGACTCTTGTTATATTTCAAGTTTTAAATTCCTAGCATTTTATAGGAGGACTATGATACTCCAATTCTAAATTCCTGTACGGATTAAGGAGGACTGTAATCCTAATTACTCTTGACTGCTTTCCAATATTATGCATGATGACGTCTTATTTATATATTCCTCTTCTATATAATTGGGACGTCACATTTATGGTATCAGAGCAGTTTCTATCCTTAGGAAATCTCATAGGTTGTGTGTGCGCCTTGCTTCTGCTTGTGTACTCTTAGCACATCTAGGCAATTGTTTTGCCTCTTTGAATCTGATTGACGGTCTCTTTTCTCTGTGTAACCAGAACAATGGCGCCTAGGCCTCCTCCACCTCCTCCTCCTCAGCCAGAGCCTTCAGAGAACACCTTAAGGCTGGAGGCTATACTTGAGGCAATGCAACGCCAAAATAATGCCTTGCTGCAGCAAAACACTATCGCTCTACAGAATTTAGAAGCTGCAAGGGTGGCCGCTGAGAATGCAAGGGTGTCAGCGGACAATGCAAGGATGGAGACTGATAACACCCAAAGACAACTCATGGATATGCTGGCTAAAGGTGTACCCACTCCCGGTACTTCCTCTTCTGCTGCTCCAATTCAGGAGTGGACTTTGGAGAGCTTTCTCCAACATCATCCCACCAGGTTCACTGGCAAATGCAGCCCTGACGAGGCCGATCACTGGTTCCAGGACATGGAACGAATTTATGAAGCAAAAGGGTGTCCAGATGAGAGGAAGCTGGCCTACACCCAATACTTGATGACAGGAGAGGCTGGACATTGGTGGAACAGTGTGAAGACAATTTTGGAGAGGAACAGGACTCCTATCACTTGGGAGTTGTTCAGAACCAAATTCTACACGGAGTACTTCCCTGACAGCGTCAGATTTGCTAAGGAAGTGGAGTTTCTTGAGCTGGCACAGGGAAACAGGTCGGTGTCTGAGTATGCAAATCGCTTTAAACATCTACTCCGCTTTAACACCATGGCGGTAGATGAGGAGTGGCAATGCCGGAAGTTTGAAAATGGCTTGAGGAAAGATATAAAGTTAATGGTGAAGGGGCTGCGTATCCGAGAGTTCTCCGCCTTAGTGGAGATGGCTCGTGACCTGGAGAAGACCAAGGGAGAGCCAGAAGGACCTCAGATACACCAGAGCCAACCACTGAGGGTTGGTGGACCAGTGATATCCAGAGGTGGTTCCAGTTCTAGGAGGACCCCTTTCTCTAGACCTACTCCTTCTGGGTCCAGGGGTTCTTCCTCTCAGTCATCAGGACATTCCAGCTTTGCTAGCCCCGTGAGATGCTTTAGGTGTGGAGGACCACACTTTCAGTCTGTTTGCCCTCAGCTAAACGGGTACAAGAAGTGCAACGTTTGTGGGCGTGAAGGACATTATGGCCGAGACTGTCCTACAACCAGGAGGACAGGACCACAGCCACGCCAGACTGGGATAGCCATTCAGAGAGGTGGTGTCAGACCACAGGCTACAGGGAGAGTTTATGCTTTGACAGGAGCTGAGGCAGCTAGTGCAGGTAACCTGATTGTCAGTAGTTGTTTGTTATTTGGAGCCCTGTGTGTGACCTTGTTTGATTCGGGGGCGACACACTCTTTTGTGTCTGAGGCTTGTGTGGAGAAGCTCGGTCTAGTTGTCAGAGAGCTTCCGTGGGATCTGGTGGTGTCTACACCAGCAGCTGGGTTAGTTAGGACATCTAATGTGTGCTCCAGATGTCCTATTGAGGTAGAGGGGCACAGGTTCAAAGTGAACCTTATTTGCTTACCTCTACAGGGGCTAGAGGTAATCCTAGGCATGGATTGGTTATCCTCCAATCGTATTCTTCTAGATTGTGGGGGAAAGAAGTTGATATTTCCCAATGAAGGCGAAAACATGCCATTGTCACTCGGTGTGTTAAGGCAAGACCTTATAGAGGGCGCTTGCTGTTTCTTAATCATGTCTTACATGGACGGGGTTCAAGACTTTGACCTTTCAACTCATGAAGACCAGAATGTAGATGTTCGGGTGGTGAACGACTTCCTAGATGTGTTCCCTGAGGAAGTCCCCGGTCTACCTCCTCCTAGAGAGGTAGAGTTCTCTATAGACTTGGTCTCAGGAGCAGGACCGATTTCTATAGCCCCTTATAGGATGGCGCCGACAGAATTAGCGGAGTTGAAGAAGCAAATTGAGGAACTGTTAGAGAAGAAATTCATTAGACCCAGTGTTTCACCCTGGGGTGCACCAGTTTTGTTAGTGAAGAAGAAAGATGGTAGTTCAAGACTATGTGTTGACTATCGGCAGTTAAATAAGCTCACTATCAAGAACAAATATCCATTGCCGAGGATAGATGATTTAATGGATCAACTACACGGAGCTACAGTGTTCTCCAAGATAGACCTGCGGTCAGGTTATCACCAAATCTTGGTGAAAGCTGATGATGTTCAGAAGACAGCTTTCAGGTCTAGGTATGACCACTACGAATATGTAGTTATGCCCTTCGGTGTGACTAATGCTCCAGCCATCTTCATGGACTACATGAACCGGATATTCAGACCATTCTTGGATAAGTTTGTTGTAGTCTTCATAGACGACATTCTTGTTTATTCCAAGACTCGAGAAGAGCACGATGATCACTTGAGGACAGTGCTTGGGGTGTTGAGGGAGAGAAAGCTGTATGCCAAGCTATCTAAGTGCGAGTTCTGGATGGAAGAGGTCAATTTCTTGGGACATGTTATATCAGCTGGTGGAATTGCGGTTGATCCAACCAAAGTACAAGCCGTGATGGAGTGGGAAAGGCCAAAGACAGTCACTGAGGTCAGGAGTTTTGTAGGCTTGGCGGGCTATTATCGTCGCTTTATTGAGAACTTTGCCAGGATAGTAGCCCCATTGACTCAGTTGACCAGGAAAGATCAGCCTTTTGTTTGGACTGAAAAGTGTGAAACCAGCTTCCAAGAGCTTAAGCAAAGGTTGACAAGCGCCCCAGTGCTAGTTATTCCAGACACAGGTAGACCCTTTGAGGTTTATTGTGACGCCTCTCATCAAGTGTTGGGATGCGTACTGATGCAAGAAAAGAGGGTAGTTGCTTATGCATCAAGACAACTTAAGGTGCATGAGAAGAACTACCCCACTCATGACTTATAGTTAGCTGCGATGGTCTTTGCCTTAAAGATTTGGAGGCATTATTTATATGGCGCCCAATTCCAAGTGTTTAGCGACCACAAGAGCTTAAAGTATCTCTTTGACCAAAAAGAGTTAAACATGAGGCAAAGGAGATGGATGGAATTTCTCAAAGACTACGATTTTGAGCTTTTATACCATCCTGGGAAGGCGAATGTAGTGGCAGATGCCTTGAGCAGGAAGACAGTGCACATGTCCGCTTTAATGGTAAGAGAGCTTAAATTGGTAGAGAGCTTCAGAGATTTGGAACTCCAGGTTGAAGTTGAACCAGACAGCATTATCTGCAGTAAATTGGTGATATCTTGTGGCTTGTTAGAGCGCATTAAAGAGGGGCAGTTGTTAGACCCCGAACTTCAAACGTCCATAGCTCTAATTGGTACTGAGAAAGGGAAGGACTTCAACACAGGGACGGATGGTCTCTTGCGGTTCAGAGGTAGGACTTGTGTTCCTAATGATGGAGAATTAAAGAGACTATTACTTGAAGAAGGACACCGTAGTCGTTTCAATATACACCCAGGTATGACAAAAATGTACCAAGATCTCAAGAAGTCATTCTGGTGGTCTGGTATGAAGAAAGACGTAGCTCAGTTTGTTGCTTCCTGCCTAACTTGTCAGAAGGCTAAAATGGAACATCAGAGACCTGGGGGTCTGTTGCAGCCATTGGAGATTCCGGAGTGGAAATGGGATAGCATAGCCATGGACTTTGTTACCCATTTACCACGCACTTTCAGGAAGCATGATGCTATATGGGTTATAGTGGACAGATTGACCAAGAGCGCCCACTTCTTGGCAATCGACTTGAGAATGTCTATGACAAAATTGGCACAGTTATATGTTAAGGAGATTGTGAGGCTTCATGGAGTACCTTCCAGTATTGTGTCAGATAGAGACCCTCGCTTCACTTCCAGGTTTTGGCAAACACTTCAGAGTGAGATGGGAAGCAGGTTGCAGATGAGCTCCGCTTATCATCCCCAGACAGATGGTCAGTCAGAGAGAACGATTCAATCATTAGAGGACTTGTTGAGGACGTGTATATTGGATCATTTGGGAGTATGGGATGAGGTGTTGCCATTGGTAGAGTTCACTTATAATAACAGCTATCAGGCCAGTATAGGTATGGCTCCATTTGAGGCTTTGTATGGAAGACGCTGCAGAACACCCTTGTGTTGGTTCCAAGATGGAGAAGCAGTATTAACGGGGCCAGAACTTGTACAACAGACCACGGAGAAAGTAAAGCTCATTAAAGAAAGGATGAAGGCATCTCAGAGTAGACAGAAATCATACACTGATCAGAGGCGCAGATTTTTGGAATTTGCAGTTGGGGACCATGTGTTCCTTCGGGTGACTCCTACTACTGGCGTAGGAAGAGCCATTCGAGCTAGGAAATTGTCTCCTAGGTACTTGGGTCCTTATCAGATCCTGAGGCGTATAGGACCAGTTGCGTATGAGATAGCCCTGCCACCTCAGCTAGCTAATCTCCACCCAGTCTTTCATGTTTCTCAGCTTCGAAAGTATGTCCTCGACCCTTCTCACGTGTTGGAAGCTGACACTGTACAAGTCAAGGAAGATCTCTCTATAGAGATGCAACCAGTTAAAGTAGATGAGAGGCTAGCCAAACAACCAGACGGGAAAGCTACTAGGCTGATCAAAGTCATATGGGACAACAGAACCGGCGATTCTACCTGGGAGAAGGAGGAAGAAATGAAGAAGGCATATCCTCACTTATTTTCTGATAAGTCCTAATTTTCGAGGACGAAAATTTTTGTTGTTGGGGAGAATGTAAGACCCAAAAAAAATAAAAATAAAAAAAATAATATATCTATTTTAATAAATAGAAGTAAATTTTAGCATTTTTATTAGTAATAATAATTAAAATGCTAAAAAAAAAAAACATATATAATAATAATAATAATAAAAAATAAAAATATATATAATGATTACAAAAGACAAACAACTTTCATAAGTGGAGATTAATGGGAGCAATTTTTGGTAATGGAACATTAAATATTATTTTTATAAAATAATATGTTAATAAAATATTAAAATAATAATAATAAAAAAACTAAATAGTAATAATAATAATTACAAAAGACAAACAACTTTCACAAGTGGAGATTAATGGGAGCAACTTTTGATAATGGAGCATTAAATATTATTTTTATAAAATAATATTTTAATAAAATATTAAAATAATAATAATAAAAAAACTAAATAGTAATAATAATAATTACAAAAGACAAACAACTTTCACAAGTGGAAATTAAGGGGGAACAACTTTTGGTAATGGAACATTTAATATTATTTTTATAAAATAATATTTTAATAATAATAATAATAATAATAATAAAAAAAAAAAAAAACTAAATAGTGTCAAACTTTAGCCTATAAATAGTCATAAGGGAGATGGCTAAAAAAATTGCACCAAAAACCCTTAGAATTTTGAGAGAAGAGTGTGAGAAGAAATCCTTGTTGCATTTGGGAGATTCTGGAAGTTTTCAGGAACAAATTCTAAGCAAGAGATCTTCAAGAGGTAAGGGGAGCTAGTTATGTTTCCTTGATTTGCTTGTACGATGTGTATGTGTGTTGCATTCTGAAATGGTATGTTGTTTGTGCTTAAGTTAAGTTTTTGGTAACTTAAGTTGCATGTTATGAACTGTTGAAAGCGTGAATCTATGAAATTATTCACAATTATGTTGTGGACCTCTCTGGTTTCAAGGTTTAGATTACCCTAGTTACTTTCATGCTTATGTTTTAATTGAATTTTAATGCATTGTTGAATTGTTTATTGTACTTTGATGTATGATTGTTGGAATGTTAGTAAATTGAAAGTATGTACATATGAAGGTTATGATTGGTGTTGAATGTAACAACTATGGTACGTTGAAAATTTAAAGAGGATTATGATTACAAAGTGATGAAAGTACGATTCAAGTGGTAAACCAAGTTCCATCTGTGTAGAATCTCTTGGTGAGATTCTTAGTGTTTTAGAATGAAAGTAGGAGCTCAGTCTTGGGGGTCTTCCTGACGCTCCAATGGTCTTTCTTCTCACGTAGAGAGGACTGAATCATGTGGTGAGGAGTAGCAGGAGGTCTTAGTCTTGGAGGCTTCCATCATGCTCCAGGGCGCGGACTAACCTCGTGAGTGTGGCAGGGCGGGGGAGCCCAGGGCGGGGGAGCCCAAGGCGGGGGAACCTAAGTATCACAAGCCACCACGGGTGCATGACCCGCCATAGCTCGACTCTCATTCTAAAGTCCGGACGAGTCAAGTCTAGTGTTCAACATGTTAGGATACCTGTCTTAATCTGTTTTGATTTGAGAATAACTCTTGTAGATTCTATGCTTAACATGATGCATGTTTTTTTTTATATAATTAGCTCACCCTTGCTTGCTTGTGTTTGCTGCCATGTTTGCGTATGTTTTTCTTTTGCAATGATCATTCACTTGGATGTGAGCAGAGGAGAATGAGGTTTCCTTGGAGACAGCGTTGGAAGGAAATAGAGATGCTGCAGCTTAGTTCTCTAGGCTTTCTGCCATTTGAACTCAAGTTATTTTGAAGACTCTTGTTATATTTCAAGTTTTAAATTCCTAGCATTTTATAGGAGGACTATGATACTCCAATTCTAAATTCCTGTACGGATTAAGGAGGACTGTAATCCTAATTACTCTTGACTGCTTTCCAATATTATGCATGATGACGTCTTATTTATATATTCCTCTTCTATATAATTGGGACGTCACAGTTCTCACTTCCTGTTTTTTAATCAATAGGATGCCTTCTTCCTCTCTTGAGAATAAAATTCCTCACTCTATCATTTTTCCAAACAACACTTTATACCATGTCTCCTCACGTGTATTTGGGTGTACGTGTTTTGTCCATATTGTTTCTCCAAGTCTTGATAAACTCTCTGCAAAAGCTATTAAGTGTATTTTCTTGGGATACTCTCGTCTTCAGAAAGGGTATAAATGTAATTCTCCCTCCACCGAGAGATATTATATGTCTGTTGATGTCACATTTTTTTAGGATACACCTTTTTTCTTGTCCTCCATGGAGGATCGTTCATCTGTTCAACAAATGTTTTCATTACCATCATGTGATCCCTTGGTTGTTCCTGCTTCTGTATCTCAAACTCAAAACGCGAATGACATTGTTCCTCCACCTCTTCTCACATATCAGCATCGGGGACAATCTCAAAATCAGAACACTGAAGATCCTCGAGACTCAGATCCTCCTCCACTAGATCCCCAGACCATGGATACTTCTCTCCTGTGGCTAAAACCAGTACGGTTCGTATTATGCTTGCTATGGTTGTCATTCGTCAATGGCCACTTTACCAGTTGGACATTAAAAATGCCTTTCTTCATGGTGATCTAGAAGAGGAGATATACATGGAGCAACCTCCTGGGTTTGTTGCTAAGGGGGAGTTTGGGTTAGTTTGTAAATTACGTCATTCCCTCTATGGCTTGAAGCAATCACCTCGAGCTTGGTTTGGTAAATTTAGTCGGGTTGTGCAAAATTTTGGATTGAAACGATGTGAGACGGATCACTCAGTGTTTTATGGTCATTCTTCTCCTGAAAAATGTGTTTATCTCATGGTGTATCTTGATGATATTGTTATTATGGGGAATGACTTCACTAGAATTACTCAATTAAAGAATCATTTGTTCAACCACTTTCATACTAAAGATCTGGGTCGTCTAAAATATTTTCTTGGTATTGAAGTGACAATCAAAAGAGGGTGTCATCATTTCACAAAGGAAATATGCTCTTGATATTTTAGAGGAAACCAGCCTAACAAATTGCAAGCCCATTGATAGTCTTATGGACTCAAATCAAAAGTTAATGAGAGATCAAGGTGAACCTTTCTCAGACGCAGAGAGATATAGAAGGCTGGTTGGAAAACTTATCTATCTTACAATAATAAGACCTGATCTTTCTTATCCAGTGGGAGTTGAGTCAATTTATGCAAAATCCACATGTTGACCATTGGATTGCAGTGATTCACATTCTCAAATATGTAAAAGGAAACCCAGGACAGGGATTGTTGTATGAGAACAAGGGAAACACTCAAATTGAAGGATACTGTGATGCAGATTAGGCTGGTTGTCCAATTGATCGAAGATCTACTACAGGATAGTGTTTTACTTGGAGGGAACCTTGTATCTTGGAAAAGTAAGAAACAAAGTGTTGTTGCTCGATCTAGTGCTGAAGTTGAATACCGATCTATGGCTTTAACTACATGCGAACTTGTGTGGATCTGACAACTTCAAGAATTGAAATTTTGTGAAAATGAGCTGTTGAAACTGTACTGTGACAACCATGCAGCCCTTCATATTGTCTCCAATTCAGTGTTTCATGAGAGAACAAAACACATAGAAATTAATTGTCATTTTATTAGAGAGAAATTATTGTCCAAGGAACTTGTTACTGAGTTTGTCAACTCTAATGAACAACTCGGAGACATTCTGACCAAATCTCTAAGGGGGCCTAGGATTCAATTTAGATGTTCCAAGCTTGGTGCATATGATCTATATGCTCCAGCTTGAGGGAGAGTGTTGAAATGTAATGTATTTTCTAGTGGACTTTTTAGGAGCCTTCTGTTTTTCCTTTTTATGTTGATCTACTATCCCTTAAATAGGGTAGTATGTGTATTAGGGTTAAGAGAACAACAATAATAATTTCAGTTTCTCTCCCAACTCTTTAAGTCTGTCCACTAGTATCAAGCACTAATTGCCATTGACCGGTGTATTTACTTTTTTTCTGCTATCCATCTATAATCCGCAGCCATCTTCTATTTTTTTCATTATCAAACACTGTCAACAACCATTTTCGACTGACCTTTGCCGTCCGCCACCGTCTGCCACTGTTTGCCACCGCAGTTTAGTCCGGCGACTAGCAGATCTGGATCGCCTCTTCGAGCGTTAGCTAACCCCACCAGAATCACAGCGAACCACCAGTCCACGCGTCGTCATGCGCCACCTTTCTCCGATCCTGCACGTGTTCATCACGTGCCATCTTCCTGGTGTCGGAATCACACTGCGCCACCACCGATCGTCTCACCAGACCTCCTTCTCTCCATGTTGACCCCTTAAGTCGCCATTTCAATACAAAGTTCTTGAGGAAGAAGTTTATATGGAGCAACCTTCTGGATTTGTTGCTCAGGAAGAGTCTGGTATGGTTTGCAAATTGAATCGATCTCTATATGGCCTAAAGCAATCACCACGTGTTTGGTTTGGAAAATTCAGCTCCATTGTTAAAAATTTGGGCTTAAACGTAGTGAAGCAGATCATTCAGCCTTTTACTATCATACAACTCTCAGGAAATGTGTTTACTTAATAGTATATGTTGATGATATAGTCATTACAGGAAATGATATTGTTGGAATATCTCAACTGAAGTACTTGAGTAGACATTTTCAAACCAAGGATCTTGGAAGCCTAAAATACTTCTTAGGCATTGAAGTAGTTCAGTCAAAAGATGGAGTATGCCCAAAGGAAGTATGCCCTTGATTTTTTACAAGAAACGGGCATGATTAATTGTAGACCAGTAGACAGTCCTATGGACCCAAATCATAAATTAACGACAGAAGAAGGTGAGTTATTCTCTGATCCGGAGAGATATAGGAGACTGGTTGGGAAACTAACTTATCTCACTATTACAAAGCCAGATCTATCTTTTGCAGTTGGAGTGGTTAGTCAATTCATGCAAGCTCCATGTGTTGGCCATTGGAATGCTATCATTTACATTCTAAGGTACGTCAAAAAGGCTCCCGGACAAGAATTGTTATATGAAGATAAAGGAAGTCTTCAAGTCTTTGGATACTGTGATGCAGATTGGGCAGGTTCGCCTATTCACAGACGATCTACTACTGGATATTGTGTTTGTCTTGGAGGAAACCTTATTTAGTGGAAAAGTAAGAAACATATTGTAGTGGCTCGATCAACAATTGAAGTTGAATAGAGGGCAATGACGTCACTAACATGTGAACTTATATGGGTAAAGTAGTTCCTTCAAGAACTTAACTTTTGTGATATTCAGACTATGAAAATGTATTGCGATAATCAAGATGCTCTCCACATTGCATAAAATCCAGTGTTCCATGAAAGCACTAAACACATAAAAATTGATTGTCATTGCCACTTTGTTTGAGAAAAGCTATTGTCCAAAGAAATTTGTAATGAGTTTGTTGAATCAAATGACCAATTTGCAAATATGTTAACAAAGTCCATAAGAGGACCTCAGATTAAGTTCATTTGTTCCAAGCTTGGTACATACAATTTGTATGCTCCAGCTTGAGAGAGAGTATTAGAATTATGAATTGTGTGTTTAAGTGTGTATGAGCTGTGTGAGTGTGTATGTGCTGTATGTGAATGTGTATGAGTTGTTCTGAGTGTGTTCCAACCAGTCTTAGCTGGTTGAAAGTGTAGCTAGCATCCTTTCTTCTCTATAAATGTAACTTGAGTTGTGGAGGTGCATTAAGCCCTCTATAAATATATGTTTCAGTATTAATCTTAAGACCTTCAACAAAGATAGAAAACTAGTTAGGGAATTATTTGTAACATTTCTAGCACATTACCTGCTTTACATCTTTGATTGTTGTGCAATAAATTATAGTAGAACCACCAGTAGCAACTTCTTTTGAAATTTCCCACACAAGCTCATCAATAAAAGATTGTCCACGGTTCAATAGTTTGACACCATAGAAAAGATTTGTGCGATCAAATGAACCAATCGTAACATAAGGGTTATCCATCTTCAGGGAACTGATGATCTCAAATCGAACCCTGGAAATAAAGCACACAAATTAACATGATTGTATGTTTTTCTTTAATCTAAATAAAACTACAGTATGCTATCAATTATTAGAACCATGAAGTACGATAATGCAACAAGAAGAAGTGTCACAATTTCATTAATTAATTTACAAAGTAGAAATATCAATTAATTTTAATCCGTTCCTATGCTCACGAGTCATGATAGCGTTCAATACAGGTAAGAAAATTCCTTCCTCATGATGAGAAGATGTGTAAAACGGAAAGGGAAAAAGAGAAAGAAACCACCAGAAATACACAGTAGACAAAACACTACAGGATTTGTTGTACCAGAAAAGATTTAAAGAAAACATATCTTACAAGACCTTCAGCAGCCCTCCCCTATACAACTGATGTCAACAGAAACAAGTTTGGATTCTGTAGAGGTGGTTTAATCACTCCAGAACCTGGTAATTTATTTTTGCAACAAACAGCAGTGCTTTAAAAATTTAAGAAACCTAATAGGCTTCTTGCAAAACTGGATCAGAACATAGAACAATATGTGATGTTTACTAACAAAAGTCCTCTATCTCTGGAAATCTATAAATTGGATAACAGAATACCAGATCAGAGAGGCACAAAATGTGTATCAGAGTCATTATAAAGTACAGCCATGATATGCTTCACCAAAAGCCAAAGAAAAGATGCTTACTTTTCAGTAGCAGTCGCAGTTAGACCAACAAAAGGAACATCAAGCAAGACCTCACGTAACTTGTCTAAATGCTTGTATTTCACCCTAAAACCATGTCCCCATTCCGATATGCAATGGGCTTCATCAACAGCAAAAAGACTAATTCCAGCCTTTAGTAAGTTGGACCAAAAACTGCAAAAAATAAGTTCAAGTGAACAGAATATCATAATCAGACAAGACATGGTATGGACTAAAATTGGTGACATAATTTCAGAAATTAAAAAGAAAATTAACTTATGAAGTGAACTAGTCATGAAACTTCTAGAATAGCTCCAAGACACTTCCATTTTTAAAAGCTATAACTTTTAGTGAAATGCACTCAAAATAACGGCCACAATCTGCCAGCTGAATGTTAGACATGTGTTTAATCCATTACCTTGTAGGAACTGTGCATGCCTTCTCAGGAGTCATGAACAAAATGTCAAATTGACCACGTTCAGCTTTAGAGTGCACAGTGAAATCCTTCTGAGCACTTCCAAGATATTCAGCTCTAATACCTCGTTGTTTTAAAGCCATCACCTGTTTTTTCCATCTCTTCTTATTAGGGAATCACTATTGACATGTACAGATAGGCATTGAGAGCATAAAAAAGTAAAACAAGTATACTCATTCAGAACAACCAATCAATTCACCTGGTCTTGCATCAACGATATCAGAGGGCTCACAACTATCCCAGTCTTTTTAACAACCAAGGGAGGTACCTGATAGCTGTTAAGAAATAAAATAACGTTCACCTCTGAACACTCCAATTTAGGCAAAAAACACAGAATGAGTGAGAAAAAAAGGGAATGATGATGCTTTACCACAAGGACTTCCCACTACCAGTAGCCATGACTACCAAACAATCCCTTCTCTCGATAATTTTCTCAATAACTTCTCTCTGATAAGGCCGAAAATTAGAAAACCCAAAGTATTTCTGAAAACAGTAGAAAACACATCAGCGTCCAACAATGATAAAACCCTCAAAACCTCTAACACGTTATTCACAATACTGATAGGGCAACCCAACACAATTTCCATTGCACATTCAATTATTTATTATTTAGATAAAGCACCAACAAAAAATAAAACTTGTTTCAATCCCACCAACGAAACTGAAAACTGGAAAGTGGGTATTGAAGTTATCTTACAAAGGATTAACGGCATTGTACAACCAATCATTTTCATCATTAATGAAACGGTAAAACGAGGTTGGTAGAGGTAAAGGCGTTGATTATGATTACCTTGAGAACAGAGGGAACGGTCTCCATGTTGGGGAGGGGAGTAAGAGAAACCACCGTAAGGTCTCAAAGTCGGAAGCCACAGAGTTCTGACATTGATATCGGAATAAACTGATACTACACTCCCGCCAATTCAACTGGACACACACATGGTTTTGGGCCTAATCCTCACCTGGTCTGGGCTAGATTTCATGTCATACAGGTGAGGATTTTGCTTCTTGCACTTCAATTATTACTAACTGCACCCCACACACCGCCATGTTTATGAAATAGTTGTAGGTTGTATGAATTGAGATGGTTGAAGAAGAACAGGCAAAACAGACGTAGGCGGTGTTGACTTGATGCAATTCATAGTTTGTTTGTGTAATGTTTTCATCTTAGAAGATTATAAATGGAAAAATAGACATGTCCTGCCTCTATAGAGGTCTTATAAATTATAACTGGCCCTGCAAGGGCAAAGTTGTAATATTTAGTTAGTCTTCTATGTGCTAGTTATTCAAAAAGGTTCCAAGTTGAACAACTTTACTGGTTTAGGGCTGATGCATTCACTAATGAAACATAATAGGGAGTAGTGTTCATGAAAACTTCCAATACTGTTACGTATATCTAATTAGTTGTGTTTCAAGCTGATTGTCATTGATTATCATGCCTAAACCTGTTTCAATGCAGGATTAGTCATTTCATTTGAACTGGCTACTATGCATCAAACTAAAACAACAGCAGAACTTAAACAACAGAGGAAAATAATGTGTGACTCCTTAAGTTCTCTATGGTGTGTTTGGTCTGGTACAAACTGTCTGCAGAATCTTAGCAGTATGTTTGTTTGTATAAACTTTATCTGATCAACCACCATTTTTGTTGCTGAAAATGACATTAGAGAAAGTAATATTCAATTCAATTCTTGTAAAGTTTTGTGTAACTTTGTTCCCCTTGTTTTAGCTTTGGTGGGGAGAGATTAAACTAACTATACTTTTGGCTTTCTTATTTGCCTCATTTTCTTAACAATGCATGAAGATTATGTTCTATTCCATCTGTTGAGTATGACTGATGCGTAAGTGTGCAGGAATCTTTCATGGTTGCGTTTCTTGTTTCCACGCTTCTGTTGTTAACCGTTGGGATAAATGTCTCAAATGGTCTGGAGTGAAAATAAAGTTCACTAGTTCAAAAATTCGTGGTAAACGGTGCTTGGACAACTTACTCGTCCAAGAAACTAAATCCTTAAAGCTTTAATGCTACATATAAATTTATTAAATTGAGTGATCAAATCACATCAAGAACTAAAACATGTCCAAATTTATTGTTTGAGTTATATATTTAAATAAAAACTTAAAAAGTGATGTGAAGTCATTCTATAAACCTTTTCCTTTACAAAATTACATAAACTAATGATACATCAAATTCTACTATTTGTTACTCATCCAAAGGATTTATGAAACCAAGACTTAATATGAATAACTACAAAATTGTTATAGCTAAATGGGAACAATTAAAACGAGTGATCAAAGTTAATAATAGGATAAAATACGAAATCTACGAGTAATAAAGCAAAAAACGAAAAATGTATTTACCGTTAAACACCTGAAGCTGTTATGAAATTAGTATGTTCATTATTCTAGGCAGTTAACATTGTAGTGAAAATGCAATAGACTACAAAGAAATAGATTTTCACAAATGTGATCTACAAAAACACGATGCATAAACTGTTACAAAACCCTGTACACGTTCCCTTTCCTATATATTAAAAAGTCACACTCTAAGCAATTGAGCAGTTCAACCAAAGAATCTTCACTGGATCCATTGAAGTGTTCCAAAATATTGCTCAACGTAGCCTGAAACCAATAAACAACACATTTTCCTACAATTATAATCACAAAGCAAAGCACATATATATGTGTCTGTGAGTCTAGGTATATATATGTATAGAAATTCGTCAGAAACATAAACAAGTCTCCACTTACCCCTTCATCAAGGTTCTTCATCCACTCTATAACAGAAGTCACTGTAGCCTTCAGTCTAGTTGAGTTTACTTCCTTCGTTTCACTGACCCTTTGTCGTTTTCTTGTGAATTTCCCTTCCCTGGCATTTGAAAGCTTCTGTTCCTCAGAACCGTTGACAGGTAAAGAAGGTACCTCATCCATTTCTAAGTCACGTTGTTCAGCCAAACCTTTTACAGAAGTGTCATCTTCACATTGCCTGTCAGGACATGTTTCTAAAGTACAGTCTGACAAATTTGAAGCATTGTGTGCAAGTTCATCATCTTTCCCGGTTTGGTTACTTCCAGACTGATTTGTTTCCAAGGATATACCACAGTTTTGCATTGACAAATAAGTCTTGATGTGCTGATAACTTATCTGCACCATAAAAAATTATTCAATCTCAAATTCAATGAAGCAATAAGCAGTTCTTACCTACAAGTTCGAATAATTTTCAGGAAATAAAAACAAGTAAACCTAAAATAATGAAGTTGCCACCATTGAAGATAAAGCAGTAGAATGAAATATATTGGACCATATTATTTGCATAAATAACATGATGTACTCAAATCATGAAGGTAGGAAATCCGAACCCACATCTTCTGGCAATTCATTTTTTATAGGTTTCAGCTTGTCTGTAGATCCAACTTTTGAAATAGCCCCCTGAATTTCTGACATAATCTCTTGAGTGAGTCCTATCATCTTGCTGAATCTATCCCAATCAAAAGGTAATCCTTCTTGGGCAGCTTCCAGTAGATATTCAGCAACAGTTTGTTCTTTTATAGGAGCCGATCTAACTTCTAAGTTCTGAGATTACGGAGAGGAGTCAGTAGAGAAAGTAGTTACCCAATGAAACATGTGGGCATGGATCTTAGTAACAACAGACTGATATGACATACAACAATGTCATGAAATTATACAATGAAATTGTGAAGCAAAGATCTTTAACAATATCAGCAGATACGAATGACATACAGCAATATCATGAATAGAAAGACCATCTTCATGCCACATTTTCCATGCTTCAAACTTCGCTGATGTCAACTTCTTGGATTTGTTGGTTAGTGGAGACACTTTCGTTACCGCATTAGTTTGCAAACTAGCCGTTGGGACCCTTTCTTCCCCGTCCAATGATAGGTTTAGTCCTTGTGACAGTTTCTGAATAACTTGAAGAAAATGATCTCCATATTTCATCACTAGGTGCTGAAAAACGTTGTTTGAAGTTAGTATTTCAAATGACAAAGACAGAAGGTAAAAATAAAAATGGCTTCAGTTGTCTAAGACATTTTTACAGGCCAAACAAATTTCACAAAGCAGCATGGTCTGATATGTTATTACTGATCATTGGAAGGTAAACTACTGCCAAGAGATTGCTCATTCAGAGGATTAACTAGTTCACACTGCCTGCATCAATAATTTCTCCCCTTGTTTGGAAATCTAGCAAGCCATTTCATATTATTTCAATAAACCTTCACAATTGGGAGATTTCTCCATAGACGTAATTGCTGTCAAGAATTTTATATTAACTAAAGCTGAATTAAGAAATTAATAAAATAATTTGTTTACTAAAGCCCTTTTGATGAATTTTGACAACTTCCTGCTTTCTCTTCTTGAACCATTAGGTCTGACCCAGTTTCCAGACATCTTGAAAACATTGAAGGCATACCTGATTTACACCATTAATGTTTGCTAGTCTTGCTTTTGTAGATGGTCTTGTCAAAGCAATTTTCCTGATCGTTTGATCTCCACAGATAGCATATCTACAAAGAGGGTATAACAGTTTTGTGATGAAACTATGGATAAAAGAAACTAAGAATTAATATCCTTCACAAACTGTTAAAAATCAAAAACTATACGGAGCTGTTCCAACACTTCTTGCAAGCTCTAATCTTTCTTCCAAAAGCATTTGATGCAGCTTTCTCTCAGCCTGAGTAGAGAAGTACAGCACAAAGATTTAGAATTAATATAATTTCACTTATAAACAAAAATTATAAGAAATTTTTACCTTTTATGAATAAATGGCTTATTTATCTTACATATACATATAATTATCAACCACTTACTCAAAAAGCTTCACTGATGATTAGAAGAAAAGGAAAGAGAGAAAAGATGTTGGATAGAGATAAAACCACTTAATTACCAACCTCTGAAAAACCATCTAATTCTGAAGTGGATAAAGTTTTAAATTCGTCTTGTGTGTTTCCATTATCTTCTTCTCCAAGCATTTCAGCAGTCAATGTTAAAACTAAAGGAGGTTGATAATCTGGTCTTGAAGAGGCCAAAAACTGCTCTCCTCTTGAACTGACACTGGTTCATGAAGAACAAATGTTGCGTCTAATTATAGCTTCAGTTGTGAAACACGCTAAAACATTAAGAAGCTCAAAAGTTGCATAATAGATGTGCTTTTACATTTTTAGGTCCCAATGATAAAAAATTATAACAAAAGTATGATGCCCAATTAGAGAAGTCCGGCTCTATTAACAGTCTAGGTGGATAAGGGAAACATATAATTACTAGTAGTTAGGGGGTGGATAAAAAGGGGGTTGGAAGGGGATAGAACAGTTTTTGTAATGTTAGAAAGTGCAAGAGGGCTGGACTCCCGAAATCCCAGTGATAATTATCTATAAACTTTTCCTCCTTGAGGAATCATTATTTTTCACAAAGGTATCCATGCAATAATTATCTTTTTCATCCTAGATTTAGGTAACAGACTTGTAGCATAAAAGGACTTCAAATAACTTCTGCAATCTACCAAATAAATTGAAGAATCTACCTTATAGTTCTGTATACGTCACTAACAGCCTCCTTCAGATAACCTGTAGAATAATAGGAGTTTATTATAAATCGCATCTAGAAATTTCTTCCAATAGAATTCACTTTGTAATATAAAGGATTGTCATTTTTAGATGTAGATTGTGAATAGTAATATGTAAAATATACTGAAGCAAGAAATAGACTTACCAGTACCAAATAAATAGCATGAAATGTATGAACAATTAATTATGTTTGAAAACAGAAAAAGGAATGCTAATTATTTTCAAATGTATTTTTTTCTTTGCATGGACGTATAGTGAATACTGCTACTAGCTCAAAAAGCTCCAGTTGAAGCAAGAAACAAACACACACCCTCTGTGCATTGAACAAAAATGGAAGTAGAAAAAATGAAAAATAAAGGGGTCACTTGTCATTCTTCTATGTAACATATTCACTTAGATAATCAAAAAGAAAAAGGCAAACTTTCATCCATGGTCTCTTAACATCTAACCTAGCGCTTGCAATCCAATCATACCCAAGACTTAGAAAATGAATACAAGGGACAGCAAACAAGGCAACAAAAGCCGGAAAATGTGATTTCATTTTCAAAATCAATGAAATCGTTTATAAACCAAGTAGTTTTTAATGTTAAAACTGCCTTCAATGATTGAAATTACCCAAAATGACAGGCAGTCAACTTAAACAGTGCGACAGAAAATGCTTTGCTCTACATAATTCAAACTACCCTGAACTGAGAATGTCAATCAACAGAACTGTTTGAACATAACTAATGATTGTAACTAGGTAAATTATTTCCACTCAATACCTTGAGAAATCAATTGATGCCCAAGTGATTTCCACCAATTTGCTGGATAATTTTTCCCCAGCCCATGAAGTGGAAGCTTATCAAACTGAACCTCAAGAATTTTCTTGGCCTACAAGTTACAAGCTAATACAACTATCAACAGTTTGAACGATTAAATAAATTTAAAGGAAACAGTAAAGCTAAGGATGAATGAAAACCAATGATAGTTATGCTTTTAGAGTATACCAAGTAGAGGGTATTCTTAAAGCAGAGTGCAGTATCTACAGACAGCAAAAAGAAGGAACCAAGTTGCTAGATTCAAAATCATTTTGTGGGTACTCGAGGATTTGAGTATGCTTGTCTACCATGTAACATCAGACTCCTTATGCACTAAGGCTTCAATGTTTGTCGTTATGAAAAAGAGGAAACAGGATTTATAGGTTCAAAATCATTTGTGGGTACTCGAGGATTTGAGTATGCTTGTCTACCGTGTAACATCAGACTCCTTATGCACTAAGGCTTCAATGTTTGTCGTTATGAATAAGAGGAAACAGGATTTATAGGTTTGTTAAAAACCACCTTGTCATCATGAACTAAGGGAGCTTTTCGTGCAGTTGAATAACCGGAATGTTCCTTTTGAACAATTTTAGGATCATATAAATGAAGTAATGAGTTGTTAGTTTAAAATATCTAAATTTAGTGTAATAAATTTCCATATGTGGATGGAAGATAAATTGGTGCTTTCTCTTTCTTTTCTTCTTTGTGCAACTGTAAAGTTTATGGTTTTTAATCATTGTGACAGAATCGTTACTTGAGTACTCTTTTCAACATTCTGTCGAAGAAAACTTCCCATCCTTAGATCTATCATCATACAAAATTTCCAAATTGTCTGCTGTCAAGTTCTCAATTAAGGTTTCATAACTGGTCCCCCAGCTTTTGTATTTTTTTTCTTTTCTTTTTATCAAGAATGCAGCATATGAAGGGTACAGGTTGTAGTGCTAACCTACAGTATAGCAATCCAATAGCATTCTTTCAATTTTATTAAACAAAAAGGCTTCAAAATTACATTTACAGCTTCATTATTAAAATTTACACCAACTTTGATCTGTTTGTAGAAGTTCAATTATTTCCCTGAAACACCTAATGGATAGTAGTTGTTGTAATTTGAGATAATATCTTTAGAATCTTCCTAATTAGAGGAAATAGATACATAATCTTTTATTTTATTTTATTTTCTCTAGATTTCCTAGTTTCCCTATTTTCCTTTTTAGGAGAATTAGATTATTACAAATAGAAGGTATCAGAATGTATTTTTTATGATTTGAATAATAAAATCAGTCCTATTTTCCACATGGTATCAAAGCAGGTCTTCTGATCCTTTTCTATTCTGTCTTTGTTGTCGCTGGTGGCCCGTGACCGCCGCTACCGGCGGTCCCCTAAAAGTCTTTTTTTCAACCTGTGTCTTTATACTTCAATGGGTAGTTCAGCTAATTGCCCTAGCCAAGTTCATCTTTTAGAATTGTGTTTTGTTTCTCAGCCTTGCTTGTAGTGCCTCGCCTGGCCATGGTCTTTCAGACCAATACCTAAAATTGGTTCCTTCCCTCCTATAATACCCAATCATAGGCATTCTCATTAGCTTCCAATCATCTGCAAAATTCTTGTTTGTTTTCTCTCCGTTGTGCACCGCTGCTCTTCGCCGTCGTCCACCGTCTGCCGCCGGCCACCATCCGCCATCGGCCACTATCGCAGTTTTGACTAGTGACCAGCGGATCTGGATCGTCTCTTCAAGCGACGGCCAACCCCGCCGGAGTCAGGACCAGACTCCTCTGCACGCGCTGTCACGCGCCTCCTCTCTCCGTCAGATCTTGGGCGCGTACAGTTCATGCGTCGCTGTCCCGGTGTTGGAATCACACCGCGCCGCTTCCGGTCGACTCGTCGGACCTCCTTCTCTCTGTTCGGACCCTCCATGGCTGCCATTGCTACCATCTTTGTTGATTCACAAAATCTTCGTCTTCCTCGCAACACACTTCTGCGATGGGTTGACGAGAATCCATCTCAGCCGCGAGGAGGAGAGGGTGTCACCTCGCGTTTCCACTTCGCAACTACTGCCCTTTGTTGTTCTCTCCGATGCAGTCAGCCGCCACCGCTACTGTCAGCCGCAATCAGTCACCGCCGCCACCGTCGCCGCCCTTCCCTGGTCGGAAGATCACCGCTCCACTGACGTTCTGTTCGCCTCACTCTCTTGAACTTCTTTATGATGATTGCTTACGGAAGTATGGTTTTGTTAATGTTTGGAAAATCTTTATAGATTTGTTTGACTACTTTCCATTGACATATTTGTTTGCCACCATTCTTCCTCTTTCTTGTGCAACACTGATTGGTGCTTCTTGACGACGTCTTTGCCGCTTGTGCCGTCGAATGCACCGGCACCTGTGGCCAAGCCTGTCTCCACCATCTGGTTACAATTCCGTGATTCTCTCTCACAAGTGTGATGTCCCCGTTGGCCTGTGGCATGAAGGGGAGTCTATTTCTGTAGTTGTGATGTTCCAGTCAACAATTCAGTCAGTCGTTGGCGCAGTCAGTCAGCCATTGGCGCAGTCAGTCGCCATCACCACAGTCAGTTGTTGTAACCTTTGCAGTTTGTCGCTACCGCCTCAATAAGCTGCCGCATTTTCTTTGGTCAAGATTAAGAGTGCCTCATGAAGTGCACTAGCTGTCGTTTCCGCTGCTTGCCGTGAGGGGAAATATTTTTCAGCCCCTGCAGAGAACTTCCTTCTTGGGCTAGAGTTTAGCCCGTACTTCTTGTGATACAATGTTAAGTATCACCATTTAGGAGTAGTCCAGCAGAGAACTTTGGACCTCCAACCTGTCTTTGGCCTTTTTGATGTTATGGTGTTTTTGGTTTCTGCCATGTGAAAGGCTCTCTTCACCGCCAAAGCTTTGTTATAACAACTCGTGAGTTGTTCTTTGAGACTACCCGCTGAATTGACTCTCTCGAAGTTATGGGATTCAGATTTGTCCCTCGTACGGATCAGTTCTTCCACCTACACGTTCTGTTGTTCAGTCGTGAGGAGGAGAAAGTTCCAGCCGCTGTAGGGTAGTGTAATCCCTACAGGTCTGTTGTTGTTAGCCTCTACAGGACAAATGTTTCCTGAAGGCTTGTTACTATTCAGGGCAGTTAAGTCCCTTAAGGTTATTGTTGTTTAGGGTGGTTAAGTCCCTACAGGTTTGTGGCTGTTAGCCTTTTAGTTCCAGCCGCTATAGGGTAGTGTAGTCCCTGCAGGTCTGTTGTTGTTTGCCTCTGTAGGACAAATGTTTCCTGAAGGCTTGTTGATGTTTAGGACAGTTAAGTCCCTTGAAGTTTTGTTGTTATTCGCCACTATTGATGGCAATCCAGTCCCTGCAGTTTGTTGTTATTCGTCACTGCAGGTCCTTCATCTGTTCTTGCAATTTGTTGTTGTTTGCTGTTGCAAGTCACCATCCATTTTTTATGGAAATCTCTCTCGTCCACTGCTGTCCAAGTTGAAGTTCGCCTCGTCCATTGTTGTCCAAGTTAAAGTTTGTCCAAGTTGGTTTTTTGGGTTTATTGACTTTATCTCTGATTGAGTTTGTCTATTCCAAGCTTGGTTCGTACAATCTTGTATGATCCAGCTTGAGGGGGAGTGTTTCAATTTGAGATAATATCTTTAGAATCTTCCTAATTAGAGGAAATAGATACATAATCTTTTATTTTATTTTATTTTCTCTAGATTTCCTAGTTTTCCTATTTCCCTTTTTAGGAAAATTAGATTATTACAAATAGAGAGTATCAGAATGTATTTTTTATGATTTGAATAATAAAATCAGTCCTATTTTTCACAGTAGTAGATAGATAGTTAGATACACTTATACTTGAAAAGGACTAAAGAAAATAAGGCACAGTTATCTGAAAAAGGTAAACAACCTATAGATATTATGATAAACAACCAAAGAAAAAAATAGTTAGTCAAAACACAAGGATAACAATGACAGTTGAAAAAAAAGGGAGTACATGTACATGATTAAATAAAGGAATAAGAAATTAATGCTACCAAACAAGAACTCAAAAAGGGAATGAATTCTTTAAAACCGAAATGAAAACAGTTCCTAGCTTTAATTTTGAACATCTTACTCGAGACCCGCGCAGGACATCAATAGGCATATTAAGGCCCCATCTGCCGTTGCATGAATGAATGCAAGCCATTAGAAGAAATGCTTCCCTTGACATGTCTCGCTCCTTCTTTGAGACTTTGCAATTATCACAGTTCCCTGTAAAGCACGTATAAAAGAAATAGAAATTGGAGTAAACTAAATATGAAAAGGTTAGTTTCAGACATGATAAAGATTATTATTGGTTTTGTCAACCTGTCCAGTTAGCTGTTTCATTTTGTAAGTCCCTTAGAGAACCTAGATTTAATCTTATTTAGCAAGCTTGGGAGCATATGACACACATGATCCACCTTTACAGGGGTATTTGGATTAAACACACTATTCTCGATTCCCCTAATTGTATAAAGTCAATGAAGTAACAATGCTATTAGGTTTAAGCTCTAGCTCTACAAGGACAATAATGAAGCATCTATGTAAAAGGCAAACCGCATCTATCAGCTGAAATTTTTTCCCCAAAGTATTCAAGCAAGAACTTTCTTCTGCAAGTTGTCAGCACACAATAGCGTTCAGCTGCAAGCAATGACTCCATAACAGCTTTTCTTTGTTTTTCCTGGTACATTGGAGACTTAAATATTAGGTAGGAGAATGGGGATAACTTATATGGGGACAATATGCAAGAACTAAGCAGCTTCAATGTTCATTCAACTACAAATAAATCCTTAGCCAAATTTTTTAAGATAAATATAAATACACATACTGATTTTACATCTCCACAGTAAAAGTCGCCCTTTGCAAAGTCACTTCTTGTGTAATAAAGCCAACAAACAGAAGCTATACCATCTCTACCACATCGTCCACTTTCCTGGTAGTAGGATTCTAGACTTTTAGGGCAACCATAGTGAATAACTTGTCTAATGTTAGGTTTATCTATGCCCATGCCAAAGGCAATGGTGGCCACCATGACTTGCAGTTCATCTCTAACAAATAATCTGTGAATAAATTAGAACACAGTTTAGTTAGGTTCAAAACATTGAAGCATCTTCAAAAATTGGAGAACTGGAGGGAGGTAAGGAGTATGCTCCACCTTCACAGTGATCAGAGATGAAATTTTATTTCATGTTCTAAAATAGGAAAGAACATTCACCTATGAGACTCCTCTCGAGCTTTTCCATTCATTTGGCCATGGTACATTCCTGCCTCAATGCCTGCTTCTGTAAATGACTTGAATACCTATTTAAAAATATAAATATCAGGATATAAACTTTAAAAAGGCTGCAGACGAACAGAATTTAGGCAACAAAAGTGAAAACATGAGTTCAGTAGGTAAAACAGAAAGATAGACTATCAGTTTTGACAAGCCATCATGATAAGTAACCAGATATAGTGAAAGGTCATGAACAAATTATACTCGGAGGATATTCCATGCAAAAAAAAAAAAAATATATATATATATATATATATATATATATATATATATATATATTCCATGTCTAAGAAGGCACACTTGGTGTTAGCATGAGTTTTGCAATTCTTTCCTATTACAAAATTTGTTGAAGGTTCTCATGTTTGTCAATGAATGAATATCCCATATAGTACAATACAGCACCACCTTAATTATTGTTTGTAATAACTAAAAAATCTTAATGAGTCATCAAGCAATCTGTCCCTTCAGCATAGTTTACTAAGTGTTCTGAGTCGTGTAAAATCTTCCATTATCCTTCAACAAAGAACGAGATAGAAAACTAGTTTGGGATTTATTTGTAACATTTCTAGCACAAACCTGCTCTACATCTTTGATTGTTGTACAATAAATTATAGTTGAACCACCAGTAGCAACTTCTTTTGTAATTTCCCGCACAAGCTCATCAATAAAAGATTGTCCACGGTTCAATAGTTTGACACCATAGAAAAGATTTGTGCGATCAAATGAACCAATCGTAACATAAGGGTTATCCATCTTCAGGGAACTGATGATGTCAAATCGAACCCTGGAAATAAAGCACACAAATTAACATGACTGTGTTTTTCTTTAATCTAAATAAAGCTACAGTATGCTATCAATTAATAGAACCATGAAGTACGATAATGCAATAGAAAGAAGTATCACAAATTCATTAATTAATTTACAAAGTAGAAATATCAATTAATTTTAATCAGTTCCTGTGCTCATGAGTCATGATACTGTTCAACACAGGTAAGAAAATTCTTTCCTCATGATGAGACGATGTTGTAAAATGGAAAAGAAAAAAGAGAAAGAAACCACCAGAAGTACACAGTATGCAAAACATTGCAGGATTCGTTGTACCAGAAAAGATTTAAAGAAAAAATATCTTACAAGACCTTCAGCAGCCCTCCCCTATACAACTGATGTCAACAGAAACAAGTTTGGATTCTGTAGAGGTGGTTTAATCACTCTAGAACCTGGTAATTTATTTTTGCAACAAACATCACTGTTTTAAAAATTTAAGAATCCTAATAGGCTACTTGCAGAACTAGATCAGAACATAGAACAATATGTGATGTTTACTAACAAAAGTCCTCTAACTCTGGAAATCTAAAAATTGGATAACAGAATACCAGATCAGAGAGGAAGATACGAATCAATGCTGTAGAACAGAAGCACTACTTCCAACCCCAATACATTCAAGTCCCGGCTCTCCTTCCCTCCCATATTGCCTCGAGATTAGTTTTAATTCCCTTGTTTATCAGTTTATGATTATTTTGACGACATAATAAAATAAAAGGGAGTTAGTTTCTGGTTAGTCTTTATGGGTCAAACTACCTTCATTTTATAATTCTATCATTCTCCAACATTTACCGTTCTTTCTGTTACTTGTGGAAAGGGAAAGGGAACATGAGAGAGAAATAGATAAATAGATAGGCATACAGAAGGTTGAAATGGACTAAAATTTTAAACCAACGCAAGCAAAGCATGGATGTAAAGTTCAAGTAAAAGTAAAAAACCATGATCTTGACAGTGAATTGAAACTAAAAACAAATTTGTCAATGAATAATTGGAGAGCATAATATATACAAGATAAAAAAAGGCACAAAATGTGTATCAGAGTCATTATAAAGTACAGCCATGATATGCTTCACCAAAGGCCAAAGCAAAAGATGCTTACCTTTCCGTAGCAGTCGCAGTTAGACCAACAAAAGGAACATCAAGCAAGACCTCACGTAACTTGTCTAAATGCTTGTATTCCACCCTAAAGTCATGTCCCCATTCTGATATGCAATGGGCTTCATCAACAGCAAAAAGACTAATTCCAGCCTTTAGTAAGTTGGACCAGAAACTACAAAAATAAGTTCAAGTGAACAGAATATCATAATTAGACAAGACATGGTATGAACTAAAATCGGCGGTATAATATCAGAAATTAAAGAGATAATTAACTTATGAAGTGAACTAGTCATGTAACTTCTAGAATAGCTCCACGACACTTTCATTTTTAAAAGCTATAATTTTCAGTGAAATGCACTCAAAATAAAGGCCACAATCTACCAGCTGAATATTAGACATGTGTTTAATCCATTACCTGGTAGGAACTGTGCATGCCTTCTCAGGAGTCATGAACAGAATGTCAAATTGACCACGTTCAGCTTTAGAGTGCACAGTGAAATCCTTCTGAGCACTTCCAAGATATTCAGCTCTAATACCTCGTTGTTTTAAAGCCATCACCTGTTTTTCCATCTCTTCTTATTAGAGAATCACTATTGACATGTACAGAAAGGCATTGAGAGCATAAAAAAGTAAAACACGAAGACCCATTCAGAAGAACCAATCAAATCACCTGGTCTTGCATCAACGATATCAGAGGGCTCACAACTATCCCAGTCTTTTTAACAACCAAGGGAGGTACCTGATAGCTGTTAAGAAATAAAATAACGTTCACCTCTGAACACTCCAATTTAGGCAAGAAACACAGAATGAGTGAAAAAAAAAGGGAATGATGATGCTTTACCACAAGGACTTCCCACTACCAGTAGCCATGACTACCAAACAATCCCTTCTCTCGATAATTTTCTCGATAACTTCTCTCTGATAAGGCCGAAAATTAGAAAACCCAAAGTATTTCTGAAAACAGTAGAAAACACATCAGCGTCCAACAATGATAAAACCCTCAAAACCTCTAACACGTTATTCATAATACTGATAGGGCAACCCAACACAATTTCCATTGCATATTCAATTATTTATTATTTAGATAAAGCACCAACAAAAAATAAAACTTGTTTCAATCCCACCAACGAAACTGAAAACTGGAAAGTGGGTATTGAAGTTATCTTACAAAGGATTAACGGCATTGTACAACCAATCATTTTCATCATTAATGAAACGGTAAAACGAGGTTGGTAGAGGTAAAGGCGTTGATTATGATTACCTTGAGAACAGAGGGAACGGTCTCCATGTTGGGGAGGGGAGTAAGAGAAACCACCGTAAGGTCTCAAAGTCGGAAGCCACAGAGTTCTGACATTGATATCGGAATAAACTGATACTACACTCCCGCCAATTCAACTGGACACACACATGGTTTTGGGCCTAATCCTCACCTGGTCTGGGCTAGATTTCATGTCATACAGGTGAGGATTTTGCTTCTTGCACTTCAATTATTACTAACTGCACCCCACACACCGCCATGTTTATGAAATAGTTGTAGGTTGTATGAATTGAGATGGTTGAAGAAGAACAGGCAAAACAGACGTAGGTGGTGTTGACTTGATGCAATTCATAGTTTGTTTGTGTGATGTTTGCAAAATTGTGATGAAGATTTGTAGGTATGAGAGGAATGAGAATTGAGATTTTGAAGTTAGTAATAAAATTAAAAAAAAATAACAATAATAATGTAGCTTTAAGAAAATCAATATAAACGTTACTACAATAACAATATATTACTCTAAAATCTAAAATAATAATAACTGATAAAAAAAATTATGAATCTAAATATATTAAAACTAATAATGTGAAAAATGTTGTTTAAAATATTACTTAAAGAAATATTTTTTTTAATGGATAAGATAAATACAAAAATATTGATTTCACTAAAAGTACATAAATTTTTTAAATAATGTGTAAAATTCAAAAGGTTAGAAATTGAATTCAAATAAAGATTAAAACAGTCCTAAAATTTTTATTTTCTGGACAAGAAAAGCTAATGAATTATCTTTTGTAAAAGTAAAACAATATTTAATAAGAAATTTTAAATATCATCAAAGTGTTTATTTTCCACCCATCGATTAATCTCAGCGGTCAATCTTGACTCACCCATTTTATATATATCCCCTAAGCTTTGTCCTGTTTTCTTTCTTATATAGATTGAGTTCTGTTGGTGTTCTTGATAGTTTAGAAAGGCCAACTAAGCCTAACCTAATTTATTCTCCTGCATGGTATTGATGTCCTGTTATGAGCTTGTCCATTTTTTTTTAGTTCTTGAATTTATCTTATCATTCTATACTTAGTTTAATTCTTGTATTGATTTAATCGAACTATACTTCCTCCTCTGTTACCAGTAATAGTTTTTTTGAAATTCCTGTTCTTTACATTTATGTGGAAACAGTGGCCGGTGATTAACTTTTTTCTTTTGCATTAATTCGTCATTGGAAAACTTTTTGGTTGGATTTTTATTTCTCTTCTTGGGCGCAACCAAAGAATGTCCAATTTTACCTGATGATCATGACAAATGGATTGATTTATGATCTGACAGTTTGAATTTATGATCGTGTGTGTCTGTGCGCTTTGGTCATGCTAAATTGAAAATAAAGATCTTGGAGTCATTCCTTTCTTTTTGGTAGTGGTAATTAGCAAGAGCTCAGGACTACTTGGCTTCAATCTTTTTTCTACAAAGATTTATTCTGTCTTTTTTTATTTTCTCCATTCACAAATGAATTTTGAACTTGTTCTTTCGAAAGCATCAATGTTCTTGCCCAATTTGTGATGCAAGATTATTGATCTTTTGTATCCGAGTTCTGAATTAATATTTTTGCTTGTAGCCGTATTGAGAAATAGATTTTGGAGTCATTTCATTCATTTTAGTAATTGTAATTAGCAAGAGCTTAGGGCATTTTGACTTCTTTTCTTTGATTATAAAACTTATTTTGTCTGGTCTTGAATTGAAAAGTGAATTTTGAACCTGTTATTGCACGGTGTTGGTATTATTGATTTTATTTTTCAATTTAGCCAACAATTTCATGAGTCTTGACTTTGTCATTCTTATTGATTTATACTCGTGTGTTTTGCTTTTCAATTTGAAAGTGTTTTTACCTTAATTTTATTTGCGTTTTTCAGATTGAATATCTTAATATACTGATTTTCTTGTTTCTCTGCACCTCTGTTGAGTAACATCTTGCCTGCCTGTTATGAGTTTCTCCATTGGGATTTTCATTCTTGAAATCGTCTTATCTAGTTTCGACAATGTCGTCTCAATTTAAGAAGTTTGTAGTTTTCTTCAATTCTTGGTCTTTGTAGGGAAGACAACCAATGAATCACGTGAAAGTATCTAATGAAGGAAATCCATCAAATTTTGGTGTTAGTGTTTATTCATTTTCAAGCACTGGGTACCGATGTCCAGTGCATTCTAAATAAAAAAACCCAACTCAAAAAGTTTGTTTCAGCTACACGGTCATGTTAATGCCTTCTTTCTTTCCTTTTCATCATTTCCTAGCTATTTGAGCTTCTCATTGGCATTCTGGGTTTGCAAGCGTATCAGAGGCCTGCATTTGGGGAGGATTTTCTTCATCTCGCAGGGTAGAGAACCAGTGATTGTGTGGTTGGTTGTTGAAGAAATCTTGCTACATGATTTGGTAATCTCTTCTATTGATTCTGAATCTTGAATTTGATTTTGGTAATCTGCACTGGTCTAATACGATACCTGTATTTTATTGATGGTTGTGTTTCTCAATTTTATTCCCTTGCTGTTTTTGTTCAATCTCAATAGTTTTACAGGAAGCTTTAGGAATCCATATCATATTGTTCATTCAAACAATTGATTTGAGTAGGATAAGATCATTATCTTATCACATCTTGAACACCAAGCAGGTCCTGCCAATTTTGAGAATTGACTCGTAGGTGAAACTTTTAGAACAAAGTAAACTAAAATCATATTTCGGAATTCTATTTTTATACTTTTTCTGACTTGTATTGAGGTTCATCTTCGAGAAAATAAAATGAAGAAAAGAAAAAAAAAACAAAAAAAAAAAAAAAACTTTTTGGCCAAAGCTTGACAAGTTCTTGATTATCTCAGAGAAGTGCATACATGAAATTGTCCAAATAGGCTGAAGAACAACAGGGGAAACTTCAAACACGTTTTTTTTTCAGAACTCATTAGACAATGTAAATGCTTTTTATGAAACACAGAACCATCAAATTATGTTCCATTGATGAAAACATTTTTATATAGATTTTCAGTTTGTAATCTTCCTTTTTTGTTTTGGGTGCCACCTAAAAATATCAAAAGGCAAATTTCTTGTATTCATCGGCCTCAATAGCCATTTCTTCAATGCTCCTGTCTCTCTTTTTTTTATCCACCTGAAGTGCTTGATTCAACTCCTTCTCCTTTTCGTTTATCTGCATCATCCAATAAAGAAAACATCACAACAAAGTTAAATTATCAGATCTACCTGCAAAAAAACAGACAAAAATTTAAAAAGGTAAAAAAAAATGTTCATCTTACATCCTCATAAATGTCATCATTGTTCTCATAATCACCAGTTTTCCGGGGAAGGATATGGATATGAACATGAGGCACTGATTGCCCGGCCTGAGGTCCATCCTACGATTCATGAAGATGATTTTGTTAGGTTCAAAAATAGTCGAAGCATAACATGCAAGTCTTAGACAATTACAAGAGAATGAGTATGAGACTTGGTAGAAACTAAAAAACACAGTTAAAGTCTTCTTCAGTTGTCTTACTTGGATACAAAATGTAAGTGATGAGGCCTTATGGTAACTCTCTAGCTGCCTACCAAGTTTCTTAGCTATGTACCATAAATCTATATTCTCTTCATCAGAGAGATCGGCAACACGCTTCACTTCGCGCTTAGGACAGACAAGAACATGTATATAGTGTTAAGTTAAACAGTTTCAGCTTCAAATGGCTAATTGAATTGAGATTTTACTGTACAAAATTAGTTTTGAGCCTAATTCTTAGAGCTCTCAAGCAAGCAACTATAAGAAACCATTATTAAATCAATTGTGGTTCTTCTTTTGTTCTCTTCATATGCAAACTATGTCATGCTGATTCCCTAATGAAACAAACTAGTTTTATAACTACATGTTCACTCTTGTATTGAAAGCTAGTAATTATCTTATCGCATGGATCTTCAAAGTCAATAGTAACCATTGTAAATTTGTAATTGTATAACGAAGCTAAATTTGCTAATATGGTGACTGATCATGTATGGAATGCCTTCCCTTAGCTGCTTTTTGCAGTGTCTCAACTAATCATATAAAACACAGAATGGGTTGCTAACATCCTATAAAAAAGGATATGACCTGCAAATGGATAAAAAAAGTCAATTAGCGAGTTAAATCTTTGGAAGTATAAATGATTCAAAAGGGGAAGTCATTTATAAAATTCAAATTGAATTCTATTATTAACACCAGTAAGACTTCAAAAAGAGAAAAAAGAGAAGATTTTTGAATAATTTGATTATCTCAAATTTATGCAGTTCCATGATCGAAAAGAAGAATTTATGCAGAAGATTTTTGAATCATAAGATTTTGTTGGTTTTCATTATTTCGTTTATTGGTCGTCGAAACAAGAATAGAATGAAAATAAAACTGCAGTATTTCAGAAAAGGAGGACATGAAAAGCTTAATGAAAGCATTGTCTCAAACTAAATTCACCTAATCTCTTTTTCTATGCATGCATACGAATTTCATAACACTACCAAACAATGGTTGGAAAAAAAATGGTTATGCCACTTTGAATATTGGTGATAGATAAAAAAGCATGATTCTAAGAGAATTGCAAACATAAAGGAACAGCATACCTGGCACAGAAGGACGCAGGTTGACAAAGGCAAAAGAAAGATCAGTTGTATGGAACACTGAACTGTGGTGGATCTGATGAGGCCCAAAATCATAGTATTCAACAGCCATCTAACAACATTGTTGTTCTCAATAATGCATAACGATAAAAAGAAAATAGCAAGGGCTATACTTTTTATGACTTTCGTATGTTATCTTACCTTAATGGAAGGGGCAAGGGAGAGAATAATGCACCCGGCTAATCTATCAGAAATAGGCACAGAATGCAATACAATTGCAATCTGCTCTGAATTTATAAATGTACAAAATCTGTGGACTAGTTTTATCCATCAATTTCTTGTAATTTATTCTTACCTACTCCTCCTCCTTTAGTCTTCCCAAAAATATTTTTAAATATGGGAATGGTTAAGTCAATCAATGGTTGTTAATTGTATGGCACCTAATCCTATATGAATAACATTTAAATAGACGCTTTCCTCTTTCACAACATGACTTGATACTTTTTTAGAATATGTTTGAAAAGTTTCTTTATATGTATTTTTAAGAGAGAAAAAAAGTAAAAAAAAAAACTAAGTATTTTTCTCCATAAAAAATTTAATTTATTCACATACTAAAAATAAACATTTTAGAAAATAAACCACTTAACTTACGAAAAAATAATTTTAATAATTTAATATTTTTTTCTCTTTTAAGAGATTATAAAAATTTTCATTCAAATGAGCAATTTAATTTCAGAAGGGTATGCCTAAAAATAATTGGTTAACTCAGTTGCAACTAAAAATAATTGTGTTGCATTTTGATGGATAAAAGCAAAGGGTTGAAATTGGTTTTGCAACTAAAAATAATTGAAATGTATTTAAATCAGAGTATGCATAACTGTATTTAAATCAGAGTATAGATGACTGGTTCTGAGCAACTGGTTTTAGTTTCAACCCTAAGATGTTCACCATTGATCATAACTTATAAAAGAAACTAGGATTCTGTTTAAGTTAAATTTAACTCAATCTTACAGCCAACTTCTACAATTAAAGTTGTCCCTCTTCCCCCGTTTTTGTATTTTAATTTATCCATGTGATTGGTGGCCGTTGTGGATCTTCAGGAGAAAGCAGAAAGGAAAAAATTGATAATGAAAAGATTTGTGCGTCTCTCTCAACTAAAGATTTTTACCTGCTTTCTGAATGGCAACAAGAATAACTTGTTTGAAACTTTAGTTTCAACACTGCCAAGCAAAGTTAAGGCTAAAATAAAAAGAGGGACCAAATGGTATTATTTGAATAAGAACCAAATTGTCACCATTCCTTGAAACTTTAGTTCCATGCTACATGTTACAGTAAATAATAAGTCCTCCAGAAGACTAGAATTTGTGACTTGTATGGTTCAGCCCAACTAAAACCTCTATAATCTAAATCAGCTGCATAAAATTTTCGGTGACCCCAAGGAAGTGCATTACTATTGTCCGCACACAGAAAATCTGGACATGATGCACACAATATTCATTTTCTACAGCAAGCCAATAGTTATACGAAAAGTTTTCTGTATTCATCTGCCTCTTGACTCATCTCTTCAAGGGTTCTGTCTTTCCTCTCCTTGTCTAAGTCAAGCTTTTGTTTCAATTCCTTCTCCTTCTCATCCATCTGAACCAATGACAAACAGCAGATAAAGCTCATATCATATTCAAATAAAACACCATACTAAATCAGCAGCATAGCCACAAGAAAAAAAAAATCCATCCTACTGCATCATATATCTCATCATTCTTCTCAAAATCACCACTTTTTCGAGGTATAAGATGAATATGAACATGGGGTACCGTCTGTCCTGCTTGGGGTCCATCCTGACGTACAGAAAGATAACTCAGTCATTTTTCAGAGTCACAAGTAGCATATCATCCAAAAATACAGTAGCAGGGGAATTTTTCAAAACATTTCAAATATTGCACCATAAATGATGTTGATAGTGTTCATCTATCAAAACTACCACTTCATTTTGGTAACCACTGCTTTTATCTTGGTAACTAAAATCAAAATGTAAATTTCGATTGGAGAAAATAACATAGAACCTATGGTACTCTATGTCAGTTTTGTACAATTTTGAACATTAAATTGCCGGCTCAAAAATAAAAAAATTGAACTGCCCCTTGGTATCGCTATTTGATCATCTCATTGATAGGGAATTTGCCTAACATCAAATACTGTAGATCACAGCTATTTTCAAATTTCACCAAGAGACAACTACAAATTATTAGACAATAAGTAACTTAGAAACAATTATCCAGAGAACTAGTAAAATGCACATTCTATCCTCACATCTTAACTAGCTTGGCAAACAAGAGCCAGGAAAAGAATACGTATACCAACCAAGAATATTCATAGAAAAGAACTGAAACGATAAATACAGTCATGCATTTCACCTAAATATAGGAAAATAAGTTCTAAAACATCACCCTTTGTTTTACTATAATAATGCTAACAAATAAGTGTGTTATGTAGTACATAATGAATTGAGAATGAAAAGAGAGAAACCAAGTATAGGTAAACAACTACAAGGAAATAAGAGCAAAAACAGAACAAAAAAAAAGGATTGCATCCATCTAATTTCTAATTTGGACAAATATAAAGGTAGACTGCGTTTTTACGTGATTGCAAATTTGTGATACAGTGCCCAACTAGGACAGAACAACAGATATGAACTTCTTAATCCTCTTTTAGGAAAAAAAATGTTTCAAAGTAAACTCATGTAAAAGAAGAAAGAATTTAATCCAAAGCAGTTACAAGATAAATTATTAAACAAGCTGAGCATACTCCAAATGAGTCTTACTTGGATTGCCAGAGTAAGTGATGAAGCCTTGTGGTAGCTCTCAAGCTGCTTACCAACTTTCTGTGCAGTGAGCCATAAATCAGAAGTCTCATCAGCAGTGAGATCAACAAAACGCTTAACTTCACGCTTTGGGCAGACAAGCACATGTAGGAACTGTTAAGCCAAACATTTACATAGCTGCTCGTAATCAAGCTTATAATATTACACCATGCAAAAAATCTCTAGTGATTAACTATGAAACAAGTATAACCACCAAAGTCTAGCCTACTTCATACTCTTTCAAATCAACGCATGAAGAACACAAATGAATCCCCTATGCCTAGATATGGTATATCAAACAATTAACTTCACGGATGGATAATCTATCAACAAGTATACGAAACATAATAAACCCATAAATAAAAAATAGGCACTGATAAAATACAGAAGTCCTATAAACAGACTCACTAAAATGTCCATTGCCGTCAAGGGCTGAAAACCGCACAACATATTGTCCTGGATTGCATATTTCTTATGCAATGTACTGCAATATCAGCATGCAACCAAACTCAGAATAACTATATGTTTGTGCTTGTTACTGATTTTCGACCCAAATGAACAAGGTTTTAAATTGAGATCATGGTTGCAGTTTCACAGTGATCCTTAAGAAATCGCAGCCACAATTGCAGTCATGGTTAATCCAAAAACAATACTTTATAGCCAAAAAAGGCCCCTTTTTTTAGAAAAAAAAAACATAGCTATGAAATTCACCCAATTTTGCCTAACATTACCATATTTGGAAATTCCCCCAATTAAAAGAATTTTTTGTTTAGAGGAATTAATGTGGGTACTAAATAATTTGCAACAACACATTCAAATTACTCAATCGACCGAAGTAGATCCAATTAAAAGTTTCATTCAATCTCGAACTACCAAAAAGAATCTATCATCCCACCCCATCACTGTGTTATTGAATTGAACCCCATGTAAAGGATATGACCTGCAAAGGGACAAAGACGAGCAAATTATAAAAATGGGTTTTTCTTAATCTCAATAAAGGCACCAACTTCATAAACCAAACAAAGACATCTTTTTTATGGCTTCATTGTTTTTTAAATAATCAACCAATTAAAAACAAAAGGGAAAGTGAAAAAGGATACGCAAAACGAAGCGAATCATGGGTGTGTGAAGAAATAGGCAGTGTGATGTTTTGTTACCAGGTAGGAGAGGACGAAGGTTGACCATGGCGTAGGAGAGATGTGTGGAGTAGAACACTTCAGTGTGGTGTATCTTGTATGGCCCAAAAGTGTAGTCTTCTGCAGCCATCTGCGTGAAAGAGAAAAACAATTGTGATTGGAGAAGCGAGAAATTGCAGAGAGAAAAGGTTGATCGATGTTTACCTTTATGGAGGATGACCAAATTGGTCGGATTCGTAGCGATTTTGAAGAATGTGGCAAAAACCAAAGTGGAATCTTCTTGCCAACGCAGGATACTAACACTGTTTGCATCTTCGAACCACTTCGACCAATATTTAACGTGTATCTTCATATATAAATTAAATCAGGATTTCTACAAAATTTTCAATTTTATATTTTATATTGGTGAATTTACTCTTTTAATTTTAAAATAAAATATAGTCCATAATAGAAATTTAATATTTAATAGTGATATTTGACGGTAGCAACCTTGGGCGAAAAAATCAGTTCAAATAAATATTTCTTAAAACTGAGGCAGTAGATTTATCAATTTCAAGGTATATATTGGAAAAAATATTTCATTTAAATAAAGGTTAAATATGTTTTTAGTGTCTATACTTTAGGGTGATTTTGGATTTAGTTTCTTTTTCAAACTAAGGTACAATTTAGTCCTTCAATTTTAGAAAACTCTGGTTTTAGTCTTTTTTATCCAATTTTTTTAATTTTATTTGTTGTTTCAAACGTAAATAAAGTTAAAAAAATTTGGTAAAAAAGACTAAAACCAGAGTTTTCTAGAATTGAAGGACTAAATTGTACCTTAGTTTGAAAGAGGAACTAAACCCAAAATTGTCACAAAGTATAGGGACTAAAAACATATTTAACCCTTTAAATAATTTAGAGTTTGTGGTTTGAGAAGTTGTTTATATTGGATTCTGTTATATATATTTCATAAAATATATATTAAGTGACATAAGTTTTAAAATTTTAAACTAAATTAATTAATATTTCATAAACTATTTTTAATTTGTAGAGACAGTGAGAACAAGGACTAGTGGAAAATATATATTTGTACACTTTTTTTAATTTGCTAGAATACATTTAAAAATACAAGAAAAATAATTTTATTGTATAAATTTAGGTATTTCAATTTCAAAATGGACTTGTCCTAAAAAATTATAAATGGTACTGTTAAAATGAGAAGTACAGTCCACAGAACATGTTTGATATGAGAAAGTTTTTCTATTTTCTATAATACGTGTAGGAAAAGATCAAATTATCCATGAATTAGAAATGTTCTAGATAGTATAATTTAAAAATATATTTCAAATTGTGAAATTTAAAAATATATTTTAAATTGTGAAATTTAAAAATTAGTACACATTCTACATCTTAATCTATAAAGTACATTTTAGATTAAGTAATTAAAAAATCTAAAAATATATTCTTACGAATTACATATTTAAATTTTTTGAAACATATGATAAATTATGCAATTTGAAAATTTTAAAAAGCATTGTAAATTATGTAATTTGAAAATTTTAAAATATATTTTAAAATACACAATTTATATTATATTTTGAAATTACACAATTCAAAAATGTATGTTTGAATTCTGAAATGCATTTGTAAATTACATAAGAAATGTTATTTTTCAGATCCGAACACATATTTTGGATTGTATACCAAACAATGTTTCTGAATTTCATAACCTAAGGGCATGTTAGACATTTCAAAAATGCAGATGCCGGAAGATATCATGAGGTGCAAAAAGCAATTGTGTACGAAGAAAAGCTATGGGCTTAAAGCCCGATCCAAAACAGTTTTTTCTCTCCCCACCACTGTCTCTCTCTTTTGTTTTCTCTATCCACATTCGTTATCTAGTGAGAGTGGGACTTCTGGTGTTGCTCAACGCACACAACAATGGCGTCAGTTTCAGTCATGGCTACGAGCAGTGATAGCAGGTGGTCCATGTCTTCCTTGCGCTCTGCTTTACCCTCTCCTTCTACTCCTCCCTCTTCACTTTCCTCTTCAGTGCGCTTCTCTGTCGCCGCATCTTCTTCGTCTTCTTCAATGAAACTCCGAATTTCTCGAACCAAACCCAAATCCCTTCTCACCACTTTCACCGGTCTAACCCCTCTTAACCCCCTCTTCCTCTCCGCTCCTTCTTCTGCTTCAGGTGCTCACTCACTACCACTCATTCCCCTTTCTATCTGCTTTTCTTTTAATGCGTTGCGTTGCTATTACTCGGTTTTGTTTTGCTATCTGCTTCGTTGATTTATCTTCATTTCTGGTTGATGTTTTCTTTATACTCAGAAAAACTATAAATAATTCTTGAATTGAATCCGTTGTGGAGAGCATTGCATTGCGTGAGGGAAAGAGAGTTCATTTGGTGTTATGATTTATTGATTACAGCTATGAAAGGAACTTTTGGGATATTGAAATCCATTAGCATTTAGACGCTTAAGCCTTCAAATTTAGTTAACTGCTGTTATTTGTATTTTGATTTGAGTTTAATTCTTTGCACTTTTTTGCAATACTAACCAGTGATCGTAGGAAATGTAACTTGTAAAATATTTATTGTTAAAATTGACAAACTCATCATTATAACGATTTGTGATTGGATGAGTAAATACTTTTCTCTACAAATAATTACTCAAGAGTTTAGTATACATGCATTCGAAACTCTATCCACCAATCATATGGCTTTGGATATTGGAAATAAAGTGAAAATGATGCAGTATTTTTAAGTATTTCTAAAAGTACAAAAATGTGTTTTCAAATTAAGCCGTCTTTGTGGTATGGCTGGTTAAAGTGGTATATGTTTGGTTCTCCTTAATTATAGATTTCTGATTTGAAACTTGAATGTGAAAAAGACATCCAATGAGAAAGCTAGTTCCACCATCTTATGGATGTTTTTGTTTCAAATTAAATTTTCTCCTACAGACAATGCATGTGATTTAACCATAAAAAAGTAGTCTTTGATCTGATAGGCCTCTTCCTCTTGTTGGATAAAGTGAAGAAATCATATTCTAACATTGCCTTTGAGGTTGTTGTGAGTGAATAATCTCTGCTTCCCAATTGTACCCATTATACTATGAAATATAGTAGTCCTGTTTCCTTTGGCATCAATTCCAATTTGATCTCCATGTTACAGAATACACCGGCTTTGATCACTCCTTTACCATTATTGACAATGGTGGTCGAGTATTTGCCATGAGACATGGAAGGCGGGTACCCAAACTCAACAGGCCACCTGATCAGCGCCGTGCGCTCATTCGAGGCCTTACAACTCAGCTCCTCAAATATGGTCGTATCAAGACCACCAGAGCAAGGGCCAGTGCAATTAGGAAGTATGTTGATAAAATGATAACTTTAGCAAAGGATGGATCCCTTCATAAAAGGAGACAAGCCCTTGGGTTCATCTATGAGAAGCAGATTGTGCATGCTTTATTTGCAGAGGTGCCAGAGCGTTATGGTGAAAGAAATGGGGGTTACACAAGAATTATAAGAACCCTACCAAGACGAGGTGATAATGCACCTATGGCATACATTGAACTTGTGTAACCATCGCCTTTGTTTGAGTGCTATTATCAGCAATCTCACTGCAGTGTTGAGCTTGGCTATGTATCCAGCGGTAACAATGATTCTACATTTTGTGTATTATGCATTTTTTATTAGTTTTAGTCTGTGTATCCCTTTGTGTACTTAATCACAAACAACAACCATCTGTGATCTGAAGTGATCATCTGCAGAAGTTCATAGATTCACTTATCTGTTAAGATTACAGATGTTTTAAGTGTGTTTGTATTTTTGATATGCTTTTTTGACTACTCTGTTTACGGGTATTGCTGTAATAATTCTAGACACAGCATTTCTGATA
This sequence comes from Vigna reflexopilosa, assembly GCA_027742785.1. Classification (NCBI taxonomy): domain Eukaryota; kingdom Viridiplantae; phylum Streptophyta; class Magnoliopsida; order Fabales; family Fabaceae; genus Vigna; species Vigna reflexopilosa. The sequence goes on along the minus strand of CM050926.1, from coordinate 23,311,386 downwards.
TCAGGTCATTATCTGCATAAGGTCAAGTGTTCACCTATGTTTTAAAAATTCAAAGGTTTGTGTATTTTACCAGTTCTCATATTGCATCTCTTAACTTATGGAGAAAGAGTTATTAGGTAATTATAGAAGAAGAAATAATAATTTGCATTCTATTGATTTTTTGTGTTATCTTTCTAGTGTACCTTTAAAATATATATTAAAATGGTGTTTAATATATTTGTAAATATAAAAAATTAGTATATTTTGAAGACACGACTCCAAAATAACACAAAATTTCAGTAGACTCTGAATTAAAAAAAAAATACTTTTACTAAATAAAAGTTACTTTATATTTAAATTAATTTATAGAAATTATTTTGTATCAACTCTTTTTTTTTTGTCAAAAAGTTGACTTTTGTGTCATATTAATTTTGATTTATGAAATGATTTATTTTATTGTGTTTTTTATCTTATCACAAATTTTTCAAGTTTGTGTAATTTTATTTTGTTAATGATATATGTTTTTTTAATTTATGTTAGAATTTAATTTTTTTTATGTTTAATGTTTGATGTTGATTCATTTCATTAATATATTAGAAAATATAAGTTGAACTTGGTACTGAAATAGAATACCTAAATGATGTTTATATTTAAGTAGATTAGTTAATTCATATTAGAGTCTTGAATTTAAAGCATAATTTCATTTGTTTAGGATTTAAAGAATTGAAATCTTAAATAAGTTATCATATGTTTAAAATCTATAAAGATAGGATTTAAGTATAATAGATAATTTATTTTGACATAAAAGTGGAATTAAAATGATTATTAATGTATTAAAATAAAGTGGTTGAAATTTAGTCTTAATAAATTTGTAAAAAAAAGTATTATATTTCCTTACACACCAATATTTTCTTATGTTTTTTTAGCATGTTAAAATCATTATTTTAGAATTTCTTAAATCCTAGATTATTTTGATGTATCGCATAATTTTTTTTTTGTCATTCCTCTAAAAATAATATTCTTTTTTAAACCTTTCAACCGCAATTTGGAGAGTGGCTTTTGATAAAATTCTAAAAGTTTCTTGAAAACTTGTTTCTTACTATGTTACAACTGTGTGTATTTATGACAGGTTTTGTCCTTAACATGAACCTCTCATTAAATAAATTAAATAAACAAAATAATAAATATAAAAAATAAGATTATACATACCTCACTAGTTAAATAAATAAATAAATAAAATTATGAATACTCTACTGAATAAATTAAATAACTATAATAATAAATATAAATAAAAAAATTATAAACACTTCACTAAATAAATTAAAATAAATTAAAATAAAAAAATATGAGAAATAAATTAAAGTTACGAACACCTCATTGAATAAATTGAATAAACAAAATAATAAATATAAGTAGAATAAAAATATGACACATAATTAAAATAAATAAATATAATTAAATGAAATATATAAAAATGATAAATGTTTTAATTTTTTATATCTAAAAATAACTTGTCGAAGCTAAATTTGAATACTCAATATTTTAAAATATGATTAATAATTTCTTTATTTTTTTAAATGAAAAAAAAAGGTATGGAAGAAAAACAAAATCATTCTTCTTCTCTCATGTATCAATTTATAAAAGTTTATATTACTATTGCATTAATATTTTAGTATTTTTTTATGTTCATTTACATGTTTTGAATTGTACATTGACAAGCCATTCTACAATATCATAAAATATGTTTTCATCATTCATGATCTAAAAATGTTAAGTTATATGTTTCACTACTTTTATGGTTTTTATCTTGAAATTTGATACAATTAATATTTAAAATTTACAAACACATTAACATGGTATAGTTAATGTAACATCTAAAATGTGAAAATTATATTTTTTTTATTGTATAATTCTAAATGTAAATTTAAGCACTAATGAAGAATAATATTTTAAGAATAAGTTGTAAAATTTTAAACAAAGTAGAAACTAAATTTTTTTAGTGAAATAACTCAAAACAAAATCGAAACAAAAAAAATAGGTGACGTTAATTTAAATTACAAATTTTTTTTTCTCTAACAATAGATTTTTAGAATGATTTTTAAACGATCAAAATGAAATACTATATCTTATAAATTTGGAATAAAAATTTCATCACAATCTAATAGTACCAAGATTACTCGAAATTAGAGAATTTGTGGAGACTTAATGCAAAAATTATTTCTCCTATAGTGAAAAAGAATATTTTAATAATATTGTGTAAAAGTTTCAATCTCGTCCAATGATTTATAAGATTGTGATCATGATATGACGTTGATATGACATATAGATAATTTTTGGGTTAAATATGTTTTTAGTCCCTATATTTTGGGGCGATTTTAGGTTTAGTGCCTCTTTCAAACTAAGGTACAATTTAGTCCTTCAATTGTAGAAAACTCTGGTTTTAGTCTTTTTTACCAAATTTTTTTAACTTTATTTGCTGTTTCAAGGATTAAAACCAGAGTTTTCTAAAGTTGAAGGGCTAAATTGTACCTTAGTTTGAAAGAGAGACTAAACCCAAAATCATCCCAAAATATAGAGACTAAAAACATATTTAACCCATAATTTTTTTAATTTTAAAAATAAAATAAAATAAAATAAAATAATTACAAGGTGAGATATATTGTTGTGTCTTTAATTATTTAAACATGGTTTAAAAAAATGACCAAATTTAATAAAATAATCTTATTGACAAAAAAACACATTAAATAAATTTGACGAAAATATAAATCAAATTAGTATTTAATTTTTTTTGTTAAACTCAAAATATATTTGAGCAAATATTAACCAGGATCTTTTTATCATGTTAACTTGTAGATGAAAATGGTATACTATCTTTCTCTGCTAAGGAAAAATCAACTAGCATGAGCAATACAAAGCTGAAGATATGAACTTCCTTAGGAAGGCCAAAGCAATGAATAATATTGATTACCATGCTTACAAGATAAAGAATGCTATTGAAAAATGAGAATTTAAGTTCAAATAGAAATAAAATTTACTAACACTATTTAGAACTAGACGTGGAAACCTAATTTTTACATTAAAATATAATTTTTTTTTAGTATAAACTTTCAATTATAAATTTCATTAATCATAGTAAAAATATAATATTTTAATAATATTTTGTAAACGTTTTAACCTAATCTATATTATACCGATTTAATATGTGAATGATTTTTTTAGTTAAAAAAATAAAAATAAAATGAAAACAAAAATAAAAAATTACAAACTGACGGAATATATACCGCTCACATATTATTAACTATTTAAACATATTACAAAAATGAAAAAATTTAATAAAATTCATAAAAAATAGAATTTTATTGAAAAAAAAAAGAAATATTAACCAGGATCTTTTTATGAATGTTAACTAGTAGAAATTTAAAACCAACATTAATTGAAGAGTCCGCGAAAAGAAGGTCCATCAAAAGGGATATAAAGATAATCCTAAACAATCAAAGCTGATATAAAGTAATAAAAATAGTCTTAGCGGACATCAATAAAAACTTTATCTATATGAGTTGAAAATTTCTTAACAAACTTTAACCAAAAATAATATTACTAATAATGATTAAAAAAATCACTAATATTAATATTTTTAATTATTAAAAATTGCTAAGTTTTTATTTTTATTTTATATTTATTAGTAATTAAAATATTCTATACAATAAACAAAATTTAAATTAAATAAATTTAAATTGTCTCATTCAAATAACATATTTTAAAAAATAAAATAATTTTAAATTAGATTGATATAATTTTAATAGATTTGTATGTTTTCAAAATTATAAATCTATTTCCAATCCTTATCAATAATATAGTAACATAAGTTTAATTGTTATTGGATTTTTTCCACTGTTTCAAGTTTATACGAAGATCAATATAATAGGATTTTACTTTTTAAAAAAATAAAATTAATGAAAAATTACATGTTAAAGAAGTGAAGTTATTAATAAATTTTAACAAATGTTGTGGTATTATTTTAGAAGAGGAAGACAAAAAAGAGAAAGAAAGAAAAACTGGTTGTGATAGAAATAAAGTAATGAAGAGTCTAAAAGTAAATATATAGCATGAAACTTTGACAACAGAAGCATCACACCAAATTAAAAACAACTTATCAATATTTATTATGTTTTAAGATTTTAATTAATTAAACAAACTTTTGGAAAATCTAATCCAATGCATTTGTGCATAAATTAGCATAACCATATTACTACTACGTACCTTCTTAAAAAAAAGGAAATGAATGAATGTAACTTGAAGGCCTTCCAATTTCCACACTACATATAAACTGTAAACCAGGAGATGCTGTTAATGTGAATAATTAATGTCATGATTTTCAATAACTAAACTGTTATGCTTAATTGCATTTCATGAGACGAAGATGAACAGATGTAGTAATTTAATACACCTTTAAGTGTTTAAGGTGATTTTCGAATTTCACGGTTATATAAAAAAAATCATCATGTGGTAATCTAAATTCTGAATTCAATTCCTGTGTAGAGTATCCATATCAGTCTTCACTCACTTTGAAAGCAAGCAATGGCGAATGAAGATCAGGGAGTTGCCATAGGAATCGACCTTGGGACAACCTACTCCTGTGCTGCAGTGTGGCGTGAACATCATTGTCGAGTGGATATCATTCATAACGACCAAGGCCATAACACCACTCCTTCTGTTGTTGCTTTCACAGACCATGAAAGGTTGATTGGTAATGCTGCTAAAAACCAGGCTGCCACCAATCCACAAAACACCGTCTTTGGTATATTTTCTACTCTTTCAACTATTACTGCATTCCTTTGTATGATTTCATGTAACTTTTTTATCTAACGAGGTGAACATTTTTGTAAAACTTTTCAGATGCCAAGAGATTGATAGGTAGGAAATACAGTGATCCTCTTGTTCAGAAAGATATGATGTTATGGCCATTCAAGGTTGTTGCTGGTGCTAATGACAAACCTATGATCACCCTTAACTATAAGGGTAATGAGAAACAATTTTGTGCTGAGGAAATTTCATCCATGGTCTTGGTGAAGATGAGAGAGATTGCAGAGGCCTATTTGGAAACTAGGGTGAAGAATGCGGTGGTTACTGTGCCTGCTTATTTCAATGACTCTCAGCGTAAGTCTACCATAGATGCTGGAACCATTGCTGGCCTTAACATCATACGGATAATCAACGAACCAACTGCTGCAGCTATTGCATATGGTCTTGACAGAAGGATTAATTGTGTTGGAGAGAGAAACATTTTCATTTTTGATCTCGGTGGTGGCACTTTTGATGTTTCTATCCTAACGATTAAGGGTAAGATCTTTGAAGTTAAGGCAACAGCTGGAAACACTCACCTTGGAGGAGAGGACATTGATAACAGAATGGTGAACTACTTTGTGGAGAAAATAAAGAAAGAAAAGAAAGTGGACATCAGTGAAAACCCTAGAGCGTTGAGGAGGTTGAGAAGTACCTGTGAGAGGGCCAAAAGGATACTATCACATGCTGTCAGTGCCACAATTGAGGTAGATAGTTTATCTAATGGCATTGACTTTTGTTCTTCAATCACTCGTGCAAGATTTGAGGAAATCAACATGGAGCTCTTTAAACAGTGTATGGAGACAGTAGATAGGTGCCTTGGTGATGCAAAAATGGACAAGAGAAGTATGCATGATGTTGTTCTTGTTGGTGGGTCTTCTAGGATTCCCAAAGTGCAAGAATTATTGCAACATTTCTTTGAGGGAAAGGATCTGTGCAAAAGCATAAACCCTGATGAAGCTGTAGCCTATGGTGCTGCTGTGCAGGCTGCTTTGTTGAGTGTAGGTATTAAGAATGTTCCAGACATGGTGTTGCTGGATGTAACACCGTTATCACTTGGTATTCATGTAATGGGAGATATCATGAGTGTATTGATTCCAAGGAATACTACTATTCCTGTAAAGAGGACGGAACAATATTTGACAAGTGCAGATAACCAATCATCTGTTCGAATAAAGGTTTATGAGGGTGAGAGAACAAGAAGCAGGGAAAACAATTTGTTGGGTTCTTTTAGTCTTTCTGGCTTTCCTCAAGCTCCTAGGGGCCATCCTTTTGATGTGTGCTTTGCCATAGATGAAAATGGTATACTATCTGTCTCTGCTAAGGAAAAAACAACTGGCATCAGCAATAAGATCATCATAACCAATGACATAGAACGACTGCCAACGGAAGAAATCTATAGAATGATTCAAGAAGCAGAGGAATACAAAGCTGAAGATATGAAATTCCTTAGGAAGGCCAAAACAATAAATAAAATTGATGACTATGCTTACAAGATAAAGAAAGCTTTGGAAAAAGAGAATTTCAGTTCAAAACTTTGCTCAGAAGACAGGGAAAAGATCAGTTCTGCAATAACTAAGTCCACAGAGTTACTTGATGGTGATCAGCAGGAGGAGGAAATAGATGTGTTTGAGGATCATCTGGAAGAACTTATTAACCTCTTTGAACGCTTCTATGAAGAGTCTGATTAGGTGTTTTTTAGCTTAGAATTTTGTTGTGCTGAATTGTTATTTTATGTTTGATGAATGCAAAATTTTATGATGGAAAAATGTGGACAATGTTATATTTGTTCTTTGATTATAGTATTTTATACTGGACAAAACAAACATGGCTCACGGGTAAGGAAAGTGGTTTAAATTCACTTGTTTATGAGAATAGAATTCTAAAAATACTTTTATTTTATGCATTGGTATAATAATTTCTGATTCAATTTCTTCTAATATACTACACAAAATGTTCTTTCTGCTGCACCATCACAGTTAATTAAAGATTTTCGAAATGTTCATGGAAATTTTATCTGTATTTATGATTTTTAATGAATATTTTTAATTTTATTTTTAATAAATTTGTAATCCAGTTTATGATATTAGATTTAGTTCTCGTCTTTACAAGACTTGCATAACATAAGTCACACTCAATAATAAAAAAATAGTTTTATTTTATTTTTAGAAATTTTCAAAACAGTATTACTAATACCAAAACTATTTCATTATTGTCGACAAAAAAATATTCATAATATTTAGGAGATAAATAATGAAAATATGTAATAAGGTTACTACTTCTTTTAACTATGCAATTTAAAGGTTTTACATATTTTTATCAAAATAACTTCACCTTTTTATATCACTTTGAAAATTTCTATGTAACTAATAGATATTTTGAAACCGAATGAGTATTTTTTTTTTCACCTAGCTAACACACACTTATGTAAGAAGATCCTAATTAATTTATGTTTAGGTAATGATGATTTATATAGTAATTTCAAGTGTGAAAATAAATTCTTTATTGTTAATAGCTCAATTGATGAATGCATTTATTAATGGAATGATTTTTTTAATTAGTTTGAATATACTGTAGTTTTATTTCTTATAAATTATGTAAACATTATTTTAAATAACGTGGTTTTTTAGTTCAACTTTTGTGTTTTTCTGTCATTTTCAACTAAAACTTTATGCCGTATTACTATATCAAATGTAAAAATATTAAATTTTGAAAACACGATTCGTATGCATATTTTTTCTTTTACTTTTAATGAATAAAACCGATTATAAATAACATTTTAAATGAATCTGTTATATCTACAATTCAATTGATCAAATAAAAAGTAAGACATATATAAAATAATGAATTAGATAACAACATAAAATTTTTTAAATTTGAAGATAGTAAAGAAGATTAATATTATAATTGTTTTATTTGTTATGTACCCAAAATAATTGTTTTATTTATTTTTATTATAATAATATAATTAGATGGAAACTTAGGTAATTAAACACTTAGGAAAGTAACTAGGAAGGGAAGTAACATAGGTAGATTTAGATAACTAGATAAGGTTGTCGTTGATATCTCGTAACTTGTCCCATTATCCACTGTCGATGCGCCATTTGCAGCCTTCATTTCTTCTTCTAAGCCCTCAGCACAAACTTACTCTCTCTTTCTATCTTCTCCCAACTTAAGAGATTCTGAGAAAAAGGAAGAGTTTGGAAGAAGAGTGTTGAGGGAACAAGACCACGATGCTTGGTATGGCCACTCTTACTTTGGGTTCATCAACCGCAATGGTGGCTCAGAACCATGCTCAACAACACCACGCCACCACTCTTGCCGCAGCCAATGGACACAGAAGGCAAAGTGTTTCCAACAGGACTCATTCCTCTCCCATGAGTTTGGTGTCTCCCTCCAACAAAAGCTTCACTTTTCTCTCTTCCTTCAAGGAATCAACATCTTCACGCCCCTTCACCACAGCTGTTGCATCTGTTGATTCTGACCAGCTCAACTCTTCTGATCCTCCCACCAAGGTCTGTTCCTCCCTCCAACTCCAACCCCACATTGAATTTGTGCTCAATTTTGTTTTTTTTTTTGTTTTTTTTTTTTCAGTTTTGATGTTTTTCCTTTGTTATGTTATCCTGAGTTGTTCTCTGCTGAGGGGTGTTATCCTTGTAACCAGAGAAACGCTTGATAGCGTAGTTTTTGAATCGGTTTTGATGATAATTACTTTATAAGAAAATATGAGATGCATTGTCATATAATCACAAATGATCAATTGGCTGAATTTGACCACAGCTACCTTAAAAGTGACATGTAGGGTGATTTGATTAACATTGTTTTACACTGTCAGAGCATTACAATTAACTTTTGGTTTATTAAATTGTTTCATGTTTGGCTTGTCTTTTGCAGAATGAGGCAAACAAGTATTATTTTGTTGTTGCAAATGCAAAATTTATGTTGGATGAGGAGGAGCATTTCCAGGAGCAATTGTTTGAGCGGATCCGTCTCTTTGGGGAGCGTAATCAAGAACAGGATTTCTGGCTTGTCATTGAGCCTAAGTTCTTGGATAAGTTCCCTAACATTACCAAGAGGTTAAAGAGACCTGCTGTTGCTCTTGTGTCAACCAATGGTACCTGGATCAAGTAAGAACACCAACTCTTCATTTTTCAGTGATTGATTCTACAAGTGCTCTAAGCTACGGAGTATAAATGAAATGTGATGCTTGGATTGGCTATCATAAACTATGAAAGGAGCAAAAATTTTCCATATTATATGTAAGTTATGTGTGTCTCTGAATGTTTTCATACAGTGGATTGGATTGGAAGCCATTCTATGTAGACAAATCCCTAGCCACCTATGATTGACAACCTAATCTAAGCCTGTGTGGGAAAATAGATGCTATTTTATATGCTTGCATCATGGTGATTCTCACTTCTCAAGCAAGAATTGATCATTTTGCTTTTTTCTTTATTTCACAATCTTAAAGCTGCCAGTTGTTAAATGTGGTAAAAGGGTTTCTGTATATTTTCCTCCCTTTACTTTTAGTGTTTGTGTTCTGCTGATAGGATCTCCACCGTTTCAAATGATATAACATGAAACAATGGTGTAAGAAAGAAGCAGTGTTTGATCAACAAAATTGCTGCAATGAAAATCATCAAAATAGCATCAAATGCCAGTTTATAATGCTTCATCCACTTTGTAATTCTGTCCCTATGTATGTTTTGGACTTTTGGCAGGTTCATGAAGTTGAGACTAGACCGAGTTTTATCTGACAGTTTTGAAGCTGAGAGCCTAGAAGAAGCATTAGCTTTCACTCCTACTGATTTGAAGTTTGAGAAGCCTGAGAAATGGGTGGCACCCTATCCCAAATATGAATCTGGATGGTGGGAACCCTTCTTGCCCCCTGTTCAGAACGAGGTGAAGCCTTAAGATAGTCTTTATCAACACTGTTTCAGTGCTTGGTAGTCTTAAATCTTTTTCTCTAATGATTTCTGTTCAAGTGCAGCTGGATGGTAGTTAAAGAAGGCTAAATTTGCATTCAGTTTTGTATTTTTGGGAGGCAGTATGATTATTTAAGTTGAAGTGTTTCCCTTAGGATCTAAGTTGTAGGAATTGCATTTTATGTCTATCAAATGAGTTAAGTATGTATATTGTTATGAGATTGATGTTCTCTGTTTCTAGAAATGTATGTGAAGGCGTGCAACTTAATATATTTTTTTTTTATCTTTTGAATAGACAGACTAAGGCTCTCAATTTTACATTATTTAAAGCTTGCTTGTTAAGCTTGAAATAACAATTCATCAAATGAACTTACCTCAAATGCACTTACTTTATACTTTTTTTGTCCATTGGTATGTTAAGGCTTCCTTAAAACATTCAGAGCCTTGTCCAATCACCATCCACTGCCCCTTAAAATTCTGAACCTGAATAATCCTGTATCTAAAATCAAGGGTCTGCTAAGAAAACTAAGGTTTATTGTACTTTAAATAAGTCCCACCATTCCACATCACTTTTAAACAACTCATTGTATTTTTACCAGTTTTGCTGTAAAGGCCAGATTTTATAAGAATCCACATTTTTATAATTTTGTATTGCACTTCAATTTTTTATGTCTTCAAAATAAATTTAATTCTTGAAATTTTGTTTTTTTATTGTTAAGACCTAACTATTATTTTTAAGACTATCGCTATGTTACATCAGTTTACTTTAGTAGGAGTTTCTCATAAGATTTGGGTCTTAATAAAACCTTTCTTAAGTCCTCCGTAATAGAGATATTCTAAGGATATAGTTTTGAAGCTTGTCCTCCTTGCTACAGACACTTGTCATAATCCATATTCTGCATTTTTGCACCCTTTGTGATGAATACAGGTTTGATTGCCATAAGGTCAAGAAACCTTGTGGGGCACAGTGTGGCATGCTGGCTTTATTTTATGTTGGATGTCCTTATCTCAAATGTTGGAGTCTAAGAAAACATAGAGGGAAGTGTTGCAAATTGCAAATGTGATGAGAGGACTAATGAAAACATTTTTTAGCCTTTACTTTTGCCCTTTGTCTTTGCTTAGAGATCCACCTATATCCAACTGCTAATTTGCTCTATCCTCCAGTAATTGTATCCAACTTCCATAGCTTCATGTCTCCTTCTATGAAGCAGCACAAACTGAATGGGGACGTAATAAAATAAACTCCATAATGGCTTGACAGACTGTAATACTGTTGGTTTTTAGAATTAAAAGCTAAAATGCTTCTGTATTGATTTTGAAATATCAAGAAACGTTGCAATATTTAAAACTTAAAAAAATAATTACTTACTAACATTTTTATCTTAATTTTAACCCACTACTTCAACCAATAATTAAAAGTTAACTAAATCCTAAAACTAAGGAATAGACTTTGACTCAATTATATTAAAAATAAAACACTCCTAAAGCATTTTTTTAACAAGATACTTAGCATAAAAGACAGGTTATCATTAGATGACTTAAGGTAGTTTCTCAGGGGATGCTCCTATTTTTATTCTTACAAGATCCACTTTGATACGAATAATAGCAGAAAAAAAGCCAAATAAGTGTTGGGCTATTTGATTTCATACGGAGGTCTGCAAATTTTATTATATATGAAGTTGAGCATGTCCACGAGTAAATTCAACAGTGTGGAATTGGTATTACTTTTCATGTGTTATATGTCTAGACCTATCCTTTGCCTACTGAAGATGCCATTTATTACAGAAAGAAAAATGGTCAGATATATTTCTTTAATGCAATGAAGTTATGCTTCAAAGAAAGAAGGACCACTAGGTTTCTTTCTAGTTCACGTAAGTGGAACACTTTCTGCATTTCTTGAAGGTTGTAAAGCCATTCCCTTGATTCATTCCTTCCATGAGTCTGCCAGACATTAACTACAGCCTGCCTCTGTTATGGTCTACTAGTTATTGCTGTTACCTTCCTCAATGTCAGATTAGATTCTTCTTCTGAATGATGTTTCTTTATACTCACAAATATTGGCCTTGCTAGGTATGACACTTGCCAACAAGAACAACTGTTCCCTGGATGATTGTCAAATGCTGATTATCCTGCCTTCCAATCAAAAACAGAAAAAGTATATCAAATGTTTAATAAACCTTAATATGTAAAACTTTTTGGTATATATATTGGTATTGATACATAATATCATTATTTGTGAAGCAAACTAAATGATCATTTAAATTTGGTTTCTTAAAAGACGACAGAACAGGTTGTAAACAATTTCTACAGCGCTTTTGTTTTCTATTGTTTTCTTTTTTAGTTTCTATTGAAACATTTGAAACGCAGGACTACAAAGTTTCCAATGAATTTTGAAATAAAGCAAAAGCCAAGCAAATGAGTGACACCAAATTGGACCTATTCTGCATGCAAGTGACGAAGGACGATCAAATAGTACACCAAAAGAAAATATACTATGATGATGCACATGGTCACGGAAGCCTGTATCAGTAACCGATAGCAATCGAGTATGGAAAATGGTTCTTGCACACTAAATGGTTAACCGTGCACAAGTTTTTTTGGTAGCAATAATAATCGATTTCTAAAGATCAATAATCAAATTATGTTCTCCCCATTATATTTCTGTTAATCACATAATACGTGTTAACCACAAGTTAGTACATAGTTAATCGATACCATGGCATGAACAAGAATTTCATTACTTCTAATCCTGAATGTACTCTTGCGAGGATTGCGATTTCCCGAAAATCTTCATCATCAAATTTTCATATAGATTATTCAACTCAAACAGGACCCTCTCAGCAAGGATGTCAATAATATCCCCATGCTTTTCATATACCACTGGAACTATCAGCAATATCACGGATGCTGCACCATCAAAGCAAAGGAGAAAGCAGATTAGTACTAACTTGCACTTAAGTTGAATCACTCAATGTTTCATTGCTGTAACAAATATATGCATGAATTTGGTAGCTGACCTATGTAGATTAGAGTTGCAGCAGGGTACCGATAGTCAAGAAATGAGATAGCTCCTAATGTCCCTGTGACCTGCAGATCACTTTCTTGTCAGATAAAACCCAATAGCATTTTGACAAGATGAGTAAGCAAGGTTAGGAACATGCTGAGAAGCACCAAGAGAAATTTCTTCAAATCTTGTCCGGAAGCTATGACCCCAAATGTTATGAGTAGATTATTAAGTATACGTGTCACCGAAATAGCTGTACTGACAAGCAATCCTTTGGGTAAGAGGAATGATGATAATTCAAGTGGTGGTAATCTGTATCAACAGGAAGATAGCATCATTCCTTGGTGTAAAACAATAATCTAAACAAATGTGCAGACAATGAAAATAAGCAGGCAACACAATATGAAGAGATAGGGGAAAACAAATTCTCATACCACCAGTTCTTGATAGAGTGAATTAAACTCACATGCGAATGAAGGATGTTAAAAGGCTCCGTAGGAATAACATTGCCATTAGAAGTATGAGAGAGTCACAAATGAAACTAATCACGGTGTAATCCATCCTCTTAAAAAGCAACCATATGAAAGTTACACCAACAAGAACGCTTAATGAGATCTTCTTGTTCCTCCACAGTATAATATCAGCGACTGAGAAAAAAAGAAACCAAGGTTTACAATAAATTCTACAATAACCTGAACAGTTTTGCAAACTGTTGTGTAAAATGATATCGTCATTTCTAATTCACACCCTCAAACTATGTTAACAGATTCGATGTGATTTTTGCAACACGAATGAAATTTGCAAATTATGTCATGTATGAAGAAATGATGTAAAAAAAGCCAGAGGAGCATACTCAGTCCAGAGCCTAAGGTAACACGAAGAGGTATTTTCCTGCCAAAGAATCTGTTCTTGGCAGTGGAGAACACAAAATATCTCTCCAAATCAGTCTCAAATTCAGAGTCTTCATCATCGAATTCTTTGTTACTGAGGAAATCCGAGTCTGCAACATCCATGACTTCTTTGGGTTGAGGTATTATTTATCCTCCTCTTATATATATATACACGTATATATGTTGGATCCTTTCTTAATGTTCTTATATACAGTGTAACCTGTAAAGAATGACATTTCCAAAAAAAAAAAAACAATGACATGCATTAACAAAATATTAATTAATCAATGTTACAAATATGTTCATTGCATGAACAAAATGAAAAAGGTTGATTCAAATTATGACAAATGCAGAATAATTTGCAAGGTGATGCGCAGAAATTCCAAGTCTGTAAGATGAAATATACAATTTCTTACTATCACGAATCAATAAACAGTGGAGAGTTTATCCTTTTCGAGATTTCTTCTTTTCAAGAATATGTTGATTCATTTTGGAGAAACTCTGTTTTCTACCTCTGCATTGTTACAAATCTCAGAGAACCTATATATATACCGTAATCCACCCCTTAATATCCTCATGAAAGCAATCACAGTTTAAATGAATATTATTTTCCTTTTTGTTTTATTTATATATTTTTTTTTCTTTTTTCAAATTAACTTATTTTTTTATGGTATTTATCTATAATGAAATAGTTACTTTTTGTAAAACCCCTGCAAATAATATTTCTAGAAGTGTGATAGTTTAAAAATATTTGCACTTGGTTATTTTAATATTAAATGGGTTATTTATAAATAGTTTTGTTATAAACAAGAACGGACCATCTTTTTAGAAATCACTTTTCTAGAGTTCTTTATCGTCTCTCTAAGAGTTATAACTTCTGAGTCATCTCTTTGACGATTAGAAGACGTCTAATCGATCACGGCGACGATGTCTATATTTCTAGTCGATCAATTTCTCTTATAAAGCAAATAAGTTTCGACTTCTTTTCCTCTCTCGTTCCTAATATGTTTTTAGAAGAAATAAGTGTTGTTGCATGTGTGATCATGCTTCTCCTACTCATTATTGGTTAATCTAGAGTTCTAAGGACTCTATCCGCTTCCAATTTGGTGTTTCGTAGGTTCGTCTAAAGATTCTTTACATTTCAAGCAATCAGCGGAATGTTCTTTTAGTTGAGCAGTTTTCTTGTAAGGTAAGGGAAGCTAGACATTTTATTATAATTATGTTTGTAGCTTAAGTTAGTATTTCTATGAATGATAAGATGAATTGTATGAAATTGTGTGATTGTTTGAGAATTATGTGTTTTTAAATAAGGATAAATGATAATTTGATATGTGTAGATTGGGATGGTGTGACTTTGATGAATAATATTGTTATGATTGAGTGTGATGAAGTTGTTTTGGTATTTTGAAATTGAATTCAAAGTGTTTGGGTGAGAAATGGTTATATTATTTAGTTTTAAGGCTAAAAAGGGAGGTGTTGATGGGTGAGTTTGAGAAAGAGAGGTTGAGGTGAGGAAGCATCTGTTTAGGAGCTGTAATAAGATAATTTGATACTTGTTAGAAGTGTAGTTGTGAGTGAAATTTGGCATGTAGCAAAGGGAGGGTTTATAGTTGAAGTTTTCAAGTGTTTTTAGTGTAAAATGGGAGTTTTGAGTAGTGAGATTTTGTAGTAGTGAGTATAAACTATTTTGGGAGGTTAGATGTAAGTTATTATACCTACTAGGACTTGTTTAGGTACTAAAATCAGTAAAATCTGTCATGGAAGTGATAATGACTTCATAAGTTGAGTTTTTAGTCCATTTTAGAGGTTTTAAGGGTTGGAAATGGAAAGTAGGAGAGTTGGGATGAAACTGAGGTATTGGAGTGTGCTAGCAAGTGTATTTAGACTTGTTTATGCAGGTTGTAAACTGGCATGGAGATTAAAAAGTGTAGATTTGAGTTTGGGTAACTTATAGGAGTGAATTTGAGTTTTCATAGGTCAATTTAGGTTTGGAGTGGTCAATTTAAGTTAGAGGTATTTAGATGTTTCTCAGCGCCTAACAGTGTTTCAGAATCATTTAAACTTGTGTAGATGGTCACCAAATTCAAAATAGGTGAATTTTAGAACCTGGTGCAGCATTGAGCGCCCTTGGGCACCCCCTGAGCCCCCCTGGGCACCCTGTTCCAGGGGTTTGGTGCCCGGGCGCCCCTTTTGGGATGCTAAGCCACTCTGCAACTTTTGTTTTTTTTCTAGTTTTGGGGATCTCAAATTTGGGGTTCTGGATATCGGTTTTAGACGTTCTTTAGGTTGTTTGGGGGGTTTTGGACCTTTTCGAAATTGTTGATGAGGGTTTCATAGCTGTTTTCCTAGCCTAAGTGTGAGCATCAAGTTGTTATGAAGAAAATTGTGTTATTTTGTGACCTCTGTGACTTGTAAGGGTATTTCTGGTTGTTTAATGTATAATCAAACGTTTCATGTGATAGTATCCAATGTTTGTGTAAAGTATATGTATATATGTAAAATATACTTATATGTAGATTTTTAAATATTAAAATGTATTATAATAGTTAAATTGGTGCTTACGGGTTTAAGGAATTGTTTTAGGTAATGTTTAGATATAATTGAAATGAATGTTTATTATGATTAGAAATTAAATATTGTTGAAATGTAATACTTATCATATAATTGTTATAATGAAGAATGTAATTGTTGTAACGTTATATAGACACTAAAACAATAATAAAATGAATATAAGTTATTGTTATAAATCTGAAGTTTAACATGTAAATACATGATCTTAAAATATGATGATAATTTAAACAAGTAAATACAGGGACTAAAAATATATTTAACCCTTAATTTAAATTTATGTTTTAATTTTTATTTATTTGTTCATTGACTTTTATTCAATAGAGAAATGTGACATACACTAATAAGGGAAGCTAGTATCAGACATGTGGACTTCTCATTTATCACATCAAACAAAAGTTAACGCCGTTCAATTTTAAAAATTAATTATAATAGTTTGAAAATTAAAAGAACTAAAAGGAACAAAACTTTCAAATAAAGACTGAACCAAATAAAATTATCAACAAAATAAATGATACAATGATACTAAAATTAGATTAAATATGCTGTATAATACTTACACATCCACAGGGAAACCATCATGCAAAAGGGTTATGGAGATTTTGAAAAGGTGAGAGGTACAATCTATACCAAAAGATAATACTTAGAAATCCTCTCGTTGGTAAATATCACTTCATTGGTAGAACACTAACACTAACTTTGTTGAAAAGTGAAAGGACTCAAGTCATATCTTTTAAAGATTATAATATTTTAACAACTTCTTTTATAATAAATCACATGTTATACTATTTTATTTGTTCGTTTAAATTTATTTTCAAAAATAATATTTGAAATGGATCAATAATAAATCACTACATGTACATTATAAAAAAATTGTCAATTTTTTTTTAAAAATAACATTTTTCTTTAGTATATCTACTAGTAACTCAACCACTGGACTAGCACAAATAACTTGTGCTGGTATTCTTATGAAAAATAGTAAATAATTTATGCGCATAATATAAAGAACTGTTACACAATTATTTAAGGTATGTTCAGATAAACTAAGAAAAAAGGAAAAGAAATGTTTATTCAAACAGGGCATTAATAACAAATTAACATAGACCGATGGGAACCCATAAACGTCCCAATTTAGGCTTCTTTTTACAAGAGAAAAGAAAAAATCTGTGAATATTTTTCAATTTATGAGTATCCGTTAGATACTTACTAATATTTAAAAAACATTATTTATGAATTTTTAAATAAGATTCAAATTAAATTAAAAAAAATAAATAATATTTAAAAAATAGAAGTTAATAAACTATTAGATAATAATTAAAACATAAATTTAAATTGACAATAACTTAATTACTTTAATTTTTTTTAAAATAAAACTCAAGTAAAAAGAAAAGGTAAAAGATCTATTTAGGAAAAATTACAAAAAATAAGATAAAAGTTCTATTTAAGAAAAATCACAAAAAATAACATAATAACAGTGTTAATAATATTAGATTAAATATGCTTTATAACACTTAGGACTGGACATAAGTAACTAAATGTACAAAACTATATCAAATTAAAGTTAACTATATTTTTAATAAATTATAAAAAACTGAACTAATATTAACTGTATTGTTTAATAGTTCGGTTTTAGAAAACTGATATTGTACCAGTTAACTAGTAACTAAACTATTTCCAGATTATAATTGAACCCCTGCGTAGTCACTTTGCGTTCTCGTACCGCTCTCATCGTCCTTCCCTTTCTTCTCCAGAACCACCCATATGAAATTATGCGTCGCTCTTCGTCTCTGTTTCCAAAAGCCTCTCAATGAAAGCGGTGATCCCCTCGAGTGGTCTGGAGCACAAGGTGATGCGGTGGGGAAAATGGAGAATCACGAAGGTGCCGGTGTCGGAAACGAGTGTGGGATTCGATCTCAAGGTCTCCATGGCAACCACGGTGAAGAGGGAGAAGCCGTTGAAGGCGAGTCTAGGGATGCAAAGATTGTTCGCCATGTCGTGAACCCAGGGGCAGAGGAAGTCGACGACGACACGATCGGATGGGTGCTGCTCTAAGAAACGGTTGATGGGGACGTGGAGGAGCATGCTGGAGTGGTAGAACTTTTGGACGCTTTCAACGTCATTGGCGGCGAACATGAGTTGTACACTGTCAGGGAAGCCAGCTTCTTGGGCGGGGAAGTGGACGACGTGCATGAGGAGAGAGGGGCTGGATTTGCGAAGGATTTGGGCGTAGGAGGGAGTGGTGATGACGGTGATGTGGTGGCCACGTTCTGCAAATAGTGTGGCTATGTTGCAGAGAGAGATGAGATGGCCAAGTGCTAGGAAAGGAATGAAGGGAAGGTTGAGCGATGATTGTTCATCAATTGCTCATAGAATTGAGTTAACTTAAGTTAATTGCACTATAACTATAAAGGTTCAATTTTTTTAAACTGAAATGTAAAATGGTATAATTTAGTTATGAGTACAAATAGTTTAGTTTTTATAATTTAAAATAATACACATAATCTATAGTTTATTACAATTAGATTAATTATCTCCAGCCCTAATAATACTTACACATTCACATCCAGATGTTACACGTCCACAACAAAACCATCATGCGAAAGGGTTATGGAGATTTTGAAAAGGTGACAGGCAGAATCTATACAAAAAGAGCATTGAAGACAACGAAACGAGACATGGTCCATACAGTACAAACCATAGTACATTACATAACAAGGACCCTTCAACCTAAGAAGTCATGAACTGAATACATGTATAGACAATTAGAATAAAAATGCAATTATATGTAATGTAAAATTGACTGTCACCAAAACGTTATAATAGCATGAAAAGAAAATCTAAAATCTAAAATCAATTTTTCCAATTAGATATATATATATATATATATATATATATATATTTAAAATCCAATTATTTCCAATTTCTTTTCAATATTTTATGACTGCGTCCAGGATGCTGGTTTGCATCTGGGCCTTGCCCATAGTTTTTGGGCGCTTCTCCCTGTACTTTCAAACATTGATTCTTTCATTTCCAAATTTCCAAACTACTCTCCCTAATTTAAAAAAAAAGTAAATGAGGTTGGAAAAAAAATTCATTTACTCCTTCACGGAATTTTGTAAAGGTTGTAGGTATGTTTATGTATATACAATATAATGTTTTAAATATTGCTGAAGAATTTAATGTATGAATTGATTTGTTTGTATTATTTGTCTAGTAAATTATGTAGGATTTATATGTAAGTTAAATGGACAAGATGGTAAAAAAAAAAAATCTGGCTTTTATGACAAGTTCCCAAATATATGTCATAATTACATATAGTATAACATGTAACCGAAAATCTCTCATAGTAAAATACACTTATTATGACAGTTGATCGAAAAATATGATATAAAATGTCGGATTACTAAAACATTTAATCATAAGCACATCATAGTAATTTAACTTATTATGATATATAATGAAAAAACACTTTATAGTAGT
Source organism: Vigna reflexopilosa (assembly GCA_027742785.1). NCBI lineage: Eukaryota > Viridiplantae > Streptophyta > Magnoliopsida > Fabales > Fabaceae > Vigna > Vigna reflexopilosa. The sequence continues at coordinate 23,291,698 of CM050926.1, read as the reverse complement.
TAGACCTACTATGGTAGGTAATAAAAAATACATCACACTGACCTAGACGTACTATGACAAATAATCAAAAGTACTTTATAGTAAGTGAGATCTTCTATGACAATATTAAACTGAACTTATTATGATAAATTTTTCTACGTCATAAAAAATAATATTTTCTATAACTCTTAAAACTATGACGTCATAATATCTGTAAGAGAAAATTCATTTCACTTACCATAGAAAGTCATGCTCGCATTAGTGATACCAACTACTCGCAACAAATTTTATTTGCAGATGCTCACGGATGCGAGTATTTTTTCCATCCCTAGTAAGGATCAATAAAAATCATCTTTCTTTAAATCTGTTTTGGATGTGTGACCACAAAAATGTACATTTGTCCAGGTTCTTAATAATGTCTGTGGTATTTCTTTGTCTGAATTATCTTCTTGCATCAAAGAAAATATGATTTCAATGCATATAACTAAAGAAGTAAATCCTAATGGCTAAAGGAGTGCAAAAATCATTTTTGTAAATGTGTCTTGTTAACAAAAGAGGATAAACCTCTTATACACACCAAGATCTTGTAAAAAGCTTGATGTGCCTTAAGCATTTGGGTTCATGGAAGGTTATTCCTTTTGAAAAAAGGGTTCTATAAATTTTTTTTTCTTCTTAAGAAGAAATGTGATGGGCTTTAGTTGTTGAAACTTGGAATTGACCTCCTGACATTTTTCATGTTTTTGCTTTGACTAAAGATTTTATTCTTGTTTCTACGAATTTGATGAAAACTCAATGTTTTGCTTTGGCTAAAGATTTTGTTTCTATTTCTACGAATTTGATGAAAATCCAATGTTAGGTATGCATTTATGGTCTTTCCTTAAATATATTGAAAACCAAAGGCTATCTTCTCAATTGTACATGACATTGAGACACTTATAGCTTTAGATTATTGTATCAAGAATAAGTTTTAAGATTTCTTTACAAATGATGTGAATTTGTTATTTAATTTGTCTAATCAAATTTGGGTTGAAAAGTTCGGTTTTGCGTTTTTTATGTGGAATATAAGAAATTGTCAAATGATTGGTCATTATTTATGACTTAATTAATTGTAGGTTTTACAAGAATAACGATAAGTGCTTTTATTTGCTTTTCTTCTATAAGTTGAAATAGGAAACTAGTGAAACAAAATACCGGCATTATTTTTGCATTATAAGATTTCATGCATCATAACATGAACACATTATGCTTAGAAAACTTATTTCACCAAAATGCTAAATCTCTTAGCAGAACTGCTACTGAGAAGGAACAGTTCATAGTTTTTTTACCAAGATATTGACTCCATGCTCAGGCTCTATGAGCAACCTGAGAGTGGGCGAATGAACATAGCGTGGAGAGAGTGAGAATGTGAATTTGGACAATATGAGAGCTATGATCATCTTAAGTTCCACAATAGCCAAGTTCTGTCCAAGACACACTCGTGGACCAACCCCAAAGGGCATGTACACGTGTGGCAGCTTACAAGAACCTATGGTTCCATTAGCAAATCTTTCTGGCTTGAATTTGTAGGCATCATCTCCCCAGATATCAGGATTTGTGTGCAAACTTACTACCATTATCCAAAGGTTAAACCCCTTTGGAACATCAAGGTTCCCAAATTTCATGTCCTTCAAGGCCTCTCTTGACACCACAGTCACAGGTGGATAAAGCCGCAATGCTTCATGAATAACCATTCCTAGCTGCCAGAAAAAATGCAAGTTATGCTTGATGCTACACTGTAACATCACTATGAAAACAATTAGGCATCATACTTCAATAAGCATAGCAGCTATTTCTTTGTCTAACAGAAATGAATATGAATTTGTTAGTGTAGGCATTATGAGTTTGTATAGAGTAGTTAGAATTTGTATAAAACAATTTATGTTACGCTAAAGGATATATCAATGGGAAGGTTAACTCAATGTAAAACCACAAGTATATGACTTGTTTTTGTAGTGTATACTGCCTAAGGATCCTTACCTGCTTCATCTTACCAAGCATACTAAAATCTGGGATTCCACCCCTGCAAATTTCTGTCACCTCAGCACGAACACGATCTTGCCAATCTGGGTTTGCGGCCAGCAGCATCAGGCACCATGTAGCAGAAACTGCAGTTGTCTCATAGCCTGCCAAGTATATATTCTTGCAGTTATCAAGGATGAAATTGTCAATGGCCTCTTTACTTAGCTTACTGTCCTTAACATTTTCAAGAACCATTTGCAGCAAGTCGTTCTCAACAGTAGTTTCCCTTCTTTCCTTCACCACCTGGAGAATCATTTCTTTCACCTCCTTTTCTAATGTCCATATTTCTCTATTGGTCTTTGTTGGAAGGTAGCTGTCACATGCATAAATTCTTCTTAAATTGAAAATGGAAAAGGACAATATCAGAAAAATATTCATGATGCTAAGGAAAAACAGTATTGTACCACGTGCCAGGGATTCGTCTGAATAAATTTTTCCAGGACAATAACTCTTGGAGAGCTGTGAGTTTCAAGAAAATCTCTTCACTCTTGGTATAATTGCTTCCAAAGCATGCTCTTGAAATAACATTCCCAGAGAAGTTTCTCAGGCCCTCATCAATTTTGATGTCAGCAACTCCACCTTCTGCTTCTATTCTATTACTCCACAAGTTTACCAAAGATACAGCAGATTCGCTAATTATATTCATCATTCCCTTGGAAGCACATCAAATAAAGTTATTTCAAGTTAAGAGTCAATGAAATCAAGTATCAATATGAATATCAACAAAAAGAAAACCTTATATATATATATATATATATATATATATATATATATATATACCTTAACCTTTTCCATGTATAGTTCTGGAGCTATGATCTTTCTTTGATGAACCCATTTAGTCCCATTGGAAGTTAAAATGCCTTGACCCACCAAAGGCCCTAGTTGTTTCAGTTGATATGCAGGCTTCCCCAAGTCCAAGGATGTGCAGACAGTGACCTCTCTCACTATGTCTGGTTGGTTCACACACAGTATTTGAATGGTTCCAAGAGAAAACATGAACACTTGACCTGTTTAAACAAGATAATTGAAGCATGGTCATTCTCAAATGACTCAAACTATTTGCAAAATCAGTGTACAGATCAGTATACCATATTCGTTTCTCCATTTATCAAAGAGTGGAAGGAGAAGAGCAGCACAGTTGTGAAAGGAAGGGACTTGAGAAGAAGAAGAAGAAGAAGACTTTGAAGTGGCAGAGCGAGCTTTCTGTAACTCCAAAATATTGCCAAGCAGAATAGTTGAAGGTGGACCACTGATACCTTGCTTCATTAGCTTAGAACGAAGCCTATTTGGCTTCTCCACAAAAGAAGTGTACAAAAAACATAACAACCCAACAAAAGAAAGAAACACAACAGACATAAAAAACTGAGAATCAAATCGAAGCTGCATGGTTAGAGAACACCTTCTCTTTACTGCAGACTCAAGTCACATCCAAGCTCTGTTGTGTTGGGGTTTGATATAGGACAGGTAATCACGTACATAAATAGATCATTTTACACTTTGGATTTAAACTCATAATTAGATTTAAAAAATAAAATTATGAAGTTAAAAAATATGTTAACATCTTAGTTATGATAGTAGTATATCCTAATGCTGATTTATAGTAATTTTTTCAAAGATGTAAATCATAAAATCTGATGAGACGGTGTTTGGTTAAAATTTGAAGACCAATGCATGCACGTCTGATGTTTTGGGATGCATGCTAGACAGCTCGGTGAGTACGTGTTGTTGCGCATAGCATTTGGGGTCCAGTTCTCTTAAATTCGTTGACTTTGGCTATTTTCTGCTATGACAGTGGCAATAATTGAAACGTCAGAAGGGTAGTAATGAGAAAAGGCAGCTCGGTTTTTTTCTCTTATTTTTTTGGCGAGGATTTGTAGAAGTGGGGAAAGAACTTGCCGTGGAGAAGCACCTCGTCTAGGGATTGGTAATAGGAAATTACATGTCAATATGCAAAATAATATATACCTTAAAAAGAAAAGTTTTACATTATTTAGGATAATCAATGGAGTGAAGCTTAGCGATTATATATCAACTTTAAGTTTATAATTTTAATTATTTCAAATTAAAGATGTTTTAATTATTTATTTTATTTTATTTTATATTTTTATAATTCAATGTTATGGGTTAAGTTATATTTTTGTTTTAGAAAGTTTGAGTGTAATTGAAGTCAATGATCATGGAAGAATTGTTTGTTTTATAAAAATTTTCATATAATATTATTTTTCAGTTTTCATCATAGTTGTACACTTTCCTTTTCAATTTTGAAACTAATTTTCATGTTATAATCTTGATTTCTAGGGTAAATATGGTGATGTTCATTTTGACTCATTTTTTTCATCAGAAAGTTTGGGAGCTACGGATTCTAAAGATGATGGAAAAACTAAAGAAAAAAAAAACTTAATTCTAGATGCGTGTATAATCATTGTTCTTAAGAACTTATTTATAGTGTGTTGCACAAGTTCTCCATAATACAATAGAAACTTCTCGAATTTCTTAGAAATACTCAAAATTAATAAGATAAACTCTTAAAGAGTAATAAACTCAAGATAATAAAAGAAGGAGAGAAGAGAGCAAATGAGATGAGAGTGGAAAAATGTATTTTTTGGAGAAGGAAGAATGATCTATTTATAGGGAGGTGGTGGATTCATAAACCCCACTATCTCACGACTAAAATATATAAAGGAAAAACTTAATGATGTCAATGTCCACCACGAATGCGAAGACGCCACAAAGTGCAAAAGAGGAACTACATTTTTCTGCGAAAGAATCCTTATCCTTCACTAAATAAGGAGTCGTTAGATTCAATATGAGCAGGAACTTTCGATCACAACAACATGGTATCTGAACTTACTCCAAACTATTTTGTATAATTTTTTATGTGGTTGAATCATGTGAACCTTTTGCAGTAACCCTCAAAGCACTATGTTCTAATCTTATAAAACAAGGCAGAAGAATAGGCTTTTACAACAATTCTCAAATTATTACAAAAGGTAAGAGATAAAAAGAACGAAAGAAAAAAACTTTGGGTCTCATATAAGATGTAATGTATCATAGTTAGTATAACAAGTTATATGAATTAGTTTTACATTGATAAACTTAACACACAATATAATTAGTATAGCAAGTTATATTAACTAAAAACACTTAGTGAGTGTTAGCGGTCTACCAATCACAATACACCCCATAATTTTTGTCATTATTGTTGTATTACACTTATTAGATGATGCGTATTCTCGGTATCCATACTAGTGCAGAAAGGGCTTTAGACGTCTGTTATTTTGGACTTTTAACCCCAGATCCCGATCCGACTTCTTTATGGGTGGCGTTAATGGGACGTCAGACCTATAAAGTCCGACGTCTTTATAGACGTCGGTGAATGCCATGTCCGACGTCTATAAAGACGTCAGACATGACATTATCCGACGTCTAAGGGCACTATAGATGTCGGCCATAGCATTAACCGAAGTCTACTGAGCTTTCGTTGTGTTTTTGTGTAGTTTTGCTCGTGTCTTTGGGTAGCCTAGTAACACATTCTTCCTATGCTAGTTTCCTCATAAGAAAAGCTTGCGTCTTTTGGATCTCTTATGGAATTTCAACCCAAAATCGAACATGGGTCCTTGCCTAGTTCCATTCCAACCACCAATGAAAAAGAATACAGTGACATGAGAACTAGGCAAGGACCCAGGTTCGATTTTGGGTTGAAATGTCATAAGAGATCCAAAAAACGCAGCTTTTCTTACGAGGAAGCTAGCAAAGGGAGAAGGTGCTACTACGTTACCCAAAGACACGAGCAAAACTACACCAAAACACAACGAAAACTCATTTTAATCGGTTCAAATGGAAGATATCAAAGACTAATTTAATCGGAGTAAAAGTAAGTTTAAACGGTTCAAAAGAGATAAAACGCACCTGGAAATGCAATCCCGCGGAGAGAAAATGCGAGGAGGAAGACGATGAAGTGCGCCTAAACGCAGGTTCGCGATTTCTGATATAATAGGAATAAAGACATCGGTTCCCGCATTGACCGACGTCTATAATTTTATACACGTCGGTGACCTCACTAATATGACGTCCATTCAAATTAAAAATTAATATTCGCGGTGTATATAGACGTCAGATCTAGGGGGAGCCATCGTCCAAAACAACTTTTCACCTACCCTGTCAGACCATTTAAAACATAGACGTCGGTTACAAGGGGGTCGACGTTTATAATTGTATATAGACCTCGGAGTGGCAGGAACAAACGTCTATATGGCGAAAAAAATAACTTTTCACCTACCTGTCAGGCCCGTAAACGACGGTTAGGGGGGGGGATAACGTCTATAATTTTATAGACGTCGGGGACTCTCCTAACTGACATTTATATAATCACTTATTTACGATAATGTCACCGGTCAATAATTTACGTTGGATATTTTGTGCTCCGATGTCTAAGGGGTGACGTTAAAGGCCAATTCTGCACCAATGCCATAAGTGTCTTAGATATAATGTTAAGATCTCAAGTAAAAAGCCTCCTTGACACTCATAAAAGTAATTTCATCAAGTGCATACTGCAAATCATATACCACCTTTAAGGGATATGAAAATCAAACTTTGTTAGACTAAAATTATTAATTCACATTATTAAGAAGTGAGCTTTAAGTCTAACTCAACCCCTCCTCACGCCGAGGTATTGACATCTCGAGCGTAAGAGTAGAATTAATGGGTGGTCCAATAATGGCCCGACAACGGGTGGAAAAGAATGACCACATAGATCTCGCTAGGATAGAATCTAAGCATGACTCTGATACCATGTTAAGAAGTGGGCTTTAAGCCTAACTCAATCCCACAAAACCGGCTTATAAGGTGAGGTTTGCACCCACTTATATATTATAATTTGGCTTTATCTCTAGTCGATGTAAGACTTCCAACACACCCCCTTCATGTCGAGGTATATACATCTCGAGCGTGAGAGTATAATTAACGGGTGGTCTGATAGTGGCCCCATAATGGGTGGAACAGAATGCCCACAGATCTCGGTAGGATAGGTTTCAACCATGACTCTGATACCATGTTAAGAAGTGAGTTTTAAGCCTAACTCAACCCCACAAAATCAGCTTGTAAGGTGGGATTTGCACCCACTTATATATATATATATATATATATATATATATATATATATATATATATATATATATTATAATTTGGCCTTATCTCTAGTTGATGTGAGACTTCCAATACACATAGAATTTTAATTACAAACTTTATTCAGTAATGCAATATCTAGCACTTTCACGCACACGATAAGAATAGATAGAATTGATTTGAAATTAATTTTAGTGCTAGGATAACTAATAAGTGACTTGTTTTACTCATATTATGTATGAGATTTCCAATCACAAATGTTGAGTTACCTTCACTTGTTTGTTTGCAAATGACTTAAGTCTCATTTTCCCAATGTTTTTAGTATCATGTTTTTCTTAAGGGTTTTTTTTAAAGGATCTACTAGATTTCATTCTGACTTCACATAATTAATGAAAATTGTTTCACTTTTTAATATTTACTTCACCAAATTATATCTCAATTTCATATATATATATATATATATGAAGTTGGTTTCATTTATAGTAGAATGTTAGTTAAGAAGTTTTTCAATTTATATAATTACACTTAGAATTATAATTGGACTAAGTTTAGTTAAGAGTTAAATATGCTTTTAGTTCCTGAAGTATCATGTGATTTTGAGTTTCGTCCCTTTTTGAAAGGTTTGTTCATTTTCATCCTCGTAGTTAGGAAACTCGTATCTTTAGTCCTTAAAATGTAACAGCGTTAAATTTTCTCTAAGGTAGCTAACGGTGTACCACTTATGATGCTACTTTACTTGTCCACTATGTGCCAAGTTTCTATTTTTGTATGAAACTTAGAAAAGGGGTTTATTTACTTGAAAAATTAGGATTCTTTACTTATCTTCAATCAATCAAGCAAAATTAGATTTACGCGAAGCAAAATTAGGTTTTTTGATCCATCAATTTGTGATAGTCATGCTTGGTGTGGCTGCGATGGTTGTTGCGGTCGGTGTGAAAGAGATGCGTAAGGGCCAACAAATTAGGGTTCCAATTTCTCACCTTCTTTGTTTGAAAAATGGCACAACCTTTTTTGTTGTTACTCTTTCCTGGCCACTAGAGCATTGTGCGACAGACAAGTTTCAAATTAAGATTCTCATTCTAGCTCAATAGAGCAGGGACAATTATGAAATCGGATACTCCCAAAACCCATTATAATCAAATTACTGGAGAAATGAAACAAAAGGGTTAGTTTCATCTTCAAGGCACCACTTGAACTGAACGGTGACAAAAAAAACTTATGGATGCTACCTTAAGCTTTGTTCAGTACTCTTCTTCGACGAAATAAAGAATATCAATAATCTCGGGATAAATAAAAAATAAAAACATACAACGCACACCACAGTTTCACTCTTCGACTTCGACGCTGATAATGACATATTTTACCATGATTTCAGTAATGAATCAAGAGAAAATGTCAACCCTTTCTTAACTTTTTACCTTGTAAATCCTAGTTTTCTTTTAGTTTGTTAAGTGGTTGCACCTTAAGTTTTAACGAGATATTTTGATCACCAATCCCTACTTTTATGTGCTTAATGTAATTGAAAGAAGTCTATGCATCAAATGAAGGCATTGGAAACCAAGAAAAGCAAGAAAAACAACAAAAATGAAGAACTAGAATTCTACTGAAGTCAGGCTCGAGCCCCCTGACTTAAGGGGGCTTGAGCGCTAGTGCACCAGTTCCTGAGTTTGACTGACGTGCGCCTGAGCGCCCCACTTTTGGGGGGCTTGAGCGCCAACTTTGCTGACATGGCAGATTTGCCCTATTTAACTTAGAGGCACGAAGAACTTTGGATTTTTTGCTGCCCAAACACGATTCCTCTCATTTGGAGCTCTTGGAGGTGAGCTAGGAGCTGTGGGAACAATCCTTCTTCATCCTTGGGTCTTCTTCCTTTTTCCATTTCCACCATTGTTGTAAGCTTGAGCTCTCCATTCATGGAGAGCTAGTTTCATTGTTGTTGGGGGATTGATGTAGCCACTGAACTCTTCTGTAAACTACTATGTTTTGAATGAATATATGTCTCTTTCATTGATTGTTAGTATTTAATTCCTTCTCTTAATGCTTGTTGTGAAGTTGCTACCCATGACATGATTTTAGGGTTTTCTTGATATTAGGAAATGTTGGGTAAATCTTGACTTGGGTTAAACACCTAAAGGAAATAGTATCTAGGGATAGAACTAGGACCTTTGGTTGTCTTAAAATCTCATTTCTTAATGCGGAAATAATTGTTAGGTTTTCCAAGGGATTAGAGCCTAATGAGGAAGTCTAGGCTCTTTCTACCAAGAGATTGGGGTTTGAGTAATTTAGTAGATTGACATTAGCATATTAATGAAGAGGAAGTGATTTTATCTACATAAGAGTGAAGTAGGTGAAATCATACCCCCAACAATATCATTTCTAACCATTCCATTTCAAAGTGTTTGAGTACTTAAGATCACTTTTATCATTTATGTTTCATAGTTACTTTAATTGCACCAAAACTCAATTTATGGAAGCATTATTTAGTCTAGGTTAGTTAGAAATTATATGATTGTCTAGTGAAACGAGTCTCTTGGGAAACGATATCCAGTCTTACCGGTTTTATTACTTGACTGATTTGGTACGCTTGCCAAAGTTTCAACAGACGTCGGCAGCACTCCTTTCTTGCCTCCGCCGTCGGTCTCCCCCAACGTCTGCAACAACGCCTCGTATTCCACCATCATCCTCCAAGCCCATCAGAATTCCTGCCCCTCGTGTTCGTCGCCAAATCCCTAATTCGAAGACGAAGCAGCTTGCGCCTTCTTTTTCTCATATCCTCGTCATCTTCGTGTGGATCCTCGTTGTCGGAGCGATCCTCTGCCTCCTCATGCTCCTCGAACTCCTCATCACCAAAGTTCAACATGATCATTGGCAAATATTGTGGTTTAAAGACGAAATCTTTAACTCCCAGAGAATGTGAATTTTGGTAAATTTTTTCAATTTCAAGATGGGTGATAGAGAATTCAGAGTAAAAACGATTCCAACCAGGAAAAAAGAGAGCCTGAAATTAGGAAGAAAACATTGGTTTTTAGAGTCTGAGGATTTAGAAATTTGTGTTTTTTTCTCATGGTGAATCTGAAATGTGAAATGTGAATCTGATAGAGATTATGATAATGTTGGCGCCGGTCTTGTTGGTGTAGTGGGAGACAGTTTGCCACTAGTCGCAGATGGAGGGAGAAGGGGAAGCTCGATGATCGGAGGCGGTTCACAGGCGGAGATGAAGATTGAGAGGAGGAAGTCCTTAATGAGAAAGATGGCACACAATACGAGTTTCCTAAGATGAAAATGAACAAACCTTTTAAAGAAGAATAAAACTCAAAATCGCATTATATTTCTAGTTAAAAGAATATAAAATATAGAAATATAAATGATTATGAGGATATTATATTATATTATATATATATATATATATATATATATATACTTTAAAAAACGATCTTATTTGTTCAATATAGATAAATAATAACTCTCTTTTATATTATTTTATGTTATTTGTATAAGTAGATTGAAATAATTATTTTATACATATTTTTTCAAATTAAAATGTGACATGTATTGAAAAATAGTTATATTAAAACTCTTCCCTTTTTTTTTTCTAATTTCTAAAAGTAATTTCTTATCTTTTCCCCCAAATAGATTAAGCTTTTATCATATATTTTTTTCCTTTGGAGAAAGTCCTTCTCAATTCCACAAATCCCTCTATCTTGTCCTCTTTGATTATTTTCCATGGATGTATTAAGATGTTACATATGCAATAGTATGAAAGTAATCTCTTAGCTAATTCACCTTTTGATTTATGTCTTGATAGTTCGAATGTTTTTTCCCTTAGAGTATTTAGGTTGGTCCAACTTTTTCTCTATTATAAATTCTTTTTCGCATAACCCTAAACAATTTTGTTGTAAAGAGAATTGAAATATGTAAATAAGTTTTCCTTTGAAATTTAATTTTTTGTTGAATAAAATGGTAATATAATTATTATTGTAATTGGTTGTAAATTTTATTGAGACATTATAAGGTGCTATGTTTACTCGTTGGAGTGATGGATGGTCATAGATGAATGAGTAATTTTATTTGAAAAAAGTTTCATTCGACAGTTAAATGAGTTGAAAACATAAAATTGATTTTGGTTTAATGTTAAGATGAAATCATTCTCAACCCTGAGAATAATAAAAAATTACAGTAAATATTAAATGATTCAAAGTTTTGAAATAAGGATGTATTATTAATTTTATGAAGTGAATTGAATTAAAAGATGTTATGGGAATATATATATTTTTTGTTTTAAATTGAAGATGATAACTATTGATATTCAATGACATTTGAATAAATCACATTACCCTTTAGTAAGATTTAGATTAGAGTTATTAGACATAAGAATGTGAACATAAATTAGAATAAACACGGTGGAAATGTAGTTGTCAAATTGATTATATTCTATCCTTTCATATCATGTTACTGAACTTTCAATACTAATAAGTGTTTGTATAGATGTGTCCATTTCAACATAACTTGTAGAATTTAAAGAAAAAATGCGTTTTTAAGGATGAATGATATTGTATTATTTTTTTTTAATGATAAAATTGACTATTGTATTCATATTAAATTAACATAAAACTATTCTAAGATGAACAAAGTATTAAAAATTTTTAGAAACAACATTCTGAACTTAATCTGGTTAAACAAATTTCAAATTTGCTGTTCTAATTTTGCAGTCTATCACCATTCAGAGTTAGAGTCACAACAGTGTTTCTAAAGTGTTTAATCTATTTCTAGTCTCTATTTCTAAGTAATATAGAATTATTGGATTAAGTAGAACAATTGTAAAAATACAGATTATAAAAAGTGATTCAAGTGTTTATGAAATACTGTTTTTCAGGGATAAAAAATGCATGAAACTACACCATAACAAAGCCACCATTATACTGTTTAGAACTTAAAACACACTGGAAGAAGAGACAGAACTACGTATTAGATCAAATAAATGATTCTGAACAATTTCACAATGGAATTTGAGGAAATGTATGCGCTTGGACAAAATTAAACCTTGAGAATTAAAGGGCTATTCATGACAGACAAATCTAATTATTTACAAGGAAAATTATTTTTCCTATATCGCTGTGTCTTCCTTTCATATGTCACTTCTCTGCAGCTATGAAAAGCCTTAAATTGGAGAAGGTAAAATGAATATCTGTACTTGATTGTTGAAGATTGGAAATAAGGAATGATAAGTAACATTGAAGCATCACTAAGCTTCCTCAATGCTAGTTAGTCCTGCAATTTCTTTCAGTGGCTTCCACATAAACTTTCTCCTGATCATCATCACATAAAACTGATATCAAACAGGAAGCAAAGCAATACAAAGGTAAAAATATGATAAGCATTTGGGGTGAGTGTTGTTGTAAAAGGGATGCAACAATCTTATATTATATTCTGTTCTCTTCTCCTTAGTTTTAGTTAAAACAAATGAATCTTATATACTATGTTTCATGTTGTTCTTATCTAGACAAATTCAAGTTCTCAAACAGCAGAAAGCACTGATAGTTAACAAAAGAAAAACTATAAAATCTAACTAGAATAACTAAAGGTTAAAAAAGTTAGCTTTACCAGTTTCCACATTCAGCAATGACCCTCACATTAGGCCTAAGTGTTGGCAGCAAAGCTAGGAACTGCAGTTCTGCCTTAGAGAGAACCTGTGGAAGACAACACATAACAAAAGATGACAGTGAGTTATATCCTGTAATTGTATGTTAAGTAAATTGTTAATGGAAAACAAGTAAAGAAGTAGTGCCATAATCCTCACACCTTGGCTTCAAGTATCCAGACCACCAATCCTTTGGCATTTGGTGGCAATGATTCTAATCTGAAATCTACTTCTGGAGGATAATACCACCTTGCTATTGGCTGCTTTCCAACATGAGCCTAAAATTCATGACGAAACCATTTGAAACGTTTCAATATTTGAAATTAAAAGTGATTCGATGTGGACTTCCAACAGGTTAAGCAATGATAAACAAGAGTGTTGTGAAAAGAAAAGAACTGACAGGGCAAACAGGGTGAATCTTGGTGAGGGTGGTTTCAGGGTCACCAAGGCCACGAGCTGAGAGGTCAAGGAAATAGTAGCCCTGACGTATGAGACGTGACAAGTAACGCCCCTCATAGCCTCCTTCATGAGGAGGGTATATTGCAAGTGCTTTGTGCTCTTCAACATCTGAAAGCCAACGATCAATATCTAGCCATATCAAGTCTCCTCCAACGAAGTCTCCTATCCCTCTACACTGCACAACTCCTACCCTTTTCCAACTGTTGCTGTTATTACCAGTTTTTCCTCTCCAACACTTCATCAATCCACCAATTTTCCTGCCTATCAAACTGCTTCTCAGTGATTGCTGCTGCACCTTCTTTGTGTGCTGAACATTGCTCAAGCAGGTTGCTCCCCCATAACCCAAGCTACCAACACTGCATGACATGTTTTTTTTTTTCTTTTCTATTTGATCATGTACTCTTTTGTCACTAAATGTGAGAAGGGTTCATGGTGTCTTTTGGAAGATAGAAGAAAATGTTAGCTTGCATTAGTAGCAGAAGTTCGTGACAAATTAAGTGTTGTGAATTGTATGGTGGAGAAATGAGATAAAGTGATCACTGATACAAGGTTTGTCTTCACTTCAAACCTTTTATTGGAGATTATACCATGTGGTATAGCTTCAATACTATTTCCCCTATTCACACTCCAAACTTGTGGTACCAGTAGCTTTTGGATCATTTCTTGTTAAAATTTTTCCAATGAAATCCAAAACAATTTAAAGAAAGTTAAGCTTTTTTACCTATGTTTGATTTCAGACTATATACATATATAAAGAAGATTTTATACTTATCAAGCATTTAAAAATATTAAACTCTATCTAAAATATGACAATATAAGACTTGGTCTGGAATGTGTTTTAATTCCTTAAAAAAGTAAGGAACGTGTTTCACTCAAAATAAATAAAAAATCATGTTAACGGTGATTTGAAATTTGTAAAAATTTTGAAATTTGATCATAAATATATAAAAATAGAGCTTTGGTAGTGAAAAGGAAAATTACTATGAAGGAGGTAATGCTCTTATGGGCCTGCAAAAGAGGGTCCTTCGCAGGCTCCTTTGGACAAGGGCCTCAAAAAGTTGGGCTTGTTGGGTTTGGCAGAGATTATATAATTGTATAGTTTATTTTCTTCCAAATATTGTAATTTGGAAAAGTTTAATCCGTAATGTTTAGATTAAAAGAATATAAAAGAAAGGTGGATGCTTATGTGAATTTTGAGAAAGCGTCTCATATGTTCGCTGTAAGCACTTTGTTACATGTTATCAACTTCAAACATTACGTGCTCATTGCAAGTGACATCATTTAACTAACTCAATTAACCATCATTTGTTCATTGCAAACAATTAAAATTGGGACTTATTTGTAGTGTGACACCTTAAATTCATTATTACTAAAACACCTTAATTTCGCTCCAATGTTATAGCCTAGAATGATGTTATTGTTTTATAAAAACTCACTTGAAATTACTTCTAATTTTTCTAATCTGCATACATTCTGTTTGGATAAGGAATTAGTAATTTCAAAAAATTAAAATACATTATATTTCAATTATCTATAATTGTTTTTTTTTATTTTTTAAATAATTTCTTCCGATGAAGTAATTAAAATATTTAATTTTTTTAATATAACAATTCAAATTTTCAAAGTAAAATTTTTATTTTAAAAATAATTTGATAATTTTATTCTACTCTTTAGTTTGAGTTGACTTAATTTGATTTTCGGCATGTGATGACTATTTTTGACTACTAATTCAGGCTAACTTAATTAAACATTTGACCTGGATTGACTTATCTTAACCCTTACCTCAATAAAATCACTTAAACCTTAGACTCATGTTGGTCAATCTCGACCTTAAACACTTTAACTCATTTCAACTTTCAATCTAAGTCTAATCATCTTAACTTTTGTCCTTCTCGACTCATTTCAACCTTCATTTCAGATCATTTAGTCATTATGAGACTGACTTGTCTTTTGTCCCGAGTCAAATCTACTCAACTTTAAGCTTAAGCTAAATCAACTCAACCTTTTGTTCAAGCTAAATCAATTCAATTTTCTGCTTGGACCAAATCGACTCAACTTTCTACTTAGATAAAATTAGTTTGACTTTTTATGTTGAATCGACTCAACCTTCATTATACACTAAATCTAAGTCTATTTGATACCTGAATCAACTTAACTAAGTTTTTATCATAAACTGATTTGACTTAACCTTTGTTAGTAGAGTGAAAACATATGAAATTTTAAATTTCTTATAAATTTTAAGATATTTGAAATTATTTTACTTTATTTATTTAAAATACTTTTTTTAAAAGTTTAAATTTCAATTTTATGATTAGTTATTCAAACAAATTATTTTAATAAAAAAATTGAATTCTTTAAATAAATAAATTTCTTTTCAAAATCATTTCATCCAAACATAGACATTTAAAAATAAATCTTTTTACCATCATAACAACAAGACAAATTTTTATTTATAATCAAGTTCGTAAAAAATATTTAAGTTTTGTAAAAGGCAATGATATATTAACACAATTTTTTTTATAAAATTTTAACATACATGTGTCAATTTTTATTGAATTTAAAATACATTAATATAATAATAAATAAATAATGTAACCGTAAAAAATGACACTTTTTGTCAAAATGTTATTAAAAAATATGTGAAAATATTTTTTCCTTTTGTAAAAGCATGAATGATATCACAATATATAGTCATACATTATAATACATAAATTTTCCACTCATAATTTTATGACAAATTTCAAATTATTTTTTGTCATGAATCAACCCTGTTACAAAAATTTGAGTGGAAGATAACAAAAGGTTGAAAAGACAATGCCATCCAAAATCTAGTATTTTCTCTAGTCTAAAATTTACAAAATCCTGGTGAGTTTATTATATATATATATATATATATATATATATATATTGTTATACATTTGAAAAAGATGTTGACTGGGAAAACCTTGTTAGCCAGATGACATAGAAACAAAACACATGGCATCCGTAAGTTAGCCCCTACACAGAAAGATGGAAGAGTGTTATGTAAAGTCATTTTCCAAACCCAATTAGGGTACAATTCCACCGCACGTTATGGAGTATGCTATTGGTCCTGCCAACAAACCATGAATGCTCATTTTGAAACCCTACCATGGGAATCACATGTAGGTGTCTGTCTTTATGGGATTCTTTTTCTTCATACCTATATTTATTGTTTTCCTTTCTCTTTCTTCTTCCTCTGCTGTTTGCCCTATGAAATCAAGAATCCTTCAGCCATAACTGCTTCTTGCCTCGTCTCTGCACTTAGCATAAGATTAAATGGTTTCACATTCAAAATTATTCTATGAATGCATGCACTCATGTCAAGATCATTCTACTTCAACTCTTGGGTCTTTCGAATAAGAGGTTCATTAAAAAAATATAACTAATAATGAAGTCTGAATCCAATTATAATTGACAACATTCTTTGTCAAAAATTTTAAAACAATAAATTAATGAATTTTCAATCTTATATAATGTTTTACTTTTTTATTTTTACTTAGACTTATACTTATATTCTCAACAATCTCTTTTTTAAGAGTGAATTTTTTTCATATTGGTATACTTTCCTCCAATTCAACCAACCACAATCACGGGTATCTCTTTATACCGTCGTTCATCTTAACAAAATATACTTACCTGAAAACCTTCATCAATAAAACTTTCCATACAAAATCATTATACTCAGAACCGATTACTAAGACAAATAATTGACACTCATATCATTAACATTCAAATTTTCATTGGACCACAATGTAAGAAAAATATGTGAAAACTTCCAGGGGTGTATACACTCTTGTATTATACAGATGCAGTGAGATAAATAGTTTAAACAATCATTACATTAACTGTTAATACAAAATTATAATCATTAAAACAAGCATTATCAAAAAAATAAGTAAAATGGATGCAACCCAAAAAGAAATAAGTTATGGTTAGTGATGCAATGAATGGCATCGTCCCACATGTAGATCAGTGAGAATACAGTGAACAGAATTTAACAATAAAAGTTTACCTTGTGTGAAGATAAAATTTTAAAATGTCTTATTAGTAGACATATAAGAAGATAAACAATTACAGTTCTTTTATATTAATTTTGTTGGCACTATAATGTAACAACAATTCACCCATTTGCAAACAAAGGTACACACAAATTTTAGTTAAATAAACAATACTCAGTGTGAATTTTACCATTATATTCTACTATCTGTTAATAGCATATACAAGGATTTATGAAACTTATCCTTATTAAAGTGAAAATACCAATTTTCAGAATTAACTTCTAAAAGACATAAAAACAACAAAAATTAATAAACATAATTCATTATTTTTTAATAATACTTGCAATAAAATATTTATGGAGTGTACTATTAAATAATAATAATAATATTGAGAAAAATAAAATAAATATATTTTTCTAGAATAAACTACAAGCAATAAAGTGTTATATTTCAAAATTCAGTCTGAATCTGGTGAAACCCAAAACAGTGCTGACCAAACAGGCCAAAAGTAGTGGTCCTGCACTAGAATGAAATTTAAATATTGGTAGATTCTAACAAATGGAGACTAAGAATTAGGGCAAAATCCTCATCACGAGAGAATTCTTTTAAGTAACACTAAGCACAAAAAAACATACTGTCCATTTCTTGAAGCATCCATCATTAAGTAACTAAACAGTAAAGAAAATGTAAAAAATCCAGTTCAAGTGTACTTGCACCTCGAACTGCTAAACAAACTTACTTAATTTTTAAGTTAGTTCAGATAAACACATGCAAACGTACTTAAATAATATTATTTCATATTGGAACTATTGCCTGAGTTGAAAGTACATTGCCTCAAGAAAAATACTTATAAACCTTTTAAAAACCCAAAAATATCATATATATAAAAAATGCCAAAAATGACACCCTAAACAACATGTGCTTTGTTTGAGAATAGATATCCCACCAGTTCCAAAACAAACCCTAAATAATTTATCTATTATTTTCTTTATAAAATATCAATGAAACTATTATTCCAGGGTAAACATGATCAGTAGTTTAGGTTAAACCTTATAAGTTTCAAGATAATAGTAGTAGAACTTTATAGCTCCAAGTTCCAACCACTTAGACCCATTTATGATAGACAAGAAGACACCGTTTCTGATCCTATTTGCACGTCTAATATTTAATTTCAGACACTTAAATGCAACACTAGAAGGTTCATCGTGACCATTTATACATACAACAGAGAATTTTTCTTTCTTTTCAGAAAAGGAAATTAAAAGACAATGACAGTAGTAAGCACTTTATAACCAACCACGCCAGGCCAATTCTTAATTTCTTGCACACAAAAATGCTGTATGTTTCTTCTCATTTTTTATTATTATTGTTTCCCAATCTCACAGTGCACCTTTTATTATGATTCTTCTGTCAACAACACGTACCTGAAATTGACATATCACAGTAAAATGTGTTCCAATCACACCCTAACTTGACCCTATTCTACGCAGATGCTAGTCTTTGAATTCCAACTAAGACCCAAACCTTTGTGTTCCAAAACAGACCAAGCTTTTCTTTTGTTCGTCTTTTGTAAAAGACTAATATATATATATATATAACAGACACTACACTGCAATCAATATAGGTAGGTAGTATATTTCTGAGGTATCTGTGACAGAGTTCAGAGGCCTCTAGCCACCCAAAATTAACATCAATAAATAAATAACTAAGACTCCTTTGTGCTGTACTCTACCTACTGTACTAATCATGTATTTTAACTAATAAATAATAAAAGTAAAAAGTAAATAGGAGAATATAAAAAATATAAAGGAAGCATACTAAAAGAGAAAATGTTGGATTTTCTACATGTATATTATCTTTCCGATTTTCTGATGGTTTAACACTGAAAAACTTCTTCATTTTGATTCTAATAAGAATAAAAAAGTTGGTTTACTACAATTAGAGTCATCATTTACTGATAGCTTAACATTAAAACAAATTACATCATAAGTTGTCAATTGTAATCATAGCAACATTGATATCATATAGTTTATATACACTTTGAATGTTAAGACCACATGTGACAGACAGAACCCTCTCTATCTAATACAAAACCATAAAATATAGTAAACCTTTACATTACACCTAAATAATAAAATAAATACATTATAAAAATTACTTACATATTTAAGATGAAATTTAAGTGACAATTAAATTAAGTTAATACCTTTACTTTATAAAATAAAAACTATAATTTTTGAATAATCTTAAGTCATAATCGCTTCAAATGTTAGTGGGTGTTCTAATATTGTCCGTCAAAAATTTACACTTAAATTATTTAGCATTAAAGAAGAACCTCAATTTTAACGTTGTTCATTAAAATTAAACTAAATATCGAGAAAATTACAAATATATATATATATATATATATATATATATATATATATATATATATATTACTCAATCAAAGATGAAACTAATGACTCGTCGATATTGTAAATACACAATTGCAAATAATCCCGCCAACCAAAGTAACGAAATTAAACCAAACGTTCTAAATATTAAAACTTCAATCAAAACATTACAAACAATGACCAATAGTAAACATGCACAAAACCTTAACATAATTATATTAAATAACATAGAAGTAAAAATATATAGAAATCCAAAAGAACTGGACATAAATAAATAAATAAATAAATAAATAAATAAATAAATATATATATATATATATATATATATATATATATATATATATATATATATATATATACCAATTCCTAAATCATCTTTCATTATCTATTTTAAATGTCTTACATAGTAACATTATCTTAATCAACAAAAACTTAAATGTTAATTAACAACATTATATATTTTATATAAACATCTATTTTTAAATGTTAAAATTTAACAAATATATCAATCCATAAAAATACATTTATATTAAATATAAAAGTTTCCATATATTCCTATTTTTGATTGGACAATATACAGGAACGTATTTAAGAGAGGATGACATCTCACCAATTACATAATCACTAAATAATGACTAAAAATAGTAAATTGGTAAAATTAGATATTAATTATTTCCTAATACTCGAATAATAAGCTACGAGCATTTAAAATCAATACCTTGTAGAATGTATAAGAAAAACCGAATGAATAAATATTAGAGGTTTGATTTTTATGCTTTAAGCTTAATATATTCAAATAATAATCTCAGATTACTAGAATTATATATATATAAACAAAATCTTCCAAAAAAATTCTTCAAATTACATGATAAATTCGATGGTAAAGGCTACAATGAAAAGACTTATTTTCATAAATGATTTATGAATATATAAATACATGCATTACCCAATTAAGAATTAAGGCATAGTTGGTGGAAGATCAATTTTCATAAGTATAGTGCATGCATGTATATTGTACTTTTATAATTAAGAGACAATATTGGGTCCACGCCACATTTTAGGATAATGACAACTTAATGTATATGTACAAAATCTGAACTACCAATAATACCCTACATAATACAGAATCTTGTGTGAAAAACCATGTGATAGCATGGGTAAGTAAAATCCATACAACACCAATATCTTTCTTTCAATATAGAAATACAAGGTAATAACATAATTCAATTTCCTCTACCGTCATATGTAGTAAAACATTCAAAATTGTTTTTCACACACCAAACTGATAATTACTAATGTCTTGTTTGTTTCTACCAAACAAAACCATTTCTTCCCTTAACCCAATACTGTTAAGGATTAGTGAAAATCTATATAAATTTTCAAAAATAGTGTGGTAAGATGTTACCTACACCAAAACTTTCAGTATATCTACTACAGCATCTAAAAGCTCAAATCAAAGGGAAAGAAAAAGAAACGCAACCCCACAGCAAAGGGTCAAATTAACAATCAAGCTTCAAAAGATAAAAAAGAATTTATTATAAGTTACAATAAAAATAGCACTATCTTTACACTATATTTATATTTTCTATGAATTTCAACCAAAATAGGATGTTATAAGAGACCGTATGTCAAAATGCGTCCTAAAAATAAAAATGCCCTACTACTTGTTCCTTATTTCCCATTAAAGAGGTAAATCCATCCCACAAATTTTCCCAAAATCCAACAAAACCATGAATACCCACTAATCTTTTGGGTTTAAAACAAAGATGGTGTAAATATGATAGTAATTAAAGTGATTACACGTTTGAGAACAATGTAAATAAACTTTCAGCTTAATTAAAAGGTGAGAAAAAAGTTATATTCAACACAGTTAAATAATTAGATTTTTCGCCTGCCAATTTATACTACCCATTTAAAAATTGAAAAAATAATCAACCTAATTAATACGTTCTGGCAATGCATGAACTAAATCAAGGGGAATAAGCAGAATAACAAAATAAACTCTCTAAACGAGAATTTGCAACTATATATAGCTGAGATAGCTAAATTATGAAAATAAAGCAGTAAAATAAGTTCTTCAACAATAATTTCCAACCATATAACAAATCATGATTATAATAAACCATTAGTTTCAGATTTCATTTAAGACATTCAAAAAGTATGTGGAAAAAGTAAAGAAATCAGTGAAATGAAGAGCAAAGCTTGACTAACAAATGTATAGAGTATAAATAAAAGATGAAGAAAAAGTAAACATAATTAGTGAAATATAATGACATAAATACCAAAAGGGAGCTCCCTTCAGTCCAAGCAAAGACAAGAAAAGGATGAATTTTACCTCCTGCATCATTCACACATTCACAATAGCATACCATGAAGCCAATTCTATTGTGTTTGAATGAATGAGTCAGCAGATAATTCAAACCCTCTACCCATCCATGAGTGGACTGAAGGAAGCTCTCTTAAACTATCCCTCACACTACATCTTCCTTACTATTATTATTATTATCAGTCCAAAATTCGTACATTGCATCTAAGAAAATTGTGTACCAAGAATGTTACAATAATATTCCATCAGATGTCAGATCAAACAAAATGACATCAAATGAGACAATACCTATTAAGTGGCTGCAAAAATGCACATAAATTTAGAATTTCAAAGACTGTATATAATGTATAATGTGTGGGAATCTTCATATAACATTTCATTCACCAAATCCACAAGCAATTTATTTAATCCAAGACCAACAAAAACTGCTGCATTAAAATATAATAAATCAACATATGTAGTATGACTCCAGATGAAATTCATCAAACAAAGATGAAACTATGACGACTGAAATAGAATGCGCTCATTACTAAGCATAGAAGGAAATCACTAACAATAATGCCAGGATTGAAGAAACTGTAGTTCATTTTGACAAAGCTATAAACACGATGCAGATACAGTGACAAAATCTGAATACTATGGCAACCTTTAAGTAGTATTCATGGGTATGACTAAACCTGGTATACTTTTTCAGAAAGAAGGAATCATTTTCTGTCAAGCACTCAAACACTTAACAAGGATTAATTAAGGATTATAACTTTATAATCATCTTTAACTAGCATGCAGACTGCCAAATGTAAAGTTAATCGACATCATTCCACAAGATATTAAAACACATTTCTTTAACAAGAACCCTAACCCTAGGACCTAAAAGTCTTAAAAAGAGTACTCAAAATATTTTTCCTTCATCATACTAGAATAGTGTCTTTTTTCTAACCCTTTGAATATCATGCAAAAAAACAGATGAACCATAGATACACCAATAAAGACACTGCATATAAAGATCATGATCGGACACAGCAGAAAAAAATCTAATGTAGTAATTTATATGATCAAATCACACAGGAGCATGTAATGTAAATATTCATAAGCACAAAAATCAAAGGGTCAACTTCGTTAAGCAACAACATGAAACAACCAAACTAACTGCATCTTTCACTTAATACTTCTCCGGTTCTTCCCGCAAAGCGAACCCAAAGAAACAAAAGCTTCGACCAAAGAACAGTATCAGAGCCACAACTGCTAAAGGAGAAAAGGAACCAAATCGACAAAGAAAGGGGTGAGAGGAGATGTGAGATAGAACACAGAATGAGTTCCATATAACTTTAACTTGACAGGAAAAATAAACAGCTAGAAAATTGAAAAATGAAAAAAAAAAACAAAGGGTCAGAAGAAGCAGAAATCACGGAAGAGAAACTGTGTTAAAGAAGTAGTCAATGTCTTCGTGAGAGTCAGAGAAGGGAAAACGATTGAAGATCTCACATCCACACAAATCTGGCAAAACAGTAAAAGCACTGTTTCCAAAACAAAAAACGAAACAAAGGCTAAGCAAATATCATCTTTTCCTTTTCCAGGAAATAGAAAAATTCTCTTGCTGAGAGGTTTTTTCCACTCACAACACTAACCAGAGATAGAAAAACCAGAACCAGCAAGAAGGGAGATATTCGTTTCCCATCAAGTTTCTCCTTCTCTCATTCTTCTTTCTCTCTCTGAACCCACACACACAAACCGACATAAATGTTGTACTGTGTAAGTACAGTGAATAAAGGGTAAAAAAACAGGAAAGTGAAGATGGAAAAGTGGGGTTCCCGTTACTTCTTTTAAGTCTCTCTATGTGCCAGTCACTTCACTCCACTGTTGTACACTGTTCTCTATTAGACTCTGGTGAGCGAGTGACACTACAATCTAGTGAATCTAGTAATCTACAATCTGAATACCTTCTTCTCTCTCCTTATATAGTGGGTACTCTACAACAGCTATTTCCTCGATCTGGTTTTTGTACATGGAAATCGATGAACATGATGCGTATATATAGGGTTTGAGCTCACTAATGAGACTGGCGGAGAAAATCATGAACCAGGGTACTTGAAATTATACAGTTTACAAAAAGATGACTCCACCTGCCATCAACAGGTTTCCATGTCCACGTTTATCAGAGATTCTCCCACATTTTCAACTATCATAATAACTTATTTCTGACCAGATTTTATAAATCACTTTAATCATTTTCTTTTTTATACTTTCATTATAACTTCTTTTTATATTTACTGAAATTCTTTATAAATACAACATTTTCTTGTGGAATTACACATTCATATGCACCTTTGTAGTTATTCGCTTATTTATATTTTTAGATTTTTTTATATGTTATAATGTACTTTTAGTTCATCGGTTCTTGTTTTAACAATGTGAATTGAGATTTTCAGTTTTTTATTTATTTTTATGTTTATCTTGAATATTCTTCATAATTAAACTTGATGTTTAAGTTAATGAAGAAGCTATTTCTTTTAATATTTATTAATATCGTTAAGAATATTAATAATAATTAATTAATTTTAAGGTATTATTAACATAATAACTAGGTCAATACAGTAAAAAAGTTAAAAAATTATGATTCAAGTATTTTATATTTTTTTTTTAAAAAACTAACTAGTTCACCTATTGTTAAAGAAACAGCAGATTTTATTAGAAAATGTTAGAGAATATGATTTTTAATTAAATTCTATCATAAAAAAAACATTAAATTTATGCGTTAACTTAAGTAAATATCTGAACTATTTATAAACTTTTCCTTACATCATTAAACTATTTATTTTTTTAATTTGAGACCTTAATTAAAAATAAAATTAAAGTTTTGAGAGTTCTTTTTAACAACTTAAAAATCACAAAATAATAAGATGGTTTTAGAAATTCCAAGTACTCAATTTAAAAATCTACGCAACAAAAATTAATTAAAAAACTAATTTATAGATAAAAAATATATTCATTTGACATATTATTTTTCATTTTTTTAATATAAAAATCATGTTAAATAGTGTAAGTTTCTTAACCTACCATTTCTCTTCCGTGTTTAAAATTTCACACTACAGTTATGTTTATTCAGTGGTCTAATCATGTCATTCCCAAGTTCTAACTTTCTGACTGACTAAAAAAGTTTATTTGACCATGACATTGACAAAAGAAAGTTCTCTGAAAGATAATTAATACTTTAATTTAAAAAGTAAATAAAAATAAATAAAACTAGTTAAAGTAAAATATTGGTAAAACGAAAATAAAATAAAAACTAATCTTTAAATATCTAACCCATAGTAGATACATAAACCTAAATTCCTTTTAACAGGGTTAATCAAATATTACAAATCAAGTTTACTAAATTTTAAACCAAGAGGTCCTTATAGTCTATCTAAATAAAAATCCACAAAAAAAAAGAAACTATAAATATTATATATAATGTAAGTTTTATATATTTATTATTGTATTATAACCAGTTTAATTTGATGGCGAGAGTATCCTTACACACACTTCATTACAAGAAAATCATTAAATTACAATTAAATTTATAGAAAAAAAATAATTAGTCATTATATTCACTAAATTAGACACTATTATATAAATTAAATATTTTTAGTATCTACAATATTTAAACTCTAATTTACAAATTAATTATAATTTTTTATTCATAATAAAAACTATTTTATATGCTAATAATTTTTAATTTACAAAATAATGTCTAACTTATTTAATATGATAACTAATTATTTTTCGTTTCTCAATTTGTTTATTATTTAATGATTTTTTTGTAGTGTTACTCTCACTTTGATAGGCAACATTTTTTTTTACTAAGTATAATAGTAGCAATTTACATACAAAAGCATGAAATGATGAGCTAATAAGAAAAATCTCATCATGCATACAAACACCTTCATATTTTGTTCATTATAGATATATTGAGATTATGTAAGTAAATACATTTAATTATGCATAATCTCATGACTAAATATGAGACACTTCTAAGATATTTATAAATATCATGATAAATAAGTTTTATTATACCTTAATATCTAATTATCTTGATCAACCAGACTTTAGTTGGTATATGCCTTTGATGTTAAAACAACACAAAGCATCAACTATACAAAGCCAAATGTACATTTGTTAAGAAATGAGATATAAGTCTCCCTTGACTTTTTATCACCAATAATCACTTTGTCTATTAAACTTTAGTCAATTTATCATTACAACCAATGTTTAAGCAACATCCAATTGTTGGAAGAAAACCAACAAGTTTTGGAAACTTTTTCATCATTAAAGGTCGTCCAACGATTGATCACCAATGACATACATGACACACCATTATACATAGTGACATATGTACACCACCTTATCTCTCGTTTAAATGTTCAAAAACAAAACTTGACTACTAATCTTAAGCGTCTTAGTTATCACTCAAGCAATATTCTTTTAGAGGAAACATTATTGTTTAGGTCTTTCTCGCTTGAGATACAATTTATGTCTTGATCTGTGCAACATATTGCTTGAGTGATTATAATGTTGATAATAAGTGTAATGATGGCACACAACTTGATCTCACCTAAGCAATCATGTGTCACTCTAGTAATATCATACTCGATAACAATTAAAACAACAAAACACAAACATTCAATGTTTCCAGCATCTACCAAGAAGTATACATTTATCAAAACATCTAACATCACTATTCATGAGTAAAGATGTCAAAACAGACCACCCGGTCTCATCCGGCTCAACTCACCACGTGTTGGCCACTTAATGAGTCAACCCAACACAACTCACTTATTAGCGAGCAGGAAAAAATTTGAACCCAACTTTGCCCACCACGGGTTGGTAGGCTAAAAGGGTTGGCTCACTAGCTCACTTCACTACAAGTTTTTCTTTTTCTTATTAAAAAAATAACAAAAATTTTCTAATTCAAATTTAAATAAAGGGGAAGGGTCTTAAATTAAATTTATAATCAATCAAACATAAGATTTCATTCACAAAACAATATCACAAAATCTCCTCAACAAAATTTTTATTGACTTCATAGCGATTCAAATTTGTTTTTGCATAAAAATTGAGTTACTAAGTATATATTTGTAGATTTTTCATGTTGTCTAATTATTCCATACAAAAATAATTTCACTCGATCCTACATTTAAATATTTTGAAAAATGACTAACCCAATAAAGGGTACTTGTTAGAAATTAGGTGCGTTGGTGAACCAACTCAGCTTACCACGGGTTTCACTCAGGTGAGCCGGTTCAAGATTGGCTCGTATCAAAATTTCAAAAAAAATTTCAATCCAATCTAGCCCGAACCTGTGATGGACCGAGTTGATTCACGGATTCTAACACACTTTGACAACACTATTCATGAGCATGTAATCACACTATAAACAAATAATTTTCTTCCCAACTTCACATAACACTACAACAATTCTTAGAATTATTGACAAAATATTACTAATAAAAATAAATTCATCAATAAATTTAAATTATTGATGAATTTTTTTGACAAGTTTTAAAATTTCTATTATTGATGGATTTTATCAACGAATTTATTTTCTTTGATAAAATTTATCTGTTAAAAAATATTTACAGATATTTTAAAATTGGCGGTATATGTGAATACCAATGAATGTTTAAAAAAATATTTTTAAAACAAAATCTAAATAAAATTACAAAAAAATAATAATATAATATAAATATAAATTTAATTTTAATTAAATTTAACCTATTTAAACATAAATTAATTTTAATTTAATTAAATTTGACTAAATAAAATATAAATTAAATTTTAATGTTAGTTTCTTGCAAATAATGATACCATAGATACGAATAGTATGATACTCGTATCTGATTCGTTTATAAACGAATATTTAACTGTTAGTTGCAGATAATACATACACACAAGTACTAACTATCCGTCACAGATTTTATTGACGAATACTCGTGGATACGAGTATCTTTTTCAAAAATGAAATCTTAAAAAAAACAAATAATTTTTTTTATAGTTCTTACAAATATCATAATTAATTACTCTGTTCGCCCAAAATAAAATCACATTAATTCCTCAATATAAAATTGCATGAAAATTATTCTTAAATTTTAGAAGAGTGTTTCTTCTTACACCTCGTTCCTTTATTCCTGGACATCTAAAATAACTCATTTAGCCTTTGAATTTAAAAAAAAAAAATTACAATTGTGGTTGGATTTGTTTAGTGACTTTCACCAACAATGTTAATGCTCCTCTGTATCATTGCAACCCTCATTCTCGTGCACGCTTTCACTATCACTGTGTGGTGGTCCCTGTATGGTTGGTGGTGGTGGTGCTTAGTGGTGTTGTGGTGGTGGAAACTGAGCTTGTAAGTAAAACTCGAGAAACCTAAAGACCCTTGCCTGACTTTCAAATGCTAGTTAAGAGTCCACCAGCTTTCGAACACCGATTAAGGTAGGAATGTATTTTGAATTACGTGTCCTGTTAACTGGCTTTTAAAAATCAACGCAATTTTAACCGACTTTTGGTAGCAGATTAAGAAAGAATATATTTTGAAATACATTCTCGCTTAATTGACTTTAAGAAGAAACGTATCTCAAAATATGTTCTTCTTAACTGGCTTTAAGTTTAAGGGAGAACGTATTTCGAAATATGTTTCCCTAAATTTATAAAAATACATAACAAAATATTTAAACAATTTTTTTATAAATAAATAAAATATAATTACAAAAAGAAAATAGTAAAATATAAAAAAAAATATAAACAAACCTAAGAAATTAAAAAAATTAAAAACATAAAAAGTAAAAAAAATAACAGTAAATAATAAATAAATAAAAAACATATTTCGAATTATGATTAGACCAACTTTCGAAAGTTAATGAAATATTAACGTATTTTAAAATATAATTAAAACTTCTGAACTAGAGGAAATGAGAGTAAAATTAACGATCACGAGAACGAGCACTATCATAATCACAATCACATCAGAAAAAACCATAAGATCGGAGGGAGGACAAAAACAACGAAAAAGAAAAAAAGAAAGGCCGAAAGGAGGCAAGAAGAGATACATATGGGTAGAAGGTTTCACTGTTTTATAATAGAAAAAAGAAATAAATGTTATTTATTCTTCTGTCAAAAGACAAAGATGATATTAAGAAAAAAAGTTGGAGAGATATAAAAGGTGGACCCATATTTATCTTTGGATAATTTTTAATAAAAAAATATTTATTCAGAAAAAATAATTCATGAAAAAATTTCCCTAAATGCACTAGCTGACATTGAATTCCTGGTTGGATGGATGGTCTACGTGCACAATTATATGCCATAGTTTAATATTATAGGATAAGGCTACATGCATTTATTTTTTGTATTTATAGCTTCATTATTACATGAAGTATACATCCATTATTGCCTGATATTTTTATTATATATAATTATCAATTCAGCACATACAATTATCAATTTTTATAACTTAAGTGTTATGTGTTAAAAAGTGGTGCATGATCACAGTTTTTGAGGGAATAAAAATTCATATCCTTTATAAATTTGTCGCTATTATATGTTAATAAATTATCAAACAAATGGAAGTGATTGTGTCTGTTGGTGCCTTGTCAATGTTTTGGAGGAACATAGAAAATCGTTTATGAACATAATAAGCATCAAAATGGCAATCTATATCGAAAACTTTATGAATATCGTGATCGAAGTTCATTCTTATATTAATAATGAAATATAACCTTCATTTATTCATTAAACATAGATATTTATTTATTTACTCATTTTTTTAATTATATATTAATAAGTATATTTGGTGGATAATGAACTCACTTAGCTCATGAACAGTTAGGCAATGCGCAAAGAAGTACTATTATCCTCGGCACTATTATATAGATATATAAATTATAACCATGCGCAGAGTTAAATCTTAATATAATATAAGATCATTATCAGGGACTTGAATTCTTTAAAATATATATCATTAAAATCTTTAATATAATAAGACTGAATCGTCAATTATAACTCTCGTTGCTTTCACTATCCGATAGAATCTAATTAAAAATAAAACATAACATTCCATGTTTATGATCAACAACCAACAATCATACATTGTCATACACATTTTATAATTATGCATGTAATATAGTAAATTCATATTTCATCACGCATTATGATATGAGTATTGTGAAATAAAACTTTAAATCATTATATATATACTAATATATATATATATATATATATATCACTATAAATAACATGATTATTTAAAAAGATTTTCATGATACGTTATGTTCTAGATGATTAAATATGTTTTTGATCTCTAAACTATTATACGTTTTTTGTTTTAGTCTTTATTCCAAACATTGTTTAATTTTTATCTCTCTTTTTAATGAAACTGTCAGATTTAGTCCTCGAATACTAATGACATTAATTTCTGTATGATTTGGCTAATGGTGTGCCACGTGTGAAGACATGTGTATACTTTTTAGATGTTTTTCTGAAATTGAAAGTTATTTTGAAGCTTAGATTAAGGTTCTTAAGGGTTATTTACTTCAATCAAAATTAAGGATTTCAAATATGATGGAGATTTCAAATTGTGGTGGAAGGGGTCCAAATAAAGACTATTGAACAATCTCAAAATACTAAGTGATGACAGGGAAGCATTAAACTTGACTAACTATGCAGAGGCCAATGACAGAGAGATTGAAATATATGTCGAACATGTTCCTAATGAGGTTCAAGTAATTAACTTTATTGTTGTTGGTGAAGAGGCAAAGGCAGGACATAGAGGCCATGGAGGAAGAGGATAATGTGGTCAAGGAAGAGGTCATCTAGTTGAGGAAGAGGTGAATATGGTTGAGGAAGAGGTGAACATGGCTGAGGAATAGGCTAATGTAGCCAAGGAAGAGGGGAATGTGGTTAAGGAGGAAGAAGAACAACTGAAGATAAAGTGGATGAGAGTGAAGAAGAAAGAATGACAAATGACGATGATGAGTTTGGGATGGAGAATAAGACGGTGGTACATGATCATAGAAACATTAATCCTGTATTGGATAGGTGGAGTAAAATGAAAAAAAGAAGAAGAAAATATTAAAGAGAAGAAGCAATGTTGGTGAAGGGTCATTTATCATTAATGAAGAAGTTGGAGACCATGACATAAATGAAGAATACAATACTGATTAATTGTCTTCGAATGTAGATAGTGACGATGGTGTGAGTTTGAAAAGGCGAAGTTTATAAAGTATAGAGGAGATGATATGAACAAGACCTTCAAATTTAAATTGGGGATTGAGTTTTGTTCTTTTTTACCATTGGAAATGCCTTACAAAAATCTTCTTAACCATTAGGTGGAATATGTTGAGAACGTGGGTCTTGATAGGAATACATGTGAATTTTTATACTATCGAGACTTTCTGTTAGGATAGGTATATAATTTATAGTGTCTAATAAAAAGGTAATATGTGAAACATGTAATTAAATCTATTGGTGGTAAAAATTGATCCTATATGCTTTTGGTTCTATTTTCTTAAGTGATTGAACATGAAATGTCAGTTTTTGGTGAGTGATTAATGTAGCAGCCTAGTATATGTACATAGTCTTTCCCTAGTGTTAGGGGTTTAAGGTGCGAGAGTATGATATATAGTTTTTTGAATAAGTCGTGATAGAGTGGAGTGTCAATGTAGGATTAAGTGAGACGTCTAGAGGTTGTTTCTGGAGTGTGTAATGTCCAGCTCGTGAGGGAATATTGATGCATGACAATCTAGTGCAATGTCTTGTGAGTAAACCGTAAGATGAGTAAAAGGTAGGGAGAATTCCTAAAGCATTTATGCAACTTTCAAACCTGTCCAGTATGATATGGTTTGTTTGATGCAATAGACTTTTAGGCTACTAGTTACAACCATAATCATAGCTTGTTGAGCATTAAAGATGGTCCAAAATATCTAGTTTTACTTGACTTGTATTTTCAAAACTGACGCCCAACACCCTTGAGCCACCGCTCAACACCATACTAGAAAATGCATGAAATGATAGTTTTACTTGTTCAACTATCAATTTGATATCTTTCATAGTTCCAAATGGTTTCAAAATGCTTTTTAATATGGATATTAGAATAACTAGTTACATCAATCACAACATCTTATTCAAGCACATACCAAAGCCAACAATAATACTACCAAATTTGTATTTTGAATATCAAACTCACATGGTGATAACTTACTTATTTATACTAGATTTAAACACCCAACCTTAAACATACATAACAAACATAACTCAAGATTATTGCAACTTATAACCATAATTCCCTATTTACCACCAATATAATATATTCTAACCAAAACTAACTTGAAATTGAAATTGTGCTCAGGGTTAGGGTTTAAGGTTAGGTTTAGGGTTTAGGGTTTAGGGTTAGGGTTAAGGTTCAGGTTATTGTTAGAGTTAAGGTTTATAGTTAGGGTTCAAGTTAAGGTTATGGTTAAGGTTAGGGTGAAGGTTAATGTTATGGTTAGGGTTAGGGTTAGGGTTAGGATTAAGGTTTATGGTTTATGGTTAGGGTTATGGTTTATAATTTATGGTTATGATTTTTGGATTAGGCTTAGTGATTATGGTTATGGTTATGGTTAGGGTTAGGGTTAGGGTTAGGGATAATGTCAAGGTCAACGATAAAGTGAGGATCTAGGTTTTAGGGCAAGGCTTATAGTTAAGGGGGTTAGAGTTAAGGT